>CM039735.1:55186836-56671899 GCA_022539455.1 Dendrobium nobile
AAAATAGCCAGGATTACTGTATCCCGGATTATCAATCCATACATTCTTTCATACCCAATCCTAGATCTATTTGTACACACTTCTTGACCTTCCTTTTTACTCTCTCTATCCCCTTCAACTCCGAACTTCTTTTTGAATTTTTCACTAGCCTCTGCATAAATTCTTCTTTCACTGCTCTCGGGTCCTATGTGAATCAACGTACCATCAAAATCACATATCAGGACTGCCAAGAGCTTTTATAACTTTCCACTACAGAGGAAAAACTCTATACCCTATGTTCTGATCCTGATTACGACTGGGATATGGCTAACCACTTTCTTAGAAATTCTAATGTACACTTTCATATTGGAGAGTCTAGCACCTTACTCAAAAATGCTAGGAAAATCCAGTATGTCCTTCGCACATCAATTCTTCCTAAAGCTGGTGATCACATTTATATTACTCCTCTTCTTTTGATTACCACTTTTTACATTTTGGCTCACCGTAAATTCAATGCCACTGATTTGATCCTTCACTACATTGAGCATCTGACCACTATTCAAGATCCAAGATATAGGGGGAAGCCTAATCTTATCCTAGGATATATCATTGCCTATGTCTTAAAATCAAAATACAACCTCCAATATCCTGCCCCACAAAATTTTTGGCCTACCTTCTCCTCAATTAACTCTTTCAATATTCTTCATATTACTCGTCTCCATCCGGGGCACGAGGAAGTTAAGGGAGCTGAGGAGGAGGCAGCTCCAACACATATTCCTACACATACTCTACTTCTTCAGCACTCTCATCTGGATCAGCTTGTGGAGCGATTCGACTAGTGGGACCTTTGCTTGGTCTAGCGATTCGACTAGTGGGAGCTGCATAGGAGCAACAACATGTGGAGGACATTACTCACTTTGAAACTTACATAGCTCACCAGCAGCACCAGTACGACCAGTATATGACTTGGCTTGGGGAGCAATTTGCAACACTTTCTAGTTACTTTTAGCCACATCCACCTCTACCACCTCCTCCTTCAAATGATTAGGGGCCGTCTTTCTTTTAGTTTACTTATTTTTGTATGATGTTGTTTTACTTCTGTTTAGTAATTTGTGTTGTTGTTGTTTTTTTCCTTCCTCCTTTTTGCGATGTCAAAAGGGGGAGTAGCTATACTAGTTTGTACTGTTCTAGTCTGTCCTAGTTTATTTCGTTTTTTTGATGGTTAGTTAAACTATTTTAACTGTGGTTATTTCTTTACCTATTTCCATTAAAACTACTTTGAACTGCTTCAATTACTTTGTGTTTGCCATCATAAAAAAGGGGGAGATTGTTGTAAATCGGCTTTCAGGGAGTATAATTTTGATGATAGCAAACACTTTTATTTTCTATGACTGCCTTGACAACTAACATTTCAGGTCCATAAGATTAAAGTGTAATTTGAACAAGCTCAATATTGGGTAGACTATGTCTGAGTCAGTTTGTAAATGTTTCTCCTTTCTTGAGTTTATTATAAATGATGTGGTTCCTGATGCTAAGTAACCTTGCACACACACACATGAGAGAAAATTTCTATCTATTGGTTAGAGTTTTTTATTTTAATCACATCATCTGGGATGATCCAAACATCATCCTGAATGATCTGTTAAAAATAGAAACCCTAATTAGGGCATTCTAGTTAAGGCAGCCATCATTAAGAGCATCGTCCTGAATGATATTTGTATCGTCTAGGATGATAGGATTAAATTAGAAAGAATTAGTCGATAGATTTATTTAGGTATTATCTATTTTTGGACATCATCTAAGACATTATCCTGGATGATGAAACATAATTATGCCTAAATTAATCTAGTTATTAAGGAAATCAATCAAGGTTTGATTTCTTGATTAAATCATCCTGGATACTCCCAGGATCGGTTGGGATAATCAGTTCAAAAAAATCTTAGTTGTTCCTGGACGATCAACATAGGACACCTTCTATTCATGGCGAAGGTCTGGACAATCTTCACGAATTTGAACTAATCATCCGGGACGATTGTGATAATGGCCTAGCTGATCAAGCTTTTTTGTCTTCGTCCAGACATCCTTTCAGTATGATTGTCTGGATGATATTTAATTACTAGTACTAATCGTATAGGATTATATATTATCATCCTAGACAATATGAACAAAAACCTTCTGATCATCCCAAACTGTCCTGGCTGATTGAGAAAAATTTACACTGATCGACCATGATGATATATATATCGTCCTGGATGATAAAGTTGGATTGTGTAAAATAAGAGCTATTCCAAAACTCTTTTATTTAAGAGCTCTTATTCTACCCAAGAGCTCATCTTTTACTGCTATCTTGACCTGAGAGAGTCTAGAGGAGAGGGAGAGAAAGGGAGAGAGAGAGAGAGGATCTTGTGAGGGTGAGTTTGTGAGGGGTTTCACAAAGGTTGCTCTAAGCAATGATCCAAGTCATCTTCTTCAATTATCATCCCTTGTTCTTGTAGGTTCGAGAGAGGTCTACTTCAGCAATTGATTAAGATTGTCTGTTTGCTTCAGGAGAAAGTAAAAGGAGTTGGGTTCTCTGCCTTACTGGTGTCAGTGTAAAGGAGGTTTTGTACATGCTTCTTTTCCTTATTGTGGGAGAAAAATGAGAGTCATTGAGTTTAATGCAATACTCAGAGGGCGCCTCCGGGAGTAGACTTAGGTTGAGTTGATCGAACCACTATAAATTTCTGTGTTCTTTACAACTATTTTCTCATCATTCAAATTTTGCACGTTAAATTTCTATGTGGTGAATTTTGGTTGGTTTTATTTTTGATTGAAGGATTTTTTAAAATACCAATTCACCCCCCTTTTGGTTAGCTTGAGCTAGTTCATAAGGGCTTAACATCCCTAACAAACTTTCAAGATTTTCCTGGGTTGCTGTTGGGGCCAGCGCTTGACAGGATTTTCTGGTTCTGTTTTGGCATGAATCTGTTAGGTCCCTGTTGGTTGGGCTATTGTTTTCCTCACGGTTTGGCATTGCTTTTCCTTGATATTTTAGGACTGGTATCCTTTTTCTTGTTGGGGGTTTGTTGCCTCTTGTTGATTTCTATAGTTGGTGGGATTAATTATGGTGTTTATCATTCAGTTTTAATTTATTTCCTGGGTTGACTTATCCTACCTGATGGTTCTTGGTTGCCTATTTATCTAGATGGTGGCTTTAAGTTTTTGGCCTGCTACCTTGCTTCTTAGTAGGGCCATGTCGGAACTGTCCTTATTGTGTCTCTATTGGCTCTAATCTTTTGGATCTTTTCTGACATTACGGTGTTTTTGTTATTGTTGGTTACTATCCTATTTCTTATAATATTATCTATTATGGTCTGGTCTTGGCTTATTTCCTTGGGGATCTTTGGCCGATTTTTTCTATTTATGGTTGTTTTGCTGAGTACTCTGGGAGCTCCACCTATAAGTTATTTGGGGTTGTTTGGTTACTGGTTATGGATATTGATGTCTACCTTTTTACTATTATTTTATTGGAGTTATATTGTAATCATTGGTTGGATTATCATGCTTATTGGAGTTTATATTTCTTCTATTGCATTTTGTCGTTATATCCTTCTTTCCTATCAGAATGTTTTGCAAGATCCATCTAATGTTGATGCTTGTTGGATTAGAGCTGAGGATGGTTTAGAGCCTTTTGATATTTTTGGTCTGCTCCTCCTTTTTGGGTGCTTTCCCTTAAGCATCGTAGCATGTTCATAGGTAATTTTGTACTGCTCTATAGTGGGGAACTCAAGCTCTTAGGTTTTTTTTTTGTTTGTAGCTCTTTTAAGTAATATAGAGCTTGAGGGCCTCTTAAGGACTATGTAATCCCTTACTTTAATCAACGAGTTGGCCCCTTTGTGGGTTTCTCCTAAAAAAAAAACTATGTGATGCATATCAATTAAGAAAACTAGTGAAGTCCTCCTTTCATTCAATTAAAGATCATAGAACTAGCAAATCACTACAAGTCATACATATGGATCTTTTTGAAACAGTTAGTACTGTAAGTTTTGGAGGTAAAATTTTTGGGTATGTAATCGTAGATGATTTTTTAAGATTCTCTTTGGTAAAATTCTTATCTCATAAGAGTAAATTATTTTTTAAATTTAGAATTTTTTCTGCTTGGATACAAAGGATGCAAGGGTTTGAAATTTTATCAATTCAAAGAGATCATGGAGGAGAGTGAAAATGAATAATTTAAAGATTTTTGTAAAGAACAAGTAATTCAATATAACTTTTCAGCACCTAGGATCCCACAGTAGAATGGGGTTGTTGAAAGAAAGAATAAAACTTTGATAGAAGTTGATAGAGCCATGTTGGCTGAATATTCATTTCTAAAATATTTTTGGGCTGAAATGGTTAGTACAACTTATTATATTTTGAATGGGGTAAATAGTAGATCCAAGTTGAACAAGACACCTTATGAACTTCTTAAGGGGAGAACAACTAATCTTTCATATTTGTATATTTTTGGATGTAAGATGTTCATTCATAAAAATAGTAAAACTTCTTTAGGAAAATTTGATTCTAAATCTGATGAAGAAAATTTTCTAGGATATTCTAGAGTTGGCAAATCCTATAGGATTTTTAATAAGAGAAATTTAATAGTTGAGGAGACCACACATATAGTTTTTGATGAATATGGTATTTTGTAAGAGCCAAGGTTGGATAAAGAACATATTGAAGATATCTTCCAAGGAATTGAAAAGACAAATTTGGAAGAGAATGTTGGAACATAAAACACCTTGCCTAGAGAATAGAAATTTTCTAAAAGTCTCCATACATAATTAATTATAGGTGAACCAAGTGAGGGTGTTAGAACTAGGTATAGACTAAACAAAGAAGTGAACCACTCATCTTTTATATCAATGATTGAGCCTACTATGATAAATGAAGCACTTTTTGATGAATTTTTGATTTTGATCATATAGGAAGAATTGAATCAATTTGTTAGATATAATGTTGGGAGATTGTTTGAAAGGCCTAAAGATTAAAGTGTTATTGGGACTAAGTGGGGATTCAAGAAAAAATTGAACGATTTTGGTGTAGTGGTTAGAAATAAGGCTTGAGTTTGAAGAAACTTTTGCCCCTGTAGCCAGACTTGTAGCGATAAGGGTGTTACTAGCCTTTGCTTATTTTAAATGTTTTAAGTTATTTAAAATCAATTTTAAGAGTGCCTTTCCTAATGGTTTGATATAAGAGGATGTTTATGTTGAGTATCCTCTAAGTTTTAAAATTTTAAAATTCCCTAATCATGTGTTTAAATTGAAAAAGGTAATGTATGGACTAAAATAATCACCTAGGGCTTGGTATGAGAGGCTATGCACTTTCCTTCAAGAAATATCATTTGTTAAAGAAAGTGTGTACACCACTCTCTTCTTTTAAGGGGTAGGAGATAATATGTTGTTTGAATCCACAAATGAAAACCTTTGTGATAATTTTTCAAAAATAATGTGTATGAATTTGAAATTTGTTTTAATGGGAGACTTAAGCATAAAGTAGAATAAGGTTGGAAAATTTCTTAGCCAGTCAAAGTATATTAATGACATCCTCAAGAAATATGAAATAGATACTGCTAAACTAGTGAGTACACTAATGAGTAACTCAGTGCAGTTAGATAAGGACTCTAAGGGAAAATCTAGTGATCACTAGAAATTTAGAGAAATAATTAGATCATTACTTTACTTAACTACTAGTAAACTAGATATCATGTTTAGTGTTTATTTGTATGCTATATTCACGTAGATCCAAAGGAATCATATCTGACAGCTGTTAAAAGAATTATGAGATATCTTTTGGGAACTCAAAACTTTGGAATTTGATATCCTAAGCATAGCTTTTCATTTGAAATCATTGGATATTATAATTCAGATTGGATGGATGTAGGGTTGATTAAAAAAATACTTATGAAACTTGTCAATTCATAGGAAACTCTTTAGTTTCTCATTCCAGCAGAAAATAGAATTTAGTAGACTTTTTTACTACTAAACCAGAATATATTGCCTTAGGTAGTTGTGTGGCACAAGTTCTTTGGTTAAAGCAACAACTAGTTGATTTAGAATTTTCTATTGGCATTATTCTAATTTTTTATGATAATACAAGTGCCATATGTATTTCAAAGAATCCTATTCTACATTCTAAAACCAAATATATAGATATAAGACATCACTTCATTAGAGATCATGTGACTAAAGGAGAAATTGAATTACATCATATTGCTACTAAGAATCAACTTGCAGATACTTTACCAAAACCGCTGGCTTTTGACACGTTTAGTACATTAAGAATCAGATTAGGTGTGATTGATATTCATGCTTAAAGTTTTAATTCTGCAAATTTGACTTGTAATGTATTTTTTGTATGTTATGGTTTATTCTTTTTTTGTATTCCATTAGTGTTTTGATTTTTGCTCTATTTTGTGTTTGTCCTCTATTTTTTATAGTATTGTTCTTGTTCCCATTTTTGCTTTTCATAAATCATAGATGATTAGTTTTTGAAAAGTTTTTCTTTATCATGTCTTTAGTTTCATTATCATTCGTATTGTATGAACAAATTTTGTATTTTACAATTTTATAGAGTGTACGTGATATTTTTGAGTTGAATAGATGAAAAATGTGATTTTTTAAGCCTGTCATATTGTACAATGAATATTTATACTTTACAATATTTTATTTTTCCTCTATATGATTTGGGACGATTTTCCAAATATCAGTTATTTTTCACAGATTGTTCGTATGAAATATAATTTTGTTTGTATGATCTTGTTGTCAATTTTTCATGTGTATGAACCTAACCGCCATATATGATCATTATTATCCTGATCGTCCCAGAAAAATAGGTGTTTGTTTGTATGATCATAATGGTAAAAAAGTTATACAAAATGACTCCTCGGGAATGGCAGTTTATGAAAAGTCATTTCATTTTTGGCCATTTATTTTTATATGTATGAAATTCTTTTCATCCCGTATGATTTTAAAATTATACTTATGATCAAATTTTTATACTATAAGATAGGTCATTTTTCTTTAAATAAAAAGGTATTTGTTGGTTTTTCTTCACAATCTTCTTCAATCTCATACCATCTCATGTCCTAACTCTAGAAATGGTTAGCAGCAACAAACCTTAATGAACCTCTAAGGCCTCTTCCTCTCGTTCTGGTAGACTTGACAAAAGCTTTCTCTTAAAAGACAATGAGGAAGCCTACGGTCGTTTCTATGAGGCTAAGATTACCCCTTCTCGTCTTCTAATCCAAGACATTAACTTTCTAGTTATGCCTCTTTTTGCTTTAACTCAATTTTCTTTTATCCTCCCTTTGATTTATGCTTATCATTCTAACACATTCTATTATTTCCTTAAAAACATGAGAGTGAATGAAGATCATACTAGGATGACTTTATATGTCATTAAACATCAAGTAGAAATAACCAAGGAAGATTTAGGCACTTTTTTTTTAGGGGAAACCCATGGAGGGGCCTACACATTAATATAAAGGAAGAAGTACAGGGTTCTTAAAGGGACCTCGAGCTCACTATTGCTCAAAAGAACTACACAAAGAAAATAAAAAAACCCTATGAGCTCAAGATCACTGCAGCACAAAATAACAAAGGATCATAGGTACATTCTACAGTGCACTAGAATAAGTACCCAAAAATAAGGGAAGTAGTAAACAATATCCTTCAACTCAAGCTTCCTATCCAAAAAATGAGTAGAGCAATGACCTGCACAAAAAAGATCCTACAAAAAAAGAGTACAAAGCACACCAATATAGACACAAAATATACTAACAGGAATGAAGTTGAAAGTACCACCAGTGAAACATGTTAGAATCAGTCATATTCCCATAAAGAGTTATCACCTTAATCCTTAAAAAAAAAAAAAAAAAGCCAAACTATCCTAAATAAAAGACCACAAGTAGAAACAAAAATAGAACAACCACAAAGAACAATGCTAAACAACCACAAAGCATAACAGCTAATCAGAGTACCCAGCACATACCAAGAAAAAATTGTGTGGATCCAAAAAATAATCTCCAAAACAAAAGAAGTATAATTAAGGCCAGAGGGGATTGGGTAGGATGAGCAAAGGAATGAATGACCCTAGCAAACATCATAAGGTAAAACTTGATGCCGCTCCATCCAGCCCAAAGGCCCCAACACACACCACCACCCCCTAGCACACCAGGTGAAGCAAGATAACACCACCTAATGGGGCAACCACATATATCCAGAAAAGGGAAGATCCAAACAATCCAGATACAGCCAAACCAGACTCAAGAGAGCCACCTTCCTCATAACAAAAAAGCCCCATGTACCATAGTAAGCCAAGGCCATACAACAAAATGCCCAAGAACCCAAACCAGAACCCACAGAGCACCCAAAAAATACAACATAGAAGAACCAGGCAGCAAAAAAGAACCCAACAGTAAAATAGAGAAACTCCCAATAATGCTTCAACAAAACAAAACCAACCAATAGGCCAAGAAGCGGCCATATCCAAAAATTGAAGAAGCCAAGACTCCCACAGTTATCAGACTTCTGCCCACCCAGAACCCGAGGGAGGAGAGCAACAAATAGGAAACCCATCAAAAAGAGCTTATAATCATCACTCTGCCTAAAAAAACCACAACAGAACTAGATGAAATCCACCAAAACAGAGAAAAAGAGATCAGGGTACCCCACTAGAAAAATAACTAGAACAATATCTACAAACTAATACCAACTAGCAGAACTGGGCCAAACGAAGATAACAGGAAAGCAAATAGGAAAAAAAATTAACTTCTAACATAAGGATAGGAAATTTTTTCCAATCTTAAGAGGCCTTTAAATTGAATTCGGGCTTTGGCTTCCAGCATGTCCATGAAATAATCAATCCTAGAGCCAAGCCGAGCCAACCAAATTGCACAAGTATTTCCTTCCTTAAGCACATAAGAAATATAAATAGAGATAAAAACCATCAAATGTTTAATGTCCCTGACAATACAAAAATCCTCTGAGTAACAAACCGAGTCTACCTTATTAAATATGCATTGCATATTAAAAAATGGATCAATCTTAACAGTAATGCTGGTAATATCAAGGTACATACAACTTCTCAACCCGTAAAGAATAGAAGTAAGAAGAGATAAAAGAGGATTACCATTAAGTAAAGGCCTAGCAAAGACAAGAATAATATTACCATGGCAATATCTGATGATACCACCACACCCCATTTTTTTATTCTAATAAGCTATACTAACATTCAGCTTGAAACAACCCACAATAGGTTTAACCCAAGAAATAGAATGGGGAAAAGAAGGAAGTAAAGAAGCCTCCATCTTGATACCTAAGTCAGAAGCAACATCATAACAAATTTTGAAACCTTTAATAGATAACAAGTTAATAGAAACCAAACTAAGCAGTTTATCTTTCACATTCTTAATAACCCTCGGAGAGTTCATTCTAATGCCATTAAAAAGAGAGTTGTTCCTTTCCAACAATAGAAACCATAAAATCAGGGAAGGGGTTACTTTCCTAATGTGGCCTTTAGAATTAACAAACCAAGCATTAAGAAGAGCATGAATAGATAGATTCAGATTAAAAACATTTAATTTTAAGATATAATTGAAATAACACCAAGTTTTAACTGCTAAAGTTCCCGAAACAAAAACATGATGCATACTTTCTAAATGAAAACAACATTGACATTTAGAAGGAAGAACAAAACCTCTTTTGATCAAATTGTCATCCGTAGGAATAAATCTATGTAAAATTCTTCAAACGATAGTAGCAACAGTAGAGGGGATACTTTTATGAAAAATCATCGAAAAAATGGAAGAAACAACATTCTTAGGTTTAAAATCATGCCAAGCATCTTTTTATGGGATAATAAAAAAATTATCCAGGATGAACAGTTATTTTTTCATTATCCAACATGAAAGGTCTTGCCAAACAGAGCAATTGTCTGGACGATACTTGACATTTTGAACTAATCATATAGAATGATAAGAATAAATAAATCTTCTAATCATACATCGTCCCCCAGATCATCATGGATTATTGAGCTAAATTTGTACTAATTGTACAAGGATTATTCTGGATGATCTTTGTTAGTTTATTGCAATTTAGGGCAAATTTGAAGCCCTTCCATACAAGACCTCTTATTTATTCAAGATTGTATCTTTTTTTGCTGCCATGACCTGAGAGATCCAAGAGGGGAGGGAGAGCTTGGGGGAGAGAAAGAGGATCTTATGAGGGGAGTTTATGAGGGTTTTATACAGGTTTCTACAAGCAAGGATCTAAGTCATCTTCTTTGATCATTGTCCCTAAGTCCTTGGAGGTTCTAGAGCGGTGTACTTCAATAATTGATCATGGTTCTCTTCTAGCTTCAGGAGAAAGTAAAAGGAGTTGGTCTTCTTGCTTCAGAAGGAAGCGAAAGAAGTCAGCTTCTCTGCATGCTTCAGGAGGAAGCAAAAGGAGTTGGGTTTCTTGCCTCAACGAGGTCGGTGCAAAGGTGTTTTTTACAGGCTTCTCCACCTTGCTGTGGGAGTAAAAGGAGAGTTTCTGAGTTTAGTATAATACCCAGAGGAGAGGCTCTTGGAGTGGATGTAGGTCAAGTTGATCGAACCACTATAAAATTTGGTGTGTTCTTTCTTATTGCATTTTCGTATTTAATTTCTATACTTTATTTTTGTGGGTGATTATTTGGTTGAAATTGTGATTTCTATTTGAGAATTTTTAAAACACCAATTCAGCCCCCCACCCTCTTTGTTAGTCTCGGGCTAGTTCATAAGCGCTTAACATCTCTAATAAACTTTTAGATTTGACAAAAGAAACATTTAATGCAAATAATGTGATGAATGAATGTAAATTTTGTTAACAGTCTTGGGTTAGGTAGTTCAGTACGATTCATTCATATGAAGGGTTTATGATAAAATAGGATCCCTATGTCAAACTAGGTCAACCTAAGCCAACCTTGGGCAACCATATACTCTAATGAATATAAATTATTGCAATGATGATTATGGACATGTTCAATGAGTTTTCAAAGGCACCAAGATGATTTACATCAAGATGCCATGTCTAGTGGTATGAGCTATAAATATTTGAAGGTTTTGTATGCTTGGGAATATACTTTAAGTTTTAGGGGTTAGAAGGACATGGAGGCCCCCAAAATGGTTAGGTAAACTCTACAGACATGCCTAATACCTATTTAAATGATCAAATACTAGTTTAAAGATTTCACCATGGGTTTCAAATAATTTAAAATTTTCCCTCATAAAAGGAAAAGTTTGATGGCTTTAGGGTTTAGATTTAGACATTATATTTTTTAATTGGAATTTAATTTATGATTGAGTTTATGATTAATTTATGAGTGATTGGAATAATATTTATGATTTTAATATGCTTGAATCAATGATAATCATAGAATTTTTATCAATGATTGGGTGATGAATCAAATTATAATCACTAGTGTTTATTCGATGACTGATTTAAAATTTTAATGATTGAAAACCATTCCAAAGCATTGTGTGGAGATGAATTTAAGTTCTAATGGGGAATTTAAGGATTTGAAAACTAAGATTGAAATTTTTATTTAGGGTTTTGACTTCAGCCAAAATGAGGTCAAATGGGGCAAAGGAAATCATCAATATATATCTATATTGAACTTCATCATTATTGATACTTCAATTACCTATAACAACTTATTTGATAAGCCATACCTAAATACATTTAGATCTATGGTATCCAAATACCACATCACCATCATGGTGAAGGTGATCTATCCAGTCATGTACCTTCTACCTACAAGTAGAAAGTCTTGTAAAAACCTCTGAAGAAATCCTCAATTTGGATGTGGAACAATGTCCAAGCTTAGAAACAATCAAAGCCATTGATTAAATACTTATAATGAAAGATAAATCAGATATAGTCCATAGAATTAGAGATTCCTTTGGCTGTTAAAGTGGAGATGTGTTAATTTAATCTTTATGTAATAATATTTAAGTATTTGCACTGATAATAATAGACATGCCAATCATCAATAAAGAAGTCATATGCCATCAACTAAATAAAAAAAGACACTCTCATAACATCAAATAGAACATAAAAATTCTTTAGCCCTACTCATTAAACAATTCAAGAAAAAGTACAAACGCTACAAACTGCCAACTTCATCACGGAAATTTTAATATCCATATTAGATTTCCAAAATGGAGATGGTACAAAAAGTGATAGGAAAATGTAGAAAGTGTGGTTACTTCATTAATATGAACTCAATATGCCCTAAAGATGGCAACCCACTTATGGGGATCAATGCCTTAGTCGACTCCATGGTAGGCTATCTGGTAATGAGCTTCTTGGATGCCTTCTAATGCGAGCACCATATCAAGATGCACCCTAAAGATTGTAAGGAAACTACATTCATCATAGAAAGGTCTATACTACTACAAAGCCATGCCCTTCAAGATAAAAAATGTTGGAGAAACTTATTAAATGATGATGGATAATATCTTCACGGAATAGAAGGGATGAAATATTAAATTCTATGTTGATGAACTCCTAATCAAGAGTCATTCTCCTACCAAGACATCAAAGATCTTTAAGATACATTGCTTACTATGAAAATATACTACATGAGGCTTAATCCTCTAAATTGCACCTTTAGAGCAGGTCCTAGGAAAATCATATGGTTCCTTCTCACACCCAAAAAAAATGAGCATAAACCCCAATAAAGACTTAAAATCATTTTTGTATGAGGTAAAAACCCTAAGCAATCATCCACATTAAATCTTTAAATTCTAATAATTAAATCAGTAAAGGTTGAATTGTCAATTATTTTACAATCACTCAATAATGTATAATCATTTGCTAATTATTATTCAATCAATCTCTATATCCATATTCAAACCTTCCTAAATCATTCTACAAAATTAAAACCTTTAAACACTTTCAATCAAGCAATAAAAAACAAATGCTAAAAGATAAATATCAAAATCTTGTTCAAATCCAAACCCTAAAGCCATTTAGGCTTTTCTTTTTTATAAGGAAATTTTCAATTAGATTAAAACCCAAGATAAAGCCCATAGAATTTTATTCGATCATTCACATGTTGATTAGACACATTCAAATAATTAACCATTTTTTGTTAAGCTTACATAGCCTTCTGAGCCCTAAAACACAAAGCCTCCATAGCCCCCTTAAAAACCTTTAATAATCAACTCATTAAATCACTCATAATTGTTGGTTAAACTAAGTTGATTAAGTTTGACTCATAAATTCGTTTAAAAATACACTCTTCATATATATGAATCATATAACAAAGATGAAACCAAGACCTAAGTTTGGCCCATAATCATTTATTATAACTCATGATCATGCATAGAATAATTCAAGACCTTTAATGAGCTATATTGACCATCATTGATCACTTTGTCCTAAGGAACTTTTGAAACTCTAAACAATAAATCACATATAAAAGCTTACCTAAACCTCACCAAGCCTCAAAAAATCTTTCAATCCCTAATCCATATATACATAAATAAGATTATGTCCATGATGGACCATGGCTGATAATTATTGACCAAAACCACTTTAAAACTAAAATTATATATATGAATATTTAAATAAAATCTATATATTCCTTGACCTTGCTAAGACCCAAGACCACATCCAACAATTTTCAAATGTCATTTGGAGTTGATTGAATATAATCCTAAGGCTTGGTTAAGCTTGGTTTGACAAGTCAACATAGGATGACAAAACTATCCTTAAAGCCTTTAAACCTTGAATTAAATTCTTTTGACCAAATCAAAGCCAACCAACCTTGAATGATGCTTAAAAAAAAAAAAAGCCAATCAAACCTACGCATTTGGCACCCTTGATGTCTATGCTCTAAACTTAGCTACCCCATCCCCTAGGTTGACTTCAATCAACCAAATGGCTGACCTATAGCTTCAAATTATGTAAACATGTGAACCATTTATCATCCAAGAAAAAATCAGACCTAATTAACACTTGAATTAAACTCCCACACCTCCAACATCTAACCTAGTGAGGCCAAGATAGGTGGTGGCTTGAGGTGGCCAAAATTTAAGAACTGACCATTTCCATGCTTTTCTTAGCTCTTACTCCTTCCCTAACAATCCATGTGCCTTTAAACCTTCGAGATGTGTTTCCATGCTCCCAATATTATTTCATTCAAGGAGCCCAACCCTATTTTTGTTTAATTACAAATATTATTAGATGTTTATATACTTATTCCTGTATTATACATTATATTTTTTTCCTGTGCATCACTAACATTTCCAAGTATAACATACCCCAAATGAAGGCAAAGGATAAATGCTCGAGAAAATGTGCACTCATTTCTATTGAGTTTATTTTTATATTAAGTACATATTGGCTTAAAAATCATGCACACACATACAAGGGGGAGTCAAATTGAATAATTTAATTTTTTTTAAATTGTACTATACAATATAAATCATTATATACAATATTTTCAGACAACAATTATCTAAAAATTTTAATTAAATGAGATTAATTAAATATTAAGTCTAATTAATCGTAATGTATGATCACTTCATTATGTAGGATGATCAACTATTTTGAGAAACCCAACTATCAAATCCTTGTTACCTAAATTAGGCAAATTTAAAATTTAAAATTTTAACTAATTATATTGTAAGAAATTAGCTATATCATATAAAATTTAATTAGGCTGCCTAATTCAATTTCAAGGATTAAGAAATCAAATCAGATCAAATTTGTATTCATGATCATACTATATGATATTTTGTGCTTTACCAACCACCTTAGAACTCATTAGATAAAGTTTGGTTCATCCTGTATGATTTGATATTTGATATGAAATAATCATATTAGATGATTTAAAATTGTATAGTACAACTTTCAATGAAATTAAAATAATAATGCTATATGAAGGGCTTCTCCCTCTAGATGTATGATGAAGGGCTTCTCCGTTTAGCTGTGTGATGAAGGAGAGGTACTCATTAGTTCAATTTCTAAAGAGGAGGACCTTTGGGTAGTGTATGTAGGTCAAGATGACTAAACCACTACAAATCTTATTTTTGCATTTGCTTACTATCTACAGTTTACTTTTCCTTGAGATTTAGTTAATTAAACTTTTGTTTGATTATGAGCATATTTGTGAAAGAGGATCAGGGTTATTATTTTTTTATATTAGTTTTGAAAAAAATAATGTTCTTTAAAATTTAAAAACACAAAAAAATTCTTATTTGCTTTTAATTGTGTTTTGCATTATTCAATTTAGTATGTTTAATCACTTTTAGAATATTCAAAATTTACTTTTAAATAAAGGATTTTTAAGTAAAATGTCTTTGGAGAATAGAGAGAGAATGTTTGGAGAAAATCTAGAGAGAGAAAGGCGTTCTTGATTTTAATTTTTTTTCTTCACGGGCTTTTCGTTTGTGATTCCATCGGATGGAATGGTGGTTCCTGGCCTCCGGCAGTGGCTTGCCGGCAGTAATCTTTCTTCCGATCATCATCGTATTGGTCCAATCAAATCTTCGGATCAAAAGATTCGCATTGATCTGAATGATCAAGCTCCGGTTAAGAAATCTACAAATCTGGTAATCAATGAAGGTTTCAGGCCTCCTTTACATTTGGAGCCTTTTATGGAAGGAAAAGGAAAAGGAATTCTTGAAAATCGAATTGCTGTGGCAATGGAACTGGAAGAAAAACAAAATTCTAAGGATAATCAGGTTTTCGACTCCATGTCGTTCTGAAATGTGGTGCTAAAGGTTAACAAATTTATAGGGGCATAAGAGGTGGATGATCTGGATCGAATAAATAAGAATCTTTCGATATCCTTTGAAGAAGAAGAAGGGATTGCTGTTCTGAATTCTGTAATTGATCAGAATAATAAATCTGTCCAGAAAAATCCTTTCAAAACAGCGTGGCAAAAAACTCAATACATAAAATTGAATTGTAATTTAAATTCAGTTCAGATGTCCGAAGATGGGAAGGCAGTGAAGATGAATCCAGAAAAAGAATTGGCCAATACTAGAATATTAAAGAAATCCCTGGTCATCAAGGTGCTTGGACAGAATATCCCATTCTTGGTCTATAGCCTGGAACTTAGAAGACAATGGAGTAAATTTGGTGGTTTCCATCTTACTACTTTGGAAAATAATTAGATTCTCTATTCTTTCACTAACAATGAATCCTTGGAGGAAGTTCTAAGTGGAGGACCTTGATATATTGGAAACCACATAATTGGGATGGATAGATGGACATCCTCTTTCTCTACGGATTCAATGAAAGGCATCACTTCTCCGGTATGGATTCGATTCCTAGGACTTCCTCTGAGTTGATGAGTATGGGCCTTGGATTCATGTTAAGTTTAAAAATAAGAAGTTCAATAATACATGGAGGAATAATGGGAATTCTGCTCATGTTAAACAGGTGTTCAAACCTGTGAATAAGGAGGTAAAAATGCTGGTGGATGCTCAGGAAAGAGGGAATTCTAATGCTGCCGAATTGCAAGGAGTTTCAGCTAATCTCAAGGTGATGGTAGGCATTGAAGAGAGTCAATCTCAGGTATTTCCAAATGATCTTAATAGCAAGAATATGTTTCAATTATTGGCGGAAGATATTGAGGAAGGGGAAGTTGTTGAACGGGCTACCTCTGATAGCTTATCCAAATCTATGGATGCTGCTGGAATAGAATTATATCCTGATAAACATGTTTCTGCTGAAGCACAGGAAAACAGAGATTAGGTGTTGAGTTTGACAAGTTCTGGCAAAGTAAAATTATCAAAATAACTAAGATCCTTGGGACCCGTGGAAGCTAAACAAAGAAAGAGGAAAGGTGAGAAGAAAAATAATAAAATGATGGGGGATAATTCCCCTGTTGTTTTGTAATGGATTATGTTATTTTCTGGAACTGTAGGGGGGTTAGAAAGAGGGAGGCCTCCCTATATCTGAGGGAAATTGTGAAAGACAACAATTGTTTTTTTGTTGGTCTGACTGAGACTAAGATTTCCTGTGTAGATAGACATGATGTTGACTTGATTATTGGAAGTGATTGGGACTACTTTCATCCTCCATCTGTTGGCCTCTTAGGGGGGATTTTGGTGCTATGGAAAAGAGATTTGGCTTCCTTTGAAGTCATTGAACATACTTCCCAGGTGATTGTGGGAAATCTTAACATCAATGCTTTAGGCAAATGGATTGTGGCCACGGTTTATGGTGGTAAGGAGGTTCAAACTAGAAGAACTCTTTGGCAATCTCTTGAAGATTATTTGATTGGCGATCTTCCAGCTAAGATTGGTGGTGATTTCAATTGTTTACTCTCTAAGGATGATGAGATGGGAGGTAAGAGATTCTATTTCTCTAATGGACCTCAGGAGATGAAATTGTTTCTAACAAACAATGACTTTCATGATCTTGGCTTTGTGGGTCCAAAAGTTTACTTGGTGCAATAATAAAGAGGGAAACTCTATAATTTGGGAGAGATTAGATAGATGCTTTTTGAATTCCGTGGCCCTTCAAAAAATTCCTATGGCTAAGGTGCAGCATCTATCAAGGATTGCTTCAGATCATGCCCATATTTCTTTGAATATGATTGAACCTCAAAATCTTAAATTTAAATTTTTTAGATTTGAAGATACTTGGAAAACATATCCGGTTACTTGGAATATTACTTTAAAGGCTTGGAAAAAAATCTGATTATGGTATAGATGCTGAAATTCTACAAAGAAAGTTAAGAAGAACCTTGAAAGCTCTTCATTTTTGGAATAAGAATAAATGCTAGGAGTTGAATGTTTTGAAAGATGAGTTGAAGAGGGACATCTTACAGTTACAATTAGAAGAATCAAATGGAGAAGGTCTCATGGAAGAGAGACTGAATTTGTTGAGAAGCAAGGTGCATGAACTAAATATTACATTGAGTAGACTATCTACTTGGTGGAATCAAAGAGCAAAAATTAGATGGCATCAAGAAGGTGATAGTAACTCCAGATTTTTTCATCATTTTGCATCGGCAAAGAAGAATGGTAACCTTATTTGGAAAATTAAGAATGAGAATAATTAGTTGGTGGAAGGTGCTGAACAAATTGAAGCAGTTTTTAATGAGTTTTTTCGAAAAAAATAGACTGCCAGAGAATGCATTTTGTCTGGTTGGCCTGCTATTCCAGATAAACTGAAGCTTTCAAGTGTAGATGCTGATTTTTTTAATGCTGATTTTACCAAGGACGAATTGATCAAAGAGGTCTTCAGTCAAGTTAATAATAAATCCTCGAGTATTGATGGCATTACAACTTCTTTTTTCAAATTTTTTTGGAAAATTGTTGAGGAAGATACTTTGAATGCCATAGACAGTTTTTTCAAATCTGGAAGTATGCACAATGATTGGAAGGACACTTTAGTGGTCTTAATACCTAAAACCAAAAATCCTACTGCTCCTTAAAATTTTAGGCCAATTAGCCTGTGTTAATCTGCTTATAAAATTGTGGTGAGTATGATTTTAAATAGACTGAAAACTTGTATTTCACAGTGTATCACTGAAGAACAAGTTGCCTTTCTTATTGGTCATTCTATGTCTGACCATTGTTTAATTGCTCATGAGATTTTTCATAAGCTTAGAATTTCAAAAAGTAAGAAAGGTTTGATGGTAGTTAAACTTGATATGGAGCATGCTTATGATAGCATGAGTTGGGAGGCTTTAGAACAAGTCTTAAAGATGTTTGGTTTTCCAATAAGAATGATTTTGTTGATTTTGGAATGTGTCAGAAAAGCTAGGTTCTCTTTTATCATCAATGGTAGATCTTCCAATTGGAATGTTGCTGAAAATGGGTTTCAGCAGGAATGCCCTCTTTCCCCATATCTTTATATTATTTGCTCCCAACTTTTTTCCCTAGCCATGGCACAAGAAGGTAAAGATATGGGAATCCAAATTTCTCAAAGAGCTCCAAAAATTAATCATATATTGTATGCTGATGATGTGTTGATTTTTTTACAAGCTTCAAAGAAAGTAGCCTCCATTTTAAAAAATATTGTGATGAACTTCTGCTCGTGGACTTGACTGAGAGTGAACAACTCCAAATCACAAATCTTGTTTAGCAGATGTATGAATAGAGTTGAGGCAAGTCGGGTAAAGAAAATTTTAAATTTTAAAATAGTAAAAGAGCTTAAGTATTTAGGAGTTAATTTACTATTTAGAAGATCTGTCAGAAATGATTTCAAATTCGTAATTGATAGAGTTATGCAAAAGCTGAATACCTGGGGAGGAAAGTGTCTTTCGTTAGCTGGAAGGATTGTGCTTGCAAAAACCTCTCTTTTAATGCTTCCTAATTTGGTGCTTAGAAAGGTGCTTTCGGATGTTGAGAAATATTGCAAGATCTTCATTTGGCATAAGAGCAATGGGATGAAGGGCTTACATTATATAGCCTGGAATAATCTTTGTAATCCAAAATCTATGGGAGGACTTAATTTGCTTTCGGCTATATGTAGAGCAGGTCCACTTAAAGCAAGGTTATCATGGAGATTTATTCAGAATTATGACTCTTTGATGGCTCAGGTTATTACGTCTAAGTATGGTGACAATTTATGGATAGCAAATTGCAAGAGTAGTACCTCTATTGCTTGGAAAATTTTACAAGAAGGTGATAGATACTTGAAACCTTTATTAAGGTGGAGAGTGGCTAATGGGAGGAAGATAGATGTTCTTAATGGTGTTTGGTTGCTTGATAAAAATCTTAATGAATGGCCAATTATTGCTGACTGCTTGGGGATGGAAGGACTTAAACTCAGTCACTTCATTGATCTAACTAGATCCTAGAAGGTTGAAGAGCGACTCTGTTACTTTAACCAAAATCTGGTTAATGTTATTTTACAGATATGGATTGATAGAGAAGCTTCAGAGGACTACTTGGAGGAGATTAGCCATTTATCAGGTAAATCAATAACTGCTCGAGCCTATGAAGCTTTCAACACTAGGCACAAGAATGAAGCAGATATGGGTTTTACAAACTGGTTAAAAAATCTAAAACTCACAGCTCGGGTGGAGTTGTTTTGGTGGAGATTATATAAATTTGCAATTCCAACTTATGAGTTCCTGAAATATAAGAAACTTACCAATGTTGATTTGTGTGCAAGAGGTTGCAATGAAGTAGAAAATATGCTACATATTACGGTTACCTGTAAACATTTGCAGAGTATACTTATGGAAATCCAGAAATGGGGGATTTATGTCCCGATTTTTGACTCTCTGGAAGGTTTCTTAAGTGAATTAACGAGGCTTTCTATTACTGCACCTAATGTAGTAAGATTATACTGCAATTCAATATATCTTAACTGGAAAAATAGAAACGAAGTGGCTCATGGAAAAAATGCAAAGCCAGTTTTAGTTTCTGTAGCTAAAATTATTTTTACAACTTTTCTAATCTCTAATCCTCTCATTGCTAGCTGGGGTGCTAATCTCCCTATAGAGTTTCAAAATATTTGGCACCCTCCACCACCGGGATGGATTAAGATTAATATTGATGCTGCTCTTCTCACGTTGTATTATGTTGGTATTGGAGGTTGCTTTAGAGATGATAAAGGGAGATTGTTGATTGCATTTGGTGAAAAAAGAATGCATTGGGATATAGCTACTCTTGAGCTTGATGCTGTGATGACAATTAGGAAGTTGATTCAACCGTGGATGCTAGAATGTAAAGGACTAATTCTTGAAGGTGATAACCTCAATGTTATCAAGTTTATTCAAAATTCTTTGAATAAGGCTAAGTGGCAAAGCTACAACTGAGTAGAGGAGAATCATCTATTCTTGGCCGACTTCAATAAGGTACTTTTCATCCATGTTCATAGAAATTGTAATAGAGTAGCTAACATGTGTGCTACTTTGGCTTTAGAGAACAATTTTTTCTTTGATAGTTCTTCTTTTGCTTGCATTCCTCCTTCTCTTACTTCTATTTTGAAGAAGGAATGTGAAGCTTTGCTTTAGTTTGTAACTTGTTTTCTTCTTTTCCTTAATGCAATTGCAATTTAAAAAAAAAGTAAAATGTCTTTTCAAATACCAATTCACCCCCCTTCTTGTGTGCCTCATGGCACTATCAATTAGTATTAAAGCTATTTGGGAACTTTCAATTATGTTAGAGAAGATTCTCACTTTTTTAGAATTTATTATCTTTAGTAGATCCAATGTTAAAGTTTGACAATTATAACACCTTAAAAGGGTTTTTAATCACCTGGACAACATTTTTTGATAATATACTGTTTGATTTTTAAAAATTCATGTCTTTTGCAATCAATTGATTTTTTCATGTGGCATAGGATACAATCTGGATATACTTTACCTTCTAGCTTTTTGAATAGACTTAAAGTAGAAATTACCTTTACTGAATGGTCTTTAGAAGACTGTGAACTTTCCAAACTTAATGCTAAATGTTTAAAAAATTTCTTTTGGGCGTTAAATTATGAAGATTACATGCATATTTCTGTTTGCACAAGTGGTAAGGAAATTTTTGATAGACTTTTCATTACCTAGAAAGGCACTAACATAGTTAAATAATTTTGCTTTAATTTACATTTACATAAGTTTGAACTCTTTCACATGTAACCTAATGGGTTTATTTCAGATATGTATACTAGGTTCTCTAAAATTAAAAGTTCTTTGCTTGCCTTGGGTACAGGGATTTCAAATTGTATGAATGTTAATAAAATCTTACATTGCTTGCTTTAATCATGGGATGCAAATGTAATTGCTATATATGAATCTAAGAATTTAAGAGTTTACTCTATTAATAATTTCCTTGTCTCTCTAATTTCCTAATAGAAAAATGTGAGCCATAGACATATCTATGCAGGTGAATGAATGGAACCAACAATCACCCTATAGGCTGATGACACATATAGTAGTGATGTAGAAGCTGATGGAAGTGATGACATCACACTAATGACATGATAATTTAAGTGCTTTTTGAACTATAAACATAAGTGCTACTTTGACAAACACAAAGATGAAATTATAAAATCTAATAAAATTTCTACCGGCTTGATCTATTTCAATTATAGAAAGCCAAGACATGCTAGATTTGATAACCTAAACATTAAGAGTCACCCATTTATGGATAAATGTGATGATAAATAAAATACAAAGAAGGAAAAATAAAAGTTTCAAAAGGCCTTCTAGGTAAACTATCAATCATTAGAAGTTAGATCTGAATCAGAATTATCGACTTATGCTCAATGGAAAAAGATAGCATTGTGGTCTCTAAAAATGATAAGGTTTGTGAGATATCATATGATGAATTTCTCTTTTTATCTAAGGAAATGAACAAATTTTATAAAAAAAAAATATAACTCGAATTTGAAAAGAGAATATTCCACCTTGATAGAAAATCATGAAAATTTAATAAAAATTATTCAAGCTTAAAATCTGAGCATATTACAATAGATAAGGAGCATGAATCATTAATGGAAGAGCATGATACATTAAGTAAGAAGAATGCTGAAATACAAGAAATGCTTGAGTCTTTGAATAAAGAGCATCTTTAGTTAGAGGAAGCATTTAAAAACTAGAAGAAATAGTATTAGAAATATATATCAATGAGCATGCATTAAATGTGGAAATTGGCATATGTAAGAATACAAATGTAATACTAATTGAAAAGATCACACACTTAAAAAAAATTCGTATGGGCCTACACACATTAGAGAGCAACTAATTAGGTCACCATATGCACCCTCACTTCCCAAAATAAGCATTATCTCTCATATAGACTAACAAATCATTTTTTTGGGATTATGTGCTATTCATATGGCATAGTAGGACATATTCTATGTACTTTCACAATATGAATATTCCATAGAATAGATATGATTTGGACGCCCAAAATATCATCATAGCATAGCATTCATACATTCTATCAAAAGGAGGGACCCAACCCACTTGAGTTCCCAAACATAACCTATGATTCTTTGGTAGGAATGCTCTCACAAGAGGAGGTTAAATTGAGATTTAGGTTTTTAGAATATAAAAATAACCAACGATATGCTTTAGTCAGTATCCAATAAATTTTTTCCATATTTTAGTGTACTAAAATAGGGATTATTTTAATCTAAGGGTTTTTATAGAGGTAAGCCTCTATACTTAATTTCATCTTTGAAGAGAAAACTTTTGATTCAAGTGGATATTAAATTAAATTTAAATTTAAAATTTAGTAGAATTGATATGAAGATTTATAAATTTTAAACAATCATTTAAAAAATATTAAGAGTTTATAAAATTCATTAGGAGATCTGGATAATCCTCACAAAATGAAGTTTGTGGGGGTACAAATGCATTTGGATTTATACTCGCTTGGAGTGCATTGCCATCTAAGCCCCTAAGCACACAATTTTAAAATTATGATTTTGAGGTCTAATGCATGCAAATAAGATAACTATTATTAGCATTGAAATCATGGATTCTATTTTAGTTTTATAATCTAAGTTAGTAATATGAATTAGATCAAATAGATCTAATTAATGTAGTTTTGATGGAAAGACACCCTAAAATTTAAGTTTGATTTTTAATTAACACTAATTTTTCTAAAATTTTCCTAAGAAAATTTAGTAGCATAACAACCCTAACCCATAGGAATACTATGGAAGCATTAACTCTTAGGCTCCTTATTCCTTATTATTGGCTTCTGTGTTGGGCTAGTGTACATTATAGGGAGTAAAATGTTTGTATGATTGCATATCCAGGCAAAGGTGTTTATGTTTATGGTACCTCTATCATATCATCGTAAAACTAGCCAATATGTTCTTAATAAAATTAAAACATGCACACCGAACTAAACCTATGAAAATGATACCATCTAATGTAAATCTACCACCCATATGATTGTAATGCATCCAATATGAACCAGTGTATGAAATATAAGTGAGTAAGAAACATTTTTATTTATTTATTTAAAATAAAGATATATCCTAAGATCTGCTGAAAAGTAGGATGGCCAAGCTTTCTACTCTTATGAATTTACGTTTAAATGTATTTGCTTAATATCTTCTTTCTATATGTCTCCTATAGGATTCCAAAAGATAATGATTCTTAAATGAAGAGAAAGCATTTCCTTTTGGAGCCCTATGTGCATAAGCAACAACCTTTAATATTTTATAACTCTTTATAGAACTTAATCTATATACTTTTTATACACTTTACATTTCAAGATTTGAATTGTTTCATATTTAAGGTAAAATTATATAAACATGTATATTTAAGTAAAGTATAAAAAGAAAAAAAATAGACATAAGATGTCCTCTAAGCAAGGAATCTGGAAGTAACCAAAAAATCATCAGCCTAGCCTAAGCTAAAATTTGTTATCTTAGCAAACCATCCATCCATAGTATGTGAAGAAGGTTGAGTGCCTCCAAATGTCCTATGGGTTTTTATTATTTAAATTGTTTAAATTTGAACTTAATTTTTATTAAAGGCTAAAGTCTTTTTTTTTAATTCAAATTCAAGTATAAATAATTTAGTATTTTATAATTTTAAGGTTTAAAATATTTAAGTTCAATTATTTAATTTTAAAGAATCATGTAAGCTAATGGATCAAAATTGCAGAATCCATAAAGCAATATTACAATTTGGGATCGAGAGCTTATGATTTTGATGAAAACAAATATAATTGATTGTTTTTTTCACTTCTCCTATTAATTGCAATATATATTCATTTATGACTGGACTAAAATTTTAAGTACATCATACACCATTCAATATTATTCAGGGCTAAAGTTGGGTAGAATTTGATGTGTTGAAATAGTTTGTATTTTTTATTTCTTTAAATTTATATTTCTTGAGTTTTGTAATGTAAAAGGTTTAAGCTAACGTGGTGACTGTGCACACACATACGAGAGTAAAAAAATTAAAATTGAAAATTTTTTGAACTAATCATAATGTATGATCATAATCACACTGTCTAATCAATTATTCAAAAAATGATTATAATGGCAATTTAACATAATTATTATTTTTTAAAACTAATCATACTGTATGATCCAATTCAAGCAGGATGATAAGTTGAAAATAAGATTTCTGTCATAATTTATAAATTAGGAACTATTTTAAAATCATAATATAAACCAATCATATTGTATGATGCTAATTAT
The DNA here is from genome assembly GCA_022539455.1 of Dendrobium nobile. Classification (NCBI taxonomy): domain Eukaryota; kingdom Viridiplantae; phylum Streptophyta; class Magnoliopsida; order Asparagales; family Orchidaceae; genus Dendrobium; species Dendrobium nobile. The sequence goes on from CM039735.1 coordinate 55,211,946, forward strand.
ATTATACAATAATCTTAAATCTTATCTAATCTAATCTTGAATATAAGGGATTGAATCTAGATTAATTGATAAAATTAGAACATACTTTATGATTGAACTCATTATACTATACAACTGGATCGCCTCTTAGAAGGATAATTAATTTTTAGATATCATATGGGAAATAATCCTATTCAATTGAATTAATCATACTGGACGAACCATGGTATTGGCATGGACAACCAATTTAAGTATTTGAACTAATCGCACAAGACATTATTGTTTATACAGTGCCAATAACATGAATTGAACTAATTATATAATATGATACAATATCACATGGTATGATCAGTAATGGCAGAATAAAAAAATTAGGGTTTTTGGACCCCTTTGGATTTAAGCTCTCTTAATAATCTTTTAGTAGTCTTTTGGTTGTTAAGCTTTCTAAGAGAGTGCTGTGAGAGATCTTGGAGAGCTTAGATAAGGAAAAGGAGAGGTTATGTGTGAGGGAGAAGTAGTGTGAGGGGATTTCACATAGTTGCTCCAAGCAAGCTTTTACCTTGGTTCCACTGAGTGTCTTGATTATTTTCTTGGGTTGCTCTAGGAATAAGAATTTCAAGGCTAAAGATATTCAAGGTTATTTACCTACACCAACAACGTGAACAAAGATTCAGGTTCTTTGCCTTCACCAGGTGGGTGAAAAGGGATTTCAATACTCTACCGCATCACATTGGTGGAGAGATTTTGTAAACGCTTCTAGGCCTTACTATGGGGACTAAAGGAGAGACTCTAAAAATTTAATGCATTAACTGAAGAGTAGGATGCTGGGGAATGAATAAAGGTTTGACTGAATCACTATAAAATTTTGGTATGCTCATTTTACTTTATCTTTTACATTTGTTTCTATGATTTTATTTTCTTACATATTTATCATCATTGTAAATTTGAGAGTTATTTAAACAAGTTGAATTTAGTTGCTACTCTTGTTGAAAAAGAAAAATAAAGAAAAATATTTTTTTTGTCATTGATATGTGTTAAGAAAATCACATAAAGCATAGGTACAGTGGTTATTATGTTCTTCCGTATATGCTCTTTATTAGTTTAAATTATCTCTAAAGGGATAAATTTTTAAATAACTAATTGACCCCTCCTCTTGGTGTGCCTACAATGAGGCTTAACTCCTTCCACTAAGCTTTTAGTTGGTGTTAGAGTGGGTCTCAGAATTATCATTTAAAAATCCTTTTAAAAAGATCAAATGACACATTTGGAAATCAAAATACTACTGAGATTTAATTTATAACTCATACACCTTTGTATGACAATATACCATTTGATTTTTTAAAATATTCACATGCCTACATTCCTGCAATCTATTTATTTTTACATGCGTTTTTTGGTACAAGAAGTTTATTCTGCAACTTTTCATTTTACATCAAAATTGTAGTACCATTTAATGAATGGAACAATAAGGCTCAATGGAATGTTGAAATTTTAAAGTATTTTTTTTGTATATCAAAATTTGATGATTATATAAGAGTCTTTACATGTACTACTATGAAGAAATTTTTTTTGGGGCTGAGCTATGATTGCATTGGTTATTCATTTGATAGGTATCCTTGTTGTTGCTCTCTTTCCTCGTGCTACTGTGTTAGGCTTTGCCTTTACCAGATCCTATTAGGTGTGCATTTTATGAGGCTTTCTATTAGGGGCTCGGGTCCTCTGGTTGGTCTGTGTTTTAGGTATCTTGGTGGTGGTCTTGTAGCCTGCTGGTTGCCTAGGGTGTTGCTTCTTTCCAATTTTGTTGGTGTTATTGGGGCTATTTTGTTTGGGCTACTATTAATTTTCTAGAGGCCATGTGTGCTTTTCTGGGTTGGCTTTTGCTCTTTCTATGGTGGTTTTTTGGTGTTTTATTTTGGTTCACCTCTTTCTGGGTGTGGGTGACTACTCTTTTTTTTGTCTTATCCTGGTGTTTTTTTAAGCTTATTGCTTGGGGGTGGCGACTGTTTATTTTTTTTGGAGGGAGCAGCATTTGGATTATCCTAGTTATGTTTGCTGGATCCAATTTATCCTGAGCTTTTTTTACCCAAACCCTTTTTATCATTACTATGGCATTTATTTTTTAGCTGGTGTTTTTTTGGATCTGCACTAATCCTTTAGTATGTGGGTTGTGGCTGGTTATTAGTTGTTGTTCATGGTTGGATTTTGCTGGGTTGTTATTGAGGGCCTCCTGTTGGTTTTTCTCAGTTAACTTATTTTTCAAGGGCATTTTTGCCTGTTGCTTATTGTGCAATGGTTTGTTTCTATCAGTGGATGAAGGTCCTAATTACATCATCTTTCTTAGTTCTTTTTCTCAGGTTGTTGTGACCTGGGGTACCATTAATACTCTTTACTATTATAAAATCTCATTTTACATCTCTTTTGTGCTGGGTTTTGAGGCAATTCTGAGGCAATTATAGGGTTCCTCTTCATGCAATCATTTGGTGCCTTCCTGGTTGGATTTCTTGTGGTTTTTTGCTCTGGTTTTTTGTGTTGTTCATTTCTGTGGCCTTAGGCTTCCGCTTCACACCCTAGGAATCCTATGTAGTTTTGTTTAAGGTTGTCTCTTGTGAGGTCTATGGCTTCTTTTCTCAATTTTATTATTTTCCCATGTTTTTTGATTATCTTGTGTTATTTTGTCCATCATTTTTGTGGTTTTGGGGGGTGATGACCCCATTGTCATCTCACCCTCCATTTTCTTATGCTCTGAATGGCAAATCTTAATCTTTTAAGGATGTGCTTGTTAGACCTTCTACTTCTCCCCCCCTCCAATTTGTTCACTCGTCATTTAAGGGCTGTCCTGCATTAATGTTTGATGATTCTATTGTGGCCCAGTTAGTTGCCCCCATTGCTCTTACTCTTGTGGGTAAGTTTGTTTTGAGGCGTCCTAACCTCAATTTTATCCACAAGTTTTCTATGAATTTGAAGCTCTATGGTTCCTTTTATGTTAGATTACTTAACCCATATCATGTGGTGATCCAACTAAGCAACAACTTGGATTGTAGCTGGATTTTTTCGAGGAGATCTTATTACATTCAGGATTGCCAAATGAGGCTACTTAAATGGACATCTAACTTTGAGGTCTGTGAGGAATCACCAATTGCTCCTATTTGGGTTTCTTTCCCTAATCTAAGGCTCCATTTTTTTCAATTCTCAAGTTCTTTTTGGGCTGACTTCCATTCTTGGTTGGCCTCTACAAATGGATCAGGCCATGACTTCAGTTTCACGCCCATCTATGGCTCATGTTGTGGTTGAGTTAGATATTTCTAAAAAACATCCTTTGGTGATATGGCTAGGTTCTAAATTGTACTGTTATTTCCAAAAGGTTGAGTTTGAAAATTATCCAATTTTTTGTTCTGCCTGTAAGATGCACGGGCATGGTTTGAGTGAATGCTTTAAATTACATCCGCACCTTAAGAAGGAAAAAAAATTGTTCAGGGCTTTTAAAGTGCAAGAGGGAAATTTGAATGTTCATGTTAATGCTGCTTTGAATCAAACTATGGTGTAAGGTAATGGAGTTAAAACCCAGGGTAATGTAGAGGGTATTATTCAGCCTGATCTTATTCGAGTTACACCCCCCTCCTCCTGTTGTGGAGGTGAATTACTTAGTACTCAAACTATGGAACCATTATTAGCAACTATACCTATTCTATCTGATGGGGAGGAATAAACGTTACCTATTAACTCCAAGATTATACCTTATCCATCTCCTTCATCTATTCCTTATGACACACAACAAAATTTACACCAAATGGTTGTTTTTGATGTTAATACTAACTATCCTAATCCTCTTAGATCTACGTCTATGAATGAGCAGGTTAATGATCTTTTTCATGAAAGAGCTGATCCTCCATTGTCGGAGGAAGATTTGTCTCTACAAGTGAATCATCCTAATACCCAAACCAAGAGTGTGAAGGAATTATGTGAAGGCATTGAGAGGAATATTTCTACTTTGAAAGATGTTTTTTTTTTCATATGGAAGGTGAGCTACCTCTTTCTAAGGGGCCTTCAGGTAATTTAAATGATAGTAAGCTTCTTTTAACTGATCATTATCATTGTGATACTTTTACTGACACGGAAGTGGATATTTTGGCTAAATGTTATGATAGAAAAGATCGTGATTTGAGTTTCTCCATGGGTCATGGTAAGAGATGTAGAAAACCCAAAAATGTTTTCTTAGTCTCCTAGAAACACCCATTCACATACTTAATATTAATTTGGTTTGTTATGTTTAACGCCATTACTGGGGTATTGGTTGCCCTTCCTCTAAGTTTAGAGTTAAAATTTATGTCGTATTCATAATGTGTATATTCTCATTTTGCTTGAACCACTTATTTCTATTGATAACTTACTTGGTACTACTAAATATTTGGGTTTTAAACATGCTAAGTTGAATGTTACCAACAAAATTTGGGTTTTCTGGAAAGATTATGTTAGAATTGATATCATTGGGGACTTTACCCAAGTTTTGCATTATAATATTAAAAGTTCTAATTTCCAATGTTGTGCATCTTTTGTTTATATTGCTTCTTCTCATTATACTGGAAAGATTTTAGGGATCAAATCACTCAATTTCAAAGTAATTGCAACCTTCCTTAGCTTGTTGGTTTGTGATTTTAACACTATAATGAACCCGACTGAGCCTATAGGGGGTTCTCTTCCTATATATCAGTTTATGGAGGATTTCAATGACATGATTATGGAGTGCAACCTTATTGATATTGGTTTTTTTGGCAATAATTTTACTTAGCATCGTGGGCATTTATGGCAAATGCTTGATAGAGTTTTATTCAATAATGCTTGGCTAAATTCTTTTGAGTTGATCAAGGTTGATTACCTTAGCCTCACCCTATCTGATCACTCTCCTCTTCTTATCAAAATTAAGAATAGAACCAGGGGTAGCCCTTCCAAATTTAGATTCCAAAACATGTGGTTGCTTCATGATTTCTTTTCTTGATGTGGTCCAGAATAATTGGCAAACTCCTTTTTTCCCTAATGATTCTATTTTAGGTATGAATAAACTTTGGCTTAAATTGAAAAGGTTTAAACAAGATTTGAATGGGTGGAATCATATTGTTTTTAAAGATCTATTTTCTAATATTTTATTTATGGAAGATAGGGTGAATTATACAGAGGATCTTTTTAAGTTGAATCCCTCTGAGTCTAATCTTTATCTTTTGAAAGAGGTTAAAGAAATGCTTTGTAATTTTCAAGTGCAAGAAGAAATTTTTTGGAAGTAAAAAGTGGATGTCAAGCATTTGGTGGAAGGTTATAACAATAAAAAATATTTTCATGCTTTGGTTAATAAGAAATGTGCTATTAATTGCATTAGTAAAATTTATCATGAGGATGGCTCTACTTCTAAGGATAGTGATGAAATTACATATCTAACTATTAGTTATTTTCAAAACCATCTTAACAAATCATTTATTCCTTCTACCATTGCCAACTCGTCCATTATTCCTAATATTGTATTTCAAGAGGATAACATTGGCTTATTTAAGTATCCTTCTCTCGAGAAGGCGAAAGAAACTTTATTTGGTATGGATACTGATTCTGTTGTTGGCCCGGATGGCTTCACTACTAAGTTCTTTCAGAAAACGTAGCCCATTATTTATAATGATATTTTCTCTGCTGTTACTAATTGTTTTAATGGTACTCCTATTCTAAAGTTTTTTTCCTCTACTTTTATTGTGCCTATTCCCAAGAATAACGTTGTGAATTCCTGGAATGATTTTAGACACATAAGTTTGTGTACTTTTTTTAAAAATTACTTTCTAAGATCTTGATGAATTGGTTAACTAATTTATTTCCTAAACTTATATCTCCTTTCCAAACGGGATTTGTCAAAGGTCGGGCCATTGCTAACAATATTATGTTGGCCCATGAATTTGGTCAAGACTTAGATGTTAAGGATAAGGTGGTAATATGACCATGAAAATGATTATTTCTAAGGCTTATGATATTATTAATTGGAATTTTATTTATAATATCTTGAGTTTATTTGATTTTGATCATAATTTCATCAATCTCATCAAGAATTGTATTGAAAGCCCTTTTTCTCCATTATTGTGAATGGTAAGAGTCATGGTTTCTTTATGGCTTCTCATGGGCTTAGAATAGGGGATCCCATTTCTCCTTGCACTCTTTATTATTGCAGCGGATTACCTTTCTAGGGGCCTTGCTGATCTTTTTGAGAAATGACCTAGTCTCTATTTCAGAACCATAAGTGATATTAAATTCTCTCATTTATGTTTTGCTATCGATTTCATTGTGTTTTTGAATGCTTCTATGATTAGGATTGATAAAATTATGTCCTTCTTTGATCAGTTTGAATCAGTTAGTGGTTTGGCTTTTAACAAGCAAAAGTTCTGTTTTGTTATTGTTAAGAATGCTTCTTCTGATCGTGTTGGGGAAATTTAAAGTCTTACTGGTTTTACTTAAAGTGTTTTGCCTTTAAAATATCTGGGTATTTCTCTCTATAAGGATAGAAAGAAGTCTTTTCTTTTTTATGATTTAAGTTCTATGGTGCAGAACAGATTGCCTTCTTGGGATTCTAATTTCTTAAGCTTTAGTAGCCATCTTATTCTTATTAAAAGTGTTATTTGCTTTATTATGGTCTATAGTTTTCAAACTCTTTTTACTACTAATCCTGTGTGCCACAGAATTTATAGAATTTTTAATAATTTTTTTTGGAAATGTTCTAGGAACAATTCTAAGATTCATTGGTCTTCCTGGGGTAAATGTTTTGGGACTTTGCAAGAAGGGGCTTTAGGGCGTAAGACTATGCTTGATTTGGCGTCTGCTTTTTCTTTTAAACTTTGGTATAACCTTAGGGCCAATGTGAGTCTTTAGGCCAATTTTGTGATGGCCAAGTATTTTGGGGGGAGACATCCTACCATGTGTTGTTATAGTAATGGCCACTCAAAAGTTTGGCAACGGCTCTGTTCGGTTAAATTGAATGTTGAGCCTTCAATGGTTTAGGGCCTTGGTAATGTCAATATTTACTTTTGGAAACATCGGTGGCTGAATGGCTAGTCGATTGATTCGATATTGAACTCTACTTCCATTGCTAAGGTGAAGGTTAACAACTTCTTTTATAATAATGGTTGGGATTTGGAGAAACTTTCTACTGTTCTTCCTGACTTTATTATTCAGCTTATTTTAAAGATTCCTCTAAACATTAACTCTAACAATGTGTTGCTCTGTACTTTTACTAAAGATGGTATGTTTAGAGTTAAGGATACTTGGCATTCCTTTAGTGCTAAAAATGAGTCTTCTAAGCTTTTCAAAATGATTTGGCATAAACGTTTCCCCTCTATGATTCTTTATCTGGAGAATTCTTCACAAGCTTTTTCCTACAGGTGAGAATTTAAGCAAAAGAGGTTTTATCTTTCCTTATAAATGCCAATGTTGTTACCATGTTGACAATATGCACAATATTTTCATTTATGTCCCTATGGCTGTTAAGGTTTGGACTTATTTTGAACACATCTTCCATTTTAAATTTTTTACTATGAGGATTTCTATATACCATTTGCTTGATTATTGGTTTGTTAAGTTTAAAAGCCATGTCAGAAATGTTATTCCCTCTCTTATCCTTTGGTTTCATTGGTTGGAGAGAAATGATTATCGTTTCAATGGTGTTGTTATGAATTACAAGAGAATTATCCAAAAAGTTAAGGATAAAGTGGCTGCCTTTATTCTACTAATTTACTCTCTTTTAAGAATTTCAAGGACTTTTTATTTACTTCCCCTATTGGTTTCATTGGTTGGAGAGAAATGATTATCATTTCAATGGTGTTGTTATGAATTACAAGAGAATTATCCAAAAAGTTAAGGATGAAGTGGCTGCCTTTATTCTACTAATTTACTCTCTTTTAAGAATTTCAAGTACTTTTTATTTACTTCCCCCACTTTTGGTCTTAATGTGAAGATGGATAATTTTAGTAAGGTGATGAGGTGCCTTACTTGAAATAAGCCTCATCCAAATTCTTTTAAGTTGAATGTGGCTAGTGCTAGATTGGGTAATATTGTTGGTTGTGGTGGCGTCATTAGAGATCATAATGGTACCTACATGTTGGGTTTTGTTGGGCCAGTTGCTAATGGTGATGTTAACTTTGCTATGTATTATTTTGTGCTTCATGGCTTAAGTCTCTATGATAACCTTTATCTTAGTAATATTGTGCTGGAAGTGGGTTCTTATTTTGATTACAATTCTCTCCATGTTTAGAAGGATAGCATTTGTTCCTCTGCTTGGTTTTACATTCGGAGGGACAATAGAGACATCATCAACTCTCTAAACTGCTCCTCTTCTATCATTTTGGATGAGGGGAATGCCTGTATGAAAGCTATGGCCAATTTGGGTTGTTATTTTAATTATTTGAATGAGCTTGCTTTTTCTCAACTGCCTATTCTTGTTAAAGGCCTTCTTAGACATGATCAAATTGGTTTATCTTATGTTAAGCATTAGTGTTGGTGTCTCTGCTCTCTTTTGGCAGCTGTGGGGTTCCCCTTTTCTGCTATATCTTGTTTGGTTACCTTTGGGTTTTATGTTTGCCTCTTGGCTCAGGCTTGGTTTTTTCTGCTACTTGGATTTTTGGCTGGTGTATTTATTCTCTTCCTCTTTGTTTGGTTGTTTTCTGTTCCTTGTGTTTTATTGCTGCTTTGAGTTCTTATTGGGTATTATCCGATGGCCTTTTTCTGGTTTAGTTCTTTCCTGCTGGTTGTTCTGCCTCTATCTGTTGGATTACCAGGTGGTTTGGTTGGTCGTGTTTAAGCTGTTGCTGGGTATTTCCATTCTGTCTCCTTGCTTGGGCATTTGCTGGGGTGCAGGTTGTGGCTGTACAGTTCTGGGATCCTGAATGGCTTGGCTTGGTTTCTTTTATGCTTCCTGTATCTTCTAAACCTGACCTGGTCTAATTTTATTTTAATGTTTATGCTTGCCTGGTATGGTCTTTTTGATGGGAGCATTTGTGTTTTTTATTGGTTGTATCATTGTTTGGTTTAGATTAGCTTTGGTAGTTGGTTTTTCCTTGACTTGTATAGTTTACCCTTGTTTCGACTGTATCCTTTTTTGGGCTATCCTCATATTTTATTTAGGCCTTTTTACTGTTATATTCTTCTTGCATATCAGTCTTTTTTGCAGGTTATTTTTTGGGTTGGTGATTGCAAGGTTACCAAGGGGATTGCTTCTTGGGAGCATTTTGATTAAAGTTTTTTTTTGAAATTTGCAAAATTGATTGAAAAGAAGAAAAGGACACAAACAACTAAAGATAATAATCACATTCCTTTTTCAATAAAATAAAAAGAGAAGAAGGAATGCCATTATTAGAAAAACTATCAAAAGAAAAAACTATTATCCAAAGCTAAAGTAGCACAACAGTATGCTACTTTATTATAAATTCTAGGAATCAAATGAAATATTACCTTATTGAAATCATTAAGAAAAATAATGTCTTCATTCCAATGTTGAGGTTGCTACCATTTAATCATCTTTAAAGAATCTTGAAGCCATTTGATCACATTGCTATTGTCTCCTTCAATGATTACTCCCTTGTATTGTAGCATCCATCTTTGCAAATGTTCTCTAATAAGAAACACTACTTGAAGTTCAAGAGATGAAATATCCCAATACTTCACCATTTTTCCAAAAGCAGCAAGGAACCTTCCTTTATAATCTCTTATAACAACTCCAATGCCCGCATTATACGAGTCCTTTAAAGTAGCATCCACATTGATCTTTATCCAATCTAGGAGTGGAGGACACCAATAATTTACAAACTCTGTGTGGAGATCAGTATCCCAGATACCTAGAATTGGATTAAATTGTGTTTGAATAATAGAGCATAAAATGTTTTCAGCCAAGAACTAAACAGATGACCTATTCAATCCAAGTTTTATTTGGTTCCTTCTTTTCGATGAAAAATAGACTGTTGTACAGTATATTTTAACTATATTCAGATTCACAATAGACAACCTCTTCAATTCCTTTAAAAATTTATAATAGGAGTCAAAGATGGGAGCCTAAAATCCCCATTCATGTAGATTTTTAATAATATGTATCAGTTGGTTGCAAAAAATAGCTACATGTTGTTGGTTTTCCACTTCATCACAACCACAAGGACATACATTTGATTGTAATAAATTTCTATAATTCAAAAAAGAATTAGTGGGAAGAACATTCTTACATAATCTCCACCTAAACATCTCAACTTTAGGTAGCAATTTGAATTTCCTGAAGCTATTCAAAATTTCATTCAAACCATTCTCAAAAATCCTATTCTGTCCGTGACATTAAAGGCATGCTTCAAATGAGAGTGCTGTAACTGATTTTCCTGAGTGTTGATTAATGAGCTCAACACTGTCTTCCTTCAGTTGTGGATAAACCTTTATAGATTTAATAATATATATCAAATCTTCATTAAAATAATTCTGCAATTGCAAAACCTTCCAGCTACCAGCTTTAGAAATAAATTTGTTCACCAATTCATTTTGAAGCTCATGATAATTAACATAAGTTGGCCATTTGTTAAGAGGTTTATAAAAGATCCATGTATCATCCAAGATACTAACTTTGATAACATTAACCAATTTACATCTAACGACAATTCTTAGAAATATTGCTCCCTCCACCAACATTTTCCAAGTAGTAGAATATCCACTCCTAACCATACCGTGCCAGACATCACTACCATATTTAGAAATGATTGTACGATTACACAGAGTTAGAATTTTGAATAAATCTCTAAGTAAGCTTTGATCTCAAAAGTCCAACTTTAGTAACTGAAGAGAGAAGATCCAATCCTCCAAGAGATTTTAGTTTACAAAGATCATCCCAAGATACATAATGTAATCCTTTCTTGTCTTTATCTTTATGCCATAAAAAATCCCTACACATTCTATCCAAGTCATACAAAATTCCTTTAGGAACCAAAGAATGTGTTGCCAAAAAAATAGGAAGTTAAAGAAATGTGCTTTTAATAAGTAAAACTCTTCCTGACAAAGAGAGATGTCTACTACCCCATGCATTCATCCTTTCCATTGCTTGGTCTAATAAAATTCTGAAATCAAAATTTACAAGCCTTCTCATTGCCATTTTGATTCAAAGATTTTGCATCTCCTTTACTATCTTGAATCCCAACTTCCTAGAGATTTTCTTCTTTATCCTTCTCTTAATAGATTTCCCAAAAAAATTTGAGATTTCATACTGTTTACTCTTTGACCGGTCCACCCACAAAAGTCCTTCAAAATAATCTTTAAACAAGAAGTTGATCTCATAGAAGCACTTTAAAATATCAAAACATCATTGGAATAAAGAAGATGAGTTATACTATCTGATTTGGGTGAAATTTTAATACCCAAATCATTTCCCCTTTGGTAAATAGCATTGTAAAGAAGTTGTGTACAAAGAATATACAAATAAGGGGACAACGGGCATCCTTGCCAAACCCCACTTCGAGCTTCTATCCAATTCGTTCTTCAACCATTAATAAGAATAGAATATCTAAATTTTGGACACATTCCATGATAAGCATAATAATTTTTGGAGGGAATCTGAACCTTTTCAAAGAATTTTCAATAGTTGGCCAACACATACTGTCGTATGCTTGCTCCATGTCCACCTTGATTGCCATGAGCCCTTTCTTGCAAGTAGAAAATCTGAATTTTTTGAATACCTCTTGAGCGAATAAGTAATGATCTGACATAGATCTCTTGGGATCAAAAGCAATTTGATCTTCTATAATTAATTTAGGCAAACAGTATTTGATGCGGTTCTTAATCATTCTTGCAATCACCTTGTATATTATTTGACATAAGCTTATTGGTCTGAAATGCAACGATTCCAATGGATTCTTCACATTTGGGATTAACACAATTAATGTGTCTTTCCATTGAGAATGCATTTCTCCATGAATAAAAAATTCATTAACAACTCTCCAAAAATCTTCCTTAATTATACTACAATAGAAATTTAGAAATGATCCGGTTATGCCATCCAGACCAGGAAATTTGTTATTTCCCAAGCTCCTCACCACTTCATACATCTCAACTTGAGTAAAATCTAAATTTAGTAAATTCCATTCAGCATTATGGATAGATTGCTAAAAACCATTTTCAGGCCAATCCAACAAAGAAGAATTCCTCTGCCTCCATTTATTTTTGAAAAATTTTAGAAATGCAGCTTCAACTTGATCTTGTTCATTCACTATACCTTCTTCTTCATCCTTAATTTGAGTGATGAAATTTCCATTTATTTTGGCTGATTCATAATCATGGAAAAACTTAGAATTGGTGTCAACTTCTAGTATCCGTCTTGTTTTAGCTCTTTGATTCCACCAAATGGATAACCTAGACAAAGTAACATTCAACTCCCTTAATTTGCTTCTTAGTAACATCAACTCCTCATATGAAATACCATCTTCACTTTCTAAAATTTGCAAATCCATAATCTCTTCTTCAAATTATATTTCAATGTTGAAAGCTCCATAATCTTGTTCCTATTCCAATAATACCAATCTTTAAGAGTTCTTTTCAGCTTCCTGTTCAGAATTTCAGCATTATTACCGAAATCCCTCCTCCTCCAAGCTTTGAGAACAACATTCCTTGCAGCAGGGCACGTTCTCCATACGTCCTCCAATTTGATATGTGATTTGGCCTCATTATGTTGCGTATTTTAAAAATAATGGGAGAATGATCAGAAGCCACTCTTGCCAAATGTCTTACATAAGCATTAGGAACTTGTTGAAGAGCTGCCAACTTCAATAAGCAACGATCCAAACTTTCCCATATCTTTGAGCTGCCATCTTTATTATTACACCAAGTGAATCTTGGTCCAAGAAAACCTACATCATGCAAATCATTGTTAGCTAAAAAGGATTTCATCTCTTGTGGACCTTGGGAAATGGAGAACCTCTTTCCCCCTCTTTTGTCTTGTTTGGACAAAATACAATTGAAGTCCGTGCCTACTAAAGATGGAACATTACCATCCAAAAAACTTTCAAGTCTATTCCACAAACTTCTTATAGCCCCAACTTCCTTACTCCCATAAACCATCACAACATTCCAACATCCATCATTAGAAGAATGGAATTTCCCAAACACAGCTTGAGAAGAATCAAATACCACCTCAAATCTGCCCATAAGACTCTTCCATAACACAAGAATACCACCCCGAAGTGCCACTAGCTGGTTGATGAAAAAAAAACCCACTCCTCCCTAATGATCTTATCAACATCATTTCTATTTAAACAAGGCAACATAGATTCTACTAACCCAGTGAAAGAAAACCCCATTATCTCTTACCAACTCCCTAAGATAGAGAGAAGCCTCTTTTTTCCAGACTCCTCTACAATTCCAAAGTAGGAAAGAAGACATTTATGAAATAAATGGGGGATGGCCCCAACCACCAAGATTACCACTGCCATCTCCATTTCTTCTTCTCAGGATCCCACCAATTAGCCCAAGAAATTTGATTTCTTTAGCAAGTTTAATCTTACTTTTACTACTGGAAGCATTCATTACTTCATTTTAAGGAGACACATTCACATCAGGTTGTATGTCAGCAATTCCGTTATCAAATCCACCATCAAAATTCTATTCTAAAATAGATTTTGATGTTCTATCATCCACAGGAGTATTATCCATCATTGTTTGAGCTGTTTGAAACTCCAGAACTGATAATTTTGATCCAAGGTTGTTATCTCTTTCAATTACTCCACTTTCCATACCTTCAATATTTTGCACATTAGAGTTTAAGACATTTGGATTGTCCTCCTCATATTTATCAATCTCACCCTCTTCATTGTATTCAATATTTCCCAAAAGCACACTAAACTTGTTGACATTCAACACTCCATTAGGTGATTTGTTAAGCTCGTCCTCCTCTATAATTTGATTTGATTTAGCATTGACTTCAACATCAATTTGATCACCTTGTCTCTCTTTAATGTTAGATTCTCTAACTTTGATGAATATCCTTTTCTATTTTTAAAGTTCACATGGATCCATGGCCCATACTCAGATTCGTCAGATTGAGTATTATTCACAGCCGTCATATTTTCTTCCTTATTAGAAGAAGTAGTATAATTTTTATTAATAATTTCCAACCCTTTCTCAACCTTTTTTGTAGGACATAGATTAATTTTGTGTCCAATTTTTCCACAATGAAAGAAAAATGAGGATATTTTTTCATATTCCATCCTTTGAAAAAATCTACCTCCCATACCAATCCAAATTCCTCCTGGCAATTTTTCATCTAGATTTATTGTATCACGGGCTATTGCGAATTCTCTTCTTCCACATTTGAACATGTTTCCATCAAGGAATAGAGGAACACTAATCTTTGAAGAAATCTTAGTTATATTCATCTCATCCTAACAATACAAAGGGAGATGAGGCATTCTGATCCAAATTGGAGAGGATAATCCCTTCAATGAAAGAGGGGAGAAGCTAGGTGTTCATTTGTCTATTCCCATTATGTAACCTCTTACATACCAAGGTTCTCCACTCATCACACCTTCCAAAGCATCCAGTGACTGAAATGAACAAAGAGTATAGTTTAAACCTAAACAAGTCAAGTGGAATGAACCAAATTTACTCCATTTTTTCCTTAATTCCCAGCAGCAAATAGGAATTGGAATATTATCACCTAAAGCTTTAACCACCAATGAGTTCTTCAATACTAGAGCATTTGGATTTTCAAGATCTTCATTAAGCTTGACAACTATTCCATCAGCAGACATTTCAGCAGAAATAAAATTTGGATTTACTTTCACATGAGCATTGTATTCCATGGGTCTTAGTATATTTAAGTTTCAGACAAATTATCACCATTCTTCATCATTATTGAATCAATCGGCTTATCCAGACTATTTCCATTTCCAAAAGCTATAGGATCAAAAAATTCTACCGAAACCAGATTATGATTGAAATCCATACTAGTTACAGAATCATTAGAATCAGAAATAATGGGAGTAATAAATATATTCACCTTCAAGTACAATCCAGAGGATGATGCTTCAACATAATTTTCCCTTGAATCAAAATCAACACCATTTGATTAGGAGATTTGGGTAATACCTGATTAACTTCAATTATCTTCCCTTTGCCTTCAACAACAGTAGTTTGTTGAGCTAATGGCCAAAAACCTTCACGAATTCATAAAGATGAACTCCTTGGATGGCCACTCTTAATCCTTCCTTCGATAAACTTCTTCTGTTCTTTGGAGTTTCCAGATCTTCCAACAAGTCCAAGAGGATTGGTAGAAGATTATCGGAGTGAAGGAGGGAAAATGACCGGCTATTGCCGGCGTTCCTCCTCCATCATCTAAGTATTCCTGTGATAAAGCAGGAAAATAGAAACTTGAATGAATTTTCTCTCACTAGAAAAAATGCAGACCTTCTCTCACTAGCATAGAACCCCTAGCTTAGTTTTTCTTAGAAAAAAGAAAAATGGGACTTAGATTAAGGATTATTTTTTGTTAGCTCCTTTTTTTTGGTTGCTTTTTCTTAAGCACCATAATATGTACTTAGGGATTTTTGTACTAATTTATAGTGGGGAACTCGAGCTCCTAGGTTTTTCTTTTCTATTTTTTTGTAGCTCTTTGAGCAGTAGCAAGCTTGAGACCCCCTTAAGGGCTGTGTAAAATTTTACTTGAAATAATGCGTAGGCCCCTTTCTGGGTTTCTCCTAAAAAAATGGTGTTTACTATTATGTTATGTGCCTTGGTTCTTTTTTCTATTCTTTTTCTTGGTGGATGTGGTACACCTATAGTTTAGTTGATAGTATTTTGGGGACTGGTAATAGATGCTTCACCCCTATTAGAACTTAGAATTTGGATAATTATTGGGCTGAATTCTTTACCCTTTGCTTTAATTACTACTCTACTTACCCTGGGTTTCAGATATTTTTTGCAAAATTTCTCTTTTGCAGGTGCTTCTATTAAGCTCTTCTTAGTGGGGAAGGCTGAGATAGTGGTTGTTTTTTTGGTTTGTTCCTTATTTTTGGGTGCTTGTTCTTGTGTGCACCTTAGAATGTATTTAGGGCATTTTGTACTTATTCTTAGCAGGGACCTCGAGCTTTTAGAAATTTTTTGCTTTCTTTTTGTAGCTCATTTGAGCAATAGCGAGCTTGAGGTCCATTTAAGGACCGTGTAACTTTTTTCTGAATTATTGCGCAAGCCCCTTTGAGGGTTTCCCTTAAAAAAAAAAAGAAGATCACTAAATCCAATTTCAAGTTTACTATGATATTCCTAATTTAAGCTGTCCACATCTTTTTCTTAAACTTAATTATTCATTTTTTAATTCAATGGTCAATGCATTAGTATATAGTTTTTATATTTAAATCAAGACAATAACTTAAGTGATCCATATTATTTTATTAATAAGCTTTTTAAATTATGAATTATCATACAATGTTTATTTGAACTATCACCTAGGGATTTGCAATTATCCTAATTTTATAAAATTTTTAATTATTAAGGGTTGCAGCCATGTGAATTTTATTTTTCCTAAAAAAAAAAATTAATATGGAATTAAAAAGAAAAATATCTTATTCAAGGGTAAATTCTTTCTTAAGAAGATTACGATTAGGCCATTTTTTAAATTTATCTTTATAAATCTTGGCATGGTCATAAGCCTTATTTCTAAATTCTTTCAATTCATTTAACTATATCAATCTTTTTCTTCTATTCCCTTAAGATTGAAAATAGATTCTTTTATAGACCAGAATGCATTATGCTCTAATTCTACATGATGGTGGCAAGATTTTCCGAAGGCTAACTTTTAAAGAGATATACCCATAGGGGTCTTAAAATTTGTTTTGTAGGCCCATCATGCATAATCTAATTTAATAGCCTAATATTTCATATTAGAATTGATAGTTTTTTTCTAAAATTCTTTTAGTCTCCTTATTTCTTATTTCAACTTGGCACTAGCTTGGGGATGACATGTTGTTACAACCTATGATGAATACCATATTTTATTAATGTTGTTTGTACTCTCTTATTATAAAAATAACTTCCCTAATCACTGATTAAAACTCAATGCATTCTAAATTTAAATTTTTTTTTTTGTAAAAAAATTAAGCACAATTGGAGTATTAGTTCTAGGAGTTTCCACTCCTTCAGTTCATTTTGATACATAGTGAACAACAATAACAATATACTGGAACTATAATTTTGAACAAATGGTTTCATGAAATCTAATCCCAAAATATTAAATTTCTAAATTTCTAAAATATAATTCAAGGGCATTTCATTTCTTTAGGAAATATTGTCTACTCTTTGACTTTTATTTTAATTCCTAAATTATCATTTCTTTAAAAAGGAGGCCAGAGAAATCCTAATTGGAGTATCATAGAAGAACTCTAAATCCTCTGAAATGAACTCAATAATGAGAATCATGGCATTCCCTGATTATGGGATCTACTTTCTTCTCAGGGACACATCTTTTATTAATTTATCATTAAAATATTTAAAAAATATATTTCATACCATTAATAATATTTAGCATCATGCAAGGATTTTCTTTTCTAAATAAAGGATAAATAAAATGGAATTATGCTAATAATAATAAAATTAAAAATTTCAATGTATTATGGTAATCGATTCTTATGTAATGCAGACAATTATTCATCAAGAAAAACTATTTAATTTCAAGCTCATTAGATGCATATTCTTCAATAAAAAGTTTAGATAGACAAGAAGATATTTGTTTTTTAGTTCCTTTTCTATGCAAAATTTCTGCATCAAATTTGTGTAATAGAAGAATCCACCTAACCAATCTAGGTTTGATGTCTATCTTTATTAGAAGATATTTAATTGCAGAGTGATCTGTATAAATAATTATTTTTATGATAATCAAATAAGACTCAAACTTATCAAAATAAAAATTAATGGCTAGTAATTCTTTTTCAATGGTAGTATAATTACACTATGTAGAATTTAAGATTATACTAGCATAATAATGATATGAAATTTCTTATTTTGCTTTTGATGAACAATAAAACATATAGTAAAATAACCTACATCTCACATAATTTTAAAAGTAAGGAACAATCAGTAGCAATAGTAACATCAGCAGTAATTAGTTGTTGTTTCAAAGAATTAAAAGCTTCACGACATGTTGTATCAAAAATAAAAGGAACATCTTTATCCAACAAATGTCATAAGGGTTTTGAAATTTAAAAAAAATCCTTTATAAGCCTTATATAAAATCTTGCATAACCAAGAAAGCTCTCAATTCCTTTAAATGAAGTGGGTGGGGGTAGTTTCTTTTTCTTTTTTTTTTAATTTTTTATAATGTCTACCTCTAATCATCTCTTAGAAAATTTATTCTCTAATACAATTCCCTCGGTCACCATAAATTGATATCTCTCCCAATTTATCACTAAATTTGTTTATATACATCTTTTTAATAAATAAGTTAAATGCTCAAGACAAGAATAAAATGTAGTCCAAAAAACAGATAAGTCATCTATAAAGATTTCAATGTCTATCTATATTATGTTTTAAAAAATTGACATCATCCATCTTTTAAAGGTAGTAGGTGCATTGTAAATACCAAAAGGCATTCTACAAATGACAAATGTCCCATAAGGATTGGCGAAGGTAGTCTTATCCTGGTCCTTAGGTGCAATAGGAATCTACTGATATCCTGAATAACCATCTATAAAATAATAGAATGAATATCCCACTAACATATTTAACATTTTATTAAGGAAAGGCAAAAGAAAATGAACTTTTATAGTGGTCTTGTTCAACTTTCTATAATCTATATAGATTCTCCAACATGTGATGGTCATGTTAGAAATAAGTTCATTGCACTCATTAATTATTACAGTTAAATCCTCCCTTCTTAGGGACATAATGAATGGGATTCACCCAAGCACTGCCTAAAATATGATAGATAATTCCAGTATCAGGCCATTTAAGTATCTCCTTTTTGACATACAACTTCTTTCATGGATGAGTTTAATCTTCTTTAAGGATCAACTTTTAGTATTGAATTAGCTTCCATTAAAATTTTATACATAAAGATTAAAGGGATAATTCCTTTAATATCATTAATAGACCACCTAAAAGATTTTAAAAATCTTTTAAAACCCTCATTATTTTGCCTTCCTATTCATTTTCCAATCTTATCACAGGCAATGTTGTATTTTTACCTAAAAAGACATTCTTAAGATGGCTTGGTAAACCTTTAAGCTCTAAGTTAAGGGCTTTCTCTATGCAAGGTCTTAAAGTTCTATCCACATATGAAGTATCTAAAGACTCAATTATCTACCCAAATAGTCTAGTATTATCTCCAATATATTGAACTTATTCTCCTAAGTCCTTAGAATCTTCCTTAATATCTTATTCTAATGATCTTCCCCCTAAAAAATCTTCTTTAAAGTCCTCTACTATAGTGTCAAGATCAACTCTAAAATAATCTATGTTCTTTTCATAAGAAAACATCATAGATTTAAGAACATCAATAGTCACTTCTTGATCTTGGACCTTTATAGTCAATTTTCCTTTATGAATATCAATCCTAGCCTTTATAGTGGATAATAAAGGTCTTCCAAAATTAAGAGGTATTTTCCTATCTTCTCCTCTATCAGGAACAATAAAATCAATAGGGAAAACAAACTTATTATCCTTAATCAAGTCAATTTCTATAACCCCCTTAGGATAAGTGAATGATCTTTTAGCAAGATGAAGGGTAATAGAGGTAGGTTGAATTTTACTTATGTATAATCTTCTAAAACTTGATAAGGGCATAAGATTGATGCTAGATCCTAAATCACATAATGCTCTACCAGATAATTTATCTCCTATTATAATGGGAATGGTGAAGCTTCCATGATCTTTTAGTATTTCTGGAAGTTTCTTTTGAATGATAAGACTACACTTTTCAGTAAGGCTACAATTTTGAATCCTCCTAACTTCATTTTCTTGTTTAGAATGTCCTTCATAAACTTAGCATAGGTGGGAATCTTCTCTAGATCTTCAGAGAAGGATATGTTGATGGTTAACTTTTTAAACACTTCTAATAACCAAGAGAATTGCTTATCCAAATTCTATTTGATCAGCCTCTAAGGAAACAGTGGTGGTGGTCTCTATAAAACCTATCTAATAGGTCTCTAAGTTTCTTTAATAGATTCATGTTGATAAGTAGGAGATTAATCCTTTAAATGTTCTTCCACACCCCTATCCTTTTGAGGTTAATCATAAGGGTCTCCTAAATCTCTCTCACTCTTAAGATGAATATTATTGCATTACACTTTTAATTTTGGGATAATGATAACCCAAACAAGATGTCCTTTCTAGGTTTTATTTCTAAGGATAGTAGATTGATCCTATAATTAAACTTCTAAATATAGTACTACCTCTTCTAATGCTGTCTTCATATTCCCAAACTGATTTTTTTAATTAAAACCTTAGGGATTCACTATAGGTTATTGAGGATTATTTAAATTTCCACCTTTATTAATGTGACCTGTAATCCACTAATTATTACAACCAAAATTATTATTTGACAAATTAAAATTAGGGTGATTCCTCCAACTTGGATTATATGTATTTGAATAGGGATTATTTTACCTTACAATCAAATTAATATTTTTAATCCCTAGAGCACTATTATCACCACAGGAATTCAAATCTTGCACTTTCAATTGAATAGATGATCTTGATCATCTCCCATTTTAAACTTTTGCGTTAGAGGAAATCAAGAATATTATTTTTTATATGATTGTTGACACTATGGCTGGCCCTGATGGTTTTACTACAAAACTCTTTCAAAAAGCTTGGAATATTGTTTGTGATGATTTAGTTACTGTGGTTTTAATTTTTTTTAGTGGCAACCGAATTCATAAATTTTTCTCTAGCACCTCTATTGTGCTTATTCCTAAGAAGGTGGTTGTTAATGTTAATAACATTGGCTTCATTAAGGTTTCTCATGGTATTAGGCAAGATAATCTTATTTCTTCTGGCCTTTTTATTATTGCTGTTGAGAATCTTTACTCACCTTTTTGAAAGACACACTAACCTAAGGTACAAAACCTCAGGTGGTTTTCCTTTATATCATTTAAGATTTGCTGATGATGTTATTATTTTTTCAAATGGTTTTGTAAATATGGTAAAATTTCTTATTAGATTTTTGAATAATTTTGAGATTATTAGTAGTCTTAACCTTAATACAAATAAGTGTTGTTTTATCACCTCTAAGAATTTGCCTAATAGTTATATTAATGCTATTATAAATTTCACTAATTTTAAGCATGGATCTTTACCTTTAAAATATCTGGATGTTCCTCTCTATAATTTGTTTTTTTGAAAAAGTGCAGATTTTGCATTAAGGAACAAAGAAACTAATTACAATTGATAAAAGGATAACATTCCTCCTTTATTAATTCCGAAAAATAGGATGAAATGTTATCAATAGAAAAACTATCAAAAGTAAAATTACTATCTAAAGCAAAAGTAGCACAAAGACCAGCTACTTTATTAGATTCTCTATTAACATGATAAGAAATGACCTAATTGAAATCATTTAGGAAGAAGAGCTCCTTGATCAGTCACTTATCCATATGCCAATTTGTCTTCTTTAAAGAATCTTGAATGAATGTAATAATATTGATATTGTCACTCTCAATGATCACTCCTTTACTTTGAAGCATCCAACTTTGAATGAATTCCCTAGTTGTTAGCACTGCCTCAAGCTCAAGTTGTGCAACATCCCAGTGTACTTTATTCTTACCAAATGCAGGAAGAACAACTCAAAGATCTGAGAGGGAAAAGAGAGCTCCACAAATTAAGGAAGAATTTGGAAGAAGATTTTGAAGAACTTGGGTTCCGTTGTTGGAGATGGATGAAGGTGGCCGGTCATCCAAGGATGACCGGAACACCAAAAATATGATTTCTACCACGAGTCCAATCATGTCGGATTCAAAAGGTAGATTCTCCATCAATCGAATTTCTTTTTTTAGGATTTTGGAATCTCCTTTAGTCATAAAAGAAGGAGGTTTTAATGTTATGAAGAAACCATTGCCGATTTCAAGCAAAGGTAAGGAAATAATTACATTTTTGAATGATAAGCCAAAACCTTGGTCGGCTATCACTGCTGGAGCAAATGATAAGGAAGCATCTTAATCTAGAGGAAGTTTTGCTGAAATTTTGAAGAAGGATCCTATTACTTCTTTAAAATTGGATACCCCTAATGTGTGGATTAAAAAACCTAACATTAAAATAAATCTTAGTGAAATACATGATGATATTGGAGATGCAAATGTTGTCATTCTTGACAAGGATAAGGAAAAGTCTAATGTTCAAATTTTGAACAATTCCTTGGTTGTTAAAATTCTTAGGAAAAACTACCCTTTTTCTAAGTGTTCTTTTGAATTAAGAAAGCAATGGTCAAAATTTGGAGGATTTCATATTATATTGCTTGGTCTAGATTGGCTCCTTTATTCATTTCAATCTCATGAAGCCATGGAGGAAGTCCTTAATGGGGGGCCTTGGCTTGTAGAGAGTTTTGTGGTAGGCTTAGACATTTGGTCTCCTACCTTCTCTCCTTTTTCTTTGAATGGAATTTCTTCTCCAATTTGGGTTCGTCTTCCTCATTTGCCATAACGCTGTTGGGATGAGTCCACTATCACTAGAATTGTTTCTAGAATTGGAACTGCACTTTTACTGGATGGTAACATGTTTAGATGGGGGAGGAGAGAATTTGCGAGAGCTTGCATCCAAGTTAATTTTAATTCTAAACTCCCTACTGGAATTTGGGTGGAAGGGATTCACGGTAGATTTTTTCAAAAGTTTGAGTATGAAAATCTATCATCTTTTTGGTTGTGTTATCAAAAGAGTTTCCATGGTACATGTTGAAGGAGACGGGAATTCAGATTCTGCTGTTGCTGAAGATCAATTCACAGCTAAGATTGTTGCTGAAAACAAGGAAGAAGAAGGAAAGGTAGTTAGACAAGGAGGTGTATATCCAACCGTCCATCATGTTAATTCTGAAAATTTTCAAATTCAAATCCCACAAAGGGAGGAGAATTTTACTGCAGAACAAAATCAGGAAATTCAGAATTTAATTCCTGAATTTCGTTTGGCTGATCCCGTAGATGGAGGTAGTAATAACTTGGAGCCCAACAACAATTTGAATTCGAATTCTGAATTCAAAATTTCAGGAATTATGGAGGAAAGAGTGGAGGTAAGAGCTGAAGTTGTTGATTCAACACAAAATGCTGAAAATCAGGAAGCTATGGCTGAACCCGTAAAAGAAAAATATTCCATTCCTTGTGTTTTTTTGGGAATCTATGGACCAGTTAGCAATTTGAATTCAAATCCTGAATTCAAATTACCAGATAGTGTGGGAGATAATAAGGAAGGAGGTTTTAAAGATTCAATAGATGCTGTCCCAACTGATCCATATTAGATTGCTGAAATTCAGAGTTCTAACAAACCTGAATTTGAATTCAAAAATTCAGATTCTCATGAGGAAGTTTTGGAGGATGTTTCTAGCATTAATACTGATGTTATTTCAGCTACAAAACTGAAGTAAATAAAAATATTGGTGTATTAAGAGATTCTTCTCCATTGTCGGCTGTTTGTTTGAATTTTAAGAAAACTTCTCTTATAAAAGTTGCCAAGGAGTGTAAGTCCCTGGGATCAAAGCAAACATTGTTCAAAGAACTTCAAGCATTAGGACTGGTCAAAGATCTACCTAGAAGGAAGATAGCTGAAAACAAAGTGAAGAACGGCATAAAAGGTTCTTTGTCCCTTTTGCCCCATTAACATTCTTGATGGTAATCCAGGTGACAATATAACAAAGTGGATAGTTACTTGAAGTTGAGACAAATTATCAAAAGGTTTGGATTAATGCCATCATCAATTTCTGACTTTGGAAGTTGGAAAAAGCTTATAGAATACTTATCAAAAATATTCTTAAGTGATTTTTGGAATTCACCGTTGGAATGTAATTTCCCTATTAGCTTTTCTTGCTTATTTTTTCTTCAAATTTGTCATTTTAAACTTATTCTATTTGATTATGGGATCTTTACTAAGTCTTATTCTCTAACTGGATGGGAACTTTGGGATACTAATCAACCTTCGGGATGTTTAATTCTTTGGTATCCCTTGCATCTCAACAGTTTCAAAACAGGAATTAGTGGGTTTCATATCATTTATATTAAGTTTAAATTAATAAATTTAAGTTCAATAAGGTCCCTTTTTAATGTTAAAAAAGGAACCATTAGTTTCTTTTACCTAGTTTGTATTAGGTTGTCCTTTCCTTTATAATTAATGCAATTTTGCATTTTCTCAAAAAAAAAAAAAAAATGCAAGAAGAAGCCTGCCTTTGTAATCTCTAAAAATTCCACCAATTCCAGCAAGGTTTGAACTTAACATTAAAGCATCCACATTAATCTTGATCCAATCTAGCGGTGGAAGGCACCAAGTTTTATGAGACTCCTGAAGGAGATTAGTACCCCAGCTATCTAGATATGGACTAGATTTGAAATGACTAGAGAAAGAGCATTAGTTGCTTCCAAAGAACTCGACAAAGCAGCCTTACCATGCTTGACCTCATTGCGGTTCTTCCAGGACAGATAAACTATAATGCAATAAATTTTGACTGTACCAGAATTCCAAACCGTTGATCTTCTTAGCTCTTCTAAACAGCAATCAAGAGATTGAAAAATAGGAATATAAAATCCCCATTCTCTTATTTGCAAAATAACATCAACAAGATATTTACATTGAGCCATAATATGTTCATAGTTTTCAGTCATTGATAACAGCCCTGCAGTATTTGAGAAAGTGATTTGTAGGAATAACAAACTTACTAAGGAGCCACCAAAAAAGTTCCACCTTCTTGTTGAGTTTAAGCTTCCTAAGCCAATTGTAGTAACCACTGTCATCCTCTATACATCTACCTTTCATCACCTGTTCATACGACATAGTAGAAATTGATTTACCTGAATACTTACATAATGTCTCCACCTGATCTTCCTTCAAACGGGAGTCAATATGAATTTGGCTGATCAATAAAATGAGTTCTTCATGAAAGAATCTCTGTAAAATCGATTCATTCCACTTTCCTTCAGTTGAGATGAACTACTCAATTGTCATATCCTCCAAAGCTCCATAATTAGCAAACGTTGGCCATGTATTAATGCATTTGTCTAACAGCCATATGTGATTTAGCACATTAATTTTATCACCTCTACCCACTTTCCATTTGAAAGTATGTTTAAGGTGTTTACCACCAACCAACATAATTTGACAAGCACTAGAGGTATTCTTTTTACATTTGCCATTCATGATATCATTACCATACTTAGAACTTAACATTCTGTGAAGAAAAGAATCGAGATTATGGATCAAATTCCATGCCGACCTTGCTCTTAGAGACCCACCTCTATGTACCAGTGAATGCACTCCAAACCCACCATTACATCTTGGTTTGCACACATCCTCCCAAGCAACATAATGCAAACCTTTCTTCCCATCCGGTTTATGCCAAATAAATCACCTACACAAATTTTCCAACTAATACAACACTCTTTTAGGGACCAAAGAATGTGTAAGTAAAAAATTTGGCATTGAAAATAAAGAAGATTCTATGAGAGTGAGTTTACCTCCCAAAGACAAAGACTTCTTACCCCAAACATTAAGTCTTTCCATCACATGGCTCAACAATTCTTGAAAATCTGCCATTCCCAATCTACGTAGAGTAACCTTTATACCAAAATAACACATCTCCTTCACCACTTTAAAACCTAGTACTCTTGCAACTTTCTTCTTAATAGAGTACTGAAAAGCCTTACCAAACATAATTTGTGATTTGCTGATGTTAACTCTTTGTCCCATCCATCTATAGAATCCCTCTACAATATTCTTCAATGATACTGCCAAGGTGGAATTTGCTTATGAAAATAGCACATCGTCAGCATAAAGGAGATGTGTAATCTTCGGTCCTCTAGGAGAGACTTGAATACCCAAATCCCATCCCCTATGTTCCAACGAATTGGAAATAAGTTGGGAACACATAATGAACAAGTATTGTGACAGTGGACACCCTTGACAGAAATCTCTTTGAGCATAGATCCACTTTGAATTTTTACCATTAAGGATAATTGAAAACCTGTCATTCACCACACATTCCATGAGTAGATTAGAAAAAATAGTGGGGAAAACATACCATTTAAGTATTTGGTGAAGTGTTGGTCATCCCATACTATCATATGTCTGCTCCATATCCAACTTTATAGCCATCATACCTTTCTTGTTCTTAGAGGTTTTAAACTTATTAAAGATCTCCTGATCCAATAGACAATGCTCTGACATTGATCAACCTAAAATGAATGCCATTTGTTCCTCTGATATCATTTTGGACATATATTTCTTCAATCTGTTGACCAGCATAGTAGCAACTATCTTATAATTAGTTTGGCAAAGGCTAATAAGCCTATAATTGGATGGCAACATCGGGTTCTTCACTTTGGAGATTAAGACAATTAAAGTGTCCTTCCACTCCTTATTCATAATTCTAGAATTAAAGAAACTTTTGATAGCATTCCAAGTAGTTTCCCATACTATGCTCCAATAACATTTATAAAAAGAAGATGTCACAACATCCATACAAGGAGATTTATTGTTACCTTGCTAAAAAATTAGCAGCCACGGCATCTATATCTGCAGCAGCCAATTTCTATTTTTCAAAAATTAGTGGCCAATCTAATACTTAACATTCTCTGTACTTCCACGTCTCCTCAAAGAATTGTATAAACACCTTCTCTATCTGTTCATCCTCCTCCAACAATTGGTTGTTAGCATATTTAATTTGTCTCACCCAATTTCCATTTCTCCTAGCCAAAGCAAAATTATGAAAAAACTTGGAATTGGTATCCCCTTCCTCATGCCATCTTGCATTTTCCCTTTGATTCCACCAGGTGGAAATCCTTTTCAACGTGACATTAAATTCATGAACCTTGCATCTAAGAAGAAACAAATCTTCCAATGAGAAATCCTCACCCGTGGCTTCCTTATTTTGTAATTCTAGGATTTTCTTCTCCAATTCTTCTTTCAGCTGACATAAATCTTTACACTTGTTTTTATTCCAGAAGAATAAAGCTTTTAAAGTTCTTTGAAGCTTCCTATGTAGCACCTCCACCTTATCACCAAAATCATTTTTTCTCCAAGAGTGATACACAATACTCCAAGCCACCGGGTAAGATCTCCAAGTGTCTTCAAATCTGATAATTTTTGACTTGTTAAAATGTTTTTCCTCCAATTTAAACACAATTGGACTATGATCAGACGCCACCCTTGCAAGATGTCTGACTTTTGCTAAAGGGATCTTTTGAAGTGCTGCAGAATTCAGCAAGCACCTATCCAGCCTCTCCCAAATCCTTGAAGCTCCTTCTTTATTATTGCACCAAGTATAACTTGGTCCAACAATCCCTACATCATGCAAATATGAGTTAGTCATAAAACCACTCATCTCTCTGGGCCCTTTAGAAAAGAGGAACCTCTTTCCACCTTTTTCTCCTCTTTACTAAAAATACAATTAAAGTCCTCGCCACCCCCCCCCCCCCCACCACCCCCACGATGGACGAAATAGTACCCAACATAGACTTCTCAAGCAAGCTCCAAAGACTCCTTCTCTTATTACAACATCTACTCCCATAAATAGTGGCCACCCTCCACGACCCCATATAAGGAGCAGAAAGTACCCCAACCACCACTTGAGAACAACTCTCAACTACCAAAAAAGACACCACCTTCCTATTCCAGACCACCAAAATCACCCCTAAAGTATCCACAATAGGATAGTGGAAAAAATCCCAATCACTCCCAATAAGGCAGTCAACAACCCTCCTATCAATACAAGTTAACTAAGTCTCCATCAACCCATTGAAAAAAAACATCATGATCCCTAACAATCTCCCTAAGATATAACGAGGCCTCCTTCTTCTTGGTCCCCCTACAGTTCCAAAAAACCAAGGAAGACATTTAAACAATCAAAGGGGAAGCATCCCCGCCTAATAAATTCCCCTTTCCATCCCTCTTTTTTTTTCTATGTTCAGGCTCTAAGGGACCCAAAGACTTCAGCTCCTTGGCCAACTTCAATTTAACCAAACTGCTGTTATGAGACACAGTAGTTTCCAATTTATCAGAAATAACAGTAGCAGTAATAGCATCCCGTAGCATTTCCACCTCTAGATGACTTTCAACTTCTCCTTCTTCAATATCATCAAGCAAGACATCAAATTTATTTTCTACAGCAATAATCATCTTCTTTCCCCATCAACTTTCCATTTACCTGGAGTTATGTCTTCATCCAAGAGAAGTTGATCAACAACCTCTGTGTCTGCCTCAACCATTTTACGTTGGACTGATTCCTGCACAGCTACTTCATGGGTTTCAACCCCCTTATTCTTCACATCAATCACATTTTTACCAAGCCTTCCTCCACCAGCAGCCCATCCAATCTTAAACCTTCTATTTTAAATTGAACATGAATCCATGGTCCATATTTAGGATTATGCAGAGAGAACTTGATTTCAGATGAAACCACCACATCTCTTTTTGTTACAACATTTTGCTTCCTCACGGCCTGATCTTTAAGACCATGCATCACATCATCAGGAAAATCCTTCCTATCGTGCCCCACTTTACCACATTGATAACACAACAAATCAATTTTTTCATACTATACTTTTTGAAAGAATCTTCCAGCTATTCCATCTACCAAAATACCATTAGGTAGCTTATTTTCCAAAAAAATTCTAACACAAACACGAGAAAATTCTTGTTTTCCGCATTTAAAGGAGTTGCCATCCACATACATAGGTGCCCCAATACGTGAAGTAATTCTCGCAATATTCTCCTCATCCCAATAATATAATGGTGAGGAAATACCTTTAAAAGAGTTGGGATCGAACAAAGGGGGTCTTGTCCATACCAACTATGTGTCCCCCTGCATACCATGGACCACAATTCAAAACTTCTTCCTTTGCCTCATAAGTCTTGAATGAACATAGAATCCAGTTCATACCAATCATAGTCATATGAAAACTAAAGTATTTGCTCCATTGCTTCCTCAACTCCAGCCTGCAGATAGGAAAAAGGCACTTTGTTTACCAAAACTTTAATCACCAATGAATACTTCAGAATTTGCAAATCATGAGTTCCATATCAGCATTAAGTTTGACTATAATCCCATCATCCAACATCTCTGCTAGATACCTGTTGAATGAAATCTTGATATGCTAAGGTTTCTTCCAAGCTCCAATAAAATCCCCATTTATACAATTTCTATTGTTGTCTCCGACATCATTGACAACCAAATTTACATTAATCTCAGGTTCCATCATAGAATTGATCTCATCATCTTCTTTACGATTTCCCATGGTTTCCAGATCAGTTGCTATATTACGGCCAAAATTCTCCTCAAGATTTCCCATAAACTTATTCACTTTTAAAACCAACCCAGCAGATGACGAAGCATTAGGATTAAAGATACCTGAATTAGCATTCAAATCAATGCTTTCTTTGAAATTTCCCACCACACGATCAAACTGCACTTTCTTCCCTTTACCTTCAAACAACACTTCTTGGCAAACCGCAGGTCTTGCACCTTCCTAGATAACAAGATTATTAGTCACTCTACCATTGGTACGAATGGTACCAGATGGTCATGAAGCAGCCATGAACTCAGCTAAAGATAGTCTATGATCATCCGTCATGAGCTCCGCCATCCGTCGAGAAACCGCAAAAAAATAAGAATTTAAAAACAAAAGATGAAGTTTCTCTCTCTGGAATCTCAGATGTTCTCTCTCTAGAATCTAACACACAAGTTGTTCCTCTCTATAAGGGCATAAGAAATCCTTTCTTTTTGATGATCATATCACTACTGTGTGAAACAAGCATAACTCTTAGGAGTTTAATTTGTTTCTATTTTAGTTAGAGATTGGTTTGGATCAAGAGTGTTCTTTGCTCTTTACCTAGTTATATTTTATAATGTATCCAACCTAATCTTATTCTGTGTGATAGAATTGAAAATTTTCTCAACAAGTTTTTTTGGAAAGAGAAAAGTGGTAATTCTAAAATTTTGTGGACTTCTTGGAGAAATTATTGTGGTGTTTTGAAGGAAGGTGCTTTGGGGTGTAAGAATTTGGTAGACTTAGCGCATGCATTTTCCCTAAAATTATTGTTTAATTTTCACACCAAAACTAGCCTTTGGTCCAAATTCACGACTGCTAAGTATTGTGTTGGTAAACATCTGGCTTTTTTCTCTTATAATAAAGGGGATTCAAGAGTTTGGAAAAGATTGTGCAATATCAAATGGGAAGTTGAACACTTTTTTAGTTGGGATCTTGGCAGTGCAAATTTATTTTTTTGGCAGGTTCAACGGTTGGGGAATACTTCCACTGACCATATGCTTAATACTTTTTCAACCATTGCTATCAAGGTTAAGTTATTTTTTTGATAATAATTGTTGGGACTATAATAAATTAGCTAAGTTTGTTCCTAAAACTATCATTAGTAAGATTTTACAAATTCCTTTAAACATTGATGTTGAAGATTTCCTTTTATTCAATATGGCTAGTAATTGCATTTTTAAACTTTAGTATGCTTGGAATACTATTAGAACTTGGAATCCTGTTAATAAAATATTCGATATGATTTGGTATAAAAACATTCCTACTACCATCTCTACTTTTATTTGGCATATTATGCATAAATATGTCCCTACTGATGAGATCTTACTTAAAAGAGGTTTTGTTATTCCTTCAAAATGCTAATATAGCTGCGAGACTATTGGCTTCATGATTTATGAGATACTTATCACCTGAGCTAGAAAGTTTCTCTTAGTTGGATTTTGAATTTTATGTGTAGTTTTTATATTATTTTTGATTAGTTTTAATGTTGTTTGGTGAATATTAATGAGGCTTATGCTATCCTTGGGACTATTGTTATACTTTACTATTTTTATCCTTGTGTTTTATCTGAGATGGATATTTGGGATCAATTCTATTGGTTAAAGAATTCTCTTATAATTAGGATTATTGCTGGTTATTCATTTTGAATGCAGGTGATGGTAATATTATGGTTAATGGCTTTCATCTAGCTAAAACGTTTTATATTTTACACATATGGTGATCTGTTATGTGTGTGAGCTTTCCTTCTTTAGGCTACTAGGGTCAATTTTGTCTTAATAATATAACTGCACCGCTCTTTTGCTGGGTTGATCACTAATGGATTCGCTTTCTTGGTTATCTTCTATCATTTTGTTTATATGGTGTTTTTATAAAGTTGTTATACATACCCACCTTGTGATTTATTATTACTGATCTAGTTTGAGTTCTTGTTGTAGTTGTTCTTTGGACTATTTTCTTTTGGCCTGGGTCAAGGTGCAGTTCAAACAAACCTCCTT
Organism: Dendrobium nobile; assembly: GCA_022539455.1. Taxonomy (NCBI): domain Eukaryota; kingdom Viridiplantae; phylum Streptophyta; class Magnoliopsida; order Asparagales; family Orchidaceae; genus Dendrobium; species Dendrobium nobile. The sequence goes on from CM039735.1 coordinate 55,243,390, forward strand.
TTCTGATCACTGTATCAATTTTGTGGACTTGTGCTTCCCGAACTATTTTAATTTAAATGCTAAGGTATTGGATATGACTACAATAATGTAAAAGATTACTAATTCAATCAAATTTAGGTTTAACAAACAATCCTCTATTTAATATTTTAGTAATTTAAATCATTTGCAATATAGTTATTATGAGTTTAGGTTCAGCAGACACCCTAATGATCATATTTTATGCATGTAGCTATTTTATTTCTATCTTATTCAGTGTGCCACCACTTCATTTTGTAGATTATATTTTATGCTGGTGGATTGGCCCGTGGATTATTTTTTATGAGTTATATTATTTTGGAAGGAAGATTATATAGAACGTGCTTAATGAGATCTTCCTTATTTGGGTGTTGGTTCCTAGCGCCCTAGATTGTTCTTAGGTTTTCCTGTAATTTTACTTAGAGGGGACTTTATGCTCAAACATTTTTTGCATTTCTTATATAGCTCTTCCGAGCAGTAGAGAGTTGAAGGTACTCCTTAAGGACCTTGTACTTCCTTATTTAATTAATGCGTAAGCCCCTCCGTGGGATTTATCAAAAAAAAAAATCTTTAAATTAGTATAGGCTGAATTATTAAACATTTTTCAATCACTCAATGATGCTTAATAATGTAGTGCTTATTATTAAATAGGACTTTATATTCATATTCAAACTTTTAAAAATCATTCAATAAACTTAGAACATTCAATAAATTTTAATCATTTAATCAAAATCTAGTGCCAAACCAAAAGCTAAAAATCCAGATCAAATTGAAACCCTAAAGCCTTTTGAAACTTACCCTTTTCTAGGGAAAATTTCAATTGGATAAAATACTAGGTAAAGTCGTTGGAATTATTTTTGATTGTATACATATTAATTAGAAGTATTTCTAGAGTTTAGCTATTCAATTTTGTAGCTGACAGAGACTTTTAAACCACAAAACCTAAAGCCTTCATCAACCCTTAAAAATCTTCAAATATTTACAGCACCTACCACTAAACATGACATCTTGATATAAACCACCTTGGAATATTTGGAAATCAATTAAATTTCATCATAGCCATCCTTACAATGATTTGAACTCCCTTAAGTCCATGATTAACCTAGGTTGACCTAAGTTGTTTAGTTGACCTATAAATTATTTTAAACATAAACTCTTCATATACATGAATCATATTTCAACCAAAACAAAGACGTAGGTTTAGTTCCTAGGAGTTTATTAATAATTCATCATCATACATAGAAACATTAAAGATCATGAATGAGCCAGGTTGATCATCATTGGTGACTTTGACCATTCAAGGTTCTTTGAAATCCTTAAACTTTAGTCATACATTGAAACTTACCTAATCCTTAACAAATATCTTAAACTACTTAAAACCCCATAACATACATGACTAAAATAGTTTGAGCCATTGATGGACTATGGTTGGCCATGGTTGAATAAGACCTCTTTAAAAAATAAATGCTTTACATAACCTTTGAATAAACTCTATATAGCTTAACCATATTATTAAGCAAGTGTGCAATCTAGGATCCTGAGCTTCTATTTAAATGATTATAAATATTATGGGAGTTTTCTCAATTTCTTATACTTATCATTATAGCATATATTTTTTTTTGTACTAATATTTTAGGTACATCATACACAAATTACCTCCAAAGGATCAGAGCTCCAATCTGAGTAGGGTATGATTGAATTTTGTAAGAGTTTGTGTTTTTATTATTTATTGAGTCAATATATTTTAAGAGGAGTAGGGTAGAATAATAACACACACACACACAGGGGAAGTGAAAATGAAAATATTTTAATTTATTTTATAAATTATATTATATGATCTTGGGGTACTATATGATATGTTGTTATAAAAATTAATTAAGATATTTTATTTTAAATGAGAAAAATAAAATTTTCAAATATAATTAATCATATAGTATGGACACCACATCATATTAGAGGACCAGCTATAATAAAAAAACCTACTGTCGATTCGAAATTACTTAAAATAGGTAATTTAAATTTTAAGCTTTGAACTATTTGTAATAGATGAATCAATTAGTACTGTATGATCTTTTAAATAATTGCCTAGTTAGGTCAATTAATTAAGCAGTCAAATTGGATTTAATTGAATATAGGCTATATGGTATGATATATATATCATACTATATGTATCACCTAAGGAGTCTCTGGATGAAGTTTGGTTTTTTCAATATGATCTAGAAATCATACTGTTTGAATTACCTGAGGGCTTTATTGATAATTTTTTTTTCATATTGTATGATTCGATCGTAAGTTGAACAAAGTGTAATGTACTACTATTATTTGTATAGTACAATCCGTTAAAGAACAATAGCCTTATGGGATCAAGGGAGAGAGAGAGAGAGAGAGAGAGAGAGAGAGAGAGAGAGAGAGAGAGAGAGAGAGAGAGAGAGAGAGAGAGAGAGAGAGAGAGAGAGAGAGAGAGAGAGAGAGAGAGATTGAGAGAGAGTATTCACCCAATTTCTTTGGCAATTATCCACCTTCTTTCTCCATAAGTTAAAACTTTACTTAAGGGAAACTCCAGGAAGAACCTCTTGGAGTTTAAGGTCACTGACAATTGTACCACACTATTGGTACAAGAGATTTGGCTATTATTCCACACCATTGGTGAAAGGTATTCATATACTCTACTACACCATTGGTGAAAGGGATTCGACTAATCTGTTGAAATATTGGGGAAAGGGATTCATCTACTCTACACACCAGATTGGTGGAAGAGATTTTTGTAAAAACTTATTCACCTTACTATGGGGTAAAAGGAGAGTCACTAAAGACTTAGTCTAATACCTAGAGATGAGTACTTCGAGTAGTAAATGCAAATCAATTTTGATCGAACCACTAGAAATTTTTGGTGTGATTATTCTAATTATTTAACCCCATTTAAAATTTTTGCATTTTATTTTTTGGTATGTTTATGTTATTGTAAATCCTAGTGAAAAGTTGTGTGATTAATTTTAGATTTAAGTTTTTTTAGTAAAGAAAATAAAATAAAAAATGAAAAAAATAAAAAAAAATTCATTCATTTGTTTACAAAATAAAAAGTAAAAATTTTATTGTTATCTTATTTTTTTTGCTTTCACTTGAGAAAACTTGTTTTAAAATTATAATTGTGAGTTTGGTTAAATTTTTCAAAGAAGAGTTTTTTGAAAATGATTTTTTTTTAAAACATCAATTTACCTCCCTCTTAGTGTGTAGTAGTAGTTCAAGTGGTCTAACAACCATAAATTGAAGTTTTACCAAGGCCACATCCAACAAGTTTCAAATGTTATTTGGAGTGGATTGGATCCTCTCCCAAGGCATGATCAAGTATTATTTACCAAGTCAACCTAGGCTGACCAAATATCCTTAAAGTATTTGACCTTAAATTTAATGCTTTAAACCAAATCAAAGACCACAAATCCATTGTGACTGTTTATTAGGTCCCTAAAGGTCAACCCTGCCTGACCCAATTCTTGTATCCACTTTAGCAAGCTAGATAGCTTGACCCAATTAGTCAGAAAGGGTATTCCTTAAGCCTTTAATCAACCAAAGATAAATTATATCAAGCCAACTTATGTATTCGATGCCTTAGGTGCCTGTGTACTAAATATTGCTGGCCCAGCCCTAGGGTTAACTTGGTTCAACCGAATGGATTGACCTAAAGAATAAAATTACCTAAATAAGTGAGCCATCTTTTATCCTTAACTAGATATGATAAGTAACCCCTAGAGACCTTTCTTATGAGTTCTAGTTAGCTTCATTGAGCTCATTTTGACTAAAATTCAATTCCTATAATAGCCATGCTTAGCCTCTACAACCTAAATAAGATCTCTAACTCATGACAAATGAGTGGTAATCATTCAAATCTAAGCTCAATTGCTCAACAAATAGATTTATTCTTCATTCATGAATCTCTAATCCTTAAGTATTGGTTTTGTGTTAAAGAAACATTTAATTTAAAGTGATCTAACTGTTGGTTTGAACTTTCAAGGTTAGATGAAGATTTTAATCATTTCGACCAAGATCCATGGGCTTGATCTCATGTATCTTGCTAAAAATCTTCCTACAATTGAGAACCAAAAAAAGGATGAATAAGGTTAAAATAGGGCATTCCGTTCTTTATAAATCAGATGAATGTTTCTAAATGAGTCTTATCTCATGTCATATAATGGTCCCTTGGTCTTAAGTAGATTAATTGGAACCATCTATATTAGATCAGATGGCTCACATCTATAGTGTATGATCCAGTGGTCCCTGCTAATAATTAACTAGTCATTAAATGGCCACTATATGCAAAGCTCCAGCTCATTATGTAAAGGGATTTAATAATAATTAGGTAACATATTAGATCTTTAAAAAAATTATTAACTCCTCTCACACTTGTCTCATTAAGACATTCTTAGGCTCTATGGATTTGTCTTATGGAATGCTATAAAGCCCAATAGTTTGGTGGGTAAATTTAAAATGATTTAGAAGTAGTTTTAAGAATACTTGATGTGGTATCAATTAAATTTACTTCATCTTGTTCTAAAATTATAGTGGATTGAAGTTGAGGATGTTTATGACATTCCTAAAATTTAACAAGATAACTTGAGAACAAGAGGGACTCAAATTGGTAATTCAAGATTATACATAAAAAACTATACTATAAAGTTAAATTGCCTTAGATATAAATCCATAAGGTGCTTATACATGAACTTGTGTGGTTTGGTAATTTTGTGTTTATGGATTTGATTTCCATGGATTTTTCCATGCTCCAAGGTATAGATTTCCATAAACATATTTTCATGGTATAGCAATATTTATAAATTAATTGTAAACCCGTAGGGGGCATTGTTGGGCCTCAAATCCCATGGCTCTTTTTTTTTTTTTTGTTAAAACCCACAGACGGACCTACACATTAATAACAATAAAGAAGTACAAGGTCCTTAAATGGACCTCCAACTCGCTACTGCTCCAAAGAGCTACAAGAAAAGTCAAAAAATAACCTAAGAGTCGAATATCCCATTAAACACAATTACAAAGAAACCTAATAAAATTCTAATAGCCTAAAAAGAAAGGAATAAATAGAACACATTCAACATCACCTTTCTAGTCAAAGTCGTGTCCTGCACAAAACAAGATCGAGTCTCCAAAAACTTGAAAACTACGCCTGCAAGGACACTAAACCAAAAATTTAAGAGTAAAAAAAATTCTATCAAAGAAATAAATAATGCTAAGCCAATATAACAAACTCACGAAAATTAAATAGTTATGCATATTTGTATAATAAAAAGAAATAATGATATTGAAATTGTCCTTGTACTCCCCGTTAATATAAATAAACAACAGCTACAACTGAATGGATTGATTAGTAATGAGAAAGAAATCACAATTGTAGGAAAACTTCCAAACATAATAGGAATTAGTATGATGCCACCAACCATTAAACAAAATTTGGAACTCACATAGATTAGTCATAAAATAACCAAAACAATTGTAAACATAGTTACCATAAATAAAATAATTATCTAAAAGCACAATCTTAAATGCATAACAAGAGATCAAGCTATAAAAATTGCAGCAATAACCCAAACACATACCAGTCCAAAGAAAATAAACATCTAGAAATAAGCCCCAACTAATACAGCCCTAATCAATAATAAAACTAAATTTAATTGCATTAGCGAAAGTGTATTGGATGGCCATAAAACTGAAATCATCAATTATATCATATCTTAGGAGTGTAGTATCTGCTCCATCATGATATAAACCCAAATGCCACACAATTCTAAACCCTAGACTAGCCGTAGAAAAGCAGCATAGGGAATCAACATAGGAATAGATAGCGAAATATAGAAAGCAGAACACATGTTGTCCGAATAATCACCAGAATAGTTCATCGCACTCCAGTTCTACCAATTGAAAATATATACAAATTCTAGTTAAGAGGGTAGCAAACACAACAAGCAAAGCCAGCACAAAGAAGAATTTTCATGGGATGCATAAAATGCCACTCATTTTAGTCCCTAGAATAGTCGTGTCAAAGAAGCACCTGAAGTCATTATAGGAAGAGATAGGAAATAACATAAAGCAAAAAATCATGCTATTTTAGGATCCAACACCACAAAAATTTACACTCCAGCTCTCCCAACGGAAATACCAATCCAAAATATCGACAGAAGGGAACCCAACACACCCAACAGTGCCAGCACAAACAAAAATTCTCACGGGATACAGGTAAGAAAAAAGCCAAACAGCCCAACAAACTCCACCAAGGGAAAAGATGGCAGCTGTTAGGGGTTAGATTAACCAAATAGCAATTCAAATCATTGCTATGCTTAAAATAACCATAATACTTAAACACCACCAACAAATACGATAATACCTCATCACATGGAAAAACACCAAAATCCCAAATGACAAGTGAAGCAGACAAAGAATAAAAACCCAAGAAATCAAAGAGAGAACTATTGGCGAACTTTAAAAAAAAAAGTGAGGAGCACAAAATAATAAACATACAGAAGAGCAACAAGACCCAGACAGAAAGCCACTACTTAAATTGAATATAAGGGAGGCCCAAATGATTTATTCCAGCCAAGACTTTGATGTCTTTTGGAAGAGACTGCTCGTAGAATTCAGTGAAACCAAATAAGTTACAACCCATTTTAGGCAAAGAATCAACAACACATTACCATCCCATAAAATATAACAAATAGAATAAGTAATGAAAGAAAGATAATACTTTTTTATTTTATTTTATTTATTATTTTTTTAAGCCAATACTTAATTTCTCTTAACATATGAAAATTAGCGGGATGAGATAATGAATCAAGAGCATAACATCAACTTCAATCAAAATATTAGTAATGCCAAGGGAAATACATAATTGGATTCCAAAAAAGAGACTCTCGATTTTAGCTTGATTATCATTATTAGTAGAAGAGGGACCTTCATAGGCCAAAACCATAAAACTATTAGAATCCCAAATAGTACCACCACAATCCGTATTTAAATTATTCCTTGACCGATCAGTATTCAATTTGAAATGACCCTCCAAAAGCTTCCTACATAAAATAATCCTATCTTTGCAGTTATTAGGATAGGAAGTGAAAGAAAAACTAGGCTTAGAAGCCACATGAAGAAATGCTTTAAAGGAATCAACCTTTAATAACTTAGCCACAAACAGTTGATAAATTTTATCCTAAACTTTAGAAATAACACTTAAAGCATCCATTTTGATAATTTATGCTTTAAAGCATTTTTTACTAATCAATTAAACAAGAAATAAATAATAAGAAGAATATTCCTAATATTCCCCTTTCATAAGAATAAACCACTCTTTAAAAAGATTAACCACAAAAATACATCAAGTAGTCAATAACACATTAAACATATTGTCAAAATGAATCCAAACTTTCATAGCAATAGGACCATGAATAAACACATGATTCATATTATCAATATAATTGCATCTTTGACATTTAGAGAGAATATAAAAACCTTTCCTGACTAAAATAGAATCCAAGGGGAAGTAATTGTGCATAATTCTCCAAAGAAGGAATGAGTAAGAGGGAGGATTGCTAGTATGCCAAAAAGCTAAATAAATAATCTTTTTAGGAAGACTTTGTTTAATAGAATTCCAAACCTATTTAGTATTAAAATAACCATCATTAGAATGATTAAACAAAATATAATCTTCATATTGATAATTAACTTAATAATGCTGTCAGGCACAAAATTGGAAAGTAATTCAATATTCCAGTTTTCGTTCTTAATAGAATCCTTAACTTTGTAGGTAGAATTAGAGTGTATGTTTAAAAGATTATCAATAAAAAAGTTACCCAACCATTTATCTTGCAAAAAAATATGTTACCATCTCTCATACCCCATTGAATAAACTCTTTAGCTTCCAACTTAATATTGCATAATCTTTTCCAGTTAATAGAGTCACCTTGTTTAAAAACACAATTCAGTGGGTGATTCCCAACACAATACATAGAAACCATAAACTTTTTTTTGCTCTAAAGGTAAACCACAATTTACAATTATAGGTCTTGATCATATCAGTGAAAGTTTTGAAACCTAATCTACCCTCTTCCATAGCTCCAGAGCAATTACTCAAATAACCCCAACCCATAGAACATTTACCTTCCTTGCCACCCCAATGAAATTTATTAAATAAAATCTCCATTCTACTATAAGCATTTAAGGTTGGACATAAGATATACATCAAATATATAGGAATCAAACAAAGAAAATGTTTAATAAGAATAAGCCTACCCCCATAAGAGAGGAAGTTGAAAGCCTAAGAAGAAAGTTTCTTATGGACAGTAGTGAAAATATAATCAAATAAATGAGAATACTTATTACCCTTATAAAGAGGAGTACCTAAATGTTTCAATAGAAGAAGCCTCTTCTTTAAACAAAATTTTCTTTCAATACTATTAATATGGGTCTGAGAAATAGATTTAGCATGAATAAAACAACTCTTAGAAGAGTTAAAAATTAAACCACTAGCATGCTGAAAAGAGTTAAGAAATTTAAAAATAATATACAACATTTTAATAAAATGATTAGATAAAATATTAAAAACATCCGCAAAACTCAAATGGGTAATGGGAAAACCACCACCTATATTAAATTGTAGAGAAGGGTTAATCCTAAAGAGATTGTTAATACCATGAGATAAGAATTCCACAATAATGATAAAGAGAGTAGTATAAAGGGGATCCCCCTGCCTTAAACCATGAGAAGATTTAAAAAAATCATGAGACTTGCCATTTATAAAAATAGAGAAATAACAATACTCAATGCTATTTTTATTCAGATTAATGAATTGCATATTCAAGCCAAATTACTTTAAAATGGTATACATAAAGTTTCTATTGAGATTATTATAGACTTTAGTAATATCCACTATAAAATATATATTACCTCCAGGAACCATAACATGAAAATCATGAATTAGTTCTTGAGAAAGTAAAATATTATTAAATATAGATCAACCTTTCACAAACCCATATTTTTCCAAAGAAATGATATGCAGAAGGATTAAAGCAATCCTCCCCATAATAATTCTAGCAATAAGTTTGTTAAAATAAGTACATAATTTAATGGGATGAAAATCATTTTAGAAATTAATATTATTAGATTTGGGAATTAAAGCTATAGAAATAGAAGTAAAAAATTTGGGAATAGAATTGCCCCTAAAAAATTCCACCACAGCATTGACAAGGTCATCTTTAATAATATCCCAAGTATACTAAAAAAACTTATTGTTGAAACCATCAGGACCAGCCATAGAATCAGAATTCATATTTTTCAAAGTTCGCCAAATTTTCTTTTTGGAAGGAATGTTAATCAACATCAAATTATCCTCCTCCAAAATAAGGGAAGGAATAAACAAAAAATTTGTATTAAAATCAGGGAAAGGGTTAGTGCTGAAAGATTTTTCAAAATACTTAGCACCCAAAGATGAAATCAAATCTGGTTTTTCAATAACATTCCCATCAGGGGTTGTGATATTATGAATTTTCTTACTAACTTTATTATGATTAGCAATGTTATGAAAGGAAGGCAGTATTGTTATCACCATCCATAAGAAATTTAGTAGAAGCCTTTTACCTCCAATAAGCTTCTTCTTTATCCTGATGTTTGAACAAAGTAGCATTAGCTTCATTAAAAATGGAAAAATTTACAAAGAAAAATTCTGCATGTAAACCGTATCAGTAATTTCCACATCTTTTCAGCAAGCATAATACTAAAAAATAAATTCTTAAAAATATATTTATTCCACCAAGAAAGTTTTTGTTTAAGCCCTTTATGTTTAAACCAAAGCCTAGTCATTCCATAAACATTATCAGAGGGGAAAAGAGGGGCAATCCAATTGCTTTATATAGTATGTAAAAAATTATCATCTAGAAGCCACATATTTTGGAATCTAAATGGTTGGAAATTATTACAACTAGTTTTATTAATGCTTAATAATAAAGGAGAGTGTTCAAATAAAGTACTGGTTAAATGCTCAATGTGAGTAATTTGGAAAGAAGAAATCCAATAACTATTAAAAAGAATGTGACCCTATCTTTTCCATATATTACCCATATTCTAAGTAAAATCATTGCTAGTAAAACTAATATCATGCAGGTTACTACTCATAAGCATATAGTTGAAATCTTCCATAACATGAAAAGCAGGAGGCTTACCTCCAACTGTTTTAGCAACATTAGTAATATAGTTAAAGTCCCCCCAAACTAACTACGGGCCATTAACTAAAGTAGAAAAATTAGTAAGTTGATCTAAAAGAATTTTCCTCCCAGCTCTAGAGCATGAGACATAAATAAAAGAAGCATAGCAGGAAACTTTATTAAAATTAATGTTAGTATGAATAAATTGAGGCAAATCCATAATAACGTCTAAAGTAATAATGTGCTTCCAAAAAATCCAAATTTTATTCGTATAGTTGACAAAAGAAAAAACAAAACCAAATTTAGTTCAAACAAAATCCATTTTAGTAGTAGTAACTAAAAGCTCAATTAAAACAAGAAGTTGAATATCATAAATTCTGCATAAATTCTTCTTTATAACCTTAGATAGAGAGCCACCCACCTCCCAAAAATTCCACATGAGAGCTTTAACCATTAATAGAATGGGTAGAAGCTCTAGTGACCCATGGATAATGCCCAGCATTTTCTTTTTATTCTTTACCTTCCTTTTAGAGTAAGAAGTAGACCCTTCTTCAATAATGTTAGCCTTTCCTTTAGTAAATGACATAGAGTTAATAGTGGAACCCTTAAAAACATCCTTAGGAGTGAAAGTGTTAAGAGACCCAATTTCCCCTTCCTCCGTGTCCTTAGTCTCATCATCATCATTCATTTGATTGTTTTTAAAAGTATGCTCGGAGCCATTCTCACATTTATCCTCATTAAAAAGATTATCAACACAATCATTAGGGTCATTTTCTTTACAAAGAGGCAATTCTATCTCATCCGTAATGTTCTCCTTAATTCCTTGATTAACTAACACCTCAGTAATATGTTGGTCATCCCCAAATTTCTCCCCTAGACCATTCTCACACACATCCACTAGATCATGTTGCTCCACACCATCCACATTTCAAAGTTATATTGGCCACCTTCCTTATCCAACAAACCTTCACTCCTTACGGAAATATCTATATCCCTAGAAGCTTTGGAATCCTTTAAATGGAGGTTTTAAACTTTAGCCTTAGGATGATTCTGACCTCCATGCACATCCGGATCATCATTATCTAGTATAACCACATTTTTGGAGGTTAAATTATTTTTTCCGAGTTGAGGATGAGTAACAAAACAACCATAAATAGAGTGTATATGAATTTTATAATGTATATAGAAATCTGGATCATTTTCAAACTCAACTTTCTGAAAACCTAGAATTTTTAGAGCAAAGCCAGATGTCTTTAGGATGCTTCTTAGTGATGTTTAATTCCACAAGTATCCTAGCAACTGAAGGCCTCAAATGAGAGGCAGTGGATTGTTCCGTTTGAAGAGGCCTACCAAAAATGGATCCCAATGCATGAAGAAAAAGAGAGTTAAGGAAATGTAAACATAAATTATGAAAAGAAATCCAAATAGGCATAATGGGTGATTCTTATTTGACAAAAAAAAGGTTTCCATTTGAGTAATCTCATTTGACAGTTGAGAATATAATAAGTTCTCCTACAAAACACCCTACTTTAATATAGATTATTAGATAACTAAATAGAAACATGTCTAGCATCAAGCAAACAAATAAAAACATTTCAAGATAATTTTAACTTCCCAAAAAAATTGTGAATCACATTAAGATTTGTTTGATGGACCAAAAACTTACCAATAACAGTAAATTGAAAAGGGCTAGCAAGTTTGAGAATATCATCATTAAACATTAAAAGAGCAAGAAATTCTTTAACCATGGATTTAGTGAAAGAAAAACTTAGTTAGAAGAATAAGACCCCACTAGAACATCATGAAAAGACCAAGATTTAGTTTCATAACCATGAATTCTCAGTAAACCTTTTGACGAAATAGTTGGTGCAGACGGTGGATTGCCCAAAGCACCAATAATTGAGGATGATGGATCCACTGCCATTATTGAGATTAGAATGACCTAAGGACAATCTACCTCAGGAATGAAAAAAAAAAAAGAGCACTCAAAATCAAATGAAAACAAATGGATCATGAAACTACAGTAGAAACCACGAGGATGAATAGTGGAAACAGAAATCACACTCGATATCGCCAGAGCCAGAGTTAGCCGTTGGAGGAGGAGCATGTCAATTCCTAGGGCTTAAACAACAAGTATTAATTGACTCAGGGTTTAACTTTTAAAGCATTTTGTGGTCATTTCATTTCTCAAGTACTAAACATTAAATACCCTTGCATGATTCACCTCAGAATTTTAAAAAATCATAAAAAATTCAAATTAAATCACAAAAATGCATTATAAAGTACATTAAGCTTTAAATTTATAAGACTTTAAAGAAAAATAAAATCTAGATATAAAAAACTAGAAATAAAATTTAATAAATGTTTTTAAAAATTTACTAATTAAATAATAATAATAATTTAAAATTTTAAATAAATAATAAATAGTTCCAAACTCTTCGAATCATTAACTTAAGTCATTTATGACCTTTAAGGATGATTTAATGTTGATTAGAATTGATTAAGTCCAAAAGTAAAAATAACTCTAATTTCCATAATTAAATAATCAATAAATGATTAATTTTATAAAAAACATAACAATTTAAAAAAATCCTAAAAATAGAAAGTAAATTATATTCAACTTTAAATAAAATGTAGAAATGAAATAAGATAATAGCCTCCTCAATCATTAAATAAAAATTTATATTCAAACTTTGGTCAACTTAGTCAATGAAGAATAAAAGAGTAATAAATTTAATATATAAATAAAAATAAATTATATAACAAAATTTAAAAAATGAACATAGTAAACCTAAAATAAATAAATAAGTAAAAATAAATCAATTTAAATTTATTAAATAAATAAACATAAATTAATTAAATAAATGAAATTTTAATAAATAAAAGAAATAAAATAAAGATAAAGGTAAAACATAATTTAAGTAAAATTTAACTAAACAAAAAGTAAAATAAATGAAAATAAATAAAATAAAAATAATAAAATTAAAAGAACAAATTAAGCCTTTCTTAAAAATTTAATTTAATTAAAGAACTCAAATAAATGTATGAATTTAAATAAATTATTTGAATAAATCAAAGACTTTATGTGTTTGCTTTATCTGTTCAGTGAGAGAAAATGCATTTTATTTGAAATCCTAGGACATGGAAATTCATAACTTCTAAATTTCTTTGAGGTTATTAATGAACAAGATTCTTCAAAATAAATTAATAAATCATCAAACAAAATGTTAATAAAATTGAAGGACTATAGGCAATTTCTCTATATCTTTAGAAGGGAAAAAGACATTATAATTATGAGCCTTTGGACTTATTGATTAGTGACTTATGCACTTTAGAGTCATTAATTAACACGATTGTTTAGAATCTAAATAAAAAAGCATAAATAATTAAAATAATATTTTAATAAATCACAAAATTTAAAATCAATTAGAATTTATACTTTAAATTAAATATCGTCTAAATAGACAACTTTAAGCAAAAATAAAACGATTGACCTTACTGTGAAGTTCTAGAGAGAGAAGTTCCACATTTATAGAGAGAGAAGGAAATTTTTGAATTCCTGATTCACGTAATTTTAGTTGTCTTTGGATGTCGACGGAGGGTCACCGACCTCCATCGACGGGCGTTACTCATGATAATAATTGATCCAGCAGTGCTCGTTTTACTCCTCGGGGGATTAGTCCTGCTTCTTCACCTACATTCAGTAATGGTAAATCTGGTTTCGTTCATGAAGCAAATTTAAGATTCAAATCTAGAATGCCTTTGAAGATTAATGAAGGAGCGCTTTTGGTACCAAAGAAAGTTTCTGAATGTGTAGGCAAGGGTAAATCAGTTTTGGTGGAATTGTTGGAGAAAATTCCTTCAAAATCCAATCCAGTTAATGAAGTTCCTTCCAAATCTGTTTCTAAGATTGTGGTAAATGAACATGGTGAAGATAATCTACTTGTGAGATGGTCTGAAAGTTTAAAAGAATAGGAAGCTGCTAAACCAAATACAAATCTGAATTATAAGTTAGTTGAAGATTCTGGCAAGAAAAATTCTGATGATCTGCTATCGGAGCTGTTAATATAGAATGAAGCATATGTTAAAGGCTTGTAAAAGGTTCATAATTATGAATCTAGTTTCTTGGGTAACTGTAACACGAGCATTAAGCAAATAGAGGCTCGTATTCAACAAGCTAGGACATCAGCTTGGAATAAAAATTCAAATATTAGAGCTCTAAACGTTAATTACGGTGAAGGTTTTATTGAGAATGGCATAGTGGTGAAGTTAGATTTGAGAAATGAGTTAGAAAACTCAAAGAAGCTTTAAAAATCTCTGGTAATTAAAGTGTTTGGGGTGAATGTTCCATTCCATTTAATAGGTTTGGAACTAAGAAGACAATAGTCCCAATTTGGGAAATTTCACTTGACATTGCTTGGAATGGGATGGGCTCTTTGTGCTTTTGAAGAAATTGGTGCTTTAGAGTCCATTTTTTCTAGTGGTCCTTGGTATGTCATTGGTCATATTATAGTAATGGATAGATGGTCTCCTTCCTTTTCCCCTTCATCATTAAAAGGATCAATTGCTCTTGTTTGGATTAGAATACCTACTCCCGTTGCAATGGTGGGATGAGGTTAATGTTTATAGAAATTCTTCAATGGTTCAAATAATTTATCTAATTGATGGGAATATGTTCCACTGGGGGATGAGAGAATTTGATAGAATTTTTGTTCGAATCAAGCTTAATGACAAGTTGCCTTTGGGAGTATGGGTGGAGAGAAGCCAAGGTAATTTTTTTCAAAAAATTGAGAATGAGAAGATATCCAACTTCTATTTCAAATGTTAAAGGATAGGGCAATTGGAAACTAATTGTGTGGAGAAATGTTTAGATTCTTTTCAGGGATATAAGGAAGTGACCAATCATGCAAAAAAGTGTTGACATTGTTAACAAGGAGGCTCAAAAAGTTGCTGGGAAAGAGTTGGAAGGAGGAATGGTAGAAAGTAATGAAATTTATGGACCTTGGGTTCATGTTAAATATGGAAAGGGAAGATTTAAAATAAAAAATCTCAACAAAGTTTGGACAATGTCGTTGAAGGAGGAGGCTGTTAAAGTGAAAGTTTTTGTTGATACTACATCGGATCCGAAGAATTCTGAAGTGGCTGAAGGAAGGAAGGTTCCTGAAGGTGAATCAGTAGTTTATGTAGCTGAAAAAGAGTTCAATGCTAGTGAGGAATTCATCACCGTGAATAATTCTATGGAAACTGGAAGAGATTTGTCAGTTGACTCTGGTAATGCTCTTATTGTACTTAACAAGTTTGATGTTCTTAATTAAGTGGTGGAGGAAGGGGAAATATTATGTATAGAAAAAGATGTTGGATTGATTGTTGCCAAAGATTATGCCATTAATAAGGCTTGTGTGAATAATTCAACGGGAAAAGATGATGTAACTTTGGAGGTGGAGTTGGAAAATATAGGAGGGACCTATTAATTTGGCAACAAAAAGTAGGAGAGTAAATGTTGATCAAAAGGATAAGTTGGGGACCTCGTCCCCTCTTGTTCAATAATGTCTTCAATTATCTTTTGGATTTGTAGAGGAGCTAGAATGAAAAAAGCTTTTTTATATCTCAAAGAGATTGTCAAAAGATCATGGGGTATTTTTTGTGGGTTTGATTGAAACCAAATTATCTTCTATTGAAAGAAGGGAGATAGATTCTAAGATTGGATCAGATTGGTAGTATTTTTAAGTTCCTTCTAAAGGTTTGTCGGGAAGAATTTTAGTGTTATGGAAAGATAATTTTGCTTCATTCAATGTATTTAATTTTTCTTACCAATTTGTTATTGGAGAACTTGATGTACCCAATAAAGGAAGATGGAGACTAGCTACTATCTATGGTAACAAAGACGTGTACAGGAGAAGATTGCTTTGGGAAAAATTAGAATTGTTTTTCGATAGTGAATTGCCTTTGGTGATAGGTGGTGACTTCAACTATTTACTTACTAAGGAGGACAAAAGGGTAGGGAAAAGATTTGCTTTTTTCCATGGACCCAAAGAGATGAAATCCTTCTTATCTTGTAATGACTTACATGAGGTAGGATGTGTTGGGCCAAGGTTTACATGGTGTGACAACAAAGTAGGTGCTAAAAGGATTCTGGAAAGTCTTTATAGATGTTTTGTAAACTCTGCTATCTTTAATTCTGCTCATCATATGGTGGTGAGGCACTTGGCTAGAGTTGCATCTGATCATTATCGAATTTTATTAAATTTGCTGGAGTTCAGTCCTTGCTCTAAAAGAAACATAAAATTTGAAGATGTTTGGGCTTCTATACTGGTGTCTAAGTTGGGGTGGAATAAGCATGCATGACGAAAGCATTTGGTATTCCATCTTAAGTTCTTAACTACAAGTTGAAAAGAGCCTTGAAGGATCTTTTCTATTGGAGTAGAGCCAAGTTTAAAAAAATAAATTTTGCTAATGAAGATTTAAAAGGTGAAATCTTGAAGCTACAAGAAAAATAATATGAATTAGGTTGGCTCTCGGATGTGGATAGCTGGGTTCTTAAAAACAAACTTAATGAGCTGAATTCCACATTGGCTCATTTGAACACATGGTGGAGGCAACGTGCAAAAATCAAATGGCTTGAAGAAGGAGATAAAAATTCCAGATTCTTTCAAGCTTTTGCTAGTGCTAGAAGAAACACTAACTTCATTTACAAAGTAAAAAATGATGAAGGATTTATAGTGGAGGATCAACATCAAATTGAAGATGTTTTGTTCAACCTTTATTAAAGAAAAGTGGAGATTTAGAAGATGCTCTTCGACTGGATGGCCGTCTACAAACAACACATTATATGAAGATGATTTTTATAAGTTAAGCAAAGAGTTTTCCATAGAGGAGGTGGAATCAGTGTTCAATGAGTTAGGTGGAAACATCTCTCCGGGAAATGATGGTATTTCCTACTCATTCATTAAATCCTATTGATCCATCATTAAGGAAGATTTCTGGAATGCAATCAATAAATTCTTTTGCTCAGGGGAGATGCGTAAGTAGTGGAAAGAGACAATTATTGTTTTGATTCCTAAGGTCAGCAATTATTTAACTCCTTCCAATTTTAGACCTATTAGTTTGTGCAATACAGTCTATAAAGTGGTGGCAAAGGTTCTTTTGAATAGATTGTCTCCTATTATTCATATTTTGGTATCTGAAGAATAAGCAGCATTTGTGAAAGGAAGATTGCTGTTTGATCATGTTCTAGTAGCTCAAGAGGTTTTCCATAAGCTTAGGTATTCTAGATCCACTAAAGGTCTAGTCTCTTTCAAAATATATATGGAGCAAGCTTATGACTCAATGGGATGGTCTACTTTGGAAAGAGCTCTAGATTACTTTGGACATCCTTTGAAGTTTTCTAAGCTTATTTTGGAATGCGTTGAAGACCCTTCCTTCTTTTTATTGATTAATGGGAATCTAACAAGTTGGATCAATGCTTGTAGTGGCTTTCATCAAGGGTGTCCTCTATGGACATTTCTATTTATTCTATGTTAACAACTTATAACGAATGCTTTTTCAGAAGTAGTAATAATATTGGGATTCATGTGAATCCTTGTGGGCATATAATATCACATTTGCTATTTGCAGATGATTTGGTTATCTTTCCAGAAGCAAGTTTTAAGGCGGTTAAAGAAATTAAGAGCATCTTAATGAACTTTTGTGATTGGATAGGGAAAAAGATTAATTATAAGAAATCATGTATCTTATTTGGAAAATAAGTAAGAAGGTGAAAGAAGAAATCCATTTCTAGAATTAGGGGATTAAAGACAGTCAAAGAAATGCAATATTTGGGAGTCAAAATTACATTGAGAAGGTTAGGTAAATCAGATTTTCAATTCATCTTAGATAAAGTGTTGAGGATGTTGAACATATAGGGAGGTAAAATTTTATCCTTAGAAAGAAGGATTACTCTAGTTAAGTTGATGTTGCTCTCCTATCCTACTTTTCACTCTACTTTATCATGGGTACCTAAAGGTGTTCTAGATGAAATTGATAAGCTTTATAGAAGCTTTATTTGGAGCAAAAAGGGTAGAAATCCTGAAATTCATTAAGTAAAGTGAGAGATGATGTGCATGAAAGTTCGACAGGGATGTTAAGCCCTTATGAACTAGTCCCAACGCTAACCAAGAGGGGGAGGGGTGAATTGGTATTTTAAAAAATTCATTAAGCAAAAGTACAATCATAACCAAACCAAGATTGACCACAGAAATTGAAGTGCGGAAATTTAAATGTAAAAGCACAATAAGAAAGAACACACCATATTTTATAGTAGTTCGATCAACCATACCTATATCCACTCCCCGGAGCCTCTCCTATGAGTATTGTACTAAATACAGTCTCTTATTTTGCTCCCACAGTAAGGCCAAGAAGCCTGTACAAAAACTCCTTTCCACCAACCCAGGTGAGGCAGAGAACCCAACTCCTTTTGCTTCCTCCTGAAGAAGATAAAGAACTCAACTCCTTTTATTTCCTCCTGAAGCAGGCAGAGACATCAATCGAATGCTAAAGTCAGCCTCTCTAGAACCCCCAAGGAACTAAGGATGATGACAGGAGAAGATAATGATGAATCCTTGCTTGGAGTAACCTTTGTGAAACCCCTCAAAAACTCCCCCTCACACGATCCTCTCTCTCTCCCTTGCTCTCCCCCTCCTCTTAGCTCTCTCAAGTCAGGACATCAGTAAAAGATACTCTTTGGGTAAAATAAGAGGTCTTATATATAAGATCTTCAGAATAGCTCTTAATTATAACAAAATGACATTATCATCCAGGATGATATAAATATCAACTTATATGATCAATATAATTTTAGCTCAATCAACCAGGATGATTTGGGATGATTAGAAGGTTTTTGGTTCATATCATCAAGGATGATAGGATATCGTCTTATATGATTAGTACAAGTTGTTGAATATCTTCCAGACCATCACTCCGAATAAATGTCTAGACGATGTAAAAATAACTTGATCATCCAGGCCGTTCTCACGATTTTCTAGGATGATTAATGAAATTTAGTATATATTATCCAGATCATCACCCTAAGTAGAACCAGACCGATATTTGATAATCTAAGAATACCTAAGGTTTGTTAATTGATCATCCTGGCCGATCCTGAGATCATCCAGGATGATATGATCGAGCAATTAAACCTTAATTATAAGATTAATTTAGGCATAATTATACTGCATCATCCAGGATGATGTCCAAAAATAAGAGATACCTAAATAAATATGGCGGTAGATTCTTTCTTATTTGAGCCTATCATCCAAGCTGAAGATAAAATCGTCCGGGATGATGTGTTTAATAACGACTGCTTTAATCAAAATGCCTATTTTTAATTGATAGTCGAGGCTGATTTATGGATCATCCCAGACGATGTGTTCAAAAATAAAAAATTTAAAATAGTCAAAAAAATTCCCTCAAGTGTGTGTGTGTGCAAGGTTACTTAGCATCATGACCCACGTTATTATAAAGGACTCAAGAAAAAGTAAAATTCACATGTCATATATTACAAACTAACTAAATCCAAATCTATCTAATCTTGAGCTGGTTCAATTTGCAGTTTGATCTTATGGACCTAAAATGTTAGTAGGCATGGCAGTCATAGAGAAATAAAAATGTTTGCTATCATCAAAATTCTATTCCCTGAAATTAGATTCGCAATAATCTCCCCCTTTTTTTGTCATGGCTAACAATCAAATAATCAAAGCTAAATAAAATACAACATAAGTGAAAATAGTATAATGAAATAACTCAAACACTACTCCCCCTTTTGGCATCACAAAAACAAAGGAGGAGGAAAAACTAGAAAAGAAAAAAGTAGAAAGAACATTAAAAAGAAGAATGAAAGCAAAGTTTTTTTTTTAAATCAAAGCACGAATAAAAACTTTTGAGACCAATGAGTTAACATTATCGAAATCAGAAAATGGTTGAATATCAGATCCTTTTAACCCTAGCTCTGACTTCTCTTAGGGCAAAATCATTTTTTTGAAAAAAAAAAGACCTAACTCAGAAAAACTAATTGGATAAGAAAAAGAGATCCATTGAAAACTTTGTTTTAGAAAAAATATCTTATAGAATAATATACCAAAGTAATTTGTCATGATCGAGAAATTTGAAATCAAGCCTTTAAAAATATCTAGTGATACATGTGTTCTTCTAAGTTTAAAAAGTTTGAAAGAGAAGAGAGCTTGCATTTATGGGATCATTTTATATCTCTTGTCAATTGATTGGCGCACTTTTCGTATCTTTTAATCTTTGATACACTTTGTGTATATTTCTCAATTTGGAGTCAATGGGCATCTTTTAATTTGGCATCATTGGCCTTTTTTTACAAGCTATATCTCTTTTCAGAACTCTTAAATAGTCTCAGTTGTGAGTATATCTTCCAGATATTAGAGAAGAAAAACTCACTCTCTAATATAAGGAAGAACAAACCATAAAGAAAAAACAAAATCATATAATAAATGTAATGACAAGATTACAAAAAACTTGAAAGTAATATAAAGACTTTGAATATTATAAATATAAGATAGATGACTATAGTAAGATAAAAAAGATCTCAACTGCAAAGTCTAGTTGTTAATTTGAGATAAACTTTTATTTAGAAAAGAAAATTACACCACTAAAGATAGGATAGAGGAAGAGAAATAATCAATGGGTTTTCTCCCTTTAACTAATTTAGAGATGTGAAACATTGACTTTAAATTTAAAAAAAATAAAAACATGGCATAAAATATCATTTTAGTAGTGATCGCAAAAAAAAGTGAAATTAAAATAATATAAATAAAAAAATAAAAATAAAATACCAATAAAAGCTACTAAAAATTATAACAAATAGAGTGAAAAAAAGCAACAAAATAGAAAATTCATAATTCAGTAAACATCAAGTTCATTCATTTATGTCAATCACACCCAATTTGGTTCCTAAGATGCTGAAAGTGTCAAAAGCCAGTGGTTTAGTAAAGATATCAGCCTATTGATTCTCTATTGTCACATGGTGTAACTCAATGTCTCCTCTGGTTACATGGTCTCTAATAAAGGGATGCCTTATTTCAATATATTTGGTCCTTGAATATTGGATAGGATTCTTAGAGATGCAGATGACACTAGTGTTATTAGAAAGGATTATAATTATTTCTATAGGTAATCCTAAATCTAGAATTTTTTGCTTCAACCAAAGGACTTGGGCCACACAACTTCCTCAGGTAATATACTCAGCTTCAAAGATGGAAAGTGCAATAGAGTTTTGTTTTTTACTAAACCAGGAGACTAAAGACTGTCCTATGAATTAATAAGTTCTAGAAGTGCTCTTTATATCCACCCTGCATCCTGTAAAATCAGAATTAGAATATCCAATAATCTTAAAAGATGAACTATGTCTAGAATACCAGATTCCTAAGTTTTGGGTCCCCAAAAGATATCTAAGAACTCTCTCAACTATAGTCAAGTGGGATTCTTTAGGATCAGCTTGAAATCTAACACAGAGATAAATTCTAAACATTATATCAGGTCGACAAGAAGTAAGGTAAAGTAAAGATCCAATCATCCCTCTATACTTTTTTTGATTAATAAATTTTCCATTTGAGTCCTTATCCAACTGAATATTAGAAATCATGGGATTATTTATTGGCTTGGCTTTATCCATTTCATATTTCTTCAAGATTTCCTTAATATACTTTGATTGACCTATAATGATTCCATCATCAAATTATCTTATTATAAATCCCAAAAAGTAGGACAACTCTCCCATCATACTCATCTCAAACTCCTTACTCATTATTTTAGAAAAATCATCACATAGTTTTTTATTAGATGATCCAAAAAGTATATCATCATCATAGATCTTAACAATGAGTAAATCATCTCATACTTTCCTCAGAAAAGGGTGGAGTCTACACTTCCCTTAATAAAATCCCTCTTTAGTAAAAATGTGCTAAGCCTCTCACACCAAGCTCTCGGTCCTTGTTTTAATCAATATAAGGCCTTTTTTAATTTTAAATTATTATTCGAAAATTGAGAACTCTCAAAACTTGGGAGTTTCTCTACAAACACATCATCTTTTATTATCCCATATAAAAAGGCACTCTTCACATCTATTTGGTAAAGCTTAAATCCCTTATAATAGGCAAAGGCTAGTAGCACTCTAATTGATTCCAATCTAGCTACAGGGGCTAAGGTCTCCTCAAAATCAAATCCTTCTATTTGGTTCCTTAGCTACCAATCTCACCTTATTCCTAACCACCACACCAGAATCATTCATCTTATTCTTGAAGATCCATTTGGTTCCAACTACGCTTTGTCCCTTTGGTCTTTCTATAAGATCCCAAACATCATTCCTAACAAATTGGTTCAATTCCCCTTATATGGCTATGATCCAAAACTCATCAGATAAGGCTTGATAAATATTGGTGGGTTTAGTCATTGAGACAAAGGCAGAGTGGTTTACTTCCTTCCTAAGTCTATGCCTAGTTCTAACACCATTAGAAGGGTCTCCTAAGATCAGTTCTTTAGGATGACTCAAAGATTATCTCCAATCCTTAGGAAGGGTGTGTGTAGGTTTTACCCTTTTCTCCAGATTTACATTTTTTACTCCTTAGGTAATCTCACCTACACCTTCAGTGTTTTGTGGCTCTACACTTTTCTCCAAATTTTCAACTCTTTGGGTAATCTCTCCAATACCATCTTCATCCTCAACACTAGACTCCTTAGGATCAGATTCATCAAACACTATATGAGTAGTCTCCTCCACCACCAAAGTCCTCTTATTAAACACCCTAAAGGATTTCCCCAAACTAGAATATCTTAAGAACACTCCATCAGATTTTGGGTCAAACTTTCCTAGGTGCGACTTCCCATTATTAAGAAAGGAAACCTTACAACCAAAGACATAAAGGTGGGAGAGGTTGGGTGTGCTACCCTTAAGGATCTCATAGGATATCTTATCAAGTTTGGCCCTAACATTCACCCTATTTTACACATAATAAGCTGTGTTTATCGCTTCAGCCCAAAAGTATTTTGGAAGTGAATACTCAGCAAGCATGGCTCTAGCGTCCTCAACTAAGGTTTTGTTCTTTCTTTCAACTACCCCATTCTACTAAGGGGTCTTAGGAGCTAAGAAGTTGTCACTAATCCCTTTATCCTCATAAAAGTCTCCAAATCTCTCATTTTCAAACTCTCCCCCATGGTCACTGTGGATGGTCAAGATCTCACAACCTAACTTTTTATTAATCTAAGTGGAGAAGGATCTAAACTTATCAAAAGACTCACCCTTATGTAACAAAAATCTAATATAAGTGAACCTTGAGCAGTCATCGATAATCATAATTCTAAAGACTTTTCCCCCTAAGCTGATAGTGCTAATGGCTCCAAACAAATTCATATGAATGAATTCTAAAGGTCTAGAGGTGTTAATATCCTTAATGAAATGGAAAAAGGAATGGACTTACTTTCCTAGTTGATAGGCATCATAAAGGTGGTCTTTGGAAAACTTAAGCTTGTGGACACCTTTAACTAGGCCTTTTTGGGTTACTCTCATAAGGTTTTCATACTGGCATGACATAACCTCCTATGCCATAACCAAGAATCATCAATAAAAGTTTTTAAGCAAAATAAAATAATATATTCAATGTTATTTAAATCAAGCATGTAAATATTATTAATATATTTTTCCTATAAAACAATGTTCTTATTCAAGATAATAATGCATGTATTTGCCAAAAAATTTATGATGAAGCCCTTATCACATAGCTGACTGATGCTTAGCAAGTTGTGTTTTGGTCCATCTATAAGCAAAACATTTTCGATCAATAGGTTCTTGGAGTTTTCGATTATACCTGCACCCACTACTTTCCTAATAGTGTTGTTTCCAAGAGTAACCTTGCCTCTAGCTCTAGCAGCCAGTGTAACAAATTGATCGGCATCTCCAATCCTGTGTTGTGAGCATCCGTTGTCTAGGTACCACATTCTCTCATAAGATCTTTGGTTACCTACAAAGTCATCAAATGTCAAATTTAGGAACTTAAATAGATTTGTGTCCCTTCTTATGAAAAAAAGAATGCAATGCATGTGTGTTATACTATGAATCATATAATTTGGGTCTCCACACCTAATGTGTACTATGATGAATAGTGCAAGTGTATGAAATGTATCCTAACATGCCATATGAAAAATATCTAATACTAGGAAAAGGATTTACTAATATGTTTGGGTTATAATACCTCTTCTTAGGTTTTGGATTTAGATCAAGTGTGAATATATTCCTATTTTTCTCAAGTACATTTAATTCAGCTTTAAACCTCGAGTTAGCACTTTCTAAAATAGTATTATCAATATTTAAATAGTGCTCCCTATGCTCAGATTCTTCAATATAAGTTTTAAAATTAGATTCAAGTGATCTGTAGAATACTTTTAAAGAATCATGCTCAACAATCAACTCAGAATGCTTTTTATTTGATTCATCAAATTCATCAAATAATGACATGTGATTGTTATCAATTTGAGTGTTATCTTTACTTAAAATTTCATACTCTTTTTATAAATTTGAGAAATCCAATTTAAGACTAGCATGAGTTTTCTTAAGTTTCTTATATGATGTATGAATGTTTTCACAAACTTCAAATAATTGATTATAGGTTGGATCACATACCTCATCTTGATTAGACTGACTAAGATGATCACCCATCAAGCACAACTTTGTTGTCTTCTTTTCAACTTCAGACTCAAATGAGCCAGACGCAAAATCCTCCCAAAAAACCTTTTAAAACTGCTTATTATCCTTGTTTTTCTGAACTTGGGTTTCTCCTCACCATTCTTCTTGCTTGGGTGATCCTTAAGTGTAGGACAATCAGCTTTAACATGTTCAGACTTCCTGCATTCAAAATAAACAACATTAGAAGAACTTTTATAATTTTTGCTACCCTTACCTTTGTTCCTTTTTTGATGGTACTTGTGATTCTTCCTTAAAAAGCTTTTAAATTGCCTCATGATTAAGGAAACATCATCACTTTTTTTTTTTGAATAAGAATGTAAATTGCATTGAATGGAAAAAACAGAATTTACAACATACTATCCTTCCTAATAAAGTGAACAAAACTTGTAGGAATTTCATTTTCAACAAATAAGTCCCAAAGAAAATTACCTAACAAAGCAAACTAAGCACAAAAATCAACCGTGCTATTACACGTTCTAGGCGTAAAAAGAAAACTGACATTATTGAAAACTTGTACGAAAGAAAGGTCCGGCTTTGTACCTTTATTGGTCTTCAAGTTGATTGTATCTTGTAGCAATTTGATAATATTCACATTGTCTCCTTCAATGATTATTCCTTTGTATTCACAAAAATAATCTTGAATGTAGCTTTCAAACGAAAGAATTGCTTTGAGTTCCAAATAGGCAATATCCCAGTGAATTAACTTCCTCCCGTAAGCACAAATCAGTCTTCCTTTACAGTCTCTCAAAACACCTGCAATTCCTGCCCTATTGTTTTCAGCAAGAGCTGCATCTACATTCAGTTTTATCCAACCTTCGGGAGGGGGACACCAAGCTTTAGACTAGGCTAATTAGTGTTCCAGTTCTTCTGAATTGGATTTGAATGAATGTAAGAAATATGGGAGATAATTTCTGCAGCTATGTAATTAACAGGAATATCTGCTTTCCTATGCTTAACCAAATTCCTTGATCTCCAGCTGTAATAAACCGTTAGTGCATATATTTTGGCCAGTCCCTTATCAGCATTCTGTTTCAATTCCTCAATCCAAATATCTACACTTTGAAATGAAGGAACATTGAAACCACACCTTCTCAGATTATGTAATAAATCCATCAGTTTACAGCACTTAGTTATCACATGTTCTGAATCTTCAATCTCCTGACGACCTCTTGGACAAATTGAATTATTTGCTGGTTTCTATAACAAAGCCATTCATTTGTAGGTAACGCTCCATTCAAAGACCCTCCACCAACAAAGATATACCTTCTGATTCAGTTTAAGTTTCCACAGCCATAAATGTTTACTGTACTTACTTTCATTCTGCTCATTATAAGCTTCAACACAGAGAGTTGCAATAGTCTTCCCCGTGTTCGTGCAAATCAATTCCAGCTTGTCTTCTCTATTATTCACCCCTGTCTCCATTTGTTGAATCAGCTCAATCATATATGTGGAGAAGAATTCAACTAGAATATCAAACTTCCATTTCCCATCCTCGTCCAACAGAAAGGAAACTTTCTTATCAGAATTAGATGTATTAAATGTAGCAGGCCACTTATCAATGCTCCTATCCAAAATCCAGTTATCGGCTTTAATATTAATGCTCTGACCATTATTAACCTGCCATCTAATAATTGGTCTAAGGTAATTAATGTCATCTTTAATAATCTTCCATGCTGTTGTAGCTCCTCTTTTCCCTCCTTCTTCCCAAATTTTGTCACCAAACCTGGTACGAAGGATTTTGTAAAGAAGAGACTTCTTGTTCTATAGAAACATCCATGCAATCCTTGCTCTTAAAGGGCCTTGTCTCCCAACAGCACTATGAATTCCAAAACCCCCCAAACTAGTTGGAAGACAAAGCGTATCCCACGCAGTATAGTGCAAGCTTTGTTTGCCATTGTCTTTATGCCAAAGAAAATTCCTACATAGTTTATCGATTTTCATCAAAATGCTTTTAGGAATGAGTGAATGAGCTACCTGGTAGGATATCAAGTTTGAGTAAGCTATTTTGATAAGTAATAATCTGCCAGCCAGAGATAACCACCTCGCTCCCCAAGAGTTGAGTCTGCACATAGCTTTCTCCATTGTGCTGTTATAGTCTTCCACCTTCATCCTTCTAATAGCCAGTTTAATACCCAGGTAATACAATTCTTTAACCTCCTTGTAACCCATAATTTTATTCAACTTATTTCTTCTCCTCTTAGCAACTTTCCTGTCATATAAAATCATAGATTTCTGAGAATTGATGGATTGGCCTATCCAATTGCAATTATCTTTGAGGATTTCCTTCAGCCATTTCACATTCTTACTGTAAGCTTCAACAATCACTAAGTCATCGTCAGCGAACATTAAATGTGTTATTTTATCAGCATTCGTAGTAATTCTCATTCCCAATTGCCTCTTGTGTTCATTGAGAGCTTTTGAAAGCAGATCAGAATAGAGTATGAGCAAGCTTGGTGACAGCGGATAACCCTGTCTGAACCCGCATTGTGCATGAATCCAATCAATTCTTTTAACGTTAATAATAATAGAAAATTTTGGGTTCAAAACACATTGCATTATCCAATTAGATATTCTCTCCGGAAAACCTGTAAGTATCAACACTTATTTTAATGTTTCCCAGCACATACAATCGTAAGCTTGTTCCATGTCAAGTTTCATTAGAAAATAACCAGGTCTCGCCACCGAAGTCTTCATCTTACAAATAATCTCCTGGGCAATCAAATAGTTATCAGATATACTCCTACCATGTACAAAAGCTCCTTGGTATTCAGAGATTACAACAGGGAGACAATTCTTAAATCTATTAAGAATCATACCAGCTGCCAACTTATAAACTGTTTGACAGAGACAAATTGGCCTGAGTTTAGAACAATCTTTTGCATTTTGAATCTTTGGAATAAGAACAACCACTGTTTCCTTCCATTGTTCCAGCATTTCCCCTATTTTGAAAAAATCTTCAATAGCATTCCATGTAGCCCCTTCCACAATATTCCAATAATTCTTGAAGAAATATACATTAGCACCATCAGCTCCCAGTGATTTATCGTTTCCCATTTTATTAAGAACTGCCTTGAACTCTTCTTTAGTAAAATCTATGTCAAGAATTTTACTGACCTCACTTTGAATGCAATCAGAGCTTTTGAAATTTGGCCAATTCCTCAATTTACAGCTTCGTTTATCCCATTTCTTATGGATGAACTTTTCCACAATTTTGTGAATTTCCTCTTGGTTTGAAGCCAAAGTTCCATCTTCCCAGGCAATTTGCTGAATTTGATTACTTTTCTTCCTTGCTGTAGCATAGGTGTGATAATAACTGGTATTTTTCTCCCCCTCTTCCATCCACTGACATTTAGATCTCTGTTTCCACCACGTAGCAATTCTGGCCAGGTTAGAGTTGAATTCTGCTACTTCGTTTCTCAAAAGAATAAGATCTATCTGGCATAAACCACCTTGAGTAGCTTCTTTATTATCTAATTCCAGAATATCCTGCTTAAGCACTTGATTTCTCATGTTCAACTCTTTTAGCTTGTTTTTAAGAGCCTTTTGATCTTTCTCTGAAGAATTTCATTAGCATTTCCATAGTCGTTTTTACTCCAAGCTTTAATGATGATACCTTTAGCAGCCTCAAACGAACACCAAATGTTTTCAAATCTGATTTCTTTATTGCCTTGTCTATATCTGTTACCAATCTGGAGAAGCACAGGACAGTGATCCAATGAATTCCTTGGTAGATGCCTAATAACAGCATCAGGAAATTCCAAGATAGCTTTAGAATTTAACCAAATTCTATCTAATCTTTCCCAAATTCTAGCAAGACCCTCTTTGTTATTACACCAAGTGTAATTGGGTCCATGAAACCTGATATCATGGTAGTCATTCTTAGTCATAAATTCCTTCATTTCTTGTGGGCCATTTGAGAATAGAAAACTCTTCCCTCCAAATTTCTCACTTCTATTCATCATGCAATTGAAGTCTCCACCCATAATACATGGCTCTTCACAGCTCAAATTTTCTTCAATCAAATTCCACAGCTTTCTTCTTTCATACAGATTTTTATTACCATACACAATGCACATTTTAACTGGAATGCCTTTCGGAGTAATGAGATCACCAATGATACATTGTTTGGAAGAAGTGATTACCTTGAATGAAGCTATTTTATACTTCCACAAAACCAGAATTCCTCCTGACATACAGATTGCAACTTCATGGTAGAACTCCCAGTCGTTCCCTACCATTTTCCTGACATCTTCACCATCCAATTTTTCCATTTTAGTTTCTAACAAGCCAATGAATAACAAGCTATTTTCCATAATCAAGTTTCTCAAGTAGTGGGAGGCAGCTTTCCTTTTTCCTCCCCTACAATTCCAGACTATGATTGAAGACATTTAAATGAGTTTTGGGTTTAAGGTCCCCACCTTCTCAGTTCCTCCTTTACCTTTCCTTGTTTTATTATTCCCCTTAATGGGTCCAAGCATCTTCATTTCTTTTGCTAGAGTTGTTTTTCCACTAGAAACCTTAGGTGTTACTATACTGTTTTCCACCAGTTATCTAATTGTAGTTTGTTTTATCTCCTTCTTTTCATTCAAATTCTCTGGCTGCTCAACATTAATTTCCATTCCTTGGTAGATGCACATTTTAACTGGAATGCTCTCCAGTATTTGGAAAGAATTGCTTTTGATGGCCATTACTCGATCATCTCTGTTTTCATCCAGGTGAACTACAGCCTTTATACAATTATTTCCATTCTGTTCATGGTTAACAATTTCATCAGTCTCCACCATTTCCACATTCTCACTAAATATTTCTCCTTCTTCAATACAAGTGTTTTCCTGAGTCTGATGTGCCAGATGTGTTCCTGTCTCATTAGCCTTCTGTAATACAGGAACTTCCTTTTCAACATGCTTTGTTACAACTTTCCAATTGTTGTTATTTTGAGTCTTCTTAGCAAATGTTTGCTTGGCCACCTCCTTATTATACCCTGTAAATTGCTTTTTCCTCCTATTATTCACCAACACCCATAGTCCATAATTTTTACTTTCCTCCTCAGCTTTAAGCTGTTTATTAATCTTGGTCTCCTCATCAGAGTTTATGATCTCCTTAGCTTCCGTTACTATACAATCTTCCTTGACGTGTCCAATTTTACCACACTCAAAGAAGAAATTAGAAATTCTTTCAAATTCAAACTTCTGAAAAACCTTCCTCCCATGTTTTCCACCCAAACACCAGTTGGTAACTTCTGATCAAGCTTTATTAGGATACATACCCTGGCGAATTCTCTTCTTCCCCAATTAAACATATTGCCATCTAGCATTAGAGGTGTTCTCACTCTTGAAGCAATTCTTTCTATATTATTTTCATCCCAGCATTGTAGTGGCAGTTGAGGCATACGGATCCATATAAGTGATGTCAGTTTTTCCATAGACAACGGTGAAAATTCTGGAGACCATCTTTCCAAACTTATGATGTGTTCATTCACGAACCACGGTCCTCCCGTCAAGACTCCTTCCATGGCTTCAATTGTTTTGAATGAACATAAAAACCATCCCATCCCCAAAGTAGTGTAATGGAGGTTATCAAAATGAGCCCATTGTCTTCTAAGTTCCCAAGAGACCACCTGAGGTACTATTTCTTTACAAAAAACCTTACAAACCAGGGATTTTTCTAGTAGACTAGCATTTTTTAACTCAGCATCCTTGTTTAAAACAACAGCCTTTCCATCTTCAGTTAAATTTATTTTATCTTTGCAGAACTTTAATTTGATTTATGGTTTTCTATTCCATACATTTGCATTCGTCATCTTCACATTCATCCTCTCAGTCAAAGGATCAACAATCTGGTTTGCATTCGCCTCCTTCATCTGTTCAGTCACTGTTTTCGAAATCGTCGCCTGTTTATAGGATTTCTGTATATCAACAGAATTTCCAGAAAATTCAATTCTTCCTCTGTAATCATTTTCAATAGGTTTTACATCTTTTTCTAATGCCAAATTTCTTTCCGAAGATGAGTCTTCCTTCTCCTTGATCACCCCTTGTAAAATAGGGGATTTTATCGTAGGAATCATTTCAATCGATTTTCCTTTACCAACAAAATTTTGGAAATCTTTAGATACGTTACCTACATTTTCTTTAATCACCAACATACCACTTGATCTTCTTCTTCGAGCCTCTTCCTCATCCAGGATTTTCTTTGAACAGTTTTCCCCTTCGCACGCTTTCTCCTTTAACAAATTCATCGCAGGTTCCGAAATCACGTCCCTTAGATCCGGATTGTCTGTCAAAGAACGAAGAACATCTTCTTCCATAGAAATTCGGTAAAAAGATCACCGAAAAAAAACCCGCGAAACCAGATTTTGAACTTTCTCTCTCTAGTTCTTACAGCTTCTCTCTCTACCGTGGCTTCGTATTAAGGTATGACTAAGACTTCGTTTGGGACTAGAAGATTTGCTCTTAGGTAGAATAAAAGCTCTTAACATTAGTGTCCGTGTTATTTTCCTTCAGCGCCACAGTTTTCTCCATCTTTTGCTCAACTACATCAAGTTGTATTTGGTTCACTCCTTGCTCGTAAGCAATGAGTGGTCCAAGTAAGTTATTAATAGAATAAATATTCAAATCTTTGGATTCAGTAATTGCAGTAATCTTAGTAATAGAGGAAGAATGCAAACATCTCAAAATTTTATTCACTCTTTCATAGTTAGTTAGCTCTCTTCCTAAAGCATGCAATGAGGTGATAATTTGAGTAAACTTTGTATACATTTCAAAAATTGATTTAGAAGATTTCATATAAAAAAGTTTGTAGTTATGGAATAAAATATTCATCCTAGATTGTTTAACTTCATTGGTTCCTTCATAAGTAATACACAATCTATCCCAAATTTCTTTACGAATAGATCAAGTTTAAACACGCATATAATCTTCCAATTTTAAATCACAAAAAAAAAATAGTTCAAGCATTTTGCATTAAGTTATGTTAAATCCCTTTCATCAAAAGTCCATTCAATAAAAGGAAGTTTAGTTTTAATGTCATTAATTTCATGAGTTGGTGGTGAATATCCATCTTTAACAAGCATCCACATACGATAGTCAATCGATTGTAAAAAAGTAGACATGCAAGTTTTCCAAAAATCAAAAGGAATATTGTCAAAAAAAGGTGGTCGAGTAATAGAATATCCTTCCACAGTATTATGATTAGTAAAGTTAGCCATTGATCAAAATTCAAAAGTTTTCTAAAACTAATTTTTATGAATCCCACTCTGATACCACTTGAAAGTGCTCTGATACCACTTGAGAGCTCGACAAAGATGTTAAGCCCTTATAAACTAGTCCCAAGGCTAACCAAGAGGGAGGTGAATCTATATTTTAAAAAATTCTTTAAGCAAAAGCACAATAATAACTAAACCAAGATTCACCACAAAAATCGAAGTGCGAAAATTTAAATGTGATAGCACAATAAGAAAGAACACACCAAATTGTATAGTGGGTCGGTCAAGCAGACCTACATCCACTCCCTAGAGCCTCTCCTATGAGTATTACAGTAAATACAGTGTCTCTCCTTTTGCTCTTTCAGCAAGGTAGATAAGCCCATACAAAAACTCATTTCCACCAACCCAAGTGAGGCAGAGAACCCAACTCCTTTTGCTTCCTCCTGAAGCAGGCAGAGAACCCAACTTCTTTTGCTTCCTCCTGAAGTAGGCAGAGAACCTTGATCAGATATTGAAGTCTACCTCTCTAGAACCCCTAAGGAACTAGGGATGATGACTGGAGAAGACAACAATGAATCCTTGCTTGGAGCAACCTTTGTGAAACCCCTCCCAAACTCCTCCTCACATGATCCTCTCTCTTTCCCTTACTCTCCCTCTCCTCTTGGCTCTCTCAGGTTAGGACAGCAGTAAAAGATACTCTCTTGGCTAAAACAAGATGTCTTATATAGAAGAGCTTCAAAATAGCTCTTAATTGCAATAAACTAAAATTATCATCCTGGATAATATAAATATCATCCTATACAATCAATATAAATTTAGTTCAATTAACAAAGTTGATTTGGGACAATCAGAAGATTTTTTATTCATATCATCCATGACAATAATATATCATTTTGTACGATTAGTACAAATCATTGAATAGCTTCCAAACTATCGCCCTGAATGGATGTCTAGATGATGTAAAAATAACTTCATCTTCCAGGTCAATCTCTTGATCATCCCAAATGATTAATGTAATTCAAAACATATCATCCAGATTATTGCCCTGAATAGAACTAGGTTGATGTTTGATTATCCAAGAATAACTAAGGTTTGTGAACTGATCATCCCGATCGATCCTAAGATCATCTAGGATGATATGATCAAGCAATTAAACCTTAATTACTTTCCTTAATTACCATATTAATTTAGGCATAATTGTATAATATCATCTAGGACAATGTCTTGGATGATGTCCAAAAATAAGAGATATCTTAATAGATCTGGCGATAAATTCTTTCTGATTTGAGCCTATCGTCCAGGCCGATGATTACATCATCCAGGATGATGTGTTTAATGATTACTTCCTTAACTAGGATGTCCTAATTAGGGTTTCTATTTTTAACTGATCGTCTAGTCCAATTTGTAGATCATCTCAAATGATGTGATCAAAAATAGAAAACTCTAAAATAGTCATAAATATTAACCCAAGTGTGTGTATATAAGGTTACTTAGCATCAATACCCATATTATTATAAAGGACTCAAGAAAAGGTAAAAGTCACATATTGTACATTACAAACTAACTCTGTCCTAATCTACCAAGTCTTGAGCTGGTTCATTTGCAGTTTGAGCTTATGGACCTAAAATGTTAGTAGGTAAGACTGTCATAGAGAAACATAAGTGTTTGCTATCATCAAAATTCTATTCCCTAAAATCAAATTCATAATAGTGCAAACCACTTATTTGTGGTGGTAGAGGTCTTCATTCTTGTTCAGACAAAGTAGGGCCTTTAAGGGACAAGTCGACTTAAAATTTCATTCAAAACATAAATTCTATGTTGTACAAATCCTTGTATCCAAAATATGGTCTTCTTTTTGATGCAGCTGGAACAAAAATTGATGGTTCAATAGCTTGGAAACTAATTTTTGATGGGGCCAAATTTCTAAAACCTATTATTAGATGGAGTATAGCTAATGGGAAAATGATAGATGTATTTGAAGACATTTGGATTATGGATAAGTGTCTAAATAGATAGCCTACTTTTGTGATACCTCAAAGTAATAATTTTTCAAGAGTGGATAGTTTTATCTCTGAAGGAAGATGGGATGTGAATAAACTGAATAAAGCTTTTGGGTTTAAGCTTGTGGATTTCATTTGAAAATTTACATTAGGCTGGATCATTTGGAAGATAAAATGGAGCTCATTTAAAATGCTTCAGGTTAGTCTATAACTGCATTGGATGTTGAAGTGTCCATGGAGTAGGTTGTTCTAGATCTTGAGTATTGGAAATGGATTAGAAAAGCTAGTGTAATCCTGCGAATAGAGAATTTCTGGTGGAGGTTGTTTCATAATGCTATCCCTACTAATTAGTTTTTAACATATAGAAGATTGCAAAATTATATTAGTTGTCCAAGAGATTGTGATGAAATAGAAGATGTTAAACATGTGGCAATCAAATGCTGGAGGTTGAGGGAAGTTGTTAAAACTTTTAACAGATAGGGATTCCAAATTTCAGACTTTGATTCTTTCAATAGCTGCTTTAAAAAGTTGAGATCTCAAAACTCTTGGTTAGTAGATTTATATTGTAATATTATTTTTGTTTCATGGAAAGCAAGGAATGAATGGGTTCACGATGGTATTGAGGGAAACTCAATGGTTATAGCGGCTAATGCTGTCAATTATGCTGCAAATTTAACAAAGTCTTCTCCTCCATCTGATTGGATTAAAGTCAATGTAGATGCTTCTCTTCTACCTTCTTCTAGAGTAGGAATCGGTGGTGTTTTCTGAGATAACAAAGGCAGATTTCTTATGGGATTTTGCAAACAGTGTGTCTATTGGGATATCTCACGTTTGGAGCTCTTATCTGTACTTGCTATTAGTGAAGTTTTGAAAGATTGGATGAATGATTACAAAAGCAAACATCATTGAAGGGGACAACTATAATATAATCAGATTTCTTTAGGATATCACAAAGAAGGAAGGAAAAAACATGGTAGAATTCTTTTTTTTAAATAATTTCAATAATGTCATTTTCAATTGTATAGATAGGGAGAATAATAAGTTAGCTTATTTATGCACTAAATTTGCTATTTTTAGCTCTTTTATTTGGGAGGACATCACTTTGAATAAGGTTCCTCCATCTTTTGTTAAAATTTTAATGGAGGAATCTGAAGCTTCTCTAGGGTAGTTTATATTCCTTTTATTGTTCTTTATAATATATCTTTATGCTTTTCTCAAAAAAAAAAAAAGTAAAAATAAACCTAGGACTTATATAAACCACATAATATTTGTACACATTCTAGATGGTTTTCTAGGACAATAAACTCTAACTTAGGCTAGGCCAGTGGTTTGTTATGGTTTATTATGATTTGAGTTTCTTTATTAAAGGTTATTCTTACTTTGTTTATTTATTTTATGTACTCTAGATTTCAAACATGATTAGTTTTCTTATTTGTGCACTATCGCTATTACTAGGTTGTGTATGCCTGTATTGCTTTTATTCATATTTTGAGTTAGTTTCTCTTTATTGAAAGAGTTAAACTAGAATGTACCTAGGCTCAAATGTAAATATAATTTGTAAATTTAAACATAAAGTTTTCGATCTATTATAGTAGGTAGATTGATTTTTAAAAATTAAGATATTTATAAAGATTTAAAATTGATTGCTTATATATGGTTGTAGATTTCAAAAAGAATTGATTATTTTTTCCTTTAAAGATCATTATATTTTGGAATTCTATAAATAATGCAAGAGCCAAAATATTTAAAATCAATAATAAGTAATCATATTTAAATCTACATTATATATGAGTAGAGATCTAAGCTTGTTATAGTTGAGCTTGGCCAATTTTTCTTTTATAACATACCCTAGTTTGTACTTTACTTTTCATTGTATATAAATGAATAAAAGTTTTATTTATACATTACTATGTAAATCGTACATCATGTATACATTCATTTGCGGTTATAAATTTTTTAAGTTTGGCGCATTTACAAATTAAAATGTCCTGATTAAATTTTAAACATAAACCTTGATTAAGGATAAATAAAGAGCTTTCTATTTAGCATTCATAAGACTTAGCATATTTAGTTTTCAATGAATTGTGCTTATGTGGTTAGCTTACAATCCACTCCAAGCGGACTTAAATCCAGATTGCATAAACACCCTCGAATCTCCTTATTAGGAGGGTCATAAAAATTCAAAATAAATTAGAATTGCAGACTAAATCTTAATCTTATCCTAAATAGTAAAGCCACACATTAGCATATGTTAGAGTGTTTCTAGGAAATTAGATTCTTACAACTTTTTCTTCCTTTCAATTTACTATATCAATATTCAGGTTTTGTTTATTTTCATTTGTTTTGTTAAGATGCTTAAATCCTTGAATAAATATGTGTAAATCTAAAAACTTTAGTCCACATTTAATCAAGAGTTTTCTCAAGAATTATGTTGAGATGTAATTAATTGTAAAGGCTTACCTTTTTATAGAATATTGAACTAAATAAAAAATTACAACCTTCTTCAGTAATATAAAGTAGTGGGAAAGAACATTGGATAGACTAAAGTTTTGTTTTGTAGCTAGTTTCTTTGTTTAGAATGATAGGTGAATGTTTTTTTTAATCTTCTTAGACAAATTTTACATTCCCCATGCTTTGGTTGATTATGAAAATAAATATCATTTTTATTTTCAAATCAATAGTGTTAAAATAGTTGCTATTTGCTTGCTTCCTATTTTTGCAACTTATGTAGTTTTGATGATTCCAAACATTATTGTTCAAATGTGTAGTTATCTCCTAACAATTTTAGAAGATTTGTATTTGCTCTTGTATGTACTAACATTTCAGGAAAAATGAACTCCCGACTACAAAGACTTCAAATCAAATTCAGAATGAGATACTTTGTAATTTTTTGAAGTTTGCATTTCTTTGAAATAAAATTGAAAGGGAGTGATTGTAACTGAGTGAATAAAAACATACACACACATAAGGAGATCATAAAAAAATTTTATACTGATCGTACGGGACGATTTTATATCGTACAGGACGATCAGACAGTTACCTCCTATAGAGTATATGAATCGAATAGGAACTGCCTTGAAAAATTTTCTAAGTCCTATTCATCCAGGACGAAAATAATAATCGTCCAGGATGATATGTTCTCTGTAAAATTTTCGTGCAGACGAAATTAATTATCGTTACAAAATGATTTGGGCTCTATAAGATTTTCGTCCAGACGAAAATAATAATCGTCCAGGACGATCTGTTCTCTGTAAAATTTTCGTCCAGACAAAATTAATTATCATCAGAAAACGATCTGGGCTCTGTAAAAATTTCGTCCGGATGAACCCATTTTCGTCCAGGATGATCCAACCGCTTTAAGACAGTTTTTTCTACAGTTTCTAGAACCGACCTAAAAGTAACCGTTCGTACTGGACGAACCTAGTTCGTACTGGACGAACCTAGTTCGTACAGGACGATCAGCTTGTACGAAATGATTTCGTACACATATACAAATAGGGTCGTTTCAAGGCATTTAAGTAAAATCGTCCAGGACGATCCATGATCGTACGGGATGATCCACTGCGTACAGAATTGAATACTTGCAGTTTTTGGGCGGTTTTTCTTATCTTTTGTATAAATAGTCCAAATTAGACTGCCACCCATTCTTTTTGTCATTTGATCTTCGTGCCTCTTGAGAGAATAGCCAAGGAGAGAGTAGAAGAGAGCATTCAAGGGAGGATTCCTACCACTGGAGCGAGAAGGCTTCACTTGGATTTCAAAGGTAAGAGTCTCTACTTGTGAATTGGGATTACTTCACTCTTTTCCTTCTTCCTTCTAGATTCTTGTGAGAAGATCTGTCAAGGAGATCCGGTCCTCTACCGACACTAGGAGAGTGTGAAAGGACGAAGGGTTCTCTGTCCATAATAGGAGAGTGTGAAAGGACGAAGGGTTCTCTGCCCACACTAGGAGAGTGTGAAAGGATGAAGGGTTCTCTGCCCACACTAGGAGAGTGTGAAAGGATGAAGGGTTCTCTGCCCATACTAGGAGAGTGTGAAAGGACGAAGGGTTCTCTGCCCACACTAGGAGAGTGTGAAAGGACGAAGGATTCTCTTCCAACACTGGGGATTGTGTAAAAGGACGGACGGTTCTCTGCCGCACCGGGTTGTGGTGAAAAGAGGGATTTGTAAAGGCTTCTCCGCCTTGCTGTGAGTGCAAAAGGAGAGTCACTATTGGTATTAGTGCAATACTCAGAGGGTACCTCTGGGGAGTGGATGTAGGTCTGGTTTTAGACCGAACCACTATAAATCTGGTGTCATTTACTTTATTGTTTTTACGTTTTCGCACTTTAAATTTTAGTTTTAAAAACTCTGTGGTTGAAAAATATTTTTCTACAAAATTTAAAAGAAATTTTTATTTCGGTTCAGTAATTTTAAAAAGGGGACTTAAATTTTTAAATAACCAATTCACCCCCCTCTTGGTAGCTTTGGGACATTAACTTAGGTTTAACAACCTATTTACTAGACTCAACAAGTGGCATCAGAGCTTCGTTTCAAAATCATAAGTTTGAAATACTTTTTGATTAACGTAGATGGCTACTTTCGGAAATCGAAACACACCTGAGGGTTACTCTATCACTAGACCTCCACTGTTTGACAATATTCCTTTTGATTTTTGGAAAACATGCATGTCTACTTTCTTACAGTCACTTGATTATCGCATGTGGATGCTAGTCCAGGATGGCTACACAAAACCAACTAGATTAGTTGATGGAGTTATGGTAGAAATACCTTTTGTAGATTGGACTATAGAAGAACATGACTAAGCACAATTAAATGCCAAATGTCTAAATAGTTTCTTTTGTGCTTTAAAATCTGAAGACTACATGCGAGTTTCCACTTGCAAAAGCGGAAAGGACATATGGGATAGACTTTGTATAACTTATGAAGGGACAAATGAGGTTAAACAATTAAGGCTCAATATCTTGTTACATGACTATGAATTGTTTCGCATGAAACCTAATGAATCTATTTCCGACATGTACATAAGATTTACACAAATTGTCACTTCTTTGCATGCACTTGGTAGGGAATTAACTAATGCTGAAATAGTTAATAAGATTCTTCGTTGTTTACCTACTGCTTATGATGCAAAAATTACTGCAATTACAGAGTCTAAAGATTTAAATATTTATTCTATTGACAATCTTCTTGGTTCACTCATTGCTTATGAGCAAGGAGTAAGTCAAAGAAAGATTGATGCAGGTGAACCACGAAAGGAGAAGAATATAGCACTAAAAGTGGAAGAGTCAGAGAGTGAACACTCACAACCTGAGGATGAAGATGATATTGCACTGATGACTAGATAATTCAGAAGCTTTTTAAAGAGGAAGCAAAAGAGACGCCAGCAATGGAATAGAGGTAAGTTTAACAGAAATGGCAAGGTTTCTAATGAAGTGATTTGTTATGAATGCAGGAAACCAGGTCATATCAAGACTGATTGCCCAAAACTCAAAGCCACTCATGGTAAGGAGAAGGTGGAGGAGAAACCTATGGTAAAGAAAGGCAAGAAGAAGTTTCAAAGAGCTTTCTGGGCGGACTCAGCTTCAGACTCATCTGAGACGGAAAAAGAAGAAGAAGTTACCAACCTTTGTTTGATGGCAGATAATGTTGAACAATCAGATCAAGAAGAGGTATGTGACTTAACCTATGATGAATTGTTTGAAGTTTCTGAACACATGCATGATGCATATAGGAAAATGAAAAAGATGCATGCTAGTTTAAGTTTAGAATTGGAAGAGCTCAAGAAGGAAAATGAAATCCTTAGGAAAGATCATGCATTAATAGATGACAACCTCATGAAACTACTTGATGAATATGATGACTTGAATAAGAATTTTGAAAATCTAAAATCATCCTATGCTGATCTTGAAAAAGATTTTAAAAATTTTAAAGATGAATCTGAGAGGAAAACATATCGAATCAATTATACAAATAGACTCTTGGAAGAAATGAATTCATTTTATAAATTGACAATAAGAGCTCTTGAGGATAATAGGATACCCCCCAAAATTGAAGATTTTACAAATCCTAAATATTATCCTAAATATATGGAATCCCTTAGAAGACAAGCAAATGGAAGAAAACTTAGGAATACTTTTCCTAAAATTAAATGTAATAATTGTAGATTTTTGGGACATATAGCTCACACCTGTACTTTGAAGATGAAATCTAATCTGGTGTGGAGACTTAAGATGCATAAACCTAGACATATCATACATGCATCTGATTATAAATTGCTAAAAGGTGAACCCAAACTTGTTTGGGTTCCCAGGTCTAACATTTGATATTTTTGCAAAATTGCTCTCACACAAGTCCTCGTGGGAGCATATGGTACCTGGATAGCGGATGTTCAAAGCATATGACTGGAGATACTGCACAATTCATATCGCTAGAAGCCAGGAATGGAGGCAAGGTTACACTTGGAGATAATACCACAAAGAAAGTGGTTGGATCTGGTATGATTGGTAATTTCAAAAACTTTTTTATAGACAATGTGTTATTGGTTGAAGACTTAAAGCATAATTTGTTAAGTATAAGTCAGCTATGTGATAAGGGATATAATATGAAATTTTTACCTACTAGCTGCATATTAAGCCTATATGGAAAAGAAGTTTTAAATGGAAAAAGGGTAAATAATGTTTACATGCTAGATTTGAATTCATTTCATACTCCTATTGTCTTTTGTTTGAAAACTGTTTCTGATGAATCTTGGCTTTGGCATAGGAGACTTTGTCATTCTAGTATGAAAAATCTTAGGAGAATTACACAAAAGAATTTAGTAAGAGGTATACAAAAACTAGACTTTACTAAGGATCACCTTTGTGATGCATGTCAATTAGGAAAACAAGTGAAGTCCTCGTTTAAGTCCAATAATGATCTTAGAACTAGTAAACCATTGGAAATTCTTCACGTGGATCTTTTTGGACCAGTAGGAACTGTAAGTCTAGGAGGGAAGGTATACGGATTTGTTATCGTGGATGATTTCTCAAGATTCACGTGGGTTAGATTTCTTTTTCATAAAAGTGAATCATTTGAGGAATTCAAAAAATTTTCAACTTGGATACAGAGAAAACTAGGATGTGAAATAATATCTTTACAAAGTGATCATGGAGGAGAATTTGAAAATAAAAGATTTGAAAATTTTTGTAAAGAAAAAGGGATTGATCACAATTTTTCTGCACCTAGAACCCCTTAACAAAATGGGGTAGTTGAAAGGAAAAATAGAACATTAATAGAAGCCGCCCGAGCAATGTTGGCAGAATACTCACTTCCTAGATATTTTTGGGCTGAGGCGATTAGCACTGCATGTTATGTTCTGAATAGGGTGAATGTGAGATCGAATTTAAATAAAACACCCTATGAGTTACTAAAAGGTAGAACACCAAATTTGTCTCATTTGCAAGTTTTTGGTTGCAATGTGTTCATTCATAACAATGGAAAATCTGCCTTAGAAAAATTTGATCCAAAATCAGATGAAGGAATTTTTGTTGGATATTCAAGTGTTGGAAAATCTTATAGGGTATTCAACAAAAGAACTTTAGTCATTGAAGAAACCACACATGTTGTATTTGATGAATCTGGAAATTTAGAAGAGCCAAATATTGTTGAAGAAGAGATTGAGGAAAATTCCCAAAAGATTGATAGATTAAATTTGGAAGAAAATGTGGAAGAAAATTTGGAAAGAGAAAACCCTTTGCCTAGAGATTTAGGATTTTCTAAAAACCACCCAAGGGAATTGATTATAGGTGAACCTAGTGAAGTTGTTAGAACTAGGCGTGGATTAAACAAAGAAGTCAATCATTCAGCCTTTATTTCAACAATAGAACCCACTAATATTGATCAAGCACTTTCTGATGAATTTTGGATATTGGCCATGCAAGAAGAGTTAAATCAATTTGTAAGAAATAAAGTTTGGGAATTAACTACAAGGCCAAAAGATCAAAGTGTTGTTGGAACCTAGTGGGTGTTCAAAAATAAAATGAATGACTCAGGAGCAGTCATTAGAAATAAGGCTAGATTAGTTGCTAAGGGATATAATCAAATTGAAGGAATTGATTTTGAGGAGACCTTTGCCCCTGTAGTAAGACTTGAAGCAATTAGGATTTTACTTGCCTTTGCCTGTTTTAAAGGTTTTAAATTGTTTCAAATGGATGTCAAAAGTGCCTTTTTGAATGGTGTTATTGAAGAAGATGTTTTTGTAGAACAACCTCTAGGATTTGAAAATTCAAAATACCCAAATCATGTTTTTAAGTTAAAGAAGGCATTATATGGATTGAAACAGGCGCCTAGGGCTTGGTATGAGAGATTGTGCACTTTCCTACTTGAAAGATCTTTTGAAAAAGGAAGTGTGGATACAACTCTCTTCTTAAAGAAATTTGGAAAGGAAATACTCATTGTTCAAATTTATGTGGATGATATCATTTTTGGATCTTCAAATAAAAATCTTTGTGATGATTTTTGTAAAACAATGAGTAGTGCATTTGAAATGAGTCTAATGGAAGATTTAAATTACTTTCTAGGCTTTAGCATTAAGCAACTTGAGGAAGGAATATTTCTTAGTCAAACTAAATATATTAAGGACATCCTCAAAAAATATGAAATGGACAATGCTAAACCTGTTAGTACACCAATGAGTTCCTCAGTTCAGTTGGATAAGGACCTTAAGGAAAATTCTGTTGATCAAAAGAAATATAGAGGGATTATTGGATCTTTACTTTACTTGACTGCTAGCCGACCAGATATTATGTTCAGTGTTTGCTTATGTGCTAGATTTCAATCAGATCCAAAAGAATCACATTTGACAGCAGTTAAAAGGAATTTAAGATATTTACTAGGAACTCAGAACTTAGGAATTTGGTATCCTAAGTTTAACTCTTCATTTGAAATTATTGGTTATTCAGATTCTGACTTTGCAGGATGTAGAGTGGATAGGAAAAGCACTTCTAGAACATGTCAATTCATTGGAAATTCATTAGTTTAATGGTCTAGTAGAAAACAAAATTCAGTAGCCCTATCTACTGCAGAAGCAGAATACATTGCATTAGGAAGTTGTGTGGCACAAGTACTTTGGTTAAAACAACAGTTGATTGATTTAGGATTAACTGTAGGCACTATTCCAATTTATTGTGACAATACTAGTGCTATTTGCATTTCAAAAAATCCTATTCAACATTCTAGAACCAAACACATTGATATAAGGCATCATTTCATAAGGGATCATGTATCCAAGGGAGAAATTGAACTCACACATGTTTCAACTGAAAATCAACTTGCAGACATTTTTACAAAACCTTTAGCCCTTGATACCTTCAGTACTTTGAGAACAAGGCTTGATGTTATTGATTTGAATGCCTAAACAAAATATCTTTGCAACATTGATATTTATATTTTTTTTTGTTTTGTTTTTGATTTTATAAAATTTT
This sequence comes from Dendrobium nobile, assembly GCA_022539455.1. NCBI lineage: Eukaryota > Viridiplantae > Streptophyta > Magnoliopsida > Asparagales > Orchidaceae > Dendrobium > Dendrobium nobile. The sequence goes on from CM039735.1 coordinate 55,286,990, forward strand.
GTGTGTTTTTGAATGAATTTGTTTTTGGGTCTATGGTTTTGTTCTATGTTTTCTGTGTTTTTTAATTGTTTAGTTTGATTTTCTTAAATTAAAAATTCAAAATTAAAAAATTGGAGGAAATCATCCGGGACGAATTTTGTTTCGTTCTGGACGATGTGAGAAAGAACGGTTTGCGCGAATTTTAACCGTTTTGAGAGCAGTTTTTAATTAGATCGTCTGTATGATCTGACGATCGTCTAGGACGAAATTTTTTTTCTCAAACGTCGAGATGATTGAATGCAGCGGTTGAGTGGATAAGACAGTTTTAAATATTAATTTTGTCTGTACAAATTTTTGGTTCGTCCAGACGAACATATGTCGTTTCATTGTAGGGGATGGTTTTCATCAGACATTAAAACGAATTAATTTTTTGATCGTCTGTACGAAATTTTTTCGTCTGTACGATCGGTCAAGTCAAAAGTCTGTACGAAGGGACGCATCGTAAATTGTGTTGATTACGAAAAGCCGTTACATTTTGGACAAATTTGATCATCTGTACGAAATATTTTCGTCCAGACGAACGATGATTTTCGTCCAGAACGAAGTTTTTTTGTCCAGGACGAACGTATCATTTTCTTTAAATATGAAGGCTTTCTAACTTAACAATCACACTTTCAAACTTCTCTTTCAATCCCTTTCTACTTCAAATTGTCAATGGCCTCCTCAAGCAAGAGACAAAAGATGTTAGTGAAGAAGCCCAATAGGAATGCCTCAGAAAACTTCTTGTCTAAGGCGAATGAGGAATCCTTTCCTCGTTTTGCATCCGCCAAAATAACTCCTTCTCGCATTCTGATCCAAAACGAGATAAACTTTAAGGTAATGCACTTCTTTGCTTCTACCCAGTTTGGATTCATTCTTTCTCTCGTCCACCTCTACAACAAACAAACCTTTCTCTATTTCTTAGCCAACATGAGTTTTAATTCGGACCATTCCAGTATAAGTTCCTTCATTTTTAAACAAAAAGTAGAAATCACTAAGCACGACTTGGTTGCTTTTCTAAACCTTAGAACTGAAGGATTAAGAGCCCATACCCTAATGAATGAAGATACCTTCAAATGGTATGAAGTTAATAATGTGATTAGGGAAAATGGCTTTACTTATCATGTTGCTAGAGTATCAGGAATGACAAAAATTGCTCGAATCATCCACCACATCCTTCGATCTTCAATCATTCTTAAAGCTGGTGATAGAATAAATATTACCCCACTTCTCCCTGTAGTAACCTTTTTGATAATGACTAGTCAACCTATTGCTGAAGCCCAACTTATCTTAGACCATCTTTATGGATTAACCGAAATAGGGAATGCAGAACAGAAAACAAAAAGGATTATTTCATTAGGGCACTTAGTGACATACATTTTGGAAAAGAAATACAACTTAGTGCATCCAGATGATGAATATGAAGAGCCAGTCTACTACAACGATGCTTCTTTCAGAGCAATTTTTAAAGAGGAGAAAGGAAAAGCACATGAAAGTGCTTCTGACGAAGAAGAAGAAGGAGAGCAAACTACTGCACCTCAATCAGATTATCAAAATTTGATTGAGAGATTTGATAGACTTGAGACTCATGTTGATCAAAGATTTGATCAAATTGATGCTCAACTTCTGCAGCAACAACAGGACATTGGTAGCATCAAAATGAAGTACATGAAATCAATACCAATGTAATGTTGATGGCCTCCTACTTCAATCTTTTTGGTGGCATTCCTCCTCCTCCTCCTCCAGAACAGTAGGGATGAATTTCAATGTGTTTGTTGTACTCATGTTTTATGTTTTGTTGTATCAGTTTTTATGTTAAGTGTTTATTTTTATGTTTGTTTTTACTTTTAAGTTCAGTGTATTTTCTTATTTGTTTTTAGATATTATGAATTATGTAATCCTTTCATTAATATCAATGCATGTTGTACTTGTTTCAAATTTGATTTGTTTTTGGAATGTGGTTAATTTTTATGAATTTCATTAGTATTATTTAATCTTCATAGTGCTTAAATTAGATTGTAATTTGAGATTATCTACATTAGAAAATCTAGTCTTTCTAAATTTAAAAACTTGTTTATAACTTGTTGTAATTAGAACTTTTAAATTCATGTCTATTCATTTAGACTACATAAAAGTTAATATTATTATTGCAATTTAGATATTTTCTTATTTTGTATTTTTATGCTCAAGTGATATTTATGCACTTAGAAATATTTGAAATTTTAGATTATTGATTTTGGAAAGAATTAGTCTCAATTACTCTTGAAAATTATACAAAAAGTACAAAAATCAAAAGGAATGAGCAAAGGTTCGCAAATATGAAAAAGAGGCACAAAATTAGCCCAATATCAAAAGATGCACAAAAATGTGCCCAAAAATTTTGAAAAAGATGCACAAAGCGCCACATGTGGTAATTCTCTTCTTTCCAAATTCTTTAAATCTCTTAATTCAAATTGATCTTATGTTCATTAATATTCTATTGAACTTTGAAATATAAAATATTTTTACATCTCTCTTGTAATGATTTTCTATATTCAAATGTCTAAATTGAATCATGTCTTTGATAAATTCTTCTTACTTACAATGTTATATCACTTCTTAAATTTTAAGAATTTCTATGATTGACCTAATGTTTTTAGTTTAAAAATTGCATACCTTGTGTCAATCACCATTTAGATTAAATTTTCAAATGAATTTCATACAATTACTTACATTTCTCGTCTATTTTTTCTTCACTTTTTGTTGTTGTCAAAAAGGGGGAGAAATTTTTTTGTTTGTATGTTTTTGTTATTATTATTGTGTTTGTATTGTTTGCATTTTGATTTTGTCAAAAAAGTTTTTGAAAAATAAAAATATTGTTCTTTGCTTCCAAATGCCTCCTTATTTTCATATATACATCAATTCAGGGGGAGTTTAGAAGAATAGTTTAATTTGAAATCATGCAAATAATAATTGTTTTGCCATCATCAAAAAGGGAGAGATTGTTAAAATAGTTGCTATTTGCATGCTTCACATTTTTGCAACTTATGTAGTTTTGATGATTCCAAACATTATTGTTCAAATGTGTAGTTATCTCCTAACAATTTTAGAAGATTTGTATTTGCTCTTGTATGTACTAACATTTCAGGAAAAATGAACTCCCGACTACAAAGACTTCAAATCAAATTCAGAATGAGATACTTTGTAATTTTTGAAGTTTGCATTTCTTTGAAATAAAATTGAAAGGGAGTGATTGTAATTGAGTGAATAAAAACATAAACACACATAAGGAGATCATAAAAAAAATTTATACTGATCATACGGGACAATTTTATATCATACAGGACGATCAGACAGTTACCTCCTATACACCATATGGATCGAATAGGAACTGCCTTGAAAAATTTTCTAAGTCCTATTCGTCCAAGACGAAAATAATAATCGTCCAGGACGATCTGTTCTCTGTAAAATTTTCGTCCATACGAAATTAATTATCGTCAGAAAATGATCTGGGCTCTATAAAAATTTCGTCCGGACGAACCCATTTTCGTCCAAGATGATCCAACCGCTTTAAGACGGTTTTTTCTGCAGTTTCTAGAACCGACCTAAAAATAACCGTTCGTACTGGACGAACCTAGTTCGTACAGGACGATCATCTTGTACGAAATGATTTCATACACATATACAAATAGGGTCGTTTCAAGGCATTTAAGTAAAATCGTCCAGGACGATCCATGATTGTACGGGACGATCCACTGCGTACAGAATTGAATACTTACAGTTTTTGGGCGGTTTTTCTTGTCTTTTGTATAAATAGTCCAAATTAGACTGCCACCCAATCTTTTTGTCATTTGATCTTCGTGCCTCTTGAGAGAATAGCCAAGGAGAGAGTGGAAGAGAGCATTCATGGGAGGATTCCTACCACTGGAGCGAGAAGGCTTCACTTGGATTTCAAAGGTAAGAGTCTCTACTTGTGAATTGGGATTACTTCACTCTTTACCTTCTTCCTTCGAGATTCTTGTGAGAAGATCTGTCAAGGAGATCCAGTCCTCTGTCGACACTAGGAGAGTGTGAAAGGACGAAGGGTTCTCTGCCCATACTAGGAGAGTGTGAAAGGATGAAGGGTTCTCTGCCCACACTAGGAGAGTGTGAAAGGACGAAGGGTTCTCTGCCCACACTAGGAGAGTGTGAAAGGACGAAGGGTTCTCTGCCCATACTAGGAGAGTGTGAAAGAACGAAGGGTTCTCTGCCCACACTAGGAGAGTGTGAAAGGATGAATGGTTCTCTGCCAACACTGGGGATTGTGTAAAAGGACGGACGGTTCTCTGCCGCACCGGGTTGTGGTGAAAAGAGGAATTTGTAAAGGCTTCTCTGCCTTGCTGTGGGTGCAAAAGGAGAGTCACTATTGGTATTAGTGCAATACTCAGAGGGTACCTCTGGGGAGTGGATGTAGGTCTGGTTTTAGACCGAACCACTATAAATCTGGTGTCATTTACTTTACTGTTTTTACGTTTTCGCACTTTAAATTTTAGTTTTAAAAACTCTGTGGTTGAAAAATATTTTTCTACAAAATTTAAAAGAAATTTTTATTTCGGTTCAGTAATTTTAAAAAGGGGACTTAAATTTTTAAATAACCAATTCACCCCCCCTCTTGGTAGCCTTGGGACATTAACTTAGGTTTAACAACCTATTTACTAGACTCAACAAATAGTAAATTATTAGTATATCTTTATATATAGTATGATGTTAGATATATAGATTTGATTAAAAATATAAAGCAAATTAGTGGATATAATGTATTTGACCATAAATTTTTCTGGTGAATCAGTTGGGGAGTGATTCTTCTTTTCATCTTTAGTGGAGACTAGACTTTTAAATCCATAGTAGACTTATTCTTTTGGAGTATGTTCAAACTTTGATTCATTTCATTCTTGAGTGGAAGTTATAAACATTTAAAACTCTTAACATACCTTTAGGTTTAATTTAACTTGATTTAAATCTTTATTTGTAAAACCTAAAATCAATTCTCTAGTCCAATATATTACATTGGACTTTACCTATAAAACACATATTTAACTTTTTAGTCTTGTATAATACATTGGTCTAGGTTTAGATCACTCATCTTAAATATTTATCTCTAAAATTCTTATTCAATACTCAAGTCCAATGTAATACATTGGATTCTAGTACCAATGTAGTATATTGGGTCTCAGTTCAAATCACTTTAAATTTAGATCTAAATTCTAGATGTTTTTGAATTTAAACATGCTCCAGTGATTCAATAAATTCAGTTCAATATTTTTTCAAGAACAAAATATCCGTTCTAAAACTAATGAGTTTAGAAAATAATTTACAATTCTAAATAAATTTAAAAAATGGTAGGAAAACTAATATTCAACTATGCTAATAACCTAAATGTCTCTATTAGCTAGGCCTAGTTTGCTGATGACAATATGATAAAAGTTAGCTCAAGAAATGATAATCTCCACCTAAATATTCACTAAACTATAGTCTAAAGTGGTAAAAAGTAGTGAAGTATTGTTAGGGATGCCTACTATTGAGATTATCGTATGGGGTGTGGGTATGCAACTGCACATGTAGTTGCTAAACCCTGTATCTTTTATAAGCTAAAATTCCTTTAGTATGTTTAGACTATACTAGAAGGGAAAATTTGTTGTTTAGTCTGATGTGCCAGTACATATTAAGTTAGATATTTGTTTATTGTCTATAGTAAACAGGATGAATAAGTTTTAACATCTCAATAAGAACCACCATCTAAGGAAAAAATCTGAGAATGCTAAACTCCTAAATGAGGAATGACTAATAACTGTTATAAAGAATACTATGGTAAATGAAGAAGTACCACGAAAATGTTTGTTGCAGATTGGATGTCACTTTCATCCATTATCTACTATAGATGGATCAAAAAATGTTTTTAGAATAGTAAATATTACAATCCAGGATCCCTAGTCTATAATTTTGATGATGACAACTAATATTGATTAAATTTTAATAGTTTTTCTTAAACATTTTAGATATTTGTTTTGTATGTGAGCACTAACAGTTCAAGTAAGATATACACTGCTTAAGACAATTGAAGACTTAATATTAAATAGAATAGGATGCAAAAGAGTCTATAATTTTTATTTTCTTTTCTTGAGTCTGGCCACATTAGAGTGTATATAAATTGGGTGACCATGCATACACACAAGGGGAGAATATGTTTTTTAAGATAATTTTTTTTTAAAAGAGAAATCGTACTATATGAATTTTAATTGTACTGTACGATCAGTTATCTGAAACTAGGCTTAATGACTAATTTAAAATTAACTTATATGAACTAATCATACTTTACAATCTGGATCATAAAGTATAATTCGTTAACATCTGAAACCTAGCCACAAGAATATTTAAGTAAGATCTATAAATTTAAGTTTTGAGTTAATCATATTGTATGATGTGAATTGTATTGTATGAATATTTAAAATCTTGCTAAAATTAACCTCTGTAATTAGTTAATTAAATTTTGGTTTGATTAATGATAGTTGATCATACTGTACAATGCTAATCATACCAGTCGACTGATATAGACAAATTTTGGTCATCCCAGAGATCGTACCAAATGAAACCATAATTTTTAAACTAATCATATTTTAAGATGTAGATCATACTAAATGACTGGTAGAGATGAATTTGAATTAATCATACTGGATAATGTACTTAAAATAATTAACAATGCTATTTGATGAGAATAATACAAGATTAGTGATAGAGATAAATTTCAATCTTCCTAAGAATAGCTCCATATGAATAGAGGAAATCAAATAAATCTTAATGTATAATGTGTTCATAAAATTTAAATAGTTTATTCTGAGCCACTATTTACATCATACTGGCAAGACTAGTTTTGAACTGATCGTACTGTACAAACTTGAATTGTATTGTATGAACAGTGACAATTTAACTTGAATTTTAGGGTTTATTAGAGCATTTTGTAAACGTAATGTTTAATGTTTTTTTTTATTTTGAGAGAGTATTGTGTAACTAAAAAAGGAACTTTGAGAGAGGATCTTTGGAGAAGAAAATCTGGGTTTGTGACAGGAAGGAGAAGGTGAGCTTGAGCATGAGGGAGAAGAAGTGTGAGGGGATCACATGGTTGCTCCAGTCTAGCTACACTCTTACTCCTCCTGTGGCCTTGGTGAGTTTTTGGGAGATCTCTAGGGAGACAGGCTTCATAGTTTAGTCCTCGAGGTTCTCTATATTCTCTAAGAGGTAGTAAAAAGAGCTAAGGTTATCTGCCATCTTTAAGAGGGTTGGAAAGAAGCTGAGGTTCTCTGCCTTCTCCAAGAGGGATAAAAATGAGTTAAGGTCTGCTTCCATCACCGAGAGAGTGACATAGTGTATAAAACTCCATTGCATCAAAGGTTTGGTGAAAGTGAGGTTATAAAGGCTTATCTTCTTTGATGTGGGAGCAAAAAGAGAGTCACTTTTGATTTATACAAATACTCAGAGTGGAGGACTCCGGGGAGTGGACGTAGGTCAAGGTTGATCGAACCATTATGAAAATTTTTGGGGTTTTTTCATTTTTTGTATTTTACTTTTATGTTTATTTTTTGTTATAACATCTTGGAGAATTTTTTAGATCAATATTCTGTTGTGTAATTTAGAATTTCATCATCAACACTAAATTTTTTGTTAAATTGTTAGCATCTAAATCAGGTAATTAAATTACCTATTTTAGAACTCTAAATAATCTATAAAAATAGTATTCTTCCTTAGGATTTACTTTTATAAGTACCTATTGACCCCCCCCCCCCCCCCCCCCCCCCCGGCTCCTAGTGCATCTCAAATTTTTGAGTGGTGTTAGAGCAGGTCATAAAAATAGTGTTTTAGAAAACCATGAGAAAAATTATCAATAGCACATTTTGTTATTCATAACACTACAGAGGGTTATTTAATAACCCATCCACCTTTATTTGAAAACATCCCTTCTGATTTTTGGAAAATTTGCAAGTCTACATTTTATAATCCATTGACTATATAATTTGGCATATGATTCAATCTGGTTATTTACTTCAATCGCATATAGTTAATGGGGTTAAAACTAATATTATCTTTATTGAATGGACTAACAAGGGTAGGATACTCTCATAGTAAAATGCTAATTGTATGAATTTTTTTCTTTTGTGCTCTAAAATTCAAAGACTATATGCGAGTTTCTACTTGCAATACCAGGAAATATATTTGGGATATGTTTTGTATCACCTACGAGAGAACCAGTGAAGTTAAACAGTCTAGGCTAAACATTCTCTTACATGACTATGAACTTTTTCACATGAAGTCCAGCGAGACTGTCCTAAATGTACACTAAGCTCACCAAAATACTAACATTCTTGCATGCATTAGGTAGAGAACTATCAAATTATGAAATAGTTAATAAAATTCTACATTATTTACCTACTTTCTACAATGCAAAAATAACTATAACTATTGAATCAAAAGATTTAAACATTTACTCTATTGATAATTTTCTTGGATCACTCATTACCTATGAGCAGGAGTGAGTCAAAGGAAAATGATGTAGGAGAAAAGAGAAAGGAGAGAAGTATAGCACAAAAAGAAAATGATTGTGATAATGATAATTATGTAATAGAGGAGAATGACAAAATAGCCTTGATGACATGCCAGTTCAAGACCTTCTAGAAAGAAATAAAGGTGTCATCACAACTATTGGAGCAAAGGTAAAATTTGTAAATCTACAAAAAAATTATCTGATATAAATTTCTTTGAGTGCAAGAAACCAGGTAACCTTCAAGCTGACTGGCCCAACCTGAAGACTCACCGAAATAAGGAGAAGGGTGATTGTAGATGCTTCCATTGTTCCAACTTATAAGGCTTCTATCGGTGGGGTTTTTAGATATCACAAAGGAAGGTTTTTGTTGTCTTTTGGATTCAATGGATTACATTGGGATATAACAAAGATGGAGCTCTTAGAAATTTAGTCGCTGAGAAAAATATTAAAGATTAGATGTTAAATTATGATGGAATTATTATTGAAGGTGATAATGATAATATCATAAAGTTCCTTCAAAGTTTTGTGAAGAAAATAATGGGTGTGCTGATGGATGACGAAAAGGAGATTATTGATTTCATTAAAAGCTTTAGGCATGTTATTTTTAATTATATAAAGAGGGATTGTAATAAGTTAGCCAATCTTTTTGTTAACATTGCTCTTAGTAATAGTTTTTCTTAGGATGACATTAGTTTGGATAATATTCTACCTTCTTTTCTTAACTTGTTAAAGGATGAATGTGATTCTTTGAGTAGTTTATAATAATTTATTCTTTATTAGTGCTATTACTCTTACATCTTTCAAAAAAAAAAGTGTAAGGAGAAGGGTGAAGAGAAGCTAAAATATAAGAGGAGCAAGCAAAAGACACAAAAAGCTTATTTTGCTGACTCTACCTTAGAATAGTTAGAAAAAAAGCAGAGGAGGAGGTAACAAATTTGTGTTTAATAGCTAATGATAATCTTGATCAATCACATTAAGATGAGGTATGTCAACACTATTATAATGAATTATTGATTTTTTTCCAAAAAAAATTCTTGATTCATAGAAGAAGCTTAAGAAAATGCATACTAGTCTTAATACTGAATTTTCGATTTTGTAGAAAGAGCATGCTAGTTTAATTATTGAGCACTCTACATTAGATAATGATCATATAATATTATTATATGAGTTTGAGGTATTAAACAAGAGGCATATTGAACTATCTAATGCACATAATTCTTTAAAAACATCACATATTGAACTAGAAAAAGCATTCAAGATGTTAGAAGAACTTGCATGTCAATGATATTGGAGTGAGTATGCATTAAAAGTGGAAGTTGCAAGCTATGAAAGTAAAAAAGAATTTTTAAGGGAAAACATAACTACACTTGAGAATTAAAAACCACCACCTTCACTAACTCAGTGTCATAACTACTCATCATAGACTGCATCACATAATTCTAGGAAGAGGCAATATAATCCATATAGGTTAGTAAAACCATTCCATAGTGTTAGGTGTCACTCTTGTGTCATGTTAGGACACAGCCAAAACTTACACTGTCCACCGTAGGACACAATTAGTATGGATGCCAAAATTATATTCATTACAACATAACATGTATATATCTCATTCATTCAAGCATAAGGTGGAACCGAAACTCACTTGGGTTCCCAAATCAAATCCTTGAATAATATTATAGGGGTACTCTCATAAAAGACCTAGTGAGAGAATGTGGTACCAAGATAGTGTCTATTCAAGGCATATGACTTGTAATATGTATTGACCTCATTTTTATATGAGGTCACTCTTGATTCCTCCCTGAGTTCTAGATCCTAGGATCTTCCTAGCTCCTAGCCCTTAGGCCCAGTCCAGATCTTAAATTCAATCCAAACCCAGAATCCTTAGGCTAAAGACTTAGGTCCTAAAGCCCCTTTTAGGTGATTTTTCCATCACCTTGAAATCCTTTCAATTGCCATCTAATTTAGAGTCTGTCAATTCTATATTGATGCGACATACCTATATGGCCAACCCTCCAAATTTGAACTCATTTGGAGGACTTTAACACCATAAACTAAATCCAATTTCAATGATTGCAAAACCTTCAAATATTTATAGTTCATGCCACTGGACCTTTCACCCAGTGGAATTTGACCTTGGACCCCCCTCCAAATCTTCTGATCACTCCCAGGACCTTGATATTGACTTTTTGAGAAATAACCACACCTTTCTAGAATCAATTTGACCCAGAATTGACTTAGGGCCAAAATGACCAAAATGCCCTTTAAGGGAATTTTTGGACTTTTGACCTAGACTTGACTTGATTTTATTATCAATCTTTGAAACCTTTTCTAAATATTTTCAAATAATTTTTTGAGACTTATTGGATCCAATTCCAAATCTTGGGTCAACTTTGTTGACCAAGTCAACCTATGTTGACAAAAGTACCCCTTAAAGCTTTAAATGGGTTATTCTAACCCATTCGATCAAATCAAAACTCCTTAAGCTTTCAAACCCATCTCAAAACTTGAGTCAAATCCATTCAAACTTATTTGAAGCCAATTCACCTTGATTTTACATGGTCAAACCTATGGTCAAAGCCATGTATTGAATACACCTTTCCACTCAATTGATAAGCCTCATATAAGGTCTAATATTTGACTCAAGATTGAATCCACTTCACTCATGTTCACTCGATGATTTAAGAACCTTTGATTTCACATCATTTAACATCTTAAATATCCCTTGGTATGACATGAGTAAATCTATGATCATTTTAACCTAGTCAACACCTTTAGACTTGATCAAACTAGCTTAAACTTCATTCCTTGCCTTCAAGCCTCATTCCTAGGCATCAAACCCTCTTCAACCTTTTATTCCAGCAGCTTATAACTCTCTCCATGCCACCTCATCAACCTATGTGGCATTTTGACTAGTCAAAGTGGTCAAACCTACTTAATGAGTGGCTTTTTCACCTTGGTAAGCCAAGCCCACTTGATAACTCATGTTCTATGCATAATGATGGATGGAGAGGACATTTGATATCACCCAATATCTTCCCTTTATCAAGATTATGATGGTAATCATGAGAAGGGGTGGAGAGAACTTCACTCTTCACTCAAAACTTTGTCTCACCCTCCTACTTTCCAAAAACTTCAATCCTAGCAGCCCAAAACATTCCCCAAGGCATGAAAAAGCTTCCCCCCTATAACTAAGCTTCTCCTGCCATTAGAGTGGGTGGCTTGAGCTAGAATCCTAAAACTAAGAAGAGAGAGAGAAAGAGAGAGAAAATGAGATTCATCTAGCAAATTTCGATCTAGCCATTAAAAGTTCTTGAGTCCTTCAGCAACATTGTAGAAGATGTCCGTATCTTTCCAACAAGCCTAAGATCGTCAAAATCCTTCTACAGGATTGTAAGATATCGTAACTTTTATCTAACACTTTGATTTGAGACTGCAGCAAATCTACAATACATGAAGCCTCCAAACTTCAAGTGTTGGAAGAATATATTTCCCTAAAGCTACGTTTCAAATTTCATTAAATTTCGTTGAGTATTTTGGGAGATATGGACATTTAAAGTTTTCTATTGAAAATGAACTGCGGAAGATCTGGACCGTCCGATCAAAGATGGATGGCCCAGATCTGGGCATACCGCGTGAATCCTTCCTCAAGGGTTGAACGTGGGTCATCCCAAGGTCTAGGTGCGTGATGTGGCGATGGCCGATTTGACCAAATTTGGTAAAAAATAACTCAAAAAATGTCCAGATCTTCTAAAATTCATAGAAAATTGAATTTTCCACCAAATTGGACTTTCTTGGGCTCGTTGGAAAGACATTTTAATGTAATATTTAATAAAATTAATTTTAATCTATTTTGAGTTATGGATTATAAGAAAATTAAGTTTATTTAAATTTATATTTTCCTAATTTTCTTACAATCCAGGGATCAAATTAATACCAAATTTTGGTGGAATGTTCTTGAGCATCTTAGGCACTTTATTTGATTTTTTTTAGGAACAGATGCTCTTTAATTTTCTGTGATGTGAATATTCAAGATAAAATGTCCATTTTGGACCCTAAACTTTGAAAATTCATAACTCTTTAGATACTTAGTATTTTTATGTGAAATTTTTGTGATGTGCATGTATGTGTACCAGGGTTAGACATGCCTATTTGAATAGTAGGGACACTTAAGGAAAATAATTAAGGAAATGTCTAGAAAATTTATAAAATTTCTTAGGAACTATACAAGCATGTCTAAACATGCCACAAGAGGTCAAAAATAAACTTAATCAAAATTCCTAACATAAAATCAAATTTTAATCCAAAAATTATAAATAATACCTTAAATTATCCATAACCTAGTTATCTACCTAAAAGAAATAAAATCTCTTTGACTGTACCTTCAATTTAACTTTAATTGAATTTCTAATGGAAAATAATAATTAATTAATTTAATTAATTAAAAATTATTAAAAAAATCCCAAAAAATCTTCAAATTACTGGAAACATTCCCATGGTCATACCTCACCTTTGGGAATGATTACATGCAGTTTGGAATGAGTTTGGGTCAAAATAATCAAAACCTTCTTAATTAAGGAATTTTAAAATTCAAATAATCAAGAAAATTTGAAAGATCATAACTAATTATAAAAATTTTCAAATCAGTCAAAATCAATGGCTAATGACTCCAATTAAGATCTAGTATTTTATAAAAATATCAAATCACTAAAATCTGGTCAAAATCAAAAAGTCAACATTTTGGTCAACTCTAGGTCAAAATCGGGTTAAAACTTTTGAAAATCATAACTTTTGATAGAAAACTCTAAATTGAGTGTGCCACCTATCAAACAACTCATAATTAGGTCTTGTATTTATTAAAAATCTGAAATCCTTAAGATTAACTCTAATTTTAAAAGTCAAATTTTGCCCCCCTTAGTTGACATATCCGGATAACCTCCAAAATCCATTAACCCTCTTAAATTTCAGATTTTTCTTAATAGGCTAATAAAATTCTCAACAAATCTATTAAAATCAGGAACCAAATCCGTTTTATATTAATCCACTCTTTTAATTCCAACCAATTTAAATCAACTTAATTAACCCTGATTGCTACTAGGTAACCTAGGCCTACGAGGCTATTAGCTTAGCCCCAAGGAAGGTGGAATAAACTTCACGGCCTCGGTGTGAAACAAAGGTAATAAACAATTAACTCTTAAAATATACTTAATCAAAATTCCTAATATATTAATATTTAAACATTAATCTAAATTCCCCTTTTAAACCTTAAGAAACCCAGAATTTTAGACAACTTTAACAAATCACCCACTTTAGGACATACCCCAGCCACACGACCTTTTACACACACTTTAGATGGTTTACTAGGACAACCAACTCTATATCTAGGTTAGGTCGGTGTTTACTTTACTGCTGTGTGCCCGATTTTTCGTAGTTTTCACAGCATGATTATGGATAAAATTGCTTTGCTATGTCTGCTTACTTTTCTGCACTCTATGGATGGTTTATGTATTTGGTGACTAGATTACCCTTAGGATAGGAATGATCTGGATAATCACACAGTTTTCTGTAGGTGGCCACGCTCATGCAGGCAATAAAAAAGGGGGCTAAGTTAATAAAAAAATACCAATTATTATAAATGCTTGCACAGGTAATTTAACTACTAAAGCCCCCAAATAAAAAGAGCGTGGCCAGTGTGTTTACTTTCTTTTCTGCATATATATAACTGCTTGAGAAAAAATATATCTTGATTTATTAACTGCTTAGGATAACCTTGCAGGAGAGTCTAGAATTTTGATTTGATATAAATGTAATTTGAATAAGTGTCAAGTGTTGTGAAAGTGGAGTTTTGAATTAGGATACATAGGTCCAAAGCTTGGACTCCAAAGAAAAAAGGACACCACTTAGGGGAGTAGCCCATTTCTATTTGGAGATCCAAATTTGGATCATTTCTTTCCTACCCAAATAGGAAAGAGTGGCCTTCCCCTCAAAGAAAGTGTCCTCTTATCCATTTGGGTAGCCTACTGTGAAGAATTCAAGAAGCCTAAAGGAGATGAATCCGAAGGAGAACAAGATTGAAGACTTGAAGATAATGAGTATCCCATTCAAAACCACTTGCGACTCAACTAGGTTTAGAATCCGGGTTGTTGTCAGTGGTGCCCGACCACTTTACTTTTTACAAAATTCTGATTTGTAATAAGAAAGGCAACTTTGCCTATGGACATTTATTAATTAATTCATTTATATTTGATGTGTTGAGATGATTGCCTTTAGGGTTGCCTGTTTTTCTTAGTTTTTTGGCGTTTGTATGCCGATTTTATTTTCGCCTGGATACGTAAGACTCGTAAGGGTGTGAAAATTTTTATACTCGAAATCTTAAAAGTTTAAAATTTTAGTGAGTCTAAATAACATAGAAAGATAACGAATTTAGGGAATTAGCCGGGGATCGACCTCGGGGTCGCATGCATATTTCTGCACTACTCTCTCCTTATTTTAGACCCTTCCCCGCCTGCGGGTAGAGTCCGGATAGTATAACCTATGAGGACGAGGTGCCGGACCTAGGGAAGCCCAGTCTTCTAAAAAATTATTTTCCAGGCCTTTTTTTAAAATTTCAAGCATACTTGACTTAAAGCTGTCAACTAGTATGCATTGCATTAGAAACAAATTAAAAGAGTCAAAATTTTAATTGCATTAGTTCTTAGCATTTTGCACCCAACATAAGTCAAAGGGGCCAATTAGGGAAATCTCTAGATGTTGGCCCCAGCTCTCTAAAACTTTAAATAAAATGTCCCTACCACTCTTTCATAAAACACCGGACTCATCTCTTTTAAATCGACTAGGTGGTTAGCTTGTTCCCCAATCTAGGCTGGGGTAAGTCTAGACCTTGCACTGCATTAGTTAGGTTCGGATGACTGTGGTCCAGTGTCCAAATTAAATTTATGATTTGGGGCATATTTTTTTATTATAAGACCCCAAATTTCGGGAATATAATCTCAAATTTCTAATAAAATGCTCAACTCTAATTAAAGCTTCATTTCAATCCTAAAAGATAAAGCCGAACACTTAGATTAAGTTGGGACACTTCTAGATGGTTCTGGACTCTCAAAGTGTCCCCTACTTCTCTTCCCTTAACTCTGTTAATAACTGTTCAATCTTGATCCATTCCCTTTTAATTTTTCAAACTTCATTCATTTTTTTATATCACTCCTAGAGGTTCTAACAAAATTTCATCTTTTCGTAGGGGACTCTCTCTCTCTACGATATAATTAACTACGAAGGCTTACGCTCGTAGGAGATTTGGAACCACACACGCACCTGATTTTAAAATTAATTTTTCTAAAATCTTATTAGATTTCTTTGGAAAAGAGTTAAAAAATGATCGTCTTTAGTACATTAGAAGGATTATTATTGAATGGTGTTATCTCTCTTTAGGGAGATACACCCTTCTTTGATAAGGCTTTAGATGTGAACCCGACGATCATACTTCTTGAATATTATAATTGGATATTGAGTTGAACTTCATTTTGTTCCCTCGGGGCTATATGAAGTTCTTTTTAGAATCGGGTCATGATATTCTGGATGAATTTCATAATTCTAAGTCTTAACACCGTTATGAAATTTTATTTTCATCTTCCGGGGTGATATACTTTTTCTACCTAGTTGATTCGACTTTAGAATTAGAATTAATCTTAAATTTTAAGATTCCCAAAGAAAACTAATATTTTTCAAAACTTGCTTTCAAAATTCCACCAACAAAAAATGGCACGCCCGGTGGGACAAATCTCTCTCTCTCCATCTCAAATAGTGACGAATTTTTGTTTCATCGGTAGTCTTAACTACCTTTCTTCCGTTGGTCCCTCTACTCATTTCTTTCTTGGGTGAGTTGGCCAACATCTAAAAGAAAAGACATATCAAACAGAGAGGTGAGTGAGGAAATCTTTATCCAAGTCGGGCTTTGACATTTTGCCTCCAAGTTAATTGGTAGAGTAAAAGGGTCAAGTCAAATTCTTTAAGATCTTTGTAAATGTTGCAAGCTTGTATACTCGATTAAATCTCGAGTATGCTAAGTTTCACATTCTACGCAAGACCCTTCAGTCTCCAAATCAAAATTCAACTCTCCCTCTAATAACTCCAGGCTTTGACATTTTTGCCCCTAAGTTAATTGGTGGAGCGAAAGGGTCAAGCCATACCTTAAGGTCTTCATGTCAATTTTGTAAACCTGCATATTCGAATGAAATTCAATATGTTGAGTTTCATAATTTGTAGAAGATCTGTTATTTTCAATCCTAAAATTCAAATCTTCTCAATCAAATGTAGACTTTGACATTTTACCCCAAGTCGATTAGTGGAATGATAGTGTCAAGCCCAATCCTAGCAATTTTTCACGTCAATTTTGTAAACTTGCATGTTCAAAAAAAAAAATTAATTAACATGTTGAGTTTCAAAAATAAAGAAAATCCATTTAATTTCAACACTAAGTTCAAATTTTCTCAACCAAATCTAAGCTTTGACATTTCATCCCTAGTTAGTTGGTGGAATGAGAGAGTCAAACACAACTATTGAGATTTTCTTATCAATTTTGTGAACCTTCATGTTGAGTGAAAACTCAATATTTTGAGTTTCAAAATTTGAAGAAAATCAATTGATTTCAAGATTTTAATTCCATTTCAAAATCAATTAATTTAAATCACCTTTCCTTAATTCAAGGAAATCAAATGTACTCAAAAGGCTAGAAAGATTGCTGAATCAGAAGCCTTAAGAGTAAGTCAAATTTGAGGCTAATGGAGGGTTTATTGCTCCTCTCACATACCCCCCTCTTTGGTGAAAAAAAAAGCCACTCCCACCCTCTTCCTCATACTCAAGGAAGGGAGGTTGTGAGAATGATAGCGTGATATCCACTTTGCTCTTTTGACTATTGCACAGAAAAGATCTACCAAATCTAAATTGAGAAATCAACAATAATAGACTATAGGCCCCCAGTTGAGGGTTATGACCCATCCACTGTACTAGATGATGTTTGGTTATGTTATTATACGTGTTCCACTATATCATCTATAGAGGAGGAGATGCAGAAACTGCTCGGGGTGCCACTCTTATAATTGCTAGATCACTAGAAATTAGGGAGGAAAAAAATAATGGATCTGAGATCTTATTAGATAGTGACACCATTTAAATTTAACTTCTAAAAGGAGTCCTATCGCGATAGATCCATAGATTGAGATGATGCATCACTAGTTAGGGGTAGTGTAGACCCCACAATAATCTCTTTCTTTTAAAAGATTGTGGAATATAATTTACATTGATAGGGTCTTGCCACCTAGACTTACTATTTGAAGGAAATCATATTATTTCTCAAGTGTAATAGGTCAGAATTTTCAAGATAGTTGATCCATCTTTTTAATGAAAGTTGACCTCTACTTTAAATAAAAATAAGAGAGAGTTGTGATTGACTCCACTAGATCTTTAAAGGGCTTTCCCTCCCACCGCTTTTGCGGGTCAATTTGATTTTTGAATTGAAATTTGAATCAAACTTAAGTTGGTTTTGAAATGAAAATACTCTCCATCTTCTCACAATTTTTTATCTTGTAGGAACCTCTTGCATGCTTTAAATTTATTCAATGATTTTTCTAAGTCAAATTGATATTTTCTTATCAAAAGATTGGGTCCGATTTGAGGATTATTCTTCCTTGGATAAGAGAATGAGTTTTCTTCTCTTATACTTGCGATATAATCTTGGATTAAAATAAAAAGAGCAATCATGTTAAGGTTTTAAAGAAAGTGAAGCCTCTTATTAAAAAAAGAGAAGAAAATACAAAGGATGCACAAAGTGCATTAAAAAAAATAAAAAAAAAAAGAAGTGCAAAGTGCGCCAAAGAAATAAAAAGGTGTGCAAAGCACGTCACAAAAAAAATGTGAAAGAGGCTTCCTTCTTTTTAAATCCTTAAATCTCAAAGAGCCCGATCATATTTAATAGCTTGACTTTGAAAAATCTCGAATCTAGATTTATTGTCATGTATAGACAGTCTATTAGATAGAAAATTCCATGCAAGAAAATTGAAAAGATTAAATTTCTCTATCCAACTTAAATTTTTTTTAAATTAATTTTTATTCAAAATTTCTACAAGGGAGAACCTGGTTCAGTTTCTATGAAACTTGATCCGAGTCAACAAAATCCAAACCCTTGGCTCTTTTTGGGTCGATTGGGGTCACTCTACTTCTCACTATACTCTTGAATTTGTCGCCACTTATCATTCTGACAGGGTCCAAATGATTAAGAGGAAATTTTCAGTAAAAAGAATTAATCTTCTACTCTGGATAATAATTCAAATCCCATTCTTGAGAGATATATGTGAGTCCTTAAATATATGCATCATTTCTTTTAAGATCCACTCTGTGAAATAACACTCTATGTTGGGTCCAAGCTTGTTCTCATATAGAGGTGTGTTTTACATAGCTATAAATTGACTTTCAAAATTGAGTCACAACTAAGTAGAGTGCCTGACTCCAATTGGAGGTTCTCGAAGGCCTTGAAGAAAGTTATTTTGAACTCAATAAAATTTGAAATTACATAAGTCACGTATGATTCAAGCCCATTATAAATTGTGTCACCTCAAGAATTTCCAAGTAGGAGACTTGGCTATAGTCCTTTGAAGACCAATTTTAGTCCACCAAAAAGAACAATGTAAGCTTTGAATAAATGTTGACTGGATCGTCCACCTTAGAGATGATCTATAAGGAAGGTTCATGGTAATGGATTAATTTTGAAGATACCACCAGATGCTTCCTTTCATTTGGGTGGTTCTTTAAGAAGTATCATGCCTAATGAGGATCAAATTAAACATCAAATTCACCCCTTCAAATTCAAAGAAATCAAATCAAATTCAAAATCATCAATCATTGTTTCCAATTCTCTTTTCCATAAGGTTAGGTTATTCATTCCCTTAAGATTAGACCCGCTAGTGGTGGAGTACGCCCTCCGTGGCACCATCCTAGCTTTTACCTGTGGATCAATGGTGGAGGACGCCCTTCGTGGCACCATCCTGATTCTTGCCTGCTAGTGGTGGAGTACGCCCTCTGTGGCACCACCCTGGCATTTGACTTGGGGATCAGTGGTGGAGTACGACCTTCGTGGCACCATCCTGATTCTTGCCCATTAGTGATGGAGTACGCCCTTTATGGCACCACCCTGGCATTTGACCTGGGGATTAGTGGTGGAGTACGCCTTTCGTGGCACCATCCTAATTCACACTCGCTAGTGGTGGAGTACGCCCTTCGTGGCACCATCCTAATTTGCTAGTTTCGGTTTCCTGTGTGGAGCATGTTTCCTCCCCACATGACCATTCCAGTTAATCCGTCTACTAGGAGTAAGTCGTCTATCAGCATCCTGTAGACCTAAGGTTGGGTGATGCCCTTCCTTAGACCCAAGGCTAGGTATTCCCTACCTTAGTTTCCAGTTAATTTGCCTATTTGGAGTAAGTCTTCTATCAGCATCCTATAGGCCTAAGGTTGGGTGATGCCCTTCCTTAGACCCAAGGTTAGGTATTCCCTACCTTGGTTTCCCAGTTAATCCATCTACTAGGAGTAAGTCTTCTATTAGAATCCTGTAAACCTAAGGTTGGGTGATGCCTTTCCTTAGACCCAAGGCTAGGTATTCCCTACCTTTGTTTTCCAGTTATCTATCTTTTAGGAATAAGTCTTCTATCAGCATCCTATAGGCCTAAGGTTGGGTGATGCCCTTCCTTAGACCCAAGGTTAGGTATTCCCTACCTTGGTTTCCAAGTTAATCCATCTACTAGGAGTAAGTCTTCTATCAGCATCCTGTAGACCTAAGGTTGGGTGATGCCCTTCCTTAGACCCAAGGTTAGGTATTCCCTACCTTGGTTTTCCAGTTATCTGTCTTTTAGGAATAAGTCTTCTATCAGTATCCTATAGACCTAAGGATGGGTGATGCCCTTCCTTAGACCCAAGGATAGGTAATCCCTACCTTGGTTTTCCAGTTATCTTGTCTATTAGGTTAGCCTTTTATCAGCATCCTATAGAAATAAGGTTGGGTGATGCCCTCCCTTATACTCTTAAAATTTCATTCAAAATTTCCATTCGGTCAACACCAATGTGTGCAGCAGAAGTTCCTTCTACTACACACATTGGGGGTCCATTTGTTGACCTCATTTTTATATGAGGTCACTCTTTATTCCTTCCTGAGTTCTAGATCCTAGGATCTTCCTAGCTCCTAGCCCTTAGGCCCAGTCCAGATCTTAAATTCAATCCAAACCCATAATCCTTAGGCTAAAGACTTAGGTCCTAAAGCCCCTTTTAGGTGATTTTTCCATCACCTTGAGATCCTGTCAATTGCCATCTAATTCAGAGTCTGTCAATTCTATATTGATGCGACATACCTATAAGGCCAACCCTCCAAATTTGAACTCATTTGGAGGACTTTAACACCATAAACTAAATCCAATTTCAATGATTGCAAAACCTTCAAATATTTACAGTCCATGCCACTGGACCTTTCACCCAGTGGAATTTGACCTTGGACCCCCCTCCAAACCTTTTGATCACTCCCAGGACCTTGATATTGACTTTTTGAGAAATAATTCACACCTTTCTAGAATCAATTTGACCCAGAATTGACTCAGGGCCAAAATGACCAAAATGCCCTTTAAGGGAATTTTTGGACTTTTGACCTAGACTTGACTTGATTTTATTATCAATCTTTGAAACCTTTTCTAAATGTTTTCAAATAATTTTTTGAGACTTATTGGATCCAATTCCCACCAAGTCAACCTATGTTGACAAAAGTACCCCTTAAAGCTTTAAATGGGTTATTCTAACCCATTCGATCAAATCAAAACTCCTTAAGCTTTCAAACCCATCTCAAAACTTGAGTCAAATCCATACAAACTTATTTGAAGCCATGTCACCTTTATTTTACATGGTCAAACCTATGATTAAAGCCATGTATTGAATACACCTTTCCACTCAATTGATAAGCCTCATATAAGGTCTAATATTTGACTCAAGATTGAATCCACTTCACTCGTGTTCACTCGATGATTTAAGAACCTTTGATTTCACATCATTTAATATCTTAAATATCCCTTGGTATGACATGAGTAAATCCATGATCATTTTGACCAAGTCAACACCTTTAGACTTGGTCAAACTAGCTTAAACTTCATTCCTTGGCATCAAACCCTCTTCAACCTTTTATTCCAGCAGCTTATAACTCTCTCCATGCCACCTCATCAACCTATGTGGCATTTTGACTAGTCAAAGTGGTCAAACCTACTTAATGAGTGGCTTTATCACCTTGGTAAGCCAAGCCTACTTAATAACTCAAGTTCTATGCATAATGATGGCTGGAGAGGACATTTGATATCACCCAATATCTTCCCTTTATCAAGATTAGGATGGTAATTATGAGAAGGGGTGGAGAGAACTTTACTCTTCACTCAAAACTTTGTCTCACCCTCCTACTTTCCAAAAACTTCAATCCCAGTAGCCCAAAACATTCCCCAAGGCATGAAAAAACTTCCCCCCCTATAACTAAGCTTCTCCAGCCATTAGAGTGGGTGGCTTGAGCTAGAAACCCAAAACTAAGAAGAGAGAGAGAGAAAGAGAGAGAAAATGAGATTCCTATAGTAGATTTCGATCTAGCCATTAAAAGTTCTTGAATCCTTCAGTAAAGTTGTAGAGGACGTCCGTAGCTTTCCAACAAGCCTAAGATCATCAAAATCCGTCCACAGGATTGTAAGATATCACAACTTTTATCTAAAATTTTGATTTGAGACTGCAGCAAATCTGCAATATATGAAGCCTACAAACTTCTGGTGTTGGAAGATTTTATTTCCCTAAAGCTACATTTCAAATTTCGTTAAATTTTGTTGAGTATTTTGGGAGATATGGACATTTAAAGTTTTCTATTGAAAATGAACTACGGAAGATCGGGACCGTCCGATCAAAGATGGACGGCCCAGATCTGGGCATACTGCGTGAATCCTTCCTCAAGGATTGAATGCGCGTCATCCCAAGGTCCAGGTGTGTGATGTGGCGAAATCCTGGTCGTCCATCTATGCGATGGCCGAGTTGACCAAATTTGGTAAAAAATAACTCAAAAAATTGTCCAGATATTCTAAAATTCATAGAAAATTGAATTTTCCACCAAATTGGGCGTTCTTAGGCTCGTTGGAAAGATATTTTAATGTAGTATTTAATAAAATTAATTTTAATCTATTTTGAGTTCTGGATTATAATAAAATTGATTTTATTTAAATTTAGATTTTCCTAATTTTCTTACAGTCCAGGGATCAACTTAATACCAAATTTTGGTGGAATGTTCTTGAGCATCTTAGGCACATTATATCATTTTTCTAGGATCATATGCTCTTTAATTTTTTGTGATGTGAATTTTCAAAGTAAAAGGTCCATTTTGGACCCTAAAATTTAAAAATTCATAACTCTTTAGAAACTTAGTATTTTTCTGTGAAATTTTTTTGATGTGCGTATATGTGTACCAGGGTTAGACACACCAAATTTCATGCCTATTTGAATAGTAGGGACACTTAAGGAAAATAATTAAATAAATGTCTAGAAAATTTATAAAATTTCTAGGGATCTATACACACACGCAATAGGGGTGAAACTCAAACACATTAAAATTAGTGACATTTTGAACCATAGGTTTAAATTTTACTGAGTTTGGAGCTCATTAGGTTAGAAAATTATCCTTCTCAAAATTTAGCCCATTTAAGGACTCAGAAAATTTAAAAAATTATTATAAATCAAATTTTTACCCAAAAATTATAAATAATACCTTAAATTGTCCATAACATAATTATCTACCTAAAAGAAATAAAATCTCTTTGACTGGACCTTCAATTTAACTTTAATTGAATTTCTAATGAAAAATAATATTTAATTAATTTAATTAATTAAAAATTATTAAAAAATCCCAAATAATTTCCAAATTACTGGAAACATTGTCATCAGTCATACTTGACCTTTGGGAATGATTACATGCAGTTTGGAATGAGTTTGGGTCAAAATAATCAAAACCTTCTTAATTAAGGAATTTTAAAATTTAAATAATTAAGAAAACTTTGAAAATTCGTAACTAATTATAAAAAATTCCAAATCAGTCAAAATCAATGGCTAATGACTCCAATTAAGATCTAGTATTTTTTAAAAATATTAAATCACTAAAATCTGGTCAAAATCCAAAAGTCAACATTATGGTCAACTCTAGGTCAAAATCGGGTTAAAACTTCTAAAAATCATAACTTTTGATAGAAAACTCCACATTGAGTGTGCCACCTGTCTAACAACTCATAATTAGGTCTAGTATGTATTAAAAATCTGAAACCCTTAAGATTAACTCTAATTTTAAAAGTCAAATTTTGCCCCCCTAAGTTGACATATCCGGATAACCTCCAAAATCCATTAACCCTCTTAAATTCTAGAATTTTCTTAAAAGGCTAATAAAATTATCAACAAATCTATTAAAATTAGGAACCAAATCCTTTTTATATTAATCCACTCTTTTAATACCAACCAATTTAAATCAACTTAATTAACCCTGATTGCTACTGGGTAACCCAGGCGTACGAGGCTATTAGCTTAGCCCCAAGAAAGGTGGAATAAACTTCACGGCCTCGGTGTTAAACAAAGGTAGTAATCAATAACTCTTAAAATATACTTAATCAAAATTCTTAATATATTAATATTTAAACATTAATCTAAATTCCCCTTTTAAGCCTTAACAAACCTAGAATTTTAGACAACTTTAACAAATCACCCACTTTAGGACATACCCCAGCCACACGACCTTTTACACACACTTTAGATGGTTTGCTAGGACAACCAACTCTAGATCTTGGTTAGGTCGGTGTTTACTTTACTGCTGTGTGCCGGATTTTTTGTAGTTTTCACTGTATGATTGTGGATAAAATTGCTTTGCTGTGTCTGTTTACTTTTCTGCACTCTATGGATGGTTGATGTGTTTGGAGACTAGATTACCCTTAGGATAGGAATGATCTGGATGTTCACACAGTTTTCTGCAGGTTGCCACGCTCATGCAGGGCAATAAAAAAGCGGGCTAAGTTAATAAAAAAATACCAATTGTTATAAATACTTGCATAGGTACTTTAGCTGCTAAATCCCCCAAATAAAAAGAGCGTGGCCAGTGTGTTTACTTTCTTTTATGTATATATATAACTGCTTGAGAATAAATATATCTTGATTTATTAACTGCTTAGGATAACCTTGCAGGAGAGTCTAGAATTTTGATTTGATATAAATGTAATTTGTATAAGTGTCAAGTGTTGTGAAAGTGAAGTTTTGAATTGGGATACATAGGTCCAAAGCTTGGACTCCAAAGAAAAAAGGACACCCCTTAGGGGAGTAGCCCATTTCTATTTGAAGATCCAAATTTGGATCATTTCTTTCCTACCCAAAGAGGAAAGAGTGGCCTTCCCCTCAAGAAAAGTATCCTCTTATCCATTTGGGTAGTTTACTACGTAGAATTCAAGAAGCCTAAAGGAGATGAACCCGAAGGAGAATAAGATTGAAGACTTGAAGACAATGAGTATCCCATTCAAAACCACTTGTGACTCTACTAGGTTTAGAAACCGGGTTGTTGTCAGTGGTGCCTGACCACTTTACTTTTTGTAAAATTCTGGTTTGTAATATGTAAGGCAACTTTACCTATGGACAATTATTAATTAATTGATTTATATTTGATGTGTTGAGATGATTGTCTTTAGGGTTGCCTGCTTTTCTTAGTTTTTTGGCATTTGTATGCCGATTTTATTTTCGCCTGGATACGTATGACTCGTAAGGGTGTGAAAATTTTTATACTCGTAATCTTAAAAGTTTAAAATTTTAGTGAGTCTAAATAACATAGAAAGATAATGAATTTAGAGAATTAGCCGGGGATTGACCTCGGGGTCGCATGCATATTTCTTCACTACTCTCTCCTTGTTTTAGACACTTCCCCGTCTACGGGTAGAGTCCGGATAGTCTGACCTATGAGGACGAGGTGCCGGACCTAGGGAAGCCCAGTCTTCTAAAAAATTATTTTCTAAGCCTGTTTTTAAAATTTCAAGCATACTTGATTTGAAGCTGCCAACTAGCATGCATTGCATTAGAAATAAATTAAAAGAGTCAAAATTTTAATTGCATTAGTCCTTAGCATTTTGCACCCAACATAAGTCAAAGGGACCAATTAGGGAAATCTCTAGATGTCAGCCCTAGCTCTCCAAAACTTTAAATAAAACGTCCCTACCACTCTTTCATAAAACACCTGACTCATCTCTTTTAAATCGACTAGGTGGTTAGCTGGCTCCCCAATCCAGGCTGGGGTAAGTCCAGACCTTGCACTGCATTAGTTTGGTTTTGACGACTTTGGTCCAGTGTCCAAATTAGATTTCAGATCTGGGGCATATTTTTTTATTATAAGACCCCAAATTTAGGGAATATAATCCCAAATTTCTAATAAAATGCTCAACTCTAATTAAAGATTCTTTTCAATCCTAAAATGTAAAACCGAACACTTAGATTAAGTTGGGACACTTCCGGATGGTTCTGGACTCTCAAAGTGTCCCCTACTTCTCTTCCCTTAACTCTGTTAATAACTGTTCAATCTTGATCCATTCCCTTTTGATTTTTCAAACTTCATTCATTTTCTTATATCACTCCTAGAAGATCTAACAAAATTTTGCCACTATTTTAATCGAGAGTTTTCGTAGGGGACTCTGTCTCTCTACGATATAATTAACTACGAGGGCTTGAGCTCCTAGGAGATTTGGAACCACACACGCATGTGATTTTAAAATTAATTTTTCTAAATTCTTATTAGATTTCTTTGGAAAAGAGTTAAAAATGATCGTCTTTAGTACATTAGATGGATTATTATTGAATGGTGTTATCTCCCTTTGGTGAGATACACCCTTCTTTGATAAGGCTTTGGATGTGAACCCGATGATCATACTACTTGAATATTATAGTTGGATATTGAGTTGAACTTCACTTTGTTCACTCGGGGCTATATGAAGTTCTTTCTAGAATCCGGTCATGATATTCAAGATGAATTTCTTAATTCTAAGTCTGAACACCGTTATGAAATTTTATTTTCATCTTCCGGGGTGATATACTTTTCTACCGAGTTGATTCGACTTTAGAATTAGAATTAATCTTAAATTTTAAGATTTCCAAAGAAAACTAATATTTTTCAAAACTTGTTTTCAAAATTCCACCAACAATATGAAGCAATTCATCACACTAGAGGCTAGGTCAAAAGGTAAAGTGACATTGGGAGACAATACCACTTGGAAAGTTGTGGGCTTAGTATAATTGAAACTCTAAACACTTTAAGATTAAAAATGTTTTATCAGTTGATGTTTTAATACATAACTTTCTAAGTATTAGTCAACTTTATGATAAATGGTTTGATGTAAAATTTCTTTCTAACAAATGCATAATTAGTTTAAATGAGAAACTTGTGGTAGAACGAAAATGGATGAACAATGCTTATATGCTAGACTTGAACAATATTCAATATTCAAATTTATTATGATTAAAATAATAATTAATGAATCTTGGCTGGCATATGAGACTATGTCATGCAAACTTGAAGACTCTTAGGAATATCACCAAAAAGCCTTAGTTAAAGGCATACCTAAGTTAAACTTCACCATGGACCACCTATGTGATGCCTGCCATTTAGGTAAACAAATAAGATATTCATTTGATTCAATAAAATAAATTAACACCTCTAGGCCACTAGAAATCTTTCACATGGACCTATTGAGACCTATTAGTACAACTTGCCTAGAAGGAAAGACTTATGGATTTATGATGGTAGATGACTTCTCTAGATTCACTTGGGTAAGATTTCTAGCACATAAGAGTGAGTCATTTGAGAAATTTAGAATATTATCCACTTGGATTCAAAGGAAATTAGGATATAAATTTTTAATAATCCATTGTGATTATGGTGGAGAGTTTGAGAATGATAAGTTTGAATCCTTCTATCAAGAGATTGTAATAGAACATAATTTTTCTGTCCCTAGGACCCCCTAGCATAATGGAATAGTTGAAAGGAAAAATTGAACCTTAGTGGAAGATGCTAAGGCAATGCTAGCTGAGTATTCACTCCCTAAGTATGTTAGGGTAGAAGTAATAAATACTACTTGTTATGTTTTATGTAGGGAGAATATTAGATCCATATTGAATAAAATACCATATGAAGTCCTTGAGTATAGGACACCCAATCTTTCTCACTTACATACTTTTGGATGTAAATGTTATATCTTCATCATTGGAAAGCCACCTTTACAAAAATTTGATCCTAAATCTGATGGAGTCTTCTTAGGTTATTCATCTGTAGGTAATGCCTATAAAATCTTCAATAAGAGAATTCTAGTAGTAGAATAGTCTACTCATGTGATATTTGATGAATCATATAGGACCTCTAAATATAAACCTGAAGAAGAGGAAGAAGTAGTGGAGGTCATTCAGGGGGTAGAAACTATTGCCATAAGGTATAGACTAGAACCTCAAGAGTAATTGCCTAGAGATTGATGAAATTCTTCTAGTCATCCTAAAGAATTGATCTTAGGAGACCCATATGAAGGTGTAAGAACTAGGTATTAATCTCCATGATAGAGCCCACCAACATAGAGTAAGTCCTAATTGATGAATCTGGATCCTAGCAAAGCAAGAAGAATTAAATAAGTTTGTTAGGAATTATGTTTGGGAGTTGGTGAGTAGACATAAAGACTAGAGTGTTATAGGAAACAGATGGGGTTTTAAGAATAAAATATATAACTCTAGAATTATAGTAAGGAGTAAGGCTAGATTAGTAGTTAAGGGGTACAATCAGATTGAAGGTATTAAATTTTAGAAACCTTTTCCCCAGTAACTAGACTAGAAGACATTAGGGTGATTTTAGCCTTTGCTTGCTAGAGGGTTCCATGTTGTTAAGAGTGACTTACTAAATAGGGTGATTCAAGAGGATGTTTATGTTGAGCAACCCCTAGGTTTTAAAATCCAAAATTCACTTATCATGCATTCAAATTGAAAAAGTCATTATATGAATTGAAGCTGAGAATTTTCTTTTTAGATCAAGTATTTATTAAGGGTAGTGTAGAAACCACCCTTTTCCTAAAGAAAGAAGGAGAAGGCTTACTCATTATTCAGATCTATATCGATGAGATCTTGTTTGGATATGAAATAGAAATCAATGTGATGAATTTTGAAAAATAATGATTAGAGAATTTGAGATGTATGATGGGAGAGCTAAGCTACTTTCTTGGATTTAGTTTAATGTAGATGGATAATGAAACCTTCCTTATCCAAAATAAATACATAAAGGACATCCTAAAAAAATATGAAATGGATAATGCTAAGGCCATGAAAACTACCATGAGCTCCACTATTCAATTAGACAAGGATCTAAATGGCAAATCAAGGGATAAAAAAAAGTATAAGGGAAAAATTGGATCATTTCTTTACTAACTGCGAGAAGACCAAAAATAATGTTTAGTATTTACCCGAATCTCATGTGATTGTTATTAAGAGGATCCTTAGATATTTCTTAGGCACTCTAAACCTAAGAATCTAGTATTCTAAACAAAGAACGTCTTTTAAAATCATAGGACATTTAGATTCTATTTTTGTAGGATGTAGGGTAGATAGAAAAAATACTTAAAGAACTTGTCAATTTATAGGACAATCCTTAGTTTTTTGATCCAATAGAAAAACAAAATTCAGTAGCCCTTTCCACAACTAAAGCAGAATATATAACAGTAGGGAGTTGTGTTACTCAAGTCTTATGGCTAGAAAAAAAACTCTTAAATCTTGGACTACTTGTATATGGGTGAAAATACTAGTGACATTTGCATATCAAAAAATCCAATTCAACACTTTTGCACATAGATAATAAGTATCACTTCATAAGTGATCATGTAACCAAGGGAGATAGAATTGCACCATATAGTTATAGGAGATCAATTGGCATACATATTCGTAAAACCCCTAGCCTATGAAACCTTTAGCACCTTGAGGACAAAACCAGGTGTTATAGACATTCATTTGAATGCATTCGTTCATGTGTTTAAATTGTATGTTTTTATTTATGTCTCTGTTTATATTTTATTTATTTTTATTTGTTAAAATAGTTCAATACTTAAATAATAATAATAATAATATTATTTTTGTCTAAGATTTTTCCTGATCATCATACAAGAACTTCACTAAATCACAACAATCTATAAAATTCTTTCCTTGTTGTACTCTACTATTCATATTCATATTGTACGATCTGCACATATGCACAAATCACAACCCTTTATTGCATCAAATATCTAGAATAAATCCTTAATATACATATCATACTATATGAACCCCTATTAATACTCTACAATCCATGTGTCACCAACTATTGTTAAATTATTACCATTCATACTGCACGATACCTCTCATCGTACTGTATGATATACGTGTCAGGACAAATTTAATTTTGCTGGTATGATAATAATTGTAATTCATATTGTATAAACACTTACTAGTATGATATGATGATTTTAATTAAAAATTGTATCGATAACCCCTTAGGATGAATGAAATTCCTTAAGATTGTGCAGTATGATACTGATTGTACTGTACGGTTAGATTACTTTTTCTGAAGGATGTCCAAACAAATTAACACCCTAATCATACTATATGAACCAAGAATATACTATATGAACGCCCAAATATTCTATAAATTTAAGGGTTAAAGTGGTTTAATTCACTTAAATCTTCTTCACATTCCTACTTTCTAAACCCTCTTGCTTAATGGCCATTTGAAGTAAATGTGGAAGAATGACTAAGAGGAGCTCCTCCTCGTCCTCTTGTCTTTGTGATGATCTCTTCCTCACTTGACCAGATGAAGATACATATTACAAATATAAATAGTCAAAAATCACACCCTCACGAATGTTAAACCAACCTGCCCTAAACTTCTAGTTAATGAGCCTTTTCACTTCCACTACACTTCAATTCCTCCTTACCTTAGCTTTTCCTTACAGTTTTTAACTTTTGTACAAATTCATAGCAAATCCTAAGATGAATCTAGAAGTCACCGCCATGACCTCCTTTGTTTGTTGTTAAAATGTATTAATCACTAAAGTTGTTTTAGATGAATATATAGGTTTTTTATTAAAGGACGTCATCCTCAATCCCTGATCTACCATTATTTTGACTAAATTGAAAGTTCGTTAGGGATGTTTGGACCCATATGAACTAGCCCAAGGATAATTAAGAGAGAGGTGAATTGGTATTTAAAAAATCTTTCTTAAAATCAAATCACTAACCAAACCAAAACTCACCACAAAGAAAACACAATGCAGAAATAATAAAGAAAAGAACACACCAGATTTATAGTGGTTCGGTCAAACATTGACCTACGTCCACTCTTCGGAGGCACCCTCCGAGTATTGCACTAAACTAAGTATCTCTCCTTTAGCCCTCACAGCTAGGCGGAGAAGCCCTTACAAAATCACTTCCACCTTCTCAAGTGCGGCGGAGTCGCCGAGTCTTTTAACACCAAAGAGATCTTCTTCTTCTGTGAACTTCCCTCAAGACAAGCCTTGAATCTGAAGGTACTAAGGTGCAAGCTTTCCAGAACAACCGTGTGGAATCCCCCTCCACACTCCCTTGAGTCCCCCCTCAAAGGATTTTCTCCCTCTCTCAAACTTCACCCTTTCCTCACTCCCCTTCAAGCTCTCTCTTCAAGTTTCCCCCAAAAGAACGAAGCTACAATGGCTGCCAAAAGACACTTACAAAAGTACCATGTGAAAAGCTTAAATAGAAGATCTCAAAACGAGCTGATTAATGCAACTTGCCGACTTTATTGTCTAGGCCGATATGAATATCATCCTGGCCAATCACTACAAAATAAGCTCAATCAGCCAGGACGATTTGGGATGATCAGAAGAAAATTAGTTACATCATCTAGGCTGATACAATATCGTCCTGGCCAATTAGTTCAAATCTGAGTACAATCATCCTGAACATCACCCTAAATACAGTCTGATCGATGTTAATCATCTAGGGCATCATCCTATGATCGGCCTGGCTGATGTGATCGTATCAATCAACCTTAATTACTTTCCATAATTACCAGATTAATTTTTGCATAATTGTGCTGCATCGTCTAGGCCGATATATAGATTGTCCTAGCCAATGTCCTGAAATAAAGAATACCTGAATTGATCATGGTGGCTGATTCTTTCTGATTTGAGCCTAACGTCCTAGCCAATATAAGGATCGTCCAGGCTGATCGGCTTAATGACGACTGTCTTAATGAGGATGATGCCCTAATTAGGGTTTTTGTTTTTGAACCGATCGTCCAGGCCGATATAAATATCGTCCCAGATGATTTTACCAAAAATAATAAACTCTAGGGAACAGTCAGAAATTCTTTCAAGGTGTGTGTGTGCAAAGTTACATAGCATCAGAAGCCATACTAAATACAATAGACTCAAGAAAGGAAAAAGGGGTACAAATTGACTCAGACTTAGTCTACCCAAACTTGAGCTGGTTCCAAATTGCAGTCTGATTTTGTGGACCTGAAATGTCAGTAGATAAGGCGGTCGTAGAGAAATAAGAGTGTTTGCTATCATCAAAATCAAAATCCATGAAAATAGATCTGCAACATAAACTGCTATTATCTTGACCATTGGGAATGTGTCTTCAAATCAACAAAAACTTCTAGTCTAAACTTTAAATTAAAATGCCCGCATAATCCATTATGTACTTTGCACTTCTATTATACACAAAGCTGGAGATTGGGTTATAAAACCCCACTTATTTCTATTGCCACTTACCTCTTAATATTGAATATTCAATTTGAAGAAGCCCAAATGATTCTTAATTATTTCCATAACATGACTCATGTTCGATATCCAAATACCTAGAGAAAACAAAATGTAGCCTTAATACATATCATAAGAAATATCGTAAATCATAAATACTAACTGACCTTTCATGCATTACACGATAACCTCCCTATTTTTTTCATGGATGCCACTTTTCGTACCCTTCTCCATCGAGGGAAAGAGCATGTTGAACTGGATTTTCATATAGAAGGGGATGCTGCTCCAATAAGAGGACATCCACCACCACCTACACCTGCTTACCCTGCGTACCCTCTGGATGATATTATTTAGTTTCTCGAGTGACTAGAAACTTAGCTAGACTATCACATTTAATAATAACAACAACAGCACGAGGATGACATGCGATGGGTTGGAGAATGATTTACTTGAATATATATTTAGTTTTACTCAATCCATCAGTTCTTTTAAACACCACCACCACCTCCTGATAAAGATCCACCTTACATGTAGTATTTATCTATCTTGTCTTTTTTTTTATACTGCTTTCTTTATTTATATGTTCCTCCTCTTTTTGGTGATGTCAAAAGGGGGAGAAATTGTATGGTCTGTTGTATGTTTTGTTATTTTTAATAGAATATTCTATTTATGTTACTGTGTTTTTTGAATTTATTATTTATTTAAAAAAACCAAAAAAAATTATAACCCTCGATTTTTTTTTTTAAATCTATCATCTAGTAAAGGGGAGTTTAGGAGAAAAGAATATTTATGTTGTCTTTCAATAAATATTATTTGACATCGTAAAAGAGGGGGAGATTATTGAAATTCAAAATCCTTAGTCTGTGATTTTGATGATGACAAATAATATTGATGGAATTGTTATTATTTTCCATAAACATTTTAGATATTTCTTTTATCTATGAGCACTAACATTTCAGGTAAGATATACGCCGCTCAAGACCACTGAAGTTTCATGATTGGATAAAAAAGGATGCAAAAGATTCTATAATTTTCATTTTTTAATTTTTTATTTCTTGAGTTTGGCCACATAAGATTGTAAGCAAATTGGGTGATCATACACACACAGCGGGGAGAGTATTCCTTTTAAGTTTAAACATTTTTTAAATGATAAATCATACTGTATAAGTTTTAATCGTATTGTATAATTTGTCATCTGAAATTAGGCTTAAGAGCTAATTGGAAAATTAGCTTCTATGAACTAATCATTTTATACGATCTAGATCATACTATATGATTTGTTACGATCTAAAAATCCTAACTGCTCAAATAATTTAAGTAAGGTTTTGAAATTTAAGTTTTGAACTAATCATATTATATGATGTGAATCGTACTGTATGAATATTTAAAATCTTACTAAATTTAACACTCATAATTAGTCAATTAAATCTTGGTTTAATTAATGATAATCAAACGTACTGTATGATGTTGATCAATCCAAATGATTGATAGAGATGAATTTAATCATCCTAGAGATCTTTCCAAATAAAATCATGATTTAATGCCAATTGATTGACAGAATGCATATCAAATTTCTTGAACTAATTGTACTATATGATATTAATATTGTATTGGCAAATTTTCTTGAAAATAACTAATTGTACAGTGTGATGAGAACACTACAGGTTGAGTGAATGAGATGAATTTTAGTCATCTTAAGAATCATCCCATACGAATAGAGGAAATAAAATAGATCATACTGGACGATCTACGGATCATATTATATGATGTGTTCATATAATTTGAACTGTTTGTTTTCAGCAACAGTTCACATTGTACTATATGGGATTAGTTTTAAATTGATCGTATTGTACATAATTGAATCGTATTATATGAAGAATGATGGCTAAACTTGAATTTTAGTGATTCTTACAACATTTTTCAAAAGCCATGTTTAATAATTTTTCATATGTTAAGAGAGGAACATCTTACTAAAGGAGGAACTCTAAGATAGGAGATTTGGAGAAGAAAATTAGGGTTTGTGAGAGGAAGGAGAAGGTGACCTTGAGCTTGAGGGAGAAGAAGTGTAAGGGGATCACAAGGTTGCACCGGGCTTGCTGCACCCTTGCTCATCATGTGGCTTTGGTGAGTCTTTTGGGTGGTCTCTAGGGAGTGAGGCATCTTAGCCTAGTCCTTGAGGTTCTCTTCCTTCTCTAGGAGGGAGAAAAAGGTTTTCAAGTTCTCTGCCTTCTCTAGGAGGGTCAAAAAGGAGCTAAGATTCTTTGCCATTTCTAAAAGGGAAAAAAATGAGTCAAGGTCTGCTGCCATCACTGGGAGTGTGATATAGCATCTGGCACTCCGCCACATAAAAGGTTTAGTGAAAGTGAGATTGTTAAGGCTTCTCCACCTTACTATGTGAACAAAAGGAGAGTAACATTTTTTAGTACAAATTCTAGGTGTTGAGGACTCTAGGGAGTGGACGTAGGTCAAGGTTGACCATACCACTATAAAAATTTTTGTTGTGCTTTTTTATTTTTTGCATTTTGTTTTTTGCATTTAATTCTTATTATAACTACTTGGAAAAATTTCTAAGATCAATATTCTGTTGTGCAATTTAAAATTTTATCATCATATCTAAAATTGTTTTTAATTTGTTAGCTTCCACATCTAGTTATTAAATCACCTATTTTAGAACTCTTAAAATTTATAAAAATAGTATTCCTAATTTGGATTTATTTTTAAAACTACCAATTCAATTCCCCTCTTGGCGCATCTCAAACTTTCAATATAGTGTATACCACTTGCTTGCTATAGAACAAAAATACTTCCTTCTAACTTTGAGAGCAAGGGAATGTTTAAATCCCTATTAAATGGATTGATCTAAGGGTGTACAACAAATTTTTGGCATTTTAAAATCAAAATCCTTAGAAGTGTAAAGGGGGCGATCAATTATAAAGTAGAATTAGTGTTGCTTAAAGAATGGGTAACTCCACAAGTGGTTAAAAGAAGGTTAACCATTGAAGGTTAGAAGTCATTTAACACATTAGGTTGTTATTAAGGACCAAAGAAGTTCTCAACTATCAATGATCTTTTGATTCCTATCAATGTTCAAAAGAATCATTTTTCAATAAAAAATATTGGATATGGAGCTATAGCTCTTTGAGGGTACCCTATTATCTACTAGTGCATCAGATTAATTTAGAAGAAATCTAGTGAAGGTCTCCCACCACTCATTGGTTCACCAATAATTAAGAGTTGATATGCATCATTTAGGAGGTAGCCAATCATCTTATTGTCTTAGTACTAGGAGAATGAAACTAATAAGCTAGTCAAGGTTAGTGTTTAATGGGAAGATAGTTTGGTTGCCTAAAATGGAGTTCACTTTAAATGCAGTTATCAAAAGTAAAGATTGTTCAATGGAGGAATAAGCAAGAATAAAAGAAAAGATCTAGTATAATCTTCAACAAATGAGAGTACAGTCTAGTTGACACACATAATGTGTCGGGAAGATCGATAGAGGATAAGATAAAAGAATTAAAGGAAAGTATAGAAATATAAATGAATAAAAAGCTATTGAAATGGACATAATGAACTATCAAGATGGGGAAATATATGGAAATATGAACATGATAGATACTCAGGCATCTACTCTGAATGCAAGAGGGCTTTAGGCTCTATAACCTTACTATTAGAAATAGTTGGCCTTAAAACAAAAGAAAATTTTAATATAATAAATTTAGAGACTTACTTTACTACTCTCCTTAGTAGACCATAGCTCCATGAATATGAAATGGTGGCTTCCTCTCTCAACCAGTGTATTAAATACTATCATTAGGATGTTAAACACTATAAAAAATAGAGATTTGTGATTTTTTAAATTCATGAAGTAGGAATATATGAAGATTCCAATTATTTCTACCAAAGTAGCTGACAGTCTTCTTTATAAACTTCAAACCTCTTAAGAAAAGAATGAAAAATTATATAGAAAAAGTAAAAGAAGGAAAAGAAGAAGAAAACTAAAAAGAAAAAGCATCTATCCCTCAAACATGATGTTTATTAATGGAATCTCCCTCCATAATGGGGTGGTAGAATTTCTCAATAATCTAGAGGGAGAGATAGAGGATTAAAAAATGAGAAATTAGAAGAAGATAAAAGAGAGTATAAATAAAAGAAGGTACTTGTAGTAAATATAAGTTTGGAATCCACTTCAAAGGATGAATCTTTTGCATTTAAAAAAATGCAATAAGATGTAGAGTATACAAATATAATTGGATAGCCAAATCTTGAAATTTCTTTAGAAGCAAATAACAATGAGAACTAGGTCCAAATCAATAATGAAGAAAATATAGAAAAGTCTTAATTTGATAGATTAAAGAAGTATGTTGATAATGTGACTCTAGCCCCATTATAACAAAGTGATATATATGAGTACATTGGCAGTAATAGTGTCTCTTGCTTTGAATTTAACCTAAAAAACTAATACCTTCATTCCTTCCATATGTGTCTATATGTGTGGAAAATGATATAAACCTCGATGATAAATATACTAATTAAATAAAAGAATTAACTTTTGAATTATTTTCCATTTGTGTAAACAAATTTGCTAAGTAAGGTTTAACACCCTTTACTTCGACTAGAGGTGAAGCTTAATAGTTTATAAACTTGTGGAATAAAAAGTATAATAAACCAAAATTAAAAGAAGGTGTTGGCTTTGAAAATCTTAGTCCATTTTACATGATTAATGTTGCTTAGTAATAACTATATATCTAGAGTTCAATAGTCTTTTTATAAATGTTATTTAATATTTTAACATATTTTTACCAAAGGCTTAAGATGATTTGGATGGCTCTTAGGCTATGGATGCACCCCCAAACTAAAAGAGGAGATTAAATCAATCATTGATGATATTAAAGAAATAAATTTAGGAAATAAAGAAGACCATAATCATAAGTTTATTGTTGAATGAGGGTGCGGTTAATTAAATGGTTGAATTACATTAAACTTTAGAGATAGTTTTCTTGGAGTAATGAAAAAATGCTCAGATTATCACCATATATCCCAATTCATAAAATAAAAACACAACCTGACATCTTTCGTGTAAATGAGCACCACTAATAATGTAACTTAAAATCAAACAACAAGTAATCATTAAAGTCAAGATTTTAATAGAAGCTAGGTTTATCAAGGAAGAAAATCATCCAACTCGAATAGCCAGCATTGTTCTAGTATGAAGAAGAGTAGTCAAATCGATATATGCATCAATTTTAAAGAATTAAATAAATCCTATCCTAAAGATGAGTTTTCATTGCCTAAACCAAAACTCACGGCAGATATTACTTCTTTGAAAGAAATATTCTTCTTTCTGAATGGTTAATCTAACTACAAAAAAATAAAAATAGTTCTACTAGATGAAAACATATAACATTAAAAATGACAATAAGATTTTATTATTATAAGGTTATGCCCTTAAAATAAAGATAGTTAGTGTAACATATCAATGAGCAGTGTTGAGGATTTTTTATGATATTATCCACCAATAAGTGGAGTGTTATGTAGATGACTCTACTGGTTAAATGTATTGAAAGGGAAAACTATTTAAATGACATAAGAATTATTTTTTAAAGGTTATGATAATATAATATAAAAAATAAATCCTTTGAAGTGCACCTTTGGCATTATATTAGAGATGTTTCTAGGACTCGTGGTTAGACATCATATAAATGAAATAGATCAATCTATAATTAAAATAATCTTGGAGATGCCACTGCCTAATAGTCTCACTCAATTGAGACATTTTAAAGGTTAGTTAACAAATCCAATAAGATTCATATAAAATGTATCTAGAGATGTCAATCATTCACCTCATTATATGAGAAAGATTTTTGTTTCTAATGGGTTGATAGTTGTCTGAAAGATTTTGATAGTAATATACAGTTCTTTATGAATCCTCTTGTTTGAGCTGCCCTTATATGAAGGAAGCCATTAATTTTGTATACAACTACTTTAAGTTAATCTCTTGGCACCTTGTTAGCATAAGATAATAAGGAAGGGAAAGGGAATGCACTTTATTACTTAATAGATAGTTTCTTCCAACTAAAATAAACTATCCTCTGATTGAGTAACATTGTTTGGCCTTAATATTTTCTACTTAGAAGCTAAGCCACTATATGCTTTCTCATAAAGTAAAATTGATATCCAAAGTAAATTTGTTATACTATCTAATGACTCATCCAATATTACCTAGAAGATTAGCAATGTAGTATATGATTATATTAAAGATAGACTTAACGTTTATTCCCTTATGTGTTATGAAAGGTCAAGCTTGTAGATTTTAAAATCCCAACTGATTGACTAAATTTTATACTTAAAGATTAATATAAGCTTTTCTAGTGGAATCCTTTCTTTATGTACATTAGTCGATTAGGTAATATGAACTATTGTATTATCCCAATCTAACTACCTAAATTTATTCATTTAGGAGCCATCTCTCATTTAAGTTTCTTTAAATCCACTTATTTGGGATAGAGCTTCCATTTAGGTTTAAATTTTTATTCTTAAGGATTTGTTAAAATTTGCCAAATGACTTCCTTTCCTTTTAAATTTTGATAGATTAAGGAATATGATCCGTGCCATATTCTCTAATATAACTATTTAGAATATTTATTTCATCTGTGATAGATCTCTCATTTAAACATCCACCTTAAATCAATTCATCTATGATTGATTTCCCATTTAGACAACATAAATCTCCTTGTTTGGTCAAATCAAGTCTAAATTTTCATCTTTTACTATTTCAATATGATCAAATGAAAGTAAAATAATATTAAATCAGCTTTTTTACTATTTTAAGCTAGTTAGGCAGACATTAAATCTCTTAAAATTTCTTTTCTCACTTTTTTATTTTGGTCAAGTGAGAATTAAGTTATCAGTTTATTCATAGTTTCAAAATGGTTATGCAGTCATTAAATCTTTCAAAATATCTTTTCTCACTTTTTCAATTTTGTTAGGTGAGCAATGTGTTTTCATTTTATTTATTATTTTGATATGGTAAGGTGAATATTAAAATTTTCAAAATATCTTTATTTATTATTTTAATATGGTTAGGTAAACTTGTTGTCTTTTATGTTTAATCTTTGGTATCCCCTCCACCCCAATAGGTTTAAAATGATAAGTAGAGGATCTTATTTTCATTATGATAGTCTCTTTTTCTGAATTTTTTCTCTATGCTTAAATTTCTTCTAATAAAGGCTTCCTTCCTCTTTGAAAGGATTGCCTAGGTACTGGTTTGTAATATCTACTTTTTATTTCAATGCTATATGCATCTTTCAAAAAAAAAAAAAAAGTGGTAAACTTGTAGTCATCATTCTTTATTATTTTAATATGGTTAGTCGAAAGCTAACTATTTCTTAAATCCAATTAAATTTTTACTTACTAGGGATAGATTTTTTTTCAAGTTTCCCTTTCTATCCAAAATCTATTTGATAGGGATAATTTTCTTACTAGATATCTAATTCTATCAAATCTACCTATTATTAATCATTTTGGTTCAAGCATCTATCAATTAAATTCATTTTGATTTTGTTGATAAATATGGTCACGTGCAATTTACATTGAAGTTTATCACACCTGTTAGAGGTCCATTTGTTCAACTCTTTTTTTACAAGGTCAAAACTCAAAGTAATTAATAATCAATCACAAAATTCTAATCATTAAACATGTAAAGAGTGAATTATCAATCATTTTTATAATCACTTAATAATCATTAATCATAAAGTAAATATTATTCAATCATACTTAAGATCCATAATCAATCCTTTCTAAATCATTAAATAAGCTTAAAACCTTCAATCAATTTAAGTCATTTAATCAAAATCTAGTGATTGAACCTAAAGTTTAAACTCCAATTCAAATCCAAACCCTAAAGCTATTTGGACTCTCCATTTTTAAGGAAATTTTCAATTGGATTAAAATCTAAGTTAAGACTTTAGAATTATCTTAATCATTCACATTTTTATTAGACATATCCCTAGAGTTTACTTGTTAAATTTTAAAGCTTAAATAACATTCTAAACCCTAAAACCAAAAGCCTCCATCAACCCTTTCAAACCTTCAAATATTTATAGCTCCTCCCCCTAAAGATAGTATATTGAAATAAAACATCTTCTTATAATGATTTAAACTCCCTTGAGTCCATGATCTACCTAGGTTTACCTAAGCATACCTAATTTTACCCATAAATCCCTTTAAATATAAACTATGTGTATACATGAATAATCTTACAAAGTTCAAACTTTGACCTTAATTTGGCCCCTAGGTGATTTGTAATCATTCATGATCATGTGTAGTCTTATTTAAGGACTTGAATGAGCTAATTTGATCATCATAGGTGACTTTGACCATTTAAGGAGTTTTTGCAACCCTAAACCCTAAATTACACATAAAAGCATATTAAAAGTTAAAAAAAATATACTAAAACTCCTTCAAACCATAAACCATACATGTATAAACAAATTTTAGCCTTTAATGGAGCATGGTTGGCCAAAACTACTTTAAACCCTAAATGTTGTACATGAATCTTTGAATAAATTCCACATAGCTTGACCATGTTATGATCCAAAAACACTAGAGACAAGTTTTCAATGCCATTTTGAGTGGATTGGATCCAATTCGAAGGCTTAATCAAGCTTAGTTAACCAAGTCTATCTTGGTTGACAAAGCCAACCTTTATGCATTTAAACCTTGAATTCAATGCTTTAGATAAAATATAGGCATACAAACCTATTATGATTATTTATTGTGTCCCTAAAGGGAAAACCCTAGTTGACCCAACCCTTAGATGTAATATTTGTTTCCTATAGTTTTGCATTGTAATATTGGTTTCCTACAGTTTAATTATTGTGCTTCCTTTTTCTATGCTTCATTCTCTCATTTTATTAGAAAATAATTTTGGAATCAACTTACTACATTTAAGGGTTTAATTAATCTGCACTAATTGGTGGGCAGTAATTTCTATATAATCACTAATCATGTTGAAAGAATTAGGGGTTGCAACCCTATATATCAGGCTATGGAGGATTTTAATAATATGATTTTGGATTGTAATCTTATTAAGACTAGCTTTTTTGGAAACTTGTTTACTTGAATTATGGTAATATGCGGCAACATTTAGATCATGCGCATTTTAATGATCCTTGGATCAATTCAAATAATAACTCTTTGTGGAGCACCTTAGTAAAACTTTTTATGATCATTTCTCTCTGCTTATTTGTATTATGTTGAGGCAGGATGGTAAATTTTCTAATTTTAGAATTCAAAATATCTGGCTTTTGAATAATTATTTTTTAAAAATGGTTCAGGCTAATTGGCAGGCATAGCTTTTTATTAGTTGTATGTACTGATATTTTGGGCTTCTGTGACTTTGATAGTATTGAACCTAGGTCATTATTATTTGCATATGTTGGATGTACAGACTTTAATACCCCATAGTTATGTTACTTTAAACTTCATTCTATAGCCATGTTTATAGTTGTAATGTGGCATTGGAGATGTGGATAACTATGAGCTTAATTCATTATTAGTTCTATGTAGTGATGTTATGGGCTTTTGAGATTTTGATGGAAGTGAACCTAGGTCATTGCTATTTGTATATGTTTGATGTGTAGACTTAAATACCCATAGTTATGTTACTACAAACTTTATTCTATAACCATGTTGTGTTTATATATTTTATTGTGTTGTTATAGTTATCTCATTATGTTTTTATTCTTTTTATAATTTCCTTCCTACTTCAAATGTTATTTGTTCCATATTATTATTCAATTGAACTTTGATATGCATCCAACTTTTATGAAATTTATAAATTAAAATTTATTAGATGGGAAAAATACCAAACTATTGGTGCTTAGTTGAATGAGGAAAGAACAATAATTACAAATTACAACAAAAAATAAAATCATTTATGTTAATACTTTATACAAACTTTAACTACCATAATACAAAAGTACATGACTTCTAGTTTTAGACTTATTGGATAACTTTAGAAAAAGGAAATCCAAAGATTAATTTTAAAATTATGTATAAACTAAGGATGGCCTTTGAAAGTATTATAACTACCACAAATTAACTCAAATTTTTGTGACCAGAAGGGACAAGACAATCAGGTACTCATCATCATTACTACTGTACATGAGAAATAAACAAACAAAAAGAGGAAAATAAGTAAAGTTGAAAAGAAAATAAAAAAAAACATGAGTACCAAAATATAAGAAATTGGCACCTAAAAAAGCTTGAATTCCAGTAGAATCTAATACTCAATTAAATATGGAAAGTGTAAGAATCCTAATACATATTGATGTTTATAAATGAATTTCCAAGTTAACTTCAATATTAAAATTTCTTAAATGATAAATCAATCAACTTAACTAAGTACTCAATATTTATGCATACACATATACTAGATCAAACCAATACGAAAACATACCATTATAGTTTTTGAATCAATGGCTCTTTGTTCTCCTCTTGTGATTCTAAGGTGATTCTAGGGCTCTTTTATTACAATCAGTTCCTCTTCATTGTGGATCCCTTTTTTCTACTTTCTTTAGTTTTGATTTTGGTTAATTACACTTTGCCTCAAAATCACCCAAAAAACCAGAGCAAGAGAGATGTTCATCCCCATGACCATGCATCTTATAATGGGAACAAAAAATAGGTAGGAGGTAGAGGTTTTTAATTTCATTTTTTGTTCTTCTTTTATGTATGTTGCTTCTTCTCATTATATTAGGAAAATCCTCTAGGATCAGCTCACTATTTTTCACAGTATTTGTGGTTTTCCCTGACTTGTTGGTGGTGATTTTAATACTAT
Source organism: Dendrobium nobile (assembly GCA_022539455.1). Classification (NCBI taxonomy): domain Eukaryota; kingdom Viridiplantae; phylum Streptophyta; class Magnoliopsida; order Asparagales; family Orchidaceae; genus Dendrobium; species Dendrobium nobile. Next base: position 55,330,251 of record CM039735.1, read on the forward strand.
TAGTAATCCCTCTGAGCTGATTGGATGCTCTTCGCCTTCTCATTCCTCTATGGAGGACTTTAGTTACATGATTTTGGATTACAATATAATTTATACTAGTTTTGCAGGTAACAAAATCAACTGGAATAGGGGTCACTTATGACAATGTTTAGATCGTGTACTTTTTAATTATTCTTGGATTAAGTCTTTTAATACTATTACTGTCAAACATCTTAGTAGAACTCTTTTTGATCACCCCCCTTTACTGATTAGCCTGGATTTTAAACATATTAATTGCACTTCACAATTTAGATTTCAAAATATGTGGTTACTTCATGACTCTTTCTTGGATGTTGTTCATAATAACTGACATGCCCCTCTGCATCTTGATAATTATGTGTTTGGAATGAGGAGATTGTGGTTTAATTTGAAAGGACTTAAATAGGTCTTGAACTAGTGGAATCATCATGTTTTTAAACACTTATTTACTAATATGTTTATTGTTGAACATCACGTTAATATTCTTGATTCTAGTTGGATCTCTCACATAATAATTTATTGCTTTTAAGTAATGCTAAAGAGTGTCTCTTTAAACTCAAAGCTCAGGAGGAGGTTTTTTTAAAACAAAAAGTTGCTGCTAAGCATATGGTTGATGGTGATAATAACACTAAATACATTCATGCCTTAGTCAAGAAAAAAAATTCTAAAAATTGAATTAATAAAATTATTCATGAGGATAGTACTTTCTCTGGCAATCATGTGGAGATTGCTAAGCTTGCGGTTGACCATTTTCAAGATTGTCTAAAAAATATTTTTAATTATATTCATATTAGTAATTCTACTTTTATTCCTAACCTTATTCAACAAGATAATAATGACAATTTTTCTAAACCTCCTTCCTTGGAGGAAGTTAAAGAGATTATTTTTAGTATGAATAGTGATTCTATGGCTGAGCCTGAAGGTTTTACTTCTCAATTGTTTTAAAAAATCATGGTACATTATTTATAATGATCTATTTTCTACGGTTTTGGATTTCTTTGCGGGTAACTATATCCCTAAGTTTTTTACCTCTACATCTATTTTGCTTATTCACAAGAACAATGTCGTTAGCTCCTAGAATGACTTTAGACCTATAAGACTTTGTATTTTTCTTTAACAAGTTGATTTCTAAAATTATCTCGAATCATTTCACACCAATTTTACCTAGAATTTTTTATTTTTTTTCATATGGGTTTTGTGAAAGGGATTTCTATTGCTGGCAATATTTTGTTGGCTCAAGAATTTTGCCAAGATCTGGATGTTAGGGTGAGAGGGGGTAATTTGATCTTGAAGTTAGATATTGCCAAGTCTTATGATAGTATTAATTGGAACATTATTTATAGCATTTTGCATCTCTTTGGTTTCAATTCGGTCTTTATTAAGCTTATTAGAAGTTATATTGATAATATTTACTTTTTAGTAATAATTAATGGTTCTAGTAATGGGGTTTTTAAATCATCTCATGGTTTAAGATAGGGTGACCCTATTTCCCCTGCTCTGTTCATTATTGTTGCTGATTTTCTGTCTAGAGGTCTTACCAGCCACTTTGAGAATAATCTCATTCTTTATTTTTGAACTTTGGGTGGTTTTCTTATTTCTCATCTTTGTTTTACTGATAATTTTATTGTTTTTATGAATGCTTTTGTGAACATGATTCATAAACTAATGGAATTTTTTGATCAATTTGAGATGGTTTGTGGCTTATCTCTTAATAAAAACAAATGTTGTTTTGTTACTTCCAAGAGAATTCCTAATGCTTGTATTTTGGCCATTAAAGATGTTATTGGTTTTATGCATGGTCAAATACCAATGAAGTATCTTAGAGTTGCCCTCTTTAAAGGTCATATGAAATCTTTTCTTTTTGATGATTTTTTTAACTCTATTTAGAATAAATTTTTCGCGTGGGATTTCGATGTTTTGAGCTTTGGTGATAGATTAATTCGTGTTAAAAGTGTTCTCAGCTCCTTGCCGGTTTATATCTTTCAAACTTTGTTGCCTACTAAAGAGGTTTGTAATAGAGTGCATAAGCTTATTAATAATTTTTTTTAAAAAGGTATGTCAAGCAATTCTAAAAATTCCTTGGCTTCTTGGGATGTTGTAAAAGTATGAATGACTTAGCTTATGCCTTTTTTTTAGCTTTGGTATAATTTTCATGCAAAAGTGAGCCTTTGGGCTAATTTTATGTCTGCTAAATATTGTGTTGGTAAACATCCTTCTACCTGTGTTTTTGATCAAGGTGACTCTTTAGTGTTGAAGAGACTTTGTAAGGCGAAGTGGTCTGTTGAACCTTTCATTTCTTGGGGGCTTGGTGAGGTTAATATTTTCTTTTGGCAAGATTGTTGGTTGGATAATAAATATATTGATGGCATTATGAATACTTCTTCTATTATGGATGTTAAGGTTAATTCTTTCATTTCTTATAATTGTTGGGATTATGAAAAACTCTATAATGTCATCCCTGACTGCATTATTCATAAAATTTTGAACCTTCCTATAAATAACACTTCTAAGGATATTATCTTATGTTTTTTTAGGGGAAACCCACAAAGGGGCCTGCACTTTAATTAAAGAAAAAATTAACATAGTCTTCGAAAGTTCGTTAGGGATGTTAGGCCATATGAACTGGCCCAAGGCTAATTAAGAGAGAGAGGTGAATCAGTATTTAAAACAAACACAATCTTAAAACCATAATCAAGATTTACCACAATTAAAACTAAAGTGCGGAAATTAAATGCGAAAGTAATAAAGGAAAGAACACACCAGATTTATAGTGGTTCGGTCAAACCTTGACCTACATCAACTCCTTGGAGGCACCCTCCAAGTATTTCACTACAAAAGTGTCTCTCCATTAACCCCCACTGCTAGGCGAAGAAGCCCTTACAAAATCACTTCCACCTTCCCCGGTGCGGCGGAGTCATCGGGTCCTTTGACACTAAGGAGATCTTCTTCTTTGGTGAACTTCCCTTGAGACAAGCCTTGAATGCGACGGTTTTGAGGTGAAAGCTTGTCGGAGAAACCGTGTGGAATCCCCCTCCACACTCCCTTTAGTCCCCCCTCACAGGATCTTCTCCTTCTCAGACTTCACCCGTTTCCTCACTCCCTTTCAAGCTCTCTCTTCAAGTTCCTCCCAAAAGAACGATGCTACAATAGCTGCCAAAGACACTTACCAAGTTTCATGTCATAGCTTAAATAGAAGATCTCAATAAATCAAGTTGCTGACATTATCATCCAGGACGGTACTAATATCGTTCTGTATGACCAGTGCAATTTAAGCCCAATCAGCCGGGATGATTTGAGATGATCAGATGAAATTTGATCTTATCATCCCGGACGATAATATATCGTCCTAGACGATCAGTATAAATTAAGGAATATCATCATGAACGTCGCCCTGAAAAGAGCTGTCCGATGTCCAATCATCCAGCATATCGGCCAGGACGATCTGGCGATCGTCCAGGATGAAATCAAGTCATAATTATTTTCCTTAAATTCCAGAGAAATTTTGGAAAAATTATCCTGGATCATCCAGGAAATCCACCCGGACGATGTCCAAAATTAAGTAATTCCTAAATAGATTTGGTGCCAGATTCTTTCTAAATTGAGCCTATCGTCCTGGCTGATACAAAATCATCTAGGACGATGTTTTTGCATAATGACAGCTGCTTTAATGAGGATGCCCTAATTAGGATTTCTTCTTTTGAACTGATTGTCTTGGCCAATATAAAATCATCCGGACAATGTTACCAAAAACAGTAAACTCTAGGGAACAGTTAGAAATCTTCCAAGTTACAAAGCATCAGGAGCCACACCAAATACAATAAACTCTAGAAAGAAAAAAAGGTACAAACTGACTCAGACCTAGTCTACTCAATCTTGAGCTGGTTCCAAATTACAGTCTGATCGTGTGGACCTGAAATGTCAGAAGATAAGGCAGTCATAGAGAAATAGAAGTGTTTGCTATCAACAAAATCATCATCCATGAAAATAGATCCGCAACAGTCTTTAAGGGGACCTCAAGCTTGCTACTGCTCAAAGAGCTACAAAAATAAAGAAAAATAAAATCTAAGAGCTCAAGTTCCCCACTAAAGAACAATACAAGAATCCCTAAGTACATTATACGGTGCTTAAGAGAAAGCACCCAAAAAAGGAGTTGAACAAAAATTAACAAAATACTCCATGCAACCAATCCCCATGACATCCTTACAGTCATCAACCCAAAAAAGAACCTACGAAAAAGGCTGATATTGAAAGTAGATATAACATTAATATGGCCTAAGAAAAATGTAAGGATAGTCCAAAAGATTAGTAACAAAACCATTAGTATAATAGATAAAGGGAAAATAAGTAAACAAACTAACCACCTGATACCTCTTCATAATAACAGCAAGATAGAACAGATAATCAAAATCCATATGACAGAATAGAGGGAAACAACCAAGTCTAGGAGAATCATGCTACCATAGCACTTCTCCATAATCAACCAAAAAGAGTAAATCCAAGATAAGGCACCAATGCTCCCAACATATAAAACATACCAGTTAACGATACCTATAAAAGGAACTCAGCCCAGGCCAAAACAAGGAGATCCAAGTAACACAAGAAAACCCAAACCAAGTTGTTCAACAACCCAGAACTGAACAAAACCATCCTTCCCCCCTGCAACAGCCTAGGAAGAAACAACAAGGAAGAGAAAAAATAACAACTCGAGTGAACAGCAGAAACCACCCAACAAGATACCCACTAACATAAAAAAAGAAGCTCCATATAGCACTAGATGCAGCACATAAGTTGAAATAATCATAACCACCCAGGGTCACAACATCACCCATAAAATATAGCCCCTAATGACAGATGTTCCAGGGAAAAATATAAACAATAATACAATCAAACAAATATAATAACTGTAAACCTGAAGAAACCTAGCAACCACCTTCCAGCCAACCTGGAAGTCTAGTAGATAGCAGGAAACAAACACCACGAAAGAACCAAACTAGAAAAAGGCCACTGAATAAGCATCAACAAGAACTCGAAGAAGCAAAACACCAAAACCCAAAACCGAAGGGCAACCAAACTAGCCCATAGAGACAAATCAAAACAAAATTGGCAAGAAAACCCCCACGCCCCCCTCCCGTAGGAAGCCAAACCACAAGAATTAGATCTTAACATAAGATAACCCAATTTGATCTAATCTTAAGAGGCCTTTAACCAGATTAGTACTCGATAGCTCAGTCATAACATTAAACTCACCAGCCTTGTGAGCAATAGAGTGAGCACAAGCATTCCCCTCCTCTAAAATTATAGGAAAAAGTACAGTTTAAAGTATTCAAAAGCTCCCTAATGTCTCTTTAAATATAAAATTAACCAGAGGAACAAATAGTATCCTCCTTATCAATAAGAAAATGATAATCAAAGTGAGAACCCACCTCCACCACAACATTCATGTAATAAAGTTTGTCATAAAGACTTAAACCGTGAAGAGCAACATAACAAATATCAAAATTTTCATTATCATTAGGCCCCAACCCAGCAAAACCCAACATATAATTTCCAATCACACCACCATAGCCAACCATAGAACCCAAATTAGCATTGGCCACATTTAATTTAAAGAAATCAGGCTGGGGCTTCAACCAAGTAATACAATTAGAAGCCTTATGCAAATTATCCATCTCCAAGCTAATGCCAAAAGCAACAGTAGCAAAGGAATAGTTCTGAAAATTCTTGAAAGAATGTAAGTTAGCAGAGAATAGGGCCACCACTTTATCCTTAATATTATGAATAATTCTTTGGTGTCTCATACCCACACCATTGAAGCAAGAGTTATTCCTCTCCAACCAAAGGAGCCAAAGAATGAGTGAGTGAATTACATTTATAACATGGCCTTTAGAGTTAATAAACCAACAATCAAGTAAAGAATCAATAGAAACCCTCACATTCAAATAGTTGAAATGAAAAATGTCCGCAAAATAAGAACAAATTTTAACAGTGAAGGGGCCCAAAATGAATACATGATGCATATTATCAACATGGTAACATCATTGACATTTAGAAGGCAAGATAAAACCTCTTCTCCTCAAATTTTCATCAGTATGAATAATTTTATGTAAAACTTTCCAAATAAAAACGGAAACCATGAAAGAAATACTTTTATGCCAAATCATATGAAAAACCTTGGAAGTCTCATGTTTAGCTCTAAAAGAATGCCAAGCATCTTTAACTCTAAAACAACCATCTTTGGTAAAAGCACAATGCAACACATCCATCGAATTAGTGTTAATAGGGATCTTTAAAATAAGTTGAATAATGAACTCCGAAAGAAAGCTAGAGAGCTTCTCCAAATCCCAACCATTATTCAAAAAGAAGTAATTAACCTTGACATAATCAGTGGAGAAATAATTCATTAAAGAATAAATCGACTGACCATTCAGCCAACGATCTTGCCAAAAGAAATTGTTACCCTTACCAAGACCCCACAAAATAGATGGTTCGACATCCCTTTTGATAGAGCAAAGACACTGCCAAACTTTAGAGTGACCCTTACTAAAACAACACATGGAGGGGTGCTTCCCCCCACAATACTTAGCAACCATAAAGTTAGCCCAAAGCCTCACATTGGCCATAAGATTATACAAAAGTTTAAATGAAAAAGCATAAACCAAATACAACATCAATTTATAACCTAAAGCCCCTTCATGTAAAGTCCCAAAATATTTATCTCAGGAATACTAATGAATTTTCAAATTGTGCCCAGTACCATTCTAACAAAATTTATTAAAAATTCTATCAATTCTATTACAAATTGTTTTTGTAGGGAGAAGAGTTTGAAAACTATAAACCAGAATAGAAGAAAGAACACTTTTAATAAGAATAAGGTGACCGCCAAAACTTAAAAAATTGGAATCCCAGGAAGAAAGTCTTTTCTGCACTATAGAAATTAATTCATCAAAGAGGAAGGACTTCTTTCTGTCCTTATAAAGTGGAACACCCGGATATTTTAAGGGAAGAAAACCTTGAGTAAAGCCAGTAAGAGTCTTAATAGCTATAACAAGATCAGAGGGAACATTCTTGGCAGTAATAAAATAACACTTATGCTTGTTAAAATACAAACCACTAAACAATTCAAATTGATTAAAGAAACACATAATTCTATTAATCCTATTCATCGAGGCATTCATAAAAATAATAAAATCATCCGTAAAACATAAATGGGAAATATGAATGCCACTAAAAGTTCTAAAGTAGAGACTAGGGCACTTATTTAAAAGATCAATAAGGCCTCTAGAGAGGTACTCAGAAGCAATGCTAAAGAGAGTAGGGGAAATGGTATCCCCTTATCTAAGCCAATGGGAATCCTTAAAAAAACCATGGCTCTTACCATTCACAATAAAGGAAAAATAAGGGCTTTCAATGCAAGACTTCATGAGATTTATAAAATTAAGATTAAAACCAAATAAATTCAAAATGTTATAAATAAAAGACCAGTTAATATTATCATAGGCTTTCGCAATATCCAGTTTAAGAACCATATCACCACCTCCCACCATGACATCCAAATCTTGACAAAATTCTTGAGCTAATAAGATATTAGCAACAATAGCATGACCTTTTACAAAGCCAATTTTAAAAGGTGAAATCAGCTTAGGTAATAAAATAGTAAGGTGGTTCATCAAAATTATAGAAAGCAACTTATAAAATACAGTACATAGACTAATAAGTCTAAAGTCAAGCCATGAATTCATAGAATTATTCTTGGGAATAAGCACAATAGAGATAGAAGAAAAAAAACTTCGTAATAGGATTGCCCTTAAAGAAATAAAAAAAAAACATAAAAAAGATCATTATAGATAATAGGCCATGTTTTCTAAAAAACCCTAGTCGTAAAACCAATGGGACCAGCAATAGAGTCAGCATTCGTACCAAAAATAGTGCTCTGAACCTCTTCAAGAGAAGGAGATTTAGAAAGCCACAGTTATCCTCAAGAGAAATAAGACTAGGGATAATGGACAGATTTTTAATAGTAGAAGGGACAAAGGTTTTATTGAGATAATTCTGGAAAAAAAAAAAGAACAGCCAAATTAGCAATTTTAGTAGTATCCTCAGCAATAGATCAATCCTCACGATTAATTTTATGAATGTAATTAATAGCAAATTTTTTATTAACCAAAGCATGAAAATATTTAGTATTATTATCACCCTCAACCAAATATTTAACATCCACTTTCTATTTCCAAAAAATTTTTTTCCTGAGCTTGAAGATTATAAAGGTCATCGTTAGCATCTTTTGGATAATAAAAGTTATGAGCAGAAGGATCCAATTAATAATGATCCTTAAAAGAGTTCACCTTCTCTTTCGTAATTAAAATTTTAGGAAAATGATCAATAAAGACATTATGATTCCACCAGTTCAACACTTGCTTAAGCCTTTTCAACTTAAGCCATAGTATATTCATACCAGATAAAGAATCATCAGAGAATAGAGGAGTAAGCCAATTATGCTTAACAACATCAAGAAAAGAATCATAAAGCAACCACATATTTTGAAATCTAAAATGAGAAGGGAAATCCCTAGCACAATTCAAAATTTTAATAAGAAGAGGAGAATGATTTGGGAGGGTGTGGCTAAGATGTCAACCATAGTGAGCTCAAAAGAATCAAGCCAAGTATCATTAAATAAAACCCTATCAAGCCTTTGCTATAAATGGTCACGATGCCAAGTAAATTGATTACCAGAAAAACCAATATCATTAAGATTAAAATCCATAATCATACCATTGAAATCCTCCTTCAACTTAACCCCCTATATGCTCAGCCAGGTTAGTTATAGTGTTAAAATCTCCACTAACATGCGAAGGAAGATTACAAGTGCTATGAAATTGAATGATTTGATCCCATAATATCTTTCTAGTATAGCAAGAGGAAGTGGAATAAACAAATGAAGCACAACATTGAAAATTAGAACTTTCAATATTATAATGCAAGACTTGAGTAAAATCACCAATAAAATTAATTCTAACAAGATCTTTACAGAACACCTAAATTTTATTGGCCACATTAGACTTAGCATGTTTAAAACTCAAAAATTTAGCAGTACCAAGTAATTTATCAACAAAAATAAGTGGCTCAAGCAAAACGAGAGTAGACACATTATGAATACGACATAAATTCTTAACTCTAAGCTTAGAGGAAGGGCAACCAATACCCCAAATATTCCAAATAATAGCATTAAACATAATAAAAAATAGGAATTAATGAGAAGTATGCGAATGTGTGTTTCTATGGGATTGTAGGAAAACATTTTTTGGTTTTCTACCTCTCTTTTCTAATACCTTTAAAAAAGCTCAAGTCGTGATCATCTGTAGCATAGCATTTAGCTAACATATCCACCTTCATATTAGTAAAAGCATCAGAAAGATAATTTTTAGATAAAAGAAGCCTAGTATCATTTAAGTTACCTAAAAGCCCCCTAGAGAGAGGAAACTCACCATCCACATAGAAAACTCCATCTTCCAAGGTAGAGTAATTATTTCCAACAACTTTACTAGATTCATTACCACTCATGGTTTAGACAGAATCTAGCTTTTCCTGTTGTGACAATTATTCTTCTACCACCATATGCTCCAAAGTAATAGCATTAAGTTCATTAACCTCTTCTTGCTCTAAGAGAAAATCATCCACCACCATTGATTTCCCTTTGTGAATTCCCCCATCCACTAAATCCCCGTGATCTTTCTCCTGAATAGCAATGATAGAAGAGTTCGTAGTAGTGGTATTAGAAATCATGGAAGTATCCAAACCAATCAAGTTATTATTAGCCACACAAAGATTATTCTCAGAAACAATAATCAAGTTAGGATAAGAAATAGTATCCAACAATTGTTCAATAGTAGTTTGCCCCACATTATGCATAGGAAGAGTATAAAAAACATCTTATTATGAAGATAAAGAAATAACAAGATTATCAATAGCCTCCCGCTTAGCAACAGGATCCTCTAACACATGAGAAATATTGTTCACCCCACCATTCTCAACATCGTTAATATTTAAATTCCCATGTATGATTTTAGGTGTGGTTTTCTCTTCCCGAATGTGAGGATGTAATTGAAAGCATTTGTTAATCCCATGACCATGCATCCTACAATGGGAGCAAAAAATAGGAAGATTTTCACTTTCCACCTTTTGAATGTAACCATTTAATTCGGAACCAAGCCATATTTTGTTAGGATGTTTCTTAGAAACATCTAACTCAACTAGGACACGGGCAACCGAGGGTGCAGTCCCTTGATTAGTTTGTATAGGTCTACCAAAAAATGAATCCAAACCAAAGAGAATTTCTGAATTAAAAAAGTGAAGCAGTAAATTCAGGAAAGAGATCCACACAGGTGCATTCGGAGATTCCTCCCTCACATCAAAATCTGGGGTCCATTTTTTTTTTTCTTTGAAAATTGCAAAGAGCAAAGATTTTTTATTAACCACCAATTACTTACAAGAAGATTCCTCCTTCAACAATTCTAAAATTGAAGGTGGAACTTTATCTTTAGATAAATCATCCCAAAAAAGGAAAAAAATGGGCATAGTAAAATGAGCTAACTTATTACAATTTCTATTAGCAAAAGAAAATATGAAATGCTTGAAATTAAGAAGAAAATCTAAATCCTTATGCTTTAGAAATTCTTCATCTTTTTTTTTTGAGAAGATGCATAAATTCTTCATAAAAAAAATGGTTTTTTAAAGGCATTTTGAAAGATCTTGATGACATCAGAATTGTCACCCTCAATCACAATACCTTTAACATCAAGCATCCAATCTTGGATATAATCTCTCAACGAAAGAATAGCTAACAATTCCATTTGAGAACAATCCCAATGAAGACATTGAAATCCAAAAGCTGCTAATCTGCGACCTTTGTAGTCCCTAAAAATTCCTCCAATGTCGGTTCTGTTATTATGAAAAACTGAAGCATCAACATTTACCTTGATCCAACCCGGAGGTGGAGGATGCCAAGATGATTGAGACAGCTTAAAAAGCCGATTAGCATCCTAGTTTTCCTGGATTTAACAAGAATGAAAGTAAGATATTGTCTGAATAATAGATCTAGAAGCAATGGTAGAACAGCTGTTGTCTACATCACCATGAACTAGTTTGTTTCTATATTCCAGCAGTAGAAAATTACCGAACACAGCAGGTTTCCCAGGAACGGATTAGAAGAAGCCAACTTATTTAATAACTGATGACACTCAGTTAAAGAATCAAATTCAAGAATATTAAAATGCCAATCTACAAGCAATTTTAAAACCCTTTTGATTAGAAAACATCTAGAAATCACATGTTCTGTATCTTCCATCTCCAAGCATCCTCTCGGACAACCTCCATAATCAGCAAGCCTTCTGTATAAAAGAAATGCAAATGTTGGAATGCCATTTTTACTTAATCTCCACCAAAACATTTCAATCTTTGGTTTAAGTTTCAGTTTCTTTCTCTAATTAAAATTTACATCTTCACTGATATCTTCAAATTGTTTCTCATAAACAATAGCTGCTAATGATTTTCTAGTTAACTTCTTTATACACTCCTGCTTGTCTTCAATGAGATCTGAATGAATTGGAATAGATATGATCAAATCAATAAGGAATTCTCCAAAGCAGAGCTTCAGTTTCTCTAAATCCCACCTTCCTCCTGTGATAAAATTCAATACTTAACTGAAATTTGGATCTATAATAGTTACAAAAGTAGGCCATTTATCTATAGTTTTGTCCAGAATCCACATATCTTTGAAAGTATCAACATACTCTCCATTAGAAATTGTCCATCTCATTATAGGCAGTACAAAATTGGCACCATTCTGAATAATCTTCCATGTTGAAGTGCAACCACTACTATTGACTCCATTCCATAATACTTTTCCATATTTGGATCTTAAAACTTTATTGAGAAGAGTATTGGGCTTTGCAATAAAATTCAGAGCATGTTTAGACCTTAGAGGTCCCAATTTATCTACCAAAGATTGTAAACCATAGCCTCCTTTATTTTTTGGTTTATACAAAGAGCTCCAAGAAACATAGTGCATTCCATAACTACCATCTCTTTTATTCCAAAGAAAATCTCTGCACATTTTCTCCACTTCATATAAAATCCCCAAAGGGATCAAAGAATGACTGGATTAAAAATTCGGTAAAGAAAGGACTGAAGCATTGATCAAAGAAACTTTACCTGCAAGAGAAATGAAATTTGTACCCCAAATGTTCATCTTAGCCGCTGCTTTCTCAAAGATTATGCTGAAATTCGATTTAACCAATCTTCTAAGAGCAATCTTAACTCCCAAATAATCCATTTCTTTCACCATATTCATGTTAATAATCTTGATAAGGGATTTGCATTCTCTTTTCTTCACTACTTTGCTGAATAAAACCACAGATTTAAGCAAGTTGATATTTTGTCCTGTCCAACTACAATAGTTCTTCAAGATTTTATCCACTTTCTTCAACCATTTCTTATTAGCTTTAGAGAAAATCATAATGTCATCAGCATACATTATGTGTGGGATCATAGGGCCATTTGGATTGACTTTAACACCAATCCTTTTTCCAATATTTCCAAATTCTTCTGTCAATAATTGAGAACACATGATAAAAAGGAAAGAGACAAAGGCCATCCTTGTCTAAATCCACATTCGGCCTCTATCCACTTTGAAATTTCACCATTAATAAAAATGGAAAATTTTGGACTAACTACACATTCCAAAATTAATTTAGAAAAGAGCTTAGGAAATCCAAACCAATCCATCACTTTCTCCAAAGTAGAGCAACACATACTATCATATGCCTATTCCATATCTACTTTGATAGCTACCAAGCCTTTCTTAGCTTTAGAATGTCTAAACTTGTTAAACAGTTCTTGAGCTAGAAGAATTTGGTCGGACATAGACCCTTTATAAAAGCATTTTGTTCTTCAGAAATGATCTTATGGAATAAGAAATTCATCCTATTTAAGATCATTTTGGCCACAATTTTATAGATAGCACTACATAAGCTAATTGGACTGTAATTAGCAGGAGACATAGGAGAAGCTACCTTTGGAATCAATATCACATTGGTTTTTTCCAACCAGGACAAAGATAACCCGTAGAAAAAAAATCCTTAATAGCAGCCCAAACGTCTTGCTTAATGATTGACCAATAGGATTTGATAAAAGAATATGTAATGCCATCAATACCTGGTGCAATATTAGATCCCAAGTTTTTAATAATGTCATCCAACTCTATCAAAGTAAAATCTTTACAAAGAATATTACAATCATCCTCATCTAGTTTTTTTGAAGGATTCGGCCAACCATCTAGACTGCAATTTCTAGATGTCCATTTACAGCTGAAGAATTTATTAAATACCTCTTCAATACTTTGCTTGTCTTCACAAATAAAACCTTCTTCATTTTTCACACAATTAATTCTGTTAGCATTTCTTCTTGCCGTTGCATAAGCATGGAAGAATTTGGTATTAGAGTCTCCATCCTTTAACCATTGTATTTTAGCTCTTTGCTTCCACCACATGCTAAGCCTGCCCAATGTCTTATTAAATTTTGCAATTTTAGATCTTAAATAGCACAGCTTCAGCTGTGAAAGACCTCCCAAATTGATTTCTCCCTCCTGTAAATCCATCATTTCCTTTTTTAGCTTATATTTTGTTTCTAACAGATTTTTATGTTTTTCCCTACTCCAAAAGAATAGGGATCTCAAAGTCCTCTTGAACTTCGTATTTAAAATATCTATAACAGAACCTTTTGTGCTCTTGTTCCAGGAAGCTAAAACCACAGAATATGTAGCTTTATAGGATAACCAAGTGTCTTCAAACATAAAATTTCTCCTTTTTGTTACCATTTTAGCCAAGATATTAATAGAGAGAGGACAATGGTCCGACGGTATCCTAGCTAGATACTTAACCACTGACGACTGGAGAAGGTTTAGAGCAGCACAATTTAGAAGGCATCGGTCAAGTTTTTCCAAAATCCTTCCTTTTCCATTTTTTATTTTTGCACCAAGTGTATTTAGGACCCAAGTATCCAACTTCATGAAGATCTCCTCTACTCATGAAAGAGATCATATATTATGATCCTTGAGAGTGTACAAACTTCCTTCCACCTCTCTTTTCACTTTGTAAAATTATGCAATTAAAATCTCCTCCTATAATCCATGGGAAATTGTCATCATAATGATTTTCCAAATTGCTCCAAAGCAGCCTTCTTTTACTGTTCTCCCTGCTTCCATAGACCGTGGCTATCATCCATGTTTGTTGCTTTTTGATTTCAAGTCTTCCCACTACTACTTGTTCATTGGCTTCTATAACTTCAAAAGTAGCCAAGTCTTTTCTCCAACAAACCATTAAACCTCCTGATAGTCCTGCTTCCAGATAAAGAAAGGAATCCCACAAATCACCAATAAATTTCCTAACTTCAAAAGGATCCATAGAAGAAACTTTAGTCTCCATAAGACCCACAAATAATGCATCATTATCCTTCACTATTTCCTTCAAATACCTGGAGGCCACCACCTTCCTAGCCCCCCTACAATTCCAAAAAATAAGGGAACTCATTTCTTATTTGAAGTGGGATTAGACCCACCACAAAAACTTTTAGATTCACCCTTCCTTGTTTTAGATTTCAAAGAATTATTCCCCAATGATTTTAATTCTTTTTGCAGCTTGAACTTTACTTCACCATAAACTGGATTCTCCATCAAATCCTTTTGATCAATATTATTTTTAACAGAATTATCATCTGTCTCCATCTCTTTTTCTTCTCTTTCAACCAAAGGATAATCCTTAGAAGGATCAGTTTTGTCTTCATCAGAAATAGTTTGAAGAGTAGAAAACTTGTTCTTACTATTTGGAATTCAAAAAATTGAATAGTTTGAAGAGTAGAAATAAAATAGTTTGAAGAGTAGAAATAGTTTGAATAGTTTGAAACTTCTTTAATCACCAAGGCTCCTTGATGTTTCATCAAAGGAATTGAAAAATTCTGTTTGGAATTCAAAATCAACAATCCATTCCCATCCTCTTTGTTCAAAGGAGAAATAGCAAGCATTGATTGCTGTAAAACTTCCACCTCCATGCTCTGACCCTTCCATATGCAATCTGCAAAACTCGATGGCCTCTTTACCTCAGAAGTAGTATCCCGATCAACCTTGGGGAAATCACCGGCAGAATGCCGGCGATCATCCGCCACCATCAAGTCCGCCGACCGTTACCACAAAATGAAATTTCAAAATTAATTTTCTCTCTCTAAAAACCCGGACATTCTCTCTCTATCTCAGCAAGCTGAATCTGGTGTCCATTTGAGTAACCTTTTTTGACATGATTGAATATAATATGATCTCCTAGATAAAATGTGACAATAATCTAAGTTGTTGGTCAGCTGGATAGCAATGTGATGAGGATCAATTAAATTGACATTGAAGGAACAAAAAAAGTTTAAGGCTAAGGAAAAACTTACGGATCATATCAAGATTTAGATGATGAAGTGCAAATTTACCAACCAATGTTAGCGTAAATGGCACATCAAGCTACAAAATAACCGAGTCTTTGAAGATTAGGGCAGGACAAACCATAAATGAAGAGTGCACAAACTGAACCCTACCGATAGAGGAAGAAAATCCCGCAAAAGCATCCTTAAAGGAATGAGTCTTACCAACTGGGATCGAAGTAGAAACTGGGATAGATGATGTCGGAGACATCATCTCCCTCCATGGGAAAACCAGAAAAAAAACCTCAAAACCAAGCCACGAAAAAACAAAAAAGGAGAACCAGGAGAAGGAAACTCATGAAAAAAATGGAGGAGAACAGCCAGGAGGATGATTAGAGACGTGTAGAGATGGGAACCCAGAATCACCTGATGGTGCTACTACATGTTTCTTGTTATTGTTTTCTACTTGGGGCATTTTGTCTGGTTGCTCTATATGTTGTTTCAACCCCTTTGGTGGATGGTTTGGATTTTTTGCTAGTTGGATGGTTGTTTGACTTGGCCTTACTACCTTTGTGTCTGGTAGGGCCGATTTATGCTGAGGTGTTTTTTATTTAGGTGGATCTACAAGTCTCAATTTTTTAGGCAGTTTTCTAGTTGCCATCTCTCTGTTTTTTTTAGATTAGGTGGCCTGGGTATTGATGGTGGTAGTGGTGGCTATTTGAAGTTGTTTTCCCTGTATACTTATTTTCCTGTTTGCCTCGACTGGACAATTATTTTGTGCTCTCTCTATAGATATTTTGCAGGTTTTTTTTGGCGCTTAGGATTGAAGATATTGTTTTGAGGATGGCTGGATGGAGCTTTTTGAAGTGTTTTGGGTTTCTCATTTTTGGGTTCTTGTGCTTTAGCACCATAGAATATATGTAGATTACTTGATGAGGAAATTCATGTTTAAAGAGTATCTTGGTTTATTTACTGCGGATTATGGACTCAGGCTTTGGAAGAAGATTCTGGGATATCTTCTAGTTCTTATCAATGATTTTCAATCATTGTTGATTTTTTCTTATCTTAGTTCTTTTTTTAGTTTCCTTTGCTATCTTTTAGTTTTATATTTGTTTTCTAAAGTTACTTTAATTGTTTATGAGATCTATACTAATTCTTATTTTTTAACCGGTTGGGAACTCTGTGATACTAATCAGCCTTTTTGGTTATTTTATTTATTTGGTATCCCCTCCTCCCCAAAGGGTTTTAAATGGGAAATAGTAGGGTCTTATTTCAGTTATGGCAATTTTAGTTTAACAAATGTGTTTGCAATAAGGTTTCTTTCCATATTACAGCAAGAAACCATTTGCTTTTTCTTTTTGTTCTAGATTGTAATAAGTTCTTCTTTTCTTTAATGCAATTTTGCATTCTCTTATATATATATATATATATATATAGCTAGGTAATTTTGTACTTCTCAATGGTGGGGAACTCAAGCTTGTAGGTGTTTTATTTCTTTTTATTTTTATAGCTTACATGAGCAATAATAAGCTTGAGGTCCCCTTAAGGACTATGTGCCCCTTTTATTTATTCAATGTGTAGGTCCCTCTGTGGGTTTTCTCTAAAAACAAAATTACTTCTATAGGATTATATTTTTCACAATAATATTAACTCTCCCTAGATGGTTGGTGGTGATTTCAACATTATCTCCTCTCCTAATAAAAGTCTTGGGGGTTCTAGCCCAGTTTATCAATCTATGGAGGATTTTAATAGTATGATTTTCTATTGTAACCTCATTGACATTAGTTTTACTGGTAGAAATTTCACTTGGAACCATGGAAATCTTTGGCAAAGGTTGGATCATGTTTTATTCAAACTCCTTTACTTATTACGATTAAGATTCATAAAGACATTGTCATTTCTAATTTTAGATTTCAAAACATGTGGTTGTTAGATAAATCTTTTATGAGTGTGGTTCAGGATAATAAGAATGCACCCCTTCAGCCTAATAATTCTATTTTTGCTATGAACAGGTTATGGTTCAAGTTGAAAAGACTCAAACAAAAAATTAATTGGTGGAAGTAAAATGTTTTCAAATTTTTATTTTCTAACATTGTCATGGCTGAAAAAAAGTTGCTAATCTTGAGCAGTTGTCACAAGACTATCCTTCTGATGTTAATGTTTGGGCTATATAATTTGCTAAAACTCATTTGTGTAATTTACATGAACAAGAAGAAACTTATTGGAAGCAGAAAGTGGCTTACAAGCACCTTATTTATGGGGATAATAATACTAAGTATTTTCACACTTTGTTTAAAAGGAACTTGTTATGAATCTGGTTTAAGGAAGTATATTTTTTTTTATAACAAACACTTCTATTTCTCTACGACTTTCTTACCTACTACATTTCAGGTCCACAAGATAAAACTATAATTTGCACCAGCTCAAGATTAAGTAGACTAGGTCTGAGTCAGTTTGTAAAATTTTCCCTTTCTTGAGTCTATTATAAATTTTGTGATTCATGATACTAACTAACCTTGCACACACGCACATGGGAAAAATTTTATGTCTGATTTTAGAGTTCTCTATTTTTTATGACATCATTCAGGATGATCCATAAATATGCCTAGATGATCAACTAAAAATAAAAACCCTAATTAGGGCATCCTGGTTAAGGCAGCCATCATTAAGCACTTTGTCCATGATGATATTCGTATCGGCCAAGATGATAGGCTCAAATTAGAAAGAATCTGCCATAGATCTTTTTAGGTATTGTTTATTTTTGGACATCTTCTAGGACATCATCCTGGATGATGCAACATAATTATGCCTAAATGAATCTAGTAATTAAGGAAGGAAATTAAGATTTAATTGCTCGATCATATTGTCCTGGATTATTGAAGGATCGACCGGGATGATCAGTTCAGAAACCTTAGTTTTTCCTGAACGACCAAACATCGACTAGCGGCTTTTCAGGGCAATGCTCTAGACGATCGTCACAGATTTGAACTAAGCATCTAGGATGATCATGAGATCAGACTGGATGATTAACCTATTTTTCCATCATCCAGGCATCCATTCAGTGTGACTGTCTGGAAGATATTCAATGATTTATATTGATCGTACATGATGATGTACTATTAGCCCGGATGATATAAACAAAAACCTTTAGATCGTCGCAAACCGTCCGAGCTGATTGAGCAAAATTTGCGCTTATTATCCAAGATGATATTTATATCATCCTAGATGATAAAGTTGGTTTGTATAAATTAAGAGCTATTCCAAAACTCTTCTATTTAAGAGCTCTCCTTCTACCTAAGAGATAATCTTTTATTACTGTCTTGACCTGAGAGAGCCTAGAGGAGAGGGAGAGAAAGGGAGAGAGAGAGAGAGAGCATCTTGTGAGGGGGAGTTTTTGAGGGGTTTCATAAAGGTTACTCCAAGCAAGGATCCAAGTTATCTTCTCTGATTTTCATCCCTTTTTCTTGGAGGTTTGAGAGAGGTCCACTTTAACAATCAATCAAGGATTCTTCCTGCATCAGGAGGAAGCAAAAGGAGTTGAGTTCTTTGCCTCATTGGTGTCGATGTAAAGGAGGTTTTGTATAGGCTTCTCCGCGATGATGTGGGTGCAAAAGGAGAGTCACTAAGTTTAGTGCAATACTCAGAGGGGATTCATAAATTCAAGTTTTTGAAAACTTTTGAATTTTAATCCATGGCTAACTCCGGTAATCATAATACTGTGAAAGGGTATTCCATTACCCGACCACCTTTGTTTGATAATATTCCTTTTGATTTTTGAAAAACTCGCTTCTCTACTTTTTTTACAATCGATTAACAATCGCATGTGAATGCTTGTTAAGGATGGTTATACACCTCCTTTTTGTGAAATTAATGGCATTAAAACTGAACTTCCTTTTACTGAATTGACTTTTGATGAAAGAGATTTAGCACAACTTAATATGAAATGTTTGAATTATTTTTTTTTTTGTTTTGAAATATGAAGATTATATGTGTGTTTCAACTTATGCAACTAGTAAAGAAATTTGGGATAGACTATGTGTTACTTATGAATGAACTAATGAAGTTAAACAATCTAGATTGAATATATTGTTGCATGACTATGAACTTTTTCATATAAAATCATTTGAATCAATTTCTGACATGTATACTAAATTTACTCAAATTGTTACCTCATTGCATGCTTTAGAAAGAGAGCTAACTAATTATGAAAAAGTAAATGAAATTTTGAGATGCTTGCCTTCGTCTTTTGATGCTAAGATCATTATAATTACTAAATCTAAAGATTTGAATACTTATTCTATGTATAATTTACTTGGATCGCTCATTTCCTACGAGCAAGTGGTGAATCAAACAAATCTTGATACAGGTGAGAAAAAGAAGGAGAAAACTGTGGCGCTGAAGGCCAACAACACGGACACTAATTCTTCTGAGTCTGAAAGGGATGATGTTGCCTTAATCACGAGGCAATTCAAAAGCTTTCTAAGGAAGCGGCACAAGAACCATCTTAAGTGGAATAAAGGTAAGGGTAGCAAAAATTTTAAGACTTCTAATGATATGATCTGCTTTGAATGCAGGAAGTCAGGATACGTTAAAGCTGATTATCTTATACTTAAAGCTCACTCAAGCAAGGAGAATGGTGAGGAAAAACCCAAGTTTAAAAAGGATAAGAAGAGGTTCCAAAAGGCTTTCTGGGCTGATTCGACATCGAACTCCTTTGATACTGAAGCTGAAGAGGAGACTATAAACTTATGCTTGATGGCGGATGATCATCTTGGTCAGTTTGACCAAGAAGAGGCTTGCTCTCACAAAAGGCCTCATGAGAGCATGTGGTACCTGGATAGCAGATGCTCATGACACTTGACTAAAAATGCTAATCAATTCATTTTGCTGGAGGGCAGGGCTAGAGATATGGTTACTCTTGGAGACAACACCACCAAGAAAGTAGTGGGCGCAGGTATAATAAAAAACTCTAAGAACCTTTTGATTGAAAATATTTTTCTTATAGATGGACTATAACACAACTTTATCAACTTTAGTCAGCTTTGCGATTAAGGCTTCATCATAAAATTCTTGGCAAATACTTGCGTTATAAGCTTAAATAACAATACTATTTTACAGGGATAGCAAATCAATTATATTTACATGCTTGACTTAAATAATATTGAATGTGTAGCACTATTTAGCTTAAAAATTGCTGCTGATAATTCTTGGTTGTGACACTAGAGATTATTTCATGCTAGTATGAAAATCCTTAGGAGAGTGACCTAGAATGACCTAGTTAGAGGTGTCCCCAAGCTTAAATTCTCTAAAGACAACCTTTGTGATGCCTGCCAACTAGGGAAGTAAGTTCAATCCTCTTTTCACTGCATTAAGGACATTAGCACCTCTAAACCTTTAGAAATACTTCACATGGATTTGTTTGGACCCATTAACACTGCCAGCTTTAAGGGAAAAGTCTATGGATTTGTGATTGTCAATGACTACTTGAGGTTTACTTCGATTAGATTTCTGTCACATAAGAATGAGTCTTTTGATGAGTTTATATCCTTCTTCACTTGGATTCAGAAAAAGCTAGGTTAAGGGGTTAGGAAAAAAATGGGTCTTTAAGAATAAAATGAATTATTCTGGTGTGGTGGTTAGGAATAAGGCAAGATTGGTGGTTAAGGGGTACAACAAAATAAAATGGATTGATTTTGAGAAGACCTTTGCCGCTGTTGCTAAATTGGAAGCCATTAGAGTGCTACTAGCCTTTGCCTATTATAAAGGATTTAAGCTTCTTCAAATGGATGTTAAGAGTGCCTTTTGAAATGGGGTAATAAAAGAGGATGCGTTTGTAGAGCAACCCCCAGGTTTTGAGAGTTCCCAATTTCCAAATCATGTTTTCAAATTAAAATAGGCCTTATATGGATTAAAGCAGGCATTTAGAGCTTGGTATGAGAGGCTTAGCACATTCTTATAAGAGAGGGAGTTTGTTAAGGGGAGCATTGACACCACCCTTTTTTTGAGGAACCATTATTTAAATCTACTTCAATGATTTATTTTTTGGATCTTCTGATAAAATGCTTTGTGATGATTTTTTCAAAATAATGAGTAGGGAATTTGAGATGAGTATGATGGGAGAGTTATTCTACTTTTTGGGTTTTAGCATAAGACAACTCGATGATGGATCCTTTATAAATCAATTAAAGTATATAAAGGATATCTTAAAGAAATATGAAATTGATAAAGATAAGCTAATTAATACTCCCACGACCTCTAGTGTTCAGTTGGATAAGGATCCAAATAAAAAATCAGTTGATCAAAATAAGTATAGAGGGATGATTGGATCATTACTTTACCTACTGCTAGCCGACCAAATATAATGTTTATTATTTATCTCTGTGCCAGATTTCAAGTTGATCCTAAGGAATCTCACCTGAATGTAGTAAAGATAATTTTTATATACCTCTTACGAACCAAAAACTTAAGAATTTGGTTTCCTAGGCACAAGACTTCTTTTGAGATTATTGGATATTCTGATTCTGATTTTGCAGGATGTAAGGTGGGTAGAAAAAGCACTTCAAGGACTTGCTAATTCATTGGATAGTCTTTAGTCTCTTGGTCCAATAGAAAGCAAAACTCTGTTGCATTTTCCATTTTTGAAGCTGAGTATATTACTTTAGGAAGTTGTGTGGCCCACGTCCTTTGGTTGAAGCTGCAAGTTATGGATTTAGGGTTACCTATAGGCACAATTCAATCCTTTGTGACAATACTAGTGCCATCTACATTTCTAAGAATCCTATCCAACATTTAAGGACCAAGCACATAGACTTAAGGCATCACTTTATTAGAGATCATGTGACCGAAGGAGACATTGAGTTACACCATGTGGCAACTAAGAATTAACTGGCTGACATCTTTACTAAACCGCTGGCCTTTAACACTTTCAGCACTTTAGGAACCATATTGGGTGTGATTGACATAAATGCATAAACTTCAATTCTGTTCATTTATCTATTGATTGCTATTTTATTTTTGTAGTTTTTTCTTTTTATACTTTTTTTCTATTTCATTTTTGTTAATTTGATTTTCTTCATTTTATTTTTTCTTTTGATCACTAGTGAATTGATAACTTAAGTCGTTTTTTTTTTGAAACCTTGTAGTCAATAATTGACTTTTCCAAATCAATTAAAGGGCGGTGATTGTTTCCTTCTCTCTAACTTATTTTAGTGGTATAATTTTCTTATCTAAACAAAAATATATCTCACATTCACAACTAGATTTTGAAATTGAGATATTTTTATTCTTGCTATAGTAATCTATCATATATATATATATATATATATATATATATATAATGTTCAAAGACTCTATTTTACCTTCTGATTTTTGTAATCTTATCATTGAATTTATCATAAGATTTTTTATTTTATTTTGTGATTTATTCTTCCTTTCATTAAAGAGTTAGTTTTTCTTCTCTAATATCTGGAAGATATAATCAGAGCTGAGAATTTTTATGAATTTTGAAAAAGGGATATAGCTTATAAATAATAAATGAAAAAAAAGTGGCCAATGATGCCAAAATTAAAAGATGTATAATGACACCAAATTGAATACACACACACACACACACAAAGTGTATCAAAAATAAAAAGATGTGCAAAGAGTGCCAATCAAATTGATAAGAGGCATAAAATGAGCCCACCAAAAGCATGCTTCTTCTCTTTCAAAATTTTTAAATCTTAGAAGAATTCATGTGTCACTTGATATTTTTCAAAGGCTTGATTTTAGAATTCATAATTATAACTAATTACTTTGATATATTATTCTATAAAATTTTTTTCTAAAACCAAGTCTTGAATGAATCTCTTTTTCTTATCCAATTGATTTTAATGATTTAAATCCTTATTTTCACAAGACGGTTTCCCCTAGGAGAGGTTTGAGTTAGGGCTAACAGGATCAGTTGTTCTATCATTTTTTTCAGATTTTAATGATGTTAACTCATTGATTCTTACAAATTTTTTAATTCAATCACATGGAAAATTTATCATATTCAAGCTTTGATTAAAAAAAAAACTTTATTTTACTTTTGTTCTTATCTTTTTCATATTTTATTTTTTCTTTTAAGTTGATTTTTCATGTGTTTGGGCCTTCTCTGATCATCTCCTTCCATTCTCTAATTTTAAACTTTTTCTCACATCATCCCGGATGATATTTATGTCATCCTGGATGATCTATTAAATTCTCTCTTGGAATTCCATCTGACGGCTATTTCGATTCTTCTATTTCTGATCATCCTAGATGATCCATTATCATCCAAGATGATCTGATCATCCTCTGTTTCAAATATTTTTGATCATCGTGGATGATCCTCCTCATCCTAGATTATTTTCATAATTTTTGCCCAAATATTTGTGATCGTCCCGGATGATACACCTATTCGGCCTAGATGATCCACGTGGCAAAGTTTTGCACTCAATTTTAATTCGACCGGTATAATCCATTATTGTGCATCATCCTAGACGATCCACCTAACCGGCCAGGATGATCTTCTTTTTTCAATGGTCATTTGGCTTAACTCCTCGGAATGACCACCTGTGTCTTATCATCCCAGACAATATCTGATCGTCCAGAGTAACTTTACCACTTTTCTAACCAATCAGCATGAATGTAATTATTGCACCCAATTGGCCTGGATGATTCTACGATTATCCTAAATGATCGAGATGATTCTTTAAAAATTGAGGCATTCCACCACTTTTTCTCACATACTCTTCTTTCATCAATCTTGGACTTCCTATTTCCTTCTAGTTTCTTGATAATGGTTGGTGGAAAGAGATATCGCCATCATTCTAGGAGTTCCTCGAGGGAGAATCTGGACCCTCACTTCACTGAGGTGGAAGATCACTATCTCTATCAAAGATATAAAATAGCTGGGATTACTATCTCCCGGACTTTTAACCCGCACATTCTTTTTTATTCTATCCTATATTTATTTGAGCACACTTCCTTGACCTTCCATCATACTCTCTTTGTCCCTTTCAACTCTAAGCTTCTTTTTGAATTTTTCAATAATCTTTGTATAAATTCTTCTTTCACTGCTCTCGGGTTTTATGTAAATCAACGTCCCATTAAAATCATATTTCAGGAATTTCAAGAGCTATAGCAACTTTCCACCATAGGGGACAAACTCCTTATCCATTGTTATGATCCTAACTACAACTGGGCTCCGGCCAACCACTTCCGTAGAAACACTAATGCTCACTTTCATGTTGGAGAGTCTAGTACCTTACACAAAGATGTGGAGTGAGGAACCCCATCTTAAATGGGGCTTGGTAGAGCCAGAATTTTCTTTTGGTAAGACCAATGGCATGGAGGTATGTCTATTGGCAATTTTTTTAATTTTGTTATTATAGCTGCCACTAAAGTGGTATCTTTTATCACTGATAACACTTAGGATTATATCAAACTAGCTGAAAATCTTTTGGGAAATGTTATTTTCAAAATTTTTAATTTGCCCATTAACACTAATTCTGATGATCTACTATTATGTGATTTATCTCATAATGGTAAATTCAAGGTAATGGATTCTTGGCATATGTTTAGGGTGAAAAAAGATGTTAAGATGGTTTTTGCTATGATTTTGCATAAAAGTATCCCAAACACCAACTCGTTTTAATGTGAAGAATTTTGCATAATTACATCCCTACCGATGACATTTTGAGAAAAAAAAAAAGGTTTCATTATTACTTCTAGATGTCATTGTTTCTTTCATGTGGAAAACATGTATCATATGTTTGTCTCTGGCCCAATTGATGTCAAAATTTAGTATCACTTTGACGACATTTTCAAGTTAAACATTTTTAACATCAATATGACCATTAGATGTCGATCATATTATTAAGAATATTAAGGACAATACTTTTAAAATTTTTCAAGCTAAGTTTCTTATATCAAAAAATTATAAGAATTATTCTTTTGTTGCCCATCACTTTGGTATCACTCTGTAGACAAGTTGCTATTTAGAGGATCCTACTTTGGTGTATTGTAGAAAACCCACGTTCAATACTTTTAAACTTAATGTTGATGGTTCTTTTAAATTTGAAAGCTTTTGGGTCTGGATGTATCATAAAGAAAGACAAGGGTAATATGGTTATGGTGTTTGCTAGCCCTTTGGACAAGTGCTCTATGTTTTATGCTAAGTTTTAGCCATTCTCATTGGCATTAAATTATGTATATCCCTTGATATTATGAATATTTTGATTGAAGTGGGAACCACGTCCACTATTCATTTTCTTATGCAGCAGTCAAATAGTGTTTGTAGTCTAAAAGTTTTCTATCTTATTAGAGAAATTAATCAGTTGCTGATGTTTACTAACTTTTCCATGTCTCGTGTGCACAAAGAAGGCAACATGTGCGCCGATTGGTTGGTGAATTTGGGTTGCATGTTCGATAGTCTCGCTGATTTTTCCATTTCAAATCTTCCTTTGATTATTAAAGGCGGTATTAGGTTGAATAAATTAAGATTGCCTTATATTTTAAACTAGTTCCTTATTGTGGTTTTGTTGTGCTTGTTTCAATTTTCGTGTTTTCATGTTGTCTGTTTCTATGGATTTGTGGGGAATGGTTATGTTTTGGTTTTTTGATTTGTTAATTTTCATCATTATTGTGGGTATTGTTCTGATGGAGTTGATCTGTGATTGCACCCTTTCATTTGCTGACGGTATGCTTATTTGTTGCTCTCTTACCTCCTTGAAGTGTTACATGACCTGGGAATTAATGGGTATCTTTAGGAGCACGGTTGTGGATGGGGGCATGTTTCATTATCTCTGTGTTGGTGTTCTATTGGTTTTGTTATATAGTTGGACTTTTTGGGCTCAGGAAGCTTATATTTGCTATTACTAGGAGCTTTTGCATCATCTTTGCATTTTGTTTTTAGAGGTGGTTTAGTCTTTTAGCTTTGTTGGGGGTTTTTTGGTGTCCTGCTGTTGGTTGGTTTTTGTTGGGTTTGTACTTCTCCTAGGTTTCTATCTTTCTGTCTTTCGTTTATTTTTTTGCGTTACTCTAATTACATGTTTTATTCTTGACGTGGCCTAGGTTATCAATTATGGTTGAGTGGTTATGGTGGTAGGATAGTGCGACACTTGGGTTACTTAAGTGATGGTTGTTTGGTTTGGAACTTCCTAAGCTCTAACTGCCAGTCCTTAGTCTATTTTTATTGAAGTGGATCATTTTTTGCTGGCCTTTTGCTTACTGCTTCTTGTCGTACTGGTTACTTTGTGATTTGGCTGGCATAACCATGGTCGAGCCTTTTAGCTGCTGTGGTCAATTTCCATCGAAGGATATGAATTGCTTTAGTAAATATTCATCTTTTAATCTTTTTTTAGTATGGCATGTACTGTGTGTAACTCGCTGCCCTGTCTTTATAGTTGTAATTATACTGTCAAGCGGCATAACATTTTGCTTAACCTTTTACATATCAACAGTTAGAGCTATTTCTTTAATAATATTTCCTTTTGTGTTAAATCTATTTGAGTTTTGATTATCTCTTTCTTGAGTGTCCCTGCATCCATTTTTTACAAGTTTTTGGAGACTAGTGCTCGTTTTGTGTGGGGTCTTCTTTGGATGGGAAAGGCTATGTTGAATGATGTTTCTTCTTCCTATTACATTCCTTTTCTTAGAAGGTTATGAGGTTGTTTTATACTCGTGCTTAGTGGGGATCGCTGGCTATTAGGTTTTTTTGCTTTTCCTTATGTTTCTCTTTCGAGCAGTAGTGAGCTAGCTATCCCCTTAAGGACTTGTAATCATTTTTTTTATATTAACGCGTAGGCCCCTTCAGTGGGTTTTTTCCAAAAAAAATAAAAAATTTTACCTCTATTGGATGAGTCTGAGAGCTTGATGTTGGGCTTGTTTTCTTCCTTAGCTCTTTGGGGAGAATGTCTAAGAAGAGGCAAAGAGTGGAGGATGATTGTATGGAGAGTTTGGAAACCTTGAAGGATGTGTTGAGTCTAGTAATTAGGTTGTTAAGCCTAAGTGAATGTCCCAAGGCTACCAAGAGGGGGGTGAATTGGTAGTTTCAAAAAAATTTAAGTCCCCTTTTGAAAATTATTGAACCGAAATAAAATTTCTTTTAAATTTTGTAGAAAAATGTTTTTCAACCACAGAGTTTTTAAAACTGAAATATAAAGTGCGGAAACGTAAAAACAGTAAAGTAAATGACACCAGATTTATAGTGGTTCGGTCTATAACCAGACCTACATCCACTCCCCAGAGGCACCCTCTGAGTATTGCACTAATACCAATAGTGACTCTCCTTTTGCACCCACAGCAAGGCGGAGAAGCCTGTACAACACACTCTTTTCACCACTCCCCGGTGCGGCAGAGAACCGTCTGTCCTTTTACATAATTCCCAGTGTTGGCAGAGAACCGTCCGTCCTTTCACACTATCCCCAGTGTTGGCAGAGAACCGTCCGTCCTTTCACACTCTCCTAGTGTGGTCAGAGAACCCTTCAGCTGTTTACACTCTTCAAGTGTGGGCAGAGAATGTTGCGGATCAATGGTTCATGATTTTGATGATAGCAAACATTTCCTTTTCTATACGATTGCCTTATGTACTAACATTTCAGGACCACACACTCAAGACTACAATTCAGAAAACCAGCTCAAGATTGGGTAGACTAGGTTTGTGTCAGTTTGTAATCTTCTCGTTTCTTGAGTCAACTGTATTGGGTGTGGGACATGTTGTTTTGTAACATAGTAGTTTTCATGTTGTTCCCTTTAGGATTTCTGTTTTTGGTAACATCGGCCTGGACGATGGTCCTATCGGCCTGGCCGATCGGTCTAGAAACAGAAACCCTAATTAGGGCTTCCTCATTAAGGCAGCCGCCACAGATCGGCTTGGACGATATGCTCAAATTCAGAAAGAAATCAGCCGCCATAATCAGTTTAGGTATTCTTTATTTTAGGAAATCGGCCAGGACGATAATCCTATCGTCCGGGACGATCTAACTCAATCATACCTAAATTGATCTAGTTTTATTTGGAAGGAATTAAATGCTGATTGATACGATCCAATCGGCCGGGCCGAATATGGGATCGGCCGGGACGATGGCCTATACAACTTGCATCGGCCAGCACCAATCCAGGGCTATGATCAGGACAATAGAGTTGGTTTTAAACTAATCGGCCCGGACGATCGTGAGATCGACCAGGACGATATAACCAATTTCCTTCTGATCGTCCCAGATCGTCCCGGGCTAATGAGCTGAAATTGAACCAATCGGCCAAGACGATATGCCTATCGGCCTGGACGATAATGTCGGCAACTTGCATTAATGAGCTCGTTTTGAGAGCTTCTATTTAAGCTATGGCATGGCACTTTGTAAGTGTCTTTGGCAGCCATTGTAGCTTCGTTCTTGTGGGGGAAACTTGAAGAGAAAGCTTGAAAGGGAGAGAGGAAAAGGTGGAGTTTGAGAGGGAGAAGATCCTGTGAGGGGGAGGAACTCAAGGGAGTGTGGTGGGGGATCTACACGGTTGCTCCGGCGAACTCGCATCTTTGTACCATCGGATTCAAGGCTTGTCTCGAGGTAAGTTCACCAAAGAAGAAGATCTCTTTGGTGTCAAAGGACCCGGCGACTCCGCCGCACCGGGGAAAGTGGAAGTGATTTTGTAAGGGCTTCTCCGCCTAGTCGTGGGGGCTAAAGGAGAGACACTAGTTTAGTGCAATTCTTGGGGGGTGCCTCCAAGGAGTGGACGTGATCGAGGTTTGACCGAACCACTATAAATTCGGTGTGTTCTTTCTTTTTACTGCTTCCGCATTTTAATTTCCGCACTTTGATTGTGGTGATTTTGATTGTGTTTTGGTTTTAAGGTTTTCCAATTCACCTCTCTCTTTTAATTAGTTTGGGACTAAGTTCAAGAGGGCCTAACATCCCGAACGAACTTTCAGAGAACCCTTCGGCTGTTCACACTCTCCAAGTGTCGGCAGAGAACCGGATCTCCTTGACAGATCTTCTCACAAGAATCTAGAAGGAAGAAGGAAAAGAGTGAAGTAATCCTAATTCACAAGTAGAGACTCTTACCTTTGAACTCCAAGTGAAGCCTTCTCGCTCCAGTGGTAGGAATCCTCACTTGAATGCTCTCTTCCACTCTCTCCTTGGCTATTCTCTCAAGAGGCACGAAGATCAAATGACAAAAAAGATTGGGTGGCAGTCTAATTTGGACTATTTATACAAAAGACAATAAAAACTACCCAAAAACTGCAAGTATTCAATTATGTACGCAGTGGATCGTCCTGTACGATCGTGGATCGTCCTGGACGATTTTACTTAAATGATCTGAAATGACCCTATTTTAATATGTGTACGAAATGTCTTCGTACAGATGATCGTCCTGTACGAACTGGGTTCGTCCAGTACGAACGGTTATTACCAGGTCGGTTCTAGAAACTGCTAAAAACTGTCCTAAGTCGGTTAATCGTTTGGACGAAAATTTATTCGTCTGGATGAAATTTTTACAGAGGACAGATCGTCCTGGACGATTATTTACTTCGTCTGGACGAAAATTTTCCAGAAAACCAATCGCCACGGACGATAATTGAATTTCGTGTGGACGAAAATTTTCCAGAGACTCGATCGTCCTGGACGATTTTTAATTTCATCTGGACGAAAATTTTCCAGAGAACCAGTCGCCATGGACGATAAATTAATTTCGTCTGGACGAAAATTTTACAGAGAGCCAATCGTCCTTGACGATAATTAATTTCGTCCTGGACGAATAGGACTTAGAAAAAATTTTCCGAGCAAGTTCCTATTCGTTCCATATGCTCTATAGGAGATAACTGTCTGATCGTCCAGTACGAATATATATCGTCCTTTACGATCAAAATAAATTTTACATGATCTCCTCATGTGTGTGTGTATATTTTTATTCACTCAAGTTACAATCACTCCCTTTCAATTTTTATTTCAAAGAAAAGTGCAAGCTTCAAATATTACAGAGTATCTCATGCTGAATTCAATTTGAAGTCATCGTAATCTGGAGTTTGTTTTCCCTGAAATGTTAGTACACACAAGAGCAAATACAATTTTTCCAAAATTGTCAGGAGATAACTACACATTTGAACAATAATGTTTGGAATCATCAAAACTTCATAAGTTGCAAAAATGTAAAGCATGCAAATAGCAACTATCTTAACAATCTCCCCCTTTTTGATGATGGCAAAACAATTATTGTTTGTATGATTTCAATTTAAACAAATCTTCTATCTCCTAAACTCCCCCTGAATTGATGAATACATGAAAATAAGGAGGCAATTTGAACTATAAAACACAAAAAAAAATTTTATTTTTCAAAAAAAAAAAAACCTAGAGACACACAAACACACAAACAAAACATACACAAAACATACAAACATACAAATACAAACATACAAACACAATGATTTCTCCCCCTTTTTGACAACAACAAAAAGTGAAGAAGAAAAAGACGAGAAATATAAGTAATTGTATGAAATTCATTTGAACATTTAATCTAAATGGTGATTGATACAAGGTGTGCAATTTTAAACTAAAAACATTAGGTTAATCATAGAAATTCATGAAGTTTAAAAAGTGATATAACATTGTAAGTAAGAAGAATTTAGCAAAGGCATGATTCAATTTAGACATTCCAATATAGAAAATCATTACAAGAGAGATGAAGACAAATTTGATATTTCAAAGTTCAATAGAATATAAATGAACATAAGATCAATTTGAATTAAGAGATGAAAGAATTTGGAAAGAAGAGAATTACCACATGTGGCGCTTTGCGCATCTTTTTCAAAATTTTTGGGCACATTTTTGTGCATCTTTTGATATTGGGCTGATTTTGTGCCTCTTTTTCATATTTGCGAACCTTTGCGCATTCCTTTTGATTTTTGTACTTTTTGTATAATTTTTTCAAGAGTAATTGAGACCAATTCTTTCCAAAAATCAATAATCTAAAATTTGCATAAATATTATTTGAGCAAGGAAATACAAAATAAGAAAACATCTAAATTGTAATAATAATATTAACTTTTATGTAGTCTAAATGAATAGAGATGAATTTAAAAGTTCTAATTACAACAAGTTATAAATAACTTTTAAATTTAGAAAGACTAGATTTTCTAATGTAGATAATCTCAAATTACAATCTAATTTAAGCACTATGAAGATTAAATAATACTAATGAAATTCATAAAAATTAACTACATTTCAAAAACAAATCAAATTTGAAACAAGAACTACATGCATTGATATTAATGAAAGGATTACACATTTCATAATATCTAAAAACATTTAAGAACATACTCTTAACTTAAAAGAAAGACAAACATAAAAACAAACATTTAACATAAACACTGACACAACAAAACATGAAACAAACACGAGTACAGCAAACATAAAGAAAATCATCTCTACTGTTCTGGTGGAGGAGGAGGAGGAATGCCACCGAAAAGGTTGAAGTAGGAGGCCATCAACATTACATTGGTATTGATTTCATGTACTTCATTTCTAATTATACCAATGTCTTGTTGTTGCTGCATAAGTTGAGCATCAAATTGATCAAACCTTTGATCAACATGAGTCTCTAATCTATCAAATCTCTCAATCAGATTCTGATAATCTGACTGAGGTGCAGAGGTTTGCACTCCTTCTTCTTCTTCTTCTTCCGAGGCACTGTCATGTGCTTTTTCTTTTTCCTTTTCTTCCTTGAAAAGCAATCTGAAGGAAGCATCATTATAATAAACTGGCTCTTCATACTCATCATCAGGATGCACTAAGTTATACTTCTTTTCCAAGATGTAGGTAACTAAGTATCCTAAAGAGATGTTCCTTTTTCTTTTCTGATCTGCATGTCCTATTTCTGAAAGCCCATAGATGTGATCTATGATAAGTTGGGCTTCGTCAATTGGGTGATGATCCATAATTAAAAAGGTTAGAATAGAAAGGAGAGGGGTAATATTGATCCTATCACCAGCTTTAGGAATGATTGAAGAACGAAGGATATGCTGGATGATACGGGCATTCTTGGTCATACCGGATACTCTAGCAACATGATAGGTTAGGCCACTTTTTCTAATTACCCTATTGACATCTTCCCATTTGAATGTGGTTTCAGTCATTAGGGTGTGAGCTTTATATCCTTCAGTTCTTAAGTTTAGAAATGCACCAATGTTATGCTTGGTGATTTCTACTTTTTGCTTGAAAACAAAGGAACTAATGGAAGAGTGGTCCGAGTTAAAACTCATGTTTGCTAGAAAATAGTGGAAGGTTTGCTTGTTGTAGAAGTGGGAGAGAAAGTATGAAATGGAATTGGGTTGAGGCAAAAAGGTGCATTACCTTATAATTTATCTCGCCTAGTCTCTCGAAAACCGTCCCCTACAATGAAACGACATTTGTTCGTCTGGACGAACCAAAAATTCGTACAGACGAAATCCATATTTAAAACTTTCTTATCCACTCAACCGCTGCATTCAATCGTCTCGACGTTTGAGAAAAAGAAAAATTTCATCCTGGACGATCGTTAGATCGTACAGACGATCTAATTAAAAACTGCTCTCAAAACGGTTAAATTTCACGCAAACCAATTTATCTCACATCGTCCAGTACGAAACAAAAGTCGTCCCGGACGATTTCTTCCAATTTTTGAATTTTAAATTTTTAATTTAAGAAAATCAAACTAAACATTTAAAAACACAGAAAACATAAAACAAAAACTTACACTCAAAAACAAGTTCATTCAAAAACACACAAAAAAATTCACAAAATCAAAAACAAAACAAAAACATAAATATCAATGTTGCAAAGACATTTTGTTTAGGCATTTAAATCAATAACACCTAGCCTTGTTCTTAAAGTACTGAAGGTATCAAGGGCTAAAGGTTTTGTAAAAATGTCTGCAAGTTGATTTTCAATTGAAACATGTGTGAGTTCAATTTCTCCTTTGGATACATGATCCCTTATGAAATGATGTCTTATATCAATGTGTTTGGTTCTAGAATGTTGAATAGGATTTTTGGAAATGCAAATAGTACTAGTATTGTCACAATAAATTTGAATAGTGCCTACAAATAATCCTAAATCAATCAACTGTTATTTTAACCACAGTACTTGTGCCACACAACTTCCTAATGCAATGTATTCTGCTTCTGCAGTAGATAGAGCTACTGAATTTTGTTTTCTACTGGACCAAGAAACTAATGAATTTCCAATGAATTGACATGTTCCAGAAGTGCTTTTCTTATCCACTCTACAGCCTGCAAAGTCAGAATCTGAATAACCAATAATTTCAAATGAAGAGCTAAACTTAGGATACCAAATTCCTAAGTTTTGAGTTCCTAGTAAGTATCTTAAAATACTTTTCACTTCTATCAAATATGATTCTTTTGGATCTGATTGAAATCTAGCACATAAGCAAACACTGAACATAATATATGGTCGGCTAGCAATCAAGTAAAGCAAAGATCCAATAATCCTTCTATATTTCTTTTGATCAACAGATTTTCCCTTAAGGTCCTTATCCAACTGAACTGAGGAACTCATTGGTGTACTAACAGGTTTTGCATTGTCCATTTCATATTTCTTGAGGATGTCCTTAATATATTTAGTTTAACTAAGAAATGACCCTTCCTCAAGTTGCTTGATGCTAAAACCTAGAAAGTAATTTAAATCTCCCATTAGACTCATTTCAAATTCACTACTCATTGTATTAGAAAAATCATCACAAATATTTTTATTTGAAGATCCAAAGATGATATCATCCACATAAATTTGAACAATGAGTATTTCCTTTCCAAATTTCCTTAAGAAGAGAGTTGTATCCACACTTCCTTTTTCAAAAGATCTTTCAAGTAGAAAAGTGCTCAATCTCTCATACCAAGCCCTAGGTGCCTATTTCAATCCATATAATGCCCTTTTTAACTTAAAAACATGGTTTGGGTATTTTGAATTTTCAAATCCTGGAGGTTGTTCTACAAAAACATCTTCTTCAATAACACCATTCAAAAAGGCACTTTTGACATCCATTTGAAACAATTTAAAACTTTTAAAACAGGCAAAGACAAGTAAAACTCTAATTGCTTCAAGTCTTGCTACAGGGGCAAAGGTCTCCTCAAAATCAATTCCTTCAATTTGATTATACCCTTTAGCAACTAATCTAGCCTTATTTCTAATGACTACTCTTGAGTCATTCATTTTATTTTTGAACACCCACTTAGTTCTAACAACACTTTGATCTTTTGGCCTTGTAGTTAATTCCCAAACTTTATTTCTTACAAATTGATTTAACTCTTCTTGCATGGCCAATATCCAAAATTCATCAGAAAGTGCCTGATCAATATTAGTGGGTTCTATGGTTGAAATAAAGGCTGAATGATTGACTTCATTATTTAATCCACGCCTAGTTCTAACACCCTCACTAGGTTCTCCTATAATCAATTCTCTTGGGTGGTTTTAGAAAATCTCAAATCTCTAGGCAAAGGGTTTTCTCTTTCCAAATTTTCTTCCACATTTTCTTCCAAATTTAATCTATCAATCTTTTGGGAGTTTTCCTCAATTTCTTCTTCAACAATATTTGGCTCTTCTAAATTTCCAGATTCATCAAATACAACATGTGTGGTTTCTTCAATAACTAAAGTTCTTTTGTTGAATACCCTATAAGATTTTCCAACACTTGAATATCCAACAAAAATTCCTTCATCTGATTTTGGATCAAATTTTCCTAAGGCAGATTTTCCATTGTTATGAATGAACACCATGCAACCAAAAACATGCAAATGAGACAAATTTGGTGTTCTACCTTTTAGTAACTCATAGGGTGTTTTATTTAAATTCGATCTCACATTCACCCTATTCAGAACATAACATGCAGTGCTAACCGCCTCAGCCCAAAAATATTTAGGAAGTGAGTATTCTGCCAACATTGCTCTGGCGGCTTCTATTAATGTTCTGTTTTTCCTTTCAACTACCCCATTTTGTTGAGGGGTTCTAGATGCAGAAAAATTGTGATCAATCCCTTTTTCTTTACAAAAATTTTCAAATCTTTCATTTTCAAATTCTCCTCCATGATCAGTTTGTAAAGACATTATTTCACATCCTAGATTTCTCTGTATCCAAGTTGAAAAATTTCTGAATTCCTCAAATGATTCACTTTTATGAAAAAGAAATCTAACCCAAGTGAATCTAGAGAAATCATCCACAATAACAAATCCGTATACCTTCCCTCCTAGACTTACAGTTCCTACTGGTCCAAAAAGATCCATGTGAAGAATTTCCAATGGTTTACTAGTTCTAAGATCATTATTGGACTTAAAAGAGGATTTGACTTGTTTTCCTAATTGACATGCATCACAAAAGTGGTCCTTAGTAAAGTCTAGTTTTGGTATACCTCTTACTAAATTCTTTTGGGTAATTCTCCTAAGATTTTTCATACTAGAATGACAAAGTCTCCTATGCCAAAGCCAAGATTCATCAGAAATAGTTTTCAAACAGAAAGGAGTAGGAGTATGAAATGAATTCAAATCTAGCATGTAAACATTGTTAACCCTTTTTCCATTTAAAACTTCTTTCCCATTTAGGCTTAATATGCAGCTAGTAGGTAAAAATTTTACATTATATCCCTTGTCACATAGCTGACTTATACTTAACAAATTATGCTTTAAGCCTTCAACCAATAACACATTGTCTATAAAAAAGTTTTTGAAATTACCAATCATACCAGATCCAACTACTTTCTTTGTGGTATTATCTCCAAGTGTAACCTTGCCTCCATTCCTAGCTTCTAGCGATATGAATTGTGTAGTGTCTCCAGTCATATGCTTTGAACATTCGTTGTCCAGGTACCATATGCTCCCACGAGGTCTTGTGTGAGAGCAATCCTCTTCTTGATCTGAGTGATCCACATTGTCTGCCATCAAGCAAAGATTAGTGACTTCTTCTTCTTTTTCCATCTCAGATAAGTCTGAAGCTGAGTCCGCCCAGAAAGCTCTTTGAAACTTCTTATTGCCCTTCTTTACCATAGGTTTCTCCTCCACCTTCTCCTTACCAGGAATGGCATTGAGTTTTGGGCAATCAGTCTTGATATGACCTGGTTTTCTGCATTCATAACAAATCACTTCATTAGAAACCTTGCCATTTCTGTTAAACTTACCTCTACTCCATTGCTGGCGTCTCTTCTGCTTCCTCTTTAAAAAGCTTCTGAATTGTCTAGTCATCAGTGCAATATCATCTTCATCCTCAGGTTGTGAGTGTTCACTCTCTGACTCTTCTACTTTTAGTGCTATATTCTTCTCCTTTCGAGATTCACCTGCATCAATCTTTCTTTGACTTACTCCTTGCTCATAAGCAATGAGTGAACCAAGAAGATTGTCAATAGAATAAATGTTTAAATCTTTAGACTCTGTAATTGCAGTAATTTTTGCATCATAAGCAGTAGGTAAACAACGAAGAATCTTACTGACCATTTCAGCATTAGTTAATTCCCTACCAAGTGCATGCAAAGAAGTGATAATTTGTGTAAATCTTGTGTACATGTCGGAAATAGATTCATTATGTTTCATGCAAAACAATTCATAGTCATGTAACAAGATATTGAGCCTTGATTGTTTAACCTCATTTGTCCCTTCATAAGTTATACAAAGTCTATCCCATATGTCCTTTCCGCTTTTGCAAGTGGAAACCCGCATGTAGTCTTCAGATTTTAAAGCACAAAAGAAACTGTTTAAACATTTGGCATTTAATTGTGCTAAGTCACGTTCTTCTACAGTCCAATCTGTAAAAGGTATTTCTACCATTACTCCATCAACTAATCTAGTTGGTTTTGTGTAGCCATCCTGGACTAGTATCCACATGCGATAATCAAGTGACTGTAAGAAAGTAGACATGCGTGTTTTCCAAAAATCAAAATGAATATTGTCAAACAATGGAGGTCTAGTGATAAAGTAACCCTCATGTGTGTTTCGGTTTCCGAAAGTAGCCATCTACGTTAATCAAAAAGTAGTTCAAACTTATGATTTTGAAATGATGCTCTGATACCACTTGTTGAGTCTAGTAATTAGGTTGTTAAGCCTAAGTGAATGTCCCAAGGCTACCAAGAGGGGGGTGAATTGGTAGTTTAAAAAAAATTTAAGTCCCCTTTTGAAAATTATTGAACCAAAATAAAATTTCTTTTAAATTTTGTAGAAAAATATTTTTCAACCACAGAGTTTTTAAAACTGAAATATAAAGTGCGGAAACGTAAAAACAGTAAAGTAAATGACACCAGATTTATAGTGGTTTGGTCTATAACCAGACCTACATCCACTCCCCAGAGGCACCCTCTGAGTATTGCACTAATACCAATAGTGACTCTCCTTTTGTACCCACAGCAAGGCGGAGAAGCCTTTACAACACACTCTTTTCACCACTCCCCAGTGCGGTAGAGAACCGTCCGTCCTTTTACATAATTCCCAGTGTTGGCAGAGAACCGTCCGTCCTTTCACACTCTCCTAGTGTGGGCAGAGAACCCTTCAGCTGTTTACACTCTCCAAGTGTGGGCAGAGAACCCTTCGACAGTTCACATTCTCCAAGTGTCGGCAGAGAACCGGATCTCCTTGACAAATCTTCTCACAAGAATCTAGAAGGAAGAAGGAAAAGAGTGAAGTAATCCCAATTCACAAGTAGAGACTCTTACCTTTAAACTCCAAGTGAAGCCTTCTCGCTCCAGTGGTAGGAATCCTCACTTGAATGCTCTCTTCCACTCTCTCCTTGGCTATTCTCTCAAGAGGCACGAAGATCAAATGACAAAAAAGATTGGGTGGCAGTCTAATTTGGACTATTTATAAAAAAGACAATAAAAACCACCCAAAAACTGCAAGTATTCAATTCTGTACGTAGTGGATCGTCCTGTACGATCGTGGATCGTCCTGGACGATTTTACTTAAATGATCTGAAACGACCCTATTTGAATATGTGTACGAAATGTCTTCGTACAGATGATCGTCTTGTACGAACTGGGTTCGTCCAGTACGAACGGTTATTACCAGGTCGGTTCTAGAAACT
The DNA here is from genome assembly GCA_022539455.1 of Dendrobium nobile. NCBI lineage: Eukaryota > Viridiplantae > Streptophyta > Magnoliopsida > Asparagales > Orchidaceae > Dendrobium > Dendrobium nobile. Next base: position 55,368,761 of record CM039735.1, read on the forward strand.
GCTGAAAACTGTCCTAAGTCGGTTAATCGTTTGGACGAAAATTTATTCGTCTGGACAAAATTTTTACAGAGGACAGATCATCCTGGACGATTATTTACTTCGTCTGGACAAAAATTTTCCAGTGGACCAATCGCCACGGACGATAATTTAATTTCGTCTGGACGAAAATTTTTCAGAGACTCGATCATCCTGGACGATTTTTAATTTCGTCTGGACGAAAATTTTCCAGAGAACCAGTCGCCATGGACGATAATTTAATTTCATCTGGACGAAAATTTTACAGAGAGCCAATCGTCCTGGACAATAATTAATTTCGTCCTGGACGAATAGGACTTAGAAAAAAATTTCCGAGCAAGTTCCTATTCGTTCCATATTCTCTATAGGAGATAACTGTCTGATCGTCCAGTACGAATATATATCGTCCTGTACGATCAAAATAAATTTTACATGATCTCCTCATGTGTGTGTGTATGTTTTTATTCACTCAAGTTACAATCACTCCCTTTCAATTTTTATTTCAAAGAAAAGTGCAAGCTTCAAATATTATAGAGTATCTCATGTTGAATTCAATTTGAAGTCATCGTAATCTGGAGTTTGTTTTCCCTGAAATGTTAGTACACACAAGAGCAAATATAATTTTTCCAAAATTGTCAGGAGATAACTACACATTTGAACAATAATGTTTGGAATCATCAAAACTTCATAAGTTGCAAAAATGTAAAGCATGCAAATAGCAACTATCTTAACAGGATGTAGTGCTAGTTCTCTCTTACATATCTTCACCAGCAATCCTTTAAAGGTTGGAAGAAGTGGTAAAGTGATAAGGGATTCTCTAGGAGTGAAAAGAAAGAAAATGAAGTTCTAGGGAAGTTTTAAAGAGTGAGCCTTTTGTAAATGAGAGTTTTGGGTAGTTTTCTCTATTCCAACTCACAGAGGCTCATCCAAGGGCTAGGATGAATCAGAGCTTTTCTGGATGATTTCCAAGTGTCCCAAGTAGTTAGGGGAGTATGCCTTAGCCAGGGAAGGACATTTCAAGGTGGAAAGCCAATTTTATCATTTTGTGCATGAGAAGACCACTTAGGTTAACATGGGATAAATTAATCATTAGGAGCTAGTTAGAGCATGCTTAAGATGGTTTTAGAGTTGGTTCCAATTAGCCAAATAGGTTGGTGAGGGCAGGATGAGTGGGTTTATATGTGTTTGACCTTATTTGACCATTTGGTCATATTTAATAGATTTGACCAATTTGATCTATCATACCTAGTCAAGCCACCTAATATAGATTATGGGAATTGCTTTAGTCTTTTTTCATGCAATCTTGGAGATTTAAATCAAAGGTTATGAGTTTGAATGTAAGAAATGTATTTGCTAAGGTTTTTGACTTTTGGAGTTAGTTGACTAAGTCAACGCACTTTGGGGTGACTCACCCATCCCTTGGGTTCAACAAAAGAATTAAATAGAATGAGGTTGAAGGGTTGGAGAGTTTAAATAAATATAATCCTTGACTTAAGAAAATTAATATACAAAAATATTAAATAAATAACAAAAAATCTAAAATAGAGACTAAAAATATAATGAAATATTTTTGTTTTATTTTGATTTTTTAGAATATAATTATGTAGAAGAAGAAATTTGTTGAAGGAAAATAATTTAATTTTGTTTCGTATCTTTACTAATTTTCAAAACCAAATTCATCCATGTTGACCTCTTTTTTGTATGCGATCATTAAGTACAATCCAGACCTTAGGATATATCGAGACCTAGGATTCTTCCACATCAATCAAGACCCTTGGATCTATCTTAACCCTAGGATTCTTCTAAATTTATCCATACTTTAGGATCAATCTAGATTCAAATAAATCCAAACCCCAGACTTTAATCCAAACCTCAATCAAGATCTTAATCCAAAATTTAAATTTATACCTCAATCTATTTTAACTTTAAGATAAACCATACTTCAAATCAAATCAAATCAGATTCAACACAAACCCAAACTCTATATTAATCCAGACCTCAAGATAATTCAAATCTCAATTCAATTCAAACTTCAATCTAGACTTCAAACTTACCTATACTTTAAGTTTATCCTTATACCAATTCTAGTTCAAATCTTGATCCGCTTCTGATCAAGCTTCAACCTTATCCCATCACTTATGATCATCCAAATTATCATAAATGATTTGGATAATTCAAATTCAAAATCAAACAATCAAATTCAAAATCTAATTCAATTCCAAAAATCCAGACTGAAATATAAGGCTAAAGGCTTAGGTCCTAAAAGCCTTTTCCAATGATTTTTAATTATTTCAAACCATAATCAAATGACCTCAGATTCCTGATCTATAAAATACATATCAAATATAAATGTCTCAGGATCGACTATCCAAATTTAACTTCATTTTGAGACCTCTAACCCCAGAAATTGGATTGAAATCCAAAAGCTATAAAACATTTAAATATTTATGAACTATGCCATTAAACCTATCACCCAATGAATCCTAGCCTTGGAGCCTTATCCATAATCTCTTATTATATTTAGGCCCTTAATTATGACTAGTTAAACATCAAACTGCATTTTGGTTGTCCTATTTTGACACCTAGTTGACCAAGGGTGAAAATGACCAAAATGCCCCTTAATGGAAATTTTGAAGTTTTCTCTAAACTTCAACTTAGCCTATTCAAACCAAAGTCCAGAACCTCTTCCAATGAATCATAAACATCATTAGGAGTGCATAGGACAAACCTATCAATTCCAAACCCTGACTTGGAGCTTTGGGTCAACCTGGTTGACTAAGTCAATCTAAGGACCATATCAACCCTTAAGCCATGGAATCCAACTCCATATACATTCAAATTTCATCAATCTTCTTTTCAACATCTCCCCCAAAGATTTGGTTTTGATTAGACCCATTGAACTAGTTAATATTTGACTTAGTTAAGTAAGACCAAATCTGGTCAAACTTGACCTATTTGGTTCAAAATCACCTCAACCATTCAATTCAAGCTCTCTAAATTCTCAAGCTTTCAAGCTTACATCAATAAGTGATTTAAGTACATTTAGATCAATTCAAAGTCAAGTCACCTTGATTTGACTTGGTCAAGTCTTAGTATAGGATTAAAACCATAGACCCTCCCATTCAAACTTCAACCTTAATGCTTTTGGGGACCTTTAAATTCATTTCACTTTATGCTTTAAACATTTTTAGTTCACCATAAATCAAGTCATAATGGAGCTGATTTTGTCAACTCATCAAGGCTTGGTTAAAAAATTTGAATTCCCATAATCCCATTCAAACTCCAACTACATGACCTTGCACTTATTTCAATACATCCAACCAGCTTAGGCCCACTCCCTCCATACCACCTAGGCAGGAAATAAGACTATTGACCAGTCAACATAGTAAATAAGTGAGCAAGAGATCTTTAAATTATCAAAGTAGTCAAATCTTCATTCTTAAACCAAATCCTCTCCTTTTGAAACCTCTCCAATAGTTATGATGTCTTCTAGAGACTTCTTAAGCTAGCCATCAACCCTTGGATCAAGATCAAATGGCCTTGATCTTTCCTATGTTCATATGAGGTAAAAAAACCCCTTTACACATGCAATATACCTTGGTATTTTAATTCATTTCCATCCCTACAACCCCAGCACACTTGGCAATAATCCAGGGAGTTTTCTAGTTGATCACATCCATCAAATCTCATGGATTCATTTATGGTAAAGCTACCTTAATCAAGGCCATTCTTCAACTCATATTGTCTCACCTCTCAAGCCTACTCAAGAATAATTCCTAATTCATTTGGGCTACCATCTTACTTGTCCACCTCATTCAAGTCAAAACCTGACGTTAAACATCACCGGCGATGAGCATTCCGGTGAACTCAAGCAAGGTCCATCCAACTCAAATACCAGATGTACATGAGATTTTCTGACTGCAATTTCTAAAGTGCAACATAGTGTTGATAGTCTAAAGGCTCAGAGAATCAAAGATCTTCTAAATCTATTCATTGGATTGAGGTAAAATTGCAACCCTAGGTTAGAACACATAGGGTAATATAACTTTTCATTAAGCATGTTTTAGACAATTAAAATGACTCCCCATTGATGCTTTTCATAAGTGGATCCTACATTTAAAATTTTAAATTGTATAATTGACTATCTTAGGAGAATGAGTATATTTTTCCTATAAATAGGGTTTTTATATTAGCCATGCAGGTAAACATTTTTTGAGCCATCGATCGCATGAACAATGCCTCAGATCTTGCCTTTCTAAGGGAGGTTCGACTATGTGTAGGCGTATATCAATTTGGATCATCGTGCAGCTCAATCTGAGCTGTTTGTCTGAAAAAGTAGGGGGATCAAACACTCCCAAGACGACACTGATGTGGTCAAGAAAACTACGTATTTGAGCAGTTGCATTTCCGCAAATGATTACCAGCGGTGCAATCCTTAGCATTAAATGTGCCACCACGCAGTCTTGTCAAACCAATTTGGCTTCGCCACGTAGCACTAACACAACTCGTTCATTTTATTTTAATTTAATTAATTTGTTTTAAACATAAAAAAATTCAAAAAATATTAAAAATTAATAATAATTACAAAAAATTAAAATTTTATATCACTTTTTTTAGAATTTAAACTACTTTATCTTAAAAATAAAGATAATTTAAAATATTTTATATATTTCAAAATATTTGAAAAATGAAATATTAGATATTTTAAATTAAATTTAATTAAAAATAATCCTTTTTTTAATTCTAAATTTTATTTTAAATATTTTAATTAAATTATTGAACATGTTTTAAAATAAAAGTTTAGTAAAAAAAACTTAATATGATTTAAATAATTTATATTATATAAATATTAAAATAATTAATTAATATTTAATTAATTAAACATTTTATATTTTCAAAACTAAAAGTTTCAAAATAAAATATTTTAAATTAATAAATAATTTTTTCAAAAAATATTAATTTTAAATTAAAATAAGTTTAAGATATATATTGTATATTTTAAATAATTTTTTTAATTAATTAAACATTTCAATATTTAATTTAAATCACATTCAAATAATTTTGAAAAATTTTCTGAAAGTATTTTAAATATTTTGGAAAATTTGTTAAACACTCATTATTTAATTTGATTTAATATAAGAAATATATTAAAATTAAGTATTTTAAAATTATTTTAAATACATTTAATTAATTTAAAACATTAAAATTTCAAATAAAGTTTAATTTTAAAAAATATTTTAATAATATATCAAAAATTTAGGTATTTTAAATATTTTAAATTAAAATTATTTTTCAAATTTAAAACTTAATTTATTTTAAATAAATTTAATTATTTTAATATTTTAGTAATTTTTAATTTAATTTTATATTAAATATTTTCAAAATTCAAATTTTAATTTTAAATTATTTTCTTAAATATTTAGAAAACTATTTTAAGATATTATAAATTTCTAAATAATTTAAAATATATTTTAAATATTTTAAAATTTTTATTAATATTTAATTAAATATTGACTTAAATTATTTTCAAAAATCAGAAACTTTTTTTAAAAATTATTTTAAATTTATTAAATTATTTTTAATATATATTTTTAAATTTTTTTTTTAAATAATATCTTAATTTTCTTTAAAATTCTAAAATTGAGCTTTTTTCCATATATAAAACTAATTTTAAAAATATATATGACAAATTTTAAGAGCTTTAATTGAGGAACTCTTAAAAATTCAAGCATAGGAGGAGTTTTAATGAATAGATTTGATGGGGATGGTTAGTGAATAATTATACTAATAATTCACTATTCAAGTTGTTAACTATTCATGTTACACTACAAGAAAATCAACGATTACTAGTAGAAATTACAACTGTCAAATAACTATTGGTTTTCTATTTTTGCATCACCTTTATCAGCGGCGAAGCAGTTGGTGCTAAAAATTTTTTTAGTGATAGAAGCTATGGATAACTATCAAAAATTGACCTAAATTTGGCCAAATCGACCCTTCCTTCTCATATATTCGTGTATCCTTTTCGTCCAGACGTCGCTTCACTCGCACTCGTGCTTAGCTTCGATAGCTTTCGCAGGAAACTGGTCGCAGACATTATAACTCCAATCAACAATCACGCCCTCACTCCGACCGTCAATAATGTCCTCACTCTACCGCCAAAATTTCTTGCTCTGTCTATCGATGCCCTCGATCACTCCAGCTAAGCCGAACTACTTGAAGGTTTGATTTTTTCTCTTACTAAACTTTTTAATATTATTTTGAAAATTAAAAGTTGCTAGATGAGTAGAGAATGAGTGTGTTGATTCTTATTTTTAAGAATAAAGGTGATAAATAAGATTGTGTGAATTGTAGAAGAATTAAGGTTTTGTGTCATACTTTAAAATTATGGGAGAGAGTTATGGAGCATAGGTTGCGGCGTGATGCTAATGTTTCACAAAAATAAGTTTGTATTCATGCAAGGTAGGTCTACTATGGAAGCTATTCATTTTTTTAGTGTGTTTAATGGAGAATATAGAGAGTAAAATGCATGGTCACTGTAATGCTAAATGCTTTAATCTACACCCACATTTGTAAAAAAATAAAGATTCCCAAAAAAATAATGAAGTGAATATTGTGACTAATACCATGCAAGAAATCCCTCATGAGCAAAATTCCTTAGAGTCTCTTGCTTCCAAGACTCATAGAATACCTGGGATTGATATCCAAGAGCCGGTGATACCTTACCATGCAAGAAATCCCTCATGAGCAAAATTCCTTAGAGTCTCTTGCTTCCAAGACTCATAGAATACCTGGGATTGATATCCAAGAGCCGGTGATACCTCTGGAAGATGGTATTGAAGGAGATGGTGTTGTGAAATCCCCAAGCACTCTTATTGATAATCGAAACCTCATTCATGTTGGTTTTGGCATTTCAAATCACCAAATGATGAAACTCATTAATGAGGGCCAAATGGATGTAATGGTGGTTGAGCATAATAGCACTACTATTCCCCAAAAAAATCCTTCTTTCAACACTTGAAAACCTTCTAATTATGATCATATTGAGACTAATGCTAATATTAAATCTCATGTGTTTACTGATATGAAGGATGAAGTGCAGGACAACAGCGACCAAAATATGGAACATGGAGAATTGGTGAAGGGTGTTTTGGGAAATTTCTTGGAAAACCAAGGTAATGATGGTGAAAAGGTTTGTAAGTATTCCCAAACTTTCTAAGAACACTAAAGTTAATAATGACTATGGCCATTCTAATAATGAAAATATAGATAGTTTTGTTAAATTTTTTGATTTCACTCCGGCCACATCAAGGAAAACTAAGAAAACAAAAAAACTATATTGCTTTCATCTAGAACTACACAATCACAAACTTCACACTTACATTCTAATGTTTAAGTAAATTATTTGGAATGTGCGAGGCATTGGTTTCCCTTCTAAGAGAATTAGAGTTATAAATTTATGCCGCATTCATAATTTTTCTCTTCTTATTTTGATTGAGTCTTTTATTTCTCATAACAAGTTGGATAGTACTATTCGACACTTGGGTTTAAATCATGGTGTGGACAATGTGTCTAAAAACATTTTGGTTTTTTTGGAAGGACCCTATGGTGATTCATATTTTGGGTGATTTTACTCAAGTGATTCATTGTTGCATTGATATTTTGCGTTATAACTATTTTGCCTCTTTTATTTACGCTGCTTCTTCCTATACTAATAGATGGATTTTGTGGGACCAACTCATCCAATTTCATGCCTCTATCAATTCTCCTTGGTTAGTGGGAGGGGATCTTAGTACTATTTCTACCCCATCGGAATGACTTGCGGGATCTAAACCTCTTATTCATTCGATGGAAGATTTCATTAACATGATCCTCGAGTGTAATCTCTTTGATATTGGGTATATGGGTAGAAGTTTTACTTGGAATCATGCTAGCCTTTGGCAAAGGTTGTATAGTGTGCTTTTTAATGATATTTTAATTAATACCTTCTCCTTTACACTTGTTGAGCACCTTAGTAGAACCTTATCTGATCACTCTCTGCTTCTGATTTCTTTAAAGTTCCTTCCCCTTCTGGTAACTTCCATTTTCAAAACATGTAGTTTCTTGATTCTTCCTTCCTGGATGTTGTTAATGACAATTAGCAATCCCCGTACACCTGAATAACTCTATTTTTAGCATGAACCATATTTGGCTTAAGTTGGAATGGTTAGAATATAAAATTCATTGGTGGAATAAGATTGTTTTTAAAAATGTTTTCTCTAATATCACTATGTTGAAAAGAAGGTTAATTCTTTCGATCTCCTGTGTCAACATTCCCCTTCTGATGCTAATTTTTCTTTGTTACAACATACCAAGAACTCTCTTTTTACTCTTCATGCTCAGGAAAAATCCTTTTGGAAAAAGAAAGTTGCCTCGAAGTACATAACTGATGGTGATAATAACACTAAGTATTTTCATGCCATGGTGAAGAGGAATAGAGCTAGAAATTGGATCCATAAAATTAACTTTGCTTATGGCTCTTCTACTAAGGATGTTGAGGAAATTGCTTCAACGAGTGTGGAATTCTTTAAGGGTTTATTTAACAATACTTTTAATCCTACTCCCATTGACACTCCAAATATAATTCCCCACCTTATTAACCAGTATGATAATTTTGCTCTAACTACCCTTCTAATGTTGGAGGAAGTTAGGAAGATAGTTTTTTTAAAAAAAAATTGACTCCGTGGCAGGTGAGGATGGCTTCACCACTAAATTCTTTAAAAAAACTTGGGATCTTATTCACATTGATTTATTTAATTCTATCTCTGATTTCATTTGGAATAATGTTATTCCAAATTTTTTCTCTTCCAACTCTATTATGCTTATTCCTAAAATTAATGGTGCTTCTACTTGGAACGACATTAGACCTATCAATCTTTGTACCTTTTTTAGTAAGTTGATCTCTAATTTACTCTTGAACAAACTTTCTCATTTACTTTCTAGAATTATTTCTTCTAAACAAACTAGCTTCATTCATGGTAGATCGATATCAGATAATATTTTATTGGTTTAGGAGATTGTGCATGACTTGGATAATAGGGTGCCTAGGGGTAACATTATCTTCAAGTTATATATTGCCAAAGCTTATGATAACATTAACTGAGATTTTTTTTATCAAATTTTTGGTTTATTTGGCTCTGACAATGGTTTTCTTAAACTTATTAAGCTGTCAATTAAAAATTATTTTTTCTTTACAATTATTATTAGTAAATGTAAAGGCTTCTTTAAGTCCTCCAATGGGTTGAGACAAGGTGATCCTATATCTCCTGCACTTTTTGTTATTGCTATGGAATTTATTTTCTAGAGGTATTTCCAATTTTTTTGAGAATTATCCTACCAACTATTATAGAACATTTTTTTTTTGGGGGAAGGGTGGGGGGGGATATGTTTTTATTTCTCACTTATGTTTTGCTGAAGATGTTATTATTTTTTTGAATGCTTCTTTTAATAGAGTTAAAAGACTTATGACTTTTTTAAACAAATTAGAAGCTTTTTCAATCTCTCTATTTATAAAAATAAGAGCTATTTTATTATCTCTTAGAAGGTTTCTCATGATAGGATGACTACTATTAGGAATTACACTAGTTTTATCAAAGGTTCTTTGCCCATTAAGTACCTGGGTGTCCCCCTTTAAAAGGGTAGAAAGATGAATTTTCTTTTTGATGATCTTATTTCTAATATGCACAATAAGCTCTTTTCGTGGAATTCTAATTTTCTTAGCTTTTACCGTAGGTTCACTCTTTTTATAAGTGTTTTTTGCTCCTTACCTATGTATATTTTTCAAACTCTGCATCCCACTCCTGAGTTGTGTAACAGGATTGAGAAAATTATTAATAAGTTCTTTTAGTGTGGCTCTATTGCGCATCATAAAGTGATTTGGTCCTCTTGGTACAATTATTTTGGTGTTGGAAGAAGGGGCTTTGGGTTACATGACCATGTGGGATTTAGCTCGTGCTTTCTCTTATAAATTGTGGTTTAATTTTCACTCTAAACGTTCTCTATGGGTTAAATTTATGAATATTAAATATTATAATGAGAAGCATCCCTTTATGTGCTTTTATAGGAAGGGTGATTATAAGGTTTGGAATAGACCTTGCAAGATCAAGTGGAGTGCTGAATCCCATGTCAAATGGGTTTTGGGCAAAGTGAACCTATTCTTCTAGCAAGATTAGAGGCTTCACGGACAGTCCATTGATTCTTTCATCTTTTCTACTTTGTTGTCTACCTTGAAAGTTCATGATTTTATTTATGGTAACATGTGGGATTACAATAAGCTATCTGATATTATTCATGATACTGTTCATTCTACTATTTTGAGTATTCTTATTAATATTGAGACTAATGATTTAATTCTTTGTGATCTTTCTTATAATGGGTTGTTCTCCTTAAAAGAGGGTTGGCATGATTTCACAGAGGAGAATGGTGTTAATAAAATTTATTCTAGGATTTGGCATAAGAGTATCCCTAATACTATTTCTATGATTGTTTGGAGAATCATGCATAACTACATTCCTTCTTATGAAAATTTGAGAAAAAGAGGCATTAACAGTACTTTTGAAGGCCAATGCTTCTTTCATGATGAACATATGCACCACATCTTTATCTTCGGCCTGATTGCTATTAAAATCTGGTCTTATTTTGATGACATTTTCATGTTAAAAAAATTCTCTGCTCATATCACTATTTATACTTTACTCAATTACTGGTTCATCAATGCTAAAGGGCATATTAAAAATGGTATTCCTTCTCTTACATTGTGGTTTTTATGGCATGCTAGAAATAATTATGTGTTCAATAACTATAAGATGGACTCCCATCACATTATTAGGAGTATTAAAGACAAGGGTTGTAAGCTTTTAGTTGCCAATCTTTTTTGCCCCAAAAAATTTTTAAAATTATTTTTAATTGCTCACAATTTTGGTATATCCTTGCCTTACAAAAGTACTTTGAGGACCCTAAGTTGGTGCAGTGGATCAAACCTCCCTAAAATATATATAAGTTAAATGTGGATGGGGCGGTGAAGAAGAACTCTTATGGATGTGGGGGGATTGTTAAAGATGCTCATGGTAACATATTTTTTTCCTTTGCTTACCCTCTTATGAAGTGTTCGGTGGTTTAGGCTGAACTCATTGCTATTCTTAATGGTCTTAAAGCTTGTATTTCCTTAATATTTCTAATATTTGGATTGAGGTGGATGTTATGTCCAGTATTCATTCCCTCATGAAGCATACTAAGAGTATCTTCAATCCATATATTTTCTATATTATCTGTGATATTAATTAGTTTTTTTAAGTTCAATTAACTTTAATATCTCTCATGTCTTCAAGGAAAGAAATTCATGTGATGATTTTCATGAGAACTTGGGGTGTAATTTGGTGCTATATGGATTTTGATGTTACTTATTTGCCTAATCTTCTTAATGGTTTAAGTAGGTTGGATAAAATGGGTTTACCACCTATGTTAGACTTTAGTTTTCTTTTCTTGTTTGATGTGTTGTTGGTTGGTTTTGAGGCTATTGCCTTTATTATATTTCTGTTGCTGTGCTTTTTGGTTTAGGATTTTAGCTATGATTTGGACTTACTTTTCCCTAATTTATACACCTTTTGTTTCCCTTCTAATCCTTAGAGCATTTTTTTAGTTGGGCTTTGGGTGTTGCTGTTGATGGTGTGCTGGACTTTTTGGCCTAGCTGGCGATATTTTTTTGGGTTCTTTAGGTTCCTTTGCTAATTGTCTAGGGGGTATCGGATGATTTGTAATTGATAGTTTATTTCTGGGGGGCCTATGTTTAGATGGAGTTTGGGGTGCCCCCTTCGTGTAGTTCCCTATCATGTTGGTTTTAATTGTTGAGGTATTTTTTAGGGTTCTCAGACTTCCTTTACCGCTCGGTTGATTTAAGAGTTCTAGAACTAGTTGTCTACTACCCAACTTAATTATGATGGCTTACTTCCTGCTTGTGATTTTTTTGACTCATTTCTACTACACCTTCTTATAGTCATACAGTTATGGGATTAGAACGGAGTGGCATTGGGGTTTTATTCATGAGGCCTACTCATAATAGAAATAGAACGAGAATTTTTCTTTTTATAACAATTTTTAAGTTCAGTAAAGTATTTCGGGTCTAGTGAATAAATGGATAGAGCCTTATGGCTCCAATTCGAGTAAGACAAAAAAGAAACGAGCTTCCTTTCTTAATTTGAATGATTACCCGATCGAATTACTAATTATACGTTAAAAATAGATTAGTGCATGACTATCAACTACAGATTGGTTAAAATTGAAACCATTCAGGTTGAACGCCATAGTTCTAATACCCAAAGAAGTGAACCAGATACCCACTACTGGTCAAGCAGCCAGGAAGAAATGTAAGGAACGAGAATTGTTGAAACTAGCATATTGGAAGATCAATTGGCCAAGTGGAAGATCAATCAGCCACTGAGAACAAATCTGCTAATGAAGGTTATAGATACAGTTATTTCTTCAAGAGTTCCATTAATCTATATTTCATTGATGGCCTCGTCTCTCTTTATCAGGAGCATTTTGATTTTGTTTTTGGTGCTACTAGCTAAAGTTCTCCTTATGTTGGTTCTTCCTTTCATTACGTGCTCTATCATTATTATTATTATTATTTTTCTTTGTCATTTCCACCTTATTGGATTGGGTGGCTTGTAACTTTGATTATTTGGGGGTAACGAGTGCTTTAATTACCAGATTCCTTTGGTGTTTTGGAACTATGAACACTTCTACAGATGAGAGCATCTCTATATAGTTTTTTATTAAGATTAGTAGGCAATTTATCCTATTTATTATTAAACCACTATATTACATCAGTTACTTGCTTTGGTTGCTTCACTTTTGTTCTTGCTTAGTCTTGCAAGTTCAAGGGCAAGTTTGAATGGTGGATTCAATGCTTTAAATTTTGTAGAAAGATTGTACTTATTGTCTCATTATTTGACTTTCTTTTTTGGGTGATGTCCTATTACAACCCTAGAATGTTACTAGGTGTGTTTGTATTCTCTAGCTTAGAGGACCATCGGCTCTTAGTTTTTTTTTGCGAATTTTTTGTAGCTCTTTGGAGCAGTAGTGAGCAGAAGGTCCCCTCTAAGAACCTTGTAATCCTTTTTTTATTTAACATGTAGGCCACTCTGTGGGTTTCCCCCCAAAAAAAAAATCTTTCAGAAAAGACCGAACTAAAGGTTTTAAAGCGCCAAGTTGGTTAGCTAGCTCCCTAATCCATGCCGAGGTAAGGCAAGATCGTACACTGCATTAGCTAGGTTCATGTTACTAAATTTTAGTACCCAATTTAGACTTAGGTTCTGAAGAAGGTTTTTACTATAAGTCCTTAACCTTCTGGGAATCTAATCCTAACTTTCTTAAAAAATTGACCACTCAAACTTAAATCTCTATCAATCAAATTCAAGCACAACACTTAGGATAGACTACAAATTTTTATTTTCTATTGGACCATAAAATTCAAGATTTTCTTGTAAACTGACACATTCCAAGGGTACTTTTTCTTTCTATCCTAGATCCAAAAAAATTCAAATATGAGTATCGAATTAATTCAATATTCAAACTACACCTAGGATATCATATACAAAAAATTGATTCTATTTTTTTCTTTTAGCTACTCAATTTTTTATAGGGTTCTAGGGGCTCACAAATTTTGCTTTATCTTTACTCTTGATAAAATAACTTAAGCTTATCATTTTTGAACCCACCCCCTTAGTCACTATGAACTGAAGTAATTGGAGATCCAATCTTTCTTTTAATTCAAATAGAAGACTTTCTAAATTTTTTGAAACAGTCACTTTTACTTCCCAAAAACTTTGCTCAGGTAAATCCAGAATAATCATCCATAATAACAAATCCAAATAATTTACTTCCTAAGCTTGTTATACTAATAGGTCCAAATAAGTCCATATGTAGAATTTTTGAAGGCCCCATGATTACTATGTTCTTAATAGAGTGAAAAGATGATTTTGATTTTTTTCTATTGACAAGCATCACAGAGATGATCTTAGAGAATTCTATCTTGGATTGCTTCAAATTAACCCAGACTAAGTAATATTTCAAGCTGTTTTTAAGCTAGCATGACATAACCTTCTATGTCATAACCACAACTCATCAATAACAGTTTTCAAATAGGAAATATAACATAATTTGTCAAAATAGTTTAAAATAAGTATATAAATGTTATTAATTTACAATCCTTCTAAAATAGTTTTTCCATCAAACATTACTAACCATTTATTAGAAAGAAATTTTATATTAAAATATTTTTCATACATTTTGCTAATGCTTAATAACTTATATTTTAAACCTTTAACTAATAGAACATTTTCATAATTTTTTTTTTTGAAAAAAATCCTTTTGCTTTAAAAAGAGAAACTATTACAAATTTTGAAGTGATAGATAATTTATCACAATCCTCATTTAGCAAAGAAATTAGAGGAATCATATTACAAGTTGAGGAATCTTATTACAAGTTAGATCAACCAAAAATAATCACCCATTAAAGCTAAGTTTGCACAGAAATCAGCTAACTTATTACATTTTCTATAAGAGAAATGAAATAAAAATTTCCCAAGGTCCTTTTAGAAAGACAAGTCCTCCACCAAGTCAATTTCCAAATTGTTACAATCTTTGTCAACCAAAATTTGTAGATATTTGATAACATTATAATTGTCTCCCTAAATAATAATACCTTTAACATCCATCCTCCAATCTTGAAGAACCACCTTCAATGATCAAAAAGCCAAAAACTCCAAAGAGCCACTATCCCAATGTATGCATTTGAATCCAAATGCAAGAAAAAATCCTCCCTTATGATATCTTAAAACTCCAGCAATACCAGCCTCGTTGGACTTCAAAAGCACCACATCAATGTTAACTTTCATCCCTTAGAGTGGAGGAGGGTGCTAAGAAGTAGAAGATAGCTTAGAAAGTTGATTAACTCCACAATGATCCGAAAAGAGATTACAACTTGATTAAGATAGTGCAAGGCTGATTGTAGTTGAAGCAATATAACGCACACTGAGCTCTTGACCGCCATTTTGTACACTATTTTTGCTTTCTAAGAAAAGTAGAAAATGGAACATTAGAGATTAGCAATAAACAGGGTAGATCTAGCTAGTAGCTCCAACTTTCCCTTATATTATAGAAAAGAAGAAAACTTTGGCACTTTAAATCCCCACTTATTAATTAAATCAATCAGTTGAATGAGTTTATCACAAAAAATTAAAACATGTTATGTATTCTCCATAGCAATACAACCTCTCGGGCAAAGATTGAAATCCAACAATCTTTTTTACATTAAGAAATCTAATGTAGGGATAGAATCATTACGAATCCTCCACCAAAAACTCTCCACACGAGAAGAAAGCCTTAACGTTTTCATCCATTTACAATGTCCACCTCCAACAGAATCCGAACCATTTTCATTGGAAGCCATTGAAGCAATTGACTTACCAAAAAATTTATACATAAGCTCTATAGTATCATCTGCTACCTCCAGGATGATCTGAACCTTTAGGATTATTTCAATTCTATAGGTTCCAAAGTACTTAACTAGCTCTATTTGATTCCATTCACCCTCCTTAATAAAATTTTCTAGAGAAGGAAATTCACAATCCAAAACAAAAATAAAAGTAGGCCACCTTTCAAAACTTCTATCTAAAACCCATACATCTCTTAAGGTATTAATTGAACAACCAGAAGCAACCCTCCATCTAACCAAATACTAAAGAGATTGGGCACCATTCAATATAATTTTCCAAGTGGAAGAGCAGTTTCTTCTACATTTGGCATGCCAAATATCATTAACATATTTTTCCCTCAACAACGCATTAAGCAGTGAGCAAGGTTTATTAATGAAATTTTATGCAAATTTTTCTCTTAAAGGACCAGAAATAGAAATAGTAGAGTGAATTCCCCATACTCAATCCTCCAAAGGTTTTCAAAGAACTTCCCAAGCCACATATTGAAGGCAATGGACACCTCCTATTTTGTTCCATAAAAAATCTATGCACATCTAATCTAAACCTTTTAAAATTATAAGAGGAACTAGCAAGTGACAAGCAAATAAAATAGGTATTATAAGGATCACATACTTAATTGTTGGATGACTATGGCACCCCAAGAGGGGGGGTGAATTGGGGTTCTTAAAAATTTAATTAAAAGAAGAAAATTAAAATGATTTTAAAGCAATTATTAAAAGAGTAAGTAGTCACACAATATATCTAATGAAAATGACAAAGAAAAATAAATGCAAGAACTAAAAATAAGAGGCACAATATTTTTACGTGGTTCGGCCCGGATTCCAATCCGACCTACGTCCACGCTAGCCTACTCTCGGGCTAGAATTTACTAATCCCAGGTTTGCTTTGTAAACCTCACTTCTTTAAAACAAAAAGTTCTTTACAACCTAAGTACTCTCCTATACGGGCGAGTACAACCCAATCTAATTACAATTAAAACTTCTCTAAGCCAAATGACTTAGATAAAGAAAATGAAAATAAAATTTGATGTAAATAAAATAAGCTCAAATAATCTTGCAATAAAGTATCCACAATATTTGAGATGATCATACAAATTAACTTTAATCACCTCACTACTTGCAAATGGAACATTAAACTTGCTCACTTTAAGATAGATTTATATTTTGTTTAAAATAAGAATAATATTTTAAATAAAAATATAATATAGCTGATTTAAACTTCAACTTTTCCAATAAAGTAAAATTAATTTGATAATAGATGTAAATCTATGTCACCTTAAAGAAGTAAAATATTTCCTTTGCTAAACTTTATGGATTTGAAAGATGTGATATAGAAAACTTTAATATAAAATTTCCAACAAGTATTTCACCATAAAATAAATATTTTCAAGAAAGAAATATATGGTGAAAGCTAAAAGAACAGCAAGTAAGGATTTAGAGATGAAAAGCAAACTCAAGAACTTAATAGACTCTACTCGGTTTTGTGTTGATGCTTTCCAACAATAATTTCAATCTCGCAAATGAAAATAACACTTGGAATAAAATCAAGGCTTCTCTTCTCAAGATTTTGCATGTAAAGAGGAAAGGAAGAATGAAAAAATTGCTGGAGATTTTCTTGTTTGATCAGCCCTTTCATGAAGAAGATGAGAGTATTTAAAGGGAAAGGGTAAGTAAAGGCATATTTGAATAAAAATATTATTCTAATATGTTTTCTATCAACTAATAATATTATATTCCATTAAGAATTCATTTATATTAATTATATATGAGATTCAAACGGCTAGAAAATGGCTAGCCACATGGGAAGGTCAAAAAGTCATCATATGCATCCAAAATAGGGCTAAAACGGCTAGTAGCAGCTTTTATTTAAATCAGATAATGTTTGGATATTCATTATAAATTCAAATGAAATCAAAATTAGTCTTATAATATATCAATTTACATCTACAGAATTCAAACAAGCTAATGCAATAAACATTAGATCACGTTTCTGACATAATATGATCATATTCAGTAAACACAAAAACTCATGCATAATTGTAAATATTTATGGATATATTGAATATTAATATAATAATATTATGTAATATATATAAAATAATAATTCATTAAGAAATATATATGAAACAAATTAGTTTAAAATAATTACATAATAAATGTTTTGCTATGTAAGCTTATTAAATTTAATTCCCTAATTCTATAACTTTCCATATTTGAAAATAATTATGCAATTTATGAAGGTTATAATAATTATTTAATTATGCAAGATTAATAAATAATAATAGATAAATAGATTGTGAGCAAATCAAATCATGCAAGTAATATTGGTGGACCACTAACAAACTCATATGATAATATAAAAGCCTTAAAGTTATTCATCTTGGTCCATCATAATCTCAACATTTGATTGAACATGAGTTGTGCAATGTAAATCTCATAAGCAATTACAATACACATCATTACACCTGAAATACTTAGCAAACAAATTAGAGCATTCAAGCATATGGTTATTATCATCAAAATATCTAAAATAAGTCATGAGGTAGATAATATCTACAATCTCCCCCTTTTTGGTGATGACAAACTTATGTTGGGTATAGTTATAACAAAGGTGCAAATTGGCCTTTTATCATAACTTTTAAACATTAGAAAAATATATATAAGAATTGAGAAATATGTGAATTTAGAAAAAATATATATACGAATTGAGAAATACGTGAATAATAATTCTCCCCCTAAATATATGCATGTAAAAAGAATTATGACCAACATATATTATTCTTCTCCCCCTTTGACAACATCAAAAAGTATAATTGAACATATAAAAAAAATTAAATGTTAGGATCTAACATCCTAAGCATACGTCTTAACATGCAAAATCTCTCTTCAGCCAAAGGTTTTGTAAAGATATCAGCTATTTGAGAATCTATGTTTACAAAATCTATATTCACATCACCTTTATTAACATGACTTCTAATAAAATAATGTCTAATCTCTATGTGTTTAGTCCGTGAGTGTTGGATAGGATTTTTTGTTAAACTTATAGCACTTGTATTATCGCATTTAATGGTAATATTTTTAAGCTTAATTCCAAATTCTTCTATTTGTTGCTTTAGCCATAAAACTTGAGCAACACAACTACCTGCGGCTATGTACTCTGCTTCAGCAGTGGATAAAGCGACTGAATTTCATTTTCTAGAAGACCAAGAAATAAGCGATGATTCTAAAAATTGACTAGTTCCAGATGTACTTTTTCTATCAACCTTACAATCAGCATAATCTGCATCGGAATATGCAACTAAACTACATGATAATAAATTTTTAGGATACCATAAGCCTAACTTATGAGTTCCAATCAAATAGCGAAATATTCGCTTAACTGCTATTAAGTGTGATTCCTTAGGATTAGCTTGAAATCTTGCACATAAACATACAGTGAATATAATATCAAGCCGACTAGCAGTAAGATACAAAAGTGAACCTATCATACTCCTATAAAGTTTTTGATCTATTGGTTTTCCTGATTCATCTAAATCAAGTCTAGTTGATGGGCTTATAGGAGTTTTACTCAATTTGAATCTCTTCATATCAAACTTTTCTAATAATTCATTTATGTATTTGGTTTGACATATGAATGTGCCAGACTCTAATTGTTTTACTTGAAGTCCTAAGAAAAAGGTGAGTTCTCCCATCATACTCATTTCAAATTCTTTTGACATTAATGAGGAAAACTCATGACATAAACTTTCATTTGTACTTCCAAATAATATATCATCAACATAAATCTGTATAATAATCAAATCATCTCCAATATTTTTGATAAAAAGAGCTGTATCTACCTTACCTTTTCTAAAACTATATTCAATTAAAAAGTTACTTAACCTATCATACCAAGCATAAGGAGCCTTCTTTAAACCATATAAAGCTTTCTTTAATTTATATACATGATTAGGAAAATAAATGCTTTCAAAACCTGGTAGTTATTCTACAAAAACATCTTGATCAATATACCCATTTAAAAATGCACTTTTGACATCCATTTGAAAAAGTTTGAAGTCCTTAAAACAAGCAAAGGCAAGGAGTAATCTAATGGCTTCTAGTCTTGCTACGGGTGCAAAAGATTCTTCAAAGTCTATTCCTTCTATTTGTGTGTACCCTTGTGCAACTAATTAAGCTTTATTTCTAATAATACTTCCCGAGTCATCTAGCTTATTTTTATAAACCCATTTAGTTCCAATAATATTTTGATCATGAGGTCTTGTGACTAACTCCCAAACATCATTTCTTATAGATTGGTTTAGTTCCTCTTCCATAGCAATTATCCAAAAGTTATCTTGTAAAGCTTCATCTATATTTTTAGGTTCAATTTCTGATAGAAATGCAGAATGTTCTACCACATCCAAAAGGTTTCTTCTAGTCTTAACACCTTGGGAAGGATCACCAATTATTAACTCTTTTGGATTGTTTCTATTATATCTCCATTCTTTAGGCAATGAATCATCCTCCTTTTCTTCCAAATTTATTTTATTTATATTTTCAATATCATCATCATTCAAATCATTTCTTATTAATTCTATATGATTTTCATCAAAAATTACATGAACGGATTCTTCAACAATTAATTTTCTCTTATTAAAAACTCTAAAAGATTTTTCAAAAATTGAATATCCTAAGAATATACCATCATCAGACTTACTATCAAATTTACCTAAAGGATCCTTATCATTATTTAAAATAAAACACTTACATCCAAAAACATGTAAATGACTAATCTTAGGTTTCTTTCCAAAAAATATTTCATAAGGGGTCTTTTTAAGAATTCATCTTAAATAAACTCTATTTGTAACATAACATGCGGTGTTTATTGCTTCTGCCCAAAAGTACTTTGGAAGTTTATATTCATCTAATATTGATCTTGTTAATTCTACCAAAGTGTGATTCTTTCTTTCAACAACACCATTTTGTTGAGGAGTCCTAGGAGCTGAAAAATTATGTCTAATTCCATTTTCATCACAATAATTTTCAAATGATTTATTTTTAAATTCTCCACCATGATCCGTTTGAAGTCTATGAATCAAATAACCTTGTTCTCTTTGAATATACTTAGCAAATTTTCTAAAATCATCAAATGCATTATTTTTATTAGCTAAGAATAATACCCAAGTATATCATGAATAATCATCTACAATAACAAATCCATAATTTTTACCACCTAAACTAGTTGTGTTAATTGGCCCAAATAAGTCCATGTGTAATAATTCTAAAGGTCTACTTGTAGAAACTATATTTTTACTCTTGAATGAACTTTTCATATGTTTACCATGAATGCATGCATCACATATAGAATCAAAATGAAAACTAATTTTTGGTAAACCAACTACTAAATCAAGCTTAGAAATTTTATTTAAAGTGTGGATATTGGCATTACATAGCCTTTTATGCCATAACCAAGCATCATCATTTGTAGATTTCATGCAAAGTAAATTCAAATTAACATCATTTCTATTCTCTAAATCAATTAAATAAATATTTTTATATCTATTTCCTACAAGCAAAATAGATTCATTATTTCTAATAATGTAATGTGAAGTATAAAAGGAGACATTTAAACCTTTATCACATAATTGACTAATTGATATTAAATTATGTTTCAAACCAGAAACAAATAAGACTTTTTCTAAAGTAATAGAGTTCTTACATATAGATCCAATGCCAATAATCTTTCCTTTTGCATTATCTCCATATGTGACATAACCTCCATCACTTGATTCTAATGTAGAGAATTTTTCTTTATCTCCCATCATATGTCTTGAACATCCACTGTCCAAGTACCACATGCCTTCATTTATTTTACTTTGAAGGCATTCCTACAAAAGAAAATCAAATGTTAACTTTTGGAACCCAAATATTTTTGGGTCCACATTCCAAATGAGTAGTATGATATCTATTATGTATGGTAGTGGAAGTGCTTGTATTTTTTGGAACCCATACAAAAGACGATTATTTAGCGTTTTGCGATCTACGAGCATAGAAATCAAATGAGATATGTCCTTTTCTACCACAATAATTACACCAAATATTAGTGTTTGCATATGGCTTTACATGATGTCCATGTGACATATAAGAAGAATTTTTATTTGATGTTGAACTTGTTGGAGCTTTATAATAACCATGTGGTCTCATGCATAAATCTAATCTTGCTTTTAATAGAATATTTTCTCTTTCAAGTTTACAAACAAGTAAAGAACGATCTAATAAAGAACTATTTTTCTTTTTCAAATCATCACATTCATTTTTTAAATCATTAAAATGTATATCTAAATTTTTATGCTCTTTTTCTAAAACATTATATTTTCTTTTTAATTGTTTATATTCAATAACTAATTCATTAAAAGCATCATCTAATTATTCATAAGAATTATCATTACATACCTCTTAAAAATCATTATCTGATTCTTCTCCCGCCATATGGCAAATGTTCACCTCTTCATCTGATGAATTTGATTCATCTGAATCTGGGTTGGCCCATAGTGCCTTCTTTTTCTTCTTGAAATACTTCTTTTCTTTCTTGTCACTCTTTCTCTCTACATCCATCTGTTTCTTCTTTGAATCAAAAAGATCTGGACAATCTCCTCTTATGTGTCCAGGCTTCTTGCAATGGTAACAAATAATCCCTTCTCCTGTAGGAAATTTCTTAGTTTGAAATTTATAATTTTTGGATTTTTTATACCTTTGATTTTTCTTCCTTAGTAAGCTTCCAAGTCTTCTTGAAAGCATGGCCACCTCATCACTATCTTCACTAGAGCTTGATGAACTCTTGCAAGGCAATAGTTTTACCTTTCTCTTTCTCTTTCTTTGAAGATCCATCCAATTTATCCCTTTGAGCTATAACCTATACATGTGCTATCAAAGAACCCAAAAGCTGATCAAGTGGATAAGTAGATAAATTTTAGCCTCACTAATTGCAGTTACTTTAGCATCCCATTCTTTAGGAAGGCATTTAAGAATCTTATAGACTAAGTCTTGATTCTTATATATTCTTCCAAGAGAATCTAGCGTATTACTTTTTTTCATAAACCTTGTATACATATCAGAAATAGATTCAGAAGGAGACATACGAAATAATTCATATTCATGAACAAGTCTATTTATGTGAGCGTCTCTAACCTCATTAGTACCTTCATAAGTTATAACTAATTTGTCCCAAATTTCTTTTGCTGAATTTAACATAGAAATTTTCATGTAATCATCTGGAAGAAGTGCACAATGCAAATTGTTACATGCCCTAGCATTTAATTCATCTAATTCCCTCTCTAATGTAGTCCATTCATCAAAAGGTTTTTCAATTTTAATACCATTAATTTCTTTAGTGGGTGTATGATATTGGTGTGTAAGCATGTGCCACATACGAGAGTCTTTCCCTCTTAAGAATGTACTAATTCTATTTTTCCAATAATCAAAAGGAACATTATCTAACAATGGAGGATGATGAGTGGATTGTCCTTCGGGAAGTGAATCCTTAGGAAAACCTTGTGCCATAGTTTATAAGTGGATCTACTCTAGGATGTTAAGCCAAAATAAAAAGAGCCAAGGCTCTGATACCAATTGTTGGATGACTATGGCACCCCAAGAGGGGGGGGTGAATTGGGGTTCTTAAAAATTTAATTAAAAGAAGAAAATTAAAATGATTTTAAAGCAATTATTAAAAGAGTAAGTAGTCACACAATATATCTAATGAAAATGACAAAGAAAAATAAATGCAAGAACTAAAAATAAGAGGCAAAATATTTTTACGTGGTTCGGCCCGGATTCCAATCCGACCTACGTCCACGCTAGCCTACTCTCGGGCTAGAATTCACTAATCCCAGGTTTGCTTTGCAAACCTCACTTCTTTAAACCAAAGAAGTTCTTTACAACCTAAGTACTCTCCTATACTGCGAGTACAACCCAATCTAATTACAATTAAAACTTCTCTAAGCCAAATGACTTAGATAAAGAAAATAAAAATACAATTTGATGTAAATAAAACAAGCTCAAATAATCTTGTAATAAAGTATCCAAAATATTTGAGATGATCTTACAAATTAATTTTAATCACCTCATTACTTGCAAATGGAATATTAAACTTGCTCACTTTAAGATAGATTTATATTTTGTTTAAAATAAGAATAATATTTTAAATAAAAATATAATCTAGCTGATTTAAACTTTAACTTTTCCAATAAAGTAAAATGAATTTGATAATAGATGTAAATCTATGTCACCTTACAGAAGTAAAATATTTCCTTTGCTAAACTTTATGGATTTGAAAGATGTGATATAGAAAACTTTAATATAAAATTTCCAACAAGTATTTCACCATAAAATAAATATTTTCAAGAAAGAAATATATTGTGAAAGCTAAAAGAATAGCAAGTAAGGATTTAGAGATGAAAAGCAAACTCAAGAACTTAAGAGTGCTATGCACATCTATTTGTGAATAAGCAATTCATACCTATGTGGGGTTTCATAAACCTTGGAGGGGAAGTGATATAATTGATTGTGAATTTGGTTGGGAGACACTTTTTGAGGAGCCTCATGCTTCTATAGTAGACATAGTAAGAGAGTTCATTGCAAATACTAAAGAAGCTCAAAATCACAAATGCTTTCTCTAGGGTAAGTGGGTGCCTTTTTATCCCTCTAGTATTAACCAAATTTTTAATATTAGGGATATCGAGGATGATGACTACTATGATTTTAATATTACACCCATTAACCATTAGGGGGTTTTGATATAGCTTTGTATACCCAAGACTTTGGTTGTTTGGAAGGAGAGGGATGGTAAAAGTAATTAATTTTTTAACCACCTATTTGATATATATTTCTAAAGCTTGGCAATTTTTTTTTTTTTGCTTAAATTTTTCCTTATAGAAATATTATAGAAATTACTGAGGACTAGGAAAATTTAAACTACATACTTTATATGGGGTACTCAATCAATATAAAAAAGTTGATTTATTCTTTTCTCAAGCTTATAATTAAGGGATCTACTTCTATGGGTTTAGGACACCACTCTCTTATTTATTTCATGTGTTGCTACTGAAGTTTTGAGAAAATTGAGGGACTTAATAAGATTGATGTATAGGAGGAAGCTGGTCCTAGTGAGCTTCAATTGACGAGGCAACCTAGTAGTAGTCATTTTAGTTCATAATCACCTAGAACATTAGATGAGAAGGTGGAAGATTTATGAGAGCAAATGGAGAGAGTCATAGATTTTTTTTTATAAGAGTCTGAGTTGGCATATCCATTTTTTGAACATGTAGGATAGGCTTTACCACTATACTTATGAGTTCAATGAGGCATTAATGGGAATGTTTAGGAGGAACCCATTCGTTGAAAATCTAAATTATCTTCATTTTCTTGTTGCCCTTGTTTATGACCCTTTTATTTTAGGACATTATAGTGATGTTGATAATGACGATGATATAGAGGAGGAAAGAGATTTTGAGTGATGGTTATATATTCTTATTTAATCTATTGATGGATTTCTTACAAGCGACATAGAGATAGAGAAATAGAGAGGGAGAGAGAGAAAGAGAGAGAAGAGTGTCTTGTATTGGTTGATCATTATTTTACTTTTTTACTTTTCTTCATTTTTCATTTACTTACTTTGGGAGTTCCCTATTGAAGTTGTGGATGGCTATGATAGCCATAAATGATGTTGTGATGTTTATGAGCAAGTGACTAGTGCATCATGCACTTGAGATTTTTTTTTTATGTTATCATTGCCTTATGGACCTTGAATCAATTTAAATAAAAAGAAATGTTTTTAGTTTTTATCTAGTTCTATTCATTCTATCAGTTATTGTACTACTTTTTTTGTACTTATCTGTTATAATTTAATTTAGATTTAAGAAAATTCCCATAATTTCTTAACTATAAAAAATGTCCTCTGCATAGCTCTTACACTTTTATTGCTCATTTTGCCAAAATAAAAATAGCAATTAAAATTATATAAAATTTTGAATAATACTAAACTCTAGGTGATAATTTGAATGAATAAAGAATCATGATTTCTAATTTGAAAATTATAGTAATTAATTAAAGAAATTCATCTAAGTTATTGACTTGCTTTGAACTTAAATGATATACACTTAACCATTGGCTAATGATTTAAAGATTGAATAATTGAGTTTAAAGAAAGGGAGTGAGCAGATTGAATTATGAAAATCATTATGAACTTGAATAAGGAAATAGTGAGCCAAATTACATCCTTACATTAATTCAATTTAGGATTACTTAAAGTAAGAAGGCAATTAGATATGCAAAATCATTATTATGTACTCAAATATAAAAAATCAGAAAAACATAAAAATCAAAAGAACATAAGAAAAAGGAAATAAAGATGAGCACTTAAAAAATTTGTATCTCGTAAAGCAAAATTCTCAAAAATATTTTAAATACTTAACTCAAATATGACAATGCAAGTAAATTGATACATATGATGGTTTACTAGTGAACCTCTAATTTAACTACCACCAAAAATTAATTCTAAATGATATGTTACTCATATCTAAAATTAGTAGTCAACATTGCATTACATTTGCAGTAAAAAATTTCAATTTAAGCATTAATAAGTATGATTAAACACTAATTACATAACATCATATTGCTAGATAACACATTCAAGGGTCACTACACTCAACTTCCTTAACACTGTGGTAGAGTAGTTAGTAAAATGAGGAGCCATGCTGACTTAAAAAAAAGATGTACTGACTCAGCCAAAAGTCTTGCTAGTTCAACCAAAAAAAAAATGTTAGATCAGTCCAATGAAACAGCTGAGCCCACTTAGCAATGCCAAGTAACTATTTTATATTTTAATGCCATGACACCACCATATCGAGCACTGTAGTCTCTAAGTCCTTTTTTGTACAAGTATAAATAATTTTTTAATTCTTTTTAGTTGGGGGTTTTATTATTTTAATGGGTCTATCATTTCAATGAGTTTTTAGGGATTAAGTGTAGAGCCACCATAGAGTCAAATCAAAGGGAGGCTAAAAGAGGATTCTAAAATCTTATTGTATTGATTACAGTTTATCCTAACAAATATTGGAAATATTGTTTATTTTATTTGTGTGTACCAAAGTTTTAGGGAAATCATACTTCAGACTACTTAAGACTTCAAGAAAAATTAGATTAGGATTTATTATAATTGAAGTCTATACTTTTTTATATTTTTCTTGAGTTTGAGAGAGTGTGATTGTAATTGAGTAATTGTGTGCACACACACTAGGGGAGTGTAAAAAACTTATATTTTTAAATATAATTATATTGTATGATCATGGATCATACAGGATGATTTGACCTGAGTATTCCTCCAGAACAGAGATGATAAAATCATGCTAGGAAAAAATTTCTAAGTCCTGTTCATATTATACGAAGTTATATTAGTAGGGATGACATCCCGAGAATGAAATGACTACATACCAGTTTATCCCTAAGGAACTCAAAATTTTCTAAATTGATTATATTGTATGATCATATATTCATACTGAAGAAAACCTTTAAATCTTTGATCCTTAAAATATGTAGTTGTTTGAATGTGATTTTCATAGAAGATTTTTTTAATCATAAAACATTAAATTTCATAAAATAAAAATATGAAAAATAAAAGAGAATAGAAGAACACCAAATTTTATAGTGATTTGGTCCAACTAGACCTACGACCACTCCCTGAAGGCTTCTTTAGGTATTGCACTAAATAATAATGACTCTCTTTTTGCTCCCACAGTAACAACAGTCATCCATTCACACCCTCCAAGTGTCGAAAGAGAACCATTGTCCTTTTACACCCTCTTGATGTCTATAGAGAATCGACATCCTTTTTCACCCTCCCTGTAAAGGCATAGAACCCGCGATCGATGTTGAATAACTTCACTTAAGAGCATCTAGAGGAGATGGACAGAAGCTTGAAGAAAATAAAGAGATCCTCACTTTAGGAAATCTCGTGAATCCATCACATGATCCCTCGCACTTTACACTCATAATCTCTCCCAAAAACTCACACTCAATGACCACTCTCAAGAGAAATTTACAACAAAGGACTTTAGTGACAGTTTTTAGTACTCCTTATATAGAAATGATATGAAAAATCATTCAAAAACTGAAAATTACAAGAAAACAATCCTACAATCGTACTGTATGATTGTAAATCATCCAGTATGAACCCCTAGTGTCCTGTATGAATTTCCCATATGAATGAATAGTGTCCCCATATGAATCATCCGTACGAATGCATAGTGTCTCGTATGAATGCATAGTGTCCTATATGAATTATCCGTACAAATGCATAGTGTCTCATTTGAACAATTAAAATTCATATGTATGAACTAACATCACACTATAGAAATAGTTCAAAAACTGAAGAAGTTTGGTTCGTACGATTCTGTACGAATCCATTTTGTACTCTGGTCATCGTTTGTACGAACCCTACATCATGCATTATGAACTAGTTAAATCAAATCATGCTTCATATGGTATGAATATGGATGAGCCCATTTCATACTCTGGAAGTCATTTAAATGAAAGTAATTTTATACAGTATGAATAATACAAAAAAAAAAAAAAACTTCTAAGGCATGATTCGATTAACAGCATTCTAGAGGAATAATCAGATCAAATCGACCCAAACGATCTCAAAATTATATAGAATAATTATTTTAAAAAATACATTTTTTACACTTTTTGAGTGTGTGTGTGTGCAAAGTTACCCAATTATAATCACACGCTCTCAGACTCAAGAATAATATAAAAATTACAGACTTCATTAAAAGAAACCCTAATCTAATCTATCTTCAAGTCTTCAACAATCTGGAGTATGATTTGCCTAAAATATTAGTATACACATAAACAAATATAGAATGAAAAATACAATGAAACATAAAGATGTAAGGCATAATGTTTAATATCATCAAAACTATAAACTTGTGACAAATGAGTCACAACAATCTCCCTCTTTTTGATGATGACAAACATTACTGGTTAAATTTGCAAATTATATTTTATTTTTCTCCTATCCTCCGTCTCATTAAGATAATCATTTAAAAATGAAAACTAAAATAATTTTCTTATTTTTTTTATAATGAAAAGATAAATAAAATAAAATAAAATAATAGTATGAAACAAATACAACAATGTATTCTCCCCCTTTGACATTATCAAAAAGAAGAGGAGCACAAAAAATACAAAAAGTATACTAAAAATCAAATAGACCCTAATCCAGTGAAGGTGATGTTTGAGAAGAATCAGTTTGAATCATAATCTTTTCTTTTGACTGTTACACTCTACTCTCCCTTATGATTTTTGGGCGATCTAGGGCTTCCATTCAGAAATTAGTGTTCAATCGGTGGATCTTGACCATCTAGCTTTTTGGTTTGGTTTCCCATTTATTGTTCATAATATTTGGCTTTATTCTAAGCTTTTTACGATTTAGTTTGAAGTTTTCCTTTGGTTTTCTGTTCAGGAGATGGCGACCCCATCGTCATCAACCCCCCCAATAGCTTCCATCCCTGAGGGCCATTCTCAGTCCTTCAAGGATGTTATTTCTGGCTCCTCCTCTGCTCCTAAACTCTATTTCATGCATTTCTCTTTTAAGGGGTGCTCGGTACTCTGATAATGCAGTTATGACTCTGTTAGCCACTCCATTTCCTCTTACTCTAGTTGGTAAATTCCTCTTGTGTCGCCCTAATTTGTATGTGATCAGTAATTTTTTGTTAGTTTGAATTATCTGGTACATTTTACATCAGTTTGTTGAATCCTCATCATGTGGCAATCCAGTTAACGAATGACCTAGATTATAGTCATATTTTGTGTGAAGATCCTACTGCATTCAATCCTATCATATGTGTATTCTCAAATGGATGTCTAACTTTGATGTGAGGGAAGAATTATCTATTGCGCCTATGTGGATTTCTTTTTGAAACTTAAGATTTCACTTTTTTAATTCTCAAATTTTGTTTGGCCTTGCTTCAATTTTTGGGAGATCTTTACAAATTTATCAGACCACTGCTTCTATATCTTGTCCATCTATGGCTCGAGTTCTTGTGAAACTCGATGTTTCTAAAAGGCATCTGACTGATGTGTGGCTAGGTTCATAGCTTAATGGTAATTTCCAAAAAGTGGATTTTGAAAACTTGCCTATTTTTTGTACTCATTGAAAAATGCATGTGCATGGTTTTAGTGAATGTTTTAGGTTTCATCCCCACCTCCGCAAAGATAAAGTTCTGACTAAACAGCCTCATTGAAAAGAGAGTACTCTTATTCAGGAGGATAATTTGCTCATTATTGAAAAAGAAGGAAATGATTCTAGGTTGGATGATTCTTCTATACCTCTAGATGTTGGTCCTTTACCATTAGTGATTAATCATTCAACCCCTATTAATGTGGATGTGGTTGTTATTGTGCAGCTTGAGGCTTTAGTTTATTTGCCGAGTGATTGTGAAAACTTGGAAAAGTAAGAGATTAAGGATTCTATCTCTCTAAATTCTATTAGCTCTAATTTTCCTGTCATGGATTGCTTATTAAATACTAACAAAGCTGCTAATTTTAATGTTGTTCTTTAATCTGCTCTTAATCAAGAAGATATTATTGGAAACATTAGGATAGGGATTATTTCTGATAACATGTTGGAATTTAATGAGAAGGACTTGATTGAAAAGGAAAATGTTGAACTTGGTCTTAATAGCAGAGTAAATGAGGATGATGATTTATTGGAGGAAGGCGAGCTTTCTCAAAAGGGTAAGGAAAAACTTGTGATTGTTGACTGTAAGTCCCCCTCTTCCTCTCAACATATTCTTGATGATCTTACTGATAATGAGGAATTTTATTTTTCTGCTAAATGTTATGCTAAAGATGACAATGATATTAGCTTTGTTAAAGTTCAAAGTAAACGTGATAGGAAAAGTAAGAACCTTGTTTATAATATGGTAGAAATACCCGTTCACAAACTAGTCAATAAGTTTTGTTAATTATGTTTAAATTGATTATTTTGAACATTAGGGGCATTGGGGTTCCTGTTCTCATTGGTGGGTTAAGATATCTTTGTCGTATTCATAATATTTCTATTTTAGTGTTACTTGAGCCTCTTGTCAATGTCTCTAATTTGATTAGTATTGTTAGATTTCTTGGTTTTAAACATGCTTTTGCTAATTATGCTAATAAGATTTAGGTGTTTTAGAAAGATCCTATTCGTATTGACATTCCTAGTAATTTTAATCATGTGTTGCATTATAATATTAAAGTTTTAAATCTCAATTGTTGTGCTTCTTTCATTTATGCTGCCTCTTCTCGTTATATTATAAAAGTTCTTTGGGAGCAATTGCTTGATTTTCATACCATGTGTAGGTATCCTCGGTTGTGGGTGGTGATTTTAATACCATCCCAAACCCTTCAAAATGTATTGGGGGGAGTTTCTCCTAATTCTCATTCTAGGGAAGATTTTAATAATATGATTCTGGATTATAATCTCATTGACAGTGGCTTCTCTGGTAACCAGTTTACTTGGAATATAGGGCATTTAAGATAAAGGCTAGATCGCATTTTATTTAATGATAATTAGATTAATTCTTTTAGTTTCATTTCTATTAAGCATCTTAGTCATACTCTTTTTGATCATTCTCCTTTACTTCTTTCGCTTAATACTATACTAGTGAACTATTTCCCTCAATTTCATTTTCAAAATATGTGGCTTCAACATGATTCTTTTTTGAGTATGATGCAGGATAATTGGAATGCACAACTACACCCTGATAATTATATTGTTGGTACGATAGTCTCTGGTTTAAGTCGAAAAGTCTTAAATAGGTTTTTAACTTGTGGAACCATAACGTTTTTAAAAATATCTTTACTAATATTTTAAATGCTGAAGAGAATGTCAATAATGTTGAGATTAACTATGAAAGTTTTCCTTTTGATGCTAATTTTACCTTACTTAGAGAGGCTAAGGCTAATTTCTTTAAACTTCATGCCCAAGAGGAAACCTTTTGGAAACAAAAGGCTGCTGCTAAGCACCTATTAGAAGGTGATAATAATACAAAGTATTTTCATTCTTTGGTCAAACGAAAATGTATTTTGAATTCTTTTAATAAAATCACTCATGAGGATGATTCTATTACTGAGGATACTGAGGAGATTTCCATGTTGGTTGTTCAACACTTTTAGGCTAGGCTCAATAAGGTTTTTATCCCTTGTAATATTACTAACTTTGTTATTATCCCTAATCTTATCTTGGTGGAGGATAATACTTCTCTTTCTAGAATTTCCTCTTTAGATGAATTAAAAGATATTGTCTTTGATATGAATGGAATCTCTATGGCTGGTCATGATGGCTTTACTACTAAATTTTTTCAATAAACTTTGGATATTAATAAAGAGTATCTTTATGCTACATTTCTTGATTTTTTTTGCTAGTCATACTATGCCTAATTTTTTCTCTTCTACTTTTATTGTTCTTATCCCTAAGAATAACAATGCTAATAATTGGAATGATTTCAGACCTATTAGTCTTTGCACTTTTTTTAGTAAACTTCTTTCCAAACTTTTTATGTCCCGTCTTACTTTTGTTCTTCATAAGCTTATTTTTCTTTTCCAAATGGGTTTTGTTAAAGGTTGCAATATTTATGAAAATGTTTTGCATGCCCAAGAATTCTGCCATGATTTGGAGGTCAAGGTGTGGGGTGGAAATTTTATCCTCAAGCTTGGTATCTCCAAAGCTTATGATAATATTAGTTGAAAATTCATTTATAATATCTTACAGCTGTTTGGTTTTAAATTAATTTTTATTAACCTTATTAGAAACTGCATTGAAGGTTCTTGTTTCTCTTTGATTATCAATGGTAAGAGCTCTGGTTTTTTTAAATCATCTCATGGTTTAAGGCAAGGGGACCCTATGTCTCCTGCTCTTTATATTATTGATGTGGATTATCTGTATAGAAGCATTGCTCACTTATTTGATAATCACCCAACTTTTATTTTAGAACTAGGGGGGTTTTCCCTTATCCCACCTTTGTTTTGCCAACGTTTTCATCATTTTTATGAATTCTTCTCGTAACAAGATTAATAAACTTATGGATTTCTTTCATTATTTTATATTGTTAGTGGTCTGTCTTTGAACAATTAGAAATGCTTCTTTCTTCTTTCTAATAATATGCATCTTGATCATATCTCAGCCATTAAAGATCTTTCTTGGTTTGTGCATGGCCAATTACCTATAAAACATCTTGGTATTCCGCTATTTAGAAGCAGAAAAAAAAATATTTTTTTGTTTGATGATTTGATTACCTCTATTCAGAATAAACAAAATTCTTGGGAGTCTAATTTTTTTAGTTTTGGGAGCAGGCGTATTCTGATTAAAAGTGTTCTCTGCTCTCTCCTTATCTATTCTTTTGAAACTCTTCTTCTTGATAAGTTATTTTATAATAGAATAGATAAAATCATTAACAAGGTTTTTTGGAAAGGTGCTAGTAGTAACTCTAAAATTGGTTGGGCATCCATAGATAAGTTTTGTGGGGTTCTTAAAGAGGGTGGCCTTGGTTGCAAAAGCATGGCTGACCTGGCCCATGCTTTCTCCTTTAAGTTATGGTTTAATTTTCATGCCAAGTCTTCCTTGTGGGCTAAGTTTATGGTTTCTAAACATTGTGTTGGGAAGCATCCTTTTACCTGTGCTTTTAATATTGGTGATTCTAAAGTTTGGCAGAGAATGTATAAGGTCCAGACTCACTGGGACTGAGACACAGCCCAGACTCCAGATTTTGAAAGCTAAGTATGGAGCTGATATTTGGTCCTCTTCGGTTAGGACTGGGTGTTCAATAACTTGGAAAATTGTTGCTATGGGTGCTAGATTTTTTAGTAAGGTGGTTAGATGGAAGATCTCTAATGGTGATTCAATCAGTTGGTTGCATGATACGTGGATTTTGGATAGAAAAATTGCTATGTGGCCAACCTTTGTTAATGTTCAAGAATACGTAGACCACCCCCTCAGCATTTTCATTTCTAATGGCCAGTGGAACTTTGACAAACTGAAAGAAACTTTTGGGAATCTGCTGATTGAGATTATTTCAAATATTCCAATTGATAACAGAAGACAGGTTGATCAGATAGAACTTTTACAGAAGTTTTCTGGTAAATCTATCATTGCATTGGCTTCGTCAGCTAGTATGAATCATGAGGAGGTTAGTAATCAATGGAGTTGGATGAGGAAGATAAAGCTTAAACCGGTTATTGATCTATTCTGGTGGAGAATATGCAACAATTCTTTATCAACTTTTTCTTTCCTTTTGAGAAGAAGATTGAGTACCTTAGTTGAATGTCCAAGAGGATGTGATGAGGAGGAGAATGTGAGCCACATTGTGAGTAGCTGTTCGAAACTCAGGAGAACTATCTTGATTTTGAATAAATGGGGGTTCAATGTTCCTGTTTTTAATAATCTGGATGATTGTTTAGATGAACTTCAGAAGTTGCAAGGAAGGAATGCTTTGTTGGCTAATATTTTCTGTACAGCGGTTTGGATGGTTTGGAAGAGCAGATTCAAATTAGTACAAGGAGCAATTTCATTAATTTTCAACCGGGAAACTGGAATGCTAAC
The DNA here is from genome assembly GCA_022539455.1 of Dendrobium nobile. Taxonomy (NCBI): domain Eukaryota; kingdom Viridiplantae; phylum Streptophyta; class Magnoliopsida; order Asparagales; family Orchidaceae; genus Dendrobium; species Dendrobium nobile. The sequence continues at coordinate 55,402,930 of CM039735.1, forward strand.
CAGCAATTGCTGTCTTTACATTGGCATCCCCCTCCCCCGGATGGATAAAAATTAATGTTGACGCTGCTATTAAAAAGAACAATGTAGCTGGTATTGGAGGTGTGGCTAGAGATGGCAATGGGAGATTTTTGTTAGGATTCGGTTACCAGCTTTTGCATTGGGATTCATCTCATTTGGAAATGCTTGCGGTGTTGTACCTAAAGAATGTCATACAAGAATGGATGTTTGAAGCCCAAGGGGTTATCATAGAAGGTGACAATGTCAATATCATCAAAGTTCTTCAGAGATCTATTAAGAAATGGTAGGTTAGTAGAGTTATAGAAGATGAGTTAGCTTTTTTACTGAATTTTAAGCAAGTTTGTTTTTCTTGCTCTGGTAGAAATGGTAATAAATTAGCGGATATTTGTGCTAATGTGGCGTTAAATGGGTCATTTTTTTGGGATAGTCTGCATTTGGATTTTATTCCTCCTTCTTTCTTGTATTGCCTGAAGGAGGATAGTAGCTTTTTGGGTGTGACGTGAGGTTGTATAGTTGTTTTTGTTTTTAATGCAATTTCATGCATTTTCTTCAAAAAAAAAATGTACAAGGTCAGATGGGAGGTGGAGCCTCATATCTCTTGGGGTCTTCGGGATGGTAATATTTTCTTTTGCAGGACCAATGGTTAAGTACTTGCTCTATTTATTCTCTCATTAATTCCACTTCTACTGCTATTATTAAGGTGAGTTATTTCATTAATAATAATTGTTGGGATTATGATAAGCTTGCTAATGTTCTTCCTGATTGTATCATTCAAAAAATTCTCACTTCCATTAAACCTGGATTCTAATGATGTGCTTTTAGGTAATTTGGCTAGTGATGGCATTTTTAGATTAAAAGATGCGTGGAATGATTTTAGAGCTAAGAATGTTATTTCTTCTATCTACTCGAGGATTTGGCATTAAAGTATCCCTTTTACTATGGCTACTTTTATTTGGAGAATTTTACAAAACTTTATTCCTACGGATGACAATTTGATCAAAAGAGGTTTTGTTCTTCCTTCTAAGTGTCAATGTTGTTTTCACTCTGAGAGTATGCATCATGTTTTTTATTTCTAGCCCTCTTGCCATTAAAACTTGGTGTTATTTTGATGATATCTTCAAATTAAATGTTTTCAATGTGAATATGTCTATTCTTACTCTTCTCAATGCTTGGTTTGTCAATTATAAAGGTCATATTAGAAATGTTACCCCTTCCCTAATTTTATGGTTTCCTTGGTTCGAAATAAAATAATTCTCTTTGTAATGGCATTAAAATGGATTTTCAACGGGTAATTAAGAATGTGAAGGATAAACTGCTTAATTTGGTTTCTATTAATTTGATTTCTTTTAAGGATTTCAAGGATTACTATGATGTTTCTTCTGAATTAGGGATCAAGTTGGAGGTTTCTTTGCTCCCTCCTTTTCCTCGCTCTGTCTCTTGTGTTAAACCTGATGTGGGTTGCTTCAAGCTGAATGTTGGTATTGATAATGTAAGTCCTAATATGGGGTGTGGTGGTATAATTAGAGATTGCCTTAATAATGTTATTCTTAGCTTTGCGGGGCCTCTTCATAATGGTAAACCTCTTATTGATTTTCTTACTTCTATTCTTTATGGTTTAAAATGTTTTATGTCCCTTGACATTGCTAGCATTACTATTGAGACTGAGCCCTCTTTTAATATTTAATGTCATTTTAATAATGTGTATTCTATTTGTGAAGTTGAGGCTTTTTACATTGTTAGGGATATTAAGCATTTGTTGGTTTTCATCTCTGTTGATATTTCTAATGTGGTTAAGGAAGGTAATGCTTGTATGATTTGGTTGGCTCGGTTTGGGGCTGGGATTAATTATTTTTTGGACATTATGGAATCCAGTGCTCCTACTCCACTAAAAGGCCTCTTAAGATTAGACAAAATTTCCTTTCCTTATGTTAAAAGTTAATTTTCTTCCCCTATGTTTTACTGTTTCTTTTAGTTGGCCTAACTATGCTGGTTTGTTTGTTCTTGAGGTGTCTTATCTGGGTTTTCATCTAGTTGGATTCCTTAGCCTTGCTTTCTCTCTGTTGGTGGATTTCTTCTAGTTATCCTATGGTTTTTTTGGGTTGAGCGATAATTGCAACCTCTATTTCCTGGGTGACCTGCTTGTTGCTCTCCTTGCTTATGTTTTGAGAGGGCTGGATTTTGTTTTCTTTTTGGCTTACTAGGCTGGCTTTTTTAGGGCTTGGTGGTTGGTTTGATTTTGTTGGAGCATTACTAGGCTTCTAGCAAGATCAATGACGTATTCTAACAGCTTGTCTTTTTCTTCTTTGTTAAGCTTTCTAGGTGCTATGAGATATCTTTATTGAATTCCTGGGACTCTAGTAGAAAGGGGAATTATTGTTTGGCTAGGGCTTGCTGGATTTCTGGGGTAATGAGGAAGGTGGCGCATTGGTATTTATTTTGGTGTTATCTGATTCATTTTGGTTGGGTGACTCTTTAGGTGCTATTTTTTTATTATTTCTTGTTTGTCAGGGGGAGGCCTTTGGATTAGATTGAGTGGCATCAGGTCTTACCTTATGATGTTCATAGTTTTCAATCCATCCTGAGCTCTTCTTGCCCGATTAAATCCTATATTTATTGGTTATTTCTGTTGAGTCTAGTAAATAGGTTGTTAAACCTAAGTTAATGTCCCAAGGCTACCAAGAGGGGGGGTGAATTGGTTGTTTAAAAATTTTAAACCCTCTTTAAAATTTATGTTGAACCGAAATGAAAATTTACTTTTAAGTTTTTGTAGAAAACGTTTTTCAACCATAGAGTTTTTAAAATCAAAAATAAAATGCGGAAAAGTAAAAAAAATAAAGTAATTGACACCAGATTTATAGTGGTTCGGTTTAAACCAGACCTACATCCACTCCCCAGAGGCACCCTCGGAGTATTGCACTAATACCAATAGTGACTCTCCCTTTGCACCCACAGCAAGGTAGAGAAGCCTTTACAAATCCCTCTTTTCACCACAACCCGGTGCGGCAGAGAACCGTCCGTCCTTTTACACAATCCCCAGTGTTGGCAGAGAACCCTTCTTCCTTTCACACTCTCCTAGTGTGGGTAGAGAACCCTTCGTCCTTTCACACTCTCCTAGTGTGGGCAGAGAACCCTTCGTCCTTTCACACTCTCCTAGTGTGGGCAGAGAACCCTTCGGCTATTCACACTCTCCAAGTGTAGGCAGCGACTATTCACACTCTCCAAGTGTAGGCAGCGAACCCTTCGTCTGTTCACACTCTCCAAGTGTCGGCAGAGGACCGGATCTCCTTGACAGATATTCTCACAAGAATCTAGAAGGAAGAAAGAAAAGAGTGAAGTAATTCCAATTCACAAGTAGAGATTCTTACCTTTGAACTCCAAGAGAAGCCTTCACGCTCCAGTGGTAGGAATCCTCCTTTGAATGCACTCTTCCACTCTTTCTTTTCTGTTCTAACCTTTTTGATTATAGAATGTCATCCTATTGACGAAGCCCAACTTATCATAGATCATATCTATGGGCTTTCAGAAATAGGACATGCAGAACAGAAGAGAAAAAGGAACATCTCATTAGGACACTTAGTTACTTACAATTTGGAAAAGAAATACAACTTAGTGCATCCTGATGATGATTACGAAGAGCCAGTATACTATAATGATGCTTCCTTCAGATTGCTTTTCAAGGAGCAAAAAGAAAAAGCACATGCCAGTGCTTCAAAAGAAGAAGAAGAAGGAGAGCAAACTTCTGCACCTCAGTCAGATTATCAAAATCTGATTGAAAAATTTGATAGACTTGAGACTCATGTTGATCAAAGATTTGATCAACTTGATGCTCAACTTATGCAGCAACAACAAGACATTGGTAGCATCAGAAATGAAGTATATGAAATCAATACCAACGTAATGTTGATGGCCTCCTACTTCAACCTTTTCGGTGGCATTCCTCCTCCTCCTCCTCCAGAAGAATAGAGAATGAGAGATGAACTTCTTTGTGTTTGTTGTACTCGTGTTTGTTCTAAATGTTTTGTTGTGTTAGTTTTTATTTTCAATGTTTGTTTTTATGTTTGTCTTTATTTAAAAAGTTCAATGTATTTTCTTAGTTGTTTTTGATATTATAAAATGAATATGTAATCCTTTCATTAATATCAATGCATGTTGTACTTGAATCAAATTTGATTTGTTTTTGGAATGTGGTTAATTTTTATGAATTTCATTAGTATCATTTAATCTTAATAGTGCTTAAATTAGATTGTAATTTGAGATTATTTACATTAGAAAATCTAGTCTTTCTAAATTTAAAAGTTGTCTATAACTTGTTGTAATTAGAACTTTTAAATTCATGTCTATTCATTTAGACTACATAAAAGTTAATATTATTATTGCAATTTAGATGTTTTCTTATTTTGTATTTCTTTGCTCAAGTAATATTTATGCACTTAGAAATATTTGAAATTTTAGATTATTGATTTTGGAAAGAATTTGTCTCAATTACTCTTGAAAATTGTACAAAAAGTACAAAAATCAAAAGGAATGCGCAAAGGTTCGCAAATATGAAAAAGAGGCACAAAATTAGCCCAATATTAAAAGAAGCACAAAAATGTGCCCAAAAATTTTGAAAAAGATGCGCAAAGTGCCACATGTGGTAATTCTCTTCTTTCCAAATTCTTTCAATCTCTTAATTCAAATTGATCTTATGTTCTTTTATATTCTATTGAACTTTGAAATATAGAATTTTTATACATCTCTCTTGTAATGATTTTCTATATTCAAATGTCTAAATTGAATCATGTTTTTCATAAATTCTTCTTACTTACAGTGTTATATCACTTCTAAAATTCTATGAATTTCTATGATTTACCTAATGTCATTAGTTTTAGATTGCATACCTTATACTAATCACCATTTAGATTAAATTTTCAAATGAATTTCATACAATTACTTACATTTCTCGTCTATTTCTTCTTCACTTTTTGTTATTGTCAAAAAGGGGGAGAAATTATTGTGTTTGTATGATTTGTTTTGTTTTGATTATTCTGTTTGCATTTTGCTTTTGTGTGTTTGACTTTGTGATTGTTTGTAACTTTGTGATTGTTTGTGTTAAAAATTTTTGAAAAATAAAAATATTATTCTTTGCTTCAAAATGCCTCCTTATTTTCATGTATTCATCAATTCATGGGGAGTTTAGGAGATAGGAGATTTATTTAAATTGAAACCATACAAACAATAATTGTTTTGCCATCATCAAAAAGGGGGAGATTGTTAGAATAGTTGCTATTTGAATGCTTTACATGTTTGCAACTTATGTAGTTTTGATGATTCCAAACATTATTGTTCAAATGTGTAATTATCTCCTAACAATTGCTTATGTTGGAGAATGGATTTTGGCTTTGGTATGTGCTGGGTATAGTGTTCAGTGGTTATTTTCTCCTGGTAATGATAGTTGTGCTGGGGGAACTGTTTCTGGTTGGTGTGTCTTCAAATCAAGGTGTCTTATTTTTGTGGGATCGTGACTAAGGTTAACAATTATCATTGGTAGAACTTTCTCCTATTTTTCTACTTTTTATTTTTATGCCTATCCTGGAGGTTTTTGCTCTTTTTTTTGCAGGATTTTTTTTGTGCAGGTCATATTTCTACCAATTTTTTTGGGATAGAAGCTAGCGTTGAAGGTTTCGATTTGCTACTTCCTCTCTTTTTTGGTGCTTCTTCTGATGCACCATAGAATGTATCTAAATTTTTCTATACTTTTATGTAGCATGGATCTTAAGTTCATAGGGCCTTTTGTTTTTATTTTTGTAGCATGTTTGAGTAGTAGAGAGCTCGAGGTCACTTTAAGGACCTTATACTTTTCCCTTATAAATGCGTAGGCCCCTCCATTGGTTTCCCTCAAAAAAATAAAAAAGAAGAATTAGTTTAAATTTTAGCAAATTTTCTTTGAATGAGAAAGTCACCTTTTGAATTTATTTAAAAACTTAGTAAGACATGAATTGACAACGCATAACCCAGAAAGGTTATAGATCCATAATTTATTAATCCTAGCTCAATTTCGTTTAAAGGCTCAAAAACTTTATAAGCCAAAATCTAAATCAAGGAGCAAATTAGAGAAAGAAACACTAATCTTTTCAAAAACAACTTTTAGGAAATATATCTAATAAAAGATTAATGCAAAAATTGGTGAATCAAATTTCTTGATTTTCAAACTCAAGTATAAAAAATATCAATAGATATAAAGGTTCTCTTAAGATTTATGAAATACAAGAAAGGTAAGAAAACTTATTGTGGGCTCATTTTGAGCCTCTTTATTAGCTTTTGGCACACTTTTTTATTTTTAATACACTTTGTATATATTTCCTATTTTGGCATCATTGTGTATCTTTTTAACTTTGTGCTCATTTTGTACCTCTTTTCATTTTAACAAATATGCTTCTTTTTTGTAATTTTAAAAACTAAAGCAAACTCATTTTAGTGACAAAAATAAATTGTTTGATTAAGAAAATAAAGTGGTGGATGCAACAACTTGCAAAAGATCCCTATGAGATAGAAAAAAATGTAGGGAGATGAAAAAGTTCAATTTCAAAGTCAAATTTATAATTTGATATATATATTGAATCAAAAGTGAAATAGCCTCATTAAAGACATTAGACTGAGAGACAAAATCATGTGTTTCCTCCCTTTGACTATTTTTAGAGAAGTCAATTAGTACTTACATATAATTTCGAGATAAAATTTTCATTTTTAGAAAAAAATGATCTTTGAAAATTGATTTATTTCTCTAAAGTGTATACAAAATAAAATGTGGCATAAGTGTGTCGATCAGAGTGACTTTATAAATGATAAAAATATCATAAAAAAAATCAAATCTTAAACAAAAAAAAAAAAAAACAACACATAAAATTAAACACATTCACAAAAGAAAAAAAATGCATGCACATGTTAATAACATAAACAAAACCTTAAACATCATCTTATTCCTAGTCTGATGATTCAGAAGCTAGGTATTCCCAAAAGTTTTTTGCTTTTTATCATTTTCCCTTATTGCAATTTGCTTATTTTTACCTTTATTATTGTATGAAAAGTTTTTAAGTTCAGGCATTCATTTTTCATATGTCCAAGTTTCCTACACTCAAAGAAAATTACTTTAGAGAAATTCTTAATATCCTTACCATTTTTACCTTTGTTCCTCATTTGTTGATGTTGATGCTTGCACTTTAGTAGCTTTTAAAATTTTCTCCTTATCAATGCTATCTCCTTACTTTCATCACCTACTGAGTTACTTTTCTTGGAGTCATCAATTTGTACCACTGCCATTTTGAAAATTCGTTAGGGATGTTAGGCCCCTTATGAACTAGCCCAAGACTAATTAAGAGAGAGGTGAATTGGTATTTTAAAAATTTTCTTACAATCAAAGCCCAATCATATCAAAATTCACCACATAGAAATCAACATGAGAAAATTAAATGTGAAAATAATAAAGGAAAGAACGCACTAGATTTATAGTTGTTCGGTCAAACATTGACCTACGTCCACTCCTCGGAGGCACCCTCTGAGTACTGCACTAAACAAAGTGTCTCTCCTTTAGCCCCCCCAGCTAGGCGAAGAAGCCCTTACAAAATTACTTTCACCTTCCTCGGTGTGGTGGAGTCACCGGGTCCTTTGACACCAAAGAGATCTTCTTCTTCTGTGAACTTCCCTCAAGACAAGCCTTCAATCCGATGGTACTAAGGTGCAAGCTTACCAGAGCAACCGTGTGGAATCTCCCTCCACACTCCCTTGAGTCCCCCCTCACAGGATCTTCTCCCTCTCTCAAACTTCACCTTTTCCTCACTCTCTTGCAAGCTCTCTCTTCAAGTTTCCCCGAAAACAATGAGGCTACAATGGCTGCCAAAGACACTTACAACTGTGCCTTGTCAAAAGCTTAAATAGAAGATCTCAAAATGAGCTCATTAATGCAACTTGCCGACACTATCATCCAGGCCGATATGAATATCATCCTAGACAATCAGTACAAAATAAGCTTAATTAGCCGGGACGATTTGGGACGATCAGAAGAAAATTGGTTATATCGTTCAGGACGATACAATATCATCCTAGCCGATTAGTTCAAATCCAAGGACAATCGTCCTGAACATCTCTCGGAATAGAGTCTGGCCGATGTCAATCATCTAGGACATCATCCTGGCCGATCTTGCGATCGGCCTGGCCGATGTGCTCGTATCAATCAACCTAAATTGCTTTCTATAATTACCATATTAATTTAGCCATAATTATGTTTCATCGTCTATTCCAATGTTTAGATCATCCTGGCCAATATCATAAAATAAAGAATACCTAAATTAATCATGGCGGCAGATTCTTTCTTAAATGAGCCTATCATCCTTGCCGATACAAGGATCGTCCAGGCTGATAAGCTTAATGACGGCTACCTTAATGAGGATGATGCCCTAATTAGGGTTTCTATTTTTGAATCGATCGTCCAGGCCAATATAAATATCATCCCGGACGATGTTACCAAAAATAGTAAACTCTAGGGAATAGTCAAAAATTTTTCCAAGGTGTGTGTGTGCAAAGTTACATAGAATCAGGAGCCACACAAAATAAAATAGACTCAAGAAAGAAAAAGATGATACAAACTGACTCAGACCTAGTCTACCCAATCTTGAGCTGGTTCCAAATTGTAGTCTGATTTTATGGACCTAAAATGTCAGTAGATAAGGCAATCGTAAAGAAATAAGAGTGTTTGCTATCATCAAAATTATGATCCATGAAAATAGATCCACAACGAACTCCTCCTTTTTTATGATGGCAAAAATTACATGTTAAATTTATAAAAAGAAAACATTTTCTCCTAATCACCCCCTTACTAAAATAAAACTTTAAAAAGCAGGGAAAATTATTCTCCTAGTTTCCCCTTACTAAAATAAAACTTTTAAAAGTAGGGGAAATTAAATTTTTTAGTTTTTATTTTTTGAAAGGAAAAAAGATACAAATACAACAGTACGTTCTCCCCCTTTGACATTATCAAAAAGAGGAGGGGCATAAACAATAAGAACAATAAAAACCAAAATGATCCCTACTATAGTGAACAAATCAAATATTCTTAAAATGAGAAAGTTACATCTTAATTTTATTCAAAAACTTAATAAGGAATGGATTGACAACGCACAATCCAAAAAAGGTTAGAAATTCAGAAATTGTTTATCCAAGCTCAAGTTCTTTTAAAAACTCAAAATCTTTTTAATCCAATATCTAAATCAAGGAACAACTTACAAGAAGAAACACTAATTTTTTAAAACTCCTTTCATAAAACATATCTAATAGAAGATTAATGCAAAAATTGGTGAATCGAGAATCATGATTTTCAAGATCAAGTATCAAAAATATCAAGGGTTTTCTTAAGCTTTGAGTAAAACAGAAAAAGTAAGCATACTCATTTTGGGCTCATTTTATGCCTCTTGTTAGTTTTTGACACACTTTATGCATCTTTTACTTTTTGATACACTTTGTGTATCTTTCTAAATTTGGCGTCATTGCACATCTTTTGATTTGGCATCATTGGCCACTTTTTTTTTCTGATTTGGCATCATTGGCCATATTTTCTTTTTAAATTAAATATGCTACCTTTCTAAAATTTTAAAAACAAAAGTAAACCCATTCTATTGATAAAGCGAACTACTTGATTAAGAAATTATGAGATAGATTCAATAACTTGCAAAGGATCTCAATGAGATAAACAAAATATAGGGAGATGAAAAAGATTAGTTTCAAAATCCAATTTATAATATGATGAAGATTTTGAATCAAAAGTAAAATAACCTTTTAAGAAAAGAGATAGAGAGACAAAATCATGAGTTTCCTTCCTTTGACTATTTTTAGAGAAGTCAACCACAACTTACATAAGAATTCAAGAGAAATAGGAGGTAAGGTTTTTTATTTTTTTAAAAGTGAACATGTGTGTTGATTAGAGAGAACTTCACAAAACTAAGAATAAAAGCTAATTTAAAATTTCAAAGAAATAATAAAAAAAATGAAGGAGAACAAAAAAATATAGAAAATAGTAAAAAAATAAAACACAACACAAACAAATAAACACATAAACAAATTTAGACAGTATCTTGCTCCTGGTCTGATGATTCAGAAGCTAGGTCTGCCTAGGAGATTTTTTCATTACATTACTTGCCCTTTCTATAATTTTCTTAGCTTTAGCCTTTTCTTTTTCAGGATAAGTTCTCAAATTAGGGCACTGATTTTTCATATGTCCAGGCTTCCTGCATCCAAAGCAAATAACGTTAGAAGTAATCTTATCATTCTTACCATTTTTACCTTTACTCCACTTTTGTTGAGGCTTATGCTTTCGTGAGCTTTTTAATTTGCTTGACAAGCTATCACATTCATCACCAACTAAGCAACTTTGCTCCATGTCTTCAACATTTAGTATTATCGTTTCACATGCATCAAAAAGTCTTTGACCCAAACTTTGTTCGTAGGTAATGAGTGAGCCAATCAAATTATCAATAGAATACTCATTCACATTCTTTGATCACAAATAGCAACAACTTTAGCATCAAACTTATCAAGTATACAATGAGAAATTTTATTGACTTTTTTAAACATTGAAAACTCCTTTCCTAAAGCACATAATGATGTAACAGTTTGCATAAACCTGGTATACATGTCTAAGATTGCCTCATAAGATTTCATGCAAAAATATTCATAATCATGCATTAAAAAATTCAACTTGGATTGTGTGATTTCATTAGTACCTTCATATATGATGTGTAATTTATCCCAAATTTTCTTACCAGTAGTGCGTGTGGAAACTAACAAAAAGTCTTCAGAATTTAAAGCACAAAACAAACAGTTTAATAATTTTTCATTCAATTGAGCAATTATTTGTTCTTCCCTATTCCATTGATTAAAAGGAATATCAATTTTAATTCCATCTATAACACGTAACGGTAAAGAATAACCTGTTAAAATCATATGCTACATACAAAAATCAATTGATTAAAAAAATGTAGACATGCTAATTTTTCAAAAATTAAATGTAATATTTTCAAACAAAGGTGGTCTAATGATTGAATAACCTTCCGCAATATTATGATTAAAAAAATTAGCCATGGATAGAAAATTGAAAAGCTTTCAAAAACAAGATTTTATGAATCTCGCTCTGATACCACTTGAAAGTTTGTTAGGGATGTTAAGCCCCTTATGAACTGTCCCAAGGCTAATTAAGAGAGAGGTGAATTGATAATTTAAAAAATTTTCTTACAATCAAAGCACAATCATACCAAAATTCACCATAAAGAAATCAACATCCGAAAATTAAATGCGAAAATAATAAAGAAAAGAACACACCTGATTTATAGTGGTTTGGTCAAACCTTGACTTACGTCCACTCCTTAGAGGCACCCTCCGAGTATTGCACTAAACTAGAGTCTCTCCTTTAGTCCCCACAGCTAGGCGGAGAAGCCCTTACAAAATCACTTCCACCTTTCCCAATATGATGGAGTCGACGGGTCATTTGACACCAAAGAGATTGAACTTCCCTCGAGACAAGCCTTAAATCCGACTGTACTATGGTGCAAGCTTGCCGGAGCAACCGTGTGGAATCCCCCTCCACACTCCCTTGAGTCCCCCCTAACAAGATCTTCTCCCTCTCTCAAACTTCACCCTTTGTCACTCCCTTTCAAGCTCTCTCTTCAAGTTTCCCCAAAAGAATGAAGCTACAATGGCTGCCAAAGATACTTACAAAAGTACCTTGTCAAAAGCTTAAATATAAGATCTCAAAATGTGCTCATTAATGCAACTTGTTGACTTTATCATCCAGGCCGATATGAATATCATCCTGGCTGATCAGTACAAAGTAAGCTTAACCAGCTGGGATGATTTGGGATGATCAGAAGAAAATTTGTCACATTGTCCAGGCCGATACAAGATTATCCTGGCCGATTAGTTCAAATTAAAGGATAATCATCCTGAACATCACTCGAAATAGAGTCTGGCTGATATCAATTGTCCAAGACATCATCCTGGCCGATCCAGCCAATGGCCTAGCCAATGTGATTGTATCAATCAGCCTTAATTGCTTTTCATAATTACTAGATTAATTCAGGCATAATTATGCCGCATCATCCAGGCCAATGTTTAGATCATCCTGGCCGATATCATAAAATAAAGAATACCTAAATCAATCATAGTGGCTAATTCTTTCTTAAATGAGCTTATCTTCCTGGTCGATATAAGGAATGCCGAGGCTGATTGGCTTATTGACGGCTGCCTTAATGAGGATGATACCCTAATTAGGGTTTCTGTTTTTGAACCGATCATCTAGGCCGATATAAATATCGTCCAGGATGATGTTAGCAAAAATAGTAAACTCTAGGGAACAATCAAAAATTGTTCCAAGGTGTGTGTGTGTGTGTAAAGTTACATAGCATTAGGAGCTACACTAAATACAGTAGACTCAAGAAAGGAAAAAGTGGTACAAACTAACTCAGACCTAGTCTACCCAATCTTGAGCTGGTTCCAAATTGTAGTCTGATCTTGTGGACCTGAAATGCTAGTAGATAAGGCAGTTGTAGAGAAATAAGAGTGTTTGCTACCATCAAAATCATAATCCATAAAAACAGATCCGCAACACATTCCACCGGCATCCAGAAGTCTTTAACACTCAATTCTCTCATGAGCACTAAGTGAGCCAATCAAATTATCAATAGTATAATCATTCAAATCATTTGATTTAATTATAGCAGTGATTTTAGCATTAAATATTTCAAGTAGATATCATAAATTTTTATTTACTTTTTCAAAGTTTGAAACTTCTCTACCTACAGCTTGCAATGATGTTACTATTTGTAAAAAACCTAGTAAACATGTCTAAGATAGTTTCATAAGGTTTTATGTTAAAGAGTTCATAGTCATGCATAAAAATATTCAACTTAGATTGCTTGACTTCACTAGTACCTTTGTATGTACGGTATAAACTATCCCAAATTTCCATTCCATTAATGCATGTAGAGATTCTCATATAATCTTCAAAATTCAAAGCACTGAACAAAGAATTAATACATTTTGCATTTAATTGAATATAAATTTGTTCTACTCTACTCCATTCAAAAAATAATATATCTGTTTTTGATTACATCATGTGACGGTACATCATAACAAGTTTAAATTATATCCCACATTCGATAATCTATTGATTACAAGAATATAGACATTCAATTTTTCCAAAAATTAAAATAAATATTTTCAAATAAAGGCGGTCTATTGATCAAATATCCTTCAGGTGTGTTATAGTTTCCAAAATTAGTCATAATCATTTTTTAAAAAGTAATCTAAACTTTTAAATTTTGAAATAGGCTTTGATACCACTTAAAAGTCTGAATCTGTTGTTAGACCTATTAAGTTTCTCCCTAGGCTAACCATGAGGGAGGAAAATTGCTAATTTAAAAATCACTTAGTAATTTTAGAAAATCTTTTCAAGAAAATTAAATCTTTGATCCTTAAAATATGCAGTTGTTTGAATATGATTTTCATAAAAGATTTTTCAACCACAAAATATTAAAGTGTATAAAATAAAAATGCGAAAAATAAAAGAGAGCAAAAGAACACAAAATTTTATAGTAGTTCAAACCAACTAGACCTACGTCTACTCCTTGAAGACTCCTTCAGGTATTGCACTAAACACTAGTGACTCTCATTTTTCTCCCATAGTAAGGTGGAGAAGCCCTTTGCAACTCTCTCCCACAAACTCGATGCGGTAGAGAATAATCATCCTTTTTCCCCCTCCCTAGGGAAGGCGGAGAATTATCACCTTATTCACCCTCCTGGTGAAAGAAGAGAACCCGTCATCCTTTTTCACCCTCCCTGGTGAAGGCAAAAAACTATCATCCTTTCATACCCTCCAAGTGTCGGCAGAGAACCATTGTCCTTTTACATTTTCCTGGTATCGGCAGAGAACTGACATACTTTTTCACCCTTCAGGTGAAGGAAGAGAACCCACAACCGATATTGAAGAACATCACTTAAGAGCCTCCCAAGGAGATGGGCAAAAATTTGAAGGAAATAAAGAGATCCTCACTTTGGAAAACCTTATGAATCCCTCATAACCCCCTTCACTTGATCTCTCACCCTTCACTCTCACAATTTCTTCTAAGCACTCACACTCAATGACCACTCTCAAGAGAAATTCATAAAAAGTACTTTAGTGATAGTTTTTAGGACTCCTTATATAGAAAAGACATCCAAAATCATCCAAAAACTAAAAATTACAAGAAAACTATCCTATGATTGTATTGTATGATCGTATATCATCTTGTATTAACGTATAGTGTCATATATGAATTGCCTGTATAAATGAATAGCGTCCCCATACAAATCATCCGTATGAATGCATAGTGTCCCGTACAAACACATTGTGTCCCATATGAATTGCCCGTATGAATGCATAGTGTCCCATATGAATCATTTATATGAATGTATAGTGTATTGTACAATGTACAAATTTTTCAAATTTATCTGTATGAACTGACATTAAATTGTACAAATAGTTCAAAAAATAAATAAGTTCGGCTAGTATGATTGTGTACGAACCAATTTTATTTTCTGGTCATCGTTTGTACGAACCCTACATTCTACAGTATAAACTAATTAAATCAAATCATGCTTCATATGTTACGAATATGGATGAGCCCATTTCATACTATGGATGTCGTTTATATAAAAGTAATTTTATACATTATAAATAATACAAAGAAAATTTTGGAGGCATGATTTGATTACCTGCTTTCTAGAGGAACACTCATATCAAATCATCCCGTACGATCCCAAAATCAAACAGTATAATTAGTTTAAAAAATACAAGTTTTTACACTCCCCTAGTCTGTGTGAGCACGGTTACCCAATTACAATCACACTCTCTCAGACTCAAGAATAATAGAAAAATTATAGACTTTATTACAAGAAACCCTAATCTAATCTGTCTTGAAGTCTTCAGCAGTTTGGGGTATGATGTTTCTGAAATATTAGTATACACACAAAACAAATATAGAATGAAACGTACTATGAAACATAAAAATATGAGTCATAATATTTATTATCATCAAAATTATAAACTCGTGAGCAATAAGTTGCAACACGAAATGGGTTCGTACTAATTCGACCACATGAACATGTAAATTTTTAAACTATTCGTACTATAAGAACTTGGGTTCATATAGACGATGTCCAAAGAACGAAATGGACTCGTCCATTTTTGTACCAAATAAAGCATGATTTTGGTTAAACTAATCATATTATATGATATTGTGTTTGTACAAAATGTCAACCAGAGTTAGAAATGCATTGCTATAGAATTTTACTAGATGAATTGGTTTATTTTTTAACTGATCATACTATACGATGGCAGTCTATACATAAGACGGCTAGAGTATGAAAATGGTTCGTACATGATAGTACGAGCATTTTTGAACTAATTGTACATATGATATGTGATCGTACTGTATGATCCATGATAGTCAAATTGAAATTTTTAATTTTCTAGACGGTTTTTCCTGTCTTTCATACTTAAGGTCCTAAAAACTAACTGTTAAACAACTCCTACAAAATCTTATTGTAAATTTCTTTTAAGAGTGCACTTGTAGAGTGTTTGGGAGAGTTTTTTATGATTTGAGAATGAGAGATTTCATAAGAGGGAATTATAATGGGATTTCCAAGGTTGCTCAATAATGAGTATCTCTTAATTATTCTTCAAAAATCTTCCAACTTTCTTGAAGGCTCTTGGAAGAAGATTTTTGAAGGAGTGATGGTACTCTACCGACACTAGGAGGGTATGAAAGGATGACGGTTCTCTATCTACACCAAGAGGGTGTGAATTGATGACGATTCTCTGCCTAAACCAGGAGGGTGTGAAAGGACGATAGTACTCTACCGACACCAAGAGGGTGTAAAAGGATGATGGTTCTCTAATAACACTAGGAGGGTGTGAAAGAACACCGATTTTCGACTGACACCAGGAGGGTGTGAAAAGATGTTGGTTCTCTTCCACACTGAGCATTGGTGGAAGAGAGGCTAATTATAAGGGATTCTCCTCCTTTCTATGGGAGCAAAAGGAGAGTCGCATTATTATATTACAATACTTGAAGGAGTCTTCAGGGAGTGGGAATAGGTTTTGTTGAACCGAACCTCTATACATTTCTTTGTTCTTTATGTCGTCCTTACTTTTTAATATTTTTATTTTTTAAAAGTTAATTTATGGTTGAGAAACATTTTTGAAAAATTTTGTCATTGTGATTAAAAATATAAAATGGTTTTTGTAATCTACTAAGAGATTTTTAAACTACCAATTCACCCCCCCCCCCCCCTCCCTCCTCTAGGTTAGACTTGGGATAATTGCTTTAGGTTAATAACCTACTCGGACTTTTAAGTGGTATCACAGTCTACTTTCAAAAATTAAGGATTAGAAAACTTTTTGAAAGTAATCATGGCTACTTTTCAAAATTGTAACACACTCGAAGTGTATTCGATAACTATACCACAATTATTCAATAATATCCCTTTCAATTTTTGAAAAATATGTGAATTTGTTGACCTCATTATTCGAGGTCAATTTCCTTGGATTCAATTCTAGCACTTAGGTCTTCATAGCCTAGTGTAAATGTTACCTTTAGGATTTCTTTAGGTGGATACCCACTTACGTAGCGTTAACTCGACCCTTTTAATTCAACCCAAATCTAAATCGATTCGATCTAAATCTAATTCAAAATCAAATCGACTCTAAATTCTTCATTAATAATGAAATACTAATATCATTTAAATAAATTTCTAAAATAAAATTGCCTTTAATCAATAAATTTTAATCTAGTAAATTTTTCTCTTAAATCACATCTCTAATTAATAACCTAAACTAAATAATCTTAACACCTTAAACTAATTAAATAAGGAGTTAGACCGGTTAAAGCCCTCAACCCATGATCTCTCCCACTCTCAGCAGTTCGCACAGCCCGCCTCATCTCCTTCTCTGGAATACGTGAGAAGCTTAGGACAAAAAAAAAACCACCCAGTCTTCTAATTTTAGTTCACAAAAAGTCTCCCACTAATCATCCATTCATACGCATAGAAGCTCTCTCCTCCCGTCTCCTCTCAATTCGCACAGAATCAAACCCCCGCTCCCTCACTATGCTCTCTCCTTTTCGCGTGAGAAATTCAAAACCGAACCCCTAGGCCCCATTCGCGAACAGCCCCATCGCTTCCTCTGCCTAGGTCGCCTCATCTGCTCTAACCAATTTCCACTTGTACAAGTATAATTCTCTTTGTTTCTCTTCCCATTGAAAGATTTCTTCCTCTCCAATAATTATTTCTATTATTTCTATATATTCTTTGGATCAGTCTCAAAATTTGAGTGATTCATTTAAATTTACTCATGAAAAAATGGGGCATATTACCGATTTGTTTCTAGGATTTGTGGATATTTCCTTGCTATATTTTTTTTTATTGATTCATATTTGGGAAATTAGTATTCTAGTTTTAAAATAAAAATGTGTTCAATAAATAAAGAGGTTGTTTGACCTCAAATTTTCGTTTCCATTGTTGTTAATATCATGCATTGAATTACCCTTTTCCTAATTTTTGCATATGAGAATAATAGTTGCTTAATTCTACTTTCTATAATATGAGTGTGTCGAAGCTATTTTAAAAAGTCAAAGGCATCTAGTTAAAGTAGTTATGTGATTTTTATGAAGATTGGAGAGATACCAAACGGTTGAAAAACTTGTTTCTCATATTCTATTAAACAAATCTTTTAGAGGCTATATAAGAAAGAAAATATATATTTGATTGATTCAAAAAAAAAACAGTAATATATTGTTTAAAATGATGATGTATTTCTTTCATATAAAATTGTGTTTGTTATAATAGCTTTAAAGGTAAAGTTAGGTAATTACTTTGATAAATCGTCTCCTCTTAATTTAAATCTTGTTATTCTGGAGTGATTCTGAGTTGTCATTTTTTTTATATATATATTAAAGAAATAATGAGAAATGAAATGCTAAATTCTTGTTCGTAGTTTGGTCGGTCCTTAATAAATTTGAGAGGATTTCTTGAGTGTATTTGCTTAGGCTTCACTAATGATTAATTCCCATAATTAGTTAATGTATTATTTGCCTTTTTATTCAAAATGATATTGACAGTGAAATGAAACAAATTATTATGATCTCTTTGTTTTTGCATAGATACTATTCCCATTTCAATGTGATCAAGTGTTCTTTATGTGCAAGTTAAGAGTTGTCTTATGTAAGTGCGAAAAGTAAATTACTTTCATGAGTGTATGTTTTAAGAATCAATTTGTGTGATCTTTGAAAAGTGAAAGTGTGTGCTCTTTGGATGGTGAAGTGTGCATTTTGAAAGGTGAAAATGTATAGCAGAAAGGTATTGTGTGAGAAAGGTAAAAGTAAAGTGTTTGCTTTTTTTGAAAGGTATAGTATTTTGATGTTTATGTATGTTTGAGGCTGAAAATGTGTGTTTTGGAAAGATTGTGTCTTTTGGACTGTGTGTGTCGGGAAGTGCGTCAAGCTTGACTTGAAAAGTGAAATTGTTGGCATTAATAAGAAAAGTATTTTGAGAAGTGTATCGAAAGGAGAGAGTGAATGTTAGAAAGGTTTTGTGTGAAGATTGTGAAAATTAAAGTGTTTGACTTTATAAGGAAAAGTGATTTGCATTTGTGTATAAAAGTGGAACTTGTGTAAATTTGGAAGAATGGAAGTGAATCTTAATAAAATTACAAAAGTGTGCTTTCAAGAAGGAAAGGTTTCAGAAAGCTAGTCAGCCCAGCCAGTGCTCAAGCCCGAAGAAAGGTACGTCTTTATTTTCAGTAAATTTCAATTATTTTATTATTAATTATTAAATGTGCTTTCTAATCCCTGTCTTTCCTGTTTTCTTTTCTTTATTGGCATAAACTGCGAGGAACGGTACCGGTCGAGGGTGTTAAGATAGTTGCTATTTGCATGCTTTACATTTTTGCAACTTATGAAGTTTTGATGATTCCAAACATTATTGTTCAAATGTGTAGTTATCTCCTAACATTTTTTAGAAGAATTGTATTTGCTCTTGTGTGTACTAACATTTCAGGAAAAATGAACTCCAGACTACGAAGACTTCAAATTAAATTCAGCATGAAATACTTTGTAAAATTTGAAGCTTGCACTTTTCTTAGAAATCAAATTGAAAGGGAGTGATTGTATTTTGAGTGAATAAAAACATACACACACACATAAGGAGATCATATAAAATTTATACTGATCGTACGGGATGATATCCGTTCGTACTGGATGATCAGACAATTATCTCCTATAGAGCACATGGAACGAATAGGAACTTGCTCGAAAAATTTTTTTAAGTCCTATTCGTCCAGGACAAAATTAATTATCGTTCAGGACGATTGATTCACTGTAAAATTTTTGTCCAGACGAAACTAAATTATCGTCAATGGCGATTGGTCCTCTGGAAAATTTTCGTACAGACAAAATTAATAATCGTCCAGGACGATCTGGTCTTTGGAAAATTTTCGTCCAAACAAAAATAAATTATCGTCCAAGGAGATTGGTCCTCTGGAAAATTTTCGTCCAGACGAAGTCAAGAATCGTCCAGGACGATCGGTTCTCTGTAAAAATTTTGTCCAGATGAACATATTCTCGTCCAAACGATTAACCGACTTAGAACAGTTTTCACCAGTTTCTAGAACCGACCTTGTAATAACCGTTCGTACTGGACGAACCTAGTTCGTACAGGACGATCAGCTGTACGAAGACATTTCATACACATATTCAAATAGGGTCATTTCAGATCGTTTAAGTAAAATCGTCCAGGACGATCCACGATCGTACGGGACGATCCACTGTGTACAGAATTGAATACTTGCAGTGTTTGGGCGGTTTTTCTTGTCTTTTGTATAAATAGTCCAAATTAGACTGCCACCCAATCTTTTTGTCATTTGATCTTCGTGCCTCTTGAGAGAATAGCCAAGGAGAGAGTGGAAGAGAGCATTCAAGGGAGGATTCCTACCACTGGAGCGAGAAGGCTTCACTTGGATTTCAAAGGTAAGAGTCTCTACTTGTGAATTGGGATTACTTCAGTCTTTTCCTTCTTCCTTCTAGATTCTTGTGAAAAGATCTGTCAAGGAGATCCGGTTCTCTGCCGACACTTGGAGAGTGTGAACAGCCGAAAGGTTCTCTGCCTACACTTGGAGAGTGTGAACAGCCGAAGTGTTCTCTGCCTACACTTGGAGAGTGTAAACAGTCGAAGGGTTCTCTGCCCACACTAGGAGAGTGTGAAAGGATGACGGTTCTCTGCCAACACTGGGGATAGTGTGAAAGGACGGATGGTTCTCTGCCAACACTGGGGACGGATGGTTCTCTGCCGCACCGGGGAGTGGTGAAAAGAGTGTGTTGTAAAGGCTTCTCCACCTTGCTGTGGGTGCAAAAGGAGAGTCACTATTGGTATTAGTGAAATACTCAGAGGGTGCCTCTGGGGAGTGGATGTAGGTCTCGTTTTAGACCGAACCACTATAAATCTGGTATCATTTACTTTACTGTTTTTATGTTTCCGCACTTTAAATTTTAGTTTTAAAAACTCTGTGGTTGAAAAATATTTTCCTGCAAAATTTAAAAGAAATTTTTATTTCGGTTCAATAATTTTCAAAAGGGGACTTAAATTTTTAAACTTCCAATTCACCCCCCCTCTTGGTAGCCTTGGGACATTCACTTAGGCTTAACAACCTAATTACTAGACTCAACAAGTGGTATCAGAGCTTCGTTTCAAAATCATAAGTTTGAACTACTTTTTGATTAACGTAGATGGCTACTTTCGGAAACCGAAACACACCTAAGGGTTACTCTATCACTAGACCTCCACTGTTTGACAATATTCCTTTTGATTTTTGGAAAACACGCATGTCTACTTTCTTACAGTCACTTGATTATCGCATGTGGATGCTAGTCTAGGATGGCTACACAAAACCAACTAGATTAGTTGATGGAGTTATGGTAGAAATACCTTTTGCAGATTAGACTTTAAAAGAACGTGACTTAGCACAATTAAATGCCAAATGACTAAATAGTTTCTTTTGTGCTTTAAAATCTGAAGACTACATGCGGGTTTCCACTTGCAAAAGTGGAAAGGACATATGGGATAGACTTTGTATAACTTATGAAGGGACAAATGAGGTTAAACAATCAAGGCTCAATATCTTGTTACATGACTATGAATTGTTTCGCATGAAACCTAATGAATCTATTTCCGACATGTACACAAGATTTACACAAATTGTCACTTCTTTGCATGCACTTGGTAGGGAATTAACTAATGCTGAAATGGTTAATAAGATTCTTCATTGTTTACCTACTACTTATGATGCAAAAATTACTGCAATTATAGAGTCTAAAGATTTAAACATTTATTCTATTGATAATCTTCTTGGTTCACTCATTGCTTATGAGCAAGGAGTAAGTCAAAGAAAGATTGATGTAGGTGAACCACGAAAGGAGAAGAATATAGCACTAAAAGTGGAAGAGTCAGAGAGTGAACACTCACAACCTGAGGATGAAGATGATATTGCACTGATGACTAGACAATTCAGAAGCTTTTTAAAGAGGAAGCAGAAGAGACGCCAGCAATGGAATAGAGGTAAGTTTAACAGAAATGGCAAGGTTTCTAATGAAGTGATTTGTTATGAATGCAGGAAACCAGGTCATATCAAGACTGATTGCCCAAAACTCAAAGCCACTCCAGGTAAGGAGAAGGTGGTGGAGAAACCTATGGTAAAGAAGGGAAAGAAGAAGTTTCAAAGAGCTTTCTGGGCGGACTCAGCTTCAGACTCATCTGAGATGAAAAAGAAGAAGAAGTCACCAACCTTTGTTTGATGGCAGATAATGTTGAACAATCAGATCAAGAAGAGGTATGTGACTTAACCTATGATGAATTGTTTGAAGTTTCTGAACACATGCATGCTAGTTTAAGTTTAGAATTGGAAGAGCTCAAGAAGGAACATGAAATCCTTAGGAAAGATCATGCATTAATAGATAACAACCACATGAAACTACTTGATGAATATGATGACTTGAATAAGAATTTTGAAAATCTAAAATCATCCTATGCTGATCTTGAAAAAGATTTTAAAAAATTTAAGGATGAATCTGAGAGGAAAACATATCGAATCAATTATACAAATAGACTCTTGGAAGAAATAAATTCATTTTATAAATTGACAATAAGAGCTCTTGAGGATAATAGGATACCCCCCAAAATTGAATATTTTACAAATCCTAAATATTATCCTAAATATATGGAATCCCTTAGAAGACAATCAAATGGAAGAAAACTTAGGAATATTTTTCTTAATGTTAAATGTAATAATTGTGGATTTTTGGGACATATAGCTCACACCTGTACTTTGAAGATGAAATCTAATCTGGTGTGGAGACTTAAGATGCATAAACCTAGATATATCATACATGCATCTGATTATAAATTGCTAAAAGGTGAACCCAAACTTGTTTGGGTTCCCAGGTCTAACATTTGATATTTTTGCAGGATTGCTCTCACACAAGACCTCGTGGGAGCATATGGTACCTGGATAGCGGATGTTCAAAGCATATGACTGGAGATACTGCACAATTCATATCGCTGGAAGCCAGGAATGGAGGCAATGTTACACTTGGAGATAATACCACAAAGAAAGTGGTTGGATCTGGTATGATTGGTAATTTCAAAAACTTTTTTATAGACAATGTTTTATTGGTTGAAGGCTTAAAGCATAATTTGTTAAGTATAAGTCAGCTATGTGACAAGGGATATAATGTGAAATTTTTACCTACTAGCTTCATATTAAGCCTAAATGGAAAAGAAGTTTTAAATGGAAAAAGGGTAAACAATGTTTACATGCTAGATTTGAATTCATTTCATACTCCTATTGCTTTCTGTTTGAAAACTGTTTCTGATGAATCTTGGCTTTGGCATAGGAGACTTTATCATTCTAGAATGAAAAATCTTAGGAGAATTACCCAAAAGAATTTAGTAAGAGGTATACCAAAACTAAACTTTACTAAGGACCACCTTTGTGATGCATGTCAATTAGGAAAACAAGTGAAGTCCTCTTTTAAGTCCAATAATGATCTTAGAACTAGTAAACCATTGGAAATTCTTCACATGGATCTTTTTGGACCAGTAGGAACTGTAAGTCTAGGAGGGAAGGTATACGAATTTGTTATTGTGGATGATTTCTCAAGATTCACGTGGGTTAGATTTTTTTTTCATAAAAGTGAATCATTTAAGAAATTCAGAAATTTTTCAAATTGGATACAGAGAAAACTAGGATGTGAAATAATATCTTTACAAAGTGATCAGGGAGGAGAATTTGAAAATCAAAGATTTGAAAATTTTTGTAAAGAAAAAGGGATTGATCACAATTTTTTTGCACCTAGAACCCCTCAACAAAATGGGGTAGTTGAAAGAAAAAATAGAACATTAATAGAAGCCGCCCGAGCAATGTTGACAGAATACTCACTTCCTAGATATTTTTGGGCTGAGGCGATTAGCACTGCATGTTATGTTCTGAATAGGGTGAATGTGAGATCGAATTTAAATAAAATACCCTATGAGTTACTAAAAGGTAGAATACCAAATTTGTCTCATTTGCATGTTTTTGGATGCAAGGTGTTCATTCATAACTATGGAAAATCTGCCTTAGGAAAATTTGATCCAAAATCAGAAGAAGGAATTTTTGTTGGATATTCAAGTGGTGGAAAATCTTATAGGGTATTCAACAAAAGAACTTTGGTCATTGAAGAAACCACACATGTTGTATTTGATGAATCTGGAAATTTAGAAGAGCCAAATATTGTTGAAGAAGAGATTGAGGAAAACTCCCAAAAGATTGATAGATTAAATTTGGAAGAAAATTTGGAAAGAGAAAACCCTTTGCCTAGAGATTTGAGATTTTCTAAAAACCATCCAAGAGAATTGATTATAGGAGAACCTAGTGAGGGTGTTAGAACTAGGCATGGATTAAATAAGGAAGTCAATCATTCAGCCTTTATTTCAGCAATAGAACCCACTAATATTGATCAGGCACTTTCTGATGAATTTTGGATATTGGCCATGCAAGAAGAGTTAAATCAATTTGTAAGAAATAAAGTTTGGGAATTAATTACAAGGCTAAAAGATCAAAGTGTTGTTGGAACCAAGTGGGTGTTCAAAAATAAAATGAATGACTCAGGAGTAGTCATTAGAAATAAGGCTAGATTAGTTGCTAAGGGGTATAATCAAATTGAAGGAATTGATTTTAAGGAGACCTTTGCCCCTGTAGCAAGACTTGAAGCAATTAGGGTTTTACTTGCCTTTGCCTGTTTTAAAGGTTTTAAATTGTTTCAAATGGATGTCAAAAGTGCTTTTTTGAATGGGGTTATTGAAGAAGATGTTTTTGTAGAACAACCTCCAGGATTTGAAAATTCAAAATACCCAAATCATGTTTTTAATTTAAAGAAGGCATTATATGGATTGAAACAGGCACCTAGGGCTTGGTATGAGAGATTGAGCACTTTCCTACTTGAAAGATCTTTTGAAAAAGGAAGTGTGGATACAACTCTCTTCTTAAAGAAATTTGGAAAGGAAATACTCATTGTTCAAATTTATGTGGATGATATCATCTTTGGATCTTCAAATAAAAATCTTTGTGATGATTTTTCTAATACAATAAGTAGTAAATTTGAAATGAGTCTAATGGGAGATTTAAATTACTTTCTAGGTTTTAGCATCAAGCAACTTGAGGAAGGGACATTTCTTAGTCAAACTAAATATATTAAGGACATCCTCAAGAAATATGAAATGGACAATGCTAAACCTGTTAGTACACCAATGAGTTCCTCAGTTCAGTTGGATAAGGACCTTAAGGGAAAATCTGTTGATCAAAAGAAATATAGAGGGATTATTGGATCTTTGCTTTATTTGACTGCTAGCCAACCAGATATTATGTTCAGTGTTTGCTTATGTGCTAGATTTCAATCAGATCCAAAAGAATCACATTTGATAGCAGTGAAAAGGATTTTAAGATACTTACTAGGAACTCAAAACTTAGGAATTTGATATCCTAAGTTTAGCTCTTCATTTGAAATTATTGGTTATTCAGATTCTGAATTTGCAGGCTGTAGAGTGGATAGGAAAAGCACTTCTGGAACATCTCAATTCATTGGAAATTCATTAGTTTCTTGGTCCAGTAGAAAACAAAATTCAGTAGCCCTATCTACTACAGAAGCAGAATACATTGCATTAGGAAGTTGTGTGGCACAAGTACTTTGGTTAAAATAACAGTTGATTGATTTAGGATTAACTATAGGCACTATTCCAATTTATTGTGACAATACTAGTGCTATTTGTATTTCCAAAAATCCTATTCAACATTCTAGAACCAAACATATTGATATAAGGCATCATTTCATAAGGGATCATGTATCCATGGGAGAAATTGAACTCACACATGTTTCAACTAAAAATCAACTTGCAGACTTTTTTACAAAACCTTTAGCCTTTGATACCTTCAGTACTTTAAGAACAAGGCTTGGTGTTATTGATTTGAATTCCTAAACAAAATGTCTTTGCAACATTGATATTTATGTTTTTTTGTTTTGTTTTTGATTTTGTGAAAATTTTTGTGTTTTGAATGAATTTGTTTTTGGGTCTATGGTTTTATTTTATGTTTTTTGTGTTTTTGAATGTTTAGTTTGATTTTCTTAAATAAAAATTCAAAATTCAAAAAATTGGAAGAAATCGTCCGGGACGAATTTTGTTTCTTACTGGACGATGTGTGAAAGAATAGTTTGCGCGAATTTTAACCATTTTGAGAGCAGTTTTTAATTAGATCGTCTGTACGATCTAACGATCGTCCAGGACGAAATTTTTTTTCTCTCAAACATCGAGATGATTGAATGCAGCAGTTGAGTGGATAAGACAGTTTTAAATATGGATTTTGTCTGTACGAATTTTTGGTTCGTCCAGACGAACAGATGTCGTGTCATTGTAGGGGACGGTTTTCATGAGACATTAAAACGAGTTACTTTTTGATCGTCTGTATGAAATAATTTTATCTGTACGATCGGTCAAGTCAAAAAGCCTGTACGAAGGGACGCATCGTAAGTTGTGTTGATTACGAAAAGCCATTATATTTTGGACGAATTTGATCGTCTGTACGATATTTTCGTCCAGACGAATAATGATTTTCGTCCAGGACGAACGTATCATTTTCTTTAAATATGAAGGCTTTCTAACTTAACAATCACACTTCCAAACTTCACTTTCAATCCCTTTCTAATTCAAATCGACAATGGCCTCCTCAAGCAAGAGACAAAAGGTGTTGGCAAAGAAACCCAACAGGAATGCCTCTGAAAACTTCCTGTCAAAAGCAAATGAGGAATCCTTTCCTCGTTTTGCCTCTGCCAAAATAACTCCCTCTCGCATTTTAATTCAAAGCGAGATACACTTTAGGGTAATGCACCTTTTTGCCTCCACCCAGTTTCAATTCATTCTTTCTCTCGTCTATTTTTACAACAAACAATTCTTTCACTATTTCCTAGCCAACATGAGTTTTAATTCCGACCACTCCTCCATAAGTTCTTATATTTTCAAGCAAAAAGTTGAAATCACCAAGCACGACATTGGTGCCTTTTTGAACTTAAGAACTGAAGCATATAGAGCCCACACTCTAACGACAGAAACCACTTTCAAATGGTATGATGTCAATAGGGTAATTAGACAAAATGGTCTTGACTATCATGTTTCTAGAGTCTCCGGTATGACAAAAAATGCCCGAATCATCCAACATATTCTTCGATCTTCAATCATTCCTAAAGCTGGTGATAGGATTAATATTACTCCTCTCCTTTCTGTTCTAACCTTTTTGATTATAGAATGTCATCCTATTGACGAAGCCCAACTCATCACAGATCATATCTATGGGCTTTCAGAAATAGGACATGCAGATCAGAAGAGAAAAAGGAACATCTCTTTGGGACACTTAGTTACTTACATCTTGGAAAAGAAATACAACTTAGTGCATCCTGATGAAGAATACGAAGAGCCAGTTTACTATAATGATGCTTCCTTCAGATTGCACTTCAAGGAGAAAAAAGAAAAAGAAAAAGCACGTGCCAGTGCTTCAGAAGAAGAAGAAGAAGAAGGAGAGCAAACTTCTGCACCTCAGTCAGATTATCAAAATCTGATTGAAAAATTTGATAGACTTTAGACTCATGTTGATCAAAGATTTGATCAACTTGATGCTCAACTTATGCAGCAACAATAAGACATTGGTAGCATCAGAAATGAAGTACATGAAATCAATACCAATGTAATGTTGATGGCCTCCTACTTCAACCTTTTTGGCGGCATTCCTCCTCCTCCTCCAGAACAGTAGAGATGAACTTCGTTGTGTTTGTTGTACTCGTGTTTTATATTTTGTTGTGTCAGTTTTTATATTAAGTGCTTGTTTTTATGTTTGTTTTTACTTTTAAGTTCAGTGTATTTTCTTATTTGTTTTTAGATATTATGAAATGTGTAATCCTTTCATTAATATCAATGCATGTTGTACTTGTTTCAAATTTGATTTGTTTTTGGAATGTGGTTAATTTTTATGAATTTCATTAGTATTATTTAATCTTCATAGTGCTTAAATTAGATTGTAATTTGAGATTATCTACATTAGAAAATCTAGTCTTTCTAAATTTAAAAATTGTTTATAACTTGTTGTAATTAGAACTTTTAAATTCATCTCTATTCATTTAGACTACATAAAAGTTAATATTATTATTGCAATTTAGATGTTTTCTTATTTTGTATTTCTTTACTCAAGTAATATTTATGCACTTAGAAATATTTGAAATTTTAGATTATTGATTTTGGAAAGAATTGGTCTCAATTACTCTTGAAAATTGTACAAAAGTACAAAAATCAAAAGGAATGCGCAAAGGTTCGCAAATATGAAAAAGAGGCACAAAATTAGCCCAATATCAAAAGATGCACAAAAATGTGCCCAAAATTTTTGAAAAAGATGCGCAAAGCGCCACATGTGGTAATTCTCTTCTTTCCAAATTCTTTCAATCTCTTAATTCAAATTGATCTTATGTTCATTTATATTCTATTGAACTTTGAAATATCGAATTTTTTTTACATCTCTCTTGTAATGATTTTCTATACTCAAATGTCTAAATTGAATCATGTCTTTGAAAAATTCTTCTTACTTACAATATTATATCACTTCTTAAAGTTTATGAATTTCTATGATTGACCTAATATTTTTAGTTTAAATTGCATACCTTATGTCAATCACCATTTAGATTAAATTTTCAAATGAATTTCATACAATTACTTACTTTTTTCGTCTATTTCTTCTTCACTTTTTGTTGTTGTCAAAAAGGGGGAGAAATCATTGTGTTTGTATGTTTTGTTTGTGGTGTTTGTATGTTTTGTTTGTGTGTTATTGTTTTCTAGTTTTTTATTATTTAAATTTTTTTTTGAAAAATAAAAAATTGTATTTTATGTTTCAAAATGCCTCCTTATTTTCATATATACATCAATTCAGGGGGAGTTTAGGAGAATAGTTTAATTTGAAATCATACAAACAATAATCGTTTTGCCATCATCAAAAAGGGGGAGATTGTTAAGATAGTTGCTATTTGCATGCTTTACATTTTTGCAACTTATGAAGTTTTGATGATTCCAAATATTATTGTTCAAATGTGTAGTTATCTCCTAACATTTTTTAGAAGAATTGTATTTGCTCTTGTATGTACTAACATTTCAGGAAAAATGAACTCCAGACTACGAAGACTTCAAATTAAATTCAGCATGAAATACTTTGTAAAATTTGAAGCTTGCACTTTTCTTAGAAATCAAATTGAAAGGGAGTGATTGTATTTTGAGTGAATAAAAACATACACACACACATAAGGAGATCATATAAAATTTATACTGATCGTATGGGACGATATCCGTTTGTACTGGACGATCAGATAGTTATCTCTTATAGAGCACATGGAACGAATAGGAACTTGTTCGAAAAATTTCTCTAAGTCCTATTCGTCCAGGACGAAATTAATTATCATCCAGGACGAAATTAATTATCGTCCAGGACGATTGGTTCACTGTAAAATTTTCGTCCAGACGAAATTAAATTATCATCAATGACGATTGGTCCTCTGAAAAATTTTTGTACAGATGAAATTAATAATCGTCCAGGACGATCTGGTCTCTGGAAAATTTTCATCCAAACGAAAATAAATTATCGTCCGTGGCGATTGGTCCTCTAGAAAGTTTTCGTCCAGAAGAAGTCAAGAATCATCCAGGACGATCGATTCTATGTAAAACTTTTGTCCAGACGAACATATTCTCGTCGAAGCGATTAACCGACTTAGAACAGTTTTCAGCAGTTTCTAGAACCGACATTATAATAACCGTTCATACTGGACGAACCTAGTTCGTACAGGACGATCAGCTGTACGAAGACATTTCGTATACATATTCAAATAGGGTCGTTTCAGATCGTTTAAGTAAAATCATCCAGGACGATCCACGATCGTACGGGATGATCCACTGCATACAGAATTGAATACTTGCAGTGTTTGGACGATTTTTCTTGTCTTTTGTATAAATAGTCCAAATTAGACTGCCACCCAATCTTTTTGTCATTTGATCTTCGTGCCTCTTGAGAGAATAGCCAAGTAGAGAGTGGAAGAGAGTATTCAAGGGAGGATTCCTACCACTGGAGCGAGAAGGATTCACTTGGATTTCAAAGGTAAGAGTCTCTACTTGTGAATTAGGATTACTTCACTCTTTTCCTTCTTCCTTCTAGATTCTTCTGAGAAGATCTATCAAGGAGATCCGGTTCTCTACCGACACTTGGAGAGTGTGAATAGCCGAAAGGTTCTCTACCTACACTTGGAGAGTGTGAACAGCCGAAGGGTTCTCTGCCTACACTTGGAGAGTGTAAACAGCCGAAGGGTTCTCTGCCCACACTAAGAGAGTGTGAAAGGACGACGGTTCTCTGCCAACACTGGGGATAGTGTGAAAGGATGGACGGTTCTCTTCCAACACTGGGGATTGTGTAAAAGGACGGACGGTTCTCTACCGCACCGGGGAGTGGTGAAAAGAGTGTGTTGTAAAGGCTTCTCCGCCTTGCTGTGGGTGCAAAAGGAGAATCACTATTGGTATTAGTGCAATACTCAGAGGGTGCCTCTGGGGAGGGGATGTAGGTCTGGTTTTAG
Source organism: Dendrobium nobile (assembly GCA_022539455.1). Classification (NCBI taxonomy): domain Eukaryota; kingdom Viridiplantae; phylum Streptophyta; class Magnoliopsida; order Asparagales; family Orchidaceae; genus Dendrobium; species Dendrobium nobile. The sequence continues at coordinate 55,433,238 of CM039735.1, forward strand.
ACCGAACCACTATAAATCTGGTGTCATTTACTTTAATGTTTTTACGTTTTCGCACTTTAAATTTTAGTTTTAAAAACTCTGTGGTTGAAAAATATTTTTCTACAAAATTTAAAAGAAATTTTTATTTCGGTTCAATAATTTTCAAAAGGGGACTTAAATTTTTAAACTACCAATTCACCCCCCCCTCTTGGTAGCCTTGGGACATTCACTTAGGCTTAACAACCTAATTACTAGACTCAATAGAGGGAACAAAAGGACAAGGAGCTAATGACGTCAGTCGCCACTATCCAACCGGGTAGAGGTGCTACGGGCGGAACTACCGGGTCGTAGCCCCCGGTGACTGTGAGTATTCTAAACTTAGAAAACCTTTAGGGGCCCCTTGATGTGGTTTGCATTAACCCTTCCCTTTTAGGTCCTTGTAGTAACTTCAATTTATTAGATTTATTTTTATTTTATCGTAGATCTCTAAACCCTATTTCTACGTACGAAAAGTCCTAAGGGTTAGTAATAACAAAGATTTTCACCTATATAACAGTAGTGACATTTAAGGATAAAAATTAAGGACCGAGTCTTAGAAAACTTAGACTTAGGATGAATGCACACTATAGGATAGAAACATATAACATAGAAAATTTAGTGACACTTCACTTTAGGGTTAGTGAATATTTTCAAATTAAAATTTAATCAATTAGAAAACTTTAGCCAATAATTGACCTAGGACATATCAAAATCTCACAGCTTACTACACACACTTAGAATTGTTTGCTAGGACAACTGACTCTAGTTTTAGGTTAGGCCGGTGTTTATTTCCTTACTGCATTGTGACGGGCTTTTTCTCGGCTTTCATTGCATGCTGGTTGTAAAATTGTTGGTGTGTTTGTTTATTTATTTTTACTGCACTCTATGTTGTGATTTGAGTGACGATTAGATTACCCATAGGTTAGGAGCGATCTGGGTTGTTAACATGATTTTCTACAGGTGGCCACACTCATGCAGGACAAAGGGGGCTAATTAATCAATAATTTTATAAATGCTACAGGTGCTTCAGCTGCTTAGCCCCCAAATAAAAAGAGTGTGGCCAAGTGTGGCTAATTGATTTAATTTAAATACGAATATATAATTGCTTGGGATGACTTTTATATAAACTGCTTAGGATAACTCTGCAGGTGGTCTAGATTTTTCTTTTTCTTTCTGTGAGATGTAATGTAAATGTAAATGTGTCTAAAAAAATTGTGAAAGTGATTTTGAAAATGGGATAGCACATCCAATTTGGAATCCAAAGAAAAGAGAATATACCTTAAAGGATTATTCTGTTTTATTTGGAAAGCCAAATTAGGATGATTCAATATCCAAATAGAAAAGAAAATACCCCTCTTAGGGATGTTCAACATTGAGCTTTCTCCTTGAAAAATCCTTACTTCTTTTCCTTATCTTCTACTTTGCAGTCAAAAGGGTATGAAATCACTGCTTTAATAGAGAGTTTTCTTAGATGCCTCTCTCCTAGGATGTAATTAACTATAGGGGCTTGCCTCTATAGGGATTTGAGAACCCCAGACTAAAATAAACCTTGTTTTATTCGTATAAAACAAGGGAAGAATCTTTGGGAACGTAGATATTTTTAAAACCTCATTTCTAATTTTGAATAGACTTATAGAATGTTATTATTATCTTTTCAAATAATATAATATTATACTTGTTATATTCAATTTTAGAAATGATGAATTTTATAAAACTCATTCTCGCTTTTGGATATCTTGAAGAATGTTATGTTCGTCTTTTAAGATGATATAATATTCTTCTTGCCATATCTAAATAAAAGAATGAATAAACTTTTTCAAAAACGTATTTCTATCTTTAAATATATTCTATAGAATTTTATGTTCATCTTTTGAGATGATATGTTATTATTTGAATTATGTTAGATTATAGAAATATCAATTTTCAAAACCCTACTCTGATATTGAATCCATTGTAGAATATTGTGTCGGTCTCTTGAGACTGTATTTTATTCTTAATGCAGTATTCGATTACAAAATAGGAGAAATCTAAATCTGCATGGTAACATAATTTTTCCCACCAAGGTTTTTCTGGCGACTCCGCTGGGGATCAATCCTCTCTCCATCTTTAGCAGTGTTTTATACACTTTAATCGGTAGTATACTTATGCTTAGCATAGGTTGTAACTGCCTTTCTTCCGCCGGTTCTTTTATTCATTTCATTCTTGAATAATTTGGCCGGTATCTAAAAAATTTTTGAGGTCTTATTTTGGACCCCGTTAGAAAATTAACGAGGAGCTCCTTTATAATGGCCTTTTTGTAAAGTAAGTCCCCGTGCAAATTCGAACGTTGTAGTTACATTATTCTTGTAGCTTGATGTTTGAGTTAGCACTGGGTCCAAAATTTCAAAAGTTGAAATTAAAACACTAAATAAAATTCATCCTTATCTCAATATTATGTATTGTAGTTATATTTTTATATAACTCAATATGTATATAATGAGATAGGATTTGGTTTATTTAGTTGGATTAATTAAACTTTTAAAATTTAAATAAATCTTCAGAGTCTAACTAAAATCTCTTTTAAATTTCAGGAAAAATGACGGGTAAATTAATCTTTTTCCTGTCTGACAACATGAACCTGTCCTACAATCCATTTGCTGAGGGTAGTATAATCAAGTTTGGAAAAGGATTTGAGGACTTACAGTTGTCTGTTAGTGGACCTGAGTTCACTATTGTTCCACCCAATGTTGTTGTAAATCAGAAACCTATCTTAGAATTCACTTTGGGATGCGGGTCTCAAACTGCTCCTATAGACCCTAGGCCCTCTGTGTTTACTAGGATTGAGCAACCTAGTCAAGACCAAAAACTCAAGTCAGTTGTAGTGGCAAACAGTTCAGTCCCTTTCAGTGCACCCAGTCAGTTTGAGATTGGATCTTCTTCTAATTTATCGACGATTATGACTAAGACTCATAGAAGGAATAAAAATCGTCGTATAAAAAGGAGAATGGAAAAACTTGGAATGTCAAAGAAGAACGAGCTTATCCCTCCAACCTCTCCACAACTTAGTGGTAGTAGGTTCCATCTCCTCTCCGCTGATGATGGAGAAGAAGATGCGAGGTTGATTGCTCGATCAGCCCCTACTGCTGTTAGAAAGTCTATCACTGAGCCAACAAAAAGTAAGGAAACACATGTTCAGAATTTGGTAAAGGCTATAGTACAAGATTGTGCTGATGGTCCTCCACAGACTAGAGAAGAATTTTTAAGAAAAATGAAAAGATTGATCAGTGATAGGATTGAAGAAGAAACCCTAAGGCAAAAACTTATTAAAACTAGGGTAGGAGGTCAGTTAAGGGCAAGAGATAGTAAAAGAAAATTCAAACCAACTGCCATCTATGCTCTTACTGATGGATACCCTAGGGAGCCAAGGAGATCCAGTAGAAAGACAGATAGTATTGTGTTGACTGATGCTTCAATGAAATTTAAAAGTACTCAGAATGTTCCACAGAAAGTCAGTCGTCAGTTGTCCCCTTCTTCTGCACCACCCCAGAGTCCTAGTAAGATTTAACGTAATTCACGTACCCATTATTCTCCCCGAATAGATAGGCACCACTCTATGGATCCTACTCCATCTTCTTATCTTGGAATCCTCAAACCAACCCTCTTCGACATCTGATGAGAAGAAGGTTTGGAAACCCAAGGAAAAAGCTACTTCTCCTGTAGTAGCTTCACCTGAGAAGCCTATAGAAAGTGAACTTGAAGAGAAGGAGAGGGTTGAGAATACTACTCCAGATCCCATGGACTGTGAAAAGTATGTTCCCATTGATCCCCACTATGTTTCTGGAAAAATCTATAGAGGAGATGATAGGTGAACTAAAAGACAGCATTAAAAATTTGGATGAGGAAGAGGCGTTGAACTTTGACTTAGATGGAGATGATATGTTAGATGATACTGTGGCTGATGTCTTTATGGTTGAAACAAGAACAACATCTTATAATGAAAAGATTGAGGATGTTGTATTACAAGATGTTGCAGTTAAGGAAGGCATAGCGCCGGACTTAACTCAACGTCTTGTACAGCAATTAAAACAAAAGGATAAGCAAATTTCAAGTATGGAGAAGAAGATAGAAGAAATGATGGCCACTATGGCTTCTTTCCAAAGTCAGGGTCCTTTACCACCACGAGCACAGGTTGAGTCTTCTCAACCCGAGCCTGTTCAGGTGATAAGAAAGAAACAAGTGGTTGAGACTATAGAAGAGCACCAGGAAGATCCAGAAGTAAAAGCTTCTCAGTCAAAGGAAATAAAACAAATGGTAGAAAAACAAGTAAGGGAGGCATTAGCAGAGTCACAGAGCTTGTCATATACTCCAAAAGGTAGACCCTACCCATAGGAGTTTGATGCAGTTCCATACCCAAAGGGATTTGTGCCTCCCTCATTCAAAATCTTTGATGGTACTGGAAACCCAAGGCAGCACATAGCCTACTTTTGAGCCAGTTGTTGCAACGCTGGGGGTAGCGATGCTTTGCTTTTCAGACAGTTTGTCTGTAGTCTGTCAGGGGTAGCATTTGATTGGTATGCAGATCTTCCAAATGGTTCAGTACACAGTTTCACAGAGTTAGAGAACAAGTTTGTGAAGAGATTTGTAGGCAGTCAGCACCATGTTACAGTTGGAGATTTAGTAATAGAGAAACAGAAGCCTGGGGAAAAGTTAGTTGACTTCATACTTAGATGGAGGAATTTGAGCATGAAATGTGAACCTCAATTGCAAGAACAACATGCAATTAAGATCCTGCTTAAAAACATTCATGGACCTGTAGCCTTTCTTTTGAAGGGTTTTACCATTATGACATTTGAAAAATTGCTCAATAAGGCCTCCAGTCTCCAAGAAGAAGCTTCACAGCTCTCCTTCCTTGTTGATCAGTCCTCTTCAGACCCTAAGAAGCTGAAACCTCAGAAGGTCTTTGAAAAGAAATCTGGGACGGTGTCAGCTGTGGATAAGGGAAATCAGCCAATGAAAGTGCAGGCAGAAAGGTCCCCTTCTCAGTTTTATAATCAAGAATATCAAAGGCCACAGTATCCGCCACCACAACACCCGCCACTTCGAATTCAACCAGAATTTAACCAACAGCGACCTTACCTTACTCCAGAAGAAAGAAGGGAAAATTGGGAGAAATTTAATGCATTAATTGGTAAGACTTACCCCTTTAAGAAGGAGGCTTTAAAGAAGATATTGAAAAATCTTCTTAAAAAGCCAGATTTCAAATTACCTGCACCTAGAAGGCCAGAAGAAGTGGGTAAGTCAGATCACCCCAATTATTGCCCTTACCATAAGATGTTGGGTCATCAGCTTGAAGAATGTGTCACTTTTAAAGAATGGCTCGACAAAAACATGAAATTAGGAGCTGTAGTGATTCCCAAGGAATACTTAGTGGATCTGGGGCAGGGATCAGCTAAGTGTGTGATTGGTGAGCCTATTGTTCCTACTTCTTTTTCAAATTCTGATTCTACTTGGGATATAGCTTTATCCCGTTCTTCAAAGAAATTTCTGAATAAACTTTACTTTTCTTCTCTTCAGGAGTATTTGGGAGCTCAGAAGCCTCTCCAGGTTGATCTGATAGTTCCAGAAGATGATGTAGAGATGACTCCACCTTCAGAGCTTAAGGAAGCCCGAGTCAGCTAGGGTCCTATAGTTCAGGAGAAGGAGGACACTAGAGATCATTTTGTTGCTTTTAGTAGTGTTGATTGTGGTGTATCTAGTAGAGTTGTGTTTTCTGCGGATGGGGAGACTGTTATCCTTAATCCTCTTATCTTAGATGACTTTTATTTTGTGAAGTGTGATGATGTCAAATCAATGAAAAAGGATTCTGCTTATATCTTGTCTATTTCTGATAATGATGTTACGGATGACTTAAAAATTACACCTGAAAATGATTCTCCGCATGATCAATTTAATTTTGAAGAATTAAAACATTCTCTTGGTTATTATTCAGATAGTGATGTCACTGCTCTTGATTTGTAGGGTATGCCTATCTGTATTGAAGCCGAGATGTCTGATTCTGAAAATTTAATAGAACTAAAATCAGAATTAGCTGAAGTCGAAGAAGATAACCCGCCTGTCACTTCTTCTGAAGAGATAGTGAAAATCAAGCTTCGTATCGGCAAAGTACTACCACCTCATTCTTCTTCTGAAGATAAAGGGAAACAAGTTGTTGACGAACCAGAGTCTTCTCTTCCACCTCAACCCGTTCCTTTTCAAAGTCCAATTGAGAGTGGAATGTCCAAGGTCGATTATAATGTCCTAGCTCATCTCAGGAAGCTACCTGCCAAACTGAGCATTTATGATGCCTTGATTCTTTCCAAAGAAATGAGGGAAGCGTTAATCAAAGCTCTGTTAGATCCGGATATTTGCATGGCTCAGTTAGCAGCTGCACAGCCTGATGAAGCTCTTTGTTCCAGAGGAGTTCCTGAAATTTCTTTTTCTGATGAAGATCTATGTTTAGGGACGGCTGATCACAACCATCCACTATACTTAACAGTGAACATAGATAACTTCAGATTATCACGTATCCTTGTAGATCCTGGTGCATCAGTTAATATTATGATTCTAAGAACTCTTGCCTATTTGAGAATAGACATCCGTAAGCTCAGCTCAGATAAGATGATCTTACGAGGTTTTAACGAAAATGGCGAGAGGGCTTTGGGTTTAATTACTTTGTTGTTTGAGATTGAGGATTTTAGAACTAAAGCAAAGTTTCATATTATAGACGCTCCAACATCCTTTAATGCTCTCTTAGGTAGACCCTGACTTCATGAATATAGAATGGTTCCTTCATCCCTACATCAGTGTATCAAGTATATCAGAGATGGTACTGAGCACTGTATTAAGGGAGACTTGCAACCATTCTCGATTCATGAAGTAGGAATTTATGAAGATGCCGCCTATTATTTGCCTAAAAAACAAACAGTTGTTTCCAAAGATCTTAAATTGGCCAAAAATGAAATTGCACTTGAAAAGAAAAATGAAAAAGAAAAAGAAGAAAAAAAAATGAAGAATATCCCTGCCTCGAAGATAGCATTCGTTGGCATCCTGCTCCTCCCTCACAAAGAGGTGGTAAGATGACCCAACGAGGGCGAGGTAGAGACAGAGGATGGAAAAATCATGAAAGTGCAATGTATGAAAGCATACAAAAGCAAAACCCTACGATACACATCAATTTAGAATCTGGTTCAGATGATGAATCATATGTACCGAAGGATGAAAATAGTAACAAAAGGCCAAAATTTGAGATCTCTTTGGAAAATGACAGTGATGAAGATAAAATTCAGGCAAATATAGAGGATGATTCAGATTTGTCTACCTATGAAAGACTTAGAGGATATGTGAAAACTTTAGCTCTAGCCCCACTATCTCAAGATAGTATAGCCGGGTTGGCAATTAAAGTTTCACCTGCTTTGAGCGATGATTGTAAAACTGCTAAGTTTATTCCTTCTTCTAGCAAAAATGTTGAAACTGATGTACACGTTGATGATCCTTTTATGAATGAAATAGTGGAACTCCCTTTTGATTGGTATCCTTATTGTGTTAAAAATTTAATTGAGCAAGGTCTAGCCCCATCTACTTGGACTAAACGTCAAGCTCAGTCCTTTGAAAGTCTTTGGAATACAGAATTCCATAAACCAAAGTCAAAAGCAGGATTGGGCTTTAATACTGTTTGTCCATTTGATGATGATGATTATTACTTAGTAATTACTAACAATATAGGATCTGATCGTCTTTTTATAAAGGACATTGAAAATCTTAATGAATTTTGTTTATAAACTTTAGAAGATTCGGATGATTTTCAAGTTAGGGATGCACCTCCTGAACTTGAGGAAGAAATCCAATCAACTATTGACGAACTAAAAGAAGTTAACCTTGGTAACGAAGAAAATCCACATCCGACGTTCATAAGTGCCTTATTGAACGAGGATGAGTCAAATAACTTAGTCAAGTTACTTTCAGAGTTTAAGGATTGCTTCGCTTGGAGTTATGATGAAATGCCCGGATTATCTCCAGAAATAGCAGTTCACAAACTTGAAATTCAACCTGACATAATTCCTGTCAAGCAAGCCCCACGACGCATGCGCTTAGAAATTGAACAACAAGTGATAACTGAAGTTAAGAAACTGATCGATGCAGGCTTTATTCGAGAGGAGAAATATCCCTCTTGGTTGGCTAGTGTCGTCCCAGTAAAAAAGAAAAGTGGTCAAATTCGCGTATGCATCGATTATAGGGATCTGAATAAGGCATGTCCGAAAGATGAGTTCCCGTTACCCATACCAGAACTTATGGTAGACATTGCCTCTAAGCATGAAATTTTCTCTTTTATGGACGGCTCATCTGGATATAACCAAATCAAGATGGCTCTTGAAGATGAAAAATTTACTGCATTCAGAACACCTATAGGGGTCTTCTGTTACAAAGTCATTTCCTTTGGACTTAAGAATGCTGGTGCAACTTACCAGCGAGCTATGACCCGAATCTTCGATGATTTAATCCACCAACAGGTGGAATGTTACATCGATGATTTGGTTGTCAAAAGTCATCAAAAGGAAGACCACCTTCATGATCTGAGAATCGTTTTTGAAAGGTTGCGCCGCTATGACCTAAAGATGAACCCCTTGAAATGTGCTTTCGGAGTTACTTCAGGGAAATTCTTAGGGTTCGTAGTGAGACACCGAGGTATAGAAATTTATCCTTCCAAAATAAAAGCCATCTTAGATATGCCACCTCCTAAAAGTTTAACCCAATTAAGATCTCTCCAAGGTAGGTTGGCATATCTACGAAGATTTATTTCTAACTTGTCCGGTAGGTGTCAACCATTTGCTGCTTTGTGTAAGAAAGATGCCCGATTTCATTGGGATGAAAAGTGTCAAAACGCTTTTGAAAGCATAAAACAGTATTTGTTAACACCTCCAGTCCTAGCAGCTCCTATTCCGCAGCTTTAGACAGTTCTCTTGGCGCCTTGTTAGCCCAAACTAACGAGGAAGGAAAAGAGAACGCACTTTACTACTTAAGTAGACGACTCTTACCAACTGAAGCTAATTACCCACCTATTGAGAAACATTGTTTAGCCTTAATTTTTGCTACCCAGAAATTAAGGCATTACATGTTAGCTCATAAAATCAATCTTATTTCTAGATTCAATCCACTCCAATACCTGATGACTCATCCAACGTTGTCAGGACGTTTAGCAAAATGGTCAATGTTCTTACTCCAGTTTGATATCACGTTTATACCCTTAAGTGATATCAAAGGTCAAGCCGTAGCTGGAAGGAAATACTTGGGAGTTATATTTTGATGGTGCCGCATCTTCACAAAAGACTGGGGAACCTCAGGAAGTAATCCCAGGGAAGGACGATATCGGGTTGGTTTTCATAACCCCTGAAAAAGGATTATTGCATTATTCTTATCATTTATTAGAGCCTTGTACTAATAACGAGGCTGAATACGAAGCTCTAATAACTGGTTTAGAATTAGCAATATCAATGGAAATCGGAGAAATCAAGATCTTTGGAGATTCTTAACTTATTATCAATCAAGTTGCTGGTATTTACAAAGTCTTGAAACCTAAACTTCTTCCATACTATCAATATACTATAAAGCTTCTCGAACAAATTCCAAGTGTAACTTTGTATAGGATACCCCATGGAAGAAATTCTATGGCGGATGCCCTTACAAAACTTGCAAAAGAGTTAGCTTGTATAGAAGAAGAACCAATATCCATAGAAGTTCAAGGTCGCAAGATCTTGTCTCCAATAGACTTGGAATACATCAATAAAATTTTTCCTTCTGAGGGTGAGATTGTTCTTGCTGTTAATGATGAAACGGTTGATTGGAGAAAACCTTTCATTGACTACTTGCAAGAAAACAAACTCCCTCAAGAGAAATCTACTGCAGATCGGATTAAGAGAAGGGCTCTCTCTTATACACTGATAAACAACACTTTGTACCGCCGGTCTTTTGATCAATTGTGGTTACGTTGTCTTAACAAACAAGAAGCCCAAAAGATTGTGACCGAGGTACATGCAGGAATGTGTGGTGCTCACCAATCTGGTCCTAAAATGAAGATGAAAATTAAAAGGTTAGGATATTACTGGCCCTCAATGATTGACGATTGTATATCTATTGCACGTCGTTGTCACCAGTGCCAAGTACATGGTGTAGTCCTACACCAACCTCGTAATGTCCTACATCCAACAATTGCTTCATGGCCTTTTGAAAGTTGGGGCACGGATATCGTTGGCCCTATCGATCCTCCCTCTTCTAAAGGTCACCGGTTTATTTTAGCAGCAACAGATTACTTTTCAAAATAGGCAGAAGCTGTTCCACTACGAGAAGTCAAGACTCATAATGTGCTCCAGTTCTTTAGAGACCATATTGTATATCGATTCGGCATTCCTCGTCGAATTATATTTGATAATGTTCCCTCTTTCAAAAGTACCAAACTGAATAATTTTGCTAAACGTCACAATATTGATTGGTGATACTCCACAAGATATTACCCACAGGCGAATGGTTTGGCGGAGGCCTTCAATAAGACATTGGTAGGAATTTTAAAGAAAAGCTTAGAGGACAATAAGCGATAGTGGCATGAAAAGTTGGGTGAAGCTTTGTGGACTTACCGAACCACATATAGCACCCCAACTCAGTCTACACCATTTGCTTTAGTCTTTGGGACAGAGGCTGTTCTCCCTTTAGAGGTACAACTCCCCTCTCTAAGAGTTGCAGTTAATAATAGTATCACATCTGAACAGAACGCTCGACTTCGACTAGAAGAACTCAAAGATTTAGAAGAGAAGCGACTGTAGGCTCAACAGAACCTCGAGTTATATAAATCTCGTATGGCTCAAGAACATAATAAATTGGTTCGTCCTAGAACCTTTCGAGTAGGAGAGCTTGTGTTGGTCTTATGTAAACCTATCTTGACTCATCGAAGGTTTGGGGGTAAATTTGAGCCTACCTGGGAAGGTCCTTTTGTGGTGGAGAAAGTCTACCAAGGAGGATCTTACCAATTGGTGGATTGTAAGGGTGATCGTCCTATGTTACCCATCAATGGGCGTTTTCTTAAAAAATACTATGTGTAATGACGTTGTTATGATGATTTTGCAATAAAATTACAAATTTCTCAGAATATATGTTGTTCTCAAATTTTTGAATGTCACATATTGTACTGGGTCCAAATGATTTGTATACTTTTGAAAATCAAAATTGAAAGGGTGCAAGATTTGAAATAATTGAGATGTTCTATAATACTACTGTAGAATTGTCCTTTTATTAGTTTCCTTTTTCACATATGATGATCCAATATAAAAACAAAATCCCCAGTTGAATATTTGTAAGTTATAAGAATCAATTATGTTAAAAAAAGAGAACAAATTTTCAATTCAATGAATTTTCATAATTTTTATTCTTCCAAAGTTTGTCCTTCTCTTCTAGAAAATGACATTTACAAATATTTTAACCTCTAGTAGAATATTTGCAATTTGTCAATGTCATTTGTGATGAAGGGAAATAATCCAAAATTTTAAAGATATCAATTATATTTCTAAATTCAATCTTAAATCTGTCTTTAGGTCTAAGTCCGCTTTTACGGCATCCTACTGACTTCTGGCTTAAGTCCGCTCTTACGGCAGCCAATTCAATCTTAAATCTGTCTTTAGGTCTAAGTCCGCTTTTACGGCATCCTACTGACTTCTGGCTTAAGTCCTCTCTTACGGCAGCCAATCCTGATTAAATTCGTCTTTTGGTCTAAGTCCGCTTTTACGGCATCCTACTGACTTTCTGGCTTAAGCCCGCTCTTATGGCAGCCAATCCTGATTAAATCTGTCTTTAGGTCTAAGTCCGCTTTTATGGCATCCTACTGTCTTCTGGCTTAAGTCCGCTCTTATGACAGCCAATTCAATCATAAATTCGTCTTTAGGTCTAAGTCCGCTTTTACGGCATCCTACTGACTTTCTGGCTTAAGTCCGCTCTTACGGCAGCCAATCCTGATTAAATCTGTCTTTAGGTCTAAGTCCGCTTTTACGACATCCTACTGACTTCTGGCTTAAGTCCGCTCTTACGGCAGCCAATTCAATCTTAAATTAGTCTTTAGGTCTACGTCCGCTTTTACGGCATCCTATTAACTTTCTGGCATAAGTCCGCTCTTACGGCAACCAATCCTGATCAAATCTGTCTTTAGGTCTAAGTCCGCTTTTATGGCATCCTATTGACTTTCTGGCATAAGTCCGCTTTTACGGCAGCCATTCTGATTAAATCTGTCTTTAGGTCTAAGTCTGCTTTTACGGCATCCTATTGACTTCTGGCTTAAGTCCGCTCTTACGGCAGCTAAACCTGATTAAATCAGTCTTTAGGTCTAAGTCCGCTTTTACGGCATCCTATTGACTTCTGGCATAAGTCCGCTCTTACGGCAACCAAACCTGATTAAATCTGTCTTTAGGTCTAAGTTCGCTTTTACGGCATCCTATTGACTTTTGGCTTAAGTCCGCTCTTACGGCAGCCAATCCAGTTTAAATCTGTCTTTAGGTCTAAGTCCTCCTACGACATCCTATTGGCATCTTTGGAGTTATGAGTAAGCATCCCTAGTGGCATCCTAATCTTCGTTTCGAGGAGAAGTATAAGCATCCCCAGCGGCATCTTCTCTTTATTAAATTCTAAATCTTAAATCCATTTTTAGATATAAGTCCTCCTACGGCATCCTATTGACATCTTTGGAGTTAGGAAAAAGCATCCCTAGTGGCATCCTAATTTTCATCCCGAGGAAAAGTATAAGCATCCCTAGCGGCATCTTTTCTTCATCCTATTTACACTCTTGAAGTTAGTCCTGATTTATAAAAAAGGTTTCAATCATATCAAAATCAAATTCAAAATTCCTATTCGTGCCAAACCTCATTCAACTTTTTAATATCTTGGCTTTATTAAATAATACTAATTTCATTGGTTATTATTTGCTAAAACCATCAATGCCAACACCAACTTCAAAATCACTAAATCAACTCAAAACTCTATCATTTTTTTTTCTTTTTTCTAGATTTTCAATCAATTCTCAAAATTTGTTCAATTCATGTACTCAAATCTTCAATTTCAACTCTGGATCTAGTTGATCGTTTCGGTCAACGCCAATACGCACGATAAACTTTGGCAAGTTTATCATGCCTATTGGGGGTCCATTTGTTGACCTCATTATTCGAGGTCAATTTCCTTGGATTCAATTCTAGCACTTAGGTCTTCATAGCCTAGTGTAGATGTTACCTTTAGGATTTCTTTAGGTGGATACCTACTGACGTAGCGTTGACTCGACCCTTTTAATTCAACCCAAATCTAAATTGATTCGATCTAAATCTAATTCAAAATCAAATCGACTCTAAATTCTTCATTAATAATGAAATACTAATATCATTTAAATAAATTTCTAAAATAAATTTACCTTTAATCAATAAATTTTAATCTAGTAAATTTACTCTTAAATCACATCTCTAATTAATAACCAAAACTAAATAATCTTAACACCTTAAACTAATTAAATAAGGAGTTAGACCGGTTAAAGCCCTCAACCCACGATCTCTCCCACTCTCAGCAGTTCGCACAGCCCGCCTCATCTCCTTCTCTAGAATACGTGAGAAGCTTAGGACCAAAAAAAAAAAACCACCCAGTCTTCTAATTTCAGTTCACAAAAAGTCTCCCACTAATCATCCATTCATACGCATAGAAGCTCTCTCCTCCCGTCTCCTCTCAATTCGCACAGAATCAAACCCCCGCTCCCTCACTATGCTCTCACCTTTTCGCATGAGAAATTCAGAACCGAACCCCCAGGCCCCATTCGCGAACAGCCCCATCGCTTCCTCTGCCTAGGTCGCCTCATCTGCTCTAACCAATTTCCACTTGTACAGGTATAATTCTCCTTGTTTCTCTTCCCATTGAAAGATTTCTTCCTCTCCAATAAATATTTCTATTATTTCTATATATTCTTTGGATCAGTCTCAAAATTTGAGTGATTCATTTAAATTTACTCATGAAATAATGGGGCATATTACCAATTTGTTTCTAGGATTTGTGGAAATTTCCTTGCTATATTTTTTATTTTTATTTTTATTGATTCATATTTGGGAAATTAGTATTCTAGTTTTAAAATAAAAATGTGTTCAATAAATAAAGAGGTTGTTTGACCTCAAATTTTCGTATCCATTGTTGTTAATATCATGCATTGAATTACCCTTTTCCTAATTTTTGCATATGAGAATAATAGTTGCTTAATTCTACTTTCTATAATATGAGTGTGTCGGAGCTATTTTAAAAAATCAAAGGCATCTAGTTAAAGTAGTTATGCGATTTTTATGAAGATTGGAGAGATACCAAACGGTTGAAAAACTTGTTTCTCATATTCTATTAAACAAATCTTTTAGAGGCTATATAAGAAAGAAAAAATATATTTGATTGATTAAAAAAAAAAGCAGTAATATATTGTTTAAAATGATGATGTATTTCTTTCATATAAAAATGTGTTTGTTATAATAGCTTTAAAGGTAAAGTTGGGTAATTACTTTGATAAATCATCTCCTCTTAATTTAAATCTTGTTTTTCTGGAGTGATTCTGAGTTGTCATTTTTTTTTATATATATATTAAAGAAATAATGAGAAATGAAATGCTAAATTCTTGTTCGTAGTTTGGTCGGTCCTTACTAAATCTGAGAGGATTTCTAGAGTGTATTTGCTTAGGCTTCACTAATGATTAATTCCCATAATCAGTTAATGTATTATTTGCCTTTTTATTCAAAATGATATTGACAGTGAAATGAAACAAATTATTATGATCTCTTTGTTTTTGCATAGATACTATTCCCATTTCAATGTGATCAAGTGTTCTTTATGTGCAAGTTAAGAGTTGTCTTATGTAAGTGCGAAAAGTAAATTACTTTCATGAGTGTATGTTTTAAGAATCAATTTGTGTGATCTTTGAAAAGTGAAAGTGTGTGTTCTTTGAATGGTGAAGTGTGCATTTTGAAAGGTGAAAATGTATAGCAGAAAGGTATTGTGTGAGAAAGGTAAAAGTAAAGTGTTTGCTTTTTTTGAAAGGTATAGTATTTTGATGTTTATGTATGTTTGAGGCTGAAAATGTGTGTTTTGGAAAGTTTGTGTCTTTTGGACTGTGTGTGTCGGGAAGTGCATCAAGCTTGACTTGAGGGGCATTAATAAGAAAAGTATTTTGAGAAGTGTATCGAAAGGAGAGAGTGAATGTTAGAAAGGTTTTGTGTGAAGATTGTGAAAATTAAAGTGTTTGATTTTATAAGGAAAAGTGATTTGCATTTGTGTATAAAAGTGGAACTTGTGTAAATTTGGAAGAATGGAAGTGAATGTTAATAAAATTACAAAAGTGTGCTTTCAAGAAGGAAAGGTTTCAAAAAGCAAGTCAGCCCAGCCAGTGCTCAAGCCCGAAGAAAGGTACGTCTTTATTTTCAGTAAATTTCAATTATTTTATTATTAATTATTAAATGTGCTTTCTAATCCCTGTCTTTCCTATTTTCTTTTCTTTATTGGCATAAACTGCGAGGAACGGTACCGGTCGAGGGAACAAAAGGACAAGGAGCTAATGACGTCAGTCGCCTCTATCCAACCGGGTAGAGGAGCTACGGGCGGAACTACCGGGTCGTAGCCCCCGGTGACTGTGAGTATTCTAAACATAGAAAACCTTTAGGGGCCCCTTGATATGGTTTGCGTTAACCCTTCCCTTTTAGGTCCTTGTAGTAACTTCAATTTATTAGATTTATTTTTATTTTATCGTAGATCCCTAAACCCTATTTCTACGTACGAAAAGTCCTAAGGGTTTGTAATAACAAAGATTTTCACCTATTTAACAGTAGTGACATTTAAGGACAAAAATTAAGGACCGGGTCTTAGAAAACTTAGACTTAGGATGAATGCAAACTATATGATAGAAACATATAACATAGAAAATTTAGTGACACTTCACTTTAGGGTTAGTGTATATTTTCAAATTAAAATTTAATCAATTAGAAAACTTTAGCCAATAATTGACCTAGGACATATCAAAATCTCACAGCTTACTATACACACTTAGAATTGTTTGCTAGGACAACCGACTCTAGTTTTAGGTTAGGCCGGTGTTTATTTCCTTACTGCATTGTGACGGGCTTTTTCTCGGCTTTCATTGCATGCTGGTTGTAAAATTGTTGGTGTGTTTGTTTATTTATTTTTACTGCATTCTATGTTGTGATTTGAGTGACGATTAGATTACCCATAGGTTAGGAGCGATCTGGGTTATTAACATGATTTTCAGCAGGTGGCCACACTCATGCAGGGCAAATGGGGCTAATTAATCAATAATTTTATAAATGCTACAGGTGCTTCAGCTGCTTAGCCCCCAAATAAAAAGAGTGTGGCCAAGTGTGGCTAATTGATTTAATTTAAATACGAATATATAATTGCTTGGGATGACTTTTATATAAACTGCTTAGGATAACCCTGCAGGTGGTCTAGATTTTTCTTTTTCTTTCTGTGAGATGTAATGTAAATGTAAATGTGTCTAAAAAAAATTGTGAAAGTGATTTTGAAAATGGGATAGCACATCCAATTTGGAATCCAAAGAAAAGAGAATATACCTTAAAGGATTATTCTGTTTTATTTGGAAAGCCAGATTAGGATGATTCAATATCCAAATAGAAAAGAAAATACCCCTCTTAGGGATGAGTTTCTTTTCATTTGGATATCCAGAACCCGGCGGACCCGAGAAGCTCGTAGAAGAAGAAAAAACAGAACGAGATAATTGAAGAAAGAAGACGAAGAAATAAAGATTCAAGGAACAGTATATCTCAGTTCAAAAATCACTTGCGTCATTCTTAGGATTAGAATCCGGGTTTGTTGTCAGTGGTGCCCGACCACTTTACTTTTCTACAAATTCTGGGTGTAATATGGACATTGGACATTGGATATTATAATTTTGGATTATTTAATTTGTTTGTTTACATTGTTTGTGCAGTAGCTGTTTTTAGGGCCCTTGTATGTCGTGTTTTGTTTTAGCCTGGATACGAATCGGAGTGCTTTTTTTCGTAAGGGTACGTATAAAATTTTTCTACTTGGAATTCTAATAAAATTTTTAGGCTCACATAGTAACTCTAACGACCTAAGAAGTAAGCTCGGGACCGCCGAGAGTCAGCATAAGCATATTATTACTTTCTCTTCCTTGTTAGGCACCTCCCCGCCTGCGGGTTCTGGCAGATCACTTGACCTATGAGGGTGCAGTTCTGTCAAGGGGAAGTTATGCAATCTCTAGGGAAAAACCTATTTTCTAAGCCTAATTTTTAAACTGCTTCATATTCATTTTATGCATTCGAGTCAATTAGCCTGGATTGCATTAGATACAAATTAAAAAGAGTCTAAAATGTTAATTACATTATTTCTAGGCATAACTCACCCTACATAAGTTAGGGGGGCAATTAGGAATTGTCTTAGACGTCGTCCCCTAATTCCTTAAAACTTAAGCAACATCCCTACCCATCTTTCATAAGAGACTTGACACATGGTTTTAAAGCGCCTAGGTGGTTAGCTGGCTCCCCAATCCAGGCCGGGGTAAGTCCAGATTTGCACTCATTAGTTAAGTTCGGGTCACTACTTTGTAGTACCCAAATTAGATCTAGGTTCTGAGGCTGATTTCTTTTAGAATCTTAAGTCCTCGCCCTCAAGGAATATAATCCCAAATTTCTAATAAAATGTCAACTTAAACATAAAATTTCTCTCTTAAAATGTAAAGCCCAATATAGGATAGACTGAGGTTGTCTCTGAGCTTCTCAGAATCTGACGCCTCTTACTTTTCTCCTTTGACTCGCTAATAAATGTTCAACATTGAGCTTTCTCCTTGAAAAATCCTTACTTTTGTTCCTTGTCTTCTACTTTGCAGTCAAAAGGGTATGAAATCACTGCTTTAATAGAGAGTTTGCTTAGATGCCTCTCTCCTAGGATGTAATTAACTATAGGGGCTTGCCTCAATAGGGATTTGAGAACCCCAGACTAAAATAAACCTTGTTTTATTCGAATAAAACAAGGGAAGAATCTTTGGGAACGTAGATATTTTTAAAACCTCATTTCTAATTTTGAATAGACTTATAGAATGTTATTTTTATCTTCTCAAATAATATAATATTATACTTGTTATATTCAATTTTAGAAAGGATGAATTTTATAAAACTCTTTCTCGCTTTTGGATATCTTGAAGAATGTTATGTTCGTCTTTTAAGATGATATAATATTCTTCTTGCCATATCTAAATAAAAGAATAAATAAACTTTTTCAAAAACGTATTTCTATCTTTAAACATATTCTATAGAATTTTATGTTCATCTTTTGAGATGATATGTTATTATTTGAATTATGTTTGATTATAGAAATATCAATTTTCAAAACCCTATTCTGATATTGAATCCGTTGTAGAATATTGTGTCGGTCTCTTGAGACTGTATTTTATTCTTAATGCAGTATTCGATTACAAAATAGGAGAAATCAAAATCTGCGTGGTAACACAATTTTTCCCACCATATGTGCATCTACTTTTCTTTAATATCTTGACAATTAAATATTGATTTTAGTATAGGAATGATACACTAGGCCAACTAGACTTGTTGATGAAATCATGACTGAAACACTATTTTCTACTAGATTATAGAAGAAAAAGACTTAGCTCACTCAAACACTAAATGTTTAAATAGTTTTTTCTATGCATTTACATATGAATACTATATGTGTGTCTCAAGTTGTAGATCTAGAAAAGAATTTTTGGATAGACTTTACATTACATATCAATGAGCTAATGAGGTGAAACAATTAAGATTGAACATTTTACTACATGATTATGAACTATATCAAATTAATCACTGATATGTACACTTGTTTCATATAAATAGTCACCTTCTTGCATGATTTAGGATAGGAACTAATAAATGTTTGAAAGAAAATAAAATTCTTTGTTGTTTGCCTACTTCTATGATGCAAAGATAATCGCTATAATAGAATCAAAAGACTTAAATATTTATTTTATCGATAAGCTTCTTGGATCACTAATTGCTTACAAGCAAGGAGTGACTCAAAGACAGATTGATGTAGGTGACAAGAGGAAGGAGAAAAACATTATATTAAAAGAGGTTGACTCGGATAGTGATCGATCTCAACATGAGGATGAAGAAGATATTGCCTTAATGATAAGGCAATTTAGAAGTTTAATTAAGAGGAAGCAAAGGAGACGTCAGTAGTGGAATAAGGGTAAGTTCCACAAAAATGCTAAAGGTTCTAATGATGTATTTTGTTATGAATGTAGGAAGCCTGGACACATCAAATCTAAATTCCCGAACCTTAAAGCTATTCCTAGCAAGGAGAAGGTCGAGGTGAAAATCAATCTAAGGAAGGGCTTAAAAAGAGCATTTCGAGAGGACTTAGATTCAAATTCCTCAAAAATAGAAAAAGAGGAGGAAGTCACAAACATATATTTAATGGTCGATAAGCTTAATCAATAAGATCAGGAAGAGGTATGTGACTTAACCTATCAAGAGTTATTTGATATTTCTGAAAGTTAGTCAAGGTTGTTAAGCCCTTATAAACTAGCCCGAGGCTAACCAAAAGGGGGGAATTGGTAAGTTAAAAAATTCTTAAACAAAAACCATAATCTTTTTTGAAATATTTTAAAACAATAAAACATACAATAACCCATAAGGAAATAAGTGCAAAAATTAAAGTGCAGAAATGTAATAAGAAAGAGCACAACAGATTTTATAATGGTTCGATCAACTTGACCTAAGTCCACTCCCTAGAGCCTCTCCTCAGGTATTGCACTAAACTCAATGACTATCCTTTTTCTTGTACATCAAGATAGAAGTTTGTACAAAAACTTCTTTCCATCGACCCTGGTGATGTAGAGAACCAGACTCCTTATATTTGCTCCTAAAGTAGGAAGAAAACCCAGACTTCTTTTTCTTCCTCTTGAAGTAAGCAGAGAACCTTGATTGATTCCTGAAGAAGACCTCCCTAGAGCCTCCAAGGAACCAAGGATGATGAATGAAGAAGATGACTCAGATCCATACTAGGAGCAACCATTATGAACCCTTCATAAACTCCCCCCTCACAAGATCCTCTTATTTGATCCTATCATCCAAGAAGGTGTGATCATCCAAGACAATTTCTTTAATTTAGTTGTCTTAACATGGATACCTTAATTAGGATTTATTATTTCAAATCTATTTTCATGACTTATGTTTTGATGATTGACAAACACTATTGATTCTCTTGGACTACCTGTTACTTCTAACTTTTCAGGAATTGAAGATCGGACGAACAAACGAAGTCAGTTCAAGATTGCGTAGTTTTAGGGTTGAGTCAGTCTGTACTTTATTTTTTCTCTTCTTGAGTCTATTTGTAATGGTCAAAGAGACTGATGTTAAGTAACCCTATACACACACTTGAGAGACTTAGAAATTTTGGTTTTACTCATATCGGCCAGGACGATATTTACATCGTCCTAAACGATCAGGCTTAAAATTGAAAGTCTAAATAAGGATTCTTAATTAAGGCAGCCGTCAATAATAGATCATCCTGGATGATACGTGCATCTGCCAGGATGATAAGCTCAAAACAGAAAGAAGTTTCCGCCATATACAATTAAGGTATACTGTATTTTTTAATAATCAGCCAGGACGATCATTGATCGGCCTGGACGATATTCACAAATTATGCCTTAATTGATCAAGAAATTAAGTGAGTAATTAAGGATGATTGATATGATCATATCATCCTGGACGATCGTCCAGGACGATCTATTCAAAAACCTTAGTTACTTATGGATGATAAATATCAGCTAGCTCTAATTCAGGGCGATGCTCTAGACGATTTTTCTCTGATTTGAACTGATCGGCCGAGACGATCGTGAGATCGGCCGGGATGATCAAGCTAATTTTAATTCGTCCAGTTTACATTCAGGGCGATGCTCTGGCCGATCTTCTGAGATTTGTACTGATCGGCCAGGCCAATATCCATATCGGCTTGGACGATATAGTCGGCAACTTGCAATTAATGAGCTCCTTTGAAGCTCTTCTATTTAAGAGCTCTTGTTTAATGTTTTGAACAACCTTTTGGAGGCTACCTTGACCTGAGAAGGCATTGAGGAGAGAAAGAGAGTGAGGGAGAGAGAGAGGATCTTGTGAGGGGGAGCTTGTAAGGGGATTCACAAGGGTTGCTTCTAGGATCGCTCTGCTTCTTCTTTGTCTAGAGTTTCTCATCCCTGGAAGGGTAAATAGAGATAAGGAGTCAGCATCTGGTTGTGGTTCTCTACCAGCTTCAGGAGGAAGCAAAAGGAGATAGGTTCTCTGCCTTACCATGGTGGCAAAAAGGAGGTGCTTGGTAAAGGCTTCTCCGCGTAGCTGTGGGGGCTAAAGGAGAGTCACGATTGTAGTGCAATACTCGGAGGGCGCCTCCGGGGAGTGGACATAGGTCGAGTTGACCGAACCACTATAAATCTCTGTGTTCTTGTTTCTTGCTTCCGCACTTTAATTTCCTCATTTATTTTTCTCGTGGTGTGATTTTGGTTTATGTGATTTTTGTTCTTTATGAAAAGAAATTTTTTAAATACCAATTCACCCCCCCCCCCTCTTGGTTAGCTTGGGCCAATTCTATTGGGCTTAATATCCCCAACAAACTTTCAAGTGGTATCAGAGCGAGATTCAAAAATTTGAGTTTGAAAACTTTTTGAATTTTGATTCATGGCTAACCTTGGGAATCGTAACACTACGGAAGGTTATTCAATTACACGACCTCCCTTTTTTGACAACTTACCTTTTGATTTCTGGAAAACCCACATGTCAACGTTTTTACAATCTACTGATTATCGCATGTGGATGCTTATCAAAGAAGGTTATTCTCCACCTTCTCGTGAAATTAATGGTGTTAAAACTGAAGTTGCTTTTACTGAATGGACTTTCGATGAACGAGATTTAGCTCAATTGAATGCAAAATGTTTGAACAGTTTTTCTTGTGCCTTAAAATCTGAGGATTACATGCGTGTCTCCACTTGCAAAACTGGTAAAGAAATTTGGGATAAATTGTGTATCATCTATGAAGGCACTAATGAGGTTAAACAATCCCATTTGAATATTCTCTTGCATGATTATGAACTTTTTCGTATGAAACCTCATGAATCTATTTCTGACATGTACACTATGTTTACTCAGATAGTTACTTCACTGCATGCATTAGGAAAAGAACTTTTAAACTATGAAAATGTAGACAAGATTTTGAGATGTTTTCCTTCGTTATATGATGCTAAAATTACTACAATCAGTGAATCTAAGGATTTGAACACTTATTCTATTGATAACTTACTTGGCTCACTCATTGCTTATGAGCAAGAGGTGAATCAAAGAAATCTTTATGCAGGTGAGAAGAAGAAGGAGAAAATAGTTGCATTGAAGGCGCACAAATAAGATTCTGAAACTTACGGGTCTGAAAGCGATGAAGTTGCCTTCATCACAAGGCAATTCAAAAGCTTTCTAAGGAAGAAGCAAAAGCATCATTGGAGAAAAGGTAGGGATCATAAACATTCTAAAGGTCTTCTGATGTCGTTTGCTATGAATGCAGTAAACCAGGACACGTGAGAAATGATTGCCCTACACTTAAAGATCACTCAAGCAAAGGAAAGGGTGAGGAGAAACCTAAGCTAAAGAAGGAAAATATGAGAGTACAAAAAGCATTTTGGGTGGATTCGGCATCGGACTCATCGGAGACGGATCCAGAAGATGAGACATCAAAATTGTGCTTGATGGTGGACGACAACCTTGATCAAGAAGAGGAATGTAAACTTTCCTACGATCAACTTCTTGAAGTTTCAAAAAAAATCCATGCATCATATAGGAAATTAAAGAAAACACATGCTAGCTTGAAATTAGAATTTTTGAATCTACAAAAGGAGCATGAAATTTTGTCTAAAGACCATCAAACAATTGATTCAAATCATATGACTTTACTTGATGAATTTGATGAGTTAAATAAAAATCCTTGTGAGTTAGTTGAAAAGCATGATGCATTAAAAGTTTCACACACATCACTTGAATCTGATTTTAAGAAGTCTAAGGAGATGGAGAAAAATTTGAGGATTAAAAATGAAGTCTTAAAGAGAACTAACTTAAAGATTAAAAATGAATTAGAAACATATAAGAAAACTAGGATGACACCTACTTTTGATCAATTGCTAAAATCTAGGAAGAGGCATTATAACCCAAACAACTTAAGAAATCCCTTTCCTAAAGTTAGATATTTTTCATGTGGCATGCACACACTTGCACAGTTCACCATAGTACACATTGGGTGTGGAGACCTAAGGTGCATGATCCACAGCATATCACACATGCATTGCATTCTACTCTTCATAAGATGGAACCCAAACCTGCTTGGGATCCTAAATCTAACATTTGGTAATTTTGCAGGAGGGCTCTCACAAAAGGCCTCGTGAGAGTATGTGGTACCTGGACATTGGATGCTCACGATATATGACTGGTGATGCTAACCAGTTTGTTGTACTAGAGTCCAGGACTGGAGGCAAGGTTACTCTTGAAGACAATACCACCAAGAAGGTGGTAGGCATAGGTATAATTGGTAATTCCAAGAACCTTATGATTGAAAATGTTTTGCTTGTAGATGGATTGAAGCACAACTTGCTCAGCATCAGTCAATTATGTGACAAAGGATTCATCGTGCAATTCTTTGCAAATTCATGCATTGTAAGTTTAAGTAACAACACTATTTTGTAGGGAAAGAGGATCAATAACTTCTACATGCTTGATTTAAATAGCATTGAATGTGCTGCTTCATTTTGCTTAAAAACTGTGATTGATGATTTTTGGTTGTGGCACTAGAGACTTTGTCATGCAAGTATGAAAAACCCTTAGGAAAATGACCCAAAAGGACCTAGTTAGAGGTGTCCCCAAACTCAAGTTTTCAAAAATTCACCTTTGTGATGCCTGTAAACTAGGAAAGCAAGTCCACTCCACCTTTCACCCCATTAAGGCATTAGCACCTCTAGACCTTTAGAAGTCCTTCACATGGATTTGTTTGGACCCTTTAGCACTGTCAGCCTGGGAGAGAAAGTCTATGGATTTGTGATTGTTGATGACTACTCGAGGTTCACTTGGACTAGATTTCTTTCACATAAAAATGAGTCTTTTGAGGAGTTTAAAACATTTTCTACTTGGATTCAGAAAAATCTAGGTTGTGAGATTTTTACCATCCATAGTGACCATGGGGGAGAATTTGAGAATGAAATATTTGGAGATTTTTGTGAGGACAAGGGGATTAGCCACAATTTTTCAGCTCCTAGGACCCCTCAGCAGAACGAGGTAGCTGAAAGGAAGAATCAGACCTTGGTGGAAGCCGCTAGAGCCATGCTTGCTGAGTATTCACTTCCAAAATACTTTTGGGCTGAAGCGATTAACACATCTTGTTATGTGTTGAATAGGGTGAATATTAGAGCCAAATTAGAAAAGACGCCTTATGAGATCCTTAAGGGTAGGACACCCAACTTTCCCACCTTCATGTCTTTGGTTGTAAGGTTTTTATTCACAATAATGAGAAGTCTCACTTGGGAAAATTTGATCCTAAATCTGATGAAGGAGTATTCTTGGGATATTCTAGTGTTGAAAAGTCTTTTAGGGTGTTTAACAAGAGAACTTCGATGGTGGAAGAGACAACCCATGTAGTATTTGATGAGTCTGATCCTAAGAAACATGGAGTAGAAGATGATGATGTTGGAGAGATTACAAGTGGAGTAGAAAATTTGGGGAAGGGGATAGAACTCCAAAATAATGAAGGAGTAGGAGAAGTCACCTAAGCAGTAGAAAATTTTGATTTGGATGAAAGGGTTGGACCTTCACACACTTTACCTAGAGATTTGAGATACTCTGCAAGTCACCCCAAGGATTTGATCTTAGGAGACCCTTCTAGTGGAGTTAAGACTAGACATGGACTTAGGAAGGAGGTGAACCACTCTACCTTTATCTCAATGACTGAACCCACCACCATTAACCAAGCCCTTACTGATGAGTTTTGGATTTTGGCAATGCAAGAAGAATTGAATCAATTTGTTAGGAAAGATGTTTGGGAGCTTGTAGAAAGACCTAAGGGACAAAGTGTAGTTGGGACAAAGTGGGTCTTTAAGAACAAGGTGAATGATTCAGGAGTGGTGGTTAGGAATAAAGCAAGATTAATGGCTAAGGGGTATAACCAAATAGAAGGGATAGACTTTGAGGAGACTTTTGCCCCTGTAGCTAGATTGGAAGCCATTAGAGTGCTATTAGCCTTTGCCTGTTATAAAGGATTTAAGCTTTTTCAAATGGATGTCAAGGGTGCCTTTTTAAATGGGGAAATAAAAGAAGACGTGTTTGTAGAACAACCCCAGGTTTTGAGAGTTCCCAATTTCCAAATCATGTTTTTAAATTAAAAAAGGCTTTGTCTGGTTTAAAGTAGGCACCAAGAGCTTGGTATGAGAGGCTTAGCACATTCTTACTAGAGAGGGAGTTTGTCAAGGGGAGCATAGACACCACCCTTTTTCTTGTGAGAGTTGGAGATGATTTACTCATTATTCAGATTTATGTGGATGATATACTTTTGGATCTTCTAATAAGAAATTGTGTGATGATTTTTCTAAAACAATGAGTAGAGAGTTTGAGATGAGTTTGATGGGAGAGTTATCCTACTTTTTGGGGTTTAGCATAAAACAATTGGAGGATGGAACCTTTTTAAATCAAATAAAATACATAAATGACATTTTAAAGAAATATGTGATGGACAAAGCCAAGCCAATTAACACTCCCATGACTTCTAGTGCTCCATTGGATAAGGACCCAAGTGGTAAATCTGTTGATCAGAAGAAGTATAGAGGCATGATTGGATCTTTAATTTACTTGACTGCGAGCCGACCTGATATTATGTTTAGTGTTTTCCTTTGTGCTAGATTTCAAGCTGACCCTAAGGAGTCCCACATGACTGCTGTTAAGAGAATTTTTAGATACCTTTTGGGGACACAAGGCTTAGGGATTTGGTACCCTAGACACAGCACTTCTTTTGAGATTATTGGATTTTTGACTCTAATTTTGCAGGATTCAAGGTGGATAAAAAAAGTACTTCAGGAACTTGTCAATTCATTGGACAGTCTTTGGTCTCTTGGTCTAGTAGGAAGCAAAACTCTATTGCACTTTCCACTGCTGAAGCTGAATACATCGCTCTTGGAAGTTGTGTGGCCCAAGTCCTTTGGTTGAAACAACAGGTATTGAATTTAGGATTACATGTAAGCACCATCTCAATCTTTTGTGACAACACTAGTGCCATATGCATCTCTAAGAATCCTATCCAACATTCAAGGACTAAGTACATTGACATTAGGCATCACTTCATTAGAGATCATGTGACTAAGGGAGACATTGAGTTACACCATGTGACAACTAAAAATCAATTGGCTGACATCTTTACTAAACCACTGGCCTTCGACACTTTCAATTCTTTAAGGACCAGATTGGGTGTGATTGACATAAATGCATGAAACTTGATCTTTTAGTTACTTTTTTTGCTTTTGTTTTTATGTTTAGTTTTTTAGTGTGTTTTACTTTCCTTTTTTCTTAGTTTTTAAAATCATCGCTGAAATGATAACATATTCCATGCCCTTGTTTTTGAAAATTTGTAGTCAATGTGTTTTTCATCTCTCAATCTCTTAGATGGTAAAAATATTTTGTGATTGTGTCTCTTTCTCTAACCTATTTTAGTGGCATAGTTTTCTTTTCTAATCAAAAATCTATTTTAAATTAAAGATTATGTATGAAATTAAGATCTTTTCTTAAGCTTGCTTAAGAAAATCTATCTTGTATTTATAATATTTAAAGTCTTTTTGTCACATCAAGACCCCTCGTTATTCTTGTCTTTGATTATTGATTCTATTTGTGGTAATTCTTCCCTATGTTAGAGAGAGAGCTCCTATTCTCTAATATCTGAGAAGATGTATTCACAACTAAGAAATTTTAAGAGGTTATAAAAGAGAATGTAGCTTGCAAAAAAAAAAATTTTTGACCAATGATGCCAACAAAAGAAGCGCAATGACGCCAAATTGAAAAATATACACAAAAGTGTATCAAAAATAAAAAAAAGATGCGCAAAGCACCACTCAAATTGAAAAGAGGCATAAAATGAGCCCACTCAAAAGCAAGCTATTCCCTCTTTTTAAATCTTTTAGAACTTAGAAGTTTTGGCTCTCAAAGACTTGATTTCGATTGTTTTGTGATCGTGATAGATTTACTTTGGTTCATTATTTTATAAAGATAGTTTTTTCTTAAACCAAGTGATGGATGGATTTTTTTTCTCATATTCAATTAATTCTTTGAGTTAGGTCGTTGATTTCAAAAGATGATTCTACCCTAAGAAAACGTCTGAGCTAAGGGTAACCATGACCGGATATTCTACTATTCTATGGATTGTTGAGATTGTTAACTCATTAACCCACAAGTTTTTAAATCAATCACATGAAATACTACATCATTTTCAAGCCTTGGTTAAAAAAATAATAATTTGTTGTGATTTGCTATTATTCATTTGTGTTCCCTCCTCCTTTTTTATATGTCAAAAGGGAGAGAAGTTTATGATGCTTTTGCACTTGCCAAACCTGAAATTTTACTGCTAATTATCTTCGTAGTGTTTTGCCATCATCAAAAAGGGGGAGATTGTTGCAAATCTATTTTCATGACTTATATTTTGATGATTGAAAAACACTATTGATTCTCTTGGACTGCCTGTTACTTCTAACTTTTCAGGAATCGAAGATCGGACGAACAAACGAAGCAAGTTCAAGATTACATAGGTATAGGGTTGACTAAGTCTGTACTTTGTTTTTTCTCTTCTTGAGTCTATTTGTAATGGTCAAAGAGACTGATGCTAAGTAACCCTACACACACACACTTGAGAGACTTAATTAAGACAGCCATCATTAACAGATTATTTTGGACGATACCTGTATCGGCTAGGACGATAAGCTCAAAACATAAAGAAGTTGCTACCATAGACAATTAAGGTATACTGTATTTTTTAATAATCAGCCAGGATGATCATTGATCGGCCTGGACGATATTCACAAATTATGTCTTAATTGATCAAGAAATCAAGGGAGTAATTAAGGATGATTGATACGATCATATCGTCCTGGACGATCGCAGGATCGGCCAGGACGATCTATTCAAAAAACTTAGTTACTTCAGAATAATAAATATCGGCCAGCTCCAATTCAGGGCAATGCTCTGGACGATTTTCCTATGATTTGAATTCATCGGCCGGGACGATCGAGCCAATTTTAATTCGTCCAGTTTGCATTCAGTGCGATGCTCTGGTCGATCTTCTGAGATTTGTACTGATCGGCCAGGCCGATGTCCATATCAGCTTGGACGATATAGTCGGTAACTTGCAATTAATGAGCTCTTTTGAAGCTCTTCTATTTAAGAGCTCTTGTTCAATATTTTGAACAACCTTTTGGCTGTTGCCTTGACCTGAGAAGGCCTTGAGGAGAGGGAGAGAGAGAGGATCTTGTGAGGGGGAGCTTGTGAGGGGATTCACAAGGGTTGCTTCAAGGATCGCTCTGCTTCTTCTTCGTCTAGAGTTTCTCATCTGTGGAAGGGTCGATAGAGGTAAGGAGTCACCATCTGGTTGTGGTTCTCTGCCAGCTTCAGGAGGAAGCAAAAGGAGATAGGTTCTCTACCTTACCGGGGTGGCAAAAAGGAGGTGCTTCGTAAAGGCTTCTCCGCCTAGCTGTGGGGGCTAAAGGAGAGTCACAATTATAGTGCAATACTCGGAGGGCACCTCTGGGGAGTGGATGTAGGTCGAGTTGACCGAACCACTATAAATCTCCGTGTTCTTGTTTGTTGCTTCCGCACTTTAATTTCCACATTTATTTTTCTCATGGTGTGATTTTGGTTTATGTGATTTTTGTTCTTTATGAAAAGAAATTTTTAAAATACCAATTCACCCCCCCCCCTCTTGGTTAGCTTGGGCCAGTTCTATAGGGCTTAACATCCCTAACGAACTTTCATTTATATTTTTAATTGATCGTCCAAAATGATTTTGGGTTGCCCTGTACGATGTGATCAAAAATTTTAAAAAAAAAACTCTTAAGCCTACAGAATTTCTCCCCCTGAGTGTGTGTGTAGGATTACTTAGTATCAGGATCCACATTATTACATTTAACACAAGAAAAGATAAAAATATTGGAAATATACTTATAGATTGAATCAATCTTAATCTACCAAATCTTGAGCTGGCTTGATTTATAATTAACCTCGTGGACCTAAAATATTAGTAGGTAGAGAAATAGTTGAAAATAGAAATGCCATAAATATTTGCTATCATCAAAATTATAATCCTTGAATTCATATTTATAACTATCTCTTCCTTTTATGATGGCAAATATTTGGTAGAAAATTCAACTTAAGCAGATAAATGAAGCATAACATATAGGATAATAGCATGAACTAAGCAATGCAAATTTTATTAAAACCAAGCATGTGGTACAAACATTAAACAATAGTAGTATGAAAAAACAACAATATGAAAATACTAACACTATCACGACTCCTCCTTTTAACATCACAAAAAGGATGAAGAAATAGAAAAGAAATACATAATAGAAAATATAAAAGGAAACTAACAACATCACAAAAACTATCACAAGAAAAATAATCTACAAGTACGAAGGGCCCTAATCATCAATAGGAGGAGGTGGTGGTGGCTGAAAGAAATTGGAAATGGTAGTGAATTGCTCCCCAGACTAGGCCATATTTTAGTCATATTACTACAGCTAGTGTACCATGTTTGCATCAACTCTAGCCATATCCACCTCATGCTTCTACTCTTGTGCAACAATGTAAGAGTCAAATCTAGCTTCCTATTGGTTGAACCTCTCCACTAGCTCATCTAGATGTGACTACTGGCTGGTCGGAATAGGTATAGGAATTTGTGCATGAGCAGCTTTCCCCTCAGCTCCCTCAACCTCCTTATTCTCCAGATGGAGATGAGTGTTGTGAAGAACATTGAAGGATCTGTTGGTGTAGAAGCTAGGCTAAAAATTAAGTGGGGCAGGATATTGAAGATTATATTTGGTTTCAATGACATAAGCTATAATGTATCCTAAGGCAAGGTCAGGCTTTTTTCTATGCCCTGGATCCCTAATACTAGTCAGATGCTTAATATATCAAAAAAGAAGATCAAAATCATTGAACTCCTTATGGTCCAATATGTAAAACGTAGTTATTGAGAGTGGGGAGTGATGTAGATACGTTCACCATCCTTTGGGATTACTAAGGTGCAAAAGACATATTAGATTATCCTGGCATCTTTGACTAAGGTGCTAGATGCCCCCCGTCATGATAAGAGACATGTGTGTTCCTTAAAAGGTGGTTGGCAGGAGCCAAGTCATAATCAAGATATGAAGACAAGATGTAAATCTGGTCTCCAGCAGTAGATAGGTGAAGGAGTTCATGACAATCTTGATAGCTAGATTCTATGGGTCATCTGTTTACATAGGAGTGAAGAGCAGTGTAGTTGGAGTTGATCCTAAGGCTAACAAAGAATTCATTTAGGAGTTTAGAGTTGAAAGGGAAAGAGAGTGTCAGAATGAAGGTGAGGGAGGTATGAGCAAATAAACTTAAAACTGAGTGAGTGTGTGAGGGTTGATAGTCCTTGAGAGGGTGATCCCAGCAGTCTTGTAGCGAAGATAGATGGCTTAGTTAGCCTCCTCATTGAAATGAGGGTTGATAAAGGCCCTCGAGGAACAGTCGGTCGCCATCCTAGACCGCTTTCTACTAGTCATTGATAGAAAAATATAGCTTGAAGGAGATGAATTTGAAGAATTGAGGGTGAAAAAATGTTTAAAATTTATAAAGAATCAACGAAATCATCTAGAACAATCGCAGAATCGTCCATGATGATCAAGTGAAATCATAACGTCCGAGATGATTAGTTAAAAAGGTGGTCCAATTATCTAGGATTGTCAAATATTATCCAGGATGATAAGACTCAGGCAATCGCCTTGAGGAGTCCTACTGGACGATCGTTAAAAAAGTGGATCATCTAGGATGTTTAGGTGGATCATCCAAGATGATCTATAATAATGGATCATACCGGCCAAATTTAAAATGTGTAACATTTTTTTTCCATATGGATCATCTAAGACAAACATGTGTATCATAAAAAACAATCATAAATAATTGAGCTGAATTCAATCAGATCATCTAGGATAATGGAGATCATCTAGGATGATCTCAAATAATTGAGTCAGATCACCTATTAAATGGATGACAAAGGGTATTATGATGATATCATCCAAGATGATAGGAATATTATCCAGGACGATGTGATCAAAAAAATGAAATTTTTATAATGGAAGGAGGTGATCAAAAGGTGCCCCAAAACCTAAAAAACTAGTAAAAATTAAATATAAAATAATGAAAAGATTATAAAAAAGACAAAAATGAAAAAACATAGTTTTTTTCTTCTTTTTTTTTTAATCAGAGCTAGAATATGATAAATTTTCTATGTGATTGAATTTAAAAATTAGTAAAAAATAAATTAACATCACCAGAATCTCAAAAAATGGTAGAACTATCGATCCTGCTTCCGTTAGCTCAAACTTTTTATAAGGCAAACCATATTTTGAAAACAAAGATCTAATTCAGAAAAAGCTATTGAAAAAGTAAAGTGATCAGTTCAAAACTTTGTTCCAGAAAAATATCTTAGAATAGTGTAGCAAAGTAATTATTCATGATCATTAGTTTCAAAATTAAGTCTTTGAAAATATTAAATGACATACGAGTTATTATAAGATTTAAAGATTTTTAAAATAGAGGGAAGCTTGATTTCTTGTGGGCTCATTTTATGCCTCTTGTCAATTATTTTGGCACACTTTGTGCATCTTTTGATTTATGATACACTTTATAAATCTTTCAATTTTGGTGATCATTAATCATCTTTTAAATTTTTTTTCGTTTTAAGCTCATTTTATGCCTCTTGTTATTTTTGCAAGCTTTCTCTCTTTCGAAACTTTTAAAGACTCTCAGATGTAAGAATATCTTCTAAATATTAAAGAAGAAAAACTCACTTTCTAACATAAGGAGGAGTAGACCACAAAGCAAAATCATATTCATAAGATAGATGCATTAACATGTTTAAAAAAGCTTAAAAGTGATTTAATCACTTTGAACTTTATTCACATGAGATAGATTACTGTGGGAAAATGGAAAAGATCTCAATTCAAGGTCCAATTGTTAATTTGAAAAAAAAAATTACTTAAAAAATAAAATTACCCTGCTAAAAGGATTTAGAGGAAGAAAAATAATCATGATGTTTCTTCCTTTAACTGATTTAAGGATGCCAATCATTGATTACAAAGTTTTAAAATGCAAAAACAAGGCATAAGATATCTATTCAATAGTGACCAAAAGAAAACTAAAAAGATAAAGAAAATATATAACTAAATATATAAAAAATAACAAATGAATAGGACCAAAAAATTAACCCAAAAATAAGAAGAACATCATAAACAAAAAAAATCAAAAAACAAAAATAAGAAAAAAGTAAAAAAAAGATAAAGTTCAGAGTTTAAAAATCATCAAGTTCTTGTACTTATGTCAATCACACCCAATATGGTCTTTAAGATGTTGAATGTGTCAAAGGTCAGTGGATTAGTAAAGATGTCAGCCAGTTGGTTTTTAGTTACTACATGGAGTAACTCAATATCTAATTGGTAACATGATACCTGATAAAGTGGTGCCTTATGTCAATGTATTCGGTCCTTGAATATTGGATAGGATTTTTCGAGATGCATATGGCACTAGTGTTGTCACATATAATTAAAATTTTGCCTACAGGTAATCCAAAATCAAAAATTTGTTGCTTCAACCAAAGTTGGACTTGGGCCAAACAACTTCCTAAGGCAATATACTCAGTTTCAGTAGTGAAAAGTGCAATAGAGTTTTATTTTCTACTAGACAAGGAGACTAAGGATTATCCTATGAATTGGAAAGTACCAAAAGTGCTCTTTCTATCCATGCTACATCCTGCAAAATAAGAAGTAGAATATCCAATAATCTCAAAAGAAGTGTTATCCCTAGAATACCAGATTCCTAAGTTTAGGTCCCTAAGAAATATCTAAGGATTCTCTTAACTGCAGTCAGTTGGGATCCTTTAGGATCAGCTTGAAATCTAGCACAAAGACTAGCACTAAATTTTATATCAGGTCAGCTAGTAGTCAAGTAAAGTAGTTATCTAATCATTTGTTAGTATTTCTTTTGATCAACATATTTTTCATCTGAATTCTTTTGTAACTAAACACTAGAGCTCATGGGAGTGTTTATTAGCTTGTCTTTATCCATTTCATATTTCTTCAATATATCCTTAGTATACTTTGATTGATTAAGAGAAGTTCCATCATCCATTTTCCTTATGCTAAATCCTAAAAAGTAAGACAACTCTCCCATCATACTCATCTCAAATTCCTTAGTCATTATTTTATAAAATTCATCACATAAGTCTTTCTCAGAAGATCCAAAAAGAATTTCATAAATATAGATCTAGACAATGAGTAAATCATCTCCTACCTTTCTTAGAAAAAGGGTGTTGTCTATGCTCCCCTTAAAAAATTTCCTTTCTAGCATGAATGTGCTAAATCTCTCATACCAAGATATATGTGCTTTTTTTAATCCATATAAGGCATTATTTAATTTATAAACATGATTTGGAATTTGGGAACTCTCAAAACTTGGGGGTTGCCCTATAAACACGTCCTCTTTTAAATTTCTTATAACAGATAAAGGCTAGTAGCACTCTAATGTCTTTCAATCTAGCTACAGAGGTAAAGTCTCCTCAAAATTAATCCATTCTATTTGGTTGTACCCCTTATCTACCAATCTTACCTTATTCCTAACCACCACAAAAGAATCATTCCTTTTATTATTAAAGACCCATTGGATTCCTACCACTCTTTTATTCTTAGGTCTTTCTACAAACTCCCAAACATCATTCCTCACAAATTGGTTAAGTTCTTCTACCATAATTAGAGTTGAAACACCTTTTGTGGACTGGATAGTAGAAGAACGAGACTTAACACAACTAAACTCCAAATGCTTAAATAGTTTCTTTTGTGCTCTTAAATCAGAAGATTACATACGGGTTTCTACTTGCAAGAGTGAAAAGGACATATGGGATAGACTTTGTATAACTTATGAGGAGACTGATGAGGTTAAGCAATCTAGACTTAATATCTTAATGCATGATTATAAACTATTTCACATGAAACCAAATGAATCCAATTCTGATACATAAGATTCACATAAATAGTCACCTCTCTATATGCTTTGGGTTGGGAACTAAAGAATGCTGAAATGGTTAATAAGATACTTTATTATTTACCTACTGGTTATGATGCTAAAATTACTGCAATTATAGAGTCTAAAGATCTAAATATTTACTCTATTGATAATCTTCTTGGATCGCTAATTGCTTACGAGCAAGGAGTTAGCCAAAGAAAGATTGATGCAGGTGAACTGAAGGGACAAGAAGATAACACTAAAAGTGAAGGAATCTGAGAGTGAATATTCACAACCTGAGAATGAAGATGACATTACACTGATGACTAGATAATTCAGAAGCTTTCTGAAGAGAAAGCAGAAGAGACGCCAATAATGGAATAGAGGTAAATTTAATAGGAATATCAAGGTTTCAAATGATGGTATTTGCTATTAGTGCAGGAAACCTGGACATATTAAGATAGATTGCCCAAAACTCAAAGTCACTCCTAGCAAGGAGAAGGTAGAGGAGAAACCAATTGTGAAGAAGGGCAAGAAGAAATTCCAAAGAGCTTTCTGGGCAGACTCAGCTTTGGACTCGTTAGAGATGAAAAAGGAAGAGGAAGTCATTAATCTGTGCTTAATGGCCGATAATTTTGATCAGTTAGATCAAGAAGAGGTATGTGACTTGACTTATGATGAACTTTTTGAAGTTTCTGAACTCATGCATGATGCATATAGGAAATTAAAGAAAATGCATACTAGTCTAAGTTTAGAATTTCAAGAACTACAAAAGCAACATGAAATCTTTAGGAAAGATCATGCTTTAATTGATGATAACTACATAAAATTACTTGATGAATTTGGTGACTTAAATAAAAATCATGAAATGTTAAAGACATCCTTTGTAGAACTTCAAATTGAAATCAAGAATAATAAGGATGAATCAGAGAGCAAAATATATAGAATTAATTATACAAATCGAATTTTGGAAGATATGAATTCATTTTATAAATTAAAGATAAAGGCTCTCGAGGATAATAGGATACCCCCTACACTTGAAGATTGCATTAATCCTATTTTGCATCCTAAATTTATGCAATTCCTAGTAGACAAATGAATAGCAAAAGACTTAGGAATTCTTTTTCAAAAGTCAAATGCAATAACTGTTGATTGATTGGACATATAGCTCACACATGTACTTTGAAGAAGAAAACTTATTTGGTGTGAAAACCTAAGATGCATAAACCTATACATATCATACATGCATCTCTTTATAAATTGCCAAAAGGAGAACCCAAACTTGTTTGGGTTCCCAGGTCTAACATTTGATATTCTTGTAGGGTTGCTCTCATACAAGACCTCGTGAGAGCATATGGTACCTGGACAGCGGATGTTCAACGCATATGACTGGAGATACTACACAATTCATATCGCTGGAAGCCACTAGTGGAGGTAAGGTTACACTTGGAGATAACACCTCAAGGAAGGTGGTTGGGTCAGGTATAATTAGAAATCTTAAGAATTTTTATATTGAAAATGTGTTATTGATAGAAGGCTTAAAGCATAATTTGTTAAGTATAAGCCAGCTATGTGACAAAGGATATTGTGTAAAATTTTTTCCTACTTGCTGCATATTAAGCCTAAATGGAAATGATATTTTGAATGGTATAAGGGTAAATAATGTGTATATGCTAGATTTGAATTGCATTCAAACTTCTACTATATTTTATTTAAAAACTATTTCTGATGAGTCATGGCTTTGGTATAGGAGACTTTGTCACTCTAGCATGAAAAACCTTAGGAGGATTACCCAAAAGAACCTAGTGAGAGGTATACCAAAACTAGACTTTACTAAGGGCCACCTTTGTGATGCATGTCAATTAGGAAAATAGGTGAAGTCCTCTTTTTAGTCCAAAAATAAGGATCTTAGAACTAATAAACCATTGGAGATTTTGCATATGGATCTTTTTGGACCAATTAGAACTATAAGTCTATGAGAGAAGGTATACGGATTTGTGATTATGGATGATTACTCTAGATTCATATGGGTTAGATTTCTATTTCAAAATAGTGAATCATTTGAGGAATTTAAAAACTTTTTGACTTGGATTCAACGAAAGCTAGGATGTGAAATTATGACTATACAAAGTGATCATGGTGGAGAATTTGAGAATGAACGATTTAAGGATTTTTGTAAGGAGAAATGAATTGATCACAACTTTTCTGCACCTAGAACCCCTCAGCAAAATGGGGTAGTCGAAAGAAAAAATAGAATATTAATAGAAGCTGCTCAAGTCATGTTGGCAGAATACTCACTTCCTAAATATTTTTGGGCTGAGGCGGTTAGCACTACATGTTATGTTCTAAATAGGATGAATGTGAGATTTAAATTAAATAAAATACCCTATGAGTTTCTAAAAGGAAGAACACCTAATTTGTCATATTTGCATGTTTTTTGTAGCAAGGTGTATATTCATAATAATGGAAAATCTACCTTAGGAAAATTTGATCCAAAATCAGATGAAGGTATTTTTGTAGGATACTCAAGTGTTGGAAAATCTTATAGAGTATTCAACAAAAGAACTTTGGTAATTGAGAAGACCACACATGTAGTATTTGATGAATCTGGAATTTTGGAAGAGTCAAATATTGTAGAAGAAGAAATTGAGATTAACTCCCAAAAGATTGATAAAATAAATTTGGAAGAAAACTTGGAGATAGAAAACCCTTAGCCTAGAGATTTGAGGTTTTCTAAAAACCACCAAAGGAGTTAATAATAGGTGAACCTAGTAAGGTTGTAAGGACTAGGCATGGACTAAACAAAGAAGTCAATCATTCAGCCTTCATTTCATCCATAGAACCCATAAATATTGATCATGCACTTTCGGATGAATTTTGGATTTTGGCTATGCAAGAAGAGTTAAATCAATTTGTAAGAAATAAAGTTTGGGAATTAACTACAAGACCAAAGGATCAAAGTGTAGTTGGAACTAAGTGGGTATTCAAAAATAAAATGAATGACTCAGGAGTAGTCATTAGAAATAAGGCTAGATTTGTTGCTAAGGGATATAATCAGATTGAAGGGATTGATTTTGAGGAGACTTTGGCCCTTGTAGCTAGACTTGAAGCAATTAGGGTTTTGCTAGTCTTTGGCTATTTTAGAGGATTTAAATTGTACCAAATGGATGTAAAATGTGCCTTTTTAAATGGGGTAATTCAAGAGGATGTATTTGTAGAATAACCTCTAGGTTTTGAAAATTCTAAATATCTAAATAATATTTTTAAATTAAAAAGGCATTATATGGATTGAAATAGGCACCTAGGGCTTGGTATGAGAGATTGAGCACCTTCCTACTTGAAAGATCATTTGAAAAAGAATGTGTGGATACAACTCTCTTTTTGAAGAAAATTGGAAAGGATATACTCATTGTACAAATTTATGTGGATGACATCATCTTTGGATCTTCAAATAAAAATCTTTGTGATGATTTTTCTAAAACAATGAGTAGTGAATTTGAAATGAGTCTAATGGGAGATTTAAGCTACTTTCTAAGTTTTAGCATTAAGGCAAATTGAGGAGGGTACATTTCTTAATCAATCAAAGTATGTTAAGGACATCCTCAAAAAGTGTGAAATGGATAATACTAAACATGTTAGTACACCTATGAGTTTCTCAGTTCAGTTGGATAAGGACCCTAAGGGAGAATTTGTTGATCAAAAGAAAGTTAGAGGGATAATTAGATCTTTGCTTTACTTGACAACTAGCCGGCCCGATATCATGTTTAGTGCTTGTTTGTGTGCTATATTTCAATCAGATCCAAAAGAATCACATTTCACAGCAGTAAAAGGATTTTAAGATATCTATTAGGAACTCAGAACTTAAGAATTTAGTATCCTAAGTTTAGCTCTTCATTTAAAATAATTGGTTATTCAGATTCTGACTTTATAGGTTGTAGGGTGGATAGAAAAAGCACTTTTGAAATATGTCATTTTATTGGAAATTTTTTAGTCTCTTGGTCCAGTAGAAAACAAAATTTAGTAGCCCTATCTACTGCTGAAGCTAAATACATTGCATTAGGAAGTTGTGTAGCACAAGTACTTTGGTTGAAATAATAGTTAATTGATTTAGGATTAACTATAGGCACTATTCTAATTTATTGTGATAACACTAGTGCTATTTGCATTTCTAAAAATCCTATTCAACATTTAATAAACAAACATATAGACATCAGGCATTATTTCATAAGGGATCATGTATAC
Source organism: Dendrobium nobile (assembly GCA_022539455.1). Taxonomy (NCBI): domain Eukaryota; kingdom Viridiplantae; phylum Streptophyta; class Magnoliopsida; order Asparagales; family Orchidaceae; genus Dendrobium; species Dendrobium nobile. The sequence goes on from CM039735.1 coordinate 55,471,889, forward strand.
AAAGGAAAAATTGAACTCACTCATGTTTCTACAGAAAATTAACTTGCAGACATTTTTACAAAACCTTTAGCATTTGATACTTTCAGTGCATTAAGAATAACGCTTGGTGTGATCGATTTAAATGCTTAATTAAAATGTTTCTACAACATTGATGTGTATTTTTAGTTAATGTTTTGTGTGTACTTATGAGTGTGTTATTTTTTGTATTTGTGATTTTGTGATTTTAAGTATTTTTCTATTGTGTTTTAGTGTGTTTGAGTTTTAGTTTTAATTGAGTGCATATTTTTGAAAAATTGAGTGAAAATCATTCAGGACAAAATATTTTCGTACGGGATGAACTGTGTTGTGTGTTAACTGCCAGATTTGAACAGTCTGCGTACAATTTTTTAGTTTTTAATTTTTCACTTCGTCTGTATGATCGTCATGATCGTCTGGATGAAATTTTCAAATGTCTGTACAATTGATTGACAGTTAAATGGATAAGTTCATTTTTAATATTATTTTCCTACGTACGAACCTTTGGTTCGTCCGGATGAATGCTTGGCGAATCGATGTAGGGGACAGTTTCAATTGCCATTTAAATGATCTTAAATTTTTTATCATCCAGGACGAACACATGTTCTTCTGTACGATCATTTGGTCAAAAAACTGTACGAAAGGATGCTTCGCAAGTTGTGTGATTACGAAAAGCTGTTTCATTTTGGACTCATTCGTTCGTCCATACGAAATTTTTTCATACATGACAAACTGAATTTTGTACGAGACGAAAATAATTTCATCTGTACGAATAGTCATATTTCATTAAATTGACTGGCTATGAACTCAACAGTCACACTCACACATCCCTTTCAGGACCCTTTCTTCCTTTAGATCTTATCCATGGCAAGTTCAAGTAAATGACAAAAGGTTCTAGCCAAGGGTCCACACAGAAATTCTAGCGATAACTTTCTCTCCAAGGACAACGAAGAATCATTTCCTAGATTTTCCTTCGCTAAGATCACCCCTTCTAGAGTTCTTATTGAAGAACAACTGACCTTTCAGGTAATGAACTTGTTTGCTTCAACTCAATTTGGTCTCATTCTCACACTAGTCCATCTCTACAACAAAGAGACCTTTCATTATTTCCTAGCAAACATGTCCTTCAATTCAGATCATTCTATCATAAGGTCATATGTTTTTAAGAAGAAAGTTAAAATCACGAAGGCTTACCTAGGAATCTTTTTGAACCTAAGGACTGCATACCTTAACCACTACTTCTGATTTTGACTGGACTGAAATTAATGAAGTGATTAGAGAAATTATATTTAAGGAGCATATGCCTAAAGTGTCCTCTCTTGTTTACAATACTCGTATCATCCAGCATGTTCTTCAAACTTTCATAATTCCTAAAGCTGGTGATAGAGTCAACATTACTCCTCTTCTTTCAACAGTAACCTACTTGATTATGACTGACCAACCTATAGATGAAGCCCAACTAATCCTTGACTATCTTTATGGACTTTCTGAAATTGGTCATATCGCCCATAAAAGAAAGAAGAACATTGCCTTAGGATATCTTGTTGCCTACATTTGGAGAAGTATGAATTGGTTCATCCAGTTCAAGATTTTGAAGTAACCTCTATACTACAACGATGGATCTTTTAGAGCAATCTTCAATAAAGATGAACCACGTAAAACACATGTTATCAGTGACTTAGAGGAGGAACTAGAACCTGCACCTGCTAGTGAACCAAATTAATAAGATTTGGTTCAGAGGTTTGATTGTTTAGAGTCTCATTTTGATCAAAGATTTGATCAAATTGAAACTCACTTACAGCAGCAGGATACTCAATACAATCAGGACATGGGGTATATGAGAGAGCAGATGAATGATATTAGTTCCAACATGCTTATGATAAGCAATTATTTTAATTTCTTCAGTACTGTACCTCCTCCTCTTCCAGATCAAGGCCCATTAGAGTGACACATGTACTAGCTTATGATCTTATTAGTTGATATGATTGTAATGTGGTAGTTTGTGATGTATTTTTCTTTTGATTGTAATGTAGTTTGTTTCATTTGATGTTTTAGTATTTGAGTTTTTTTGTATTATTGATACCATTTCTTAGATTGTAATATCTATTATAATGATATCAATATAAGTTATCTTTTTTTAGTTTTAATCTGGTTTTGAAATGTGTGTTAGCTCATATGACAAACTTTAAAATTTTTTATCTCAAGAGTGTTATACCTTGAAGTGCAACTTAAAATTGAATTTATTAGAAAATTTAATTTTTTTAAATTTAAGTTTTGCTTATAACTTGATATAATTAAGAATGACAATTTCATGTCTCTTATTAGACTACATTAATGTTTAATATTATTATTGTAATTGTGATATTTTCTTATTTTGTACTTCACTTATCAATAAATATTGATGCACTTAGAAAAATTTAAAATTTTTTTATTATTGATTTTCGAAAGATCAAGATTACTCTTGAAAAATGTACAAATGTACAAAAATCAAAAGGAATGTGCAATGCTTTGCAATTTGAAAAAGAGGCAAAAAATAAGCCCACAAGTAAAAAGATGCACAAAAATGTGCCACAACTATTAAAAAAGATGCGCAAAGTGCCACATGTGGTAGTTATTTCTTTCCACAATTAATCTTTTAATCTCTTAATTCAAATTTATCTTCTGTACATTTATATTTTGTATTGAAATTTGAAATATACAAATTTTATATTCATCCTTTATGCAATGATTTTCTTTATCTTAGTGTATAAATTGATTCATTCTCTTGATATATACATTTTATTATAAATGTTATATCTCTTCTTAAATTCTATGAATTATTTTTATTTACCTAAAGATTTGATTTTATTTGCAATATTTATTTCAATCACTTTCAATGATCAATTATCAAAGGATTATCATATGGCTGCTTACATTTCTATTCTTTTTCTTCTTCTCTTTTTATTGTTGTCAAAAAGAGGAAGAAAAAATTATTCATATTGTATCTGTGTGCTTGTTTTATATCGTAGTATTTTTGTTTTATGTTATCATATTGTTTTCATATCTTCGTATAGTACCTATTTGTATTAAAAAAAGATAAAAGATAAAATTATTGTGCAATGCCTCCTTATTTTCATATGTTCATCAATTCAGGGGGAGTTTAGAAGATTCTTAGAATTTGAAATTTATACAAATAATAATTATTTTTCCATCATCAAAAAGAGGGAGATTGTTAAAAGAGTTGCTATTTGCATGTTTTATATTCTTGCAACTTGTAATGTTTTTATTATTCCAAATATTATTATTTTAAAATTTTATTTTAACACTTTTTAGAAGAATTATTTTTGCTCTTGTGTGGACTAAAGTTTCAGGATAATCGAACTCCAGACTAATGAAGACTTCAAATCAAAATTCAACATGAGATAACTTGTAAATTGAAGCTTGTACTTTTCATTGTATTGAGTTTGAGATGGAATGATTATAACTAAGTAACTTAGCACACACACACTTGGGGAGATTTAAAAAAAAATCATACTAGTCGTACGGGATGAACCAGGTTCGTACGGGATGATCAAGTCAGTTATCCCCTCAGAAGAGCAATGGAACAAGCAGGAAGTGAGAAAACTTTTCTAAGTCCTGATCATCCAGACGAATTTTTCTATTCATTCGAGGACAAAATGTTCTCTGAAAAATTTTCGTTCAGATGAAATCTTGTTCGTGCAAGGATGAAATGTTCTCTGGAAAATTTTCTTCCAAACAAACTTCTATTCATCCTAAGATGAAATACTCTCTGGAAAATTTTCATTCAGATGAAATTTTATATTCAGCCCAGGATGAAATGCTCTCTGTAAAAATTTCATCCAGACGAAGTCCAATTCGTCCCAGGATTAAATGCTCTCTAGAAAATTTTTATCCATATGAGCTCCTATTCGGCACAGTATGAAATGCTCTCTATAAAAATTTTTCCCAAACAAACTCCAATTCATCCTAGGATGAAAATACTCTATCCTTTCAGATTGTGATAACGTCCTGCAGTTTGTCGAAACTAACCCATGGTATAACTATTCGTACCGGATGAACTTAGTTCGTACGGGATGATAATCGGGTACGAAGTCAGTTCATACTAATGTAGATTGGTTTCGTATGCAACTGATTTATGTAAATTCGTCCAGGATGATCCACGATCGCACAGGACGATCTGTTGCAGAGCTATTTTCTTGACTTATGTTTTGATGATTGACAAACACTATTTCTCTTGGACTACTTGTTGCTTCTAACTTTTCAGGAATCGAAGATCAGACGATCAAGAGGAAACCAGTTCAAGATTGCATAGGTTTAGGGTTGAGTCAGTCTGTACTTTTGTTTTTTACCTTTTGAGTCTACTTGTAATGGTCAAAGAGACTGATGCTAAGTAACCCTACACACACACACTTGAGAGGTTTAGAATTTCTGTTTTTGCCCACATCGGCCCGGCCGATATTTATATCGTCCGGGACGATCAGCTTAAAAAGGAAAGTCTAAGTAAGGATTCTTAATTAAGGCAGCCGTCATTAACATATCGGCCAGGACGATAAGCTCAAAATAGAAAGAAGTAGCCGCCATAGTCAATTAAGGTATACTGTAATTTTAAATTATCGGCCAGGACGATCCACGTATCAGCCTGGACGAAATAACCAAATTATGCCTTAATTGATCAGGAATTCAAGGGAGTAATTAACGATGATTGATACGATCATATCGTCCTGGACGATTGCAGGATCGGCCAGGACGATCCAGTCAAAAACCTTAAGTTACTTCAGGACGATAAATATCGGCCAGCTCAAAAACAGGGCGATGCTAAGGACAATTTTCCTCTGATTTGAACTGATCGTCAAGGACGATCGTGAGATCGGCCAGGACGATCAAGCCAAATTTCAATCGTCCAGCACCCAAAACAGGGTGATGCCCAGGCCGATCTTCTATGATTTATACTGATCGGCCAGGCCGATGTCCATATCGGCCTGGATGATATTGTCGGCAACTTGCAATTAATGAGCTCCTTTGAAGCTCTTCTATTTAAAGAGCTCTTGTTCAACATTTTTTACAGACCTTTGGCTGCTGCTTTGACCTGAGAAGACCTTGAAGAGAGAAAGAGAGAGAGGGAGAGAGAGAGGATCTTGTGAGGGGATTCACAAGGGTTGCTTCAAGGATCGCTCTGCTTGTCTTTTGTCTGGAGTTTATCGTCCGTGGAAGGGTCGGTAGAGGTAAGGAGTTTGCTTTTGGTTGTGGTTCTCTTCCAGCTTCAGGAGGAAGAAAAAGGAGGTAGGTTCTCTGCCTTGCCGGGGTGGCAAAAAGGAGGTTCTTGTGAGGACTTCTCCGCCTAGCCGTGGGGGCTAAAGGAGAGTCACGTTTTGTAGTGCAATACTTGGAGGGTGCCTCCAAGGAGTGGACGTAGGTCGAGTCGACCGAACCACTATAAATCTCTGTGTTCTTTTTCTTGCTTCCGCACTTTTTAAATTCCGCATTTTATTTCTGTGGTGTGATTTGGTTTATGCAATTTTGTTTCTTTGAGAAAAGAGTTTTTAAAATACCAATTCACCCCCCCTCTTGGTTAGCTTGGGACTAAGTTCATAGGGCTTAACATCCTGAACGAACTTTCACGATCCACTATGTACAAAATTGAAAATCAGCAGTTTTTGGAGGTTTTTGTGTCTTTCCTATATAAAATCCAATTAAAGCTGCCTCTTAATCTTTTTACCTACTTATCTTCATGCCAATTGAATGGAGAGTCAAGGAGAGAGTGTGAGAGAGTGTTTGAAGGAGGATTCATACTATTGGAGCATGAAGGATTCACTTGGTACTCAAAGGTAAGAGTCTCCACTTGTTGTTTGTGATTACTTCACTCTTTTCTCTCATCCTTCTAGATTTCTTGTGAGAAGATCTGTCAAACAGATCCGGTTCTCTGCACACACTTGGAGAGTGTGAACAACCGAAGGGTTCTCTGCCTACACTTGGAGAGTGTGAACAGCCGAAGGGTTCTCTGCCAACACTTGGAGAGTGTGAACAGCCAAAGGGTTCTCTACCTATACTTGGAGAGTGTGAACAGCCAAAGGGTTCTCTGCCCACACTTGGAGAGTGTGAAAGGATGAAGGGCTCTCTACTTACACCAGGAGAGTGTGAAAGGACGGACAGTTCTCTGTCAACACTTGGAGAGTGTAAAAGGACGACGATTCTCTGCCGCACTGGGTAGTGGTGGAAGAGATTTTTGTAAAGGCTTCTCCGCCTTACTGTGGGTGCAATAGGAGAGTCACTAGTGTTATTAGTATAATACTCGGAGGGTGCCTCCGGGGAGGGGATGTAGGTCGTGTTTGACCGAACCACTATAAATCTTGTGTGTTTCTATTTTCTGCTACCTTTTGTTTTATTGTTTAACTTGTGGTTGAAAAACCCATTTCTAAGAAATTCATTAAAGTTATTTTTTGGTATAAAATTTTAAAGGAGGGTAAAAATTTTTTAATTACCAATTCACCCCCGCCCCTCTTGGTTAGCCACTGGGACATAAGCTTAGATTTAACAACCTAATTCATATTAAACAAGTTTTAACACAGCCAACCAAACAAGAACCAACAATATTAAAGAACCCCATAGACCAATGCCCAAGCTCCAACAAATAAAACACAAGATGGCACCGACAGCCCAGCAGCCATAGGAAAATATCCTTAAAAAACAACCCCGAGAAAGACTGCAGCTCAGCATAATCACCGAAACAACCCCAGGCAGAAGAGCACCAGAGGGACAAACCTTCAGCATCCACATTATTAGAATCAGAGCTCCCATCTAAAAACTCAAGAACAATAGCATCACAGAGGCCATCATACAACAGAAATTTACCAAAAACACAACTCATACGGTCCCAAATAAAACACCAACAACCAACAGTTCTACTCCAGTAATCAAAAGCAGACAAGCTTTTCCATAAAATAATGCACTCAAAATTAAACCTGCTCCTAGAAAATAGAGAATCTAGAGAAAGTAACATGAAAAGTTAAGTGTTAACATACGGGATGCCACACGCATCAATGTAGAGCAAACCATTGAGATGAGCAGGAATAGAAGATTAAATAAAATCAATGAAGCATTCAAGATTACAGCCATGAGTAGCAAGCCACAAAGCATAGAAGTTACCAGCCTTACCAATATGAGAGAAAGAAGTATTCATAAAAATTAGCAACTTCTTGATATCCCTAACAAGATAAAAAATATTCAGGCTACAGCATCTTTCCTCCAAAACCTGTAATGGAGTGATGTTAAAACCAGAATCCACCTCAACGGCCAAATTAATTAAATTCAAAGGGATACAAAGTTGGATACCATATAGAATGGCCATACTAATAGCAAAGTAAATATTTCCTCCCACTGAACTCCCTATTTATTTTACTGAAGCCTCTTTTCAGGTACTCTTTGGGCAAGATCAAAGCTATAAGGGAGATAATTTTTACGAAGAAGGAGCTCCTACTCCAGCACCTACACCTGCACGTGGACCTGACCAGAATTTTTACTAAGAAATGGTCCAGCATTTTGACCAAATGGAATCTCACTTTCATCAACATTTTGATCAAATTGAGACACATCTTAACTTGGAGGACATGAGACATAATGAAGATATGGGGTGGATCTGAGGGCAATTCGACTCAGTCAATACTAATATAGCTATGATAAATAATTGTTTTTAGTATTTAACCAACCACCTCCTTTAAATTAAGATCCCTCTAATTACTAGTTGTACTTCTATGTTGTAGTTGTGATGAGCTTATGATTTTGTTGTTGAAATGTTTTTCTTGTGATTTTAGTGATTTTTTATATTGGTGATTATATGTGTTATTTTTTGCATTTCAAGGATAATATTATTTGTTGTGATGTTAAATGGAAAACTTTTTGTATGGGTTTTAGATGATCAATGAAATGAGGTAATGTTTTGTTAACATGCAATTAATTTCACTTCTTAAAATATCAATTTTTTCTTTAGACAAATCATTTGAGGTTGATCTCTTGAATGAAATATTGAATTATTTTATTCGACAAATTAATTTCCTTACAAAATTTAATCTTTAAAATTAAATAAAATTATATCTGGATGAAGATTAGGAGAACAATTTCATATTTGTATAGACAAGTATTAATTGGATATAATTGTTGCAAAATAAATGTCTTAATTATTTTCTTTTCTTTTTTGATGTGTTTATTTTTGTTATTAATGGAATTTGAATTTAGATTATTGATCTTAGAAAGACTAAAAAAAAAGATGTACAAAGTGTGCAAAAATAGAAAAGATGTGCAATGGTTCACGATGTGAAAAGAGGCACAAAATTAGCCCAAATAGAAAAGATTCATAAAGTGAGCCACTAACATTTGAAAAGATGTACAATATCACCAATTGAAAAAATTAGTATTATTTTTTTTCGTTATCATTATATCTCTAATTTTAAAAATTCTGATAATTCAAAAATTTATAAAGTGGCTCGTAAGGATGCTAAGAAAGCAATATGCGATGCAAAGACTTTAACTTTTAGTGATTTTTATAATAGATTAGATACTAAAGAGGGAGAAAGATATATGTATAAGTTAGCCAGACAAAGAGATAGGAATAGTAAGGATTTAGTTCAAGTGAAGTGTATTAAAGATGTAGATCAAAAAATACTTTTCTTAGAAGATGATATTCAACAAAGATGGATGAGATATTTTGCTAAACTTTTTAATGAAGATTGTGAATATAAGATTGACTATATTGACCTTAGCACCCTAAATGAAAATAAAGATTTCTGTTTTTATCGGCGTACTAGTAAAACTGAAGTTAGAGAGGCTTTAAAGAAAATGAAGGGTGGAAAAGCTGTTGGACCTGATGATATTCCAATAGAAGTGTGGAAATGCTTAGGAGATGAAGGAATTTCATGGCTTACTAAACTTTTTAATACTATTTTGAAGACTAAAAAGATGCCAGATGAGTGGAGAATGAGTGTGTTAATTCCTATTTTTAAGAATAAAGGTGATGCACAAGATTGTGCGAATTATAGAGGTATTAAGTTAATGTGTCTTACTTTAAAACTTTGGGAGCGAGTTATGGAGCATAGGTTGCGGCGTGATACTAATGTTTTGCATAATCAATTTGGATTCTTGCCGGGTTGGTCGACTATGGAAGCCATTCATTTATTAAGAGGTTTGATGGAGAAATATAGAGAAAATAAGGAGGATCTACATATGATATTTATTGATTTAGAAAAAGCATATGATAAAGTTCCAAGAGAAGTGCTATGGAGAGTTCTTGAAAAGAAAGGAGTCAATAATGCTTATATTCAAATCATTAAAGATATGTATGCAGGATCTATTACTTGTGTTCAAACACAAGGTGGTTTGACCAAGTATTTCTCTATTTCAGTTGGGTTACATCAAGGATCAGCCTTAAGCCCATATCTTTTTGCTTTAGTCATGGATGTTCTCACTAGACATTTGCAAGAGGATGTACCTTGGTGTATGCTTTTTGCTGATGATATTCTTCTTGTTGATAAGACTAGAAAGGGAGTTGAAGGTAAACTTGAATTATGGAGGTCAACCTTAGAGTCTAAAGGTTTTCGCTTGAGTAGATCTAAAATGGAATATATGGAGTGTAATTTTGGTAGTAATAGACCTAGTGAGGGGATTGTGACTTTGGGCGATCAAGTCATTAATAAGAGTACACATTTTAGATATCTTGGATCTATTGTTCAGAGTGATGGTGAAATAGATGGGGATATTATCAGCAGAATTCAAGTTGGATGGTTGAAGTGGAGGAATGCATCGGACTTGTTATGTGATAGAAATGTACCCCTCAAACTTAAGGGAAAGTTCTATAAGATGGCAGTGAGGCCTGCAATGCTTTATGGTGCCGAATGTTGGCCATTAAAAGAGAAGCATAATACTAAGTTAAGTGTGGCAGAGATGAGGATGCTCAGGTGGATGAGTGGTTTTACCCTCAGAGATAGGATACGAAATGAGCATATACGTGAAAAGGTTGGAGTAGCTCCAGTAGAAGATAAGATTAGAGAGAGTCGCCTTAGATGGTTTGGTCACATAAAACGGCGGCCTTCCGATGACCCGGTTAGGAGAGTAGAGGTATTAGATTTGACTTATGTTAAGAAAGGTTGGGGTAGACCTAAAAAGTCTTGGTTAGAAAATATTAAGAATGACCTTTCTTTATTATATTTAAACGAGAATTTAACTTTTAATAGGACACAATGGAGAAAAAGGATTCATGTAGCCGACCCCGCGTGGTGGGATAAAGGCTTGATGTTGTTGTTGTTGTTGTTGTATCATTATATCTCTAATTCAAACCCATTTAATCGATAATCATCTTCACTATTGAATTAGAAACTACTAAATCTTTATTTCAACCTATTTGCAATAATTATTTTTATATACATATTGTCTACAATAAATAGTGAACCTGTTTGAATTTTCTCATCTTAGTTGTTCTTTAATTTAAATTTTGATTTTTTTTTCTTTTTAGCATTTGGATGTTAACTTTGTATTTTTAATTAGTTTAATTTTTTTTCTCAAACTACTTTGATTTATCCATAGAAACTTTTCATTTGAAGGTATACATCCCTTTTTATTGTTGTTAAAAGTGGGAGTCTAAATATTGTTTGATGATTGATATTTTTGATTATTTATTAGTTGTATGTATGCTTTGTGTATGCATGTGTTGTATTATGAATGTGTGTATGTTTTTGTTCGTGTTCATGTTTTTATTTGAGTCGTGTTTTTTTTAGTTGTTTAGTGTTTTATTCGAGTTATTTTTTATTTTAGTAGTTCTTATTTTATTTTTAATTTTTAGGTTTGTAGTTTTTGATATTTATGGGAACCCCTTACTGTTAAATAGGTCATTCATTTAGGGGGAGCTAAGAAGAAAATTTATTTTAAATGTTAACTCAAATAATAATTATTTTATCATCATAAAAAAGAGGGAGATTGTTGCAACTTAGTTTTCATAATTATGTTTTTTATATCATGTGTGTTTTTAATGATTCAAAAATTTATTATATTATTTATTATTTCTCCTAACATCTATTATAAATATTATTTATTTAGTTTATGAGTACTAATATTTCTGGAAATTCATACTCTAGTCTGCTGAAGACTTCAAGATAGATTAGATTAGGATTTATTATAATTGATGTCTGTACATTTTATATTTTTCTTGAGTCTAAGAGAGTGTGATTGTAGTTGGGTAATCGTATACATATTCACATTGGGGAGTGTAAAAAACTTACATTTTTAACTATAATCATACTGTACAATCATGGATTGTATGAGACAATTTGACCTGAGTATTCTTCCAGAACAAAGTTGATCGAATCATGCCAGGAAAAATTTTCTTCGTTTTTTTCATATTGTATGAAGTTATGTTTTGTATAGATGATGTCTAGAGTATGAAATGGCTATGTACCAGTTCATCCCGAATGAACTCAAAATTTTTTGAACTTATCGTATTGTATGATCATAAGTTTGTACTAACTACATCCAGAGTATGAAATGGGTGTGTACCAGTTCTTCCATACGAAAAGGTAAATTTTTTTAACTTTTTATATTGTATGAACTTGGGTTCATACAGACGAGCTCTAGAGTATGAAATGAACTCTTCTATTTTTTTACTAAATGAAGTATGATTTTAGTTAAACTGATCATACTGTATGATATTGGGTTCATACAGCATGCGAACCATAGTATGAAAATCATTCACACATTATCGTACCTGATGAATTAGTTCAATTTTGAACTGATCATACTGTATGATGGCAGTTCATACATACAACTACCATAGTATGAAATCAATTTGTATAGGATTGTATGGGTATTTTTTAAACTGATCATATGTATGATGTGTGATCATATTGTATGATCCATAATGGTCAAATTGAAAATTTCAGTTTTCTAGATGGTTTTTCCTATCTTTCATATTTAAGGTCCTAAAAACTAACTGTCTAAGAACTTCTATGAACTCCTGCTGTGAATTTCTTTTGAGAGTGCACTTGAAGAGTGTTTGGGAGAGTTTCTTGTGATTGGAGAGTGAGAGATTTCTTAAGAGGAAATTGTGAGGGGATTCATAAGGTGCCCAGCGGTGAGTATCTCTTACTTATTCTTCAAATTTTGTCCCTACTTTCTTGAAGACTCTTCATCGAAGAAGATTTTCAAAGGAGAGATGATACTCTATTGATATTGGGAGGGTGTAAAAAGATGATAGCTCTACCAACACCAGGAGGGTGTGAAAGGACGACAGTTCTCTCCTGATACTAGGAGGGTGTGAAAGGATGATGGTACTATGCTGACATCAGAAGGGTGTGAAAGGATGATGGTTCTCTGCCAACACCAGGAGTGTCTGAAAGGATGTCAGTTCTCTACCGACACTGGGGATGGATGGAAGAGAGGTTAATTATAAGGGCTTCTCTTCCTTACTATGGGAGCAAAAGGAGATTCACTTTAGTATAATGCAATACATGAAGAGGGAGTCATCAAGGAGTGGACGTAGGTCTTGTTGAACCAAACCACTATAAATTTATGTGTTCTTTCTATCTTTACTTTTTTTTATTTTATGCAAGTTAATTTGTGGTTGAGAAACATTTTTGAAAAAATTTATCATTGTGATTAAAAATTTTAAAAATGGTTTTTGTAATCTACCAAGAGTTTTTTAAATTATCAATTCACCCCCCTCTTGGTTAGCCTTGGGATAATTACTTTATATCTAACAACCTATTTAGACTTTCAGCTAACTAATTTTCTTATTTTAAGCTCATGATATTAATCCTTTAAAAGTATTATTATGGACTCATGCACTTTGAATGAATAAAATATTTTTAATATCTCATATTCTTAATTTAATGCATACAATGGTCATAAATGTAGTTAAAATTCAATGTGATATATTATCTTACCTGAGGCAAATTGGAATAATTAGAACTGTTGGAATGGAACTCTTGCAAGCCTAGATAGAGGATGTTTATTTTTCTAGGTTTTATGGATATATAATCATTATAAGAAGGCCTTAAACCTCCCTACACCCCCTTATAAGCTTGACAAAGATCTTGGGATGCATATTCTCTTATCCACATCAAACATATAAGAGTATACAAAGGAAAACTTAGATAATACATAATTATTAGCCAAAAACAATTAATCATATAGTATCTTATATTTTCTTTTGCATTCCCCAATAGTGAAAAAATCTCAAACCTTATTTTCATTCAGCATGATAAACATTATATTTATAGTAGGTACTATTATTTCATTTTCATGTTATTAGAATACTTCCTCACGAGATTAACACTCTCTCAAATCACTTTATTACTTGATTGACATGTACACTTATATATTTAGTGGGTATTATATATCAAAGAAAACCTAAACATATTTTAACCCATAGCATAAATATAGTTCCTGCACCCATGCAGCCATCAGATACCTCTAAATACCTTTTGATCAATAGATTTTTTATCCTTATCTTTGTATAACTATGTGGTCGGGCTAATTCCTGTAGTCATTCTTTTATAATGTTTCATATCAAATTTCTTCAAAAAAAAAATTAAAATATTTAGATTGGCTTTGGAAGGCACCATCTTATCTTTATTTAACTCTAAACCCAAAAAAATAAGTTAATTCACCCAACATGGACATCACAAATTTATTACTCATAGTGGAAGATAATTCATTGCATATTTTTTTATTTGTGGATCCAAATAGAATATTATCAAATTTGATTAAACATTTATTAGAATGAAATTTTATATTAAACCCTTTATCATATAGTTGACTAATGCTTAAAAAATTATATTATAAACCTTCAAGTAATAAAATACTTTCAATAATAAAGATTTAAATTTTACGAATTATACTTGCACCCACTACCTTTCCGGTAGTTTTGTCTACCAAAGTGAATTTGCCTCCACTCCTTGCATCCAGCGTAATGAATTTTTTAAATCTTTTCTTTTGTGCCTTGAGCATCCACTATCCATGTAGCACTTGCTTTCAATAGACCTCTTGTAGGTGTATACATCATTATTGTCAATGACTATCTTTTTTAATTAAGTATAAGTTAGTTAAATCTTCTTATTGTTCTATTTCGAATGAGTCTGATTATGACTTTTATTGGAAGGCCTTTTAAAGCTTTTATTTTTTCATTCTTTGATTGTATTTGTCCTCACCCCTATTCTTATTTGGGTGGCTCAAGATGTTATGGGAATTAGATATAAGTGTCATGGCTTCCTACACTCAAAAGAAATCCCATTATATGAAAACTTGTTAGATTTTCCAATTTAACCATTATTTTTATCGAAGTGGCACTTGTGTTTGCATTTCAATGTGATGTCATCACTTCCATAAGCTCCTGAACTGCTACTATATATGTCATCAATCTTTAGAGCCTTTATTTGATCCTTCCTTTATTCACCAGAATTAATATATCTTCGACACACATTTTACTCATAAGTAATAGGAGTGCTGCAAATCTAGAATCCCTAGCCTATGATTTTGATGATGACAAACCTTATTGATTGAATTATTCATTCTCAAAAAATATATTGGTTATTATTTATGTTTTATGCACTAACAATTGCAGGTATAATACTCAAGAAGATTAAAGACTCAAGATTGGGTAGGTTAGGATGTCAAGTCAAAAGAGTGTTCTTTTTTTTTCTGTTTACTTGAGTCAGTCCATATTATAGTTTATATAATTGGGTGACCGTGCACACACACACAAATGGAGAGAAAATTTTTTAAAAACTAAAATTATACGATTGAAAATCGTATTGTATGATCAATTATTTAAAGAATGGTTTAAACAGCTAATTAAAATTTTATGTTCTGAAACCTACTCATACTATATGATATATATCATACTGTACAATTAATTTCATTATAAAAACCCTAACTGGAAGATTAATTTAAGTAAGATTTTGAAATTGATATTTTAAACTAATCATATTGTACGATCCCAATCATACTGTACAAAAATTTAAAATCTTACTAAAATTGACCCACATGATTAGTCAATCAAATTATGGTTTAATCAAATATAATGGATCATACTATAGGATGTCAATTATACTATATGGCTAAAAGATGAAATTCTGCATTTTGCATTAATATGAAATAAAAAGCTAGTTACAAGTAAAAATAACTATGCAACTATACCCTATCACTCTCCTCCCTCAACAACATCAACAGTGTTGGGGGGAACTCCACATTATTAACATCATAAAGCATGAAACTATCATTAATAGCTAACTTGGCACAGCAGATAGCCAGACGGTTGCTATCCCTATTTATGTACTAGAATAAAACTTGTTTAAACTTCAGCAAGAACGATAAGTCTGGACCTTCAAAACTAAAATGTACCTTATGGCTAATAGAGATAAAATATGGTTGAATTGGAGATAGTAACAAATAAAACCATAATTTTTGATCTAATCATATTATATGATTATGATCGTACCAAATAATAGGTAGAGACAAATATGGTCATCTAAAAAATCATACCAGACGAAGCTATAATTTTTGAACTAATCCTATTTTATGATAGTTATATCTTACTAGATGATTAACCTAAAAATAGCTAATGATTCTATATAATGAGAATAGTATGGGATGAGTGATAGAGATGAAATTTTATCATCCCAGGAATTATGACGTATGAATAGAGGAAATTAAATAGATCAAACTAGATGATCTCTGGAACGTATTGTATGATATATTCATAAAAAAGTGAATAGATATTTGAACGATTATTTACATCATACTAGATGGGACTAGTTTTGAATTGCTCATACCATACAAACTTCAATCGTACTGTATGATCTATGATGGCCAACATGAATTTATAGGGTTTCTTGAAGCCTATTATAAAAAAAAAATTATTTAACCTATTCTTAAAAATTTATGTAAAGAGGGAACATGAATGAAGGAGGAACTCTAAGAGGGAGCTTTTTAAGAAAATTAGGGTTTGTGTGAGGAAGGAGAAGGTGAGCTTGAGCACGAGGGAGATGTAGTGAGAGGGGATCACATGGTTGCTCCAGGCTAACTGCACACTTGTTCCTCCTGTGGCCTTGGTGAGTCTTATGGGAGCTCTATAGGGAAAGAAGCATCTTAGTCTAGTACTGAAGGTTCTCTACCTTCTATTGGAGGAAGAAAAAGGAGTCATGGTTCTCCACCTATGAAAGGAGATTCAATCCTCTACCACACTAGGTTGGTGGAGGAGAGTTTGTAATGGCTTCTCTGCCTTGCTGAGGGAGCAAAAGGAGAGTCACTTTATATTAGTGCAATACTCAAAGTGGAGAACTCCAGGGAATGCGTGTAGGTCATTATTTGATCGAACCACTATAAAATCTAGTGTGTTCTTTTTTGTTTTATTTTTGCATTTTACTTTTTGCACTTCATTCTCATTATAACTGCTTGGTGAATTTTTAAGATCAATTTTCTCTTGTACATTGTAAATTTTCATCATCATCACTGAAATTATTATTAAAATAGTTAGCTTCCACATTGTGAAATTAAATTGCCTATTTAAAAAGTTTAAAAAGCCTACAAAAATTAGTACTCCTATTTAGGATTATTTTAAAAAGCACCAATAAACCCCCCCCCCCCCCCCCCCCCCCCCCCCCCGCCCTCTTGGCACATCTTATACTTTCAAGTGGTATCTGAGTAGGGTCATAAAAATAGTGTTTTAGAAAACCTTGAAATAAATGATCAATAGATTATTTTGGTAATCGTAACACTGCATAGGGTTATTCAAAAACCTTTTCACCTTTATTTTAAAACAACCCATTCGATTTTTAGAAAAATTGCATGTTAACATTTCTGCAATCTATTGATTATAGAACTTGGCATATGATTCAAACTGGTTAGTCACCTCCATTGCATTTTGTTGATGGTGTCAAAATATATATTCTCTTTTATGAATGGAGTAATGAGGATAGGGAACTTGTACAGTTAATTACAAAGTGTCAAAATTATTTCTTTTGTGCTTTAAAATCCAAAGACTATATGTGAGTTTTTATATATACTACCAGAAAAGAGATTTGGGAAAGGTTGTGTATCACCAACGAGGGAACTAGTGAAGTTAAACAGTCAATGCTAAACATTCTTTTGCATGACTATGAATATTTTTGCATGAAACCTAGCCCGATTGTACTTGAAATATACACTAGGTTCACCCAAATAGTAAAATATTTGTATGCACTAGGTAGAGAACTTTCAAAATCTAAAAAATGTTAATAAAATTCTATATTTTTTACCTAGTTCTTATGCAAAATAATTATAATTACTAAATGAAAAGAATTAAATATTTACTCTATTGATAATTTGCTTACATCACACATTGCCTATGAGCAAGGAGTAGTCAAAGGTAAAATGATGCATAAGAAAAAAAGTAGGAGAGAATTGTAGCACTAAAAAAAAATGACTCTGATATTGATAACTCCTCACCAGATGAGGATGAAAAAATAGCCTTGATGATATGCTAATTTAAGAGATTTCTGAAAAGAAAACATAGGCATCATCAAAATAATTGGAGAAAAGGTAAAAGCTACAAATCTACTAAAGTTTCATCTGATATAATTTCCTTTGAGTGCAAGAAACCAAGTCACCTTCGAGATGATTGCCCCAACTTGAAGACTCACCCGAATAAGGACATGGGTTAAGAGAAGCCAAAGTATAAGAGGGGCAAGCGAAAGACAAAAAAAAAGCCATTTGGCCTGACTCTACCTCAGAATTGTCAAAAGAAGTAGAGGATGAGGTAACAAACTTGTGTCTAATACTAATGATAATCTTAATCAATTAGATCAAGATGAGGTATGTCTACTCCCTTATGATGAATTATTAGTTATTTTTTAAAAAAGTATGACTCGTATAGGAAATTAAAGAAAATGCATGCTAGTCTTAACACTGATTTTAACACAATGCAAAAAGAGCATGCTGATTTAATAAACAAATATTATGGTTTAAATAGAGATCATATGTCCCTACTTAATGACCCTGATACATTAAATTAGAAGAATATTGAATTAATAACTACACACGACTCCTTGAAATCATCACATATTGAGCTAGAAAATGCATTTAAGGAATTAAAAGAACTTGCATGTCAATTAGATAACAGTAAGCATGCAATAAAACTGGAAGTGGCAAGCTATAAAAATGCAAATAAATATTTATAAGAAAAGATTACTGCACTTGAGAATAATAAACCACCACATTTACTAGCGCTGTGGCACAACCCACCAATACAACATGCATCACATAAACCTAGGAAGAGGCACCATCCCCCACATAGGTAAGTAAACCCATTTCCTTATGTTAGGTGTTACTCTTATGGCATATTAGGACACATAGCCCACACTTACACTATTCACCATAGGACACATCTAGTGTGAAGGCCTAAATTGCATTCATCATAACATAACATGCATATATCTCATTCATTCAAGCATATGGTGGAACCCAAACTCACTTGGGTTCCCAAATCTAATCTTTGAATGACATTGTATGGGTGCTCTCACAAAAGATGTAGTAAGAGCATGTAGTACCTAGACAGTGGCTACTTGAGGAATATGATTTGAGATATGAACCAGTTCATCACACTAAAGGCCAGGTCAGGAGGCAAAGTGATATTAGGAGACAACATCATAAGGAAAGTAGTGGGATCAGGTATAATTGGAGACTCTAAAAACTTTATAATTCAAAAAATGTTATTAGTTAATGGTTTAAAGTATAAATTATTAAGTATTAGTCAACTATGTGACAAAGGATTTGATGTAAAATTTCTTTTTTATAAATACATATTTATCTTAGATGATAAATTGTGTTAGAGGAAAAATGAATGAATAATCTTTAGATATTAGACTTAAATTGTATTGAATATTCAAACTCTTTGCATTTAAAAACTATAATTAATGAATCATGGATATGGCATAGGAGGCTATGCCATGCTAGAATGAAAATACTTTGGAATATCACTCAGACAAACCTTGTTAGATGCATACCTAAATTATACTTCATTAAGGACCACCTATATTATGCTTGCCAAATAGGAAAATAAGAAAAATCATTATTTCATTTAATTAAAGACATTAACACTTCTAGGCCACTAGAAATCCTTCACATGGACCTATTTAGATCAGTTAGTATATCTAAACTAGGAGGAAATAATTATGGATTTGTGATATAGATGACTACTCCAGATTCACTTAGGTAAGATTTTTAGAACACAAGAATTAGTTTTTTAAGGAATTTAGAACCTTCTCCACTTGGATTTAAAAGAAAATTAGGATGTAAAATTTTAATAATTCATAATGATTATGGTGGAGAGTTTAAAAATGATATATTTAAATCTTTCTGTCAAGAGATAGGAATGGAATATAATTTCTCTATCCTTAGAACCCCCTAGTAGAATGGAATAGGTGAAAAGAAAAATAGAACCTTGGTGTAAGCTGCTAGGGTAATACTAATAGAGTATTCACTCCCTAAGTACTTTTGGGTTGAAAAAGTAAGGACTACTTACTATATTTTAAATAAGGTAAATATTAAATCCAAGTTACATAAAACACCATATGAACTCCTAAAGGGTTGGACACCCAGTCTTTCTCACTTACATATTTTTGAATGTAAATGCTTTTTCTTAATCAATGAAAAGTCTCCCTTAGGAAAGTTTGATCTTAAATCTAATGAAGGAGTCTTCATAGGTTATTCTTATGTAGGTAAAGCCTAAAGAATCTTTAATAAGAGGACCCTAGTAGTATAAGAGTCTACCCATAGGGTATTTAATGAATCAGATAAGACCTATGAATTTAAACCTAAAGAAGAAGAAGAAGAGGTCATTCATGGGGTAGAAATCATTACTTTAGGAGATAGAGTAGAACCTTAGGAACACTTTCCTAGAGATTGGAGATAATCTTTTAGTCATTCTAAAGAGTTGATCTTAGGAGGCCCATCTGAAGGTGTAATAACTAGGCACAGACTTAAGAATGAGGTTAGTCATTCTACATCTATCTCCATGATAGAATCCACTAATATATATTAAGCCTTAGGAGATGAATTTTTGATCCTAGTAATGTAAGAAGGGCTAAATAAATTTGTTAGGAATTATGTTTTAGTCAAGAGACCTAAGGAGCAAAGGGTGGTTTGAACAAAGTGGGTCTTCAAAAATAAGATG
The DNA here is from genome assembly GCA_022539455.1 of Dendrobium nobile. NCBI lineage: Eukaryota > Viridiplantae > Streptophyta > Magnoliopsida > Asparagales > Orchidaceae > Dendrobium > Dendrobium nobile. The sequence continues at coordinate 55,492,092 of CM039735.1, forward strand.
AATGACTCTTGAATAGTAGTGAGGAATAAGGCTAGATTAGTAGCTAAGGGGTATAACCAAATTAAGGGAATAGACTTTGAGGAAACCTTTGCTAGTAGCTAGAATAGAAGTCAAAAGGGTACTCTAAGCCTTTGCTTGCTTCAAGGGTTTTAAATTGTATCAAATGGATATTAAGAGTGCCTTCCTAAATACGGTAATTATAGAGGATGTTTATGTTGAGCAACCCCCCCTCCCCCCTCCCATTTGAGAATTCATAGTTTCCAATTCATATGTTTAAATTAAAAAGGTATTGTATGGGTTAAAGCAATCACCTAGAGCCTGGTATGAAAGGTTGATTCATTTCTTATAGATAGAGGTTTTGTTAAGGGTAGTGTTGACACCACCTTCTTCATAAAAAAGATGGAGAAGAGGTGCTCATCTGTAAAATCTATGTTGATAAAATTTTGTTTGGATCATCAAATAAAAACATTTGTGATGAAATTTTAGAAAGCATGAGCAAAGAGTTTGAAACAAGCATGATGGAAGAACTTAATTGTTTTCTTATATTTAGTGTAAAATATTTAGATGGTGGAACCTTCCTTACCCAAAATAAATACATCAAGGTAATTCTTAAATATATCATATAGATAATACTAAGGCTATGAAACTCCCATGAGCTCCACTATTCAAATAAACAAGGACCCAAACAGAAAATCAATGGATAAAAAAAAATATAGAGGGATTAGACCACTTCTATACATAACTACTAGCAGGCAAGATATAATGTTCATTATTTTCCTTTTTGCTAGATTTTAAGAAAATCTAAAAGAATCACACATGACTACTATTAAAAGAATCTTTAGATATGTTGCGGATCAATGGTTTATGATTTTGATGATAGCAAACATTCTTATTTTTCTACAACTGCCTTATGTACTAACGTTTCAGGTTCACACGATCGGACTGCAATTTGGAAACTGCTCAAGATTGGGTAGACTAGGTTTGAGTCAGTTTGTAATCTTTTTTCTTTCTTGAGTCTGTTGTATTTGGTGTGGGATCTGTTGATTTGTAACTTGGAAGATTTCCTGTTGTTCCCTATTAGATTTCTATTTTTGGTAATATCGGCTGGGACGATATTTATATCATCCTAGAAGATATGTCCAAAATCAGAAACCCTAATTAGGGCATCCTCATTAAGGAAGCCGTCATGAGCTGATCGACCTGGACGATACCTGTATCGGCCAGGACGATATTCTCAATTCAGAAAGAATCAACTGCCATAATCTGTTTAGGAATTCTTTGTTTTAGGAAATCGACTAGGATGATCTTTATATCGTCCAGGCCGATCTAACTCAATTATGCCTAAATTGATCTGGTATCTTTGGAAAATATTAATGGTTGATTGATACAATCACATTATCCGGGACGATCGACTGATCGGTCGGAACGATGTCTTGAACGATCTACATCGGACAGCTCGAATTAAGGGCAATGATCAGGACGATTGAAATCGGTTTTAAACTAATCGGCCTGGACGATCGTGATATCAGCCAAGATGATGTAACCAATTTTCTTCTAATCGTCCCAAATCGTCCGAGGCTGATGAGCTGAATTTGTACTGATCGGCCAGGACGATAAACCTATCGTCCTGGACGATAATGTTGACAACTTGCATTAATGAGCTCGTTTTGAGCACTTCTATTTAAGATTTGTCAAGCCACTTGTTAAGTGTCTTTGGCAGCCATTGTAGCTTCGTTCTGGTGGGGGAAACCTGAAGAGAGAGCTTGAAAAAGAGAGAGGAAAGGGTGGAGTTTGAGAGGGAGAAGATCCTGTGAGGGGAGAACTCAAGGGAGTGTGGAGGGGATTCCACACGGTTGCTCCGGCGAACTCGCACCCTAGTACAATCTGATTCAAGGCTTGTCTCGAGGTAAGTTCACCAAAGAAGAAGATCTCTTTGGTGTCAAAGGACCCGGCGACTCCGCTGACTGGGGAAGGTGGAAGTGATTTTGTAAGGGCTTCTCCGCCTAGCCGTGGGGGCTAAAGGAGAGACACTTGTTTTAGTGCAATACTTGGAGGGTGCCTCCAAGGAGTGGACGTAGGTTAAGGTTTGACCGAACCACAATAAATCTGGTTTGTTCTTTCTTTATTACTTCCGCACTTATTTTTCCGTGGTGTTTTTGGATTGAGTTTTATCTTTGGTTTTAAAGTTATCCAATTCACCTCTCTTTTATTTATCCTTCAGCCAGTTCATAGGGCTTAACATCCCTAACAAACTTTCTAGTGCCATCAGAGCACTCTCAGGTGGTATCAGATCCGTTTTCATAAAATAAGTTTTTAAAAGTTTTTTAATTTTGATCCATGGCTAATTGTAATGTTGCAGAAGGTTATTCAATCACCAGACCTCCTTTATTTGAAAATATGTCATTTGATTTTTGGAAAACTCGCATGTATATTTTCTTACAATCGATTGATTTTCGCATGTGGCATATGATTTTAACTGGTTATTTCTCACCGTCACATATTGTTAATAGAGTTAAAACTGATATTCCTTTTAATTAATGGAATTGGGAAGAACAAGTAAATGCTCAACTGAATGCAAAATCTTTAAACTGCTTTTTCTGTACTTTAAATTATGAAGATTTTATGTTAGTATCCACGTGCACTACTGTTAAGAAAGTTTGGGATAAACTACACACCATATACGAAGGCACTTGTGAAATCAAGCAATCCAAGTTGAATTTGTTAATGCATGATTTTGAACTATTTTCCATGAAATCTTATGAGACAATCTTAGACATGTACACTAGGTTCATTCAAATTATAACATCATTGCATTCCTTAGAAAAAGAGTTTTCAAATTTTGAAAAAGTCAATAAAATTGTTCGTTATTTACTTGAAAATTTTGATGCCAAAGTTGTTGCTATTTGTGAATCAAAAGATTTGAATGATTATTCTATTGATAATTTGATTGGCTCACTCATTGCCTACGAGCAAGGTTTGGGTCAAAGACTTTTGGATGCAGGTGAAACGATTGTTCTAAAAATTAAAGATACGAAAAAAAGATTGCTTAGTTGGTGACGAATGCAATGACTTGTCAAGCAAATCACAAAGCTCACCAAAGTATAAGCAAAAGTGGAAAAAAGGTAAAAGTGGTAAGGATATCCATATTTCTTCTGACGTTATTTGCTTTCGATGCATAAAGCCTGGATATATGAAAAATTAGTGCCCTAATTTAAAAATTCTTCCTACGAAAGAAAAGGGCAAGGCGAAGGAAAATTTAAACTGAGGAAATAATGAAAGGCAAAAAATCTCATGGGCAGATCTAATTTCTGAAGCATTGAACCAGGAGAGAGATAATGGTTAAAAGCCTTTCGTGTTTTTTTTTGTGTTTTTGTGTTTTTCTTATTTTTGTTTTAGTTTTGTTTATTCTTTGAAATTTTTGTTTTCATGAAAGTTTTTTCTCTGATCAACACACACATTCACTTTTCTAAAAATGAAAAAATCTACTTTTTGTTTTTTTTTTAGAAATCTTTCGTAAGTTGTGTTTGACTTCTCTAAAAGAGTCAAAGGATGAAAACTCATATTTTTTATTCTCAATCTCTATTTCCTAAAAGAGTTTATTTTACTTTTGATTTAAAATCTTCTTCATCTTTTAAATTGGTTTTTAAAACTAAATTTTTTATCTCCTTACATTTTATTTATCGCATATGGATCTTTTACAAGTTGTTGAATCTAACTCAAAATTTTCTTAATCAAGAATTCACTTTATCAATAGGATGGGTTTACTTTTATTTTTTAAAATTTCAGAAAGGTAGCATATTAAAAAAAAAAATTAGTCAATGATGCCAAAAATAAAAGATTCGTAATGACGCCAAATTGAAAAATTACACAAAAGTGTATCAAAAATCAAAAGATGCGTAAAGAGCGCCATTCAAATTGACAAGAGGCATAAAATGAGCCCACAAAATGTAATGCTTACCATTCGTGTACTTCTTAAAAGCTTAAGAAAACCCTTGATACTTTCGATACTTGATTTTGAAAAACATGATTCCATATTCAATAATTCGTGCATTAATCTTTTATTAGATATATTTTATGAAAGGAGTTTTGAAAAATTAATGTTTCTTTTTCCCGTTTATTCCTTGATTTGGATATTGCATTAAAACGTTTTTGAGCCTTTTAAAAAACTTGAGTTTGGATTATCAAATTCTGAATTTCTAACCTTTTCTGGGTTTTGCGTTGTTAAATCCAATTCTACTAAGTTTTTTATTAAAACCATGAGGTAACTTTCTCATTTTAAGAATATTTGTTCTTCACTAGATCAGGGAACGTTTTTTTTTTCTTTTGTTCATTTTGTTTTTTTTTTGTGCCTCCTCTCTTTTTAATAATGTCAAAGGGGGAGAACGTATTGTTGAATTTGTATGTTTTTTGTATCCTTTTTCTTTTTCAAAAAAAAAAAATTTATCTCCCCTATTTTTTAAAAGGGTTTATTCTAGTGAGGGGGAGATTAGGAGAAATTGCTTTTCTTGAAAATGCAAATTGAATTGTTTGCCCTCATCAAAAAGGGGGGGATTATTGCGAATTAATGGTTTATGATTTTGATGATAGTAAACATTCTTATTTTTCGACAACTGCCTTATGTACTAACGTTTTAGGATCACACGATCGGACTGCAATTTGAAAACAGCTCAAGATTGGGTAGACTAGGTCTAAGTCAGTTTGTAATCTTTTTCCTTTCTTGAGTCTGTTGTATTTGGTGTGGGATCTGTTGATTTGTAACTTGGAAGATTTCCTGTTGTTCCCTATAAGATTTCTATTTTTTGGTAATATTGGCTGGAACGATATTTATATTGTCCTGAATGATATGTCCAAAATTAGAAACCCTAATTAGGGCATCCTCATTAAGGCAGCCGTCATTAGCTGATCAGCCTGGACGATACCTGTATCGGCCAGGATGATAGTCTAAATTCAGAAAGAATCAGCCGCCATAATCAGTTTAGGAATTCTTTATTTTAGGAAATCGGCCAGGACGATCTTTATATCCTCCAGGCCGATCTAACTCAATTATGCCTAAATTGATCTGGTATCTTTATAAAGCATTAATGGTTGATTGATACGATCACGGGACGATGTCCTGGATGATCTATATCGGACAGCTCGAATTCAGGGCGATGATTAGGACGATTGAAATCGGTTTTAAACTAATCGGCCTGGACGATCGTGATATCGGCCAGGACGATGTAATCAATTTTCTTCTGATCGTCCCAAATCGTCTCGGGCTGATGTGCTAAATTTGTACTTATCGGCCAGGACGATATACCTATCATCCTGGACGAAAATGTCGGCAACTTGCATTTATGAGCTCTTTTTGAGCACTTCTATTTAAGCTTTGTCAAGCCATTTGTTAAGTGTCTTTGGTAGCCATTGTAGCTTCATTCTTGTGGGGAAAACTTGAAGAGAGAGTTTGAAAGGGAGAGAGGAAAGGGTGGAGTTTGAAAGGGAGAAGATCCTGTGAGGGGGGGAACTCAAGGGAGTGTGGAGGGGATTCCACACGGTTGCTCTGGCGAACTCGCACCCTAGTACCATTGGATTCAAGGCTTGTCTCGAGGTAAGTTCACCAAAGAAGAAGATCTCTTTGGTGTCAAAGGACCCGGCGACTCCGCCGCACCGGGGAAGGTGGAAGTGATTTTGTAAGGGCTTCTCCGCCTAGCTGTAGGGGCTAAAGGAGAGACACTTGTTTTAGTGCAATACTTGGAGGGTGCCTCTAAGGAGTGGACGTAGCTCAAGATTTGACCGAACCACTATAAATCCGGTGTGTTCTTTCTTTATTACTTTTGCACTTGTTTTTTCGTGGTATTTTTTGATTGAGTTTTATCTTTGGTTTTAAAGTTATCCAATTCACCTCTCTTTTATTTAGCCTTAGGCCAGTTCATAGGGCTTAACATCCCTAACCAACTTTCTAGTGCCATCAAAACACTCTCAAGATATTTGTTAGGCACTCCAAACCATAGAATCTGGTATCCTAGACATAACACATCTTTTAAAATGGTAGGATATTCAAAGTTTGATTTTGCAAGATATAGCGTAGATAGAAAAAGCACTTCTGGAACTTGTCAATTTATAGGACAACCTTTAGTTTGTTAGTCTAATATAAATTAAAATTTAGTAGCCCTCTCCACAACTGAGGCAGAATATATAGCAGTAGGGAGTTGTGTTGTTCAAGTCCTATGGCTAAAGCAATAACTCTTAGATCATGGACTGCATATAGGAATCATTCCAATTTTGTGTGACAACACTCGTGCAATTTAAATATCCAAAAATCAATATCAGCACTCCCGCACAAAGCATATAGAAATTAGGCATCACTTTATAAGAGATCATGTAGCAAAGGGAGATATAAAATTGTACCCTATAGGTATAAAAAATTAATTAGCAGACATTTTCACAAAACCCCTAGCCTATGACACCTTTAGTTCCTTAAGGACAGAACTAGGTGTTATAGACATTCATGCTTAATCTAAGATAAATAAAAAATTTTCCATTTAAAAACATATATTCATATGTGTTTAAATTGCATGTGTTTTTTTATTTTTTGTTTATTACTATTTGTTTAAAAAAATTGGTCTAAGATGTTTCCTGATCATTACATGCGCACTTTACTGAATCACAATGTTTTTTTAAATATTTTTATCATATTTTACATCTCACATTCATAGTGTACAAAATTCATATATGCATAGATCACTACTTTTTATTACATCAACAGTCCAGATTAAATCATTGAATTACACATCATACTATATGAACCTCTCTTCATACTGTATGATCCTTGCGTCACTAACCTTTAATGAATTCAATTCGTTTGATATAACAATTATTATCATTGGTACTATATGATACCTCCCTTTGTATTGTACGATCCACATGTCAAAATGTATTGGGATGAATTTAATTTGGCTGGTACAATAATAAATGTAGTTTGTATTATATGAACACATGTTCATACTGTACATTTCTTTTCATGAACACCATACGGATGACCCCTTAGTACGAATAAAATTTCTTAAGATCATCCAGTATGATAGTGACCATACTATATGATTTGACTACTTTTTTTATAGGACATCCCGATGAAATAATTAACCAATCATACTGTATGATATCTCAATTGTAATCTATAAACATTAAAAAATTCTATAAATTGGAGGGTTAAACTAGTTGAATTCAATCCAACCTTCTTCAAACCTCTACGTTCTAATCCTTCTTACTCAATGGCTGATGGAAGTAAATGCGAAAGAATGACTCTAGGAAGCTCCTCCTCCTCTCATCATTTTGATAATTAATTCATCTCTGTGCAGGTGAAGATGCATATTACAATTATAAAGAATTGAAAATCACCCCCTCCCAAATGTTAAACCAACTTGCCATCAACTTTGAGGTAATGAACCTTTTTGCCTCCACCACCTTTCAATTCCTCCTTACTCTTGCAATCCCTTTCAACTAAGATTTTCTCTATAAATTCTTAGCAAATCTTAAGATAAAGCTAGAAGTCTCTATAATGACCTCCTTTGTTTGCCACCAAAATGTAGAGATTATGAAAGCTAATCTAGCAGAATACATAAGTCTCTCTACTGAAGAACCTCTCCCTCTATCCATAATTTCTCATGAGTTTCACTGAACTACTATTAACTTAATCCTTAGGAATTTTCCCTCAAATTAATGCCTACCTCTTGTCCAAACTTTAAATCAAAATGCCTGTATAATCTAGCATGTACTTCCCACTTCTATTATACCCAAAGCTAGAGATCAGGCTAACATAACACCACTTCTCTCCATTTTCTCCTACCTCATAATGTCAAATACTAAATTTGAAGAAGGCAAAGTAATTCTCGACTATTTCCATAACCTGACTCATATTCAACATCCGAACATCCAAAGGAAACCAAATGTAGCCCTATGAAACATCATCGTCTATATCCTTAACCATAAATACCAACTAACCTTTTATGCTCCACCTGATAATGTCCCAATTTTTATAGAGATGCGTCTTTCTGTGTCCTTTTTCATCGAGGCCAAGAGCACATTGAGTCAATTTTTTTTAAAAGGGGAAGCTGCTCCTGCAAGAGGACTTCCACCACCACTTAAACCCCAACCTACACCGCCTACCCAACCTATCCTCATGATGATATCATTAAGTTGCATGAGCAACTAGAAACTCAACTATACTATCATATCCAACAATAACACCAGCAATACAAGGATGACACATGATGGTTTGGACAAAGATTTGCTTTGATAAATAATCAATTTGCCTTCATCCATTAGTTCTTTCAGCCACCACCACCTAATAAGGATCCACCTTTCTAGTAGTCTATGTTTTCTATGTCTTCTTTTTTGTTCTAATTTCTTTGTTTTTGGTTGTGTACCTCCTTATTTTGGTGATGCCAAAAAGGGGGAGAACATATTTGGTTGTTTAGCTTTTGTTGTAGGGTGCCTATTTTTTATTTAATAAAAATTTGTATTTTATTTATTTATTTTGTATTGCTGTTTCTATCTTTTAAGAATTTTTAAAAAAAATGGTTGGTATGCCCTACTTTTCTAAATAAATTTTACTTAGTAGGGGGGGGGGGGGTGGCTTATGATGAAAAAATTTTCATGCCACTCTTCAACCAAATTTGTTTGCCATCATAAAAAAGGGAGACATTTCTATAAAACTAAGATCCCTAGTCTATGATTTTGATGATAAAAACCCTTATTGATTGAATTCTACATTCTTAGAAAATATGTTGGATATTGTTTGTTTTTTGTGCACTAATGATTATTGGTACAATACTCAAGAAGACTAAAGACTCAAGATTGGGTAGGTAAGGATGCCAAGTCAAAAGAGTCTATATTTTTTATTTTTTTAATTTCTATTTTCTTGAGTCATACTATATTATAGTGTATGTAATTGGGTGATCGTACACACACACAGGGGAAGAGAGAAATTTTTTGAACTAAACATATTGTATGATTAATAATTATACTATATGATCAGTTATTTAAAAAATGGTTCAAAAGTCTAAATGAAATGTAAACTAATCATACTATATGATATATAGTGAATTGTATAATTCATTTTAGTATCAAAACCATAGCCTCCAAATTAATTTAAGTAAGATTTTGAAATTAATATTTTAAATTAGTTGTATTGTACAATGCCAAATATACTAAACAAAAATTTGAAATCTTATAAAATTAAACCCCATGATTAGTCAATCAAATCATGGTTTATTAATTATAGTCAATCATATTATATGATGTCGAATATACCAAATGACTGAGAGAGAAGTAATATGTTCATCCCGAAGATTGTACCAAAAAAAATAATGGTTTTTGACCAAATTATAATGTATAATTATGATCATACCAAACGACTGGTAGAGAACAATTTGGTGGTGCAGAAAATTATAAGTTGTAATTTTTAAACTAATTATACTATATGATAATCATATCATACTAGACGATTAACCTAAAAATAACAAATCGTACTATACGATGAGAATAGTATAAGATGAGTGATATAGATGAATTTTTATCATCCCAAGAATCATCTTGTACAAATAGAGGAAATGAAATAGATCATACTAGAAGATCGATTGATCATATTGTACAATATGTTCATAAAAATTGAATAGTTCATTTGAATGACTATTTATATCGTATTGGATGGGACAAATTTTGAACTGATCATACTTTACAAACTTCAATCGTACTATACAATCTTTGATGGCCAACTTGAATTTATAGGATTTCTTTAAGCATATTATAAAAGTAATTTCTTTAACCTTTTCTAAAAAATGTAAAGACAGGAACATGATTGAAGGACAAACTCTAAGAGGTAGTTTTGAAGATAATATTGGTTTGTTAGAGGATGGAGAAGGTGATTATGAGCGTGAGGGAGAAGTAGAGTGAGAGGATCATATGATTTCTCCAGGCTAGTTGCACGCTTGCTCCTTCTGTTGCCTTGGTGAGTATTGTGGGAGCTCTAGGGAGAGAGGCTTCTTAGTCCAATCCACAAGGTTCTTTTCCTTCTCATGGAGGAAGAAAAAAGGAGATAATATTCTCTTCCTGTGAAAGGACCATTGGTCCTCTACCGCATCATGTTGGTTGAAGAGAGTTTGTAAAGGCTTCTCCACCTTGCTGAGAGAGAAAAAGGAGAGTCACTTTATGTTAGTGTAACTCTCAGAGTGGAGGACTCCACGAAGTGGAAGTAGGTCATTGTTTGATTGAACCACTATAAAATCCAGTGTATTCTTTCTGATTTTATTTTCTACATTTTACTTTTTGCATTTCATTCTCATTTTAACTGTTTGGTGTATTTCTAAGATCAATGTTCTATTATGCATTTTAAATTTTCATCATCATTAATGACATAATTATTAAAATTATTAGCTTTCACATTATGAAATTAAATTTCCTATTTCAAAAGTTTAAAAATCTACAAAAATTAGTACTACTATTTAGGATTATTTTTATAAGCACCAATTCAACCACCCCCCCCCCCCCCCCCTTTGGTGCATCTTAAACTTTCAAAGAGATCTACGAAGATTGTTAAGAAAGTAGACATTCAAATATTTTTATTTAGATATAATATTTACTTTAGTGTCCAAGGATTCAGGTAGGCAAGATAAAATTTTATTAACTTTTTTTTGAAATTGAAATCACTCTACCTAAGGCATGCAAAGATGTGATAGTTTTAGTGAACGTAGTTTTCATATCTGAAATAGACTCACTAAGTCTCAAATAAAAAAGTTCATGCTCATGCAACAACAAATTCAAGCCTAACTGTTTAACTTTGTTATTGCCTTCATAGGTAATGCAAAGTTTGTCCTGTACTTCCTTACCACTAATGCAAGTAGAAATACTCATGCAATCTTTAGATTTAAGTGAACAAAGAAAATTTTTAAACACTAAGCATTATTTTTTGCAAATTCTTGGTCTTCTAAAGACCATTAAGTAAACGATATTCCTACTTTTAATCCATTCAAAATACGAAATGATAAAGAATATCAATATTGCATCACGTGACACATATGAAAATCTTTTTTTTTTTTGAAGAAAGCATTAAAATGCTATATTAAAGAAAAGAAAGTTACAACCTAGTACCATCCGATTCCTTCATAAGCAAATTAATGAAGGAATCCAGAACATTACAGCTAACCAAATCTTTCCAAACAAAAGGGCCAAAACAAGCATAGTTAGCATAGAGATCGGCTAACTTATTGCTTCCATTATTCACAAAATTTAAAAAAAACAAAATTTAAATCTTTAAGAAAAGAGAGATCAATAAAATGTGAAAATCATTTGATAGTGAAAAAATTAACAAAAAAAATTCCAAAAATTAAAAGGAATATTATCAAATAGTAGTAACCAACTTATCGAAAACCCTTTCAAAGTGTGATAGTTACCAAATTATGCCATTGGATATACTCAGGATACTGAATCTAAAATAGTGAGAACCCTACTTTATACCAATTAAAAGTGTGTATGGCACACTAAGAGGGCAAGCAAAGTGGTCCTTTTATAAACTTTTTCAAATCATTGAAAATAATTTTCTTAAAAAGAAATTCAATATGAGAAAGTTTTAACAAAATAAAATAATTTTAAAATAGAGGCTAAAATAATAAATAAATTTTTTTATTTGATTTTGTAGAAAAACATTATAAAAGACAAATTTAATGAAGGAAAATAATATATTTTAGTTTCTTTTCTTTAATAATTTTAAAAAAAGATTTAGTCAATGTTAATTCACCAAAATTCCTCTTTTTTTAAGATAACCAAATCAACACAATAGTGCAATAAAAATAAATTATTTGAAAAGTAAGGTGTGAAAAAGTATTAAAATGCAAACTGAGGTTTATATTGGTTCGGTTAAATTTACCTACATGAACTCCACAAAGGACCTCCTCTTTGGAATTCGCATTATGCATCTCTCCTTCAGCACACAACTTGGCAGACAAACCCTACTCCCTAGATTAAGTAGAAAACCACCCTGACAGACACTTCACATCAAAAAAAATCTCCTCCTCTCACCACCTTGGTTCGATATAGCTATTTTCCCTCCATTAACCCCTAGGCCCTATGGAGATGTTAAATCCTTCTCTCACCTTATTAATAAGGTGGAGATGTAAAAGCTCCTTTAACCATTAAGCCTGATGGAGATGTTGAAACCTCAATTTATATCAATGCCCGATGGAGATGATGATCCAAGTTTATTTGGCTAGTGACAATATTTTTCTCCAAAGACTCTCTTCCAATACCTCTCTTACAAGATCTCCACACAAATAAAAACTTGAGGACATAAGGAGTAGGTTAGCCAGAGTAACCATATGCACCCCCTCATCCCTTAACATCCTTAATGCTCTTCTCCCACTCTCATCCTCACCTCTTCTCTCTGCTTTTCCTTTATCGACTCTCTCCTAGCTCTCTCATAGAAGGAGACTTCTCTAGATGCCAAAAGTATATTCACTCAAGTTAAAAAAATTTATAATGTGGGCTCTCAAAACTTTAATTTTTAATTAAATCACCTCTGAGATTCAATGCAATTTTTAAATTGTATAGCATGATTAATTAAATAACTTCCAAGATCATCTTGTGTTACTAAAAATCATCCAGTATGATTAGTTCAAATAAAAGGAATTCAAATTTCATCTCAGAGAGAGAAAGTAGTGAGAGAATTTCTGGGATTTCAAATTTCTTTTTGGCGGTTCTTGTTTTTTCTCGCGGCGGAGCTGTCCGGCGTTCAGCCGGTCTTCCGGCGAGACGGTAGGATTCGATGGAGAATAAAAGAATTCTCCCATCGGATGCCTGGAAGAATTACAGGAAGAGTTTGGTAGTCTCGACTGTGGACGCTCAAGAAGTCTTCAATGGCGGATCGAAGGTCCTTGAGAATTTTAATCACAATTTTAAGAACTTGAAGGAAAGACCGTTGGTTATCAATGAGGGAGGACTGTTGAACAAGAAGGTGGTTCCGATCTTTGTTCCTGGAAAAGGTAAGGAATTGGTGGATAATTCCTGTCCTAATTTTTGTTCGTCTCCTCTGGTTTTGACAAATTTTGGAAAAATTATCAACAATGGAGGAGCTTCTTCTTCTGCTGGAAGGATTGGTTGTAATTCTAAATCGCTTCCCTCATCCCCATGTCGGCGGGATCTATCCAGTTCTCCGGTTATTGACAACTCAATAGATGCGAACAATGTGGATGTAAATTTGTCTCTGAGAGAGAATTTTATCCTTCCTAAGGATGTTCTGAGACCTCTGCAGGAAAGGTGAATTCGATGTTGAGCAAGGGCGATGCAGTGAAGAATAATTCTGTGTGGAACAAACGTCCTTATCTGAAAGTAGATAATTTGGATCTGGGATCATTTCTGTTCGAAGATGGTAAAATGGCGCTGCTGCATTCTGATAAGGAAATAGAAAATGCTAACAAATTGAACAAATCGCTGGTGGTGAAATTTTTTGACGAAAACATTCCATTCCATTTGATCAGCTCTGATCTGAGAAGGCTGTGGGAAAAGTTTGGCAAATTCCATATCATGGGTCTGGGACTAGGATGGTTTTTGTGTGCATTTGAAGATCCGTTGGCTATTGAAAACATTCTTCTCGGTGGACCGTGGCTTATCAGAGGAAAGATCATTGGTTTGGATAGGTGGACGGTAAAGTTCAATCCAGCGTCAATGAAAGGAGTTACTGCGCCTGTATGGATTAGATTGATTAATCTTCCTTTACAATGTTGGGACGAGGTCAACATTTGTAGGATTGCTTCGCTGCTGGGCAAACCTTTTTTTCTCGATGGCAATACTTTCCAATGGAGTAGAAGGGAATTCGCTCGGGTTTGCATAAAAATCCCTCTTGACTTGGTGCTACCTCAAGGTGTGTGGGTAAAAGGCTTGACAGATGAATTTTTCCAAAAAGTGGAATATGAAGGTATTCCTAAGTTATGTTCCAATTGTGGCAAATTGGGACATGATACCAAAGTTTGTGGAGAGGTGAAAGAAAAAACTGAATTGAATTCTGATATTTCTATTCCCTTTAATGAGGCTAAGGCACAGGCGGCTAAATCAATTGCTGTAAAAAATGTGGCTGTTGAAGGAATAAAAGAAAATCCCTGGATCACTGTGAGTCATGGTAGAAGAAAGTTCAAAAAAAACTTGAGAAACAAGAGGTCTTTTAGTGTTAAAAACGCTATTCCCATGAAGAAGGTTTTTGTGCCAAAAATTGTTGTTCCGAATTCGAATAAGGTTGGGGAGCTAGCTTCAGATCATAGAGAAGCTAATGAAATCCTTGGTATCCCAGAAGTGAAGAAAACAGATAATTCTGCTATTATTTCAACAGAAGCTGAAGGTGTTATAGAAACAATTGTGGAAGTCAAGGATAGTGTTGCAACTCCCAACAAGTTTTTGGTCTTAACAGACTTGGAAGATCTTAAGGAGAAGGAGACTGAAGCTATTAAGGTGCATGAAAATGAAGACTTCGAGGAGGGAGAGATTCAGGAATCAGCTCCAGTAACCAAAGAAGGTCCAAATCAGCATTCTGCTGATTCTCAAATTATTGTCAAGACTTGTCTCGAGTCCACTTCTTGTGAAAAAGGTATTCATTCTAATGAGAATAAATCCAAGATTTTGAAAGAACTCAAATCTTTGGGATCGGGTAATGTCATCCCTCATAATAGGAAGGGGGGAAGTGAAAAAACTAAAAAGGTGAGGGGTGTGAACCCCATTACCAAACAATGACTTCCTTGTTATTTTGGAATTGTAGAGGAGCCAAAAAAATGGAGGATGCCCTCTAACTTAAAGAGATTATTAAAGACCATAAGGTGTTCTTTATTGGTTTGTTAGAAACAAAAATCAATTCTCTTGATAATAACCATCTGTTGAAGTTATTGGGTAGAAATTGGGATTTTTTCTCTGTTCCAGCAACGGGCTTATCTGGTGGTTTAATGGTGCTGTGGAGAATTGATCTAGCTGACTTTGTGGTGAAGGAAGCTACATCTCAAATGATTTTGGGAAATTTGATTGTTCACAGTAAAGGAAACTGGATGGTGGCATCAGTTTATGGCAGCATAGTTATGCAGCTAAGGAGAGACCTGTGGAAAGATCTGGAAAAGCATTGTTCTAATAATCTTCCAATGATTTTGGGAGGAGACTTCAATTGTGTTTTATCACAAGAGGAGAAACGAGGTGGAAAGAAGTTTTGCCTTGTTCAAGGCTCGAAGGATTTCAGAAATTTTATGATTGCCAATGATTTACATGAACTTAAGTCCATGGGTTCTAAGTTCACTTGGTGTAACAACAAGAATGGCAATGCTCGTATATTGGAGAGGCTTGATAGGTGTTTAATCAATTCATCAGCTTTAAACTTGTTACTAATTGCATTTGTTAAGCACTTATCTCGCAAAGCTTCGGATCATTGCCCTTTACTGCTGAATATCTACAAGCCGATTGAGAAGATGCAAAAAGATATTCGTTATGAAGAAACCTGGGCTACTTATTACGGGGCGACGGCTTTGGTAAAGAACTTATGGAACAAGAAAAGTTTGGCTGATCCACAAGCTTCCTTTAATCTGAAATTGAGAAGAACTCTTAGGGGATTATTCTATTGGAGCAAGGCAAAGTTCCTAGAGCTTAATTCCCTTAGAGATAGATTAAAGTTTGAAATTCAGGAAATTCAAAAAGAAGAAGATGAGGGTTGGATTTCTTTTGAAAAACTTCATATTTTGAGATCTAAAATCAATGATCTCAATATCACTTTAGCTAGACTTAACACTTGGTGGAGACAAAGAGCTAAAGTGAAATGGATGGATGAAGGTGATTGTAATTCTTCCTTTTTACATGCATTTGCCAATGCTAGAAGGAACTCCAATTGGATTAATCATATCAAGACTAAGGAGGGGATTATCTCTGAAGATGTGAATGTTATCCAGAACACTTTTTCGGAATTTTACAATCTAAAGTGGCAGTATAGGGAATGTTCACTGGAGAATTGGCCGAACACAACAAGGACCATTGGCAATCTGGACAGTAATTTTCTCATGGCAGATTTCACTAAAGAAGAACTTAGGAAGGTTATCAAAAGCTCAGCTAGAGGCATATCTCCTGGATTGGATGGTTCTTCATTCTCTTTCTTTAAAGACTTTTGGGATACAGTTGAAGATGATGTGTGGACAGCAGTGAATCACTTCTTTTTACATGGTACTATGGATCAGGCTTGGAAAGAGACTTTGATTGTTTTGATTCCAAAAATAAAAAATCCTCTGGAGCCGTCTCATTACCGTCCTATAAGTTTATGTATGACCATTTATAAAATTATAGCTAAAATGTTGTTAAGCAGATTGGAGAAAATTATCCCTAAACTCATCACGGTTGACCAAGCAGCTTTTATTAAAGGTCGATCTCTAGCAGATCATGTCCACATTGCTCATGAAGTTTTCAACAAATTCAGGTGGTCCAAGTCTAAAAAAGGGATGCTAGTAGTCAAACTTGATATGGAATAGGCCTATGACAGTATGGCTTGGCAAACACTCAGGCAAGTTCTTATTCGATTTAACTTTCCCACTAAATTTATGGAGCTTTTATTGAGTTGTGTTTTTGATCCAAAATACTGCATTTTGGTTAATGGCAAGAAGACTAATTGGATTGACGGGAAATGTGGATTTAGGCAAGGTTGCCCCTTATCTCCATTTCTTTTCATTTTATGTGCTCAAATTTTTTCGGATGCTCTATCCTTCAGAAGGAAGGGGAAAGGAATTTCTATTTCCACTTCAGGACCGAAGATCTCTCATCTGCTCTATGCGGATGATATTCTTATTTTTGAGGAGGCAAAGATGAAAGAGGTGAAAGAATTGAAGGACATTATTTGCAACTATTGTAGCTGGACGGGACAGAAAGTTAATTCTGCTAAATCTATGATTCTTTTTGCTAAAAATACAAAAAAGAAGACCCAAGATAAAGTTGTCAACATTCTTAAATTCAATGTGGTCAAGGAGATGAACTATCTTGGGATTAAAATGACCTTAAGAAGAATGGTAGCATCTGATTTTCAACCTTTGTTGGAAGCTGTAGCTAATAGATTAAATACTTGGGGAAAAAACTGCATCTCTTTGGACGGTAAAATGATTCTTGCCAAATTAGCTTTCCTTTCTTTGCCACTTTTTCTGTCTACTCTTTCTCTGGTCCCTACTAGCATCTTGAAGGAGTTTGACAAAATGTGTAGAAGTTTTATCTGGAGCAAAAAGGAAGGTTTTTCCGGTCTTCATTATGCCTCATGGGATCTTCTTTGCAAACCAAAAATTGAAGGGGGGAGAGGTTTATTTTCTGCTTCCATGATGGTTGGTCCCTTAAGAGCAAAGTTTGCTTGGAATTTTCTAACAAATCATAATTCCCTGTTAAATACCATTATCAAAGCAAAATATGGTAAAGATATATGGTATGGAAGGTTGAAGA
The DNA here is from genome assembly GCA_022539455.1 of Dendrobium nobile. Lineage (NCBI taxonomy): Eukaryota > Viridiplantae > Streptophyta > Magnoliopsida > Asparagales > Orchidaceae > Dendrobium > Dendrobium nobile. The sequence continues at coordinate 55,509,552 of CM039735.1, forward strand.
GTGGTTTTTCTCCTTCTTGGAAAATCATTTTGATGGGGGCTAAATTTCTCAAGAATATCATTAAATGGGAGGTTGCTAATGGTTGTTCTATCAATTGGATCCATGACTCTTGGATTTTAGATAAAAGTTTGGCATCTTGGCCGACTTTTATTAACATACATAAAAATCATGAAGACCATCTTGACTCTTTTATTACCAATGGCAATTGGGATACTACTAAATTGGAAGCTTATTTCGGTGAGCATCTTATTAATACCATTCTTGAAATCCCTATCAAGATTAATTTGATTCATGATTCTGTTGTCTTGAAGAACAAAATTTTAGGGAAATCCATCACGGCTTTGGCTTATGATGCTGTTTTAGACCATGAAGAGGAGGTGAATAATTGGGAGTGGCTTAAAAAGTTTAAATTGAAACCGAAAATAGAATTCTTTTGGCGGAGACTTCGGCATAATGCAATTCCTTCCAAAGCTTTCTTGTTCAATAAGAAACTCTGTGATTGTGCGGGTTTTCCTAGAGGTTGTAAAGAAAATGAAGATATCAACCACATAATTGGGAGATGCTCCAAGATGATAAAAGTTACTAATATTCTGAGAAGTTGGGGTTTTAACATCCCAGTTTTCCAATGTTTTGAAGATTGCTGGAACAGCCTACAACATGAGATGGGGAAAGATTTTCTTTCAGGTAACATCCTTTGCAACACAGTCTTTTTAGTTTGGAAAAGCAGGTGTATGCTCGTTCATGGAAAGGGAGAAAATTCTGACTTCATCATAGCTGCCAATGCTATCTCCTTTGCATTGAGAACTAATTTTATTATAACCCGAAAGGAACACTGGGATGCTAACCAGCTCAGGCTGAATTCAACTTGGCATCCTCCTCCCTCCGGATGGGTTAAAATTAATATTGATGCTGCTCTTAAAAAAAACCACTTGGCGGGAATTGGTGGAGTAATCCGTGATGACAAAGGGAGGTTCTTATTAGCTTTTGGCAATAATTCCATACACTGGGACATCTCTCAATTAGAGTTATTGGCAGTTCTCAACATAAAGAACATGATCAAAGGATGGATGATAGAAGCTCAAGGTGTGATCATTGAAGGAGACAATCGTAATATCATCAAACTGCTAAAGAGTTCGATAAAAGGTTGGAAGGTTAGTAGGCAAATTGATGAAAATTTATCTTTCTTGACTGATTTTAAACAAGTTCTTTTTTTCTCATTCTTTTAGGAATGGGAACAAATTAGCTGATATTTGTGCTAATTTGGCTCTTGATGGATCTTTTGTTTGCGAAAATCTTCAAGATATTTCCATTCCTCCTTCTTTCTTGTATTGCTTGAAGGAGGAATGTGATGCTTTAGGATTACTCTGATTTGTAGTTTGGTGGCTTGTTCTTTTCTTTAATGCTATTTTTAGCATTTCTTCAAAAAAAAAAAAAGATTAGTTCAAATAAACAAAATTAGATTATATAGGACAAAATAATGATTATTTAGAGACCAATCGAGTGTGTTGGACTATATCATATATTTATCGTATTGTATGATCAATAATTAATTTAAATCTGATTTTATTTCATAATTATAAAACTTAAATTTGGAAAGTATAATTAAATATCATATGTTATAAAATATTTTATAAAGTATGATCAGTTTAAATTTTCTTATTTTAAGTAATGAGTAATCGAAGGTGAGGTATCTTAATATGCCTAATCATCCAATATGTATGTAAATCATATAGTACGATTAGTTATATGCTAATTTTATTTAATCTCACTTAATTAAAAATTTTGATTACTTTTTTAACATATAATATAGTATCATATGGATCATACAGTATGATAAAATAGAAAAATTAAAACCTTCAATTTTAACCCCCTCGTGTGCGTGCACAATTGTTGAGAAAACAAACACCTAGTATAGAAAAAAAACTAAATAAAAATGATAAATTCAAACTTTGTAACATACAGACTAACTTTTAAATTGAGGCTTCACTATCTTAAGTTAGTTCTACAATCTTTTCTTGGCTTATGTTATACCTAAAAAGTTAGTACCACGCAAAAATAAAAACCCAAAATGTTAACAGGAATAAGTAAATGAAGCATCTAATAATATGTGTGTTCATAAAAATATTTTGTATGGCTCTTGGATCAAAATAATCTCTACCTTTTTATGATGGAGAACACTAGTTCTTGAATATTAAATTTGCAAGTTTTAATTTTTATTCCTTTATAAGTTATCCCCCTCACTAAGTGCTTTCTTTTAAAAATGGGGAAAATCTTTAACAATGTACTCCATAGAAATAAAAAATAAAAGAAATATGATATGAGTTCTAAAAAGAAAAGGAAAGGAAAAAAAATAAAAAAAGGAGTACATTCAAAAATAAGCATCATATAAAAGCTTAGAGTCTGTCTGTAACTTTATACTTAAATTCACACATGATTATATAGGGGAACTAGTGCAAATGAAGTTGAATTAATGAAATTTTAATTTTAACTATAAACACATATAATCTTTAAGCTACATTATTCTATTTAAAATTCAATGATTACATTTATAATATATAAATTCAAATTACGCAATAATATAGTTTTTTTATTGAAGAAATGCAATATTACATTAAAGAGGAAAGAAAGAATAACCTACTACAAGCTAGAAACAAAGAAATAAACTAATGTTTTCTTGATCCAACAGGGAAAAAAATCTTATTGAAAGCCTATTTGTTAAACAAAATTTACCATAATTGAAATGAGACCCACTATTTCCTATTTTAAAACCCTTAGGGTGGAGGGGATACCAAATATAAAACAACCTGTAAGGTTGATTAGTATCCCAGAGTTCCCAACTGGTTAAAAAATAAGAGCCAGTATTGATTACATAATCAATTAAAATAAATTTTGAACATAAATAAGATGCTAAAATAAAGTAAACTAAACTAAAACACTTTAAACAGGAATTACAACTAATCACTAATAATAAAAGAACTCCTAAGATAACCAAAAGATTCCTTTGGTGCCACTTCCAATAGCCGAGACCATGATCCATAACTAGTAATCTGAGATACTCTTTGCTCATAATTTTCATCATTAAATATCTCTTGAGAATTTTCGTGATGTTGTTTCCAGTGTAAGAATGAGAAATCATTAAGGAGCAAAAGGGGAGAAACCCCTCTTTTTTATTTTTGAACTGAAATATGCCTTTCTTCTACAAGGATGATCTTCCACTGGTCCTAATGTTTGAAGCTCTTTGAAGAGTTTGTGCTTAGAACCAGAAGAATAATAAATGGAAGATGTTATTCCTTTGGTTAACACAGCCTTTTTAAAATTCAAATTTACCTCGGATGGAGGAGTAACAAATTAAGTTACAATTTCTTCAGCACCATCTAACGGAACTTCACTTACATCAAAATCCACGTTATAAGCTGCATGGATGTCAACACATGGTTCTAAACCTAAATTAGCTGTTACAGCATCTTCTATCTCCTGAATTTGAGCAGCTATGAATTCAAAATTTGAATTTTGGAGTTCTATTATTCTAGTAGCATATGTCATCTCAGTGTTAATAACTTCCATATCTCCCTCCAAGATTCGTGCTGGATTAAATTGAGAATTTTGAACTTCTATTATTTCAGCAATAAATGCTGCTTTAACATTACTAGCTTCGTAACCTCCTTCCAAAATTTGTGCTGGTTCAATTTCTAAATTTTGACTAGAATTATGAATAATCGTGTTCTGATCAGCAATCAATTTATTAGAACTATCCTTCAGCTTATTATCCAGAATTTGAATAGGCTTGCAAACAGCTTCCTCAAAATCTAATTCTGCCTCCATATTATCGTTTCCCTCATGAGAAAGAACACAGAATTTATTGGAATCATCAATCTATGATGTAATCTTATCATATACAATATGATCAGCATTTTCCTTAATTACTTCAAGATTCGTAGCTAAATTTATCTTAGCATGATTACTCTTAGAGAGAAAATCAGATTTCTTCTCATTGAATACAGTTTTTTGCCTTCTTCTATTGTTAAACTTTATATGCATCCAAGGCCCATGAGAATTTTTTGCCATCTCAGTGTTAATAACTTCTTCTATGACAATTAACCTGAAGATGTGAAAATTTTATTTATCATAAATCTTTATGGTATCATTAAGATATATTCAAACAACAATAAAAGTGCCAGTCCATCCAAATTTAAGTTTTTCATGGTAATATTTCTTCTTATAATAAAAAAGCAAGACATCTTGCTCAGGAGAAAATACATAACCTGGAACTTCACACTATTCATCTTCTTCATTTTTGCATTGTACATTTATGTATCTTTATAAACTTCATTTTTTAATTTATGAAATTTATCATCCATTACAAAAATCTATTTTTTTTTTAGAATAGAGAAGGAATCTTGATTTTTTAATTACACTTACATTCTTTTTTAGGTTAAATGCTTTCACTTCATTACACCCACTACTTTAAGATTCAAGAAAGGAATGGAGGACACTCAACAACAGTCCACCCAAGAAGAATTATCATAGATAAAAAAATTAAACATTCAACTTACCCTTTTAAAATTTTCATAGGTGCGATGGTGCCCAAATTTAAATTTTAAACCATTGTAGCACGGCTAAGTGTAGCAGTGTTATAAGCAACACTATAACGCTACTTTCACTCTCTCTTAGTTTTTTTATTATTTTGTTTAATGATAAGAAAACTCATTAATAATCATTATTGCTAAACCTAATTTTTAAAGCACATAAAAATCAAAATTTGGATTGCCCCCCATGCAACGCTAAGTTCATAGTCTTTTGCCAGATTGGTCTATATTTATAAATCTTGCTATAGTATAATGCTACCATTCTTTAAAAATTATTTTCATTGGGATCCTTTTGTCTTTTTCCATTGGGTTAATTTCAGTATTACTAGGTAATGATCCAAGAGGCCTACTACTGACTAAAATTAAGTTTTTAAATTTTGAACAAAAATAGTTTAATTTTTTAATTGAGTGACTAACAAAATCACTACATCTTCTTATAGTTATTTTCTACTTCGAAACTGATTGCATTACTTAAATCTTGGAATATATGTAGGTATAGGATTAATAGCAGGTTGTTGAGGATTATTTCAATTTACTCCTTAATTATTTTGACTAGAAATCCATAGATTGTTACAAATAATATTATTTGACCAATTAAAATTTGGATGGTTCCTTCAACATGTGCTGCAAATATGGACCCATCTTATGATTTTGATGATAACAAATATTATTGATTTGTCTACCATATTTATTATTTTAATAATAATAATAATTATTATTATTATTATTATTATTATTATTATTATTATTGTTATTATTATTATTATTATTATTTTTATTTTTATTTTAATTTTCATGCACTAACATTTCAGACCTGACATACAGTGTGTAAAGTGATCAACTCAAGGCTGGGTAGATTCGATTTATATTTTCCTAAGAGTTTGTATTTTTTATTTAGTTTTCTTTTATATTTCTTAAGTCAAAATATTTTTTAAGGCATATGCTAAAGTTGGTGACCATGCACACAATCACAGGGGAATGAAAAACTAAGTTTTTTAAAATTTTCAAACTAATCATACCATACAATCCTAATTATACTATACGATCAATTAATTTTAAATTAGTTTAAATAAACTTTTTTTAATAAATTTAAAGTAATCATAATATATGATCCAAATATATACTTTATGATCATTTTAATACAAAAACCCTTGCCGCCAAATAATTTAAGCAAGTCTTTAAAATTTTATATTTTTAACTAATCATATTGTATGATCTATATTATACTATACGATATTTAAAAAGTTACTTAAATTAATCTCCATGATTAGTTAATCAAACCAGGTTTAATAAATTTGGTATATCATACTATATAATATAAATTGTGTTGGAAGATCAATAGAGATGAAATTTGATCATCTTAAATATTATACTGGAAGAAACCTTAATTTTTTAAACTACTCTTACTATACGATGTCAACCATACTAAATTAAACCTTGAATTTTGAACTAAATGTGCAGTATAATATAAATCATTCTAAATGATTAATAAAGATGATTTCTAATAGTCTTGATGATCATTTTATACAAATTGAAGGAAATTAAATTAATCATACTATACAATCATTATATCATATGAGTGAACTAATCATATTATATGATATTTAAAAACTTAAATTAATCCTTGTAATTAGTCATTTCTTTTCATTGGTTGAACTGTATGATTAGTACATAGAAATTGAACAGTTCATCCCATGAATGTTCCATCGTACTAAACATACCTAACTTTTTGAACTAATTATATTGTATGATCCTTGATCATACTTTCCAAATAGTGTCGGATAAATTGAAAAATTGGTTTTTTTCAATCCTTATTTAAATACTTTCTTAAGAGACTCTTTGAGAGTTTTTATTTGTAGGGTTTTCTAGAGAGAGAGAGAGAGCTTTGAGAGAGATCGTAGAGAGCTTTGGAAAGGAGAAAGGAGAGATTATACATGAGGGAGGCGTGTGAGGGGATTCCACATGGTAGCTTCAATTAACCTTCTACCTTATTTCCTCCATGTGTCTTGTTTGGTTATTTGGGTGGCATTGGAAAGAAGAACTTCAACGTCAAATTTCGTTGAGGATCTCTACGTTCACCGGGAGGGAGAAAAAGTAGTTTTAGGTTCTCTGCCTTCACTAAGAGGTGAAAAATGACTCAATATTCTCTAGCTTCACTATGAGGGTAAAGAATGAGTTAAGGTTCTCTATCATAGCAGGTTCGTGAAAATATTATAAAAGATTCTCCACCTAGCTATGGTTTTTAAAGGGAGACACTATAATTTTTAATGCAATACTCAGAGAAGAAGACTCCTAAGAGTGGATGTAGGTCAAGGTTAACCAAAATACTATAAAAATTTGGTTTGCTCATTCTACTTTTCTTGTACACGCTTTTATTTTTGTTTTTTAACTTTATGCAAATTTAGTATTCTTAAAAATTTTATGTTAAAAATGTTGTGGTTGGTAGTAGATTGATTTGATTGAATTAATATCATCATTGTGATTGTTATTACATTTATTAGCTTCTACATTTAAGTGATTTAATTTCTTTTAAAGTGTCAAAAAAAGATTTTTGTGCTAAAGAAAAATTTTAAATCCACAATTCACCCCCCTTCATGGTGTGTCATGGTTGTTCAAAACCTTCCATTGAACTTTCAATTGATATCAAAGTAGTTCTTGAATTATAGATTTAAAAATCTTTAAGAAAGATCAAATGGTACAATTTTGCAATAGGAATACCGTAGAAGGTTATTGTATAAACCGTCCCCTGTTATTCAATAAGATACCATTTGATTTTTAGAAAATTTGCATGTCTACCTTTCTTGAGTCTATTGATTTTTGCATGAGATGTTAAGAACTTTCCTATTAGAGAAATCTTTTATGAAAGCAAGTGTGGACACCACTCTCTTTTTGAAGAAAATAGGAGATGATATACTGATTGTTCAAATATATATTGATGATATTATATTTAGATCTACAAATAAAAATCTTTGTGATGATTTTTCAAAAATAATTAGTAGTGAGTTTGAGATGAATTTAATGAGAGATTTTAATTATTTTCTTGGTTTTAGCATAAAGAAAAATGAGGAAGGAACCTTTCTTAATTAGTCAAAATATATTAAGACATTCTCAAGAAATTTGAAATGGATAATGTCAAATAGTTACTACACCTATGAGTTCCTCAGTTCAATTAGATATATTAAGACTTTTCTTAATTACTACACCTTAAGGGAAATTTTGTTTATCAAAAGAAATTTAGAGGTATTATTGGATTATTGCTTTACTTGACTGCTAGCATACCATATATAATATTCAGTGTTTGTTTGTGTGCTAGATTTCAATCTGATCCAAAAAATCACATTTGACAGTAGTAAAAAGAATTCTGAGATATCTTTTAGGAACTCACAACTTAGGGATTTTGTATCCTAAGTACAGCTCTTTATTTGAAATTGTTGGATATTTTGATTCTGGTTTTGAAAGTTATAGGGTTGATTTGAAAGTATATTTAAAAATTGTCATTTCATAGGAAACTCTTTAATTTCTTGGTCTAGTGGGAAACATAATTCAGTAGCCTTATCTACTACTGAAGTAGAGTACATTGGCTTAGGTACTTATGTGGCACAAGTTTTGTGGTTAAAATAATAGTTGATTAATTTAGGATTTTCAATAGGCACAATTCTAATCTTTTGTGATAATATAAGTGTTATTTGCATTTCAAAAAAATCCTATTAAACATTCTAGAAACAAGCATATAGACATACGGCATCACTTCATTAAAAATCATGTAACTAAGGGAGAGATTGAATTGAATCATATTTCTATAAAAAATTAACTAGTAGATATTTTCATAAAATCACTAGCATTTGACACTTTTAGCACCTTAAGAACTAGGTTAGGTGTGACAAGTTTTAATGCTTAAAATAAAAATTCTACAAACTTGATGTGTTATACACACACACACACACACATATATTTATTTTTATTGTGAAGCATGTCACTTATTTAAAAAATATAAAAAAAATAAAATGATTGGTTTTGAGTAGTTTTTTTTTTATGCCTTATTTTTAAGTGTTTTATTCGTTCTGTATAAATTTTTTTCATCATGTATGAATTTTGTAGCATGCGCATGGTAGGTTTCGGAGTTGAGCATGTAAAACTTAGTTTTTATAGGGTTCTTAAAGTATAATGATGTCATTGATCTATACGATTTATACAGATTCATCTGTACGCGTGAAGACGATTTACTAATATAGGTCAATTATTTATTACTAACGGTAAGTATAAAATTGTATTTTATTTGTATGATCCAGCCATAAGTTTTTATAGGAGATAAACATAACCGTCTAAAATGATCTTTAATATTCTGATTATCTCGGACGAACACCTTTTTGTTTATACGATTGTGTGGTCAAAAAGCTTGTTAGAAAGGATGCCGTAGAAATGGAATTTTATGAAAAGTCATATTACTTTAGGTCCTATCCATTTGTTGAGAGAGATTCTCCTTAGCTTTGAATGTTTTACATTCTTGCAACTTATATGTTTTGATGATTCCAAATATTATTGTTTTGATTATTATTTTTCCTAACACTTTTTGGAAGAGTTGTTTTTGCTCTTGTGTGTAGTAACATTTCAGGAAAATCATACTAAAAATTATTGAAGACTTCAAATCATGATCTGCTTAGAATGCTTTGTAACTTGGAGTATATATTTTTATTTTATTTGAGTATGAGAGAGTGTGATTGTAATTGAGTAACTTAGCACACACACCGGGGAAGAGCTTTAAAATTCATAATTTTATAATACTAATCTTACAGTACGAATCATGTTCCTATGGAACGATCTGGTCAGTTATACTCCCTAAAGAGCGATGGAACGAACATAATGGGCAAAAATTTTTCTAAGTCCTAATTGTCTGGACGAACTAAACCATTCATCCCAGGATGATGTCCTCTAGACTTGTGTTTTGAACTGTTCATCCAGACAATTTAACACATTCGTACCAAGACGATCTCCTCTAGACTTGTGCTCTTGAACTAATTATCCAGACGAACTAACCAATTCATCCTAGGATGATGTCCTCTGAGCTTGTGCTCTTGAACTATTAGTCCAGATGAACTAACCCATTCATCCCAGGATGATGTCCTATATTCTTTGAAACTATGGCAGGTCTTGCATTTTCATTCCAATGAACCTTGTGAATAATTATTCGTACCGGACGAACCTTGTTCATACGGGACGATGATTGGGTACAAAGGCAGTTTGTACCAATGTACATTGAGTTCGTACGTAATAGTTTTTACACTATTCATACATAAAAATGAGATCGTACGGGACGATCATAAATGTACATATTTGAGAAATTACAATTTTTGGATGGTTTTTTGTGTCTTTCTTATAAAAGGTTCACTTAAGACTATTGTGAAATCTTTTTGTCATTTGGTCTTCATGCATACTGAAGGGAAATTGAAGGAAAGAGTGAGAGAGAGTGTTTGAAGGAGAGTTCTTACTACTGGAGCTTGAAGAGTTCACTTGGTTACTCAAAGATAAGGATCTCTATTTGTTATTTGTTACTTCACTCTTTTCTCTTTTTCTTTGAGATTTCTTATGACATGATCTTTCAAGGTGATCCAGTTATAGGCCGACACTCGAGGAGTGTGAACAACCAAAGGTTCATTGCCTACACTTGGAGGGTGTAAAAAGATGAAGGGTTCTCTGCCTACACTTGGAGAGTGTGAAAGGATGAAGGGTTCTCTGCCTACACTTGGTGAGTATGAACAACAATTGGTTCTCTGCCGACACTTGGAAGGTGTAAAAGGACGATAGTTCTCTACCACACCGGGTAGTGGTGAAAGAGAGTTTTTGTGTAGGCTTCTCCGCCTTGCTATGGGGGCAAAATAAGAGACACTTATGGTAATAGTGCAATACCTAAAGTGGGAGACTTCAGTGAGTGGATATAGGTCGTGTTTAATCGAACCACTATAAATCTTATGTCTTTTATTTTTCTGTTTCTTTTTTATTTTCTTTCTATTTTTTGTTCTTATCTATGGTTGAAAAATTATTTCTAAAAATTTAGTAAATTTAAATCAATTTAAGAGGAAATTTTTAAATTACCAATTGACCCCACCTCTTTGTTAGCTGTTGGGACATAGCTTAGGTCTAACAACCTAATTAATAATTAACAAGATTCAATAAGTGGTATTAGAGCTTCATTTCAAAACTATAAGTTTAGACTATTTTTTTATTAATGATCATGGCTACAATTAGAAATCGAAATACACCTGAAGGATATTCAATCACTAGACCTCTTTTATTTGATAATATCCCTTTTGATTTTTGGAAAACACACGTCTATATTTTTACAGTTACTTGATTATCACATGTGGATCTTAGTACTAGAAGGGTATACAAAACTAACTAGACTAGTTGATGGCATTAGAGTAGAGACACCCTTTGTAGATTGGACTGTAGAAGAACGTGACTTAGCACAACTAAATACTAAATGTTTAAATAGTTTCTTTAGCGCACTTAAGTCAGAAGACTACATGCGGGTTTCTACTTACAAGAGCGGAAAGGACATATGGGATAGACTTTGCATAATATATGAAGTGACTAATGAAGTTAAATAATCCAGACTTAATATCTTGTTACATGACTATGAACTATTTCGCATGAAACCCAATGAATCCATTTCTGATATGTATACAAGATTCATATAAATAGTCACTTCTTTGCATGCACTAGGTATATAATTAACAAATGTTAAAATGGTAAAAAAGATTCTCTATTATTTTCCTACTGCTTATGATGCAAAAATTACTGTTATATTAGATACTAAAGATTTAAATGTTTACTCTATTGACAATCTTCTCGGATCACTAATTGTTTATGAGTAAGGAGTGAGTCAAATAAAGATTGATGCGGGTGAACTATGAAGGGAGAAGAACATAGCACTGAAAGTGGAGGAGTCAGAGAGTGATCTATCACAACCTGAGGATGAAGACGACATCGCACTAATGACTAGATAGTTCAGAAGCTTTCTGAAGAGAAAGCAAAAGAGACGCCAGCAATGGAATCGAGGTAAGTTCAATGGGAATTTTAAGGTTTCAAATGATGTTATTTGCCATGAGTGCAAGAAACTTGGACACATTAAGTCAGAATACCCAAAACTCAAAGCCACTCCTAACAAGGAGAAGGAAGAGGAGAAACCAATGGTGAAGAAGGGAAAGAAAAAATTCCAAAGAGCTTTTTGGACGAACTCAGCTTCACACTCATCAGAGACTGAAAAGGAAGAGGAAGTCACAAATCTATGCCTAATGGCCGATAATCTTGATCAGTCAAATCAAGAAGAGGTATGTGACCTGACTTATAATAAACTTTTAGAAGTCTCTGAATGCATACATGTTGTATATAGGGAGAAAGAAAATGCATGCTAGTCTGAACTTAGAGTTACAAGAACTGCAAAGAGAATAAGAGATTCTAAGGAAAGATCATCCTTTAATTGATAACAACCATATGAAATTACTTGATGAGTTTGACAATTTGAATAAGAATCATGAAAATTTAAAATTATCTTATGTAGAACTTGAAAAAGAATTTAAAGATTTTAAGGATAAATCTGAGAGCAAAAATTATCAGATAAATTATACAAATCGTATTTTGAAAGATATGAATTTCTTTTACAAATTGAAGATAAAAGCTCTCGAGGATAATAGGACACCCCCAACACTTGAATATTTTATAAATCCTATTTTATATCAAAAAATTTTAAAACTCAGTAGGAAATAGAACAATTATAGAAAATTGAGAAATACATTTCCTGGAGTTAAATATTTTAATTGTGGCATGTTTGGACACATAGCGCACACCTATACTTTGGATAGAAAAACGCACTTGGTGCTGAAGCCTAATGCATAAAAATATATATAACATACATGCATCTATTTATAAGTTGCCAAAAGGTGAACATAAACTTTTTTGGGTTTCCAGGTCTAACATTTAATAATTTTGCAGGATCCCTCTCACACAAGGCCTTATGAGAGCATATGGTACCTGGACAGTGGTTGCACAAAGCATATAACTAGAGATACTGCAAAATTCATATCATTGGAAGACAGAAGTGGAGGCAGGGTTGCACTTGGAAATAACACCATAAGGAAGGTGGTTGGATCAGGTATAATTGGAAATCTTAAAAACGTTTTTATTAAGAATGTAATACTTGTAGAAGGCTTAAAGAATAATCTGTTTAGTATTAGCCAGCTATGTGATAAAGGATACTGTGTTAAATTTTTCCCTACTTGGTGCATATTAAGTCTAAATGGTAATGTTTTGCATGGTATATGTGTAAATAATGTCTATATTCTAGATTTGAATTGTATCAAAACTCCTACTACCTTTTGTTTAAAAACTATGTCTGATGAGTCATGGCTTTGGCAAAGGAGACTTTACCACTCTAGCTTGAAAAACCTTAGGAGGATTATCTAAAAGAACTTAGAGAGGTATACTAAAACTAGACTTTACTAAGGATCACCTTTGTGAGGCATGTCAATTAGGAAAATAGGTAAAGTCCACTTTTCAGTCCAATAAGGATCTTAGAACTAGTAAACCATTGAAGATTTTGCATATGGATCTTTTTCGACCAGTTAGAACTGTAAGTCTAGGAGGGAAGGTATATAGATTTGTAATTGTGGGTGATTTCTCTAGATTCACATGGGTTAGATTTTTATATCATAAGAGTGAATCATTTGATGAATTTAGAAATTTTTTGACTTGGATTCAAAGAAAATTAGGGTGCAAAATTTTGATAATTCAAAGTGATCATGGAGGAGAAATAGAAAATAAAAAATTTGAGAATTTTTGCAATGAGAAAGGGATTGATCACAATTATTCTGCACCTAGAATCTCTCAGCAGAATGGGGTAATAAAAAGGAAAGAATATTAATAGAAGCTGCTTGAGCCATATTAGCAGAATACTCACTTCCTAAATATTTTTGGGTTGAGTCAGTTAACACAGCATGTTATTTTCTAAATAGGGTGAATGTTAGATCAAACTTAAATAAAACACCCTATGAATTACTAAAGGGGCGAACACCTAATTTATCACATTTACATATTTTTAGATGTATGGTGTTCATACATAATAATGGAAAATCTACCTTAGGAAAATTTGATCCAAAATTAGATGAAAGAATTTTTATAGGATACTCAAGTGTTAGAAAATCTTATAAAGTATTAAATAAAAGAACTTTGGTAATTAAGGAGACCATATTACAAATCTATTTTCATGGCTTATATTTTGATGATTGACAAACACTATTCCTCTTGGACTGCTTGTTGCTTCTAACTTTTTAGGAATCGAAGATCGGACGAACAGACGAAGCCAGTTCATGATTGCATAGGTTTAGGGTTGAGTCAGTCTGTACTTTTGTTTTTCACTTCTTGAGTCTACTTGTAATGGTCAAAGAGACTGATGCTAAGTAACCCTACACACACACACTTGAGAGACTTAAAATTTCTGTTTTTACTCATATCGGCCAGGACTATATTTACATCGTCCTGGACGATCAGGCTTAAAACAGAAAGTCTAAATAAGGATTCTTAATTAAGACAGCCGTCATTAACATATCAGCCTGGACGATACCTGTATCGGCCAGGACGATAAGCTCAAAATAGAAAGAAATTACCGCCATAGACAATTAAGGTATACTGTATTTTTAAATTATCGGCCAGGATGATCATTGATCGGCTTGGACGAAATTCTCAAATTATGCCTTAATTGATCAGGAAATCAAGGGAATAATTAAGGATGATTGATATAATCATATCATCCTGGACGATCGTAGGATCGGCCAGGATGATCCATTCAAAAACCTTAAGTTACTTCAGGACGATAAATATCGGCCAGCTCAAATTCATAGCGATGCTCTGGACGATTTTCCTCTGATTTAAACTGATCGGCCGGGACGATCATTAGATCAGCCTGGACGATCAAGCTAATTTTAAATCGTCCAAGCTTGCATTCAGGGCGATGCTCTGGCCGATCTTCTGAGATTTATACAGATCGGCCAGGCCGATGTCCATATCGGCCTGGACGATATTGTCGGCAACTTGCAATTAATGAGCTCCTTTGAAGCTCTTCTATTTAAGAGCTCTTGTTCAACATTTTAAAAACCTTTGGCTGCTTCCTTGACCTGAGAAGGCCTTGAGGAGAGAAAGAGAGAGAGGGAGAGAGAGAGAGAGAGGATCTTGTGAGGGGGAGCTTGTAAAGGGATTCACAAGGGTTGCTTCAAGGATCGCTCTGCTTCTTCTTCGTCTAGAGTTTCTCATCCGTGGAAGGGTCGATAGAGGTAAGGAGTTAGCTTTTGGTTGTGGTTCTCTGCCAGCTTCAGGAGGAAGCAAAAGGAGGTAGGTTCTCTACCTTGCGGGGGTGGCAAAAAGGAGGTGCTTTGTAAAGACTTCTCAGCCTAGCTGTGGGGGCTAAAGGAGAGTCACGTTTGTACTGCAATACTCGGAGGGCACCTCCGGGGAGTGGACGTAGGTCGAGTTGACCGAACCACTATAAATCTCTGTGTTCTTGTTTTATTGCTTCCGCACTTTTATTTCCGCATTATTTTTCTCGTGGTATGATTTTGGTTTATGTGATTTTTATTCTTTGTGAAAAGAAATTTTTAAAGTTCCAATTCACCCCCCCTCTAGGTTAGCTTGGGCCAGTACTATAGGGCTTAACATCCCTAAAAAACTTTCAAGTGGTATCAGAGCACTTTCAAGTGGTATCAGAGCGGGATTCGAAAATTTAAGTTTGAAAACTTTTTGAATTTGATCCATGGCTAACCTTGTAAATCGTAACACTACGGAAGGGTATTCTATTACCCGACCTCCCCTATTCGATAACCTACCTTTTGATTTTTGGAAAACTCACATGTCAACGTTTTTACAATCTACTGATTATCGCATGTGGATGCTTATCAAAGAAGGTTATTCTCCACCTTCTCGTGAAATTAATGGTGTTAAAACTGAAGTTGCTTTTACTGAATGGACTTTCGATGAACGAGATTTAGCTCAATTGAATGCAAAATGTTTGAATTGCTTTTTCTATGCTTTAAAATCTGAGGATTACATACATGTCTCCACTTGCAAAACTGGTAAAGAGATTTGGGATAAATTGTGCATCACCTATGAAGGTACTAATGAGGTTAAACAATCCTGTTTGAACATTCTCTTGCATGACTACGAACTTTTTTGTATGAAACCTCATGAATCGATTTCTAACATGTACACAAGGTTTACTCAGATAATTACTTCACTGCTTGCACTAGAAAAAGAACTTTCAAACTATGAAAAAGTTAACAAGATTTTGAGATGTTTGCCTTCATCATATGATGCTAAAATCACTGCAATCACTGAATATAAGGATTTGAACACTTATTCCATTGATAACCTACTTGGCTCACTCATAGCTTATGAGCAAGGGGTGAATCAAAGAAATCTTGATGCAAGTGAGAAGAAGAAGGAGAAAATAGTTGCATTGAAGGCGCACAAATCAGATTCTGAATCTTCCGGGTCTGAAAGTGATGAAGTTGCCTTCATCACAAGGTAATTCAAAAGCTTTCTAAGGAAGAAACAAAAGCATCATCAAAATTGGAGAAAAGGTAAGGATCATAAGCATGTTAAAGAATCTTCTGATATTCTGTGCTATAATTGCAGGAAACCAGGACATGTGAGAACTGATTGCCCGACACTTCAAGATAACACAAGCAAGGAAAAGATTGAGGAGAAACCTAAGTTCAAGAAGAAAAAGAAGAGAATCCAAAAGGCTTTCTGGGCGGAATCTGGTACTGACTCCTCTAAGACTGAACCAGAGGAAGAGACTACAAACTTGTGTTTAATAGGAGAAGATCAAAGTGATGAGGAAGAGGTATGTAAACCAACCTATGATGAATTATTTAAAATTTGTGAGAAAATACATACATCATACAAAAAACTCAAGAAAACTCATGCTAGCCTAAAATTAGAACTTTTGAATTTACAAAAAAAGCATGAAGTTTTTCTCAAAGATTATGCATCGATTGATTCAAATCACATGGCTCTTCTTGATGAATTTGATGATTTAAACAAAAAGTATTTGGAATTAATTGATGAAAATAATGCATTAAAAGTTTCACACAGCTCACTTAAATTTGATCTTAAGAAATCTAAAGAGATTGAGAAAAAGTTGAGGGTTGATAATGATACATTAAAAAGAACAAACTTGAGGATTCAAAATGATTTTGATACATGTAAGAAAAATCGGATGACATCCACTTTTGATCCTAAGCCAAAACCTAGGAAAGGCATTATAACTCAAACCATTTAAGAAACCCTTTTCCCGGAGTTAGATATTTTTCATGTGGCATGCTAGGACACATCTCACACACTTGCACCGTTCACCATAGTACACATTGGGTGTGGAGACCTAAGATGCATGATTCACAACTTACCATACCTGCATTGCATTCTACTTTTCCTAAGAAGGTGCCCAAACCTGTTTGGGTTCCTAAATCTGACTGTTGTTAAGTTTTGCAGAAGTGCTCTCACTAAAGACCTTATGGGAGCATAGGATAACTGGACATATGAAGGCTCGCAGCTCATAAATGCTTAAACATGTTGCTTCAATAATTCCTTGAAATGTGTTTTATTTCAGTATATTTTATTTTTGCTTTGGTTGTGTTTTTAATGTGTTTTTGTTTTCACTCAGCTTTTAAAATTGGCTTTCCATATGTTGAATCTTTTCAAGATTTTAGATTTTGAAGTTTTTTTGAAGATTGGGTTTAGCTTTTCTAAAATTGGTTAAAGGAAGAAACACCATTGATGATTTCCCTCCTTCCGACCTTGTTTAGTGGTATGATTTTCTTCTCTAAAACAAAAATCTAACTCACTTTAGCCAATGGTTTTTGAAACTAAGATTCGTTTTATCTTGCTACAAAAATCTATCTTATGCATAATCTCCAAAGTTCTTCTATCTCTCTCAAGTTATTTGATATCTTGCCCTTGCACTGATCATATGATTCTTTAGTTTTGTTTTGTGGGTTATTCTTCCCTATGTTAGAGAGAGAGCTCCTATTCTCTAATATTTGGATGATATACTCACAACTGAGCTTCTTTTAAGAGTTTGCAAAAGAGCTTTTAGCTTGCAAGAATTAAAAAGGAAAGAGGCCAATGACGCCAAATTGAAAAAGAAAAATATATACACAAATGTGTATCAAAAAATCAAGATGCTCAAAGAGCCAAATCAAAGATACAAGAGGCATAAAATAAGCCCACTAAAAAGCAAGCTATTCTTTCTTTTTAAAACTTTAAAACTTAGAAGAACTTATGAGTTATATGAGATTTTCAAAGACTTGATTTCGAGTTTCATGATTGAGAAAAATTACTTTGTTTTATTATTTATGAAATGTTTTTTTTGTAAACAAGTTTTGATTGAATCTTCTTTTTGCCCAATTTGGTTTATTCTGAGTTAAGCCCTTTTTGTTTTCAAAAGAAAATTTGTACCATAAAAGAACGTCTGATCTAGGGTTAACAGAATCGGGTATTTTACCTTTGTCTGATTCAGATTGGCTAAACTCCTTGATCTTGTGGAACTCTAAAGTTTAATTTTTTGAGAACTTCTCATATGATACCTACACAAAAAAAAATTAGAAAAATTAAAATTAAAAAATATTCATTATTTTTGTTGTGTTTTTGCTTTCTTTTACTGAGTTTCTGTCTGTTTTTCTTTTGTTTTATTTTTTTAGGACCTTAATCATCACCATCTTTTCCTTGGTTTCAATTTCTAGTCACATCGTCCTGACCGATACGTTTATCATCCTGGACGATAGGACAAAATCTCTTCAAATTTCATCTGCTGGTCTTTTCTGTGCTTGTTGTAAGTCATCATCCTCGACGATACCATATCGTCCTGGACGATCTGATCGAACTCTGTTTCAATCATGATGATAGTCCTGGCCGATAGAATATTTCATCTGGCTGATGCATTTTATGTGCATCGTCCTGGCCGATACACTGGATCGTCCTGGACGATCCACGTGTCAACACGTTAGAATCTTTAAAATTGGCCCGGGACGATCCATTATTGGACAATCGTCCTGGCCGATACACTGTTCATCCTGGACAATACACGTGGCACAGATTTAAAACGTTTTAACTTCGGCCGGTACGATCAATTATTGTGCATCGTCCTGGACGATACACCTAATCGGCCCGGATGATCTGCTTTTTCAACAGTCATCCGGCCTGACTTCTCGGGACGATAGCCTGTATCTAATCATCCTGGCCGATATCTGATCGGCCCGGATGATCGGACCACCTTTTTGACCAATCGGCATGTACGCAATTATTGAGCCATATCGGCCTGGACGATTCTGGGATCGGCCAGGACGATATGGCTGATTCTTTAAATTCTGGCTGATCCAGCCATGATTTTCCACTTCATCTCTTCTCCTCTTGTTACTTCTTGCTAATCCTTTGCTATGGCTGGTGGGAAACGTGTTCGACAGGCTTATGGGAGTTCCTCGAGGGCCACTCTGGACCCTCGATTCAGGGAGGCAGAGAATCTGGCTGCCTACCGTCGCTACAAAGAGTGTGGCATTACCCTCTCCGGGATAATCAATCCTGCATATCTCTCGTATCCGGTAATGGATCTTTTTGCCCACACCTCTCTTTATTTCATACTCACCCTCATTGTCCCTTTTTCTTCCAAACTCCTCCTAGAATTTTATGCAAACCTTTACATTAACCCTATCTTCACAGCCCTCACCTCTTATGTGAATCCACGCCCAGTCGAAATCACATATCAGGACTGTGCAGAGCTTTTACAGCTGTCCACCACCGGGGATAAGCTGCACATAATCGTTACAGATCCAGATTTTGATTGGTCCACGGCAAACCACTTCCTTCGTCAAACCAACACACCCTTTCATGTTGGAGAGACTATCTCTTTAGTCAAAGATGCTAGGACAATCCAACATGTCCTTCGCACCTCCATAATTCCAAATGCCGGGGACCGAATCCACATCACTCCACTACTTTCCTTGACCACCTTCTTCATTATGGCCTGGAGAGAATTCAATGCCACTGATCTACTCTTTCGCTACATCGATCACCTAACAACTATTCGCGATCCAGGCCATAGGAGAAAACCCAATCTAGCCTTAGGAAACATCATAGCCTACATTCTTGAAACCAAATATAATCTCCAATATCCTGCTCGTTACGACCTTCAGCCTCCTTGCCACTCAAATAATTCCTTCACTCTCCTTCATAGTACTCGTCTCCACCCAGGAGATGGGGAACCTCGGGGGGCTGGAGAGGAGGAGGCTCCCGCTCTCGCTCCCGTTCCTGATCCTGTTCCTCTACACCAGCACTCATCGGATGATCAGTTGATAGAGAGGTTTGATCATTGGGAGACCCGCTTTGACGCCTACGTTGCTGCACAGGAGCAACAACACTCTGAGGATATTGCCCGCTACGAGCAGCACCGCACTGAGGATTTAGCTCGATTTGATAGCTTCATTACTCACCAGCAGCTGCAGCATGACCAGGACATCGCCTGGTTCAATGCTCAGTTTATCACACTTGCCAGCTACTTTCAGCAGCCGCCTCCACCACCTCCATCAGATGATCAGGGTCCCTCGTTTCTTTAGTATGTGCTTTCTGTTGTTTGTTTCCTTTTTTCTGTAGTTTGTCTTTTGGCTTGTTTTTAGTTTCTGTTGTGTAGTTTTCTTTTTCCTTTCTGTACCCTCTTTTTGTGATGAAAAAAGGGGGAGTAGGGTGTGGTAGGAAAGGTTGTTGGGTTTGTAACTTTGAAATTCTAATGAACTTTTTTGAATTTTTCCTACTTGTGTTTTTCATCATCAAAAAGGGGGAGATTGTTACAAATCTATTTTCATGGCTTATGTTTTGATGATTGACAAACACTATTCCTCTTGGACTGCTTGTTGCTTCTAACTTTTTAGGAATCGAAGATCGGACGAACAGACGAAGCCAGTTCAGGATTGCATGGGTTTAGGGTTGAGTCAGTCTGTACTTTATTTTTTCACTTCTTGAGTCTACTTGTAATGGTCAAAGAGACTGATGCTAAGTAACCCTACACACACACACACTTGAGAGACTTAGAATTTTTGTTTTTACTCATATCGGCCAGGACGATATTTACATTGTCCTGAACGATCAGGCTTAAAATAGAAAGTCTAAATAAGGATTCTTAATTAAGGCAGCCGTCATTAACATATCGGCCTGGACAATACGTGTATCGTCCAGGATGATAAGCTCAAAATAGAAAGAAATTGCTGCCATAGAAAATTAAGGTATACTGTATTTTTAAATTATCGGCCATGACGATCATTGATCGGACTGGACGAAATTCTCAAATTATGCCTTAATTGATCAGGAAATCAAGGGAGTAATTAAGGATGATTGATACAATCATATCGTCCTAGACGATCGCAGGATCGGCCTGGACGATCCATTCAAAAACCTTAAGTTATTTCAGGACGATAAATATCGGCCAGCTCGAATTCAGGGCGATGCTCTGGACGATTTTCCTCTGATTTGAACTGATCGGCCGAGACGATCGTTAGATCGACTGAGACGATCGTTAGATCGGCCGAGACGATTGTTAGATCGGCCGAGATGATCGTTAGATCGGCCGAGACGATCGTTAGTTCGGCCTGGACGATGAAGCCAACTTTAAATCGTCCAAGCTTGCATTCAGGGCGATGCTCTGGCCGATTTTCTGAGATTTGTACTGATCGGCCAGGCCGATGTCCATATCGGCCTGGACGATATTGTTGGCAACTTGCAATTAATGAGCTCCTTTAAACCTCTTCTATTTAAGAGCTCTTGTTCAACGTTTTAAAAACCTTTGGCTACTGCCTTGACCTGAGAAGGCCTTGAGGAGAGAAAGAGAGAGAGGGAGAGAGAGAGAGGATCTTGTGAGGGGATTTAAAAGGGTTGCTTCAAGGATCGCTCTGCTTCTTCTTCGTCTAGAGTTTCTCATCCATGGAAGGGTCGGTAGAGGTAAGGAGTTAGCTTTTGGTTGTGGTTCTCTGCCAACTTCAGGAGGAATCAAAAGGAGGTAGGTTCTCTGCCTTGCCGGGGTGGCAAAAAGAAGGTGCTTTGTAAAGGCTTCTCCGCCTAGCTATGGGGGCTAAAGGAGAGTCACGTTTGTAGTGCAATACTCGGAGGGCGCCTCCGGGGAGTGGACGTAGGTCGAGTTGACGGAACCACTATAAATCTCTATGTTCTTATTTTCTTGCTTCCGCACTTTTATTTCCGCATTGTTTTTCTCGTGATGTGATTTTGGTTTATGTGATTTTTATTCTTTGTGAAAAGAAATTTTTAAAATACCAATTCACCCCCCCTCTTGGTTAGCTTGGGCCAGTTCTATAGGGCTTAACATCCCTAATGAACTTTCAGACCACACATATTGTATTTGATGAATCTGGAATTTTGGAAGAGCTGATTGTTGAAGAGGATGAGATAGAGATTAAAACCCAAAAGATTAAGAAAATAAATTTGGATGAAAATTTAGAGGTAGAAAACCCGATGCCTATAAATTTGAAATTCTCTAAAACCCACCCAAAGGAATTCATTATAGGTGAACCTCGTGAGGGTGTTAAGACTTGGTGTGGACTGAACAAAGAAGTCAATCATTCAGCATTTATTTCAATGATAGAACCCATAAATATTGATCAAGCACTTTCGAATGAATTTTGGATAGAAGAATTAAATCAATTTATATGACATAAAGTTTGGGAATTAACTTTAAGGCCAAAGGATCAAAGTGTAGTTGGAACTAAGTGGGTATTCAAGAATAAAATGAATACTCAAGAGTAGTCATTAGAAATAAGGCTAGATTGATGGCTAAGGGGTATAATCAGATTAAAGGGATTGATTTTGAGGAGACTTTTGCCCCTGTAGTTAGACTTGAAGCAATTAGAATTTTGTTAGCCTTTGCCTATTTTAGAGGATTCAAATTATATCAAATGGATGTTAAAAGTACTTTCCTAAATGGGGTAATTCAAGAGGATGTTTCTGTGGAACAACCTCTAGGCTTTGAAATTCTAAACATCCAAATCATATTTTCAAATTGAAGAAGGCATTATACAGTTTGAAACAGGTTCTTAGGGCTTGGTATGAGAGGTTGAGTACCTTCCTATATGAGAGATCTTTTGAAAAATGAAGTGTGGACATAACTCTCTTTTTAAAGAAATTGGGAGAGGATATACTCATTGTACAAATTTATGTTGATGATATCATCTTTGGATCTATAAATAAAAATCTTTATGGTGATTTATCAAAAATAATAAGTAGTAAATTTGAGTGAGTCTAATGGGAGATTTGAGTTACTTTCTAGGCTTTATTATTAAGCAAATTGAGGAGGGTACATTTCTTAGTCAGACAAAATATGTTAAGGACATCCTCAAAAAATATGAAATTGACAATGTTAAACCTATTAGTACACCTATGAGTTCCTCAGTTCAATTGGATAAGGATCCTAAGGGAAAATCTTTTGATCAAAAGAAATTTAGGGGAATAATTGATTCTTTACTTTAATTGACAGCTAGCCAACCTGATATTATGTTTAGTGTTTGTTTATGTTCTAGAATTCAATCAGATCCAAAAGAATCACATTTGACAGCAGTGAAAAGGATTTTAAGATATCTCTTAGGAACTCAGAACTTAGGAATTTGGTATGTATGGTTGATAGAAGGAGCACTTCTGGAACATATCAATTTATTAAAAATTCTTTAGTATCTTGGTCCAGTACAAAATAAAATTCAGTAGTCCAATCTACTACTTAAGCAAAATACATAGCCTTAGAAAGTTATGTGGCACAAGTACTTTGGTTAAAACAACATTTGATTTATTTAGAATTAATAATAGGCACTATTCCCATTTATTGTGATAACACTAGTGCCATTTGTATTTCTAAAAATCTTATTCAATATTCAAGAACCAAACATATAGATATCAGACATCATTTCATAAGGGATCATATATCCAAAGGTGAAATTGAACTCAATCATGTTTCAACTAAAAATTAACTTGCAGACATTTTTACAAAACCACTAGCCTTTGATACTTCCAATACATTAAGAATAAGGCTTGGTGTGATCGATTTGAATGCTTAAATAAAGATTTCTGCAATATTGATATTTGTTTTGTTAGTGTGCATTTTTGTTTTGTGATTTTTCATATGTGTTTTTCAGTTTTTGTTTGTGTTTGATTTTGTAATCTCTTGTCCATTTGTTTTATGTATTTTCACATCAAAATTCATGTTTTTGAGCAATGGTATGAAAATTTCTAATTGTGAGATTCGTCTGTACGAAAGTTTCTTCGTACAGGACAAATTTTGTAGCTTATTAATTATTGAAGTTAAATAATTTGCATGCAATTTTTCAATTTTTTCATTAACTTTCATTTGTACGATCCACAGATCGTCCAGACGATGTGTATGCATTTGTATATAAACATGTTGATGGATATACGAATAAGATCAGTTTTTTTCTGATCATATGTACAAACATTCAATTCGTACATACGAACATGTCGCATTTTTGTGTGAGGGATGTTTCAAACCGTCATAAAAATGATCTTAAATAACTGATCATCCAAGATGAACACCTGTTCGTCTGTACGATCATTTGGTCAAAAGTCTATAAGAAAGGATGCCTCGTAACTTGCATATTTATGAAAAGCCATTTCATTTTTAGACTTATTCATTTATACATATGAAATTTTAATTCATACGTACGAACCCTATATCATACATGATGGAATTATTTTCGTTCGTACCAAAGTTTATTTTTTCTTTAAATTGAAAGAATTTAGAACTCAAACTTCATTCACTTCAAAATCCTTTTCAATCTTCTATTCCCTTCGATCTTTTCTATGGGGAATTCAAGCAAGAGGGTTAGATGCTAAAGAACTGATTAGGGGTCCTTCCTCTAGAAATACAGGAGAAAACTTTCTGTCCAAAGAAAATGAAGAGTCTTTTCCTAGGTTCGCATCCTCAAAAATCACTCCCTCTAGAGTCCTTCTCCAAGAACAACTTACTTTTAAAGTAATGGACCTTTTTGCTTCTACCCAGTTTGATCCTATTTTGACTCTAATCTGCCTCTACAACAAGGAAACATTTCACTACTTCCTTGCAAACATATCTTTTAATTATGACCAGAGTGTGATTAGATCTTATATTTTTAAGAAGAGGGTTAAAATAACAAAGGAGGATTTGGGGATATTTTTAAATTTAAGGACTCAAGGGATTAGAGCCCATACTATGACCTCTTCCTCCAACTATGACAGGACTGCAATAAATAAAGTTTTTAGAGGGATTAGAAGAGTAGGTCATATGCCTAAGGTGGCCTCTCTTAACTGAAATGCCCAAATTATCAAGCATGTTCTTCGCACTTCCATTATTTCTAAAGCTGGTGATCGAGTGAATATTACACCTCTTCTTTCAACCGTGACATATGTAATTATGACTAGCCAACCTATAGATGAAGCCTAATTGATTATTGACTATATGTATGGACTTTTTTAGATTGGCTATGTCTTCCACAATAGAAAGAAGAATATAGCCTTAGGACATCTTGTGACCAACATTTTGGAAAAGAAGTATGAACTAGTTCATCCTGTTCAAAATCTAGAGGAGCATGTCTATTATAATAATGGATCATTTTGAGCTATCTTTAATAAAGATGCTTAATTTGAAAGTAGTAACTCTGAGGAAGAAAGGAGAAGATATCTACCTGTACCTGCACCTGCTGGTAGTCAAAACTTTTAGGATATGGTCCAGCGATTTGATTATCTTGAGAGCCACTTTGATCAACATTTTGATCAGTTTGAAACTCATCTTTAGCAGTAGGACTATCAATATCAACAGGATATGAGTTAGGTTAGAGGTCAAATTGAATTAGTCAACACAAATTTATCTATGATTAATAGCTATTATAATACATTCAACCAAGCACCTCCTCTAGATCAGGATCCCTCTGAATGATGACTGTACTTCTTTTATTATTCTCTCTACTAGATGTGAAGTGATTGTTGGTTTTTATGTTTTATGTGATGTGATTTGATGTTTGGTGATTTTTTTTTTGTTTTTATATTTTGTGTTATGAATATATGTGAATTGATATCATTCATGCTCAATGTAATATCATTCACAATGATATCAATAAAATTTATCCTGTCCTATTTTTAGTGTTTTTGATCTCTTTTAGAAATGTGTGTAAGCCTATATAATTATCCTTATTTTTAGTATTTTTGATCTCTTTCATAAATGTTTGTTATATTTTGAAAAGCAATACAAAATTGAATTAATTAGAAAATCAAATTTTTCAAAAATTTTAAGTTGTGTTATAACTCGATCTAGTTAAGGATATCTATCTCATTTCTCTTATTAAACTAACATAATTTTAATATTATTATTGCAATTTTGATGTTTTTCTTATTTTTTATTATCTTTTCAATATAAATATTGTTGTACTTAAAAAAATTTAAGATTTTAGATTATGATTCTGGAAAGATTAATAAACACTTAAAAATGTGCAAATGTTCAAAAAATCAAAAGAGTGCGCAATGGTTCACAAATTGAAAAAGAGGCACAAAATTAGTCCACAAATAACAAAATACACGAAGTGTGCCACAAATATTGAAAAGATGTGCAAAGCACCACAAGTATGCGTTCTTTTCTCAATCTTTTAATCTTTAAATTCAAATTAAACTTATGTTCAATTTTATTTAATATTGAAATTTGAAATATACAAATTTTACATTCATCTACTTTGCAATGATTTTGCTTAACTCAATATCTAAACTGATTCATGATTTTGATATTTTTTTTCTTGTATATGTTATATCTATCTTAAATCATATGAATCTTTCTATTTCTCTAATGACATTTATCTATTTTATTACAAATATAACTCAATCTCTTTATGGATTAATTATCAAAGGCTTTTCATATGACTCCTTACATTTATGTATTTGTTTGTTTCTTCTTCTATTTTTGATGTTGTCAAAAAGGGGGAGAAATATTGTTTGACATTTGTTAGTTGTTCATTTTTTTGTGTGTTGTTCATATTTTTGAATTTTTTTTCGTTTTTTTTGTTTTAGTGGTTCAGTGTTACTATTTTTGTAAGTAAAAACTTTAAAATTAAAAAATATGATTAGTTCAATAATATCCTTATTCTCACAAGCTTATTCATTCAGGGGGAGTTTAGGAGAAACTCAAATTTAAACAAACAATAATTATTTTGCCATCATAAAAAAGGTGGAGTTTGTTGAGAGAGTTGCTACATAGCTTTGAATATTTTACATTCTTGCAACTTGTATATTTTGATGATTCCAAATATTATTATTTTGATTATTATTTTCTTCTAACACTTTTTGTAAGAGTTATTTTTGCTCTTGTGTGTATTAACATTTCAGGAAAATCATACTCAAAATTATTGAACACTTCAAATCAAGATCTACTTAGAATGTTTTATAACTTGGAGTCTGTATTTTTCTTTTATTTGAGTCTGAGAGAGTGTGATTGTAATTGAGTAACTTAGCACACACACACCGGGGGAGAGCTTTAAAATTCATAATTTTATAATACTGATCGTACAGTACAAATCATGTTCGTACGAGATGATCTGGTTAGTTATACTCCCCAATGAGAAATGGAACGAATAAATGCGCAAAAATTTTTGTAAGTCCTGGTCATCTAGATAAACTAAACCATTCATCCCAGGATGATGTCCTCTAGACTTTGTACTTTGAACTGTTCGTCTAGACGTTTTAACACATTCATCCCAGGACGATGTCCTCTGGACTTGTGCTCTTGAAATAATCGTACAGACGAACTAACCCATTCATCCCAGGATGATGTCCTCTAGACTTATGCTCTTGAACTATTTGTCCAGACGAACTAACCCATTCATCCCAGAATAATGTCCTCTATTCTTTGAAACTGTGGTCCATCCTACATTTTCGTTCAAATGAATATTGAGAATAATTGTTCATACTGGACAAGCCATGTTTGTATGAGATGATGATCGGGTACGAAGACAGTTCATACCAATATAAATTGAGTTCATACGGGATGATCATAAACGTACAGATTTGAAAAATTATAGTTTTTGGATGGTTTTTCGTATCTTTCTTATAAAAGGTCCACTTAAGACTGACATGAAATCTTTTTGTCATTTGGTCTTCATGCATACTGAAGGGAAATAGAAGGAGAGAGTGAGAGAGAGTGTTTCAAGGAGAGTTCCTACTATTGGAGCATGAAGAGTTCTCTTGGTTACTCAAAGGTAAGGATCTCTATCTGTTATTTGTTACTTCACTAGTTTCTCTTGTTCTTCTAGATTTCTTGTGAGAAGATCTTTCAAGGAGATTCGATTCTCTACCTTCACTCGAGCAGTGTGAATAGCCGAAGGTTCTCAACCTACACTTGAAGGGTGTAAAAGGATGAATGGTTCTCTACCTACACTTAGAGAGTGTGAAAGGATGAAGGGTTCTCTTCCTATACTTGGAGAGTGTGAACAGCCAATGGCTCTCTGTCGATACTTGGTGGGTATAAAAGGATGACGGTTCTCTATCACACCGGGTAGTGGTGGAAGAGAGTTTTATGAAGGCTTCTCTGCCATGCTGTAAGGGAAAAAGGAGAGACACTTGTGGTAATAGTGCAATACCTGTAGTGGGAGACTTCAGGGAGTGGATGTAGGTCGTGTTTGACCGAACCACTATAAATTTTGTGTCTTTTATTTTTTCGCTGCTTTTTTATTTTCTTTCTATTTTTTTGTTCTTACCTGTGGTTGAAAAATTATTTCTAAAGATTCAGTAAATTTGAATCAATTTAAAAGGAAAATTTTAAATTACCAATTCACCGCCCCCCCCCCCCCCCCCCCCCCCCCCCTTAGTTAGCCGTTCAGACATAAGCTTAGGTCTAATAACCTAATTAATAATTAACAAGTTTCAACACCTTTCGTATGTATGAAAATAATTTCATCACGTACGACTTTAAAATCCTATGTACGATTGAATTTCATACTGTACAATAGGTTATTTTCCATTAAATAGAAGGGTCTTTGAAATCATTTTCATTCACTTTCTTTACCATTTCAAATCCTTGTAAAGCCCTTGTCTTTGGAATAGCTAGTTCTAGCAAACGATCCCATGTTTCTAAGGGTTCCTCAACTAGAATGGTGGGGATGACAACTTCCTTTCTAAGACAAATAAAGATGTCTTTTTTAGGTATTCTTCTGCCAAGATAACCCCCTCTAGACTTCTCATTTAGAGTGATCTTCATTTTTTTGTTATGCCCATGTTTGCATCGACTCAATTCTCATTTATTCTTACCCTCATTTATGTCTACCATAAATAAACCTTATAATACTTCTTGGACAACATGAGATTTAATGTGAACCACTCTACTATTATTCATATGTTTAGAACCAGTGAGTAAAAATTACCAAGGAAGACTTAGGCAACTTTCTTCATTTGAGAACCCAAGGCATTCAAGCCCACACTTTGACTTCTAGGGCTAATTTTAATTAGAATGAAATAAATAAAACTCTTAGAGGTGTATCCTAAGTATTTATTTGTCTAGGGTTTATACTTTACGTCAAAATACCTTGGTTATCTAGTATGTTTTGAGAACTTCTATTATCCCTAAAGTTGGTGATTAGATAAATATAACTCCATTCTTGTCCATAGTCACCTATCTGATTATGACTGAAAACCCCATTTGATGAAGCCCAACTCATCATGGAATATATTTATAATCTTTCTAAAATTGGGCTTCCACATCATAAGAGGAAGAAAAATATGACTTTAGGAGATTTAGTTGCCTATATTCTAGAGAAGATGTACAACATTTTCCATCTTGATCCTCCCATAAAACTGCATATCTACATCATTAATGCCTCTTTTCGGGCACTTTTTGGGAGAGATAAGAGTTCATAGAGTGATGATTCTCAGGATGAAGGGGGAGCTTCTGCCCCAGTTCCTGCACCTGGACCTAACCAAAACTACTACTAGGAAATGGTCCAGCAATTCGATCGATTGGAGACTCATTTTGATCAATGCTTTGATAAAATTGAGACTCACCATAACCAGCAGGATGCTCGCTACAATGAAGATATGGGTTGGATTCATGGAAAATTTGACTCGGTGAACATGAATGTAGGTACAGTTAGTAGTTATTTTTCAATGTTCAATCCATCACCTCCTCCAGACCAGGGCCCCTAAGATTTTTAGTTATACTTCTATTATGTTTTAGCTTATGAGTGTTTGTATTTGATGTTGTGATGTTTCTTCGTGAGTTTAGTATTTTTCATGTGTTGTGTTGATGTTGTCTTGATGTTATGATGTGAAATGTTATGTTAAGATGATATATTTTGAAACATATGGTTACATGTTATCTTGATATTATGGAATGATGAACTTGCATTGAATATTAATTCTTGAAATGTTTGTGTTTTTAATTAGAAAAATCTTTTGAAATTAATCATTAAAATTGATTATAAATTACTTTGCTCTACAAAGTAATTTTCTTACAAAATTTAATCTTTCAAAAGTTTAAATTAAATTATGACTAAATATAGACAAGGAAATCAATTTCATGTTCCTATAAACAAACATATCTAAACTATAATTGTTGCAATATTGATATTTTATTATTTTTATTTTCTTTTTCAACACGTTTATTTTTATTATTAGTGAAGTTTTCTTTTTAGATTACTAATCTTGTAAAGACCCAAAGATTAAAAAGAAGGAATGCACAAAGTGTACACAAATAAAATAAAAAATGTGCAATGATTCGCAAAGTAAAAAGAGGTACAAAATTAGCCCAAATAGAAAAGATGCACAAAGTGTGCCACAAATATTTAAAAAGATGCGTAATATCGCCAATTAAAATTTTTTATTGTGTTCTTTCCACTATTATTCAATCTCTAATCCAAATCTAACTAAATAATAATTATATACATTATTAAATTTGAAGTTAACTAATTTTCATTTCATTATTTTTGCAATAATTATTTTTATTTAATTTGTCTAGAATGAATAATGAACCTGGTTGACTTTTCTTATCGTAGTTATTCTTTGATTTAAAATTTAAAAGTTTTTCTTTTTAGTATTATGAAATTAGTATTGTATTTGCAATTGGTTTAAAATCATTTTTTCCTTCAACTCTTTTGGTTTTTATATATAAATCTTTCATTTCAAGATATACTTCCCTTTTTGTTATTATTAAAAGGGGGAGTCAGAATATTATTTGATGATTAATATGTGTACGTGTTTGTGTGAATGTGTGTGCGTGTATGTGTGAATGTGTGTGCATGTATGTTTTGAGTGCATGTCTGAATGTTTGTTTGAATATTCGTTCGTGCTCGTGCTTGGTGTCTTTTTTATTTTTAGGTTTGTTCCTTTTGATCTTCATGGGAATCCCTTGTTATTTAATTGGTCATTCGTTTAGGAGGAGATAAGGAAAAAAATAAATTTGAATGTTAACTCAAATAATAATTATTTTGACATCATAAAAAAGAGGGAGATTGTTATAACTCAACGTTCATAACTATGCTTTCATCACACAAAAGAGTTCTCTAATATAATGGATCTCTGCTTTTCCCCTCTGGCAATTCTAGGGTTCCTCATTGGCGTTCATCGGGTGGCTTCATAGTTGTCTTTCTTTTGTTATTTTCCCCTTAGTTTTTGGTGTGGTTGCTTCCCGCTGCCTTGGGCATTTATTTTGTGCGTCGAGTTTGCCTTGTTTTCTCATAACCGGTTGTTTTTCTCTGCAACTTGGGGCTTTTTCGCTTGGTTATGTTCTTCTTCCGTGCTCTTTGTCTCTTTTATGGTCATTTTGAGCTTCTGTTTTGTTTTGTCCGTCGTCTTTCATTTATTTGGGGGATGATGACCCTGTCGTCATCTTACCCTCCAATTGCTTCTATCCTGAATGGCAAATCACGCTCGTTTAAGGTTGTGCTTGCTGGATCAGCTGCTTCTTCTCCTCCCTTCCATTTTGTTTACTCTTCCTTTAAAGGTTGCCCTACCTTAATGTTAGATGATTCATGTGTGGCACAATTAGCTACTCCTTTTGCTATTACTCTTATGAGTAAGTATGTTCTAAGACATCCTAACCTTGATGTTATCTATAAATTTTCATTAATTTTAAGCTCTCTAGTTCCTTTCATATTGGATTACTAGACCCCAGGCATGTGGCTATCCAACTGAGCAATAACTTGGATTATAGTTGGATTTTCTTGAGGAGATCTTATTATATTCAGGCTTATCAAATGCGGCTTCTTAAATGGACACCTGACTTTGATGTCCATCCAGAATCACCTATTGCTCCAGTTTGGGTTTCTTTCCCTAATCTAAGGCTTCATTTTTTAACTCTCAAATACTTTATGGGCTTGCTTTTATCCTTGGCCAACCATTGCAAACAGACCAAGCCACGGCTTCGGTTTCTCGTCCCTCGATGGCTCGTGTTTTGGTTGAGCTAGATATTTCTAAAAAGTAACCTACGGAGATATGGCTAGGCTTTGAATTGAATGGTTATTTTCAAAAGGTTGAATTTGAAAATTTTCCTATCTTTTGTTCTCATTGTAAGATGCATGGACATGGCTTGAGTGAATGCTTTAAATTGTACCCACACCTTAAGAAAGAAAAAGAAATTGGTTAAGCCTACTAAAATGTGAGAATGTAATTCGAATGCTGATGTGAATTGTACTTTGGTGGAAGGTAATGAAATTACATCTCAAGGTAAGGAGGTGGTTGCTTAGCCTGATCTTTTTCAGGTTGCTCCCCCTTCCTCTGGTGATGATCTAATCGTGGTTCCTACCTATGTTGTAGGGGAGGAAAAAAGTTTACCAATTATATCTAATAACTTGTCTGAATTGTCTTCTTCATATATTGCCTGTGTTTCACTACAAAGTTTGCCTCAAGTGGTTGTGTTGGAAGTTAATATTACTAACGATTCTAATCCTAGCCTTTCTATGGCTGAGAATGACTAGGTTATTAATCTTATTCAAGTTAGAGAGGAGCCTTTAGTGTCGGTGGACGATTTGGCTCCTCAGGTGAATCCTCATTTGGTCTAAATCGAGAGTGGGAAGAATTTAAATGAAGGCATTGAGAGGAATTTTACTATTATAGAAGACGGTGTTATCTTTGTGGATGGTGAGCAGCCTCTTCCTAAGGGGTCTTCTAGTAACCTAAATAATAGTACCATTCTTTTATCTGATCATTATCATTGTGATGCTTTTACTGATACGAAAGTTGATATTTTGACTAAATGTTATGCTAGAGAAGACCATGACTTGAGTTTCATTAAGGGTCATGGTAAACATGGTAGGAAACACAAAAATGTTATCTTACAGTCTCCTAGAAGCACCCGACCACATACTTCTCATTAATTGTGTTTTTATGTTTAATGTCATTATTTGGAACGTGCGGGGTATTGGTTGCCCCTCTTCTAAGATTAGGGTTAAAAATTTATGTCGTATTCATAATATTATTATTCCTGTTTTGTTTGAACCTCTTATATCTGTGGATAAATTACTTAGCACTGCTAAATATCTAGGTTTTAAAAATGCTAAGTCGAATGTTGCCAGTAAAATTTGGATTTTTTGGAAAGAGTACGTTAGAATTGATGTCATTGGAGATTTTACCCAGGTTTTACATTGTAATATTGAACGTTCTAATCTCCAATATTGTGCGTCTTTTGTTTATGTTACTTCTTATTGTTATACTAGAAGGATTTTATGGGATCAAATCATGAATTTTAATAATGTCTACAATCTTTCTTAGCTTGTTGGTGGTGATTTTAACACTATTATGAATCCGACTGAGAGAATAGGGGATTCTCTTCCTATATATCAGTCGATGGAGACTTTTAATGATATGATCATGGCTTGCAACCTCATTGATATTGGTTTTTCTGGTAATAATTTTACTTGGCATTGTGGGCACTTGTGGCAAAGGCAGGATATAGTTCTTTTAATAATACTTGGCTTAACGCTTTTAACTTGACTAAGGTTGACCACCGTAGCCGTACCCTCTCTGATCACTCTCCTCTACTTATGAAAATTAAGAATAATACTAAGGGTTTTCCTTCTTAGTTTAGATTTCAGAATATGTGGTTGCAACATGAGTCTTTTCTTGATGTCGTCCAAAACAATTGGCAAGCTCCTCTATTTCCTAATGATTCTATTTCTAATATGAATATACTTTGGCTAAAATTGAAAAGGCTTAAGCAAGTGTTGAACTGGTGGATCCATAATGTTTATAAGGATCTTTTTTCTAACATTCTACTTATTGAAGACAGGATTAACTCCTTTGAGGATCTTTGTTAGTTTGATCCCTCTGAGCCCAACCTTTGTCTTCTGAATGAGGCTACAGTGGATCTTTATAAGCTTCAAGTTAAGGAAGAAATTTTCTGGTAATAGAAAGCTGCCGCCAAGCATTTAGTGGAAGAAGATAATAACACTAAATATTTTCATGCTTTGGTGAATAAGAAACATTCTATTAACTGCATTCATAAAATTACTCGGAAGGTTGGTTCTGCTACGGAGGACAGTGATGAGATTGCTAACCTGGCTATTAATTTTTTTCAAAAGCATCTTAATAAATATTTTAATCCTACTTCTATTGCTAATCCCTCTTTTATTCCTAATATTATTTCTCAAGAGGATAATTATGGTTTATCTAAGCCTCCGCTTCTTGATGAGATTAAAGAGATTTTACTTGATATGAATGCAGATTCTATGGTTGGGCCTAATGGCTTTACTACTAAGTTCTTCCATAAAACATGTCCTATTATTTTTAATGACATTTTTTCTGCTGTCATCGATTTCTTTAATGGTTCCCCTACTCCTAAGTTTTTTTCTTTTACTTTCATTATTCTGATTCCTAAGAACAATGCTGTGAATTCTTGAAATGATTTCATATCCATTAGTTTGTGCACTATTTTTTACAAACTTCTCTCTAAAATCTTGATGAACTAGTTAACTGTTTTATTACCTAAGCTTATATCTCCTTTTCAAATGGGATTTGTCAAAGGTGGTGCCATTGTAGAAAATATCCTTTTGGCTCAGGAATCTTGTCAAAACTTGGATATCAAGGTGAGAAGTGGTGACATGATTATGAAATTGGATATTGCTAAGGCTTATGATAATATTAATTGGAGTTTTATTTATAAGAATTTGAGCTTTTTTTGTTTTGATTTTAATTTCAAAATCTCATCAAATCTTGTATTGTAATTCCTTTTTTCTCTATTACTGTGAATGGTAAGAGCCATGATTTCTTTAAGGCTTCTCATGGCTTGAGGCAAGGTGATCCCATTTCTCCTGTGATCATTACTATTGATGTGGATTATCTTTTTAGGGGCTTGTCTGATATTTTCTACAAATGCCCTAGTCTTCATTTCAGAACTTTAGGTGGTATTAATATCTCACATTTATGTTTTGTGGATGATTTCATTGTAATTTTGAATGTTTCGATGAATAGGATTGATAAAATTTTGAGTTTTTTTGACCATTTTGAATCGGTTAGTGGTTTGGCCTTTAATAAGCAAAAGTGTTGTTTTATTATTTTTAGGAATGTTTATCCTGATCGGGTTGTTGATATTAAGAATCTTACTGGTTTTACTCAAGGTGATTTGCCTTTAAAGTATATGGGCATTCCTCTTCTTAAGGGCAGAAAGAAGTCTTTTATTTTTTACGATTTAATTTATGTGGTTTAGAATAGATTATCTTCCTACGATTATAATTTTTTAAGCATTGGTGGCCATCTCACTCTCATTAAAAGTGTTCTTTGCTCTATTCCTGTCTATAGTTTTCAAACTCTTTTTCCTATTAAGAATGTGTGCCTTAGAATTGATAGAATTTTTAATAATTTTTTTTTGGAAAGGTATAGGGAATAACTCTAAGATTCATTAGAAGTCTTGGGGTTGCTGTTGTGATACTCTACAAGAAGGGGCTTTAGGGTGTAAGACTTTGGTTGATATGTCTTCTGCTTTTTCTTTCAAGTTGTGGTATAACCTTAGGAAAAATGTGAGCCATTAGGCCAATTTTATGAGGGCCAAATATTATTGGGGGAGGCATCCTTCCATGTGAAGCTTTTCTAAAGGCCACTCTAAAGTTTGGCATCAGATCTGTTTGGTCAAATGGAAGGTGGAGCCTTCTTTAGTTTGAGGTCTTATTAATGGCAATATTTTCTTTTGGCAAGATCAGTGGCTTAATGGTCATTAAGTCGATTCTTTATTAAATACTTATTCTATTTCTAAGGTGAAGGTTAACTATTTCTTTTCTTCTAATGGCTGGAATTTGAAGAATCTTTCTGTTGTTCTCCCTAACTTCATTATTCAGTTTGTTTTAAAGATTCCTATTACCAACAATTCGAAGGATGTGTTACTTTACAGTTTTACTAAAGATGGTTCTTTCAGTATTATGGATGTCTGGAATTTCTTCAAAACTAAAAATGAGGCTTCTAAGCTTTTTAAAATGATTTGGCATAAAAGTATTCCCTCTACAATTTCTATTTTTATTTGGAGATTACTTCACAGGCTTATTCCTACTGATGAGAATTTAAGGAAAAGAGGATTTATCTTTCCCTCTAAATGCCAATGTTATTTCCATGTTGACAATATGCATCATGTTTTCATCTCTAGTCCCATTGTAGTTAAGGTTTGGTCCTTTTTTGAGGACTTGTTTCATCTTAATTTATATGATACTTCTAGTTCTATTTAACATTTGCTTGACTGTTGGTTTGTTAAGTCTAAAGGCCATTTCAGAAATGTTATTCCCTCTCTTATCATGTGGTTCCTTTGGTTGGAGAGGAATGACTCTCATTTCAATGGGGTTGTTATGAATCATCAGAGAATCATCTATAAAATTAAGGATAAAGTGACTGCTCTTTATTGGTGAAGAATTTCAAGAACTATTTTTTTACGCTTACTTCCTTTGGTATTAGATTGGAGGTGGATAAGTTTCATATCATGACTAATTGCACTAATTGGTGTAAGCCTCATCCTAATTACTTTAAGTTGAATGTGGCTTGTGCTAAAGTTGGTAGTATCTTTCGTTGTAGTGGTCTTATCAGAGATCATAATGGCAATTTCATTTTGGGTTTTGCTGGGCCAGTGAATGATGGTGATACTAATTCTGCTTTTTTCTCTAGCGTTTTTCTTGGGTGAATTCTCTGCACCACTCTTTCTCTTAGTAATATTATTATAGAGGCCAATCCTTATTTTAATTTAAGTTTTTGTCTTGATAAAGATGATAGTGCTTGTGCCTCTACCCTGTTCTATATTTGGAGAAACATTAGAGAGGTATTGAATTCCCTTAACTGCTCCTTTTCTATTATTCTGGATGAGGGGAATGCTTGTGCGCAGGCCTTGGCTATTTTGAAAAGTAAGTTTAATGGTATGAACGATCTTTCGCTTATTCAGTTGCCCGTTCATGTGCAGGGTCTTATTAGACTGGATTAAATCGGGTTACCTTATGTTAATTTTGGTGGTCTTGTTCTATTTTGGTGGCTGTGGGTCTCCCCTCTTTCTCTTTGGGGTTCCCTTGCTGCTTTGCTTATCTTTTCTCGTGCTTTTCCTGTTATGTGTAGCTGGCTATGGCTATATCCTTTATGGATGTATTGGGGTGTTTTTGTGGCCTACAAGCTCCCTTTTGGTTTTTTTCTGATCTGCCTACTGTATTGTTGTTTGGTTCTCTCTGTTTCTTTTACTTACTGTTGTGATTTTTATTTATTCCTGTTGCTGCTTCTTGCTAATGATGTTTTACCCAATGGCTTTTGGCTTGTTGTTGGGTTACTGGTTGTGGTTGCTCTTGGTTTAGTGGGTTGTGTTCATCGTGATTTTGGTATTTTTACTAACTTCAATTGGTGGCTGCAGCTTTATCAGATCTGGAATGGGAATGTTCTTCATTATTTGGTTTCCTCCTTGTGTTGGTTTTGGCTCATTTGATGGGTCTTGGATCCAAGCACTCAAAGTACTCCCGTTTGGTCTTTTGCTGCTGTCTTGGCCTAATATTGCTATTAGTAATTGTGTTTTTTTGGTGGCTGAGGATTATTACTATAAGCATATTAGGTTCCTGCATCTTTTTCATGTGTGGAGTAGGTGTAATTTACCTTAAAAGCTGGCTATGTTGTGGGTTGGATCTAGGAATGTATTGGTTGTTATTGCTTCCAGCATTTTACTTAATTTTTTTATGGTACTGGGAACCTTATTTTGGCTGGCTGGTTGGGCTTCTCTTGTGCTGCCTCTCGGTCTTTGTCTGCTCACCCCTCAGGTTGGTGTTTTACTAATATGTAGTGGATCTTGTCTGACTACTTCCATCATAACTTTTAATGGTTATATCCTTGTGTTATCATTCTCTTTACTTTTTGTTATTATAGTTCCTTTTTCTGCTATTTTGCGGGTTATTTCTTGTTCTTGTAGGTTTTTGCTTGTGCAGGTTTTAAGGCTGATAGGTTTTTTGGTGGAAAGCAGATCATTGAAGCTCATTATTCTTTTCTTCGCTCTTTTTGGGTGCTCGCTCTTGAGCACCATAGATTGTATCTTGGATTTCTTGTACTTTTGTGTAGTAGGGGCCTTGTGCTCGTGGGTTTTTTTACTTTTAATTTTATAGCTCTTTTGAGCATTAAAGGGTAGGTCCCTTTAAGGACTTTGTATTATTTTTCCTATATTAATGCGTAGGCCCTCTGTTGGTTTCTCCTAAAAAAAACTTAGCATTCATATTACGTGTATTTTTTATGATTCCAAAATATTATTATATTGACTATTATTTCACCTAACATATATTAAAAATATTACTTTTTGTTGTTTGTATGTACTAACATTTCAAGAAAATTATACTCCAGACTGCTAAAGACTTCATGTCAAATTAGATTTGGGCTACTATTTTTGGATTATGTACTTTTTATACTTTTCTTGAGTCTAAGAGAGTGTGATTGTATTTGGATAACTATGTACACACACACACACACACTAGAGGAATCTAAACAAAAATTTCTAAGTTCTTAAAACTAATCATGATATATGATTTTGGATCGTACGAGATGATTTAACTTGAGTGTACCTCTAGAAAGTAGTTAATTGAACCATGCCAGGAAAACTTTCTAAGTCCTATTCATATTGTACGAAGTTAGCTTCATACGTACACCTTCTAGAGTACAAAATAGATACGTACAAGTTTGTCCCGATGAACTCCTGATTTTTTTTGAACTGTTCATATTGTACAATCATAGGTTCATATAAACGACGTCCAGAGTACGAAATGATTGTGTATCTTTTTGTCCAAATGAATAGGTAAATTTTTTGAACTATTCATATTGTATGATCATAGGATCGTATAGATGACTTCTAGAGTATAAAATGGTTGAGGCCATTTTCACACTAAATGAGACATGATTTGATTAAAATAGTTCATACTATACGATATGGATTTCATACAAAAAGTTATTCAGAGCATGAAATTATTTTGTGCAGAATCGTACCAGACGAATCTATCAATTTTGAACTGATCGTACTGTACAATATAAGTTCTTACCCAGGTCAATAAGAGTACAAAATAAGTTCATACTGGATAGTACAAGAAATTTTGAATTGTTCGTATGTACGATTGTCGATTGTACTATACAATCATGGACGGTCAAATTAAAAAATTATAATTTTCTGGAAAGTTTTTTATATCTTTTATATATAAGGTCCTATAAATTAACTGTGTATGAAATCCTTCTTTATTTTTTCTTTGGAACAAGTGTGAGAGTGTTTGAGAGAGAGTTCTTACAAGTTGAGAGTGTGAAGGGTTCACAAGGTTACTTAAAGGTGAGAATCTCTTTGTAATTGTGGTAAATCTCTTCCTTACTTCTTTGAAGATGCTCAAAAGAAAATATTTGAAGAATATCTGGTTCTTTGCTCACACTTAGAGAGTGTGAAAGGATGATGGTACTCTGCCGACACTTGGAGAGTGTGAACGGATGATGGTACTCTGCTAATAATTGGAGGGAATGAAAGGACAACGATACTATGCCAACACTTGAAGGGTGTGAAAGGACGACGGTACTCTGCCGCACCAGGGATTGGTGGAAGAAAGGATTATTGTAAAGGCTTCTCCGCCTTATTGTGGGAGTGAAATGAGAATCACTTTGATAATAGTGTAATACTTGAACGAGTCCTCAGGGAGTAAACATAGGTCTAGTTGGACCGAACCACTATAAATTTTCTTATTCTTATTTCACTGCATTTTTACTTTTCTAGGTATTTAAATTTTTGCAGTTAAAAATTTTTAAATTGATAAAAATTTTCTTTGTGCACAATAAAAAAAGAAAACGGTTTTGTATAAAAATTTCTAAGAGATTTTAAAAATAACCAATCCCCCCCCCCCTAGTTAGCCTTGGGACAACTGCATTAGATTTAACAACATATACAGACTTTTCAAATTTAGTGATCTCTCTCAAAAAATCTTTTTTGGAGAGTTGATTAGCTTTGTATGTAAGAGTAATATTATAATTATTTATTTTAATCCTGTTTAATCTTGTTCCTACTATGTTTTAAATGTCATTGCATTAAAAATATAAAAATCCCTACCTAAATCCATCTATAGTGGTCGACTAATCCTTGATTGAAAAATAGACAGTGTTATTTCTTTTGTGAATTGGGATGTTAAACCCCTCTAAAAATTTTGAAAACTCTAGATCCCTAATTAAGAAAACACACAAAAATTTTCTATTCTTTTCATTAATTTTCTTGAGCCTAAATCCTTTCACTATA
This sequence comes from Dendrobium nobile, assembly GCA_022539455.1. Taxonomy (NCBI): domain Eukaryota; kingdom Viridiplantae; phylum Streptophyta; class Magnoliopsida; order Asparagales; family Orchidaceae; genus Dendrobium; species Dendrobium nobile. Next base: position 55,549,929 of record CM039735.1, read on the forward strand.
AGCCTAAACCCTAACTAGTCAATTTGGTCAAACAAGGTTTATATTGGACTCAATCGCTTCCATATGCATAAAAATAATTCTAAAATTCTATAAAAATTGTGAAAACTTCTAGATCACAATTAGAGACTTTTCTCTAACATTTGTGGCTATTTGATGATTTATGGATGAGTATTTAGGGAGATCTAGCCATTTGATATTAACCAAGTATTATCTGAATTTTTAATCCCTAATCATATGTTGACTCCTATTTTACTCCAAACCTTCACTCCATGGCTAAATCTACTCCACAAGCATATTTCTCATCAACAAAAGCCTTTCTCACAGAGTTACAAACCAATTTACCTTCACTAAGTGGCCTCTCCAACTAACCATACAATCAAGATTAAATTTACTCATCTTTAGTGAGTTGTGTCCTAAAACAGAGAGTTGAAGGAATAGAGTAACAACATCATAACCCTTAGACAATACTTATCGGATGAGATGGTTCTTGGGAACATATCATAATCATGCTAATGAATCCATATGACACTTGAGAGTACATTAATGATAAGATACTAACTTATACTCAATTTCATATTTATTATTTGATAAATGTTATAGATACCCATCTTTAATTTTCTTGTCATTTTCACAACTTACTTTTCAAAGGGTCAAGTTAATTGAGGAAAAATACATACTTGTACATGCTTATATAGTGATCTACATATACCTAATAGGTCTCAGTCATCGGACTTAGCTAAAGCAGCCGCATTACCAAAGAGAGGAACTCACATAAGGAGAATGTTACCTTGTATCAGGCTAGTTAGCCCACTTTATCAGGTCGTCGCCACTCTCCTTGAAGGATTACAACATGAAGACTCATCTCATAACACTAGGTGGAGGCATGACCATCCTTGATAAAATTCATGAGAGGACTTGTCTAAACCGATCAAAGCCCTCGTGGTTGTTCACGTCAAAAGGGGTCATTCACTCACTATAGTTATTTATAGCGATGGCCATTCGCTTATTCTGGTATCCTAAGCCTCATATTTACCACCGATTTAGCTTGTGCCTACATAGAACTAAATTTGAACCAAAGCCAACTACTAACCTCTTATCGAAATTGGCAATGATTTCATGCAATCCACCAACAATCATTGTTCTATTTTTTTTTTTGAACCATAAAATAAATTGATTTATATGATATTCAATAAAAAATAAAAAAATACAAAATTATTTCTATTTTGTATTAAAATGTAAAAACTAAAATAAAAGTTTCTTAAATTGCCTATTGATTTTTTTAATGTATTTTTAAAAGTGTTTCATGGACAAATTATATATATATATATATATATATATTACAATTGTGCCGTCTACAATTAATTTGTGAGGTTCTATGGTTTGGTGATAAGGCAATAATTTTATTTTATTTTTTCATTAAGTCTTTCGCTGAGTTTTGCCATCTTAACTTTTATCGTCCGGCCCCCTCGAAGACATTTAATGGCTACAATTCTTCTTCCCAACCTGCTGCCATCTCTTCCGCCTCTTCCGTTCCAGCAGCCTTCGCCTTGTCATTCACTCGCCAAGAATGTCGTAAAGTCACGCTCTCGAAATATATTTGTGTCCTGCTGCTCTTCTTCGTTGCGAGATCCGGTTCCCATCATGGCACAAGATTCATCTTCTTCTTTCGAAGATACCTTATTTCCTGAACTAGTTGCCGCTGATGGGATCGATGGGAGTCCCGATTTCAGGTAAAGAAACCAAATCTGATACAGATTAGTTGGACTTTTTCAAATTTCATTAGTTTTTTTTTTTAACTCGGACAACTATTAAATTTTTTTTATAATTTATTTTAAAGAGTTAATCTTCTCAATGCCACCGGTTGCTGGTTTCAGATGAATTATATGTTAAGTGACATGTTTCTTCCCTCGTCTGACAAGCTCGGCCTTTTTTTCGGGAATAGGGAACACATGCTGATCCAAAAGTGTATACTTGGTATTGTATATCTAGGCATGACCAATTTTCAAGAAATTTCTGCTTTTTTTGTCCTCATTGTGCTTCATGCACATAACACATTCTAATTCCTGGAGGGCTTTATGTTTTCTTTGAATCTAGGAATTCAGGAGAGTATATTAAAATTTTGCAGAATTGACTGATTAGTGTCTTTCAACATACACTAGCTGGATGCTTGTTTTTAGGAGACAAGTGAAAAGTATCATGACAAGAAGAAAGAAGCTTTTTGAGCTTTGTGACCTATACACAATAGTATGCTTTGCTAATAGCATGAATCAAAGTGAGATGAAAATTATTCAATATGCCAATAGAAAATATTTGTTCTCAACTCAAAAACATATGCTTATGGGCAAGGGCATGAACTTTGTATGTCTACATCAGTAGATATTTCAACAAGTTGATGTTGGACTATGCCAAAATAATTTATGTTCCTTAACAATTATCTCCCTCTCTTGGGATCCCTCTACACCAGCCATTACTTGCCCTTGAACATAACCTTTTCCAACATAATATGTTATTATGTTCCAAGAGGGCACACAATGACATGAAGCTACCATGGGAGTCACACATATTTGAATCTTTTTCAACCATTATAGAATATACCAAAGACCCATGGGAGCCACAAACTACATGATTTACTAAAACTGAGTTGAAAATTTGGCTCTTATACTAAAACTTCTCAAATGAAGGCTAAAATTGGACTTGATATATCAGTTGTCAAATTTATTTTCAGTTCATAAGATTTGCTTATGGATGATGGCCAATCACTTGTATTTCCATAGTCCTTACAATTATATTATTTAGGTATTGCATGTGAAAGCACTATATTCTTAACATATATGGCATGCTTTATGCTGTTTTAATTAAACTATAAAAAGTCTTGTGATTCAACTTATACATGATACTGTATTTTGTTGGCAAAACTATGCATTTGTATAATTGCATTGCATTTGTTTCCTTGAATGGTTTGCAAGTCATTATTCATTTTTCTGATACATTTACATGATGCACTCAAAAAATCAGAACAATGCATGGACCAAATCATCATGACCTTGGTCAAACCATACTTATACTTTGAAATGTTTGAATTACAAATTAATATTCACAAGGGGGTGCAAGACCTGTGGAAGAGAGGAAATTGTGAAAAGATGTAATGGTGAGGGGAGGATTCAAGGAGGTATAGCAACTATTCGTGGCTTTGGCTGGTGGCCCATAAAGGCCTTCAAACCTTGTCCTGGATTTGTTGCGTCTGGTGGGAGATATAGACGGCATGGGCAAAGCTTGGATGAGGTTGCTTTTGGGAGGACTGAAAGAGACATTTCTGTGAAGTTAAAGGCTATGTCCACGTAAGTGCAACATTATACTTATTCATCCTTAAATTTATCATGCTTCATTTATGAGATAGGTCTATTCTACAAATTTTATTACTATTTTCAAAACTTTTATTTTTTGTTTGTGTTATTAGTTTTTTGACATTATAATTGCATAATCATTTACATGATTAGCATATACATTTTTTTGTTATTTTCTCATCTAGTGTACTCTTTTTCAGGGATATTACTTGTCATGCCTCATAATCTAATTGAAGAATTAAAACCTGAACCTAACTTTTTTACCCCGGAGCTACTAATTCATCCAAAATGTACCAAATAGCATAAACTTTTATACAAAATTTTCATTCCAAAAGAATTATAATAAAATAATCTAGTACAAATCGTTCTACACATTAAAATATAAAAGAACTGGACTAACAAAATACCTTGATTGGACTAGCTCCTGGTGATCCTAACTTTATCACTCCTACTTAACTAGTTATTTCTCTTTCTTTGAAATTGTAAATACTTCATAGAGTGAGCAACGAAATTCTCAGTACACTATCTCAAAATCCTATTATAGAAATTAATATTTATATTTGTGCTTTATGCATCCCCAAAAATTAGCTTGATCGGACACAAATAAAAAATATATAAATAAGCTCATTCTCTCTTCATGAGTGGGGGGCTTTTTTGCTGGAAATTGAAGAGAACTTTGAGGCTTCAAGGATCCAAGAGTTGTGCCTAGGCACCACTACTGGTGAACTTCTATCGACCACCACCCAGCCATTACTATCTCCTGACCACCACCCATCCTCCGACCGTTGCTCGACTATGGTTCATTATCTTTAATCAGCTCTAACCACATTCTCTGTCTTAGATTAAACTCTTTTTGAGTAAATATATACCTCAAACTGTAGTGGTTAGTTTGAATATCATACCCCATTCTATATAGATAATATCTCCAGTTCTTCAATGTAAATATAATCTCCGCCAAATCTTGATCATGACTTGTATAATTTTTCTCATGCAATTTCAATTGATTGGAGGCGTAAGCAATTACTTCTCATTCTGCTGCATCACACATCCTAAACCTTTCAGTGAAATATCAGTATATATTTGGAATCCTTCAACACCGGTTGGAATGGTCAGCTCATGAGCTGGCACTAAACACTACTTCAACTTTTGAAAACTATCTTCGTACTCTGACGTCTAATCAAATGACACAACTTTATGGTCAATCGTGTAAAAGGGATCGCAATCTGCAAAATGTCTCTGACAAATTTTCTGAAGTAAACTGCCTTGCCCAGAAAATTATGAATCTTTGACACTGAACTTGGCCTCGGCCAATCCACCACAGCTTGTATGTTTTAAAGATCTTTAGATAGCCTTTCCTTGCTCCCCGCGTATGCAGAAATGTCACCAACTTCAATTAAAATTTGCACTTCAAGAATTTAGATATAATTTATGCTACCTTGAAGTCTCCAGAGTCGAATATAGACGATTTGCATGATCCTTTTCAGTCATTGAATATATCAGAATATCATTGATAAATATAATAATGAATTGATTTAGATACTCCCTGAACACCATGTTCACCAGATCTTTGAATACTACCAGTGTTCATTACTCTTAACTACACCAAAACTTATACATTCTATACCTGGTTCAACCTATAGTTGTAATATCATCTAGTTAGTCTTGAAAAAAAAATACCCACCATCGACAATACCTTATTCAATTGCATGGGCTCCCACCATAATATGCAATGTGGATCGATGTAGAGGAGTTGTTTAAGGAATACCTAGCCTTTGACCTTGTGGAACAGGTGAAATTTTCAATTGTAGAGGGCATTGATACACATGTCAATGATACTACCAAAGACCAAGCGATAAGCAATGAGCGAACATAATGGATTCAAAACATTCTATTCATGTTGAGAGACTTCCATTTAAGAAACTAGAAGTGAGCGTGGTTGGATTATTTTGATTTGAGTAGAGTTAAATGTTATATTCTGTTATAGAGTAGTGCATGTGTCAATAGTTTATTGGTCTAGTGAAAAGTCGTAGTTAGAAATTTTTGGTACCTTTTTCCCTTCCAATTATTGTATTTATGGTATAAGAAAATGGGAGAAGAGTACATTTGAAGTACATTGTGTTAAATGAAGGCAATGAAAAAACATTGTTGCGGATCTATGGCTTATAATTTTGATGATAGCAAACATTCTTTTTTCTCTACAACTTTCTTATCTACTGACATTTCAGGTTCACACGATCGGACTGCAATTTGGAATCAACTCAAGATTGGGTAGACTAGGTCTGAGTCAGTTTGTACACTTTTTCCTTTCTCGAGTCTATTGTATTTGGTGTGGCTGGCTCCTGATGCTTTGTAACTTGGAAGATTTTCTGACTGTTCCTTAGAGTTTACTGTTTTTGGTAACATCGTCCGGGACGATTTTATATCGTCCAGGACGATCGGTTCAAAAGCAGAAACCCTAATTATTTATGATATTTACCTAATACAAGAGAATTCAAGATGATGGTTTAAAATTGAATCAACAAAATTTTGTACTATATAATTCATATTGTATAATTTGAGCAAATAAAGAGTGTTGGTACGATTTTTTATTGAATGATATGATTTTTTATCTAATGTTCCGATCCAATATCCTGGAACATGAAATTAAATTAATTGTATTATATAATATATATCATATAGTTCGATCAAACAAAGAATAATTTTTAGAGTTTCCAACTGCTTGAAGTAATTGTATTGTACAATCTATTGACAAGATTAAACAATCAGGTCAACAATTCTAATGATTGGCCTATTTATGTTTCTAACTTTAAAGTAAAATTTCTTTGCATGTCAATATGAGCATACTAACATACTAAAAGAATCCAAAATTTTGAAAACGGAATTAAATGAAAAGTTATTATGCATTTAAATGAAAAGTTATAATACATGAAGTGCTTCAATGTGCATATAATATATTAGAAATTGATATTTTGCACTGTCGTGAAATTGAGCTTGACCTTCAGTTTGAGGCTAAAATTATTAAAGTGTAAATGCAAAGTTATGAAAGCAGATCATAGAGCTTAAAACATTTATATCTAGCCTCATACTTATAAACTACCTATGAGGGTACCCCACGCATCATTCTCTTTCAGGATGAAGAGTCATTAGACAGATTATCACATTCATTTTGTGAAGTGAATTGCTCACAAATTTGCACACATTGAATCCACCAGAACACTCAATATATTTGGACGCCTATGGTCTCAAAGGCATAGCATAATACACATTCATTACATATCATTGGGAGACTCAAACTTTTTTGGTTTCTAAGATTACAACCTAGCATATTTTGTAAGTTAACATTCACAAAAATCCTTTGAAGATATGTGGTGTCTGGATAGCGGATGCTCACGACAATGAATGCTCGCGATAGACAATAGGAGATAAAAGTCACTTCATCTCGTTCAAGTCCAAAAGTAGCAAAAAGATAAGTCTTGGTGAGAATATCCCTAAAAATGTAATTGGCACTGGTACTATTGGTAAGGTCAATATTAAAAATATCTTATAGTTGAAGGGTTAAATCATAATCTCTCAAGTATTAATCAACTGTGTGATGAGGATTTTGATATCAAAATTTATTCTGACCAATGGTTATTTGTTCTAAAATGATAAAATTATTTTTGAAGGAAAGCATATTAATAATGTGTATATCATTGACATAGATTTTATGAGTAGATCTAAGGAATTGTATTGTTTGGAAGTCATTGTAGATGATCCTAGTTGTAGCACAGGAAAGTGTCATATTAGCATGAGAACACTAAAACAAATCATTCACATAGATTTGGTTAGAGAGATATTGAAATTAGATTTTAATAATGAATGTTTATGTGATACATATCAGCTAGGAAAATAGGTTAGATTTTCATTACAGTCAATTAAGGATATGATTACCTTTAGCCTATTTGAAAAAGGTTGGTACTATTTTTAATTATACAAATTAATCTAATATCTTGGGATGAGAAGTTTAACTAAACGTATTGTACGATATATTTCATATAATCTAATTAAATATAGTATGTTTTTTAGGGTTTTAGGCTGGTTGAACTAATTGTATTATTCTTAGAGACATGATATATATGAGTTTGTTGCTACTAATAAAAGTGTTAGGACCATATTAAATTTTGCTTTATCTTTTAATTTTATAATGTGCTTAGGTGGATGTGTGTCTTTATTCTTAGAGACATGATACGAAACGAGCATATACATGAAAAGGTTGGAGTAGCTCCCGTGGAAGATAAGATTAGACAATGTTGACTTAGATTGTTTGGTTGCATAAAACGGAGGCTTTCTGATGTTCGATTAGGAGAGTAGATGTATTAGATTTAACTTATATTAAGAAAGGTAAAGGCAGACCTAAAAATTCTTGGTTAGAAAATATTATTTATCATATTTAAATCATAATTTGACCATTAACAGGACACAATGGAGAAAAATGATTCATGTAATCAACCCAACGTAGTGGGATTAAGGTTTGATGTTGTTATTGTTGTTGTTGTATGATTTTGTAATTGCTAACACCTTATTTAAGAGAAAAGAGAGGAGCATCTCAGCATTTATAAGAATGAATTTAGTAAACTCAGATTGATTATTTCCTTATAAGAAAAATAGATCATTTATATTGCAAATATTATAAAATTTTTTTAAGTGAAAGTTTATGTATCAAATATCATTTATTAGTTTTGGACTTTAAGATGAAGGGGACAATACAAAAAATAAAATAAATTTCATCCCTGGATTAGATGAGGACATTTAAAGAATACTAAAAAAAATATTTTAAAAAGCAAAATTCAAGATTTTATGATTTTGATTATACATGAGGAAGCTAATATTATGTAGAAAAAGTTAGCTAATGATATTAAGAATGTTGCAAATGATGTACTTGGAGTATCATAAGGAAAAACTCTTAATATAAAAAGTAGTTTGTGGTGGAATCAAACTTTGCAAGAAAATGTTGACCAGTAAGCAGTGAACCAGACTCAGCCTACATACCTGACCGACTCCACCTCAACCCACGTCCGAAACCACCCGCGATCGGACAAACCACTCCCCAGGATCTCTCACAGCACAAAACAACGATACCCATACCATTTTTATTTTCATGCTCTCAGAATCAGATAGGCACATAAGAACAGAGCAACAGAAGAGAGGGGATTCTACACATACCTCTAACGCGGGAACCGCACACGACCTCCCACCAGACTTGATCTGCCGCTCTGGTCTTTGACTTCGACCTTGCCTGCCAACTCCAGTCGCCTACTCTCGCCGGCCCAACTTCCACGTCGCCGAATCTCAGTGCCCGATCTCGTGCCCTAGCTGACGCAAAACTCCCCCCTCAAGCTGCAAACGCCAACTTCTACTACTGGACGCCGCCTCTGGCCAACCCGCCTGAAGCCCGCCGAGGAGGGTGTTTTGCGTCCATATATTTTGTTTTAGACATACTCAAACGAAAGCCTTTAAACTCTAAGACTGACCTTCATAATTCAATTTTACGTTCAAGTTCCTCTTTAGCAAATCCCTCTCTAGCAAATTCTTTGTTATTGAAAATTAATTTTGAATCTTTATTTAATTCATTTTATAAGATGGTGGTGAGACCTGCAATGCTCTATGGTGCAGAATGTTTGCCATTAAAAGAGAAGCATAGTACTAAGTTAAGTGTTGCAAAAATGAGGATGCTCAGGTGGAGTAGCTCCAGTGGAAGATAAGATCAGAGAGAGTCCTCTTCAGATGGTTTGGTCACATAAAACGACGGCCTTCCGATGACCCGGTTAGGAAACTAGAGATATTAGATTTGACTTATATAAGAAAGGTACAGGTAGACCTAAAAAGACTTGATTAGATAATATGAAAAATTATCTTTCTTTATTAGATTTAAACGAGAATTTGACTTTTAACAGGGCACAATGGAGAAAAAGGATTCATGTAGTCGACCCCACGTAGTGGGACAAATGCTTGATGTTGATGTTGTTGTATTTGATTCTTTTTATGTTGACAGCCAAGCATTAATAAGTTGAGATAAATTTGTATGAATTTAATCTTTCTTATTTCTCCTTGTTTTAAAGGAGTTGCTTCATGTTCTATGAAATTTAAATTTTGATTTAGCCTTTTGGCCATAACTGACCGCATCATGATAAGGTTTGATATGATGACAACAACAACAACAAGCCTTTATCCCATTACGTTGGTCGATTACATGAATTCTTTTTTCTTTATTGTGTCCTGTTAAGAGTCAAATTCTCATCTAAATCCAAAAAAGATCATTTCTAATATTTTCTAACTAAGTCAGGCCTAGATCTACTTTTATTAACATTAGTCAAATCTACTGCATTTACTATCTTAACCAGGTTATCGTAAGGCCGACGTTTTATGTGACCAAACCATCTAAGACCTCTCTTTAATCTTATCTTCCACTGGAGCTACTCCAACCTTTTCACGTATATGCTCAATTCGTATCCTTTCTTTAAGAGTAAAGTCACTCATCCACCTGGGCATCCTCATCTCTACAACACTTAATATTATACTTCTCTTCCACTGGCCAACATTCTACACCAAAAAGCATTACACGTCTCACTACCATCTTATAGAATTTCCCCTTAAGTTTGAGAGGGACTTTTTTATCACACAACAAGCTTGATGCATTCCTCCACTTCAACCATCCAACTTGAATTATACTAATAATATTCCTATCTATTTTACCATCACCTTGAATAATAGACTCAAGATATCTAAAATAAGTGTTCTTATTAATGACTCGATCGCCCAAAGTTTCAATCCCCCCACTAGATATATTATTACTAAAATTTCACTTCATATATTCAATTTTAGATCTACTCAAATGAAAGCCTATAGACTCTAAGGTTGACCTCCATAATTTATGTTTACCTTCAACTCGCTCTCTAGTCTTATCAACAAGAAGAATATAATAAACAAAAAGCATACACTAGGGTACACCCTCTTGCAAATGTCTAGTGAGAACATCCATGACTAAAGCAAAAAGATGTGGCCTTAAGGCTGATCCTTGATGTAATCCAACTGAAGTAGGAAAATACTTGGTCAAACCATCTTGTGTTTGAACACAAGTACCAACTCTTACATACATATCTTTAATGACTTAAATATAAGTATTATTAACCCCTTTATTATGTAGAACTCTCCATAGAACTTCTCTTAGAAAATTATCAATGCTTTCTCTAAATCAATAAAAATCATACGTAGATCCTCCTTATTCTCTCTTTACTTCTCCATCAAACATCTCAATAAATGTATAGCTTCCATAGTAAACCTACTTGGCTTGAATCCAAATTGATTTTGAGAAACATTAGTGTCACACCGCAACCTATGCTTCATAACACTCTCCTATAATTTTAAAGTATAACACATTAACTTAATTCCTCCTTAATTCGCACAATCGTGTGCATCACTTTTATTCTTAAAAATAAGAATCGATACACTCATTCTCCACTTCTATAGCATCTTTTTAGTCTTCAAAATAATATTAAAAATTTTAGTAAGCCAAAAAATTCCTTCGTCTCCTAAGCATTTCTACATTTCTATTGGAATATCATCAAGTCAACAGCTTTTTCACATTTCCTTTTCTTTAACGCCTCTTTAACTTCAGTTTCATTAATACGCCTATAAAAACAAAAATCATTATTTTCATTTAGGGTGTTAAGGTCACTAAAGTCAATCATATTCTCATAATTTTCATTGAACAGTTTAGTAAAATATCTTATCCACCTTTGTTTAATATCCTCTTATAAGAAAAACACTTTTTAATCTTTATTCTTAATACACTTCACTGAACTAAATCCTTAATACTCATATCTCTTTGTTTGACTAACTTATACATATCTCTTTCGCCTTTGTATCTAGTCTATTATATAAAACATTAAAAGCTAAAATCTTTGCATTGCAAATTACTTTCTTAGACTCCTTACGGGTCTTATCTTTTCTAATTATTAGAATTTTTACAGCTAAATCTTTATAATAACTTTTCTTATATTTTATCTTTTCTTGCACATTTTGATTCCACCACCAACTATTTTTATTATTAGTAGTTTTTCCCTTTGATACTTCAAGCATATCTTTTGCAAAATTTTTAATATCACTAGTTACTTTTTTCCACATGACATTAGTATCCTCATGTACATGCAAAATTTTAAGATCTAGAATCTTATTTAAAAAATTTAATTTATTAATATTTTTAAAATGTTCCCATCTAATTCTAAAACAATGATTTACTTTATTTTTAATTTTCTGTCTCTTCATCTTAAAGTCCAAAATTGATAAGTGATAATGGAACATTAACCTCATTCCCGGGAAGGACTATCATCTCTTTTCAAAGGTTACCGGGTCCTTTTGAATTTTTTTTTTTTAATCCTTCTAGAAAGTTTTTGGTACGTCTGGAAGATTCATGGTAAACTTAATATATATAGAGAAGTTTATCCGAGCCTACTGGATCAGAGTTTATTCGGTTTCATTAGTCATCTAAATGTAAAAACAAACTTGAACGTAGCCCCACTGCAATACAGATAGTCTTTGCAAGAATCAATCTTCAGGAAATACCAAATACCCTTTTTCTGTATTAATGTTGTAACTCAACCACTTTTGTAATTGGATGAATTGAACTCTGTACAGCAGGATGAATCAAGGTCCAAGAAAGCTTAAAGAATGATGGAAGCCAAGTAAAACTGCTGTATTCAGCGCTGGAAGCAGCTCAAAGAGATCTTTGGATGTCTTTGCAAAAGACGGAGCTTGCCATCTAACAGTTGATCCTTTGTAGTGAGAAGAAGCAGAAGAGTATCTGAAACTGTATTCTTCATGAAGTGTTATTTAATTATTTACAGTAATATTTAAGGTTTGTGTTGATGCTCACCAGAACTTTTTCATTTTTCTGGTACTAATTATTTTGTGGTCTATATCCAATTCATGAAATGAACTTGTCCTTAGATATGTAATCCTCATGATTTTTAATATCATCATCAGCATCCCCATCAATAACCTTATCCCAATTGTTTGGGATCAGTTCTATGAATCATCATTTATTTATTTGTTTTGATTGTCAACGAGGTGGTAACTCGTTTTTCTAAATGGATCTTCGTGCAAACTTCTTGTCATGTTATTTTTATCTAAAATTTTTTCTCGATAACCTTTAAGATGAAATCTGTTAGTCCTTGAGTATATTTTTGTAGGGGTGTAAGTGAGCCGAGCCGGCTCGAGCTCGACTCGTTTATGGGCTCGCGAGCCGAGCTTATCGAGCTCGAGTTCGAGCTCGTTTAGTAAACGAGCTCGAGCTTGAGCCGGCTCGGCTCGTGAGCTTGCGAGCCGGCTCGAATTAATATTTATATATTTTTAAATAATTTTATTTTATTTATTAAATATAAATATAAAAAAATAATAATAACACCTAATTTTTATTTAAATGTTAAACATTCTATATATATATATTTTAAATTTTTATCTAAGTTTTAAAAATCCCGCCTAATTTTTTAAAATTTTAAAAATCCCGCCTAAATTTAAAAATTTCCGCCCATGGCTGTTGCGAGCTGGCTCGAGCTCGTTTACAATTAGACGAGCTCGACTATCGAGCTCGACTCGAGCTCTAGATCGAGCTCGCTTTCCATGTAACGAGCCGAGCTCGATAAGGGTATAAACTTGACTCGACTCGACTCGTTTACTCGATAATTTTTGGCTTACCTTTTATTTAGAAGATGCCATTTTCATTATTTCTTAGGTATGATTTCTCTCACTTTATCTCTCTTACTTTTACTTCAAATTCATCCTAATATTATCATTTTTTGCCACTTCAATTTTTATCCAATCATTTTTATTTGTACAGCATATTATATATAATTATTTACGCCTTCAAGTTTTATAAAAAATTTAAGCTTTATAATGATTTTTGTTTAGTTTAGCCACACGAGTGATCAAGTGAATTGGAAGTACAGCGAGCACTTATAATTTTCTTTCAAAATCACATAGATGCAAATCCAAATGAGCAAGGCATGCGGATGTAAATAATTATTCAATTAAAAGCATACGAACATACCATTGCTCAAATGTTGGTGACAAGTTTCATAGGATGCATTAGACTAATATGTTTGTTAAGTGTTAACCATAATTTATATGATATTATATAAAAATATATTAGAAAAGAAACTTATGACAAACTAAATCAATCCTACAAGTGCAACATAACACAAGTGATTAATTATGTAATTTATATGTTAAAATACAATTACACAAGTGATTGATCATCTACTTCGTATGATAATATAAGTGAGCCCAATGACTATTAGGCGATAGTAGAATCATTAAACACCGAATTTGCTAAAAAAATGTTTACGCAACAAAGTTTTGATATGATATTTATGCTATATAGATAAATTAACTTTGGAATACAAGTAATAACATCCTTTTGAATACATGTAATATATCTGTTCAATCAGAACAATGTAAAAGCATTGACTTGTGAATCAATGAATGAATGTTTAAATATAAGCAATCATAATAAAATATGTAAGAACTAAAACTAGTTTTTTTTTTTTGTTGAGAAAATGCATCATTGCATTAGAAATGGAAAAAAGTTATTACAAACTAATAATTCAAATCTAACGAATTGAATTCATCCTTCAAAATATACAAGAATGAAGGAGGAATCTCAATGTTAGTAAGATCATGCCAAATAAAATTTTTGCTCAAAGCTAAATTAGCGCAACAATCCGCCAATTTATTACAATTTCTATTAGTAAAGCTAAAAGAAACTTAACTAAATTCTCTTATGAAGGATAACTCATCTTCAATAATATCTTTATTCTTCAATCTCTTGAAAGCTTGTTGAAGAATCTTAATGATGTTGAAGTTATCTTCTTCAATAATGCCATCCAATCTTGTATGAAATCATTTATCATGTATGCCTCTTGTAGCTCCAATTGGTATATGTCCCAATGCAAGTATTGAGTTCCAAATGCAAGTAACATCCTGCCTTTATCATCTCTACAAACTCCAGCAGCTCTGGCCAAATTTTTGCTTCTTAAGGCTTCATCCACATTGATCTTTATCCATCCGGGTGGAGGAGAATGCCAAGAAGAAAACAGCTTACGCTGATAAACATCCCAGTTATCCAATTGGATATTGAAAGCCGGTGTTAGAACAACCATAGATATAGAGTTAGCTTCAATAAATAAATCTGAGTCTTCTCTTCCTTCATGAACCAGTAACATACCATAAAAACTGCAGTGTAGTAAAATGTTCACAATAATCGGATTCTTGCCTGACATCCTTTCTAATTCTTTTAAACATTCAGCCAAGCTACCAAATTGAGGTACCTGAAATCCCCATCTATTGATCCATACTATCACCCTCCTTAATTTGCCACAAACTCCAGCAATATGATTGTTATCTTCCTCTTCATCACATCCCCTCGGGCAGCCTCTATAATTACTCAGTCTTCTGTGTGAAAGGAATGAGTTGCTTGGAACTACCTCCTTGTGCATTCTCCACCAAAATAGTTTAACCCTTGCCATTAGTTTAACTTCCTTCAACCAATTCCAGAAATCACAATCTGCCTCATCCTTATGAATATAATCTTGTGAAATAGCTGCCATGGAACGACATGTTACTTTCCACTTCAATTCTATTTGATCCAATCCTTGATCAATATAGATTGGTATTTTTAAAGTGACTTCAATCAATTGCCTTCCAAAAAACATTTGAAGATGATCCATGATCCATTTGCCATTCGAGATAAAGAAGTTCAAGCTATAATTGCTGATCTCCTTATTGCTTCAAATATTGGCCATTTTGAGATATTCTTATCCAATATCCAAGAATCATGTAGCCAATCAACCGAGTTCCCATTAGAGATTCTCCATCTTACAATATTTGTAAGATATTTAGCTCCATTGCACAAAATTTTCCAAGTTGAAGAACTCCCTTCTTCCCTTGATTCTTCCATAAATCATCTCCATATCTAGCTCTTAGGATACTATTGAGCAAAGTATCATGCTTCATGTAGAATTCCCAAGAAAACTTAGCCCATAGATGTCCCACTTTAGCAACAGCCGAAAAAAGACCTCTCCCTCCTTTTTGTTTTGGTTGACATAACTTTTTCCAGGATACATAATGCATACCCAAATTCCCATTCTTCTTATTCCACAAGAAAGCTCTACACATTTTATCAAACTCTTTTAACATCCCCAAAGGCACCAAGGAAAGAGTTGATAAGAAAATTGGAATAGATAAGAAAGCTGATTTTATCAATACCATTTTACCTTCCAATGTGATAAAGTTCTTCCCCCAAACTTTTTATTTATTCAGAGCAAATTCCATAAGATTATTGAAATCCGATCCCACCATCCTCTTAAGAGTTAGCTTAATACCTAGGTAGTTCATTTCCCTAACAGAGTTGAACCTCAAAACATTTTCAATCTCCTTCTTCCTCATTCGGTTTACTGTTTTCCCGAACATCAACATCGATTTCTTGTGATTCACCTTTTGCCCAGTCCATTTGCAGTACTTATTCAAAATATTTTTCACCTTTTCGATCTTCTTTAAGTTGGCTTCAGAAAAAACTAGAATATCATCGACATAAAGCAAATGAGACACTCTAGGTGCTTTAGGAGTAATTTGAATGCCCATCTTCCTTCCACTTTGATAAAAAACATCATATAGGATTTGGGAACACAATATAAAAAGAAAAGGGGATAGGGGGCACCCTTTTCTAAACCCACTCCTAGCCTCAATCCAATTCGACTTGTTCCCATTGATCAAAATACAAAATTTTGGATCCAAAATGCAATTCATAATCAAACCAGAGAATTTACTAGGGAATTTAAAGTGGATAAGAACTTGCCTCAAAGCTTGCCAACTCATACTGTCATATGCCTGTTCCATATCCACTTTGATAGCCATAAATCCTTTATTTGCTTTTGAGCATCGGATTTTGTTGATAACCTCTTGAGCCAAGAGTACATGATCTGATAATGATCTACCTTTTAAAAAGCCACTTGAACACTTGAAATCACCTTGTGAATCACCATCTCCAATCTGTTAAGCAAAATTTTTGCTACTAATTTATAAGTAGTCATGCATAGGCTAATTGAACGGTAGTCTGCTGGATAAATTGGACTTTGCATTTAGGAATTAACACTATCAACGTCTCCTTCCAATTATGATTCATAATTCCTATTTTGAGAAATATTTCAATAGCATTCCAAACATCTTGTTGAATTACCTTTCAGTAGCATTTAATAAATGATAAGGTGATCCCATCTAGGCCCGGTGAAATGTTCTTCCCCAAGTTGTCCACCACAACTTGAAGTTCCTCCTTAATAAATTCAACATCCAATTTGAGTTGATCAGCTATTTTCAAGACAGCAAACGGTTTCGGCCAGCCTTCCATCACGCATTCTCTGTGTCTCCACTTTGACTTGAAAAAATCTGAAAAAATACTTTCTACTTCATAGAGCTGATTCGTCTAGACTCCATCTTCATCTTTAATGTGTTTAATCCAATTAGAGTTCCATCTAGCATTTGCAAATGAGTGAAAGAAAGCAGAATTTGCATCACTCTCTTCCTACCACCTAGCCTTAGCTCTTTGTTTCCACCATATATTTAGTCTAGCCAAAGTACAATTCAGTTCGTTAACCTTTGATCAGAGCGCCAGTAGCTTTTCCTCATTGAGCAGCCCCTCAGCCTCTTCTAATTGAAGATCATAGATCTCTTCCTTCAAGGAATCTCTCATCATATTTAAACATTTAAACTTCGCCTTGCTCCAATAGAAAAGTGCCTTTAGAGTTCTTTTAAACTTCAAGTTTAAGGAAATGGCTAGATCACTTCCCCCACACTTCTTCCAAGTTTTTTTCACTATAGCAAAAGCCCCATGGTAAGTTGCCCACATATCCTCAAATTGTATATCTTTGTAGTGAGGCTTCACAAGTTTGAACACCTCCAAAATGATTGGGTAATGGTCCGATACAATACGAGACAAATGCTTCACCAATGCTAGATGAATGGAATTCATTGCAGTATAATTTATAATACATCTATCTAGTCTTTCTAAGATGCAGCCCCCTCCGGATTTGTTGTTGCACCAAGTAAATTTGGGTCCAATAAACCCAACTTCATGAAAGTCACTGTTGCTCATAAACATCTTTATATCTTAGCTCCTTGAGAGAATAAAAATTTCTTGCCTCCTCTCTTCTCCTCTTGTGACAGAATACAGTTGAAGTCTCCCCCAATAAAAGCAAGTTTGTTGATAGCATTTACCTTCTCCAAATTCTCCCATAAAGACTTCCTATTTAGCATATTTCTGTTAAGAGAGTTGCTATTTGCATGTTTTACATTCTTGCAACTTGTATAGTTTTGATGATTCCAAATATTATTATTTTATGTGTAGTTATCTCCTAACATTTTGTTTGGAAGATTTGTATTTGCACTTGTGTATACTAACATTTCAGGAAATTCGAACTCCAAATTATGAAGACATCAAATCAAATTCAACATATAATCCTTTGCAAATTAAATCTTTAACATGTTCTTTGAATTGAGAGAGAGTGATTGTAATTGAGTGAATAAAAACACACACATACACACTTAAGTAGATCTTACAAAATTTATACTGATCGTACGGAACGAACCTAGTTCATACGGGATGATCAGGTCAGTTATCTCCTCGTAAGAGCAATAGAACGAACATGAATTGGAAGAAATTTTTCTAAGTCCTGATCGTCCAGGATGAAATTATTTTCGTCCCAGGATGAGTTAGGCTCTATAAAAATTTCATTCAGACAAAATCTATAATTGTGCCAGGACGAGTTGGGCTCTGTGAAAATTTCGTCTAGACAAAATCCAAATCGTCCCAGGACGATTTCTTCTCTGTAAAAATTTCATACAGACGAAACTTATAATCGTACCAGGACGAGTTGCCCTTTGTAAAAATTTTGTCGGGATGGAGTACTGTTTGTCCCAGGACGAAGTGAATCAACACTTCACTTTTAGACGTCGTTCTGCACTTTTTGGGAACCTACCTATGGAATAACTGATCGTCTAGATGAACCTAGTTCGTACGGGACGATCCATCTCATGTTAACTTGAATATTTTGTAGTTTTGGATGGGTTTTCTTGTCTCTCCTATAAAAGGTCCAATTTTTACTTCCACCCAATCTTTTTGCTCATTGATCTTCGTGCCTATTGAAAGAAGAGTCAAGGAGAGAGTGTGAGAGAGCATTCAAAGGAGGATTCCTACCACTATGGCGTGAAGGTTTCACTTGGTGTTCAAATGTAAGAATCTCTACTTGTGATTTGGGATTACTTCACTCTTTTCTTTCTTCCTTCTAGATTTCTTGTGAGGAGATCTGTCAAGGAGATCCGGTTCTCCGCCGACACTTGGAGAGTGTAAACAGACGGAGGGTTCTCTGCCCACACTAGGAGAGTGTGGACAGTCGAAGGGTTCTATGCCCACACTAGGAGAGTGTGAAAGGCCAAAGGGTTCTCTGCCCACACTAGGAGAGTGTGAAAGGATGGGTGGTTCTCTGCCAATATTGGGGATAGCGTAAAATGACGATGGTTCTCTACCGCACCGGGTAGTGGTAGAAAGAGTGTTTGTAAAGGCTTTTTAGCCTTGCTGTGGGTGCAAAAGGAGAGATACTTTTGGTATTAGTGCAATACTCGGAGGGTGCCTCCAGGGAGTGAATGTAAATCTGGTTTAGACCGAACCACTATAAATCTTGTGTCTTTTATTTTTTACTGCTTTTTATTTTCCGCATTTTATTTTGTTCTAAAAATTGTGGTTGAAAAACTTTTTTTAAAAATTCATTAAAGTTTATTTTCGATTCAACATACTCAAGAGGGATAATTTTTTAAAATACCAATTCACCCCCTCTCTTGGATAGCCTTGGGACATAAGCTTAGGTTTAACAACCTAATTCATAGTGAACGAGTTTCAACAAGTGGTATCATAGCTTTGATTCAAAATTATAATTTTAAACTACTTTTTAATTAACGTAAATGGCTACATTTGGAGACCGAAATACACATGAGGGTTACTCTATTACTAGACCTCCACTGATTGACAATATACCTTTTGAATTTTGAAAAACACACATGTCTACTTTCTTACAGTCACTTGATTATCGTATGCAAATCTTAGTCCAGGAAGGATATACAAAACCAACTAGATTAGTTGATGGAGTTAGAGTTGAAACACCTTTTACAGACTGGACAGTAGAAGAACATGACTTAGCACAACTAAACGCCAAATGTTTGAATAGTTTCTTTTGTGCTTTAAAATCGAAAGACTACATGCGAGTTTTCACTTGCAAAAGTGGAAAGAATATATGTGATAGACTTTGTATAACATATGAGGGGACTAATGAGGTTAAATAATCTAGACTTAATATCTTATTGCATGATTATGAACTATTTCTCATGAAACCTAATGAATCCATTTCTGACATGTACACAAGATTCACACAAATAGTCACCTCTTTGCATGCACTTGGTAGGGAACTAACGAATGCTAAAATGGTTAATAAGATTCTTCATTGTTTACCTACTACTTATGATGCTAAAATTACTGCAATTACAGAGTCTAAGGATTTAAACATTTATTCTATTGACAATCTTCTTGGTTTGCTTATTGCTTACGAGCAAGGAGTTAGCCAAAGAAAGATTGATGTAGGTGAACCACGAAAGGAGAAGAACATAGCACTGAATGTGGAAGAGTTTGAGAGTGAACACTTACAACCTTAGGATGAAGACGACATTGCATTGATGACTAGACAATTCATAAGTTTTCTGAAGAGGAAGCAAAAGAGATGCCAACAATGGAATAGCGGTAAATTTAATAGAAATACCAAGTTTTCAAATGATGTTATTTGTTATGAGTGTAGAAAACCTGGACATATAAAGACGGAATGCCCAAAACTCAAAGCAAATCCTAGCAAGGAGAAGGTAGAGGAGAAATCATTTTTGAAGAAGGGCAAGAAGAAGTTCCAATGAGCTTTTTGGGCTGACTTAGCTTCGGACTCGTCAGAAACAAAAAAGGAAGAGGAAGTCACTAATCTATGCTTAATGGCCGACAATCTTGATCGGTCAGATCAAGGAGAGGTATGTGACTTAACTTATTATGAACTTTTTAAAGTTTCTGAACACATGCATGAATCATATAGGAAAATGAAGAAAATGCATGCTAGCCTTAGTTTAAATTGGAAGAGCTTAAAAAGGAACATGAAATGCTTAGGAAAGATCATGCTTTGATTGATAACAACCATATGAAATTTCTTGATGAGTTTGATGACTTGAATAAAAATCATGAGAATTTAAAATCATCCTATGCAGAACTCGAGAAAGATTTTAAGAACTTTAAGGATGAATCAGAGAGCAAATTATATAAAATTAATTATTTAAATCAAATTTTGGAAGATATGAATTCATTTAACATATTAACGATAAAAGGATAGCTCCTAAACTTGAAAATTTTACTAATCCTATTCTGTATCCTAAATTTATGCAATCCCTAAATAGACAGATAAATGATAGAAGACTTAGAAATCCTTTTCCTAATGTCAAATGTAATAATTGTAGATTGCTTGGACATATAGCTCACACCTATTCTTTGAAGATGAAAACTAATTTGGTGTGGAGACCTAAGATGCATAAACCTAGACATATTATACTTGCATCTGATTATAAATTGTCAAAAGGAGGACCCAAACTTGTTTGGGTTTCCAGGTCTAACATTTTATAATTTTGCAGGGACGCTCTCACACAAGACCTCGTGAGAGCATATAGTACCTGGACAGCAGATGTTCAAAGCATATGACTGGAGATACTACTCAATTCATAACGCTGGAAGCCAGGAGTGGAGGCAAGGTTACACTTGGAGATAATACCACAAGGAAGGTGGTTAGATCAAGTATGATTGGAAATTTTAAGAAATTTTTCATAGACAATGTGTTATTGGTTGAAGGCTTAAAGCATAATTTGTTAAGTATAAGCCAGCTATGTGATAAGGGTTATTATGTAAATTTTTTTCCTACTAGCTGCATATTAAGCCTAAATGATAAAGATGTTTTGAATGGTAAAAGGGTAAACAATATTTACATGCTAGATTTAAATTGCATTAATTCTCCTACTGCTTTTTGTTTAAAAACTATAACTGATGAGTCATGGCTATGGTATAGGAGACTTTGTCATTCTAGCATGAAAAATCTTAGGAAGATTACCCAAAAGAACTTAGTGAGAGGTATACCAAAACTAGACTTTACTAAGGACCACCTTTGTGATGCATGTCAATTAGGAAAGTAGGTGAAGTCCTCTTTTCAGTCCAATAAGAATCTTAGAACTAATAAACTATTGGAAATTTTGCATATGGATCTATTTTGACCAGTTGGAACTGGGAGTTTAGGAGGGAAGGTATACGGATTTGTGATTGTGAATGATTACTCAAGATTCACATGGGTTAGATTTCTATTTTATAAGAGTGAATCATTTGAGAAATTTAAAAATTTTTTGACTTGGATTCAAAGGAAATTAGGGTGTGAAATTATTTCTATTCAAAGTGATCATGGAGGAGAATTTGAGAATGAAAAATTTGAAGAATTTTGTAAGAAGAAAGGAATTGATCACAACTTTTCTACATCTAGAACCCCTCAGCAGAATGGGGTAGTCGAAAGGAAAAATAGAACATTAATAGAAGCCGCCCGAGAAATGTTGGCAGAATATTCACTTCCTAAATATTTTGGGCTAAGGCGGTTAGCACTGCATGTTATGTTCTTAATTGGGTGAATGTAAGATCTAAGTTAAATAAAATACCCTATGAGTTGCTAAAAGGGAGAACACCTAATTTATCTCATTTGCATATTTTTGGTTGCAAGGTGTTCATACGTAATAATGGAAAATCAGCCTTAGGAAAATTTGATCCAAAATCAGATGAAGGAATTTTTGTTTGATACTCAAGTATTGGAAAATCTTATAGAGTATTCAATAAAAAAACTTTGGTAATTGAGGAGAACACATATATTATATTTGATGAATCTGGTAATATGGAAGAGCCAAATGTTGTAGAAGATGAGATTGAGGATAACTCCCAAAAATTTGATAAAATAAATTTGAAAGAAAATGTGGAAGAAAATTTGGAGATAGAAAATCCTTTGCATAGAGATTTGAGATTTTCTAAAAATCACCCAAGGGAATTGATCATAGGTGAACCAAGTGAGGGTGTAAGGACTAGGCGTGGATTAAATAAGAAACTCAATCATTCAGCCTTCTTTTCAACTATTGAACCCACTAATATTGATCAAGCACTTTCTAATGAATTTTAGATTTTAGCCATGCAAGAAGAGTTGAATCAATTTGTAAGAAATAAAGTTTGGGAATTAACTACAAGGCCAAAAGATCAAAGTGTAGTTGGAACTAAGTGGGTATTCAAAAACAAAATGAATGACTCAGGAGTAGTCATTAGAATAAGGCTAGATTAGTTGCTAAGGGGTATAATCAGATTGAAAAGATTGATTTTGAGGAGACTTTTGCCCCTGTAGCTAGACTTGAAACAATTAGAGTTTTGCTAACCTTTGCCTGCTTTAGAGGTTTCAAATTGTTTCAAATAGATATGAAAAGTGCCTTCTTAAATGGGATAATTGAAGAGGGTATTTTTGTAGAACAACCTCCAAGTTTTAAAAATTCTAAAAACCCAAATCTTGTTTTCAAGTTAAAAAAGACATTATATGGATTAAAACAGGCACCTAGGGCTTGGTATGAGAGGTTGAGCACCTTCCTTCTTGAAAGATCATTTGAAAAAGGAAGTGTGGATACAACTCTCTTTTTGAAGAAATGTGGAAAGGATATGCTCATTGTTCAAATTTATGTGGATGATATCATTTTTGGATCTTCAAATAAAAATCTTTATGATGATTTTTCTAAAAGAATGAGTAGTGAATTTGAGATGAGTCTAATAGGAGATTTAAGTTATTTTTTAGGTTTTAGCATTAAGCAAATTGAGGAAGGAACATTTTTAAGTCAATCAAAGTATGTTAAGGACATCCTCAAAAAGTATGAAATGGATAATGCTAAACCTGTAAGTACACCAATGAGTTCCTCAGTTCAGTTGGATAAGGACCCTAAGGGAAAATATGTTGATCATAAGAAATTTAGAGGGATAATTGGATCTTTACTTTACTTGACTGCTAGCCGGCCCGATTTCATGTTTAGTGTTTGCCTATGTGCTAGATTTCAATCAGATCCAAAAGAATCACATTTGATAGCAGTGAAAAGGATTTTAAGATATATGTTAGGAACTCAGAACTTAGGAATTTGGTATCTTAAGTTTAGCTCTTCATTTGAAGTAATTAGTTATTCAGATTCTGACTTTGTAGGTTGTAGGGTGGATAGAAAAAGCACTTCTGGAACATGTTAGTTCATTGGAAATTCATTAGTTTCATGGTCTAGTAGAAAATAAAATTCAGTAGCACTATGTAATGCAGAAGCTGAATACATTGCATTAGGATGTTGTGTGGCACAAGTACTTTGGTTGAAACAATAGTTGATTGATTTAGTATTGACTATAGGCACTATTTTAATTTATTGTGATAATATTAGTGCTATTTGTATTTTTAAAAATCCTATTCAATATTCAAGAACCAAACACATTGACTTAAGACATCATTTCATAAGGGATCATGTTACCAATGGAGAAGTTGAACTCATTCATGTTACAACTGAAAATCAACTTGTAAACATTTTTACAAAACCTTTAGCCTTTGATACTTTCAGTGCATTAAGAACAAGGCTTAGTGTGATTGATTTAAATGCTTAAATAAAAATGTTCTTGCAACATTGGTGTATGTTTGATTATTAAATGTTTTTGTGTGTTTATGATTTTATTTGTGTGATTTTTTTTCCTTTTAGAGTCTGTTCTTCTTCATTATTTTTGGTATTTATTTTCTTTTGTTTTGTTTTCGAATTATTGTTTTTTGTTTGAGTGTAAAATTATTTTTTTAAGTCATCATCATCCGGGACAAAATTTTTTCGTTAGGGACAATTTGTGTAGTGTGACAAACTGTGGGATTCTGAATCGTTTGAGTGCAGTTTTTGATGTGCTTCATTTGTACGATCGTCCGGGATGAAATATTTTTGAAACAATGGGATGAATGAATGAAGTAGTTGAATGGATAAGGTAGTTTTTAATATGATCTTTGTCTGTACGAACCATTGGTTCGTCTGGATGAACACATGTCGGTTCGATGTAGGGGACGGTTTCAACTGCCATTAGAATGATATATGTTCTGATCGTCTCAGGACGAACACGTGTTTGTCTGTACGATTAGATTGGTCAAAAGTCTGTACGAAAGGATGCTTCGTAAGTCACGTTGATTATGAAAAGCCATTTCATTCTGGTCGTATTAGATCGTCTGTACGAAATATCTTTGTACGGGACGATCAAAAAATTCGTGCGAGACGAATTATTTTGGTCTGGTACGAATGAATCATTTTCAATATATAGGCGGTCTTTTCAACTCAATCACTCTCTAAACATCACTTTCAACTCCTTTCTTACTCTAGATCACTTTCAAATGGCCAGTTCAAGCAAGCATCAAAAGGTCATAGTCAAGAAGCTACATAGGAATTCGCCTGAAAACATTCTATCCAAAGCAAATGAGGATTCATTTCCTAGATTTGCTTCTGCCAAAATCACTCCTTCATGAATTTTAATTCAAGAAGATATTACCTTTCAGGTAATGTATTTATTTTCTTCGACTCAGTTTCAATTTATCCTTACTCTGGTTCATCTCTATAACAAAGAAACCTTCCACTACTTTCTAGCCAATATGTCCTTCAATTCAGACCACTCTATTATTCGCTCCTTTATTTTCAAACAGAAAGTTCAAATCACTAACCACGACTTAAGAGCTTTTCTAAATTTAAGGACTGAGGGGAGTAGAGCTCATACCTTAATCACCAATGAAACATATAAATAGTATGAAATCAATAGGGTGACTAGAGGAAATGGTTTAACTGAGCATGTGGCTAGGGTATCTGGTCTTGTTCGGAATGCACACATCATCCAACACGTTCTTAGAACTTCAATCATTCCAAAAGCTAGTGATAGAGTCAATATTACCTGCCTTCTCTCTATAGTGACTTTTCTAATCATGTCAAATGAGCCTATAGATGAAGCCCAACTTATCCTTGACTATCTTTACGGGCTTTCTGAAATTGGCTATGGAGAATAGAAAAGAAAGAGGAATATTGCTTTAGGACACTTAGTTTCCTATGTTCTGCAAAAGAAGTATAACTTGGTTCATCCTGATCAAGAATATGAAGAATCGCTCTATTACAATGACAGATCATTTAGAGCGATCTTTAAGGAGGAATCAGGAAAAGCACATGTCATAAGTGATACAAAAGAAGAGCTAGAAGGTGCACCTCCTGCAAATGAACCAAATTATCAGAATTTGGTTCAAAGATTTAATCAGTTAGTGACTCATTTTAATCAACGCTTTCATCAAATTGAGACTCATTTACAGCAGCAGGCTGCTCAATATCAACATGACATGGGTTATATGAGGGAGCAAATGAATGATATTAGTACCAATATACTTATGATGAGTACATACTTTAACCTTTTTGGTGGTGCTCCTCCTC
The DNA here is from genome assembly GCA_022539455.1 of Dendrobium nobile. NCBI lineage: Eukaryota > Viridiplantae > Streptophyta > Magnoliopsida > Asparagales > Orchidaceae > Dendrobium > Dendrobium nobile. The sequence continues at coordinate 55,575,953 of CM039735.1, forward strand.
CTCTTCCTCCTTCAGATCAGGGACCGCTTGATGTTTTGTGTTTGTATTGTTATTGTTTATGTGTTAGTTGTTATTTGTTTTTAGTAGTTTGATGTATTTCTTCTTTATTTTAGTTATTGTATTGATATCTTGATGAATCCTTGTAATATTTAAAATGATATCAATATAAGTTCTTGTGTTTTGATTTGAATTTACTTTTGAAATATTTGTTAGACTTTGTGTAAATCATCAGATTTTTAATCTTAATCGAGCTATAACCTGAATTGCAAGAAAAATTAAATTCATTAAAAAATCTAATTATTCTAAGTTTAAGTTTTGCTTATAACTTGATATTATTAGGATTTTCAATTTCATGTCTCTTCTTTAGACTGTATTATTATTGCAATTAAGATGTTTTCTTATTTTATATTTCACTTATCAATCATTATTTATGCACTTAGAAAGATTTAAAATTTTAGATTATTATTTTTGGAAATAATAAAATTACTCTTGCAAATTGTGTAAAAGTATAATAAAAAAAAATCCAAAGGAATGCGCAAAGGTTCGCAATGTGAAAAAGAGGCACAAAATAAGTCCAAAGTAAAAATGATGCACAAAAATGTGCCACAACTATGAAAAAGATGCGTAAAGCGCCACATGTGGTAGTTATTTCTTTCCAAACTCTTTTAATCTCTTAATTCAAATTGATCTTATGTTCATTTATAATTGATATTGAAATTTGAAATATACAATTTTTTATTTATCCTTATTGCAATGATTTTCTCTATCTTAGTGTCTAAACTGACTCATGTCTTTGATAATTTTTATTTATTATTTATGTTATATCACTTCTTAAATTATATGAATTTCTATGATTTGCCTAATGTTTTAACTTTATTTGTATAACTTATTTCAATCACTGTTAAGATTATATTATTAAATGATTTTCATATCTCTACTTACATTTCAAGTGTTTTTCTTTTTCTTCTTCACTTTTTGCTGTTGTCAAAAAGGGGGAGAAATTGTTTGTTGAATTGTGTTTTGTGTCTTGTGTCTTGTGAGTCATGTATCTTGTGTTTATTTTTTTTGTGATTATGTTGTTGTTTTGTTTTGTATAAAATTTTTTAAAAACAAAAATAATTTTTGAATCAATGTCTCCTTATTTCCATGCATTCATCAATTCAGGGGGAGTTTAGGAGATTCTTAGAATTTGCAATCCTACAAACAATAATTATTTTGCCATCATAAAAAAGGGGGAGATTATTAAGAGAGTTCCTATTTGCATGTTTGACATTCTTGCAACTTGTATAGTTTTGATGATTCCAAATATTATTATTTTATGTATAGTTATCTCCTAATATTTTTTTTGGAAGATTTATTTTTGCTCTTATGTGTACTAACATTTCAGGAAATTCGAACTCCAAACTATGAAGACTTCAAATCAAATTCAACATACAATCCTTTGCAAATTAAAGCTTTAAAATGTTCTTTGAATTGAGAGGGAGTGATTGTAATTGAGTGAATAAAAACACACACACACACACACTTAAGGAGATCTTACAAAATTTGTACTGATCGTATGGGACGAACCTAGTTCGTACGGGACGATCAGGTCAGTTATCTCCTCGTAAGAGCAATAGAACGAACAGGAATTGGAGGAAATTTTTCTAAGTATTGATCATCTAGGACAAAATTATTTTCATCCCAAGAGGAGTTAGGCTCTGTAAAAATTTCGTTCAGAAGAAATCTATAATTGTGCTAGGACGAGTTGGGCTCTATAAAAGTTTCGTCCAGACGAAATCCAAATCGTCCCAAGATGATTTCTTGTCTGTAAAAATTTCATACAGACGAAACTTATAATCTTACCAGGATGAGTTTCCCTCTGTACAAATTTTGTCAGGATGAAGTACTGTTCGTCCCAGGATGAAGTGAATCAACACTTCACTTTTAGACGTCGTTTTGCACTTTTTTGGAACTGACCTATTGAATAACTGATCATCCAGACGAACCTAGTTCATACGGGACGATGATCATGTATAAACACAGTTCGTACCAATATTCATTAGGATTGTCTCCGACACTTTAAGTAAAAATCATCCGGGACGATCCACAATCGTACGGGACGATCCATTTTGTGTTAACTTGAATATTTTGCAGTTTTGGACAGTTTTTCTTATCTCTCTTATATAAGGTCCAATTTTTATTACCACCCAATCTTTTTGCTCATTGATCTTCTTGCCTATTGAAAGAAGAGTCAAGGAGAGAGTGTGAGAGAGCATTCAAAGAAGGATTCCTACCACTAGAGCTTGAAGGCTTCACTTGGTGTTCAAAGGTAAGAATCTCTACTTGTGATTTAGGATTACTTCACTCTTTTCTTTCTTCCTTCTAGATTTCTTGTGAGGAGATCTGTTAAGGAGATCCGGATCTCTGCCGACACTTGGAGAGTGTAAACAGACGGAGGGTTCTCTGCCTACACTAGGAGAGTGTGAATAGCCGAAGGGTTCTCTGCCCACACTAGGAGAGTGTGAAAGGACAAAGGGTTCTCTGCCCACACTAGGAGAGTGTGAAAGGATGGATGGTACTCTGCCAACACTGGGGATAGTGTAAAAGGACGACGGTTCACTGCCGCACCGAGTAGTGGTGGAAAGAGTGTTTGTAAAGACTTCTCCTCCTTACTGTGGGTGCAAAAGGAGAGATACTATTGGTATTAGTGCAATACTTGGAGGGTGCCTCTGGGAGTGGATGTAGGTCTGGTTTAGACTGAACCACTATAAATCTGGTGTCTTTTATTTTTTACTGCTTTTTATTTTCCATATTTTGTTTTGTTCTAAAAATTATGGTTGAAAAACTTTTTCTAAAAATTCATTAAAGTTTATTTTCAGTTCAACATACTCAAAAACGATAATTTTTTAAAATACCAATTCACCCCCCTCTTGGATAGCCTTGGGGCATAAGTTTAGGTTTAACAACCTAATTCATAGTGAACAAGTTTCAACAATTTCTTCTCCCATATACAGTGGATACAAGCCAGCATCCTCTATTTACAACTTCCAGATTTCCAATGATAACTTGTGAAGAAACTTCCAATACTGAAAAAGATGCAAAATCCTTCCTCCAATGAACTAAAATGCCTCTCGAAAGGCCCTCAGATGGAACCATATAAGATTCCCATTTATCTCCCAAAAAACCTAAAATCTGAACTTTTTCCAAAGAACTTGCTTTGGTTTCAACAAGACCAACAAATAAAACATCATTATCCATAACAAACTCCTTGAGATATAGAGCGATCTCTCTCTTCTTGGCCCCTCTACAATTCTAAAAAGTTAATGAAGTCATTGTTTAAACAAAGGAGAAGGACCCCCACCCTTTTTATTTCTACCAATCTCTAACTTCCTATTATGATTAACAATGTTACCTTATCCAAGGGATTTAAGCTCTTTAAGTAATTTACCTTTCTTTCCTGAAGAAGATTTCTCCACTACTTTAACTTCCTGGGAACTATCCTTGCTATGCTCTTCAGATAATACCATCAACTCCTAATTTCCTTTCAAAGTGCTTCCCATCACATCTTGCTCCATTTCAGTAGATATTTCACCTTCTTCAACTTCATAACCATCCTTCTCCCCCACATACTCAATCAAGTTATTATCTTCCATATCAGATAGAATGCCAAATTTATTCATTGTAGGAACATCAAATTTTGGAGCTAAAACCTGAGCCATTTTAGATTCTATTTCAACAATTTTTACGCTAACCAAGACTTCTTCCGGCTAAACCCGATCCTTTTCTCCTTGCTTTGATTCTTCCTGAGCTGGCTTCAGGACTATATATGGAATAACTTGCTCTTTCTCCAACACTTTAGAGTTCTGTTTGGGAACAAAAACACTTTTAGTAGTTTTCCTTTGCCTACCATAAACTACATACCTCTTTCCCTTCCTTCCATAGTTAACTTGAAGCCACGCTCCATAGTTAACTTGAAGCCACGCTCCATAGTTAACTTGAAGCCACGCTCCATAGCTAACTTGAAGCCACGCTCCATAGTTAGTTTCTACACCTTGTTGAATTGAACATCCTGCTTCAATTGAGTTTTATTGTTTCCCATATTTACTGACCGGATTAGGATCGTCATATCACTTTACATCCTTCTTATTAGAGCCCTTACATTCTGATATGGTGTGGCCATTTTTTCCACATTCATAACATATTTTTGAGATGCCCTCAAATTCGATTTTCTTTAAAAACTTTCCAGATAATCCTTCCACCCAAACTCCAAAGGGTAATTTCTCATTCAAGGGAACACGAACACAAACTCTAGCGTATTCTCTTCTACCCTATTGAAACATGTTCCCATCAAGAAAGTATGGCTTACTCACCTTAGATGCAATCCTGCAAATGTTGATGTCATGCCAACATTGCAAGAGTAAGTTTGGTAATCTTATCCATATGGGAGCTGAGATCCCCTTCACGGAAGATAGAGAAAATGAAGTAGACCATTTATCCAAACCTTCCACATGGCCCCTAACATACCATGGTCCTCCTATCAAAGTTTCTTCCATAGCTGCTGAACTTTCAAACAAATATAGCACCCATCCTGTGCCCAAACCAGTAATGTGAAACTTCCCAATTTTTCTCCATTGCTTCCTTAGTTCAATACATATTGATGAGACGTTATGTTATCCCCAAACACTTTCACCATAAGAGCACAATCCAGTTTCTTTGCATTGCTGCTTTCATTCTCTGCATGAAGCAAAACAGTCTCTCCATCTTCAGTTAGAAAGGATCCAAGATCTAGTTTGTCCACCCTTATGTTCTTTTTCTTCATCAAGACAGAAGACACCTCCCTTCTTTCAGTGACATCCACAGGAATGTTGATACAATCATCAACTTTCCTCTTTTTTTCGACATTTACTGTAATCAGTAGAAGAAATTTTTCATTCACCTTATTCTCATCAAACTTATAGACTTCAATTGGTGTTGGATCCACATTTTTGCACAGAATTGGTGATGACGGGAGAGAGACCGATTTGAAGCCTTTATTAGAATAATTATTCCTTTTTGCTGACGTGGAAGCTTCCACGTTCAGATTCTCCTTCACTTCCTTAAGTCCATATGTTGATTTAAACTTCTTTGGGCTTACAAAATCTTCTTCCCTGATCACATCCTTTCCTTTTCCAAAAACTAACGGTGCCGCTTTGTTGTTCAGTAGTCCTCCCTCCTTCATTACCAATGGTCTTTATTTGAATTGACCACTAAGAATCGATGCAGACCTCTGACCTCCATTAAAAACCTCTGAAGATGCTCGCACAGGTAAGTTAAGCCCCCTTCAGATATTCACCTAGGCCTCAGACGAAGCCAGGTGCCTCCCCTCCATCACCGTCAGCAAGATCCGCTGGTGAGACAGTGGAGAACGGACTTTCAAAATAGTGGCGAAATCAACGAAACGAGAAAAATTTGAAAAAATCAACGGATTCTTTCCAAATTCCCAGACTTTCTCTCACTAGCACTTTCTCTCACTCTTTCAAGAGCTAAAACTAGTTATAGAGCTAGTTGGGCATAAGATTGTTTACTTGGTCTAACACAGAATTGGCATTCATCAATGTTTGCCTTTGATTGCTTTGTATTTCACTAATGCATGCTATCAAAAGTTAAATTTTTTAACTTCTTAAGTGGGTGTAGAAGCCTTCACAATAATGATCACTAAAGAATAAGAGTATCAATTTCTTAAGGATAATTACAGTCAAAGAATCTTATAATAGTTTCAATTAAAAGAAATGCTCAATTATACTAGTTTTATGACAATGAATAATCTATAATTGACATATTGTCATCATAATAGGACAATCTTTACTTCAAGACGGGTTAATTCATGAGATAGATGTTGAATCAATGTAACTATATGACTTCACAATATAATTATAATCCATGAATCACCAAAAAATTTGGAGTGAAATGGCTCAAAAGGGGGTATTAATAAGAAGGCCAAGAAAATGTAAAAAAAAAATGTCGAGTTTGAATTTTATGGATTTATTATTCAAGGTTATTTAGGTTGAGTTCACTTAGTTGTGTATGTAGTTGAGCCAAGTCAATAATGAGTAACAATGAATTGTGTCATTCAAGTGAGTCTCGTGATCTCAAATAAAGAAAAATCAATAATTATTTTAAATAGAAGAAAAATATATGGTAGATATAGAAAAATGCAGAGTTTACAATTAAAATTCATAGAAGAAGTAGCCATGTAAAGAAGGGAGTTAGATAGTCCAATTATATGCAACTAAAGCAACTCAATTAGACATAACCATGTTTAAATCAAGACAACCAGTATCTATACTGCAAGAAATTCACCTGGGCATATTAATTAAACTCAATTCATCATGTTGGGAGCTTTGTACAAAGATACAAAATATAAATGTAAGGTTTTATGCCCTTACTGTAAGGAAATTAAATTCATTTGTTTTGCCATGTTATAAATGTGAACTTACTGGTGGTTTTGGTTGCTCATAAGCTTAACTCTATACCTCAACTAAACAGCATAACAAAGATAATTTTTAATTAAAATGTTAGCATTGAGGCTATGCATTTAATTTAAGAGTTTTTTTAAAATTGATTATGTATTGATTATCTATTATTTGAAATTGATAGAACAGATTTTCCCAATCGTTTAATGAAACATATGATTTATAAACAAATCACACATATCAATAAAAAGGAAAAAAAGCATCGCCTATAAACCCACTAGTAAAGTGTAAAATATGAGTAGCCAAACAAAACTGGAAAAACAAAAAGGAGTTGAGTGCAGCTCGGTCTATCAATTAACGTCCAATTGTACATAATACAACAAATTCTTAAATACAAAATATCATTTTCCTATGAAAATACTCATAGCAAAGAATAAATAAAAAACTTGAAGTAATTATGGAATATTAAATTCAATAAATTAAGTATCACTAAATTTTAAAATAAATAATTAGAGTATTTTAACATATTTAATAATTAACAAGTAAGGAATTTTAATAAATAAATATAAAAATTAATATAAGGGATTTTTTTATTTATAAAATATTTGATGCTAGCACCATGGTGCTTAGAGACTTAGCGTCGCAATATTCCCTTTAAAACACTAGCCAAATATAAGACATGGTGTCGCAACACCCAAGATCAACACTGCAGCCCCACTATAGAATCCTTTTTTTTTTCCTATAATATATGGAGAGCTCAACATTGCCGTGCTGACAACCCTAGCACCACAGTGCTCTCAAGGACACACACACACAAACCCATAGGATGCGGTCAAGAATTTAATCAGGCATTTTATAGACATACAAAGTATCTGTAGACACTTATATAATGGAAATCTAAAGAATTCAAACATACAATACTTACCATATTGGATCAAGACCAATCCAGAGCACTACAGGTGTACATGTTACATTTCTTGATGTTATCTCTATTATTTTGTCAAAACGTTTGACTTTCTCTCAAGCATGCTAGAGAAGAGACTAGATTGCTCATGTTACATACACGACTCATCTATTTTATATAATAAATATAACTTAATAATTTGGGAAGGTTAATAAACATGCGGCATCATCCCATTGCTTTTTTAAGGATTAAATGAGCATTACATGCTTGCCAAATGATATTTCTTCTATAAAAATTCACTAAAAAAATACAGAATGGATCATAAAGCAAATCATCAATCTAAACCATGGTTTTTACAGGCTAATTTAATTTCCATAATCCACCCTAGGAGTTCTAGGAATTTAGCAAAACTCTAGGTATTCGATTTATTAAAACTAAAATTTCAATCTTTTTTTTTTAATTAGAAAATGGTATATAAATTGTTTAGAAGTCTTTTTCCTATAATCTACCTGACATTATTTAATCCTAATTCAAATTTCACTTGATAATAAATGAATTAAAAGTAAAAATTAGAAGAAATTTTTTAAGAATTTTTGAAGGATTGGTACTAAACATTAGATTCTATTCAAATTTTGAACTATGATCACAATCATGTCTTTTTCACACATGTAACAAAGTATATGAGGAGAGGGTCTCGAATATGTATACTCAACATAGCTAATTATTAAGTTCTCATTCATTAAAGTACCGAATAATGAATTCTTATTAGGAGTAGCTTTCAATTCTTGAGTAGTATCCTTTGGTTCTCTTGTTTTTCTTTATTATAACCTAGTTCACTCCATAGACCAAGCATTTATGGGTTAACTTAGGGTTTGAGATCCTTATTTTTGTACCTAAATAAATTTTGTGGATTTAATCCCTCTCCTTTAATGGTGGGGAGGAAGAGAACACTCTTTAAGATTTGTTTTATGTGTCATAGATGCGTGGAATGACTAAGGTTGTGCCCTATTTTTTTTTGTGCTTGTTGTGGAAAAAAATGATTTTCCACTAATTCGCTTAATATTTCTTTAGTCAAAACCGCATAGCTTACATTATACTATCTTGAGAGATATACGATTTGCCACTAATTCGCTTTATATTTCTTTAGTCAAATACGCATAGCTAACATTATACTATCTTGAGAGATATACTAATGCTTTACCATCGACTTGAAAGGAGAATTAAATTTTCTTTCAAAATCAAACTTAGTACAAGGAATGTTCAATTAATCCTGAAGGATAAAATTCACATTTACCTATCATTTTGAAAATGAAATGAACAAGGGATGTGCTTTAGTCTACAACCAAAAGATTCTTCCCCTACTTCAATAAACTAAAAAAATGTTTATTTTAAATTAGGTTCTTGGGCTCCTATAGAGGCAAGCCTATATAATTAATTATATCATCAAAGTGAACATTGTTAATTAAAGTGGTGATTAGACTTAGTTTAAACTTAAAATTTTATAGATTTGGTCTAACTATTTAAAGGTTTCAATTAATCATTTTGAAAAGATTTAAAATTTATAAAACTTATTTGAAGATTATGATAATCCTCCCAAAAGGAATTTTGAGGCATGTAAATTCATCTAAGCTTATGCTCACTTAGAGTGCGTCGCCAACTAATTACCTAAGCACTTTATTTTAAAATCATGATTCCCAAGTCTAATGCGTACATGGAAAAAAGTTACTTAATTTTAATACTAGAATCAAGGGTCTGAGTTAAGATATTAAATTAGAGTTTTATAATATGAGATGGGTTAGACGCACCAAACTACTGCAATTTTGACACAAACACGTACTATTCACTAATTTTTTTAAGTTAACACAAAATTTTAAAATTTTTCTAAGTCTAACAATTTTTAGAAAAATTCAGTAGCAAAACGACCTTAAACCCATAGGAAATAGTAGAGCAACTCTGTAATGCAATGGGTCCCTACTCTTCCGACAGTTCGTTAGCAGTTTCATTTCCGGAAAGAAATGTTTCGTTGGGAGAGACCAGTAACTGCCTGATCCTAACTAGGAAAGGCCCAAAACTCCGATTCGATCAGCCCCCCGGCTGGGAGGCATCTACCCAAGGTGGTTGTTGTTCTGTCGGAGGGGTCTATTACCATAGGCTTGTGTGTTTTAGTTTAGTGCACGTTACAAAAATGTCAAGCTAAAGGGGTTTGTATATATGGTACTCCTATTGTATTATCCAAGAACTAGCAAACATGTTTTTACAAAGTTCAAAATATGCACAACAAAAGAAACCTATGAAAAGGCTACCCTTTAAATGTAAATCTACCACCCATACAAATGTTATGCATTATACATGAAGCAATATGTAACAACAATATATACATAAAACTTTTATTCATTCATTCATTTTTATTATATAATACAAACCATGATCTACTAGAAAGTAAGTTGGCCAAGCTCCACAGTAATAGCCATGCATTTCTACTCCTATGAATGTTGGTTTAAATGTATTTGCTTATTGACTTCTAGCTCCATATATGCTATAGGATTCCGAAAGATAATGCTTCTCAAAGGAATTTACAGAATTTCCTTTTGGAGCCCTATATTTATAATGAAATAACTTTAACCTTTTACAACTCTTTGTATAAATCAATATAGACACATTTTAGACACTTTACATTTGACATTTGACTTTGCATTTATATTGAAAGCATAAGTAAATTCTAAAGATAGTGTAGTATAAGTAGAAAATATAAGCAGGAAATAAGTGCAATAGAATCATACATGAACCACTAAAAAAAGTGCAATGTATAAGTAAAAGTGTTTAAACATGTATGATTATGCTGAATACTAAAAATAAGTAAATATACATAATTCCAAGCAAGGACCCTATAAGCATACTTACCTTTGCTAAAGATTGTTGTTCTAACAAACCATCTATAGTGTGTGAAGAAGGTTGTGCTACTTTAATATGTTCTACAGGGTTTTATTATTTGAGTTATTTTTATTTGAAATTGTTTTTTTATTAAAATTCAATGGGGGTTTGATTTAGGTTTAAATTTTAATGATTTAGTGATTTATTAATCATATTTTAAAGTGGTTTGGTTTAATTATTTAATTTTAAAGAACCATATAAGCTAATGACTTAGAACTGCATAAGCCACTAACATACAAGTCCCAAGGCTTATAAATGTAATGCATTCATTCTTTTATATAGGATATAATGATTGCATAGAGTCCTTGAAGTTTTATTTTAATATTTTGGTTAATGATTTAGAAGATATTTATTATAAAGAATATGTACGTTATTTGAAATACTTCAAATTGCTTTGAAGTGATCAACCACACATCGTAAAGCGTATGGATGAAATGCACGTATTCATTCCAAAAGAAATGAAGCATATGTATAGAAGGCTTGTTAATTTTGTTTAAGTATTTATTAAATGATTTGGTGTTTTGTTTAGTTAGATTGAATTTAAGTGAGGATTTAGAAAATTTGATTTGATTTTATATTTAAATTTAATTTAAAGTTCTTTGAATTTATTTTATATTATTTAATTTATTTATGATTTATTATTATTTATTTAATGTTTTAATCATTTATTTAATTTTTTTCTTACAAAAGGAACTTAGCTTGGGTTTGATTAATCAAACCAATCTCAAATATTTAGGTAATTGTTACCGTTGGTTTGAAGTAACCCATTCATTAATCTCTAAAAATTTTGGATTAATAGGAATAATATTTAATTTTATTTTAATTAATTATTAATTAATGTTTAAGTTTAAATTAATTTAATTTTAATTAAAAATGAAAATTAAATTTAATTTTCCTTTATTTTAGGTTTGATTTAGAGTTGTTTAAGATTTCAATTGTATTTTATGATTTCTCTATAATTAACTATGCAATTTAGAATTTTGTTTTTGTTTTTATTTTTGCAATTTAGAATTTTTTTTGGAGAAAACCCACCTATGGTCCTACTTGTTTATATCGAAAAAAAAGGAATACACGATCCTTTTAGGGACCTCCAGCTCGCTACTGCTCGGAAGAGCTACAAAAAAAGTTAAAAAAAACCTAAGAATTGAATATCCCTTCTAAGCAAGATTACAAAGAAACCTAATAAGAATTTAAAAACATAGAAGGAAATGGAATAAATGTAGCTCCGCCTTTCCAACCTAATTCGAGTCCCGCACAAAACAAGAATGAGTCTCCAAAAACCTAGAAAATAGGCATGCAAGGAGTCAAAATAAAATATCCAAAAGTAACAAAGAAGATATAATATAAAAAAGTAAAAAACACTAAGCCAATAAAGCAACCTCCATAATAAGAAATAGTACTTCACTTTAGTATTTTGAAAGGATATAAAGATATTAAGGGTATCTTGCACTTTCTAACATTAATAATGAAGAACATCAGCAGACCTAAAAAATGATAGTTAACGAGCAAAAGAGCATAATTGCATTAGATAACATGAAGATGCCACCAGCCAGTATGCTGAAAATGAAGATTCCACTTGCTATAACATTACTTTTGAAAAACTAAGGACATAACAACCATAGACCAAAACAACAAATCCATAAAACATAGGAGATCCAGGCTAAAATGCCACATGAAGATATAACCATTACAACTATCATGAGTATGCCACTAGCCATTATACAAAAAGTATAAACCATAAAAGTTGTCATAGATGGAACCAAACCCATTTTAAATAGAGTTAACAGGAGGAATGAACTCATTAAAGAAAATAATCTTAAACGCATAAAAGAAGATATAGCCTTTGAAATTACAACAACCACCTAACTGATTAATAGTCAACAAACAAAAACAATTAAACAACACTGTTGGAAGGAACCCAATCACAACAAAACCCCCAAAAATCTAAACATAAGAAAAAATGGAAAATGGAAAGAAGCAAAGCAGAAGTTACTAGGGATTAAAGTTCAATAGTGTAGTATGTGTACCATCATGAAGAAACCTCCAAATGCCACTCAAAAATAATCCCAGACCTACCTGAGCAGACTAGCACATGAAATCTACAATGGAATAGATAGAGAAGTAAAAGGAAACATAACTCTTGATGAAAACAAAATATAAGTACTCAATCCATCAAACCCAAGTCAAAAGAAGACGAAATAAATGGACAAAGCACCAATAAAAGAAACTTCCACCACAAACAACATTCTCCAATGGACAAGGATTAAAAGAGAACACAACCAAACAATCCTGAAGCCTCCACCAAGGGAAAAGAGAGCAACAATCAGGGGTTAAATCAATGATATAATTTTTTCAATCATTGCTAAAAACCAACTTTCCACAACAGAAAAGCACCACCAACGAGTAATACAAAATTAAATCCCAATAAATTAGCGGAATCTTTCTAGAGTCAACCCACCAATTATCCAATAATCACTCCAAAAGCATATTAGAAAAATGTCTCTAGCACAAAAAAATGTACCAGAGCTCCAAGTGAACATAACAACAAACATTGAAAAAACCAAAATAGACCAAGGAAAAAATAGGCCATGTCCAAATAGCAAACAAAGCAGAAACAAAAAGTAAGTAGAGAAGACTAAGTCATACAAACATAGGGAAGACCAGAACGATCCAGTCTCATCAAACATTTAATATCCCTGGGTAAAGAATGTTCTGTAAATTCAATGGAACCAGCCAAATTACAACCCACTTTAGCAAGGGAGTCAACAACAACATTTCCTTCCCATAAAATACGAGATAAAGAGAAAGTAATGAAAGAGAGCCAATGCTTAATATCTCTTAACATGTAAAAATGAACATGATTAGAATTATATTTCCTATTAATGTATTAAATAAATGTTCACAAAAAGTAAGCTAGAGAGAGAATTTAGAGAGAGAATGTTTGGTTTTTTAGAGAGAGAAGGTTATGCTTTTTTCCATCATTTTGAATTTTTTGTTCACGATTTTATTGCTGATGGAGCTGATGGTAGCGAATGACCACTGAAAAACTATGGCCAATGGTAATTCATCCAATCCAGCCTCTTCTATAACTACATTTAGATCCTCTTAGTTCTGTAATGGTACTAAAGGCAATAAGGTCAAGTTGATTGTGGATGTTTGTACAAATGGGAAATCTAAGAATAATTTGATTATTAGAGAAGGTTTTCATCTACTGATTCAATAAGATGCGGAGGTTGAAGGTGTTGCGAATATGTTTTTAGGGAATATAATTTTGATGATAGCAAACACATCTGTTTCTCTACGACTGCCTTGCCTACTAATATTTCAGGTCCACAAGATCAAACTACAATTTGAACCAACTCAAGATTGGATAGACTACGTCTGAGTTAGTTTGTAAATTTTTCATTTTCTTGAGTCAATTATAAACGATATGATTCCTGATGCTAAGTAAGCTTGCACACATTCACTTGGGGGAATTGTTTTTGACTATTTTAGAGTTTTCTATTTTTGCTTACATCATTCAGGACAATCCCAAAATCGGCTTGGATGATCAGTCAAAAATAGAAACCTTAATTAGGGTATCCTGGTTAAGGTAGCCATCATTATTGAAAGTTCGTTAGGGATGTTAGTCCCTCTTTAACTTAGTCCCAAGCTAATCAAGAGAGAGGTGAATTGGAAAACCTTAAAACCAAAGATAAAGTTCCAACCAAAAACACCACAAACAAAGTGCGGAAGGAAAATAAATGCGGAAGCGATAATAAGAAAAGAACACACTGGATTTATAGTGGTTCGGTCAAACCTTGACCTACGTCCACTCCTTGGAGGCACCCTCCAAGTATTACACTAAGACAAGTGTCTCTCCTTTAGCCCCCACAGCTAGGCGGAGAAGCCCGTACAAAATCACTTCCACCTTCCCCGGTGCGGCTGAGTCGCCGGGTCCTTTGACACCAAAGAGATCTTCTTCTTTGGTGAACTTACCTCGAGACAAGCCTTGAATCAGATGGTACTAAGGTGCGAGTTCGCCGGAGCAACCGTGTGGATCCCCCACCACACTCCCTTGAGTTTCTCCCCCTCACAGGATCTTCTCCCTCTCAAACTCCACCCTTTCCTCTCTCCCTTTCAAGCTCTCTCTTCAAGTCTCCCCCACAAGAACGAAGCTACAATGGCTGCCAAAGACACTTACAAAGTGCCATGCCATAGCTTAAATAGAAGCTCTCAAAACGAGCTCATTAATGCAAGTTGCCGACATTATCGTCCAGGACGATATGTATATCGTCCTGGCCGATTAGTACAAATTCAGCTAATCAGCCTGGGACGATTTGGGACGATCACAAGAAAATTATTTACATCGTCCTGGCCGATATCATGATCGGTCAGGCTGATTAGTTTAAAACCTATTTCAATCGTCCTGATCATCGCCCTGAATACAAGCTGTCCGATGTAGATTGTCCAGACCATCGTCCTGGCCACTCATGCGATCGTCCCGGACGATGTGATCGTGTCAATCAACCATTAATGCTTTCCAAAGATACCAGATCAATTTAGGCATGATTGAATTAGATCATCCTGGACGACAATAATATCGTCCTGGCCGATACAAGTATCGTCCAGGCCGATATGTTGACGGCTGCCTTAATGAGGATGCCCTAATTAGGGTTTATGATTTTGGACATATCGTCCAGGGCGATATAAATATCGTCCCGGCCGATATTACCAAAAATAGAAATCATATAGGGAACACCAGGAGATCTTCCAAATTATAATCCAACTGGTCCCACATCAAATACAACAGACTCAAGAAAGGAAAAAGATTACAAACTGACTCAGACCTAGTCTACCCAATCTTGAGATGATTCCAAATTGCAGTCCGATCGTGTGAACCTGAAACGTTAGCACATAAGGCAATCATAGAGAAATAAGGAATGTTTTCTATCATAAAAAACATAAACCATAGATCCATAACAATTATGCGCCTCATCCTGGATGATATTTGTATCAGTTGGGACGATAGGCTTAAATCAGAAGGAATCAGCTGCTAGATCTATTTAGGTAGCTTTTATTTATGAACATCATCTAGGATATCATCCTAGACAATGTAACACAATTATGCCAAAATTAATCTGGTAAGTAAGGAAAGTAATTAAGGTTTGATTACTCTATCATATCATCCTGGACGATCGCAGCATCAGCCAGGATGATTAGTTCAAAAGCTTTAGTTATTCCTTGATGATCGAACATCGGCCAGGCTCTATTCAGGGCAATGTTCTACTCGATATTCAATAGTTTGTACTATTCATACAGGACGATATACTATCGGCCTAGACGATATGAATAAAAATCTTTCGATCGTCCCAAATTATCCTAGCTGATTAAGCTTAATTTATACTGATCGTACAAGATGATATTTATATCATCTTGGATGATAAAGTCAGTTTGTTGCAATTAAGAGCTATTCTGATGCTCTTCTATATAAGACCTCTTGTTCTACCCAAGAGATAATGTTTTGCTGCTATTTTGACCTGGGAGAGCCAAGAGGAGAGGGAGAGAAAGGGAGAGAGAGAGAGAGGATCTTATGAGGGGGAGTTTGTGATGGGTTTCACAAAGGTTGCTCCCAGCAAGGATTCTTCATCATCTTCTCTAGTTGTCATGCCTAGTTCCTTAGTGGTTTTAGAGAGGTCTACTTCAGCATCTGATCAAGGCTCTCTGCCTATTTTAGCAGTAAGCAGAAGGAGTTGGGTTCTCTATCTTCTTATAGAGGAAGCAAAAGGAGTTGGGTTCTCTACCTCACATGGGTTGGTGAAAATGAGGTTTGTAAAGGCTTCTCTGCCTTATTATGGGGGAAAAAGAAGAGACACTGGGTTTAGTGCAATACTAAGAGGGCACCTCTGGGGAGTGGACGTAGGTCAAGTTGACCGAGCCACTATAAATATCTGTGTTCTTTATTACTACTTTCACATTTTTTTTCCATAGTTTGATTTCTGTGGTAAATCTTGGTTTTGGTTTTAAGATTGTGTTTTAATTTAACGATTTTTTAAAATACCAATTCACCTCCCCCTCTTGGTTAGCATTGGGACAAGTTCATAAGGGCTTAACATCCCTATTGAACTTTCAAGCGCCATCAGAGCACTTTTAGAAGGCAAAGGAAAGAAGGTGCTGACTGTTCAAGATAGTATTCCAGATTTTCATAGTTTTGTAATAGAGTTGTTGAATACTCAAGGTAAATTTGATCATGAAGCATCCTCTTCTTCTAGCTTGGTTTTAAAAGTTAACAAATTCTTTGGTAATCAAGAAAATGATTTTAGTCAAATTAATCAGAATCTTGTGATTAATTTTTAAAGTCATGAAGTTAATGTGACGAAAGGAAATGTTAATATCGATCATGAAGGAGCTAAAGAGGAATTTATCAATGCTTAGAGGAAACCACAACATATCAAATTATCTTTTAAAAGTGGACCAAATGATATGTCAGATGATGGCATAACAGTAAGATTAAATTCTAAGCTAAAACAAGCTAATTCACAAATTTTGAAGTACTCACTAGTTGTTAAGGTTCTAGGCCATAATGTTCCTTTTCCTATTTGTAGCTTGGAACTTAGAAGATAATGGAGTAAGTTTGGTAATTTTCATCTTACTACACTTGGGATGAATTGGATCCTTTGTTCTTTTAAAAATTCTGAAGCTATGGAAGAAGTGTTGAGTGGGCGACCATGGTATGTTGGAGGACACATTAATTTTTTTTTTTTTTTTGAAACAAGAAAGCTGGAAAGCTTTAGGAGGACACATTGTTGGTGTAGATAAATTCCTTTATTTTCTCCTACTTCGCTTAAAGGTCTTATTTCACCCGTTTGGATTCATTTTCCATTATTGCTCTCCTACTTCGCTTAAAGGTATTATTTCACCCGTTTGGATTCATTTTCCTTTATTGCCTTTGTTCTGTTAGGATGAAGAAAATATTTAAAGAATAGCTTCAGCTGTTGAAGTACACACTTGGGGGAATTTTTCTAAATGTTTTAGAGTTTTCTGTTTTTGCTCACATCATCCGGGATGATCCCAAAATTGGCTTAGATGATCAGTTAAAAATAGAAACCATAATTAGGGCATCCTGATTAAGGCATCCATCATTAAGAGCATCTTGCTGGATGATATTTATATCGGTTGGTACGATATGCTCAAATAAGAAAGAATCAACCTCCAAATTTATTTAGGTAGCTTTTATTTATGGACATCGTCCTAAATGATGTAACAAAATTTTACCTAAATTAATCTAGTAATTAAGGAAAATAATTAAGGTTTGATTGCTCGATCATATCATCCTGGACGATAGCAGGATCGGCCGGGGTGATCACATCAAAAACCTTAGTGGATTCTGGATGGTCAGACATCGGCCAGCTTCTATTCAGGGCGATGTTCTGGGCGATATTCAATGATTTGTACTAATCGTACAGGATGATATACTATCGGCCTGGACAATATGAACAAAAATCTTTCGATCGTCCCAAATCATCCTAGATGATTGAGCTTAATTTATACTAATCGTATAAGATGATATTTATATCATCTTGGATGATAAAGTCAGTTTGTTATAATTAAGAGCTATTCCAAAGCTCTTTTATATAAGACCTCTTGTTCTACCCAAGGGATAATTTTTTGCTGCTGTTTTGACCTGGGAGAGCCAAGAGGAGAAGGAGAGAAAGGGAGAGAAGGAGAGAGGATCTTGTGAGGGGGTGTTTGTGAGGGGTTTCACAAAGGTTTCTTCAAGCATGGATCTGTCATCTTCTTCTCCAGTCATCATCTCTAGTTCTTTAGGGGTTCTAGAGAGGTCTACTTTAGCTTTTGATCAAGGTTCTCTGCTTGCTTTGGGAGGAAGCAAAAGGAGTTGGGTTCTCTACCTACTTCTGAAGGAAGCAAAAAAAGTTGGCTTCTCTACCTCACCTAGGTTGGTGTAAAGGAGGTTTATAAAGGCTTCTCCGCCTTGCTGTGGGGGAAAAAGGAGAGACACTGAGTTTAGTGCAATACTCGGAGGGCGCTTCCGGGGAGTGGACGTAGGTCGAGTTGATCGAACCACTATAAATTTTTATGTTCTTTATTACTACTTCCACATTTAATTTCCACACTTAGATTTCTGTGGTGAATCTTAGTTTTGGTTTTAAGGTTGTATTTTAATTGAAAGATTATTTAAAATACCAATTCAGCACCCCTCTTGGTTAGCCTTGGGACTAGTTCATAAGGGCTTAACATCCCTGTCGAACTTTCAAGTGCCATCAGAGCACTTTTAGAAGGCAAAGGAAAGAAGGTGTTGACTGTTCAAGATAGTATTCCAGATAGTCATAGTTTTGTATCGGAGTTGCTGAATACTCAAGGAAAATTTGATCGTGAAGCATCCTCTTCTTCTGGCTTGGTTTTAAAAGTTAACAAATTCTTTGGTAATCAAGAAGAAAATGATTTCAATCAAATTAATCGCAATCTTGCGATTAATTTTGAAAGTGATGAAGTTAATGTGATGAAATGAAATGTTAATATCGATCATGAAGGAGGTAAAAAGGAATTTATCAATGCTTGGAAGAAACCACAACATATAAATTATCTTTTAAAAGTGGACTAAATGACATGTCAGATGATGGCATAGCAGTAAGATTAAATTTTGAGCTGGAACAAGCTAATTCACAAATTTTGAAGTACTCACTGGTTGTTAAGGTTCTAGGCCATAATGTTCCTTTTCCGATTTGTATCTTGGAACTTAGAAGATAATGGTGTAAGTTTGGTAATTTTCATCTTAGTACACTTGGGATGAATTGAATCCTTTGTTCTTTAGAAAATTCTGAAGCTATGTAAGAAGTGTTGAGTGGGGGACCATGGTATGTTGGAGGACATATTGTTGGTGTAGATAAATGGTCTCCTTTATTTTCTCGTACTTCGCTTAAAGGCCTTACTTCACCCGTTGGATTCATTTTCCATTGTTGCCCTTATTCTGCTGGGATGAAGAGAATATTTCAAGAATAGCTTCAGCTGTTAAAGTACCATTGTACCTTGATGTTAATTCTTTTAAGTGGGGGAGAAGAGAATTTGCTTGTGTATGTATTCATTTTAATTTGGAAAATATGCTACGAAAGGGAGTTTGGGTGGATGGTTTATCTGGCAGAGAAGATTTCATCACTTAATTTCCATTGTGGTAAACTTGGTCATGATAAGTCAGAGTATCTTAAACATGTAAGTTTAGCTCAAAAGAAAAATTCTATGATGCCATCTAATTTGTTGAATATGGGAAAGGTCAGTTTTGAAGATCATAGTTCTTCTCAACAACTTGATGAATATGGTCCATGGATCCATGTTAAGTTCAAAAATGTAAGAAATAAACGTGTAACAAGAGATGAGAAAAGTTTGTAGCAAGTGAACCAAGTTTTTCCTGAATCTAAAGCTCTCGGCGAGGATAAATAACTGCAATCCAGAACAGAGAATGTTGAAACTTTCTACGACCTTGTTGCAAAGCAAACTGAAGTTATTGAAGTGGAAGACGTTATTGTGACAGAAAAAATAATTTATGGTGCTGATTCTGAAGTTTGTTTGTCCAACAAATTTAATATTTTGATTGAGGAGAATGAAGAAACATAAACTGCAGTTTAGCCAACGGGTAAAGAGACTATTCAACAATATGAAATCAGTGGGGACTTTATAGAAGTAGTCGGTGATCCATACATTGAAGATAATGTTGCTGATGAAGCTTTGGTGCATACAAATAAGGGGAATAATGGTTTGTTTAAGCATAAACTAACATAAGAACTTAAATCTTTGGGACCAGTTGAAGCTATTCATAAATAAAAAAAAAGGGGTGGGAATGGAATTAAGGCAGGTGGGGACTACTCTCCTTTGGGTGAATAATGTCTTGCTTGGTGTTCTGGAATTATAGAGGGGCTAGGAAGAGGGAATTATCTCTTTATCTTAAAGAGATAGTGAAGGATTATGATGTGTTATTTGTAGCAATGATTGAGACTAAAGTGACAAATATTGAAAGAAGTGATATTGATAATATTATTAGGGTTGGTTGGGATTTTTTCCATCATCCTGCAGAGGGTACTTCTACTGGAATTATGAATGTTTGGAATAGGACTGTTGTGTCTTTTGAGGTGGTTGAGCAATCCTCTCAAGTGGTGTTAGGGAGTCTTAGTACTCCGTCTATGGGTGTTTGGAATATTGCTACAGTGTATAGGAAGAAGTCTTATAAAGAGAGAATGAGCTTATGGAATTTGATTGAAAGTAATGTGGTGGACAATATTCCCTCTATTATAGGAGGTGATTTCAATTGCATTTTATGCAAAGAGGATAAGAGGGATGGAAAAGGTTTATCCTTTCCAAAGGGCCAAAAGAAATGAAGTTGTTTATGACTAAGAATAATTATCTTGATCTAGGGATTGTTGGACCAAAATATACTTGGTTTAATAATAAGGAAGGTGCTAATAGAATTTTGGAAAGACTTGATAGATGCTTGGTAAACTCTACTAATTTACATATGGTTCCATTGGCAAGGACTAGACATCTTGCAAGGGTGGCATCCGATCATAGTCCTATTGCTTTTAAGTTGGGTGAAAAACAACAAAAATAGTTCATGATTATAAGGTTTGAAGACATTTGGAGATCTTATCCGACATCTTGGAGTATTGTGCTTAAGTCTTGGAAAAAACCTGATTTTGGTGATGATGTTGAAATTTTGCATAGGAGGCTACATAGAACATTGAAGGCACTATTCTATTGGAATAGGAATAAATGAAAAAACCTTTGTTTATTAAAGGAGGAACTAAAGAAGGAAATTTTGGAGCTTCAACTAGAGGAAGCTTCAGATGGAGGTTTTACCAATGATAAACTGATCTTACTTCATTGCAAGGCAAAAGAGCTGAATATAACATTGAGAAGGTTATAAACATGGTGGAATCAAAGGGCTAAGGCAAGGTGGCTTGATGAAGGTGATACTAATTCAAAAATGTTTCACAACTTTGCTTTGGCTATGAGGAATGGGAATGTTATTAAATTCATTATGGATGAAGAAAGCAATGTGGTAGGGGAATTTGAGCAGATTGAATCCCTTTTTATGATTTTTTTTGCAAACAAATTGAGATAAGGAGAATGTTACCTAGCTGATTGGCCATTATTCGCCGAGAATCAGAGAGTTATATGTGAAGATATAGAGATGTAGGATGCGGAGTTAAAATTTAAAAAATTGGTTGCTACAGTAAATCAATAAGGGAACAATAAATTGTCAGATATGGATGGTATAACCTCTTCTTTAAAAAAAAAAAATTTTATTGGAGCATAGTAAAAGAAACTACTTGGAAAGCTATTGATAGTTTCTTCAAATCTGGTTCTATGTTTGAAAAGTGGAAAGATACTTTGATTGTGTTGATTCTAAGGTGAAGAACCCGATTGTTCCTTCAAATTTTATACCAATTAGCCTATGTCAAAACATGTACAAATTGGTTGCCACTATGATGGTAAATAGATTGAAATTATGTATTTCTAAATTAATTTCTGATGAATAAGTGGCTTTTATGCCGGGTAGATTTACGTTTGAGCATTACTTGTTAGCTCATGAGATCTTCCATAAGTTTAGGTTCTCTAAGAATAAGAAAGGCATGATGGTGATGAAGCTTGATATGGAGCAAGCATATGATAGCATGGGGTGGACAACCTTAAATCAAGTTTTAGATCAGTTTGGATTTCATTATAAATTTTCAAAACACATCATGGAATGTGTTATGGTTCTAAAGGTTTTTATCATTTTGAATGTTAAATATTCAAAATGGATTAATAAAAATAGTGGTTTTCAATAGGGATGACCACTTTCTCCATATTTATGTATTATGTGTGCTCAACTGTTATCAAATGCAATTAATCAAAGAGGTATTGAGTTGGGTATTCAGATTTCTCTAGATCCAATAAGATTACACATCTTTTGTTTTTCGATGATGTGTTAGTCTTTGCTCAAGCTTCTACAAGAGTTGATAAAGTTTTAAAAGATATTATTTCTAATTTATGTGGATGGATGGGACAATGAGTGAACAACAACAAGTCTTGATAATGTTTGGTAAAGCAGTTAAACACTAAAGATAGAAAAAAATTGTTAAGAAGCTGGGATTCAAAGCGGTAAAAGAAATGCAGTATTTGGGAATTCAAATTGATTTAAGGATACTTGGAATGGCTGATTTCCAAGGTATTATGGTTCATGTCATGGAAAGACTTAATTCTTGGGGAAATAAGAATTTATCTTTGGTAGGAAAGATCATTCTTATCAAGCATTCTTTCTTATCTTTGCCAAATTTTCTATAAACACATTCTTTGGTTCCCGGAAGGTTATTGCATGAAATGGATAAACTTAGAGGGACTTTATATGGCATAAATCCAATGGAATGAAGGGTTTTCATTATGTTTCTTGGGGAGAACTATGAAACCGAAAAGTGCTGGGGTTTTGGGTTTGCACTCGGTTGTTCTCAAAGCTGGGCCTCTTAGAGTGAGATTTGCGTGGAGATTAATTCAAAGTCCAAATTCTTTGTGTCACAGGAATATATTTGCTAAATATGGGAATAATGTATTGGAGGAGAGTAATAAAGAGCTTCTATAGCTTATCAGATTTTATTAGATGGCAATAAATATCTTAAACCCATTATTAGGTGGAAAGTGGGTAATGGTGAAAGTATTAATGTGTTGAAATATTCTTGGCTTCTTGATAGTTGTTTTAATTCCTGGCCGGTTCTTGCTGATTATGTTGGAATGGAAGATATGATGTTGAATCAATTTATATATACCGAAGGTAACTGGAATATAGATGAGCTTCAATATTACTTTTATAAAAATTTTATGATGTTGCTTTTACTAGTTAAAATCAATCATGATATTCAAGAGGACCAAGTGAAACCTATGTTTCATTGTTCCCAGAAATCAATCTCTACTTTGGCTAATGGGGAAGTAACGAAAGATAGCATTATGGAGGATGATCATGGTTTTTCAAGGTGGCTTAGGAAACTGAAATTGAATCCATGGAAGGAATTATTTTGTGGAGATTAAGTAAGCATGCTATTCCTATAAATCTCTTTCTTGAAAATATAAAACTTTCTTATGATGATTTATGTGCGAGAGGATGCCATGAAATAGAATGTTATGCTCACATTGTAGTAAATTGCAAGTTTTTGAATGAGATTATTCAAAAATTAAGAGATTAGGGATTTAAAATTCCTATCTTTCAATCAACGGAATATTGTTTGGAAGATCTTAGAAGGCTTTCATTACAACATTCCAATACAGAAAAGGTTTATTATATAGCAATTTTTCTAGCTTGAAAAAATTGGTCTGATTTCAAACATGGTAAAAGTGTTCTTCCTGGTGTGGTGGTGGCTTCAAATGTACTGTATATATATCCATGAATCATTATAATCCAATACTAGATAGTTGGGATGCTAATCTCCTATGGGAGTTTCAAAATTCTTGGCTCCCTCCACTGCTAGGTTGGATTAAAATAAATGTGGACACATCACTTTTGTAATCTAATCTTGCAGGTATAGCAGGAATGTTTAGAGATCATAAAGGAAGTCTTCTTCTTGCTTTTGGAAAAAGAAAATACATTGGGATGCAACTCAATTGGAGTTGGATGCGGTTGTTGTAATAAGGGAGGTTATACAAAGTTGGATGATGGATAGCAAAGGAATAATAATTAAAGGTGATAATCTCAACATTATCAACTTCATTAAAGATTCATTGAAGAAATCTAATCAGCAAATGGATATTGGTTTCTCAAAGGATCTTCTCTTTCTTAATGATTTTAATAAGGTTATTTTTAACCATGTGAATAGAGAATGTAACAAAGTAGCCAATTTATGTGCTACTTTAGCTTTAAAAGGTAGATTTTTTGTTGATAGTTTTTCTTTTAGCAACATTCCTTATTCTTTACTTATTTTGTTAAAGAAGGAATGTGATCCTTTAATGTCTTGTAATTAGTTTTTTTATTAATGCAACTTGCAATTAAAAAAAATTAATATAATGAATTAAAAGCATGGCATCCACTTCAATCCAAACATTAGTGATGCCTAAAGAAATACATAATTGAATACCATAAATAAGACCTTTAATTTCAGCTTTAATAGAAGTATTAACCGTGCAAGGACTGGCAAAGGAAACGGTAACAAACCCATTGAAATCCCTAATAATACCAGTATAACCAGCATTTAAATTATTCATAGAACCATTAGTATTAAGCTTAAAACAACCCTCCAAAGGCTTCCTCAAAATAAAAAATCCATTTTTAACAACAGAGGAAGAAGATTGAAAACCAAACGAAATCCTTAACAACATGATAAAAATCTTTAAGAGAATCAACCTTCACTAAATTAGCCAAAGAAAGTTGAAAAATTTTCTCCTTGACTTCGGAAATAATACTAGCAGCATTCATCTTATTGTTCTCATGTTTAGACTCATTTCTACTTGTCCATAAAAACCAAGAAATGATAATGGGTAAGATTTTTCTAATATGACCCTTAGTTAGAATGAACCGCACTTTAAGAAGATTAGCAAAAGTATTATAGCAAAAAGAGGGAAGACCATTAAACAAAATGTCAAAATATAACCACACTTTCATAGTAGTAGGACCATGAATAAAAACATGATTCATGTTTTCAATATGATATCAACATTGGCATTTGGAGACTATATGAAAACCTTTATCAATTAAAATAGAATCCAAAGGCAAAAAAATATGCATAATCCTCCAAACCAAAAAAGAATAAGAAGGAGTAATATTAGCATGCCAGAAAGTTAAATAAAGTGGGTCTTTATGATAAACATGCTTAAAAAATTTCTAGACCTTCTTAATAGCAAATTTTCTATCATTCGATAGACTAAACAAAATGCAATCCTCCATATATAAATGAATAGGAATCTTGAGAATCATATTGATAATAAAATCTGGCATATAATTATTATGTATTTCAATATTTCTGTTCCTGTTAGTAATAAAATCCTTAATTTTGCAAAAAGAAGTGGAGTGAGTGATTAACATACTATCAATAAAAAAATTACCCAACCATTTATCTTGATAAAAAATATTGCTAGCTCCTAACCCCCCCATTGGATGACCTTTTCAGCCTCCCATTTAACATAACATAGTATTTTCTAGATAATAGAACCACCTTGTTTAAAGAAATAATTAAGAGGGTGTTTAAAAGAACAAAACTTTTTTTAGGGGAATCTGACAAAGGGGCCTACACGTTGTCAACATTTAAAATACAAGGTCCTTAAAAGGGACCTTGAGCACTCTACTACTCTAAAGAGCTATGAAAAAAATCCAAATAAAACATACCAACTTAGGATCCATACTAACATAAAATTTTATGAAACCTAAATACATTCTAGGGTAATAAGAAGCCATCACCCCAAAATTGGGAAAGCTCATATGATAAACTTGAAGCAGCATCTCTCCACCCAAAAAATTCAAAAGCCAAAAAGCTCCATTAGTAGAACTCTAGATTCTCAGCATCATATCACCACATTGAGGCCGCGAGTCCAAAGAAAATCATTGCAACACATTAAAGAAGGCTAAAGAACTTCAAAGATACGATAACCACAAGATAATAACAAACGTTATGAACCATATAACAACTATCGTATAAATAATTAAAGGCAGTTGAACCAATCAGTCCCTCCCCCCCCCCCCCCCCCCCTAAGATTCCTTCAGAACAAAGAAACAAAGAAAAATTGAGCCTTTCCAGGAAATATCCACGATTAAGACACTATGTAAGGAAACAACGAAAACAATATAGTAAACAATAAGAGCAACATGATAGATAACATTAATCACACCAATCAAGGGTAAAAGAGCCATTCTAAATTTTTTTCGACAAGACTCATTAAACAAAGCCAAAGAAACACCACTAAATAAGATAATAGTGTGCCAGCTGCTAAAACCATGATTTAAATTATAAGGGGCCAAAAACTGAATTGTAACATAGCATAAACACCCACCCAGGTTACAACCAATCCTTGCCAAAAAATAAACAAATTAACCCATATATGATCACAAAGCCTAAAAGTACATTTGACATGAATATAATTATAACAAAATAGCTCGGTCTAAATATAACTAAAACTAATAAAGCTACAATGTCTGCTCCAACAAAGTGAGAGAAAACACTAAATGCTAAAACCATGACAATAATGAAAAGGGGAATATGGATTAAATATCCAACTCAGGTGTGTAGTATAATCAAAATTATGAGGCCAATGATCCAACTACCACTCCACTAGTATCCTTAATACTAATATTAATATCCTTAATACTAATATTACCACAACAATGATTCAATTTAAATTATCATCAAAATAGATCCAAATTTTTGAAGCTATGGGACCAGAAATAAAAATATGATGCATATTCTCCACATGAAGACAACATTGACATTTGGAAGGTAAAATAAAACCTCTTTTGCTAAGGATCTCATAAGATGGGATGAATTTGTGCAAAACTCTCCAAGAAAAAGTACCAATAGAAGTTGGGATACTTTTATGCCAAATCAAAGAGAAATTTTTACAAACAGAAGTTTTAGTTCTAATAACATTCCAGGCATTTTTAAAATAAAAAAGACCATTAGTAGACAAATTGGAAAGAAGAAAATCATCAGAATCATTATTTAATGGGATTTACAAAATATGAGAAATAATAGAACTAGGAACCACCTCATCTAATTTATTGTAATCCCAACAATTATCAGAAATGAAAGAGTTCCCCTTAATAGACTCAGGAAGTATTGAGCATATTATTTATAGAAGTAGAACCAACTATTGATTCTGTCAAAAAATAAACTACCAAGACGAACACCCCATGTAATATGAGGTTTCACTTCCCATTCAATAAGACACAGTCTTTTCTAAACTCTATAGTCACCTTTATCATAAGTGTAAATAGTATGGTGCTTACCCACATAATATTTGGCAGTCATGTGCTTTGCCCAAATACTAGTTTTAGCATGCAAATTGTACCATAATTTAATAGAAAAAGCATAAGCTAAACCAGCCATGTTCTTACACCCCAAAGTCCCTTTTTCTAAAACAGCACAGCAGTTACTCCAACTAGACCAGAGGATTTTGGAGTTGGAAGTATTACCTTTCCAAAAGAACTTATTGAATAATTTTTCAAGCTTAT
This sequence comes from Dendrobium nobile, assembly GCA_022539455.1. NCBI lineage: Eukaryota > Viridiplantae > Streptophyta > Magnoliopsida > Asparagales > Orchidaceae > Dendrobium > Dendrobium nobile. The sequence continues at coordinate 55,603,395 of CM039735.1, forward strand.
TACACACAGCCAAAGTAGGTTGAATTGTTTGAAAATTATAAATAGGAAGAGAACATAAAACACTCTTGATAAAAATTAATCTCCCACCAAAACTAAGAAAATTATACTCCAAGAATTAAGTCTTTTGAATTGAGGTGATAAAAGCATCAAAAAGAAAAAAAAAAATTTTGGCCTTTAATAAGGGGAACCCCAAGATACTTTAAAGGGTAATGCACCATGAGAAAATTTAGTAATATCAGGAATAGTAGAAATATTATAAGTAGACATGTTTTAAGGGCTAGTAAAACATCACTTCTTTTATTCAAAGAAAGACCACTTGCAATCTCAAATCTGCTACGAAATCTGGTGATAATATTGATCATATTTATAGAATCATTGGAAAAAATAATGACATCATCAACAAAATATAAATGCGAGAGAGGAAAACCTCAAAAAATACAATAATTAAGATTAATTTTCCTTTCATATAGGTGGATAAGGCCCTTAGACAGATATTCTACAGTAATACTAAAAAGCGTAGAGGAAATAGAGTCATCTTGTCTCAAACCATGAGAATACTTTTTTTATTATTTTTTAAACTATGAGAATACCTTTTTTTGGAAAACCCATGGAGGGGCCTTAGCGTTAATCAAAAGAAAAAGATTATAAGGTCCTTAAGGGGCACCTTCAACTCTTTAATCCTCAAAAGAGATAGAAAAAATTTCCAAAAAAAATCCTTCGAGCCGATGGTCCTTTAAACCATAAATTGCAAAATCACCTAGTAAAATTATAGGGCTGCAAAAACACAACCAAAAAGAAAGAAGAAAAAAATAATTAAGGAGCACATTCTTTCTGCAAAAAATAAGCATGCCCTCGACCAGAAAAACCTTCCCTTTAACCTGCAAGAGAAACCGAAAACAAGAAAAAACCAAATATGGCACACAAAAGAAATAACACAGAGGATAAAAATTAGTTAAAAGAAGGTTCCCATAATAATTATCTAAAATGGATGTAAAGATACCCCCTTTAGCATTAATGATCAATTAACTCGAAATCCTCAACCAACGGCTAATTCAATACACGTCCCTCAAACAACAATGATAAGAAATCTTGTTAAAAAAGGGAAACCTAGGAAACATTATAGAAGAAACAAAACTTGTCAAATAACTCCATAAGGCCAAAATAACATATGGCACCATCACATAAAGTAGCAGGTAGTCCCAAGCATCCACCCCAAAATAATTATAACAAAACCAATCCTGCCAAAACTAATAGAGCATCAACACAACAAGCCCACAGTCAAAGGAGCAGAAAAAACAAAAAATAATCTAGCTCAAAGAACTAGAAACAAAAACATAAGATTCCCAAAACTGGGTGAGGAAGCCAACAAAAAAAGGGCCAAAAGATATCAGAAAAGTAATCCCACATCAACAATCATGATGAAAACCCTAATGCCACTCGATTCTAAACCCATACTCATTGATGCATAAAGCGATGTAATAAACTTGAGTAAAAGTTAGAAATTGCAGACAATTAACCATCACAACCAAATTGGTAGCAGAAATACACTTCAAGATCCCATAAAATAGCCAGCAGAGATAAGCAGAAAGATAATAACAATTGATACCAACCAGAGGAAAATCGAACCAAAGGGGCCAATAAAAAGCCCAGCATACAAGTGACCCCCATGGAAATACAACCAGTTGAGCCAACCAAACCAACACACATAAACTGTAACCAATACAACCAACCTGAAAAGAGGCACCCAAGAATAAAAGAGCAACAAGAGGGGTTTAAATCAAGGTAATAATGATTCTAATCATTTCTCAGGCCCCAAACAATATAACACCAGATAGAGAAGAACATAATACCCTTCCAAAGACCAATGCCACACACCAAAGAACCTAGACAAAACATAACCATACTCAACAAAAAAACCAGAACAAAGCCAAGGAACGACAAAGGCAAAAAGCACCTAAATTCTAACACAAGGTAATCCCATTTTATCCAACCTAATCATACCTTTTAGTAGAATAGGTAAATTGGTAACATTAAATTAAGTAAGATCATTCAAATTGCAATATAAATTAGCAAGAAAATCAGCACACGTGTTAACCTTCCCTTTAAACATGAGTTAATAGTAAAATTAACAAAAATAAAGAGCCGATTAATTTCATGGATAAGGTAGAGAAGATCCAAATTATAAATAATAATTTTTATTTTCTTCATAAGACAATGGATACTGGAAGTGGCATCCACCTCAATCCAAATATTGGTAATACGAAGAGAGATACCGACTTTAAGACCATTAAAAATAGCAGCTAGTTCAGCTAACACCACCAAGCACTTCTTCAAACTGGTGGTAAAGGCCATAGCAATTTACTTTGAGAATCCCAAATAATACCATCACCACCATATGAGCTGTTCTCAGTAATAAAAGCATCTACTTTAGTGGAAGCCGTAGAAGAAGAATAAATCAAGTACTCAATGGACCAACCATCAAGCCATCGATCTTGCCAAGAAAAAAGGTTAGCTTTACCAAGACCCTATTTGACATGAGGTTCAGGACTCCAATTGATATTACATAGCCTTTTCCAAACCTTCGAGTCACCATTATTATAATAACATATAGTAGGATGATTACCAGCATAATATTTCTCAGTTTTGAACTTGGCCCATAGTGATAGTTTGGAATGAAAATTAAATCACAGTTTATAAGAAAAAGCACAAGATAAATCTACCTAATAGTTGTTCCAAAAGGACCAAATAACTTTAGAATTCACATTGGAACCATGACAAAATAACTTATTAATTAATTTCTCAATCCTATTATACACAACATGGTTAGGTTGCAAAGTTTGAAAAATATACACAGGTAAAGAGCACAAAACACTTTTAATTAGAGTAAGTCTACCTTGTTAAGAGAGTTGCTACTAGCATGTTTTACATTCTTGCAACTTATATAGTTTTGATGATTCCAAATATTATTATTATATGTGTAGTTATCTCCTAACACTTTTGGGAAGATTTATTTTTACTCTTATGTGTACTAACATTTAAGAAAATTGAACTCCAAACTAAGAAGACTTCAAATCGAATTCAGCATACAATCCTTTGCAAATTGAAGCTTTAAATTATTTTTTGAATTGAGAGAGAGTGATTGTAATTGAGTGAATAAAAACACAAACACACACTTAAGGAGATCTTACAAAATTTGTACTGATAGTACAGGACAAACCTAGTTCGAACGGGACGATCAGGTCAATTATCTCCTCATAGGAGCAATGGAACGAACAGGAGTTGAGGAAATTTTTCTAAGTCCTGATCGTCTAGGACAAAATTATTTTCGTCCTAGGACGAGTTGGGCTCTATAAAAATTTCATTCAGACGAAATCTATAATCGTGCCAGGATGAATTCTTCTCTGTAAAAATTTTATCTAGACGAAATACAAATCATCCCTGGATGAATTTTTCTCTGTAAAAATTTTGTTCAGGCAAAATTCATTATCGTGCCAGAACGAGTTGCTCTCTATAAAAATTTTGTCCGGACGAAGTCCTGTTCATCCCAGGATAATGTGAACCGACTTACCAAAGTTGGTTATGTCCTGCAGTTATTTGGGAACCGACCTATGGTATAACTGATCATACCAGACAAACCTAGTTCGTACGGGATGATGATCATGTACGAAAATAGTTCGTACCAATATTCATTAGGATCATTTCTGACACTTTAAGTAAAATCATCCAGGATGATCAACGATCGTACGGGATGATTCATTTCATGTTGACTTGATAAATTTGTAGTTTTAGACAGTTTTTCTTATCTCGCCTATATATAGTCCAATTTAGACTGCCACCCAATCTTTTTGCCATTTGATCTTCGTTCCTATTTAAAGAAGAGTCAAGAAGAGAGTGTGAGAGATCATTCAAAGGAGAATTCCTACCACTGGAGTGTGGAGGCTTCGCTTGGTGTTCAAAGATAAGAATCTCTACTTATGATTTTGAATTACTTGATTCTTTTCTTTTTTCCTTCTAGATTTCTTGTGAGGAGATCTATCAAGGAGATCCGGTTCTCTGCCGACACTAGGAGAGTGTGAAAGGATGAAGGGTTCTCTGCCCACACTAGGAGAGTGTAAAAGGATGGACGGTTCTCTGCCAACACTGGGGATAAGTGTAAAAGGAAGATAGTTCTCTGCCACATCGGGTAGTGGTGGAAAGAGTTTTTGTAAAGGCTTCTCCGTCTTGCTGTGGGTGCTAAAGGAGAGTCACTAGTGGTATTAGTGTAATACTCGGAGGGTGCCTCCGGGGAGTGGATGTAGGTCTGGTTTTGACTGAACCACTATAAATCTGGTGTTCTTTACTTTTCCTCTTTTTATTTTATTTATCATTTACAACTTGTGGTTAAAAAATCTTTTTCTAAAAAATTCACTAACAATTAAGTTTTAATTTCCAAAGTTTAAAAAGAGGGTTCAATTTTTTTTAATTACCAATTCACCGCACCACTTGGTTAGCCACTGGGATATAAGCTTAGGTTTAACAACCTGATTCATTATGAACGAATCTCAACAAGTGGTATCAGAGTTTTATTTCAAAATCATAAGTTTAGACTTCTTTTTGATTAACATAGATGGCTACATTTGGAAACTGAATCACACCTGAGGGTTACTCTATTACTAGACTTCCACTGTTCGACAATATACCTTTATTATTTTAGAAAACTTGATATCTACTTTTTTACAGTCACTTGATTATCATATGCGGATGTTAGTCCGGGAAGGATATACAAAACCAACTAGATTAGTTGACGGAGTTAGAGTTGAAACAACTTTTATAGACTTGACTATATATGAATGTGACTTAGCACAACTAAATGCCAAATGCTTGAATAGCTTCTTTTGTGCTTTAAAATCAGAAGACTACATAAGGGTTTTCACTTTCAAAAGTGGAAAGGAAATATGGGATAGACTTTGTGTAACATATGAGGGGACTAATGAGGTTAAGCAATCTAGACTTAATATCTTATTGCATGATTATAAACTATTTTGCATGAAACCAAATGAATCTATTTCTGATATATATACAAGATTCACACAAATATTTACCTCTTTGCATGCATTGGGTAGGGAGTTAACAAATGCTGAAATGGTTAATAAGATTCTTCGTTGCTTGCCTACTGTATATGATGCTAAAATTACTGCAATTACAGAGTCTATGGATTTAAATATTTACTCTATTGACAATCTTCTTAGTTTGCTTATTGCTTACGAGCAAGGAGTTAGCCAAAGAAAGGTTGATGCAGGTGAACCACGATGGGAGAAAAATATAGCACTGAATGTGAAAGAGTCTGAGAGTGAACACTCATAACCTCAGGATGAAGATGACATCGCATTGATGACTAGACAGTTCAGAAGCTTTCTGAAGAGGAAGCAAAAGAGAAGCTAATAATGGAATAGAGGTAAATTCAATAGAAATGCCAAGGTTTCTAATGAAATTATTTGCTATGAGTGAAGAAAACCTAGACATATAAAGATGGAATGCCCAAAACTCAAAGCCAATCCTAGCAAGGAGAAGGTGGAGGAGAAACCAGTTGTGAAGAAGGGCAAGAAAAAGTTCCAACGAGCTTTTTGGGCGGAATCAGCTTCGGACTCGTCAGAAACAGAAAAGGAAGAGGAAGTCACTAATTAATGCTTAATGGCCGACAATCTTGATCAGTCAGATCAAGAAGATGTATGTGACTTAACTTATGATGAACTTTTTAAAGTTTCTGAACACATGCATGAATTATATAGGAAAATGAAGAAAATGCATGCTAGTCTTAGTTTAGAATTGGATGAGCTTAAAAAGGAACATAAAATCCTTAGGAAAGATCATGCTTTGATTGATAACAATTACATGAAATTACTTGATGAGTTTGATGACTTGAATAAAAATCATGAGAATTTAAAATCATCCAATGCAGAACTCGAGAAAGATTTTAAGAATTCTAAGGATGAATTTGAGAGTAAACTTTATAGAACCAATTATACAAATCAAATTTTTGAAGATAAGAATTCATTTTATAAATTAACGATAAAAGCTCTCGAGGATAATAGGATACCTCCTAAACTTGAAGATTTTACTAATCCTATTATGGATTCTAAATTTATGCATTCCCTGAAAAGACAGATGAAAGTTTGAAGACTTAGGAATCTATTTCCTAAAGTAAAATGTAATAATTGTGGATTGTTTGGACATATAGCTCACCCCTATACTTTGAAGATGAAAACTAACTTGGTGTGGAGACCTAAGATGCATAAACCTAGACATATCATACATGTATCTGATTATAAATTACTAAATGGTGAACCCAAACAGAGGCTGTTAGCACTGCAAGTTATGTTCGAAATAGGGTGAATGTAAGATCTAAATTGAATAAAACACCTTATGAGTTGCTAAAAGGGAGCACACCAAATTGTCTTATTGTCATATTTTTGGTTGCAAGGTGTTCATTCATAATAATGGAAAATCTACCTTAGGAAAATTTGATCCAAAATCAGATGAAAGAATTTTTGTTGGATACTCAAGTGTTGGAAAATCTTATAGAGTATTCAATAGAAGAACTTTGGTAATTGAGGAGACCACACAAGTTGTATTTGATGAATTTGAAATATGGAAGAGCCAAATGTTGTAGAAGATGAAATTGAGATTAACTCCCAAAAGATTGATAAATTGAATTTGGAAGAAAATGTGGAAGAAAATTTAGAGATAGAAAACTCTTTGCCTAGAGATTTGAGATTTTCTAAAAACCACCCAAGGGAATTGATTATAGGTGAACCAAGTGAGGGTGTAAGGACTAGGTGTGGATTAAATAAAGAAGTCAATCATTCAGCCTTCATTTCAATTATAAAACCCACTAATATTGATCAAGCACTTTCTGATGAATTTTTGATTTTGGCCATGCAAGAAGAGTTGAATCAATTTGTAAGAAATATAGTTTGAGAATTAACTACAAGGCCAAAAGATCAAAGTGTAGATGGAATTAAGTGGGTATTCAAAAATAAAATGAATAACTCAAGAGTGGTCATTAGAAATAAGGCTAGATTAGTAGCTAAGGGGTATAACCAGATTGAAGGGATTGATTTTAAGCAGTCTTTTGGCCCTATAGCTAGACTTGAAGTAATTAGGGTTTTGCTAGCCTTTACTTATTTTAGAGGATTTAAATTGTATCAAATGGATGTCAAAAGTGCCTTTTTAAATGGGGTAATTTAAGAGAATATTTTTGTAGAACAACCTCCAGGTTTTGAATATTTTAAATACCCAAATCATGTTATCAAGTTGAAAATGACATTATATGGATTGAAACAGGCACCTAGGGCTTGGTTTGAGAGGTTGAGCACCTTCCTACTTGAAAGATCTTTTGAAAAAAGAAGTGTGGATACAATTCTCTTTTTGAAGAAATGTGGAAAGGATATACTCATTGTTCAAATTTATGTGAATGATATTATTTTTGGATCTTCAAATAAAAATCTTTGTGATGATTTTTCTAAAATAATGAGTAGTGAATTTGAGATGAGTCTAATGGGAGATTTAAGTAACTTTGTAGGTTTTAGCATTAAGCAAATTGAGGAAGGAACATTTTTATGTCAATCAAAGTATGTTAAGGATATCCTCAAAAAGTATGAAATGGATAATACTAAACTTGTAAGTACATCAATGAGTTTCTCAGTTTAGTTTGATAAGGACCCTAAGGGAAAATCTGTTGATCAAAAGAAATTTAGAGGGATAATTGGATCTTTACTTTACATAACTGCTAGCCGGCCCGATATCATGTTTAGTGTTTACTTGTGTGCTAGATTTCAATCAGATCCAAAAGAATTACATTTGACAGCAGTGAAAAGGATTTTAAGATATCTATTAGGAACTCAAAACTTGGGAATTTGGTATCCTAAGTTTAGTTCTTCATTTGAAATAATTGGTTATTCAGATTCTGACTTTGTAGGATGTATGGTGGATAGGAAAAGCACTTCTGGAACATGTCAATTCATTGGAAATTCTTTAGTCTCTAGGTCCAGTAGAAAATAAAATTCAGTAGCCCTATCTACTGCTGAAGCTGAATATATTGCATTAGGAAGCTGTGTGGCATAAGTACTTTGGTTGAAATAATAGTTGATTGATTTATGATTGTCTATAGGCACTATTCCAATTTATTGTGATAATACTCGTGCTATTTGCATTTCTAAAAATCCTATTCAACATTCAAGAACCAAACACATAGACGTAAGGCATCATTTCATAAGGGATCATGTATCCAAGGCAGAAATTGAACTCATTCATGTTACAACTGAAAATCAACTTGCAGACATTTAAAAAAAATCTTTAGCCTTTAATACTTTCAGTGCATTAAGAACAAGGCTTGGTGTGATTGATTTAAATGCTTAAATAAAAAATGTTCTTGCAACATTAATGTTTGTTTATTAATTAAATGTTTTTTATGTGTTTATGATTTTCTTTGTGTGATTTTTCCTTTTAGAGTCTGTGTTTCATCGTTGTTTTTGGTATTTATTTTGTTTTGTTTTATTTTTGAATTATAGTTTTTGTTTGAGTGAAAAATTTTTTTAAGTCATCATCGTCCGGGACTAAATTTTTTCGTACGGGACGATTTGTGTAATGTGTCAAAGTGTCAGATTTTAAATCGTTTACATGCAGTTTTTTAGTGTTTAATGGTCACTTTGTCTGGACGATCGTTATGATCGTACGGGACAATTTGTTTTTCAATCGATGGGACAAATGAATGAAGCGGTTGAATGGATAAGGTTGTTTTTAATACAAGCTTCATACATACGAACCTTTGGTTCGTCTGGACGAACACATTTCAGCTTGATATAGGGGACGGTTTCAACTGCCATTAAAACGTTATAAGTTCTGATCGTCCCGGGATGAACACGTGTTCGTCTGTACGATCAGACTGGTCAAAAGTCTGTACGAAAGGATGCTTCTTAAGTTGCATTGATTACGAAAATCCATTTCATTCTAGTCATATTAGATCATCTGTATGAAATATTTTCATACGGGACGAAAGAAAACTTTGTATGGGATAAATTATTTTCATCTGGTACGAACGAATCATTTTTCAATAAATAGGCAGTCTTTCCAACTCAATTGTCACACGCTAAATATCACTTTCAACTCCTTTCTTACTCTAGATCATTTTCAAATGGCCAATTCAAGTAAGCGTCAAAAGTTCTTAGTGAAGAAGCCACATAGGAATTCATCCGAAAACTTTCTATCCAAAGCAAATGAGGATTCTTTTCCTAGATTTGCTTCTACCAAAATCACTCCTTCCCGAATTTTAATTCAAGAAGATATTACCTTTCAGGTATTGCCTTTATTTGCTTTGATTCAGTTTCACTTTATCCTTACTCTGGTCCACCTCTATAATAAAGAAACCTTCCACTACTTTCTAGCCAATATATACTTCATTCTGACCACTCTGTGATTTGCTCCTTTATTTTCAAACAAAAAGTTGAAATCACTAAACATGACTTAGGAGCTTTTCTAAATTTAAAGACTGAGGGAAGTAGAGCCCATACCTTAATCACCAATGATACATATAAATGGTATGAAATTAATAGGGTGAATAGAGGAAATGGTTTAACTGAGCATGTGGCTAGAGTATCCAGTCTTTTCTGTAATGCACGCATCATCCAGCACGTTCTTAGAACTTCAATCATTCCAAAAGCTGGTGATAGAGTCAATATTACCCCACTTCTTTCCATGATGACCTTCTTAATCATGAGCAATAAACCTATAGATGAAGCCCAACTTATTCTTGACTATCTTTGTGGGCTTTCTGAAATTGGCCATGCAGAACAGAAAAGAAAGAGGAATATTGCTTTAGAACACTAAGTTTCCTATGTTCTAGAAAAGAAGTATAACTTGGTTCATCCTGATCAAGAATATTAAAAACCACTCTATTACAATGACGGATCATTTAGAGCGATCTTCAAGGAGGAATCAGGAAAAGCACATGTCATAAGTGATACAGAATAAGAGCTAGAAGGTACACCAGCTCCTGCTAATGAACCAAATTATCAGGATTTAGTTCAAAGATTTGATCAGCTAGAGACTCATTTTTATCAACGCTTGATCAAATTGAGACTCATCTTCAACAATAGGTTGCTCAATATCAATATGACATGGGTTATTTGAGAAGACAAATAAATGATATTAGTACTAACGTATTTATGTTGAATACATACTTTAATCTCTCTGGTACTGCTCCTCCTCCAGATCAGGGACCGTCTGAGTGATTGTTGCATTTGATGTTTTGTGTTTATATTATTATTGTTTATCTGTTAGTTGTTGTTTGCTTTTAGTAGTTTGATGTATTTCTTCTTTATTTTAGTTGTTGTATTGATATCTTGATGAATCCTTGTAATATTTAAAATGATATCAATATAAGTTCTTGTGTTTTGATTTGAATTTACTTTTGAAATGTTTGTTATACTTTATTTAAATCATCAGATTTTTAATCTTAATCGTGCTATAACATGAATTGCAAGAAAAATTAAATTAATTAGGAAATCTATTTATTCTAAGTTTTAGTTTTGCTTATAACTTGATATTATTAGGATTTTCAATTTCATGTCTCTTCTTTAGACTATATTATTGTTAATATTATTATTGCAATTGCGATGTTTTCTTATTTTATATTTCACTTATCAATCATTATTTATGCACTTAGAAAGATTTGAAATTTTAGATTATTGTTTTTAGAAGGAATAAAATTACTCTTATAAATTGTGTAAAAGTATAGTAAAAAATCAAAAGGAATGCGCAAAGGTTCGCAATGTGAAAAAGAGGCACAAAATAAACCCAAAGTAAAAATGATGCACAAAAATGTTCCACAACTATGAAAAAGATGCACAAAGCGCCACATGCGGTAGTTATTTCTTTCCAAACTCTTTTAATCTCTTAATTCAAACTGATCTTATGTTCATTTATTATTGATATTGAAATTTGAAATATATAATTTTTTATTCATCCTTATTGCAATGATTTTCTCTATCTTAGTGTCTAAACTGACTCATGTCTTTGATAAATTCTTTTTATTATCTATGTTATATCACTTCTTAAATTATATGAATTTCTCTGATTTGTCTTATGTTTTAATGTTATTTGCATACATTATTTCAGTCACTTTCAAGATTAAATTGTCAAATGATTTTCATATTTCTACTTACATTTCATGTATTTTTCTTCTTCACTTTTTGATGTCGTCAAAAAGGGGAAGAAATTATTTTTTGTGTCTTGTGTATTTGTGTCAAGTGTGTTTTTTTTTAGTTTTTTTATTATTACTTTATTTTATCGTATGTTTTCGTATGTATGTTTGATTGTTTTTGTTTTGTCTTTTGTGTTGTTTTGAAATTTTTTTTAAATTTTTTTTTTTTAATTCAAATGCCTCCTTATTTTCATGAATTCATCAATTCAGGGGGAGTTTAAGAAATCCTTAGAATTTAAAATCCTACAAACAATAATTACTTTGCCATCATCAAAAAGGGGGGAGATTGCTACTAGCATGTTTTACATTCTTGCAACTTATATAGTTCTGATGATTTTAAATATTATTATTTTATGTGTAGTTATCTCCTAACACTTTTTGGAAGATTTGTTTTTTCTCTTGTGTGTACTAACATGTAAGGAAAATTGAACTCCAAACTATGAAGACTTCAAATGAAATTCAGCATACAATCCTTTGCAAATTGAAGCTTTAAATTTTTTTTTGAATTGAGAGGGAGTGATTGTAATTGAGTGAATAAAAACACACACACATACACTTAAGGAGATCTTAGAAAATTTATAGTGATCGTACGGGATGAACCTAGTTCGTACGGGACGATTAGGTTAGTTATCTCCTCATAGGAGCAATGGAACGAACAGGAGTTGAGGAAATTTTTCTAAGTCCTGATCATCAAGGATGAAATTATTTTCGTCCCAGGACAAATTGGGCTCTGTAAAAATTTCGTTCAGATGAAATCTATAATCATGCAAGGATGAATTCTTCTCTGCAAAAATTTTGTCCAGATGAAATCCAAATCATCCCAGGACGAATTCTTCTCTGTAAAAATTTTGTATAGACAAAATTCATTATCGTGCCAGGACGAGTTGTTCTCTGTAAAAATTTTGTCCATACGAAGTCCTGTTTGTCCCAAAATGATGTGAACCGACTTACCAAAGTTGGTTACGTCCTGCAGTTATTTGGGAACCGACCTATCGTATAACTTATCGTACCAGACGAACCTAGTTCGTACGGGACGATGATCATGTACAAACATAGTTCGTACCAATATTTATTTGGATCATTTCCGACACTTTAAATAAAATTGTCTAGGACGATCCACGATCGTACGGGATGATTCATTTCGTGTTGACTTGAAAAATTTGCAGTTTTGGACGGTTTTTCTTGTCTCTCCTATATATAGTCCAATTTAGATTGCCACCCAATCTTTTTTCCATTTGATCTTCGTGCCTATTGAAAGAAAAGTCAAGGAGAGTGTGTGAGAGAGCATTCAGAGGAGGATTCCTATGACTGGAGCGTGAAGGCATCACTTGGTGTTCAAAGGTAAGAATCTATACTTGTGATTTAGGATTACTTCACTCTTTTCTTTTTTCCTTCTAGATTTCTTATGAGGAGATCTTCAAGGAGATCCGGTTCTCTGCCGACACTAGGAGAGTGTGAAAGGACGAAGGGTTCTTTGCCCACACTAGGAGAGTGTGAAAGGACGAAGGGTTCTCTGTCCACACTAGGAGAGTGTAAAAGGACGGACAGTTCTTTACCAACACTGGGGATAAGTGTAAAAGGAAGACGGTTCTCTGTCACAACGGGTAATGGTGGAAAGAGTTTTTGTAAAGGCTTCTCCGCCTTGCTGTGGGTGCTAAAGGAGAGTCACTAGTGGTATTACTACAATACTCAGAGGGTGCCTCCGGGGAGTAGATGTAGGTCTTGTTTTGATCGAACGACTATAAATCTGGTGTTCTTTACTTTTCCCCTTTTTTTTTTGTTTATCATTTACAACTTGTGGTTGAAAAATCTTTTTCTAAAAAATTCACTAATAATTAAGTTTTAATTTCCAAAGTTTAAAAAGAGGGTTCAAATTCTTTTTTGATTACCAATTCACCCCCCCTCTTGGTTAGCCACTGGGACATAAGCTTAGGTTTAACAACCTAATTCATTGTGAACGAATCTCAACATACCTACAAAGCTAAGAAAATTAGAATTCAATGAATAAAGCTTATTGTACACATTAGAAATAAGATCATAAAAAAAGTCTTTTTCCTACCCTTATAAAGGGGAACCCCAAGGTACTTAATAGGCAAAGAAGCTTTAGAAAAACCAACACTATTGTTTATGGCAAGCATCCTTTCAAGGGATACCTTGTTAGAAATAATTAAACAACTTTATTTTTATTAATAAAAGAACACTACAACATTGAAATTTATTTAAAAAACTCATGATTCTCTTCACCCTATTAAGAGAAGCATTCAAAAAAAAAAGATAATATCATCATCAAAACATAAATGAGAAATAGGAAATCAACCCAATGTTCTATAAAAGTTATTTGGATAATTCTCATATAGATTGGAAATACCTCAAAATAAATATTCCATAGCAATAATAAAGAGAGTAGGAAAGATAGGATCACCTTGTCTCAACCCATGGGAAGACCTAAAGAAACCATAACTTTTACCATTAATAATAGTAGAGAAAAAAAAATTTTCAATAGACTATTTAATAAGGCTAACAAAAGTAGTATTAAAACCAAACAAACTCAAAACATGATAAAGGAAGTCATAGTTGTTGTTATCATAGTCCTTGGCAATGTATAATTTGGAAATAATGTTACCACCAGGCACCCTAACACCCAAATCATACACAAGATCTTGAGCTAATAAAATGTAATCCAAAATAGATCTACCTTGGATGAATCCAGTTTGGTTAGAAGCAATAATTCTAGGAAGAAAAGGAGAAAGATGGTTCATAAGTAACATGGAGATCAACTTACTAAAAATGGTATAGAGACTTATAAGTCTAAATTCATTCCAATTACAAGCTCCATTAATTTTAGGAATAAGCACAATGGAGGTTGAAGAGAAGAATTTAGGCATAGTATTACTAGCAAATAAATAAGAAATAGCATTAAAAAAATTAATGTATATAATATCCCAAGTTTTTTCAAAATATTTAGTGGTGTAGTCATTCAGACCAGCAACTGACTCAATATTCAAGTAAAAGATTGTCTTCTTCAATTCCTCCAAAGTAGGAAAAGTAATAAGAGCCAAATTATCATCATGGTTAATGATGCGAGGAACAATATTTTGATACAATTTTAACATCATCAAGTTCCTTCAAGATTCAATGAAGAAATCAAAATGGCAAAGGGATACATTATTGAAAAACAAGTTTTTTTTTTTAAATGAATTTTATAAAGTGATCTTTCATCATGTTACTAGAGATTGTAATAAAGAAGCTAATTTGTGTGCTACTTTGGCTTTAGATGATAGTTTTTTTGTTGATAGTTTTTATTTTTTCAACATTCGTTCTTCTTTGCTTAGTTTGTTAAATAAGGAATGTGAGCCTTTTATTACTTTGTAATTAGTTTTTGGTGATTAATGCATTTGTAGCTTAAAAAAAAAAAGAGGAATAATGTTAGGCTTCTGAATAAGAAGATGACTGAAATTTTATTTAACAAACCCTTAAAGAATTCCACACCAAGAAAAGCAATTTCCTCAACATCTTCAGTGGTGGAACCATTCACAAAGTTAATTTTATGAAACCAATTTCTAGCTCTATTCCTCTTAACTAGAGCATAAAAATACTTAGTGTTATTGTCCCCATCTATAAGATACTTAGAAGCCACTTTATGTTTCCAATAAGCTTCTTCCTAAGCTTGTAAGTTAAAATGAGAGTTTTTGGCTAGTTGCAATTGAGTAAAATTAACATGAGAAGGGGATTGTTAACAGACAAGCTCCAAGGAATTAACTTTCTCCTTCGCAATAATGTTATTAGTAAAAACATTTTTAATAATAATCCTATTCCACCAATTGATTTTATGTTTCAAACTTTTCAACATAAGCCAAAGTCTATTCATGCCAAAAATAGAGTTATCCGGATGAAGAGGAGCTTACCAATTCTCTTTGACAACATCAATAAAGGAAGAATCAAGAAGCCATATATTTTGAAAATGAAAGTTAAAGTAGAGGAAGGTAAATTCAACTATAAAGAAGTAAGTAATGAAGAATGGTCTGATAAGGTTCTACTAAGGTGTTCACCATGTGTGAAGGAGAATGAATTTATCTAACTATCATTAAAAATCACACAATCCAACCTTTGTTAGATATTAGCATGATTCCAAGTAAAATTGCTACCAGTATTCCTAATATCAATGAGATTGAAGTCCAGGATCATATTATTGCAATCCAATATAACTAATATGTGATGTGTGCTGGGGCTGTGGGGTTGGATGGAACAACATCAGGTTTTACCCTATGATGGTGGCGCGTTTCATTCTTACCTGAGCTCTTATTGCCCTATCACTGCTGGCATTACATGTTCGTATTTGATTATGATGACTGGTTTTTGGTTATACAGTTAGTTTTATTGGAATAAGCTAGATACATGGTTTGGTTATTTTGGTTTATGGTGGTTTCTCCTCTATGTTATGTTTTCTGGGTGCTATGGTGTTGCTGGTTGAGCCTTTTGGGTATTCTGTTATGTGGCCATGCCTTGCTGTGCTTTTTGGGTTTACTAGAGTGATGGGGGGTGGTTGCTTCTCGGTGTGGTGGTTGCTGGTAAAACCTGGAGTGCTGGGGGGTCGGATTTGGGGTGTCTTAGTTGTTATGTTAGCTAATTTTTTCTGTTTTTCTTCTACCCATGACTACTTATTTGGAATATTTTGAGTTCTTTGGTATTTTGGAGGAAGTCCTTCTACATTGAGAGCACTAAAATGATTTCTTCCCCTATTGACTTGATTCATTGGTGGTACTCTCTTTTCCATTTATGTTGGCTATTTTTGTGCTATTTTTTCTGTGTGTTTTTCTCTATTTTACAAGATCCATTTTGTGCAAGTCATTGCTCTACTAATTTTTGGTTCAGGGATCTTGTGCTGAAAGCTTATGTTGGTTGCTTCCCCACTTTTTGGGTGCTCCTTCTTGAGCACCGTAGAATGTATCTAGGTTATCTTGTATTTTGGTGTAGTAGGGACCTTGAGCTTTTAGAATTTTTTGTCATTTTGCTTGTAGCTCTTTTGAGCAACAGAAGAACTCGAGGTAAATTTAAGGACCTTGTATTTTTGAATTTATATCAACACGTAGGCCCCATTGTGGGTTTCCCCTAAAAAAATGGATCATATTATTGAAATATTCCATAGATTGGTAAAGCGGTCTAGAGCCCCCAAGTCTTTTAGTAGGGGTAGAAATAGTATTAAAATCCCCACCCACCAACCAGGGAGAATTAATAGTGACATGAAATTGACTAAGTTGGTCCCACACAATCTTTCAATCAATATGGGAGGATGCGACATAAACAAATGAAGAAAAATAGTAATAATACAATACTACGAGTCACTTATAATATTAATCATCATAGGATCCTTTCAATGAACCCAAATTTTGTTGGAAACATTGGCCACACTATGATTAAAGCCCAAGTACCTAACAGTATTATCCAACTTATTATGAGAAAAGAATGGTTAAATCAAAATAAGCAAAGAAGTATTAAGAATACGACAAAATTTTTTAACTCTAATTCTACTAGAAGGAAAACCAATGCTTAACATTCCAAATAATAGACTTAAACATTATAATGTAAATCAGAAGTTTGTGATTTTGTTGTTCTAGGTTATTGTAACACAATGTTTTTGTTTTTCTTATTCTTCCTCAAGGGGACTAGAGTAAAATCATAGAACTCATGACACCCATATGTGTTTCCATTATCTGAATGGTCATGATCATTAGGAGATTCACTGTTATGAGACAAAGCATGGGAATACTTATAACCCATTTCCAAATGACTACCTTGATTCATCAAGCAATCCCCCATTCCACCTTGAATAAATTCAACTTCTTCCAGATTATGCTCCCTAATATCCTGCACATTACTTATATTATTAGGAGTAACATGGGGACCTAAATTAGCATTATTAACAACATGATAAATTTAAGAAGAATTCAAGATAGTAGAATAAGGAGTTTTTAGACAAGTTGAAGCGCTTTTATACTCAACTACCATAGCAACCATTTGATCCACATTGTTGTTAGCTACCCTTTGGTTCTCCATATTAAAAGTACTAGTAGAAATAAGGTTGTGAGATTCAATGAGATTAGCAAGGGATTCCTCAACATTGTCTCCCTCTACACAAACCTCCATATCCACGAAAGAATCCTGAATTTTATTCCCAATCATGTTTGGAGCCTTGGAGGTGTTTGGTTGTAGCAAGATATTCTCTTGAAGGCTTTCCTGCACTAGGTTAGTCAAAAATTTCCCTTCTGATTCTTTTTGAGTTTCCTTACTCTTGCGTAAATGAGGGTGCATAAAAAAACATTCTGCATTAGAATGTCTATGCATTTTATAGTAAGTATAAAATAATAGTAAATTCGTAAAATCAATTTTTTATTGGTAACCATTAAGCTCAGAACCAATCCAAATTTCTTTGGGATGTTTCTTGGATATGTCCATTTCAACCAAAAATCTTACTATACATGGACTTGAGACAAACATAGTGGCCTTATCCATCTATAACGGTCAACAAAAAAGTGAAGCTAAAGCAAACATAATCTAGTGTTTTAAGAAATCAAGCCTTAGATTAGGAAATGAAATCCAAACCGATGTTATCGAAGATTCCTCATGCACATCAAAATAAGGAGTCCATTTAAGTAATTGGATTTGACAACCTTGAATATAATATGTTCTTCTAGAAAAAATTCTATTGTAATCTAAATCATTTAAAATCTTAATCACAACATGGTGTTGATCCATCAACCCCATAGTAAACGATCCTGAATGTTTGAGATTCAAAAAAAACTTTTGGATAATATCCAGATTAATCCTACACAAAATAAGCTTTCTGACCAGAGTAAAAGTGAAGGGTGCAACAAGGTGGAAATAACCTTATCATCAAAGATCAAAGCCAACAACCCCTTGAAAGAAGTATGAATGAAATTCACAACAAACGAAAACATCCTTGAAAGAATGGGAATGACCAGCCGCATTCGACGGGAGCCTAGGGTACAATGATGATGGGATCGTCATCGCCCAAAACCCATGGAAATGCTAACAATTATCAAACCAAAAATATAAAACTATATGAAAGAACAAAAAAATGAAACTAAATCCAAAGAAAGTAAAGAATATTGATCCACAAGTAGGAAATAATCGCAGCTAGTAAACCAAAGAATCTCCTCCTAGAGATGAAAAGAGACCTTTAAACCATGAGAATACTTTTTTTTAAGGGAAACCCACATAGGGGACTACATGTTAATTTAGGGAAAAATTACACAGTCCTTAAAGGGACCTCTAACTCACTAATGCACAAACGAGTTACAAAAAGAAAGCAAAAAAATATCCTAAGAGCTCGAGGTCCCTAATAAGGAAAAAAAAAATAATGTAACCTAGGTACAATCTATGGTGCACAAGAAAGAGCACCCAAAAAGGAGGAAAGAATAAAAAAGTAGCAACTAGAACTAGCTTCCCTTCGAGAGTCAGATCACAATGAACACCTGCACTAAGAAAATGCAATAAAAATGGATGAAGCCAAAGATCGAAATAGCTTAAATAAAACAAAGGCTAGTAGGTAGATAGTCCCAATAGTTATCAACAAAAGAGATTCTAAAAAAGTTCGACCAAGTATTACCAAGCATCAAAGAAATATCCAATAAACAACTAAGATTACCTGAAGTAACCCCATAACCCATAATGCCATGACCACAAGAAAGGATAGATGGGTTAATCAACTAGTTAACCTTCGACTTCAAAGAGAAAACCATAACAACAAAAGAAACCCTACACCACAGTAACCCCAACCACTCCAAAGGCTGCCAGAAACCATAAAACCAAGTAAATCAAGAAATAAACCACAACAACCAGGCACAGGAACAAAGGTCAAACTAGAAGAAAATAACATCAACAATAAGGATACAAAAGAGCAAGAGAACCATAATACAGAGGGAAATAACAAAGAAAAACACCATGGTCAAAACAAGACCTTGAAACACCGGATGCTAATGCTACAAAAATTATAGTGCACCACTCAAAAAAATAAGAAATAGAGGTGCTCCAGGACACACCCACCAGTATCACCCCTAAGCCCTCCATGATAGGCCTAAAATGGTCATCGAGCAACACAGTGGATAATAGCTAAACAAAAAAAAAGAAAAAAAAAAGAATTGTTGACAGATAAAAAAACCCCAACAACAGAAAGCCATTCTGGGGCTCACCGCATGAAAAACAAAGCCCCCAAACATATAAAGGCCAAAGCAATAGAACTTAGAGCCACAAATCGCAACAAAATTAATAACAAAGGGGATAAAAAAAATACCTAGTTGAAAGACCCAAATACATCCAGGAAAGCCATTCTGGGGCTCACCGAGCAACACAATGCTGACACCCAAATAGAAACAAAGCATCAAAAAGATACTACTCAATGGGGATAACCTCCAGCAGACCAAACAAGAGGCAACCCCCAAGACAAAAAAAGATAAGAACCACAAGCTCCAGCCACCCAAGTACATTAAAGTCTAACATAAGGGATACCAATTTTATATAATCTTAAAAGCCCTTTTAAGGGGACATGTATGCTAGCAATAAAAAGATCAGTGAAGCAATCCAAATCACATCCCAAATTGGCAATCCAATTAGCACAAGCATTCCCCTCCCTATAGACATGTGAGAAGGAGTAATTAATAAAGATCAATAATTGTTTAATATCCCTCACAAGATAAAAAAAGAACATGATCACATACAAAATTATCAACATTATTTAAGTAGAATCAACTTTAATCCAAATGTTAGAAATATCAAGAGAAATTCATTGCCTAATCACATAAAGAATAGCTGAAAGCTTAGCAAAATTCAGTTTACAATACTATAAGGGTCCCACAAAAGCCATAACATTACTCCCTTGATTGTCCCTGATAATCCTACCACACAGCGAGATGGAACCTTTAACAACACCATCCACATTCAGTTTATAGGAGTTATTAGGTGGTTTGATGCAATAAAGAAACCTAGGTTTAGTAGGAGGATGATCATTTTCCAACTTGAGGCATAATTTAGAAGCCATAAAGTAATAATTTATAAAGATAGAAAAAAAGTCTTAGAACTCTGTCTTTCACATTTTGATAATCCTATGATGGTTTATACCAACACCATTAAAAATGGAATTATTCCTATCCATCCATAAATACCACAAAATGAGAGAAGGAATCACATTTCTAATATGGACCTTAGACTTGACAAACCAAGAATTAAGCATAGCATTAATAGACAATTTAGCATTAAAGCATTTTAATTTGAAAATATCATGAAAAAAAGTATAAGTTTTAACATATAAAGGACTAGAAAGAAAAATATGATGCTTATTCTCCACATGAAAACAACTTTGGCATTTGGACAACAAAATAAAACCTCTTTCAATTAAGTTATCGTCAATAGGAATGGATTAGGAATCACAATTGCATGTTTATTATAATCCCAATAATTTTTAGGAATGAAAAAATCACCTTAACTGCAACAGTGGAAGAAGTATTAGTAATGGAATCAATAGAGTGATCACCCAACCAATGATCTTGCCAAAAGAAGATGTTCTGACCCCCAAGCTCCCAAGAAAGATGAGGCTCAACAACCCATTTAACCTTGCAAAGTCTCTTCCACACTTTAGAGTCACCTTTGTTAAAAGCGCAAATAGTGGGATGCTTACCCACGTAATATTTGACAAACATAAACTTAGCCCAAAGGCTAACTTTAGTATGAAAGGTGCACCATAACTTGAAAGAAAAAGCATAGGCGTAATTAACCATACTCTTGCACCCCAAGGCACTCTCATCCAACACACCACAATACTTATCCCAACAGAACCAGATAATTTTAGAATTGCTATTAGCCCCTTTCCAAAAAAAAATTATTATTAAGTTTATCAATTTTATTACAAACTGTATGAGTAGGCTGAAGATTTTAAATATTATAAATAGGGAGAGAGTAAAGAACACTTCTAATGAGAATAAGCCTACCACCAAAACTCAAAAAATTAGAATCCAAAGACAAAAGCTTATTATGTACTGAAATAATCAAATGATCAAAAAGAAAGGATTTCTTTCTACCTTTAAAAAGATGAACCCCAAAATTCTTAATAGGTAAGTGAGCATACATAAAACTAGTCAGGGCTTTTAAAGCCATAATATGAACATTAGGCGCTTTGTTGGAGGAAATTAAACAACACATGCTTGTTCAAAGAGAGCCAACTAACAATTTTAAAAAAATTAAAGAAACCCAAAAGATTATTAAACCTATTTAAAAAAGATATCATAAAAACAATAAAATCATCGACAAAACATAAATGAGAAATATGAAATCCACCTAAGGTTCTAAAGTAGAGGCTGGGGTGATTCTCAAAGAGGTTTGCAAGGTCTCTAGATAAATTCTCAGTCACAACAATGAAAAGAGGGTAAGAGATAGGGTCTCCCTATCTTAACCCATGCTAAGATTTAAAAAGACCAGTGCTTTTGCCATTAAAAATAATAGAGAAATAGTATCCTTCAATGCAATTTTTGAGAAGACTGATAAAAACCAAATTAAAACAAAAACAAATGCAAAAGATTGTAAAGAAGATTCCAATCAATATTATAATACGCCTTTAAAAGAATCAAGCTTCAAGATAATGTTGCCACATCTCACCCTAACATCTAGGTCATGACAAAATTCTTGGGCCAAAAGAATATTATCATCAATAGCCCGACCCTTAACAAAACCCATTTGATAGGGAGAGATAAATTTAGAAAGAATAGAAGTTAAGCGACTCATAAGAATTTTAGAAATCAACTTACTAAAAAAGGTGCAAAGACTAATAGGTCTAAAATAATTTTAATTACTAACAGAGATGCTTTTGGGGATGAGAACAATAGAAGTAAAAGTAAAAAATTAGGCATAGTGTGACAAATAAAAAATACAAAATAGTAGAGTAAAGATCCATACTAATAATATGCAAAGCTTTCTAGAAAAACTTAGTGGTAAAACCATCAGGCCCAACCACTGAGTCACCATTCATGCTATGAACAATCTCTTTAATTTCCTCTAAGGAAGGGGGTTTAGAAAGGAAATCATGATCCTCTTGAGAGATGAGATTAGGGATAATATAAGGGTTATAAATATGACTAGGAGTAAAATCCTTATTGAGACACTTTTGAAAATGTTGAACTGCAAAATTAGCAATTTTCTCAACATCCTTAGTAACAGAACCATCATCATGATTGATTTTATTAATGGAGTTTTTGGCACATTTCCTCTTAACAAAAGCATGAAAATACTTGGTGTTTTTATCACCTTTAACAAGGTGCTTTGCTATTGCTTTTTATTTCCAAAAGATGTCCTACTGAGCTTAAAATTTAAATTGACAAACTTTAGCCTCCTAAGCAAACTAAAATTTTCATCTGAAGGAAATAATTGACAGTTAAGCTCATAAGTATTCACTTTGTCTTCAACATTCAAAATATTGGTGAAAATATTATTAAAAAAATTGTGATTTCTCTGATTTGTTTAAGTCTTTTCAGTTTAAACCAAAATCTCTTCATGCCAACAACAGAGTTATCAGGATGAAAGGGGGTATGTCAATTTTCCTAAACCATGTTCAGAATTGAATCATAAAGTAACCACATGTTTTGAAATCTAAAATGAGGCAAAGAATTCATATGCCTAGGCTTGAGACTACTTAATATAGGAGAGTGATCAAAAAGATTTTTGTTAAGATGCTCAATAGAAATAGAATTAAAAGAGTTAAGCTAACTATCGTTAAATAACACTCAATCCAAATGTTTCCATAAATGACTATAGTTTCGAGTGGATTTATTACCAGAGAAACCAATGTCAACTAAATTACAATCCATAATCGTATTATTAAAATAGTCCATAGAGTAATATATTTGATTATAGCCCCCCATACGATCGAAGGGATTAGAAATAGTGTTAAAATCACCACCCACAAGCTAGGGCAAGTTACAAATACTGTGAAAATTAGTGAGTTTCTCCCATAACATTTTTCTAGTATTATGAGAAGAAGCATCATATATAAAAGAGGCACAATAGTTCAAATTAAAAAAAAAAAATTAATATTACAATGCAAGACATGATTGAAATCTCCAATAACATTAATCTTAATAGGATCCTTCTATAACACCCAAATCTTATTGGCATAATTCGAAATAGAATGCTTAAAGCCCAAAAATCTAGTAGTACTAAGTAATTTAGAAGTAGTAATAAGAGGTAAAGTAAAACAAGAGTAGAAACATTATAAATACGGCATAAGTTCTTAGCCCTCAACCTAGATGAGAGGCATCAAATGCCCCTAACATTCCAAATGGTAGATTTAAACATAAAAAGGTGTTAATGACTAGTTTGCGAATGGGTAATCCTAGGAGATTGTAAAATAAAGTTCTTATTTTCCTTCCTCTCCTATTTTGAAACTTAGTATAGCTATTTTCATTATCATCTTTGGTAAAACATTTAATAACAATACACATATCATCCGTATGAGTAAAAACATCACTATGATAAAAAGGGTTAGAGGGAAGCATACTATCATTGTGCAGGCCCACCTACCTTACCTTTTGATGCTATTCACCCTCCTCAAAAATAAAACCATCCTCCACACTTTCTTTACTTCTCATTACAAGCCCAACATTTCCTTCCATAATGGCCTGGCCATCCTCCTCCCGAGCCAATTCACCCTCCTCCAAGGCATAACCATCCCCCATATTTTCTTTACTACTCATGTCAATACCAGCGTTAACTTCCACCACATTCTCCTAATAATTCACAATAGATTGAGAAATAACATTATTAGTACAATTATTAATGAGCATCATAAAATCCATATCAGGCAAATTTTTTTTAATAACACAAGGAGTAATAGAAGATGAAATAACAATATTTTGATTAGTAGTGATAGCCAATATTTGTTCATCCATATTTTTACAACTAGTAGATAAGATAGTGGTAGAGTTAATATTATCTCCCTATACCCAAATATGAGCATCAACATTGGTAGAAGGTAGTTCAGTATGAATACGTAAGGATTATATTAGGTTCTCAAAATTATCATGTGGTTTAGGAATGTTTCCCTCAACCTCTCTAAGAATAGGAATCCCATGATCATGAGAAGTTGAAATAACAACATTTCCCTATGATTGAATGGAATAATTTGTCTCCTTACAAAGATGTGGATATAACCTATAACACTCGTTTAAACCATGGCCATGCATTTTATAGTGAGAACAAAAAATAGGTAAATTTTCAAAATATACTTTTTGGAAATAACCATTCAACTCTGACCCAATTTAGATCTCATTAGGATGTTTCTTAGAAATATCCAACTCGACTAAAACACGAGCCATAGATGGATGAGAGATAGATGTAGTAGCTTGGTCTGTCTCCAAAGGCATTCCAAAATCAATGCTAGACCAAATAAAATTTGAGAATTAAAGAAATGGAATCTCATATTCAGAAATGAGATCCACATAGGAACATTAAGGGATTTCTCTTGAACATTAAAATTCGGTGTCCATTTGAGTAAATGCATATTGCAAGCTTGAATATAGTAAGATCTCCATGGAACAAATTTTTTATAATCAAGATCATTAGAGAGTTGAATTGCAATATGACCATGATCCAACAAACTGATATGAAAGGAGCCCGAAAGCTCCAGTTTAACAAAAAATTATGAATAACATCTAGATTTGCTCACCGAAGAAAGAACTTACCAACCAACATTTAAGTAAAAGGAGCAGCCAGCTGAGAAATCACAGAATCATCGAACATCAAAGAAGGACAACACTTAAATAAAGCTTAATCAAAATGAAACTTAGCAGCAGAAGTAGAAGAGATGGCCAAAACATCCTTAAAAGAATGAGATTTTCCATCAGGAAACAAAGAAGTTGATGGGATGGATGACGACATAGTCGTCATCTCCAAAGCCAAAAAAATTGAGAAGAATCTCATAACAAAATAAGAAATAAGCTAAGAAAAGAACAAGGAAACAAATCGAAGAGAAAAATGAAAAAATAGATATAGAGCTTAACAACCTTATTAAACACCGAATTAATAAAACTAAATAAGTTAACAAGTAAATCACAACACCAAAGTAAACCCAGCTCATGAACAAAGTGGTTGACCAAAGCAGCCAAGTAAGGTAGCACTAATACCATATGACCAACCACAACAAGAAGGAAAGAAGCCACAACCTATGACATAATAAGGATAACAATAGGTATCAACCAAACTAAGCTCAAGAGAAAAACTAGCCCCAACAAGAAAAATAGGGTTCTGGATATAGGGGCAATATCAGCACAAAAAATCACCAAATCAAACATCCACACAGAGCCTCTTGTAGTAAACAGAACTCATAGACCAACGAGAATCAAGGCATCTATAAGGAGAACCAACCATCCAGAAAACATCACAAAAGAAGCTGGACAAAGCAACCCAAGAATCCTTAATAAAAAAAAAAGAAAAAGCTGCAAAAACCATGATAGCTGAACAAAACAAAACCAGACCGAGCAGCAAACCAACAACCCAAACAGAGGCCATACATGATGAAACAACACCAGAATAAGAAAAAAACCCCCAGGACAATAACAGAGTGCAAGACCCCAGAGAAAAAGAAACCTGGACCAAAGGCTCCAGCAAATAGCAAATGTTAAAGTCTAATATAGGGCATACCAATTTTATCTAATCTTAAAAGACCTTTCAGCGGAACAAGGAGGTTAGTAGCTATAAAATTAGTAAAATAATCCAAACCACACACCTAATTGGCAAGCCATCTAGCACACATATTGCCTTCCTTATGAGCAAGGTAAAAAGAAAAGTTCATAAAGATAAGCAAGTTCTTAATATCCCTCACCAGATAAAAGAGAGTTGAATTACACACCATATCCTCAATAGAATTAAAAAATTTAAATTAATAATTGGAATCAACTTTAATATCAATATTAGTTATATCAAGAGAAATGCATAATCTTAAACCATGGAGAAAAGTCGAGATGACAACACAGTTAACATAGAAATTCTACAAATGACCAGTAAAATCCATAATGAAACTAACTTTATAATCCCTGATAACACAACCATAACCTAAAAAGGTCCCACATATAGCACTGCCCACATTCAGCTTATAAAAGTTATAAGTTGGTTTGGTCCAATAATAAGCCTAGGTTCTTTAGAAAGGTGATCGACCTCGCTCCAATTAAGACCAAAATCAAAAGCAACAAAATAATAATTTTAAAATTGATGATAGAGAGAAACTTAATAGAATAAAGAGCCAAAACCTTGTCCTTCACATTCTGGATAATTCTATTATGGTTCATACCAACACCATTGAAGAGAGAATTATTCATATCCAACCATAAATACCATAAAATAAGAGAAGGAATAATATTTCTGATATGCCCTTTGGATTTAATAAACCGAGCATTAAGCACATCATTAATATACATTTAAGTATTACAATAATTAAATTTAAAAATATCATCAAAATAATTCCAAGTTTTAACAACTAAAGGACTAGAGATAAAAATATGATCCATATTCTCCACATGTTAACAACATTGACACTTGGAAGGTAAAATAAAACATCTTTTAATTAAGTTATCATCCATAGGAATGAATCTATGTAAAATTCTCCAGACAAAACAACCTTCGTGGAAGGAATAATTTTATGCGAAGCATTTAAAAAATAATAGTGACCTCTTTCTTAGATATAAAGGCATGCAAAGGATCCTTTAATCTAAAAGAATTATATTTGGATAAACCATATAAAAGTAAATCATTCGATTCAGTGTTAAGGGGGAGGTTTAAAATTTGTTGAATAGTAGAGTCAGGGATGACATTAGGAAGTTTCTTGTAATCCCAATAATTATCATTAAAAAAACAATTCACCTTAATAGCCTCAATGGAGGAGGTAATAGTAATGGAATCAATAGATTGATCCCTAAGCAACAATCTTGCCAAAATTAAATGTCACCACCACCAAGCCCCAAAGAGATAAAGGGCTCAAAAGTCCATTTAACTTTGCAAAATTACTTCCACACTTTAGAATCACCTATTTTAAAATTATAAATAGTCAGATGTTTACCCAAACAACACTTAACATACATAAACTTAGCCCAAAGGCTGACATTAGCATGAAAATTGTACCATAAATTGAAGGAAAAAGCATAGGCCAAAGCATTCATACTCTTACAACCCAAGGCTCCCTCTTCAAGAACACCACATCATTTATACTAAGAGTACTAGATAATTTTAGAATTGCCACTAGCCCCTTTCCAAATTTTTTTTTGAAAAGCCTATTAATCTTGCTGCAATCCGCTTGAGTGGGAAAAAGAGTTCTAAAAATATAAATAAGCAAAGAGCAAAGAACACTTCTGATAAGAATTAATCTACCCCCAAAACTAAAAAAATTAGAATCCAAGGATAAAAGCATAATCTGCACAAATGAAATAAGATCATAAAAAATAAAAGTTTTATTTTTACCTTTAAAAAGAGGCACACCAAGGTACTTAATAGGCAAATGACCATGAACAAAACTAGTTAAATATTTAATAGCCAAACTACGATTAGTAGGAACTTTCTTGGCGGAAATAAAACAACACTTGTGTTTATTCAACCAAGACCACTAGCCATTTCAAATTGATGAAAAAAAACCATAAGTTTATTTATCCTATTAACAAAAGCATTTGTAAAAATGATAAATTCATAAGCAAAACATAAATGAGAGATAGGAAAGCCACCCAAAGATCTAAAATATAGGCTAGGAGAGTTCTCAAAGAGGTTGGCAAGGCCTCTAGATAAGTACTTAGCTGTAATAATGAAAAGGATAGGAGAAACCAGATCACCTTTCTAAGTCTATGAGAGGATTTAAAAAAACCATTGCTTTTACCATTAACAATGATAGAAAAATAAGATCCCTCAATGTAGTTTTTAATAGGATTGATAAAAATAGAATGAAAATCAAACAACTTCATAATATTTTAAAGAAAGTTCTAGTCAATGTTATCATAAGCATTGGAAATATCAAGTTTCAAAATCGTGTTGCCAGCTCTAAGCCTAACATCCATATATTGACAAAATTCTTGGGCCAAAAGAATGTTATTTGTAATAGCCCACCCTTTAACAAAACCAATTTGAAAAGGTGATATAGTTTTAGGCAAATAAAATTTAAATAATTCATAAGAAGTTTAGAAAGCAATTTATTAAAAAATGTACAAAGACTCATAGGCCTAAAGTTATTCCAGTTACTAACGGAGTTGTTCTTGGGAATAAGCACATTGGAAGTAGAAGTAAAAACTTAGGAATAATACTACCTGTAAAAAATAAAAAATAGTAGAATAAAGATCATTACTAATAATATGTCAGGATTTCTAAAAGAACGTAGTGGTGAAGCCATCCGGCTGAGCCACAGAGTCACCATTCATGCCATGAACAATCTCTTTAACTTTCTCTAAAGAAAGAGGTTTATAAAGAAACTTATTATCTTCTTGATAAATATGGTTTGGGATAATAGAAGGGTTATCAATATGAGAAGGACTAAAATATTTATTGTGATGATTTTGAAAATGTTGAACTGCAAGATTAGCAATTTGAATTCCTAAGTAACATAACCATCATCATTATATATTTTATTAATACAATTTTTGGCACATTTCCTTTTAACCAAAGCATGGAAATACTTGGTATTATTATCACCTTCAACAAGGTGTTATGTAACAACTTATTATTTTCAAAAAGCTTCATCCTGAGCATGTTATTTAGAAAGACAATTTTTAGCACCCCTCAGTATATTGAAATTATCATCAAAAGGAAATAATTAACAATTAGTTTCAAATGTTTCTAGAGTGAGAAAGAGCCGATTTCTAGAGTGAGAAAGAGCCGGTTTCTAGAGTGAGAAAGTTATTTTCAAATTTCTATTTGGCGGTTCACGAGCTTTTCAGCTGGTGGTCGGCCGGTGGATGGCCGGTATTCCGGCGGCGAGGAAGATCGGTAATGGAGCAACGATGTATTCTCAAGAAGGATGCGTGGGCGAATTACAGGAAGGGATTATCGGTGCCGGTTCTTGATTCTTCCAAAGTCTTCAATGGGGGTGCAAAGATTCTGGATGATTTTAACCAGAATTTCAAAACTATTAAGGAAAAGCCATTGGTGATCAAGGAGGGAGGTTTGTTAGAGAGAAAGGTAGTATCTGTTCCGGTAATTGGTAAGGGTAAAGATGTTGTCAAGGAGAAGATCCAGAGTTTTTCAAGCTTTTCGCCGATTCAGAGTGGAGGTTTTAAGAACCCGGTGGCCAGGAGTTATGAAGCTTCTTCTTCGACAGGTTTAATGATTTCTTCGAATTTTGATTATATTTTGAAATCTTTGCCTTCGTCTCCTGCTGAGAGGGGAGTCATCAGAGCAGAATTGGAAAGTCTTAAACCTCGGGATGCTTGCAAGATGAATGAGGTTTTGTCTTTAAGAAAGGACAAATAGGAACCCGAGGATGGTTTAATAGGAATTGCTAATGTGAATAAAGCAGACGTGGAAACTGAAAATAAAAGAAATGCTTATTCGGCATGGATAAGGAAACCGTATGTTAAAGTTGATAATCTGGATTTGGGATCTTTCCTATCGGAAGATGGGAAGGTGGTGAAGATGCAGGCAGATAAGGAAGCTGAGAATGCTAAGAGGTTGGAAAAAGCTGTAGTGGTTAAAGTTTTTGGTGAAAAATTACCATTTTTTGTTTGTTCTCCAGATGCTGGTATTTCTAGCGGTAAGGGAAAGGAAGGAATAAAAAAGCTGTGTTTTTCAGGAAGGAAGAAAGGTTCTTTGGAGAATTCTATTATGGATAAGGACATCTCTTTGGAGAAAAAAACTAAATTGAGTAAGGAGCTGAAGTCGTTGGGAGCAGGTAATATCATTGCTCATAATAGAAAAGGGGAGAGTGGGAAGATAAAAAAGGTTGGGGACCCTTTCCCCATCTTTAAACAATGAGTGGTCTTCTTTTTTGGAATTGTAGGGGAGCCAAAAAAATAGAGGCGGCTCTCTATCTTAAGGAGGTGATCAAGGATCACGGTATTATCTTTGTAGGTTTGTTGGAAACAAGGATTAATAATGTGGAAAATAATCAAATTATGAAGCTTCTGGGTGACAATTGGAAGTTTTTTATAGTCCCGTCCGTTGGACTTTCGGGAGGTTTGCTGATTTTATGGCATTGTGATTTAGCGGATTCTACTGTGTTGAAGCATTCTTCTCAAATGGTGGTTGGTAATTTGAAAATGATCAACAAAGGTTGCTGGAAGATTGCGTCAGTTTATGGGAGTACAGATGTTCAGGAAAGAAAATTCCTTTGGGAAGATCTTGGAAGGCAATGTGATGATGATTCTCCTTTGATTATCGGAGGGGATTTCAATTGTATATTGTCTCAAGAGGAGAAAAGAGGTGGGAAGAAATTCAAAATGAATCAAGGCTCCAAAGATTTTCAAAGCTTCATGATCAACAATGATCTTCACTTGGTAAATTCATTGGGGCCTAAATACACGTGGTGCAACAATAAATCTGGTAGCAATCGCATTTGGGAGAAATTGGACAGGTGCCTTATAAACTCTTCTGCTATGAATTTTATTCATTTAGCTCTTGTTAAGCACCTTCCTCGTTGTGCTTCGGATCACTATCCTTTGGTTATGGAATTATTCAAACCATTGAATTCAGTGAGAAAAGATATTAGATATGAAGAGGTTTGGGCTACTTATTATGGAGCAACGACATTGGTGAGAAGGATTTGGGAAAAGAAATGTTCAGGTTATCCGGCTGTTATTCTGAGTAAGAAATGTAAGAAGACTCTAAGAGCTCTATTCTTTTGGAGTAGAGATAAATATAAAAACTTATCTCAGCTCAAGGATGATCTCAAAGCAGAAATTATGGAATTCCAATTAGAAGAGGCGGAAGTTGGTATTTCTATGGACAAGCTTCAGGTTTTGAGAAGTAAAATCAATGAGTTTAATGTTACTTTAGCTAGACTCAATACTTGGTGAAAGCAAAGAGCAAAGATCAAGTAGATGGAGGAGGGTGACTGTAACTCAAATTTCTTTCATAGTTTTGCTAATGCTAGAAGAAACTCGAACTGGCTTCATCACATCAAGACTTTTGAAGGGGAAATTTCAGAAGATGAAGCTATTATTCAGGAAACTTTTTCAGTTTATTTCAAAAATAAATGGCATTATAGAGAGTGTTCTCTGGCAGATTGGCCAACTCCTTTAGATGCTGTTGATGAGGCGGATCAAGTGATGCTTGGAGCAGATTTTTCCAGAGAAGAACTTCAACTAGTGGTGGAAAATTCGGACAGAAACATTTCTCTAGGTTTAGATGGGATTACTTTTTCTTTCTTAAAAGACTTTTGGAGTATTATCAAAGAAGATGTGTGGAATGCGGTTAGCCAGTTCTTCAAGGATGGTAAGATGGATAAAGCTTGGAAAGAAACTTTAATTTTTTTAATCCCTAAGATAAAAAATCCTCAAGTTCCTAGCAACTTCCGACCTATAAGCCTTTGTATGACCATTTACAAATTAGTTGCTAAAATGATGTTCAATAGGCTGGAAAAAGTCTTGCATAAGATTGTATCTGAAGATCAAGTGGCTTTTGTTAGAGGTCGTTCTTTAAATGA
The DNA here is from genome assembly GCA_022539455.1 of Dendrobium nobile. NCBI lineage: Eukaryota > Viridiplantae > Streptophyta > Magnoliopsida > Asparagales > Orchidaceae > Dendrobium > Dendrobium nobile. The sequence goes on from CM039735.1 coordinate 55,635,302, forward strand.
TCATGTTTTATTGGCCCAGGAGATGTTTAACAAGTTCAGATGGTCTAAGAGTAAGGATGGCTTATGTGCTATTAAAATTGATATGGAACAGGCGTATGATAGTATGGGATGGTTGACTTTGAAGCAAGTTCTGTATCAGTTCAGGTTTCCTAATAAGTTTATAGAACTTATTATGCAGTGTGTGCTTGATCCTAGATTCTATGTTTTGATAAATGGGAAGAAAACAAGTTGGATTGAAGGGAGATGCGGTTTTAGACAGGGATGTCCATTATCCCTGTCGTTATTCATTTTATGCTCTCAATTATTTTCCTATGCTATCAAGGAGAGGTGTAAAGGTGTTTCGGTTTCTAAAAATGCTCCCAAGGTGACTCATCTGTTACATGCAGATGACATTTTGCTTTTTTCAAAAGCTAAGCTAAAGGAAATAAAGAAGTTAAAGAAGATCATCTCTAATTACTATATGTGGACGGGACAAAAGGTAAACGATTCTAAATCGTTGATCATCTTTGGGAAACATACTAGTAGAAGAGCTAAGAAGGCGGTTGTCAAGGTGCTGAATTATAACCAAGTTAAAGAGTTTGATTACCTCGGGGTAAAGATGGCTTTAAGAAGGCTGTGCAAAGTTGATTTCCAAGGCTTACTTGAGAATGCAACGTGTAGATTGAACACTTGGGGTAAGAGGTGTATCTCCTTGGAAGGTAGATTGGTTCTTGCTAAATCTGCATTTCTGTCACTACCTTTATTCATTTCTTCTGTTTCAATCGTTCCATTGAGCATTCTAAAAGAATTTGATAAGATGTGTAGGGAGTCTATATGGAGTAAGAATAAGGGGGAATCTGGAATCCATTATGCTTCTTGGGACTTGCTTTGTAAATCCAAAGGTGGGGGTGGTCGTGGTTTATTTTCAGCTGTGGAAAAGGTGGGTCCCTTAAGAGCTAAATTTGCTTGGAACTTTATAACGAAACCAGATTCAATATTGAACCAAGTTTTAAGAGCTAAGTATGGGGAAGATGTTTGGTCATCGGGTAAGAAAGATGGTTGTTCTACAGCTTGGAAAGTTATTTCCAGAGGGGCTAAATTCCTTAGAAAGGTTGTAAGATGGCAAATTGTTAATGGAGAATCTATCAACTGGTTATATGATACTTGGATTTTAGATAAAATGTATTGCAAAATGGCCAACGTTTGTGAATATACAAGAGACTAATGACTTCAGTTTAAGCTGCTTCATTGAAGAGGGACAGTGGAGGTTAGATAAACTGAATGAGGTCTTTGGGGAACTGCTGATTGAGTCTATCATGAGAACTCCTATTGATACAGGCGGTGGCTCAGATAAGTTGGAACTAATTAAGTTGTTTTCTGGAAATTTGATTGCTTCTCTTATAAGGGAAGCCGAAGAGGATATGGAAAATAAGAATGCTCATTGGAATTGGATGAAAAGATTAAAGCTGAATCCCAAAACGGAACTTTTCTGGTGGAGATTGTATAACAATGCCATCCCATCTAATGCTATGTTGGTTAGTAGGAGGATCAAATTGGTTTTTGGATGTCCTAGAAGAAGCTGTAATGATATAGAAGATGTGAATCACATAGTAGGGAGATGTGTTAAAACTATGCAGGTCATTGCTTTATTGAATAAATGGGGATTTCAGGTACCTATTTTTGGAAGTTTTGAAGACTGCTTGACCGATTTACAAAGGATGATTGGAAAACAAAATTTATCAGCCAACTTGTTTTGCAATGCTATATGGCTGGTTTGGAAGAGTAGATGTAAGCTAGTTAATACAAAGAAGGAGGATTCAGTTAACTTCATAGCTGCTGAAGCTGTTTCTTTTGCGGTTAAAAGTAATTTTGTTAATATCCATCAAGAAATCTGGAATGCTAACCGGCTTATGCTATTTAATCATTGGCATCCCCCGCCCCTTGGATGGATTAAAATCAACTTTGATGGTGCGTTGAGGAGGAACAACTCGGCTGGTGTAGGTGGGGTTGTGAGAGACAACAAGGGAAGATTTTTGCTGGCATTTGGTAAATCGCTTCAACATTGGGATGCTGCTCAAACTGAATTGCAAGCTGTGAAGTTTTTGAAGTTTGTGAAAAGGGATTGGATGTCGGAAGCTCTTGGAGTCCTCATTGAAGGTGACAACCATAACATCATTAATATGCTCCAAAAAGAAATCAAAGACTGGAAGGTTAGCAATGTTATTGATGATAGTTTAGATTTCTTACTTGATTTCAAACAAATTATTTTTTCGTTTACCAATAGGTTGGGTAACAAATTAGTGAACTTGTGTGCTAATTTGGCTGTTGATGGTTCTTTTGTCTGGGAAGATCTTCAAGGTACTTCCATTCCTTCTTCTTTCTTAAACTGTTTGAAAGAGGAATGTGAAACCTTAGATGTTCCGTGAGTGTGTTGGTTGTAGTTTGACTCCTGTTTTTTTTTTAATGCAATTTTGTGCATTGGTTTTCAAAAAAAAAAAAAATTAGTTTCAAATGTGTTCACTTTCTCTTCAGCATTCAAAATATTGGAGAAAAGATTTTTAAAAACATTACGATTGCACTAGTTTAAAATTTGTTTAAGCCTTTTTAGCTTAAACCAAAAGCTCCTCATGCAAAAGGTAGATTTATTCAGATGTAAAGGCTCATGCTAATTATCCTGAATCAAATCTAGAAAAGAATCATGATGCAACCACATATTTTGAAATCTAAATTGCGCAGGAGAATTAATATGCCTAGTTGTAAGACTAATTAATAAGGGAGAATGTTCAGAAAGAGTACCGCTAAGATGCTCAATAGAAATAGAATCAAAAGAGTTAAGCCGACAATCATTAAATAACACCCTATCCAAATGTTTCCATAAATGGCCATGATTCCAAGTGAATTTATTACCAGAGAAGCAAATATCAATTAAATTATAGTCCATAATCATATTATTGAATTCCTCCATAGATTGATATATTGGAGAAGAACCCCCTATTCATTTTGAATGATTAGAGGTAGTGTTAAAATCCCCTCCAATAAGCTAGGGCATGTTACAAATGTTATAAAAGTTGACGAGTTGCTCCCATAACAATTTCTTGGTTTAATGAGAAGAAGAAGCATAAGCAAATGAGGCATAATAATTTAAATTTAAAGCATCAATATTGAAATGCAAAACTTGTGTGAAATCACAAACAACATCTATCCTAATAGGATCCTTCTAAAGCAACCAAATCTTATTGTCCACATTCAAAATAGCATATTTAAAACCCAAAAATCTAGCAGTGCCAAGTAATTTAAAAGAGGAAATAAGATGTTCAAGTAAAACAAGAATTGAAACAATGTAAATTTGACATAAGTTCTTAACTCTTAAATTAGAGGAGGGACACCCAATGCCCTAACATTCCAAATAATAGCTTTAAACATAAAAAAATGAGGGCAAATGACTAGTATGAGAATTGGTGATTCTAGTAGATTGTAAAATGATGTTCTTGTTTTTCATACCTCTCCTACTATGACATTATCATCTTTAACAAAATATTTAGTCATAATATCCATGTCCTCCGTATCAGTAGAGGAATCACTGTGCTAATGAGAGTTGGAAGTTCACTATCATTGATTATACCTACTTGCCTCACTTCCAGAGGTAGTTCACCCTCCTCCAAGGTAAAGCTAGCTTCCTCATGAGTTTTACTACCCAATCAACTACCAACATTACTCTCTGCCAAAATGATTTGTCCATCCTCCTGGTCATCCACAAAAGATTTAGAAGGAACATTATTAGTACAATTATTCTTTAACAATACAAAGTCCATATCAGGTAAGTTTTTGTTAAGAGCATAAGTAGTAAAAGCAGAAGGTAAAACCATATTTAGATTAGTAGTGATAGCTTACATTTTCTCATCCACATTTTGATAGCCAGAATCTAAACAAGACATAGAGTTAAGATTTTCTCCCTGAACAAGACTAGGATCATTGACATCAGTGGACTATGATTCAATATGAGCTATGGTAAGTTGTATAGATTCTTCAATATTCTCTTACACTTTAAAAACATTACCCTCCATCACATCAACATTTGGAATCATAATATCATGATGAACCAAAGGGACATCATTTTCATGCGACTGTTTGATGGATTCCTTCTCCTTCCTAAGATGGGGGTGTAACCTGTAACACTCATTTAACCCTTGACCATGCATCTTACAATGAGAACAAAAAATAGGGAAATTTTCAATAACAACTTTTTGGAAATAACCATTCAACTTCGAACCAATCCAAATCTCATTAAGATGTTTCTTAGAGATATCCAACTCTACTAAAACTTGTGCCACAAAAAGATGATAGGTAGAAGCTGTAGCTTAGTATGCTTGCAAAGGCCTACAAAAATTGATGCCAAGCTAAAAGATTTGCAAATTAAAAAAGTGAAGTCTAAGGTTTGGGAAGGAGATCCACACAGGGGCAATAGGGGATTCCTTAAGAATATCAAAATTTGGCATCTATTTGAGTAATCTCATCTGACAAGCTTGAATGTAGTAGGAGTACCTTGAAAAAATAAAATTATAATCCAGATCATTACTAAGTATAATCACAATATGTCTCGGATCCAACAAGCTGATATGAAAAGATCCTGAAAGTTATAGATTACTGAAAAACTAATGAATGATATCCAGATTAGGGCGCCTAAGGATAAACTTACAAACCAAAGTAATAGCAAAAGAAGCAGCTAGCCACGAAATCATATAATCGTAGAACATCAAAGCTGGACATCCTTTAAAAGAAGTTTAAATGAAGTGAAGTTTAGTTGAAGGAGAAGAAGAAGAATCAGCTAAAACCTCTGTAAAAGATCGAGACTTGCCATCCAAAAAAGAAGCAGTCGTAGGGTGAGATGACGATAAAGCCATCATCTCCCAAAGGAAGCAAACCCAAAATAAAAACTTCAAAACAAAGTGCAAAACAAACAAATCAAATAAAAAGAAAATAAATCAAAGAGAAAAAACCATGGGAAGCATGATAGGAGTGAGAAGAAAGGAGTACGGGAGCTGATCGTATGGTCATATTAGGGTAGCTGAAATGACCATGAGAATACTTATTTATTTTTTGGGGAGAATACTATAGAGGGGCCTATGTTTTAATTAAAAAATAAAGGTTACAAAGTCCTTAAAGGGGACCTTCATCTCATTACTGCTCGAAAGAGCTACAAAAAAGTCAAAAAAAACCAAAGAGCTGAACATCCCCTATACTATGGAATACAAAAACGCCTAATAAAAATCTAGGGTTGCAAGAAGACAATACCAGAAAAGGAAGGCCATAAAGTAGAATTCAATCAACACGCTTTTCCTGCAAAAATTAATTTCATTGCCCACAAAACCATCAGTCCAACAAACCTGCAAAAGATAATGATTGCAAAGACAAGACAAGCACATCAAAACCAACATGCATGTGAATCCAATTAAACTTACACAAAATAAATGTATAGGAAGCCCATTCAGCCACATTATATAAACACTTGCTAATAGTCATCCTAAATATCCCATTCCTATAGTCCTAATAATAACAATAATTAAGGAAAAATAGTAATTCAGTATAAGAATCCATAACTATAATCTAGCCAAAAGCACCACAAATATAAGCCCCACCATGAATTGATAGAAAGTAGCCAGCCAGGATACATAAACTGCACAAAAGAACCTTAAAAGATAGGAAGCAACCATCCACATCAAGAAACCGGTAATAAACTGAGAGATTAACAACCACATATTCCAATTCCACAAAACAAAGATCCTAATAATATTGAAATACTTAACCATAATAATTAAGTATTGAAACCACTCTCAATCCAAGGGCAATCAACACAGCAGCTATAATCTTCAATAACATTATAACTTGCAAAATATGATCAATACAACATCGAAATGAAGAAAAACAAATCATGGAATCGAAAATGCAAATAGATGGGTATGAAGAGCTTAGGAATGTAATAACTATTTTGATTTCATTAGTAGAACCCAAATGCCACTCCATTCTTATCCCAATCGCACATTTGCACACCCAAAACATACAAATAAAATTAGAATTAGAAGCAGCAAACCAACAAAAGATGGGATCAACCATAATACCAACAAAAACACAATTAATTCTAGGCCACCCACCTAGAAATAAGGAAACCCCAATATTAAAAATTCTCTAAAAAACCATCCTATAATAAAATAAATAACATTAAAAGAGTCTATTAGAGCTTAGGTGTGTAGTATTTGAAAAGCTACCATGAATACGACTCATGTGCCACACCAGTCTACTCCCATATCCACCAAGTTTTACAATGATCCTGCTTAAAAAAAAGGAATAGAAGGAAAAGCACCTGATTGAAATCAGCAGCAGCTTACAACTACAAATAATAACCCGAAATCCCCAAATTGGCACTCAAGACAAAGAGATCCAAAGCCATAAACTTTACTTGAATAGATGAACAAAGTTCTAAGATAAAATAGGATAACCATCTAATGATCACCGACAATCTATCCCAACTGAGATGCTAAAACAGAGCAAAGTGAAAAATCCAAATATATTGACCCCAGGGAGTAAACGAGCAGCAATAGGGTAGTGATCAGCATAAATAAATCTCTAATCATTGCTCAAAATAGACCGATTCCAGTAATAAGCATTGAATAATAATCTATAAATTTAATAGACCAAAGAAAAACATAATAATTTCAAATAAATAAAAGGGTGGCCAAAATGATCTAATCTAGCCAAGCCATTGATCTCTTTAGGAAGAGAATGCTCAATAAATTCTGTGAAACTAGAGAAGTTACTACCCATTTTAGCCAAGGAATCAGCAATAACATTCCCTTCCCATAAAATATGGGAAATAGAATAAGTAATAAAGGACAGCCAATACTTAATATCTCTTAATAAATAAAAATTAGCGTGGTTGGAAGAGGTATTACCTTCAAGATAATGAATCAAGTGCATAGCATCCACTTCAATCAAAATATTAGTAATGCATAGGGAAATGCATAATTGAATGCCATAAAGAAGTCTCTTGGTTTAATCTTGAATTGCAATAGTAGTAGTAGAGAGAACCGAAATACCACAATCACAAATCCATTAGAATCCCGAATAGTACCACTACAACCAATATTAAAATTATTCCAAGATCATAAGTATTAAGTTTAGTATATCCCACCAAAGGCTTCCTCCCATAAATAATCCTATCTTTGCAACCAACATGATAAGGATTAAAAACCATACCAAACTCACAAGCAACATGATTAAAGCCTTTAAAGGAATCAGGCTTTATTAAATTAGCAACATACAACTGAAAAATTTTATTCTTAACTTTAGAAATGATAGTTAAAACATTCATTTTAATTTCCTCATGCTTAGAAGCATTCCTACTACTCCATAAAAACAAAGAAATAATAATAGGAAGAACATTCCTAATATGACCTTTATCACGGATGAACCACTCTTTAAGAAGGTTGATAATAGAGTTATACTGAGTACTAGATAGCACATTAAACATGTTGTCAAAGTGAAGCCATACTTTAACAGCAATTGGGCCCTAAATGAGCACATGATTCATATTTGTAATATGGTAACAACATTGACATTTATAAAAAATATAAAAACCTTTTCTTAATAAAATAGAATCCAAAGGCAAATAATTTTGCATAAGAGAAAAGAGTAAGAGGGTGGTATGCTATCATGCCAAAAAGTAGAATAAAGAGAGTCTTTAGGGAGCATTTTCCTAATAGAGTTCCAGACTTGCTTAGCAGCAAAATTACCATCATTAGAATGATTAAACAAAATGTTATCCTCTTGATCCAAATGAATAAAAATATTGAGAATTAACTTAATAATAAAATCAGCCACAAAAATGGTAAGTAAATTAATATTCCAGCTCTCATTAATAATAAAATCCTTAACTTTGCAAGTAGAGGTAGGATTGGTAGATAAAGATTGTCAATATAAAAATTACCCAACCATTTATCTTGAAAAAAAAAAGATGTTGCCAACTCCCATACCCCATTGAATAAACTCTTCAACTTCTCACTTAATATTACATAAACTTTTCCAGTTAAAAGAATCCCCTTGTTAGAAAACACAATTCAAATGATGTTTCCCAACACAGTACTTTGAAACCATGAACTTTTCCCATAAACTTTTTCTATCTCTAAAGGAAAACCACAATTTATGATTATAAGTCTTGGACATGTCAGTGATAGTTTTAAAGCCTAATCTCCCCTCATCCATAGACCCCACACAATTAATCCAAGAACTCCATAACATAGCACGTTTACCTTCTTTAGCACCCCAAAGAAATTTATTAAATAAAGTCTCCATTCTACTACAACCATTTAAAGTAGGGAAATAGTATGTATCAAGTAAATTGGAATAGAACATAAAACATATTTAATAAGAACAAGCCAACCACCAAAAGAAAGGAAATTTAAAGCACAGGAAGAAAGTTTCTTATGGATAGTAGTGAAAATATCATCAAATAAATGATACAATTTTTTACCTTTGTACAGAGGAGTACCTAAATATTTCAACGGTAAAAATATCTTTCTAAACCAAATTTTGTTTCAATACTGGTAATCCACAAAGGAGATATAGACTTAGCTAGAGTAAAACAACTCTTAGAAAGTTTAAGATTAAGCCACTAGCATGCTGAAATATGTTAAGATATTTGAACCAAATATAGAGCATTTTAATAGAACCATTAGAGAAAATATTAAATTATCTGCAAAACTCAAATGGGTAATAGGAAAACCACCATCCCTTATAAATTGTAGAGTAGGGTAAGTCCTAAAAATATTTTTAATACCACTAGATAAAAATTCCACAGCAATGATAAAGAGAGTAGGAGATAAAGGATTCGCTTGTCTTAACAATGACAAGATTTGAAATAACCTTGGGACTTACCATTATAAGTAAAAGAAAAATAATAGTGCTAAATGCTATTCTTAATAAGATTAATGAAATGCATATTGAAGCAAAAATGCTTTAGAATAGTATAAAGAAAATAATAATTTAGATTGTCATAAGCTTTAGTAATATCAATCTTGAAAAAAACATTTCCACTATAAACCTTAGCATGCAAATCATGAACCAATTCTTGAGCTAGTAAAACATTGTCAAATATAGATCTGCCTTTAACAAAAGTAGTTTATTCCAAAGAAATAATATTAGGAAGAATTAAAGCAAGCCTTCCCATAGTTATTTTGGTAATAAGTTTATTAAAAAAAGTACATAAACTAATGGGACAATAATCATTCCAAAATTTAATGGCATTTGATTTGAGAATTAAACCTATAGAAGTAGAAGTAAAAAACTTTAAGTATCAGATTGCCCCTAATGAAATCCACCACAGCAATGATAAGATCCTTCTTAATAATATCCCAAGTATTCTAAAAAAACTTAGCAGTAAAACATCAGGACTGGCAACAGAGTCAGAATTCATATCTTTCAAAGTTTGCCAAATCTCCTTCTCAGAAGGAGTCTTGGACAACATCAAATTATCCTCCTTAGAATTAAGAAAAGGAATAAAAGAGAAATCAATATTAAAATCCGTACTAAAGTTTTTGTTGAAAGCATTTTGAAAGTACTCAACATCTGAGTCAAAAATCAAATCATGATTTTCAATAACATTACCGCCAGGGGAGGTGATCTTATGAATTTGCCTACTAACCTTATTTTGATTAGCAATGTTATGAAAGAAAATAGTATTATAATCACCTTCCACGAGAAATATAGTAGTGGCTTTTGCCTCTAATAATCTTCTTATTTTTCTTGAAGTTTGAACAAAGTAGTTTTGGTATTATTGAGAATGGATAAGTTCTCAAAAGAAGAATTCTGCATGTAGGCCATATTAGAATTTTCAACTTCATTTTCAGCAATCAGAATATTGGAAAATATATTCTTAAAGATACTTTTATTCCACCAAGAAAATTTTTGCTTAAGTCTAACCATGAGATTCCTTTTTTGTTTTTGGCGAAGCCCACAAATGGGCTTACACATTGATTAAGAAAAAAAGGTACACATTTCTTAAAAGGGACCTTAAGCTCTCAACTGCTCAAAAGAGTTACAAAAATAAAGAGAAAAAAAACAAACCTAAGAGCTCGAGTTCCCAACTACAAAGAAAAAAAAAATCACCTAAGTACATTCTACGATACTTAAGGGAGAGCACCCAAAAAGAGGGCGCAAAGCAAAAAATAACAAAAGGCACCAAGCTACCATCTCTAGTTCCATCCTTACGATGATCTGCACTAAACAGATCTTGCGAAAAGCTGATAGGCAAAATAGACATAGCAGTATTATAACCCAAGAAATATGTGAAAAAAGTCCAAATAGTTAATCACATAAACATTAGTATAATAGAGAAATAAAACAATAGGAACCAAACTAACCACATGATACATCTCCACAATAACCTCAATAAGAAAGAGCAGGTGACAACAACAACTATCAAGATGCTTCAAACTACCAAACCAATTCTCTATAATCATTTGATAAGGGTACAACCAATAGAAAGCACTAATGCTCCCAACACCAAAAGAAGTGACCTAGCAAGATAAAATGATAGCCATAGGCCACAAGATAACCCAAACTAACCAATCTAATAAACCAAAATATAAAAGAGAAGTATGGATATAACTACCAAAAAAACACCAACCCAACTTTCAACAAAGTGTACTACCAGCCCCCTTCAAACAAGAATTAATCAGCCCTAGAAAAGGCCAACAGCCCAGGAAGGGGCAACCCCAACCCGCAACCATGCAGCAACCCAGTTAGCAAGACACCAAGAAATTAAGGCCAATATAGATCCAAGAAAAACACTCCGAAACTGGCCCTACTAGGAACCCAGGTAGCAAGATCAAAAACCAGATAACTCACTGGGAGAGCAACCAACAAAGAACAACAAAACAAAAAAGAGACAAAACATCTTGAATCAGGTAGGAAAAACTACTACCATTATAAGAGCCAAAAAATAACAATCCAGAAAATGAAAAGAGGGCCACACAAGTTCCCCCACAACTAGACACCTAAATATATGAAAAATAGAGCAATCTGGAAAAGACCAAACCAACCCAAGAATCTAGGCAACCAGCAAACCAGAGACATAATAGCATAAAACACCAAAACCATAAGCAATATAGCCCAAGAATAGCAAAAAAGTAGCCCCAAAAGGCAAGGGACAACAAAACATAGGCTCCAGCCAAATATAAACCTTATAGTCTAACATAGGGTAAACAAAACATAGACTCCGCCACTGTGAGGTTGGAACCAATCTAATCAAAAAAGTAATCCAAACCACACCCCTAATTGGCAATCCAAGTAGCACAAGCATTACCATCCGTGCATATATGATAGAAGGAATAATTCATAAAAATCAAGAGATTTTTAATCTCCCTCACTAGATAAAACAGATCAAGATTACACACCATGTCATCAACAGTTTAAAAATTGAAAATTATAGTTAGAATTAACAACAAAACCAACATTAGTTAAGTTAAGAGAAATACATAACCTTAAACCATGGATAATAGCCAAGGTGATAGCTTAAAACACATCACCATTCTTTAAAGGACTAGCAAAGGCCATAATAAGACTACCATTACTGTCTCTGATAACCCCTCCACAACCCAAGGAGGAATTAATGCTAGCACAAACCAAATTTAGATTATAGAGTTTTGTGGGGGGTTTGATCCAATAAATAATTCTATGTTCTTTGTTAAAATGACCACCCTTGAAATTAAGACCTAAAGTAGAAACTTTCATGAGAATACTTTATTTTTTTGGATAAAAATTGTAGAGAGGCCTATGCATTGAATAGAAGGGGAATTACAAGTCCTTAAAGATCCATAAGCTCATAAAAAAATATATCTTTTAAAATAAACCTAAGAGCTATTGGATCTATAAATTAAAATTAAAAAAGAGAAAAAAAAAAGAAAGCCAGCCCAAGGACTGAACCAACCAACATTAAACAAATCTAAGGAGATCCATAGAAAGTAGGAAACCCACCATAAGCCCAGCAGTGAAAATGCCATCCAAATCTGAATGGCACCACAACAACAACATGAACTTCCACATAACCCAACACCCCAATGCCCAATGCAACAAACACCAAACCAAACAAAAAACACTATTTCTTATATTTTCTCTTCTTCGATTACCCACCCGAATGAAAGTATTACGCAAACCACCAATTCTTTCAAACATTTCCTCTTCACCACCTTCATAAGGAAAAGATGAAGAATACTTAAGCCAATCCATTTGTATCTTAACAATTGTGCCACCACCCAAATAGGCCTTCCCTTACCTCACCATAACTTGAGGTAGAAAAACATTAGGCGAAATAAGATCAACAAGAACATCAACCAGAGCATCACCATCAACATGTCCCATAACAAGGGGAAGAAAAGTTGGTGCATTATGATTCAAGTGGCTAGTTGAGCTTTCTAAACCACTAAACTTAACCTTAGCCACTAAGTTAAGATCTTGACAAAACACCTTCTCTACTCTACTAATGATACCCTCCTCGCTATGAGCCAAAGACAATACTGTCCTCCACTACACCCTCACTAATCAATTTAACATCAACATTCTCAAGGAGAGTCACATTATGAGAAACTAAATTATCTATAATAAGGCAAACATCTTCACCCTCAACCAATATAGCCAAATTCTCTTGCACCCCAACATTAATACCAGTGGGATCACACCCATTGGCATCAAAGGAATTAAGAAAAACACTTTCACCGCATCAATCCACCCAAATCAATGGCAGATTATTACAAAACTCATGAGAAGAATGAGCACCAATAGAAACTCCCTCCCCCATAGGAGGGCAACCACCCAAATTAGGAAATAAAACTGGGCAAACATCTCTCAGATAACCCAAAGATTTATATTGGGAACAATACAGGGGAAACTCTTTTATCTCCATAGAATCAGAGCCAAGCCACAATTGATTAGGATGCCATTTATTAATATCTAACTTAATAAGTATCCGAGCCACCGAAGGTTTAGAACCATTAATAGTAGAATTATCAGTACGCAGGGATCTACCAAACAAAGACCCTACACCATGAAAAATTTGGGGATAAAAGAAATGAAGATGGAGGTATGGAAATGACACCCAAATGAGAATAACAGGAGATTTAACATTAACATCAAAGTGAGGAGACCACTTAAAGAGCTTCGTGTAACAATTGGAGATGAAATAAGAATAGCGGGAGAACACCTGACAATAATCTAAATCATTCCTTAGCATAATCAAAATATTCTTAGGATTCAACAATGTAATAGAAAATTCACCTTTCAGTTTAAGATTAAGAAAAAAAATTTGAATGGAATCCGACGGTGGATTGAGAGTGGAAAACTTCTCAACTATTGCAAGTTGAAACGGAGCAACAAGTGAGCACATTTCCTCCTAAAAAATTAATAACGTAGGCAAGCCATGGGGGGAAGAAGGTTTGAGAAGAGGAAATGCTAGTGAGGCTGACTCACCAGATAAAACATCATGAAAAGATAGCAATTTATGTTTTAGAACAAAAAAAAATTGGGGTCACTCAAGCAATGAGCGGCCATGCCAGCTTAAAGGGAAAAAATAAAGAGAAAAAGGACGATTATGGAAGAGGTGGAGAAATTACTCGATGAAGGGAACACAAGATTGGAGGCTCAAACTCCTTAGTAGCACAGAGGAACCGTGAGAAATGGCTTGACATTCAAAAGTATGATCGGGATCTCCAGCGAGGAAGAAAGGCAGCTAGGGCTACGCCCTAGTGGCACAAGGGAACCACAAGAAAAGGCTTGATGATCATGCGTATGATCGTGATCTAGATGGAAGAGCAATTTGAAGAGAAAGAGAGTGATAAATAGGATGGCTTTGATGATTCCTCTAAACAGCTCAACCGACACGACAACAAAAATACTACTAATGCTCTACTGGACATGCTTGTTCTTCTTTCTCATCCACTTAAAAAGTAAACAAGCAAATGAAAAACAACTCCTTTCCCTCCTGCTTGGCTTCCATGGCCTCTTTTTTTTTTAGAAACTCACAAGGGGGCCTACATGTTAATTAAAAAAACATATTATAAGGTCATTAAAGTTAACCTTTAGCTCGCTACTACTCGAAAGAGTTACAACACAAATAAAAAGAAAACCTATGAGCTGATGGTTCCCTATTCTACAAATTACAAATTAACCTAATAACATTCTAGGTCTTCCAAAAAATAGGAACCAAAAAGGGAAGAAAAAAGTTAATACTTTTGGCACCGTCTTCCGACAAAATATCGAGCTTATCCCCAAAATCTTGGCCCCTTCACTCTATATGAGGACCAGATTACAGAACCAACATGAATATAATAGGGAATGTATAATATTATAACTAATCAATATAAAAAACTAAAAGATACAAAATTTGCAGTAACATGATAGATCACTATTATATATAATAAAATTAAGATAATTCATAACAACCAGGACATTCCAAATATATAAATAAGTGGTAGCATGATGCCTGAAAGTTTGTTAGGGATGTTAAGCCCTTATGAACTAGCCCAAGCTAACCAAGAGGGGGGGGGGGGGGGGGGGGCGAATTGGTATTTTAAAAAATCTTTCAATAAAAAACAAAACTTAAAAAAAAAACCAAAATTAACCATAAAGAAATTCAACATGCGGAAATTAAATGCAGAAAAATGTTGTTGAAAAGAAACATAGAAATTTCTAGTTGTTCGGTTAACTCAACCTACGTCCACTCCCCAGAGGCACCCTTTGAGTATTGCACTAAACTCAGTGACTCTCCTTTTGCTCCCACAGTAAGGCGGAGAATCCTGTACAAAACCACCTTTCCCCCAACACCGGTAAGGTAGAGAACCCAACTCCTTTTGGTTCCTCCTAAAGTAGGCAGAGAACTTTGATTGATTGCTAAAGTGAACCTCTCTCGAACCTCCAAGAACAAGGGAAGACAATCAGAGAAGACGAGGGGGAGGGGGGGGGGGTGTGGGGGGGGGAGGCGAATTGGTATTTTAAAAAATCTTTCAATCAAAAACAAAACTTAAAAAAAAACCAAAATTAACCATAAAGAAATTCAACATGCGGAAATTAAATGCAGAAAAATGTTGTTGAAAAGAAACATAGAAATTTCTAGTTGTTCGGTTAACTCAACCTACGTCCACTCTCCAGAGACACCCTTTGAGTATTGCACTAAACTCAGTGACTCTCCTTTTGCTCTCACAGTAAGGCGGAGAATCCTGTACAAAACCTCCTTTCCCCCAACACCGGTAAGGTAGAGAACCCAACTCCTTTTGGTTCCTCCTAAAGTAGGTAGAGAACTTTGATTGATTGCTAAAGTGAACCTCTCTCGAACCTCCAAGAACAAGGGAAGACAATCAGAGAAGATAAATTAGATCCTTTCTTTGATCAACCTTAGTGAAACCCCTCACAAACTCCCCCTCACAAGATCCTCTCCCTTTCTCCCTTTCTCTTCCTCTCCTCTAGGCTCTCTCTGGTCAAGACAAAAGCAAGAGATGAGCTCTTGGGTAGAATAAGAGATCTTAAATAGATGAGTTTTGGAATAGCTCTTATTTTACACAAACCAACTTTATAATCCAGAATGATATAAATATTATCCTGTACAATCAACATAAATTTTGCTCAATCAACTCAGACTGTTCGGAATGAGCAAAAGATTTTTGTTCATATCTTCTAGGCAAATATAATATCATCCTATAAAATTAGTAAAAATCCTTGAATATCATCCAGACAATCACACTGAATAGATGTCTAGCTGATGAAAAATAGTTTGATCGTCCAGGATGATCGCACAATCCTCCCAGATGATTAGTTCAAATCCATGAAAATTGTCCAGACCATCGCCTTGAAGGCTGCTGGCCGATGTAGGTCGTCAAGGAACAACTATGGTTTTTTGAATGGATCATCCTAGCTGATCTTGCGATAATCTAGGATGATTGGATAGAGCAATCAAAACCTTTATTACTTTCCTTAATAGGCAGATTAATTTAGGCATAATTATGTTGTATCATCCAGGACGATGTCTTGGACGATGTATAGAAATTAATAATACCTAAATAGATACGGGAGCTGATTCTTTCTAATTTGATCCTATCATCCCAGCCAATATAATATTATCCAAGATTATGAGCTTAATGACAACTACTTTAACTAGGATGCCCTATTTAGGGTTTCTATTTTTAACTGATCATCCTAGATAATTTGTGAATCATCTTAGACGATCTGAGTAAAAATAGAAAACTCTAAATCAGACAGAAAAAATTCCCCCAAGTGTGTGTGCAAGGTTACTTAGCTTCAGAAATCACATCATTTATAATAGACTCAAAAAAGGAAAAAATTACGAACTAACTCAGACCTAATATACCAATCTTAACTTGGCTTGAGTTGCACTCAATCTTGTGGACCTGAAATGTTAGTAGGCAAGGAAGTCATAGAAAAATATGAATGTTTGCTATCATCAAAATTCTAATTCATAAAATCAGATTTGCAATAATCTTCCCCTTTTTGATGATGGCAAATCAAAAAATAATCTAAACAGTTCAAGGCAATTTAATGGAAATAGATCAACTATCCAATAACAAAATCAAATTATAGAACAAATATTATAACTAACTACTCCCTCTTTTGACATCACAAAAAGGAAGAGGGAAACTAGAAAAGAAACAAAATAGAGACTACCAAACAAAATAAAACCATAATTAAAAAAATAACATAAAAAACCTAAGAGAATAATGGCCCCTAATTATCTGAAGGAGATGGTGGTGGAGGTGGATGTGGCTGAAAGTAACTGAAAAGAGTGGCAAACTACTCTCCAAACCAAGCCATATCCTAGTCGTGCTAGTGCTGTAGGCGAATAATGTCCTCAGTATGTTGTTACTTCTGTGCACCAATGTAGTTCTCGAATCGTGCCTCCCACTTTTCGAATTACTCCACTAACTGATCTAGCTGAGAGGTCTGGTGAAGCGGAAAAGGTATAGGAATGGGTGGAGACAAGTGCTGTGAAGAATGTGGAAGGAATTGTTCGAGTAGAAGGTAGGCTGATAGTTGGGTGGGACTGGATATTGGAGGTTGTATTTTGATTCTTGAACATATGCAAGATATGTCCTAAGGTAAGATTGGGCTTCCTCCTACGACCTGGATCTTGAATAGTCATTAAATGCTCGATGTAACAAAAGATCAGGTCAGTGGCATTGAATTTATGATGAGCTAAAATATAGAAGGTGGTGATTGAGAGAAGTGGAGTAATATGAATGTGATCACCAGCTTTTGGGAGGATAGAGGTGCAAAGGACATGTTGGATTATCCTAGTATCTTTGAGTAAGGTGCTAGCCTCTCCACATGAAAGTGAGCATTGGTGTTCTATAAGAAGTGGTTGGCCAAAGCCTAGCCGTAGTCAGGATTAGAACATAGGGTTTAGAGTTTATCCCCCGTGGTGGGAAGGTGTCAAAGCTCCTGATAGTCCTGATATATGATTTCGATGGGACGTCGATTCACATAGGACCCGAGAGATGTGAAAGTGGAATTTATGCAGAGGCTAGCAAAAAATTCAAAAAGAAGCTTGAAGTTGAAAGGAATAGTATGAGTAAGGAGAAAACACAAAGAGGTGTGAGCAAATAGATTAAGTATCAGATATGAGAGAATTTTCGGGTTGATAGACCTGGAGACAATGATAATGGCCATCTTGTATATTTAGTAGGCGGCTTGATATTCCACCTCACTGCAATAATAAAGAGAGCAAGTGATAACGGATCTCCTTGTCTTAAACTATGAGAGGATTTGAAGAAGCCATGAGATTTTCTATTAATAATAAAAGAGAAATAACAAAACTCAATACTATTTTTTATAAGTTTAATGTATTGCAAATTAAATCCAAATAGCTTTAAAATTGTATATTTTAAAAAGCTTAGAAGACTCATTTTTATATCTAAAGGAATTCCAAGCATTCATAACTCTAAAGGAACCATCTTTAGTAAAGAGTATAAAGCAACACATCCTTAGAGTTACTGTTAAGAGGAATCTTTAAAACAAGCTGAATAATGAAGTTAGGTAGAATAGCAAAAAGCTTTTCCGAATCCCAACCTTTAGTAGAAAAAAATTGTTATCCTTCACGTTAGCAATGGAGAAAGTATTTAATAAAGAATCCATTATCTGGCCATTCAACCACCGATCTTGCCAAAAGAAACAAATTGTCATTATGAAGAACCCAAACTAAAGAAGGCTCCGCCTTCCATTTAACCAAGCAGAGCTATTGCCAAACTTTAGAGTGGCCTTTAGAAAAACTACACATGGAAGGATGTCTCCCCCCATAATACTTGGTCATCATAAAATTGGCCCAAAGACACATATTAAACATAAGGTTATACCAATGTTTGAATGAAAAAGCAGAAGCCAAATCAAATATAGTCTTACACCCTAAAGCCCCTTCTTGCAGAGTACCACAATATTTACCCTATGATGACCAATGAATCTTAGAATTATTCCCAATACCTTTTCAAAAAAATTTATTAAAAATTCTATCAATTCTATGGCACACATTCTGAGTAGGAAAATGAGTTTGAAAACTATAGACCGGAATAGAGCAAAGAACACTTTTAATGAGAAAAAGTCCTCAAAATAAGTCCAAACATTACCAACAATGGAACTAGAGATGAAAACATGATGCATATTGTTAACATGGTAACAACATTGGCATTTAGAAGGAAAGATAAACCCTCTTTTTCTCAAACTCTCATCGATTGGAATAAGTTTGTGAAGAAATATCCAAATAAAGAATGAAATCGTAGAGGGGAAACGTTTATGCCAAATAATTTTAAAAAGCTTAGAAGACTCATTTTAGCTCTAAATGAATGCAAAGGATCCTTAACTTTAAAAAAACCATATTTAATAAAAGTACAGAGAAACACATCCCTAGAGTTAATATTTAGAGGAATCTTTAAAATAAGCTGAATAATAAAGTCAGGAAGAATAATAGAAAGTTTCTCCAAATCCCAACCATTATTATAAAAGTAGTAGTTAACCTTCACCTTTGCAATGGAAAAAGATTCAATAAAGAATTAATTGATTGGCCATTCAGCCACTGATCATGCCAAAAGTAAATATTGCCATTACCACGTCCCCACACTATAAAAGTCTCAACATTCCAATTAATTGAGCAGAGCTGCTGCCAAACTTTAGTGTGGCCTTTACTAAAATAACAAATGGTAGGAATTCACCCCCCACAATACTTGGCCAACATAAAATTGGCCCGAAGACTCACATTGGCCCTATGGTTATACCAATGTTTGAAAGAAAAAGCGGAAGAAAATCAAGCATAGTCTTAAACCCTAAAGCCCTTTCTTGCAAAGTCCAACAACATTTACCCCAGGATGACCAATGAATCTTAGAATTGTTCCCAGAACCTTTCCAAAAAAATTATTAAAAATTCTATCAATTCTATGGCATAAAGTCTTAGTAGGAAAAAGGGTCTCAAAACTATAGACCACAATAGAACAAAGAGCACATTTAATAATAATAAGACGGCAACCAAAGCTTAAGAAATTAGAATCCTAAGAAGACAATCTGTTCTGCACCACAAAAATTAAATCATTAAAAAGAAAAGACTTCTTTATGCTCTTATAGAGAGGAATACCGAGATATTTTAAAGGCAAAACACCTTGAGTAAAGACAATAAGATTATTAATAACCACAACACGATCAAAAGAAAAGTTCTTAGTAACAATAAAATAGCACTTATGTTTATTAAAATCCAAATCACTAACCGATTCAAACTAATCAAAGAAGGTCATAAATTTATCAATCCTATTCATAGAAGCATTTGAAAACATAAATAAATTGTTGGCAAAACATAAAATAAAAATATTTTAATTCCACCTAAAGTTCTAAAATAGAAACTATGACATTTATCAAAAAGATCAGCAAGGCCCCTAGAAAAGTAATCCACAACAATAATAAAGAGCACAGGGGAAATTGGATTCCGTTGTCTAAGCCCATGATAAAACATAAAGAAACCATTGCTCTTACCATTATCAATATGGAGAAAAAATGGCTTTCAACACAAGTCTTGATGAGAATGATGAAATTATAATCAAAACCAAACAAACTCAAGATATTGTAAATAAAATTCCAATTAATTTTATCATAAGCCTTAGCAATATCCAATTTCATATTCATATTACCACCTCTAACCTTGACATCCAAGTTTAGACAGAGAAAGAAAGAGAGACTCCTAGTTTTTTGGAAACTCTTTTTTCAAATGTCATCATTTTCAGACCGTTGGTAGAGTTTTCGCTCAGGATGGAGGGGCGGCCTGCAGGCCAACTCTGACGGCTAGAATACTACGACTACTTATCTTACTACTACTCGCATCGCATCTACAGGGATGTTGATTCACCATGGATTGGCTGCTTCAATGGGGCTTTGATACCCTTGCTCCAGTTATAGGTAAGGGGAAAGAGAAACAAATTGTTGATGAAGTTTAGAAATTTTCTCCTCTCAGGTGTCATGTATCTAAATCTAAGGATTTTTAATCTTCTTCATCAAACATGAAATTATTTGTCAAGAGGTTTGGTAACATTCCTAAATTTGATTTGATTTTTGAGGGATTTCCTTCAGTCCAATAGAAGGATTTAAATCCATCAGGTGTTTGTGAAAGTCCTCTAACTAATAGTGTTGATGATGAAATTTCATGAAAGGATGCTAATGTAGGCCTTAAATTGGGAGATAAAAACCTAAATAATCCATGGATTAAAAGGCCTTACATTAAAGTTGATTTGTCCATGGAGGATCAATTTTTATCTAAATATGGTTTTGCTGTTAGATTGTATGAACCAAATATTAATATTAATTCAAACAAGCTACAATGCTAGGTGGTGGTGAAGGTTTTTGGCAAGTTCATTTCAATTCAGGTGGATGTTGATGAATTGCGAAGACAATGGTCCAAGTTTGGTTAATTCCATTTAATGGTGCTAGGTTCTGGATGGGTGCTTTATTTTTTTTATTCTAATGAAGCCATGGATAATGTGTTATCTCGTTTCCCATGGTTCGTGAATAGACACATTGTTGGTATTAATAAATGGAGCTCAAAATTCTCTCCAGACTCATTGAGAGGATTGTCTTCTCCTTTTTGAGTAAGAATGCCCAACCTTCACCTGTACTGTTGGGGTGAAGTTAATGTGGCAAGGATGTTGACCTCATTTTTGATTGAGGTCATTAGGGACCCATCCAGACTCCAGATCAATCTAAAACCTAGGATTCTCCTAGAACCAGACCTTAGGATCCATTCTAGATCCTAGGACCCATCCAGACTCCAGGTCAATCTAAAACCTAGGATTCTCCTAGAACTAGACTTTAGGATCCATTCTAGATCCTAGGACCCTTCTAGACTCCATACCCTAGGATCTACTCTAGACCCTAGGAATTTTCTAGACTTCAGACCTTAGGATCTATTCTAGACCCTAAGACTCTTCTAGACCCCAGACCTTAGGATCAATTTAGATCTTAAGCAAATCCAGACCTTAATTCAAATCAAACTTCAATCAAATCCAGAATCCAGATCAAACTCAAAATCCAAAATTCAAGGCCCAAAGGTCTAGGTCCTAAAGGTCTTTTCCAGCGAACTTTCAAATACTTTAAAACCTAGTCAAATGACCTCCGATTCAGAGTCTGTCAGTTGCATACTGATGGGACATGTCTTTGGAGACAACCCTCCAAATTTGAGCCCATTCTGAGGTCTCTAACCCCAGAAACTTAATCAAAATCCAAAGGCTGTAAAACCTTTAAATATTTACAGTCTATGCCACTAGACCTGTCACTTTGAAGATTTTGACCTTAGAGCCTTCACCAAAGCCTCTAGTCACTTCCAGACCTTTAATTTTGATATGTTGAGCAATAAACTACATTTTTCTGGGCCCACTTTGACTCCCAGTTGACCAGGGGTCAAAATGACCAAAATACCCTACGGGTTCAAATGTTGATTTCAAACCAAATGACCTCCCCAGACTCTGGAATCACTTCCAATAGACTCAAAATATCATTTCGAACTGATTGAACCTATTTTCAGACCTTGGACCCACCTGGTTGACCAAGTCAACCAGGATTGACTCAAAGTCCCTTTAAGGCCTTGAATGAGTTATTTCAACTCATTAAGCCTATCAAACTCATACCAAGCTCTTAAACCATTCCTATCAATACTTTGAACTTCTCCAAGTGTACCATGAGTTGAGTCATAGTCACTTTGACCAAGTCAACATTTGCACTTGGTCAAAATTGCTCAAACTCCCTCTCATGCCTTTAAAACTCAAATCTTGATTATCAAACCCTCTCCAAACTTTCTCAACCAGCACTAAAGGGTTTCCCACATGGCACATCAGCTGGTTTGACAAGTTGACTGGTCAAACCAGTCAACAAGTCTTCAAAAGACCATTAAATATTCTAAGAATTGATCCCATAGCATTCAAGCTCCAAAATCCAGCGCTCCAGCAGCTCTTTGAAGTCACTCCTTGCCACCTCAGCAGTCCACATGGCAGGAGGACTGGTCAAACAGTCAAATCAAGGCATTGGAGGGGTCAAAGTTGGTCAAATGACCTCCTAAGACTAATCCACTCCACCTCTAACAATTTCATTAATCCTAATCAACTTCTGGAATGTTCTTAAGATGAATCCAGGCCTTTGAATCATGATCAAATGGTTCAAATCAACCCATGTGTCCAAGTGGGGACCAAAACCCACTTTACATGTGGACTGTCCTTCTCCCAGCCTTTCCAACTGCTCCAGCCACATGGAAGCATCCTAGATAGCCTCTAAGATGATCATAACTGTCCAATTAGCCTAGGGTTCCCTGAATAGGGTGTAAACCCTCAATAGAGCGGCATTCCCTCTAGCCCCATTCTCTCACCATTCAAGACATATAGAGTCCCTCTGGGATTTCGTTCAAGTCTGAGAGAGGCTCATCAAGTTATCCCAAGTTAAAATCCGGCGGCTGGAGGCTGCCGCCGGCGGGTTTCTGACCAAATCGAAAGCTTACAACCTCCAAGTCCTATCCAGCTTTATCCGTAGCTTCTCCGGCCTTGGTGTCTTCATCAAAACGGAGCGTGGACAGTCTACAAATGCAACCATTCCTTAAACGGATTAATCCGTCCATTAAATGAGGTAAAATCTTAAACCCTAGGTGTTTTTCTAGGTTCTTAAATAACATTCAATATATTGCATCAAATGGCTTAAAATCTAATCCCCTCTGATATTTTCTTTGACTGTCATATAGATCTCAAATATTATGCCATTTAAATTTCTATAAATAAGGTTTAAAACGGTTTTTGAAATCAGGGGTTTCGGTTTCATGAGCTCAGTGACGAAATCAGAGCCGTCCGTCTTCTCTGTTTGTCACGGACGGCCATGATCTCATCCAGATGAACGCTCGGTCTAAATCCCGTGTAACCAAGGGAGATAGTGAGATCAGGTCTGGCTGCATCTGAACCGCCCGCTTCAAACGGCGGGATTATCCGAAGCTGTCCGATCTCTTGAACGAGATCAAGCCATCGGATTCAATCCCCTCCGTTAGATCAAGCCGCGTTTGATTCGACGGTCGCTTAGGCCTAGCTGACTCATTTAAGTAAGGCTGGCCCACTTGACCGCCGCCTTCCGCCTGGTCCAATAACCCGCCGCCACGTGTAAATCCCGATTTAAGGGTTCGTTTTAATTATATTTAATGCCAGAACTTGTAAAAATCATAGAAAATAAAATATTAAACCAAAATTTTTGTACAACCACTCGTTTTTCTCGGAATTAAATTTCCTATATTCTAAAAATAAAATCAGAGCCTGATTTTTAATATTTTAAAGATTGTATTTTAAACCCTAATTTTCTTTAATTTTATTTATATATATTTTAATTAAATTTCAAAGTAGATCAATCCTCCGCTTTAAAATGAGTAATTCAGTCTTAAATGGCATAGTGAAGAGATCTATGTGACATCTTGAGTGTCTTTGTATGAAATCATTTAGAATTCCATTTAGTTTGCGATTGAGTTCCCTCTTATAATAAGTTATGGCTTAATTTAATTATCTTAAGAGGAGATTCATCATTAATTGAATGATTTTCTAATTGTTTCATGCATACATTCTGAAATATTAGTAAGTAATCATATGTTTGCATATTTAAACTCTATTGGATATTTAGAGGGTAATTACTCTAGTTATACTTCCTCAATTCTTTTGATTACTCTCTAAATATTCAATTATTCGATTTCAAATAAACTCTAATGATGCTATTTTGTATATTTTGTACATTATGGTACCATTGAGTTAAACCAAATATATGATTACTTGTTGAATGAATTTTCAAACATAATCAAAGTATGTCTTAAATATAATCTTCAAATTCCATTGCATTCATTCTTTCTTAAATTTAGTGTACTATGCTCATGATTGTTTTGATGTGATTGTAATTTAGTGTTAAAGGGTTAGAAACAATGATTTGCAATCCTATAACCTAGTGACATTATTAAGGACAACAATTAAGGACTTATGTGTAGAGAACTTAGAAAAATTCTAAAAATTAGGATACACATTATTTTGACTTCAAACTTCAAACATTTTAACTTAGTGACATGTCCAACCCATAGAAAAATTTTCACTGATTTTTGAAGTCATTAAGCCCTTTAATTAACTTAATTAAATTCAAACCCTTAATTAACCCTCAAACCTTCTAAAAAGTATAATAAATCAAATTTAAATCCAAAAAAAAATACACACAAGACCTCTAACTGACCATAATTAAACCCTTAATCAATGAAAATTGAAACCAACCTGATTTGACAGCAAATTTAGGTTTAATTGTTTTTTAAGTAAAATTGAATATTTTATTAATATAATTAATTAAAAAATATTGAAAATTCCAAAAATTTCCCAAACACTTGGGAATCCCTCCTTAGGTCATTACTGACCTTTGGAGTTGATTTCAAGGAGTTAGGAGTTCATTTGGAACAAAATCCCAAAATGGTCCTCTAATTAAACAATTTTAAAATTCATTAAGTAATCAAACTTTGTAAAATTCAGAACTAAATATAGAAAAATCCAAATTAATCAAACTCAGTTGCATTCTTCTCATAATAAGGCCTATTATTTATTAAAAATGTTAAATTCCAGAAATCTGTAAAAATTCAAAAAGTCAACAGATTGGTCAACTTTAGGTCAAAACTAGTTCAAAACTTCAAACCTTCATAATAAAATGTAGAAAAATCCGTTTTCAACGTACTTACTGTCTAACTGATCGTAGTAAGGTCTAGTATTTTAATAAAATACAAATATTCCAGAATTTGAGATTAATAAAAAAGTCATTTTCTAACCCTTTAATTAAGTGATTAAAATATTTAAAAAAATTCATAAAATCCAAAATTGTTTTGAAAACTCCAGAAATGATTAATTAACTTTAAAATCAGTAATCAACCAACCTTAATTAAAATTCATTAACTTTTGAACCTTAACCAAATTAAAACACTTAATTATACCGGGTACCACTGGGTAACCCAGGCCTACGAGGCTGTTTACTCAGCCCCAAGGAAGGTGAAATAAACTTCACGGCCTCGGTGTGAAACAAAGGTGGTATTCAATAAATAATTAAGAATCAATCTTAAAATTAACCTTAAGTCATTAATACTTGAATTTAAACTTAAATCCCTTAAGCCTTTCAACCAATCGAACCTTAAGCAACTTCAATCTAATGATCCTATTTAGGACATATCAAAACCACACAGCCTACCTCACACACTTTAGATGGTTTGCTAGGACAACCGACTCTAGTTTTAGGTTAGGCCGGTGTTTACTTTCTCGCTGTGTGCCGGATTTTTGAGTTTTCACTACATGCTGGTTGTTAGCTTAGAATTGATGTGATTGTTTATTTATTTACTGCAATCTGTTGAGTATTTTAAATTTCAAATATATTAACTGCTTGAGATCAAATATTAACAGCTTGGGATTGAACATATAAATGTTGATTATTAAGATAACCCTGCAGGATCGAGTCTAGATTTTTTTTATTTTAAATTAATGTAAATTTGATTGAAAAAGGTTGTAAATCTTTGAGATGATTTGAGTTTGGGATATTTGATCCAATTTGGATTCCAAAGAGGTGAAGACATCCCTAAAGGGGAGAGTCTTCTTCCATTTGGAATTCAAATTAGGATCTCTTTCAAATATCCAAAGAGGAAAGACGACACCCCGTTCAAGGGGGAGTTTCTTTCTATTTGGATATCCAGACCCGACGATCCAAGAAGCAGCAGAAGGACGAAGAAGTGGATAGCGAGAAGAATCTCAAATCTCAAATCACTTAAGTCTTAGGAGTAGAATCCGGGTTGTTGTCAGTGGTGCCCGGGCACTTTACTTTTCTGCAATTCTGGATGTAATAATAAGTGGCACTTGCCATATGGACTTTCAATTTGAGCATTTAATTTGATTGATTTATTTAATTGATTGTGCAATAGAACTACTTATTTTTCTAATCTTTTTACCTGCATGTCGGTTTTGATTTGACCTGGAATGCGATCGTAGGCTCTTAAGGACTTAATAAAAATTTTTCTACTTAAATCAAATTAAAACATTTAAGATAATATAGAAACTCTAACGTTTTAAGAAATAAGCCCGGGACCGCCGGAAGTTTATCATTTCATAGCATTCATTCAAATTCAAACTTTTGATCGAGTCGATTAGCATGCATCATATTAGCAACTAATTTAAAAATCTCTAAATCTTTAATCACATTAGCTTAAGCATCAAACCCAACATAAGTCAAAGGGGCCAATTAGGATCCGCTCTAGATGTCGGCCCCGTTCTCAAAAACTTTTCTTAAACAACGTCCCTACCACTCAACATTAAAAGACCGGACTCATGTTTTAAAATCGTTTAGGTGGTTTAGCTGGCTCTCCAATCCAGGCCGGGGTAAGACCAGATTTGCACTACATTAGCTAGGTTCGGGTTACTTTTTAGTGCCCAATTTAGACTTAGGTTCCGAGGCAAGCTCGGGCTATAATACCTCAACCTCGGGGAATGTGATCCCCACTTTCTAATAAAATTGACCATTCAAACAAAAATATCTTTCAATCAAATTTGAGCCCGACACTTAGAATAGGTTGGAGTATTTCTGAATTATTTTAGAATCTCAAAACACTCCCTACTTCTTCTTTCTTTGATTCCAGAAATAACTGTTCAATCTTGATCCAATCCCTGTTGAATTTCTAGCCCTTACCTCCTTTGATATCGATCTTTGAAATTCTTAAATAAAATTTATATCGCTATTTTAATCGAGAGTTTTTGTAGGAAAATCTCTAATTTTCCTACGATGTAATTAACTACGAGGGCTTGCGCTCGTAGGAGATTTAGTAACTCAGATTTAATTTTTCAAAACTAAAATTGATATCTTTTAAAACCTCAATTAATTATCTTTGGGAAATTTAATCTTCCCAAAAATAATTAAATATTTTCAAAACTATATATATTTAAATTAAATTATTAAATATTTTTTTTTAATCAAAACAAAGGATTGCATCTTTGATTGAAACTCCTATACTCATTGGTGGTGATATGTTTCAATGGGGTAGAAGAGAATTCACAAGAGTTTGCGTTATAGTAGAACTTGACAAATAATTACCCTTGGGATTATGGGTGGAAGGATTGAACGGGCGCTTTTTTCAAAAAGTGGATTACGAAAAGATCTCAACATTCTATTTTAAATGTGGAAAAGTTGGTCATTTAAATAAAGCTTGTGGTTTAAATGTGGAAGTAAAAGAGAAGAATGTGGAAGAGACGGAAGATGCTTAAGTTAGAGTATAAGATATTTTGCTGCTAAATTTTAAAACTAATGAGACATCCTATTGGAATTAGATGTTAGTTAATCATAGAAGAAAGAATAAAAGGAATTGAGGAAATCAAAAAGTTATGAATATCAAGAAATCTAAACCTATTTATAGAAAAAGTGCAACTGAAGTGTTGATTGTTACTCAGGGTGAAGCTCTGGAAAAAGCTTGTGAAGTTCCAAGTGACAAGATTTCTGAACTGAATATGGCAAATATAATGGAACAAGGAGGGAATGATCAGGTTATCAAGGAGACCACCTCAATTTCAGATTTTATGGTTTCTGCTAATCAGCAGAGGAGAGATTCTTCTAGTAAGGAGAATAACATGTGTTCCCCTTGGAATGTTGCGGTAAAGGAGTATAATAGCTTTGATATCCTTACTTCTATGGATTAATAAATGTGTAATATGGAAGAAAAATTGGGATTGTTAATAGCAAAAATGGAGGAAGGCGAGCTGATTAAGGTTGAGGTGGTTGAGGTAGAAGATACGGTTTTACTTCCAGAACATAATGTTGTTGAATATACTGAATTGGATTTCAAAACAAAGGATCAAGGAGGAATGAATATGGATATCCCTAAAGGTAATAAACCTAAACTCCTTAAAGATCTCATGTCTCTAGGACCTTTGAATTCTTCTTCTAGGCTGAAGAAGTGGTTGAACAAGAAGAGGAGCGGGGGTCCTTCCCCCTAATTGGCTCAATGAGTTCTTAGCCTTTTGGAACTGTAAGGGGGCTAAAAAAATAGAGGCCCTCGTGTATTTGAAAGATTTTGTTAGATAATGGTACATTTTGTTTGTGGGAATAGTTAAAACCAAACTTTCTCTATTAGTAGAAGTGATTTTAACAAATTCATGGGAGTTGATTGGGAATTTTTTATATTTCCATCTATGGGTATGTCAGGAGGTATCTTGGTGATTTGAAGGACTGATTTGTCATCATTTACTTTAATGGAAGCTTCAGATCAATGTGCTTTGGTAGAGAAAAAAATTTCCAATAAAGGAAGGTGGATTGTCTCTACAGTTTATGGTAGTTAATATTTGTATAAGAGGAGGAATTTATAGGAGTTGGTGGAGAGGCATTCTTCTTTAGATTTGCCTTTAGTAGTTGGAGGGGACTTTAATTATATCTTGTCCCAAGAAGATAGAAGTGATGGGAAGAAATTCAAGTTTTCTCAAGGACCATTAGAAATGAAAACTTTATGAACAACAATGATTTGCATAACATTGGAATTATTGGTCCAAAATTCACTTGGTGCAATAATTAGAGGGGTAATGTATGGATTTTGGAAAGACTTGATAGATGTTTACTCAAATCAAAGGTGTTGGAGGTGTTATACCAAGCTTCGGTTAGGCATTTGCCAAGAGTTGCCTCCGACAATTGTCCCATTGTCTTGAAAATCTCCAATCTAGAATTTTGTCACAATAAAGTGTTGAGATTTGAGGACGTTTGGCTTTCTTACCCGGCTTCAACATTAGTTGTAAAAAAAAGCTTGGAACAAATTTGCTAGTGGAAATACAATGGATATACTCAACAAAATTTTTTTTAGATCTCTTAGATCTTTGTTCTTTTGGAGCAAAGCTAAGCACAAGGATCTATTGGAACTCAAGGAGAAATTGAAGAAAGAAATTGAAGACTTACAACTTCAAGAATCTATTGGTAGCATTTTATGGAAGAAAATGTTCTATTGTTGAGATCCAAGATCAATGATTTAAATATCACTCTAGCCTATTTGAACACATGGTGGAAAGAAAGAGCCATGGTTAAATGGCTTAAAGAGGGAGATATCAATTCAAATTTTTTTCTAGATTTTGCTAATGGAAGAAAGAATGGAAATGATATAAATCAAATAAAGAATGAGGAAGGACTTCTAGTGGAGGATATCCTGTCTATTTTTTTTTGAAGGAATGCGATCTTGCATTTAAGAAAAAAAAGACGAACAACCTATTACAAACTAGAACAAAAATAAACTAAGGGTTTCTTTATCCAACAGGGAAAGAAACCTTATTGAAAGCATATTTGTTAAAACTAAATTTATCATAATTGAAATGAGGCACACTATTTCCCATTTAAAAAACCCTTGGGGTGGAGGATACCAAAATTAAAAAACAACCTAAAAGGTTGGTTAGTATCCCAGAGTTTCCAACTGGTTAAAAAATAAGACCTAGTATCGATCCCATAAATAATTATAATAGGTTTAGAAAACGAATATAAAACTAAAAGGAAACTATATAAAAAATCTAGAAAATAATTACAATTCTTCACCAATAACTGAGAATCATAAAAGAAAACTTCCAGTAATTTTCTCTGATGCCAATTCAAAAACCTGAGATTGTAAACCAAAGATAGTAATCTGAGATACTCTTTGATCATGAATTCCATCATCAAGTATCTTCCAAAAACTTCCATGCTGTAGTTCCCCTTGTAAGAGTAAAAAGGCATTAATGAATTAAAGGTGAAGAACCCCTCACAAACTTTTTTTTTGTACTTAGTTCTGCCATTCTCCTTCTAGAAAAGTCTGGCACCGGTCCCAAAGATTGCATTTCTTTGAAAAGTTTGTGTTTAGAAACTAAAGATTGATCCAATTTAATAAATGTTGTTTTCCCTTTCAGTAATACAATCTTTTTAAAATTCAGGTTCATCACCGAAGGAGGAGTAACAACTTCTATTAATTCCAAAGTAGAAGATTCATTTAAAACTTCTATATCATTAAGAGCTATCACGGAAATAGCTGAAGGAAGAGCTCCTATTGGTTCAGCCACAATTTAAATTTCAGAACTAACATCTTTCTGTACTCCTTCCAGCAATTGTGAATGTTTGAATTCAAAATTTGAAGCTTCCACCGGATCATCAACCAATTCTGTTTCAAAATTTACGGCTTTCTCTACTGCTTCCAGCAATTGTGAATGTTTGAATTCAAATTTTAAAGCTTCCACTGGATCAGCGACAAACTCTAACTCAGCAGTAACATCTACCTCATCACCTTCAATATTATTTATAATTTTGAATTCAAATTTTGAATTCTGAATGGACTTTATAAGAATGCAAGCTTGTTCTGAAATTAAGCCAACAGAGTTACTTCGACAAAGAACTAATGAAGATCCATCAATCGGAATTTTATCCAGATTTTGATCAATATGAAAATCAGCATCATTTCTTAAATTCTTATCAAAATCTACTTTGTCAATAACTTCCACAAAATTAGCCTCCAAATTATCATTTCTATCAAGAGATAACACACTATGTTTATTGGAAATTAGAAGATCTATTGGTAAATCTTTTTCAGAACTTCTACCCGAATTTCTCTTATCTCTTATTAGCATTATAACCCGAACCGATTAAGAAATTCTTTTCCTGGAGTTAGGTGTTTTTCATGTGGCTTGTTAGGACACATAGCACATACTTGTACCATTCACCGTAGTAAACATTGGGTATGGAGACCCAAATTGCATAATTCACGGCATAACACTCATGCATCACATTCTTCCTTTCATAAAAAGGAACCCAAACCTATTTGGGTTCCTAAATCTGACATTTGATCATTTTGCAGGTGTGCTCTCACCAAACTCCTCGTGAGAGCATATGATACTTGGACAAAGGCTCGCGGCTCATAAATTGCTTAAACTTGCTGCTAAATAAAATTTTGAATTGCAAGATTACTACTCTATTGTGTATTATAATTTTTTGCCTTAGTTTTTGTGTTAGCTTTTCATATTTGCTGTTATAGTTTCTTTTATTTTGGCCGCTTTTTGTTTTATGATATTTTCTCCTTGTTTTTATTTTTTGGAGATTTATAGTCAATGTTTTAACATCTCTAAATCAGTTAAAGAGAGAAACATCGTTGATGATTTCCCTCCCTCTAACCTCTTTTAGTGGTATAATTTTCTTTTCTAAACAACCTGAACTGGGATTAATGGGAAAGAGGAATCTGTACAATCTACTAAGAAGAAAAGACCAAAATAGCTAAGCGAATTGGGACCAATAAATTCATCTACAAGAAGCCACATGGTGGAGTTTAAAGGAAAAGGTAACTTGGGGAGTAATCCCCATAATCCTTTTTAATGTATTCCATAGCCTTTTGGAATTATAGGGGAGAAAGGAAGAGAAGTTCTTCCCTATACCTTAAGGAGTTTGTGAAAAATAATGGAGTGTGCTTTGTGGGTTTGGTTGAAACTAAAATAACTGGAATTGACAAAAGTGAACTTTATGGCATAGTTGGTAGCAGTTGGGACTTCTACTATGTTCCGTCTTCTGGGCTATCTGGAGGCTTGCTTATTTTCTCGAATACAAATTCTGTTGTGTTCTCAGTGGAAGATAGTTCTTCCCAAATGATGATTGGTGAACTTAAAATGCTTAATAATGAAAGGTGGAAGGTGGCCACGATTTATGGGAGTACATAGGTGAACAAGAGAAGGGAATTATGGAATATGTTAGATAAGTATTCCATTAGTGATCTTCTTATGACAGTTGTTGGAGATTTTAAATGTCTAATGTGTAAAGAATATAAATTGGGTGGTAGAAGATTTGTTTATCATCAAGGATCAAGGGAGATGGAGGAATGCTTGCTCAATAATGATCTTCATGAACTTGGTTTTATTGGTCCTAGA
This sequence comes from Dendrobium nobile, assembly GCA_022539455.1. Taxonomy (NCBI): domain Eukaryota; kingdom Viridiplantae; phylum Streptophyta; class Magnoliopsida; order Asparagales; family Orchidaceae; genus Dendrobium; species Dendrobium nobile. The sequence continues at coordinate 55,667,767 of CM039735.1, forward strand.
ATTACATGGTGTAACAATAAAGTCGGTGGTGCTAGAATTCTTGAAAGATTGGATAGGTGCTTTGTAAACACAGCTGCTTTAAGCTCTCCTTTTCAATTGGTTTAAAGACATTTGGCTAGAATAGCCTCGGATCATAGTCCAATCCAATTACAATTCTGAAAGTTCAGTCCTAATTTCAGTAAAATTATTAAATTTGAGAACTGTTGGGCTTCTTACAAAGTTTAATTTGGCGTTGTGAGAAAGGAATGGTGCAGGAATTATCAAGGAAGCAACTCTTAAGTACTCTACAAAAAAATTAAAAGATCCCTGAAGTCATTATTCAATTGGAGCAAGTCAAAGCATAAGGAGCTAAATAAGCTGAAAGATGATCTCATAGATGAGATTATGGAACTTCAAATTAAAGAGTCTTCCTTAGGGAGTCTCTCTGAACAAGATTATTGGAACCTTAAAGCTAAAGTGATGGAACTAAATGCTACCATGGAAAGATTGAATACTTGGTGGAAGCAAAGGGGCAAAGTGATGTGGCTCAATGAAGGTGATGATAATTCTATGTTTTTTCATTCTTATGCTAGTGCTATAAGGAACTCCAACAAGATAATAAAGGTTAAAGATGAAAATGGGTTGTTGGTGGAAGATCAAGGGCAAATGGAGGAAGCTTTTATGCTGTTTTTCTAAAATAAATGGGAATCTAGAAGGAGCAATCTGGAAGGTTGGCTGACACTAATCAATTGCTTGGATAACCGGAACATGAATTTTCTAGATTCAGAATTATCACTGGTTGAAGTAGAAGATATCTTAAAATAATTGGGAGGGAATACTGCCCCAGGTAATTATGGTATTTCTCATACTTTCATTAAGGTTTATTGGGATATCATCAAGGATGACTTTTGGAAGGCTATAAGCCATTTTTTTATGAATGGAGAGCTTAACAAGAAATGGAAAGAAACTCTTATAATTATGATCTCCAAGGTTTCAAATCCCATTTTTTGTACCAATTATAGATCTATTAGTCTATGCAAAATAATGTACAAGGTGGCAGCAAGGATAATTTTGAATAGACTTAATTTGGTCATTCCTAAACTTATTTTTATGGAGCAAGCGACATTCATTATGGGGAGATCTTTATCAGATCAAATTTTGGTGGCATAAGAAATTTTTCACAAACTAAGAATCTCCAAAGCTACTAAAGGCTCAGTATCCTTTAAAGTAGATATGGAGCAAGCCTATGATTCTATGGCTTAGTCTTCTCTATGAAGAGTATTGGAATACTTCAATTTCCCATCAAAGATTTCTGAACTTATCATGGAGTGTGTTAAAGATCCCAAGTTCTCTATTATCATCAATGGCAATTGTTCAAATTGGATCCAAGCTAGAAGCGGATTTCAGCAAGGTTGTCCCTTATCTCCAATTCTTTTTATTCTTTGCTCACAACTTCTCTCAAATGCTTTTCATCATAGCTCATGTGGTATCAAGATTAATTTAGAGGGACTAAGAATTTCCCATTTATTGTACGCAGATGATGTGATAATGTTTTCCAAAGCTAACAGGAAAGAGGTTTTCGGAGTAAGGAAAATCCTTCATAATTTTTGTGAATGGACTGGGCAAAAAATTAACTACAACAAACCTCTGATTATGTTTGGGAAACATGTGGCGAGAAGAAGGAAGAAATGTGTATCTAGAATTATGGGCTTTAAACATGTCAAAGAATTCTAGTACCTTGGGATGAAGATGGCATTGAGGAGACTCAGGAGAGATGATTTTCAATTTATCATTGCTAAAGCTTTGAATAAGCTCAATCAATGGGGTAGTAAATACTTATCACTACCCGAAAAGATTGTTCTGGTGAAATCAGTGCTGCTAGCACTCCATACCTTTCATGCGACTCATTCATTAGTACCTAAAAAGGTGCTAGAGGATCTAGAAAAATTAAGCAGAGACTTCTTTTGGAATAGAAAAAATAGATCTAAGGGGATGCATTATGTTAGATGGTCTGATATGTGTAAACCGATTGAGTATGGTGGATGGGGGGTAGCATTCAAACATATCTAAAACTCCTTCTTTGCATGCTATATTAACTTGGAGATTCATACAAGATGATCAACATTTATTACACTTGGTCATGGCATCAAAATATGGTGATAGACTTGAGAAAGGTAATAGCAGAGGTTGTTTTTCTGCAGCTTTTAAACTATTAAGTGAAGGGTATAAAAAGCTCAATCATATAGTAAAATGGAAGTTCTGTAGATGCTATCAAAGATAATTAGATTCTAGACAATATATAAACAGATGGCCTACATTTGTTATCCCAATTGATGACAGCCCGGTACGTGTTGAAGAGTTCATTTAGGATGGCAAATGGAATGAACATGAACTGAGTAAATATTTTAGTGGGGAACTTACTAATCTTATAATGCAGATTAAAATATCCCATGAGAAGAAGGCAGATTTCTTGGAGCTGATCAATCAAAAATCTAGAATGACAATTCCAGGTTTAATCAGAAAATTTGAGGCCTATGGGACTGAAAATGATCTAATGTGGAATTAGATCAAGAAGGCAAATTTGAATGCTCGGGTGGAGGTTTTCTGGTGGAGATTGAAGAGGAATGCTATTCCATCTCTACAATTTTTATGCTATAGAAGGCTCATCCAATATGCTAATTGCCCAAGGGGTTGTGATACAATAGAAGATGTGGAGCATATATTGTGTGGTAGCTGAAAGCTCAAAGAGGTAATTCAACATTTGAACTGTTGGGGATTTTGTATTCCAATATTTGATAGAAGTGAGCATTGCATTGATTGGCTTGAAACCAATGTTATGAGGAATTGTATGTTGGTTAAACTGTACTACATTATTGTGTTTCTATCTTGGAAGAGTAGAAACAACAAGATTCATGGAGGAGTCGAAGATAACTCCAGCTTTATAGTCTCAGATGCCATTTGTCAAGCTTCGGTATCTCATAATTTTAGCCATTATAATTTGGGCTTTTGGGATTTTAATCAGTCGTTAAGGCTGTCTAGTGGTTGGCATCCTCCTCCACCCAATTGGCTAAAAGTTAATGTCGATGCATCGCTTCTTTCATCTTACAATGCGGGTATAGCTGCAGTTTTTCAGGATAGCGAAGGAAGGTTCCTCTATGCTTATGGTAAATCCTTCATGCATTAGGATATAACTCAATTGGAGTTGCTTTCTATTCATTCTCTTAAGGAGGAGATCAAGGATTGGATGTTCAAATTTAAAGGCATAATCATTGAAGGAGACAACTCAAACATCATCTCTTACTTTAAAAAGGCTTGGAAGAATGGGAAGTACAATGATGATGGTATGGAAATTCTTACAAAATTTAATTTTGTAATTTTTAATTTCATTAGAAGATATTGTAATAAGTTAGCAAACTTATGTGCTAACTATGCTTTTGTGAGTAGCTTTACTTGGGATGTTTGCGATAAGAATAAGGTTCCTCCTTCATTTTTTAACATATTGATGGAGGAATCTAAATTGTAGTTGCTTTCTCTTTTTTATTAGTTTTGATAAGCTTCAGCTTTCTTCAAAAAAAAAAAAGTCTATTTGAAATTAACAACTGATTTTTGAAATTAAGATCCTTTCTATCTTGCTACAATAATCTACCTTATATTTATAATATTCAAAGTTTTTATATATCTTTCAAGTTAATTGAAATCTTGCCATTGCATTTATCATATACTTACTAAAGTCTGCTTTGTGGTCTATTCCTCCTTATATTAGAGAGTGAGTCTCATCTTGTGTTTTTAAAAGATATTTTCTTTGGAGCAAGTTTTGAACAGATCTATTTTTTACCCAATTAGTTTGTTCTGAGTTAGGTCTTGTGTTTTTAAAAGATGATTTTTCCTTAAAAGAAGTCCAAGCTAGGGTTAACAAAATAGGATATTTTACCATTTTCAGATTTCTACTTTGTTAACACATTGATCTTACAAATCTTTAAAATTTAATTATTTGGAGCATTTATCATATGCATTCCTTACTAATCTTAAAAAAAAACTGTGTTTCTTTGCTAGTTTTCATTCCTTTTTCATGTTTTTTCATTATTGTTCTTAGTTAATTTTATTATTTTTGGGCCTTCTCTGATCATCTCCATCCTTCCTCTGAAGTTTAAAATTTTGTCACATCGTCCTGGCCGATACCTATATCATCCTGAACGATCTGTTCTTTTTTCATCAAAAACACCATCTGTTGAATATTCTGAATTTTCTGCTCTCATCATCATGGACGATCCTTTATCATCCTGGACGATATGATCGTCCTCTACAACAATCATCTTGATCGTCCTGGCTGATACCTTTTTCATCTTGGCCGATGCATTTATTGGTAATCGTCTCATCTGATACACCTGTTCATCCTGGATGATACACGTGTAATCACGTTTAAAATTGATAAATTCGCTTGAGATGATCACTTTTTGGATAATTGTCCTGGACGATCCACTGTTCATCCAGGACGATACATGTGGCGCATGATTAAAACATTTTAAATTTAGCTGGTACATGATCCATTATTGAGCATTGTCCTGAATGATCCATGTAATCGGACTGGACGATCTGCTTTTTCAACGGTCGTCCGGCCTGACTCCTCGGCACAATCGCCTATGTCTAATCATCCCGGACGATATCTGATCGTCCCGGAAGATTGGACCACCTTTTTATCCAATTGGACTGTGCACAATAATTGTGCTGGATCGGCCTTGATGATCTTGTGATCGTCCCCGATGATCCAGTCGTTTCTTTAAATTGAGCCACTTCCAGCCATTTGTTTTCATATTAATTTCTTTCTTTGGCTTTCTACTTCCTGTTCCTTTCTTTTTCTTGCTAATGGCTGGCGGCAAGTATTCTCGTCACGTGTCTGGAAGCTCCTCGAGGGGCATGCTGGAACCTCATTTTTGGGAAGCAAACGATCAGGCTTCCTACCACCGCAACAAAGAATGCAGCATTTTTCTCTCCCAAACAATCAATACAGTCTACCTCTCTTATCTGGTACTTCACCATTTCACTCACACCTCTCTGTGCTTTATTCTCACCCTCACAGTCCCCTTTAATTCTAAACTTCTTTTTGAATTTTATGCCAACCTCTGAATCAATTCTTCCTACATTGCTCTCACCTTGTATGTGAATCGATGCCAAGCCGAGATCAACATACTGGGATTGTGCATAATTGCAACAGCTTTCCACCACTGGGGATAAGCTACATTCCCTTATTTATGATCCTGATTTTAACTGGGCTAGGGCCAATCACTTTCTTCGTCACAGCAATGCCCCTTTTCATGTTGGGGAGACTAACTCTTTACTTAAAAATGCTAGGGCGATCCAGCACGTCCTTCACACCTTTGTGATTCCCAAGCCGGCCATCATGTCCATATCACTCCCCTTCTTTCACTCACAACTTTTTACATAATGGCCAATCGTGAATTCAATGCAACTGACCTGATCTTTCGCTACATCAAACATTTGACTACTATTTGAGATCCAGGTCATGGAAGGAAGCCCAATCTTGCACTAGGACACATCATTACATATGCTCTAGAATCCAAATACAACCTTCAATATCCTGCTCCTCCCAACCTTTATCCACCCTTCTACTCAAATAGTTCCTTCACTATTCTTCATAGTACTCGTCTCTACCCTAGGGATGAGGAAGCTCAGGGGGCCAAGGAGGAGGAGGCTCCCACTCCTCATCCTGCACCTGTTCCTCTCCGCCAGCACTCTCAGCTGGATTACTTAGTTCAGAGATTTGATCAGTGGGAGACCCACTTTGAGGCCTACGTTGTTGCACAGGAGCAGCAACATACTGAGGACAACATCCGCATGTAGCACCAGCATGACAAGGACAAGACCTGGTTCGCGTCTCAGTTTGCCACTTTGATCAGTTACTTTTCACCACCACCTCCTCTGTACGATGAAAAGGGTCCCTCATTTCTTTAGTTTTTTTTTTTGTTATGCTATTTTTCTGTTGTTTGTTCTTTCTTATAGTTGTTTTAGTTTATGTTTTCTGTAGTTTATTTTTCTTATGTTTGTTCTAATTTCTTTTTTTTTCTAGTTTCCTCCTCCTTTTAGTGATGTCAAAAGGGGGAGTAGTCAGTGTATCTTGTAATGTGATTATAGAACTTAGTGAACTTTTTTTTTTCATCACACTATTTTTATTTAACTTTTGAAACTACTTGAATTTTTTGATTGTATTTGCCATCATCAAAATGGGGGAGATTGTTGCGAAACTGAGATTATGGATTAGACATTTAATGATAGCAAACATTCATGTTTTTTTACGACTACCTTGCCTTTTAACTTTTCAGGTCCACATGATCGAATGCAACTCAAGACCAGCTCAAGATTCAGTAGATTTAGTTTGAGTCAGTCTGTAATATTTTTCTTTTGCTTGAGTCAATTATAAAAGTGGTTCCTGATGCTAAGTAACCTTACACACACACTTGAGGGATTTTATGTGTTTTTCTATTTTAAGTACATCGGCCTGAACAAGTTTCATATCGGCCAGGACGATCCGACTAAAAACAAAAACTCTAATTAGGGCATCCTGGTATCGACCCGGGCGATAAGCTCAAATCAGAGAGAATCAGCTTCCATGATTAATTTAGGTATTCTTTATTTCAGGACATCACCCAGGATGATCTCAATATCGGCCTGGATGATCAGCATAATTATGCCTAAATTAATATGGTAATTATGGAAAGAAATTAAGCTGATTGATACAATCACATCGGCCGAGATAATTGCAGGATCGACCGGAACGATGTCCTAGACGATTAACATCGGACAGACTCTAATCTGGGCGATGTTCAGGATGATTGTACTCGGATTTAAACTAATCGGACAGGACGATATTGTATCGGCCAGGATGATATAGCCAAATTTCTTCTGATCGTCCTAAATCGTCTCGGCTAATTGAGCTTATTTTGTACTCAGCCAGGATGATATTCATATCGTCCTGGATGATAATGTCGGTTTTTAAAATTCTATTTAAAGAACCCAAATTTTCTCAAGAAAATAGACCTTTAACTGTTGTCTTGACTTGAGAGAGCCAATAGGAGAGAGAGAGAGAGGGAGGAACTTGTTGAGAGGAGTTTGTGAGAGGGATTCACAAAGGTTGCTCCAAGCAAGGTTCCAAGGCGTCTTCTCCAGTCTTCATCCTTCATCCTTGGGGGTTCAAGGGAGGTAAGCTTCAACAAGTGGTCGAGGTTCTCTGCCTTCTTTAGGAGGAAGCAAAAGGAGTTGGGTTCTCTGCCTGATTCAGGAGGAAATAAAAGGAGTTGGGTTCTCTACCTGCTTCAGGAGGAAGCAAAAGGAGTTGGGTTTATTGAAACATATTCAATATCAACTAGGTTGTTAGACCTAAGCTTATATCCTAGCAGCTAACCAAGAGGGGGGGTGAATTGGTAATTAAAAATTTATCTCTCCTTTTAAAATTAAAACCGAGAATAACTTTTGTGAATTTTATAGAAAATATTTTTCAACCACAATTTAAATAGTAAAAACAAAAGCAGCGGAAAAATTAAAAAACACAAGATTTATAGTGGTTAGATCAAACACGGCCTACATCCACTCCCCGGATGCTCCCTCCGAGTATTGCACTAATACTAATAGTGTCTCTTCTTTTTCCCCCACAGTAAGTCGGAGAAGCCTTCATAAAACTCTCTTCCACTACTACCCGGTGCGGCAGAGAACTGTCATCATTTTACACTCTCCAAGTGTCTGCATAGAATCGTCCGTCCTTTCATACTCTCCCAGTGTAGGCAGAGAACCTTCTATCCTTTCACACTCTCCAAGTGTGGGCAGAGAACCCTTCGGATGTTCACACTCTCCAAGTTTAGGCAGAGAATCCTTCGGCTGTTCACACTCTCTAAGTGTCGGCAGATAACCGGATCTCCTTAACAGATCATCTCATAAGAAATCTAGAGAGAGGAGAGAAAAGAGTGAAGTAATCACAAATCACAAGTGGAGATTCTTACCTTTTAGTACCAAGTGAATCCTTCACGCTCCAGTAGTAAGTATCTTCCTTCAAACACTCTCTTCTTGACTCTCCCTTTAGTTGACACAAAGATCAGTAGGCAAAAAGATTACAAGACAGTTTTTAGTGGACCTTATATAGAAAAGACACAAAAAACTGCCCAAAAACTGTTGATTTTTAAGTCTGTACGCAGTGGATCATTCCGGACGATCGTCATATCATCCCATACATATAATGTTAAATCAGTTCCATACGAACCCAATGAATGTTGGTTGGAAATGACTTTGTTCCGATCATCGTCCTGTACAAACTAAGTTTGTCCGATATGAATAGTTATATTACGTGTTGGTTTCAATGAACTGCAAGATGTTACGAAAATTTCAAGGGTCGGCGAACTTCATCCTGACACAAATCATGGAGTTCGTCTAGATGAATAGTTCAAGTCATGTGTCCAGAGAACTTCATCCAGAGACGAAATTGATGGATCGTCTGGACGATTAGTACAACTCAAGCTTCTAGAGGATTTCATCCAGAGATGAACCTGATGGACTGTCTGGATGATTAGTGCAACTCAAGTGTTCAGAGGGTTTCATCCAGTGATGAATGGTGCACTTTGTGTGGATGAACATATCAAAGGATTTCGTCCAGGGACGAATTTGGAAATTCTTCTAGACGATCAGGACTTAGAAAGATTTTCTCACTTCCTATTTGTTCCATTGCTCTTCCGAGGGGATAACTGACTTGATCATCTAGTACGAACTTGGTTCGTCCCGTACGATCAGTATGATTTTTTAAAGATCTCCCCAAGTGTGTGTGTGCTAAACTACTCAATTACAATCATACTCTCTCAAGCTCAATACAATGAAAAATATAAGCTTCAATTTAAAACTATCTCATGCTGAATTTGATTTGAAGTCTTCATTAGTCTGGAGTTCAATTTTCCTGAAATGTTAGTCCACACAAGATCAAAAATAATTCTTCCAAAAAGTGTTAGGAGAAAATAAAACTTAAAATAATAATATCTGGAATCATCAAAACTATACAAATTGCAAGAAGGAAAAACATGCAAATAGCAACTCTCTTAACAATCTCCCCCTTTTTGATGATGGCAAAATAATTATTATTTGTATAATTTTTCAAATTCTAAGAATCTCCTAAACTCCCCCTGAATTGATAAACATGTGAGAATAAGGGGGCTTTGCACGATAATTTTATATCTTATATTTTTATTTTTATTATTTTTTAAAAAATACAAACGATAAGAAATACAGATATGAACAAAATACTAATATTAAATACGAATACGAACAATATTTTCTCCCCCTTTTTGACAACAGCAAAAAGAGAAGAAGAAAAAGAACATAAATGTAAGCAGTCATATGATTATCCTTTTATTATTGATCCTTGAAAGTGATTGAAATAAATTGTGCAAATAAAACCAAATCATTAGGCAAACAAAATGATTCATAGTATTTAAGAAGAGATATAACATTGATAATTAAAAGAATTTATCAAAAACATGAGTCAATTTAGACATTAAGATAAAAAATATCATAGCATAACGGATGAATATAAAATTTATATACTTCAAATTTCAATACCAAATAAAATCGTACAATTGAAGATGGTATCTGATGATCAACGGAATTCGATGTCTGTGAAATCGAAATCTCCGTCAAGGGTGGCAATTTCTAAAATATTTTGTTCAGAAGATGGATTGGCGGAACTGAATTCGTTTCAGAGAATTCAAAATCCATTGTTTAAGCATCAAGGACCGCTTGTGATTAAAGACGTTTCTACATTATCTCCAAAGAAAGTTCAGCATGGGGAAGGCAAAGGTAAGGCCATTAAAGAAAGTTTGAATTCGGTTACTCCGAACAATTTTTCTTCTACAGTTTTTGCATCCGATAACAATGCATCAACTTCTTGATTGAAATTATTTGTTAATCATTTTGGGAATTCAAATGCAATCCCTAGACTCTGTCGCAGCGAGATAAATAAGAATTCCCAAAATTTGTTTGACAATAATATCAATACAGAACATGAATTGAGGAAGGGGAATACTGTAGACAAGCTGCCTGAGGAAATGTGAAAGAATATTGTTCGCTTGGGTAATATGAATCCTTGGCGTAATAAACCGTACATCAAGTTGAATTTCAAGGATGAAGAAGTGCATTACTCTGATGATGGAATTGCTATCAGGATGCATGAAGACTTAGAAAAATAGAATTCAGAAAAATTACTCAAATCATTAGTAATTAAAGTCTTTGGGAAAGACCTACCTTCTCATTTGGTGGCTTGGGAGATAAGAAAAAAATGGACTCAATTTGGACAATTTCACTTTACTACTCTTGGTGGTGGATGGTTCTTGTGTTCTTTCTCATCGAAGGAAATGTTAGAAGCAGTCCATTCAGGAGGCCCGTGGTTTGTAAACAGACATATTATTGGAATGGAGAAATGGACTCCTGATTTTAATACATCATCTAATAAAGGTTTATCATCTCCAATATGGATCAGAATGCCTCATTTACCATTATAATGCTGGGATGAGAAGAATGTATCTTGCATTGCTTCAAGAATTAGAAAACATCTAATGTTGGATGGCAACATGTTCTAGTGGGGAAGAAGAGAATTCGCAAGAGTTTGAGTAAGAATTAAACTTGATGAACCTCTTCCGTTAGTAGTTTGGGTGGATAGCATGGCTGGAAGATTCTTCCAAAAGGTGGAATATGAGAAGGTGTCAAATTTTTTCTTTGGTTGTGGAAAAATTGGTCATGTCAATAAGGAATGTGGACAAAAAGCTAAAAATCCTCAATTGGTAAATGATGGTGAAGAATGTGATAGAGAAAAATGTATGGGAAGCAAACAAGAAGGACCTGTAGACCATTCTTATGGTCCATGGATTATAGTCAATTACAAGAGAAGAAGGAACAATAATATATGGAACAAGGAGCTCAAAGCAAAACCTCTCAGATATGTTAAACAATCTGATATTCCTGTTTTTAGAGGGACTACTGATCTGGTGATGGTATCTGTAAAACCCGCTGGAACTTTACATCAAGAAGGTCTGATTAATGTATGTGATGAGGCTAGAAATTTAGAAGAAGGTGAATTCTTATCAAATCAATCTTCTAGTCTAGATCAGATTATGGCTGAGGATGAGGATTGCAGATCAGATCAGGTTCTGAATAATCACTTGGCTATGGAAGAGCCCCATACTTCCTTCAGCACAGTTGGGAAGGGTTGCCTGCGAACTCAAGTAAGTTCTAGTGGATTACTTGTGAACTCAGGTATTCCCTATCATGTTTCAATAGGTTCTATAATTACAAGTCCTGACAGGATCTCAGATAAAAAGTTTAATCTGAAGGGAGAAGGTTCCCCTTCTCTGGTTAATGGAATCAAGTTCTCAATCCTACAAAGGATTAATGTTGAAGATGAAGAAGCTGATATCATACCATATATGTTGATAAAAGCTGATGATGAGTTACATAAACTGAGCAGAGCATCAGTGACAAACACAAATTCTACAGAGAACTTGGTTAAGGCAAAAGACATGTGAGCTAATTGATGTATTACCTAAGATCAAATTGGCAAAAGAATTGAGATCCTTAGGACCTATATTGGAGAAGGAGGAAGTACGAAGAAGGTTGGGGGGCTACTCCCTAATAAATATTTAATGGATTCCATAGAATTTTGGAATTGTAGAGGGGCTAGAAAGAAGGAAGCCTCTCTATATATGAAGGAGTTCATAAAAGACTTTAAGGTTTTCTTTGTGGGCTTAGTAGAGACTAAAATTATCTCTTTGGACAAAAATGAGTTTGATAAGATCATAGGTCCTAATTGGGATTTTTTTATTTTTCCTTCGGAAGGATTATCTGGTGGTATTATGATTCATTGAAGGAATGATATTGCTTCCTTCTCAGTGTTAAAGACTACAGATCAATGTGTTATTGGAGATCTTAAAGTCTTTAACAAAGGAAGTTGGATGATAGCTACAATTTATGGGAGCAAGGAAGCACAAAAGAGAAGTTTGTTATGGGATTCTATCCAAGAGTATTTTCAAAGAAAAATTCCAGCAATTATTGGAGGGGATTTTAATTGCATTCTATCACAAGAAGAAAAAAGAGGAGGTAAGAAGTTTGTATTCTCTCAAGGTCCCCTTGAAATGATCAAGTTTATGAATGACAATGACTTTCACAATATTGGAACAGTTGGTTTAAAATATACTTGGTGCAATAATAAGGAAGGAAGTGGTAGAATTCTTGAACGCCTAGATAGATGCCTTCTAAATTATGTGGCTCTACAAAAGATGCAAATTGCGGTGGAGAGACACTTAACAAGTGTGGCTTCAGACTATTGTCCCATTGTGTTGAAATTATTTGTTGATACTATGAGATTGGTAAAATCCTTGAGATTTGAAGATGTTTGGCTTTCCTTCAAGACTACGGAACACATAGGTTCTAAAACCTGGAAGAGGAGCTTTATTGGAGATGATATGGAGGTCCTCAATAAAAAGAACAAGAGAACATTAAATGAGCTACTTTATTGGAGTAAGAACAAACTCAAAGACATTTCTAGTGAAAAATCTAGATTAAAGGCTGAAATTTTACTACTCCAAGAAGAAGAGGCTAGTTATGGATGGCTGGATGATGGGAAACTATGGACACTTAGAGCTAAAGTGAAAGAAATTAACACTATTCTCAATTGCTTGAACACTTGGTGGAAACAAAGAGTTAAAGTAAAGTGGATAGTGGATGGAGATTCAAATACCAAATACTTTCAAGCCTTTGCCAATGCAAGAAGGAATGCCAATTGGATCTCTCAAGTTAAGAATCTTGAAGGCCAAATCTCCGAAGATCCAAGGGAAGTGGAAGATGTCTTCTCTAATTTCTTTCAAGAGAAATGGAGGAAAGGCAGTGTAGTTTAGATAATTGGCCAAATCCATGGAAGATTCTGAATGATGATGATAAGGCTTGGTTGAAGAAGGAACTTACAACAAATGAATTCAAGGAGGCAGTTATGAAGCTAGGGAACAATAAAGCTCCTGGATGTGATGGATTAACTCACTCCTTCTTCAAGAATTTTTGGGAGATTATTGGTAGAGATGTATGTAAAGCAATGAGTTTATTTTTCTCTAAAGGTAAAATGAGTAAAGAGTGAAAGGATACTTTGGTAGTTCTCATTCCAAAGTCCACCAATCCATTAACTCCTGCTAATTATCGACCAATTAGCTTGTGTAACTCAATATATAGGATTGTGTCAAACATAATCTTAATTAGATTGGTTTTAGTTATTCCCAAAATTATTGCTGAAGAATAAGTGGCGTTTATGAAGAACGAATCTATCTCCAATCATATTTTATTAACTCAAGAGGTTTTTAATAAAATAAGGCGTTCTAAAGCTTGCAATGGTTACTTGGCTATCAAATTGGATATGGAACAAGCATACGATAGTATGTGTAGGTTAACCTTGAAGAAGTTGTTAATGGATTTGGGATTTCCGAACAGTTTCTTGGAGCTGATTATGGAATGCATTTCCTTTCCCAGATTTTCCATATTAATCAATGAGACAAGATCTAAATCGATTGAGGGAAAGTGTGGGTTTTGGCAAGGTTGCCCACTATCTCCATTCTTATTCATCATTTTCTTCCAACTACTTTCCAATATCTTTTTCTATAGAGGAAAAAAATTGGGAATCAGAATTTGTTCGAATGCCACCAATATTTCTCATCTGTTATACACAGATGATGTTTAATTGTTTTCTAATGCTAAATTGGGTAGTGTGAAGAAGCTTAAAAGCATTATGGATCAATACTGTAGATTCACGGGACAGATTATTAATAAGCAGAAGTCATCTGTGATTTTTGGTAATTCAGTATTAAGGGGAAGGAAGATCCAGATTGCCAAATTGCTGGACATTAGATGGGTAGAAGAATTGGATTATCTGGGTATTAAAATTGCTCTGAGATGTTTAAGGAAGAATGATTTCCAAGGACTGATAGACAAAACCTGGAAGCGTATTACTGAATGGGGAAACAGACACATTTCTCTTGCTGGCCGACTATGCCTTGTAAACTTTGTCATCCTTGCTTTACCAATTTTTCGATTTCTAACTCTCTAGTTCCTATGAAATTCTTTATGAGTTATAAAGACTTTGTAGAGATTTTATCTAGAGTAAAATGGATAGAAGCAAAGGTTTACACTTTGTATCTTGGGAATTATTATGTAATCCTAGACATTGTGGAGGTTGGGATCTTCAATCAATCACTTTAAGAATTGGACCTCTTAGAGCAAAGTATGCTTGGATACGTGAATGGTTCCAACATTAATGTTCTACAGGATACGTGAATCCTAGACAAAAGCTTTCTTAAATGGCCTACTTTTGTAGGATGTCTTGATGAAGATATCACTGCTCTAGATTATTTCATAGAAGACGGCTTATGGAATGAAGCTAAACTAAGACAGTTTTTTGGAAAGGAGCTACAGATAATTATACAAGAGGAACAAATCAACATTGCATCTACAGATTATATGGAACTAAAGAGACAATTGTCTGGTAAGACTCTCTCTGCCTTAATTATAGAAGATAAGTCCAATAACCAATCTATGAACGATTCATTTTCTTGAACTTTTAAATTAAAGATCAATGCTCGGGTTAATATTTTTCTTTGGAGAATTTCCATTGATGCCATTCCTACAGAATTTTATCTTTTTAAAAGAAAGATTTCCCGTAATTGTTTATGTCCGATGGGGTGTGGGGAGATTGAAGACCTTGATCATATCACCTCGAATTGTTTATTAATTAAGGAGGTGTGTAATGTTCTACAAGGTTGGGGTTTTAAGACTCCTATATTTAGTTGCTGGAATGAGTTCATTACAGGTATCAGGATTTTAATTGGTAAGGAGATCATGTCAGCCACGTTATATGTTTTGATTATTTGGATGACTTGAAACAATAGGTGCAAGGTTAAATATGGAAAAACTGGAAGTAGTAAGTTAATGATTGCTTCTTCAGTTTTAAGCTTCTTGAGCACGGTAAAACAGGATATCTTCCATTCAGAACACTAGGAAGGTTAAACATGGAAAAAGTGGAAGTAGTAAGTTAATGATTGCTTCTTTAGTTTTAAGCTTCTTGAGCACGGTAAAACAGGATATCTTCCATTCATAACACTGAGATGCTTATCAGTCTTTTGGGCTACTTTCTAATTATTGGCATCCTCCTCCCCCTGAGTGGCTTAAGATTAATCTTGATGCAACTGTTAAAGATAACTATATGGCTTGTATTGGAGGTGTAATAAGAGATGATAAAGGAAGATTTATCTTTGCTTTTGGAAGGAAGAAGTTGTATTGGGATGTGCACAAATGGAACTAATGGCTTTCAAAGCTTTGGAAGATATTAATAAAGAATTGATGAAAGATACCAAAGGCATTATTTTGGAAGGTGACAATAAAAATGTTCTCCAATATCTTCATAATTTGTACATCAACTGAAGACCATTAGGGAGAGCTATTCCGATGGTGAAGGTATTTCCTTTTTTAACAATTTCAATAATGTTATCTTCAATTATGTTAATCGAAATTGTAATAAGTTAGCTGATCATTTTGCTAACTTTGCTCTATCCTTTGATTTTGATTGGGACATGTTTCTTGAGGATAACCTTCCTTCTTCCTTTGTTAAGATTGTAAAGGAAGAGAGTGTAAGGTGGTGGAATCCTCATTAGCTTGTATCTAGGCTTAGCTCTGGTTTTTTTTATTTATTGCTACTTAGCATTTCTCAAAAAAAAAAAAAAAAAAAATCGTATAGAAGATTAATTTGAATTAATAGATTGAAAGATTAAGGAAAGAATCTGAACAAAATACAACTTGTGGCACTTTGCGCATCTTTTTAATATTTATGGAACTTTTTGTGCATCTTTTATAGGTGGGCTAATTTTGTGCCATCTTTTTCAAATTGCGAACCATTGCGCATTCTTTTGATTTTTGTACATGTGTGCATTTTGATGAGTATTCTCAACCTTTTCAAAATCAATAATCTAAATTTTCAATTTTCTCTAAGTATAATAATATTTATATTGATAATAGAAATATAAAATAAGAAAACATCACATTTGCAATAATAATATAAAAATTTAAATTAGTCTAATAAGATACATGAGATTAACATTCTTAATTACATCAAGTTATAAGAACAACTTAAATTTAGAAAAAACATTACATTTCTAATGAATTTAATTTTTTGTTGCACTTCAAAATATAGCACTTGTAAGATAAAAATTTTAGAGATTTTCATATAGGCTAGCACACATTTCAAAAACAAGATTAAAAGCAAGACAAGATAACTTATATTGATATCATGATAATGAATATTACAATCTGAGAAATGATGTCAATACAACATAAAACTTAAATGCTAACACATCAAATGAAACTAACACATAACTAAAACCAAATACATCATAATCTATCACATCACAATCACATCAACTAAAGAAGATCATAAGCAAGTACATGAATCACTCTGAGGGGCCTCGATCAGGAAGAGGTTGCTGGTTGTAGAAATTAAAATTACTGCTCATCATAGTCATATTTGAGGTTATACCATCGATTTGATCTCTCATCCAACTGATATCCTATTGGTACTAAACATCCTGCATCTGTAGATAAGTTTCAATTTGATCAAAGCGTTGATCAAAATGAGTCTCTAGACAATCAAATCTATGAACCAAATCTTGGTAGTTTGGTTCACTAATAGGTGCAAGTGCAGCTCCCTCCTCTGAATCACTAATAACATGTTGTGCATGTGGTTCATCCTTATTGAAGATTTCTCTAAAAGATCTGTCGTTGTAATAGAGAGGTTCTTCAAAATCTTGAACTGGATGTACTAAATCATACTTCTTCTCCAAAATGTAGGCAACAAGATGTCCTATGGCTATATTCTTCTTTCTCTTATGGGAGACTTGACCAAACTCAGAGAGTCCATAAATGTCGTCAATTAACGATTGGGCTTCATCTATAGGTTGGTTGGTCATAATCAAGTAGGTTACTATAGAAAGAAGAGGTGTAATGTTGACTCTATCACCAGCTTTAGAAATTATGGAAGTTCGAAGAAAATGCTGAATGATACAAGCATTGCGAACAAGAGTAGACACTTTAGGTAAATGTTCCTTAAATGTAATTCCTCTAATCACATGATTTATTGCAGTCCAGTCAAAATTAGAAGGATTGGTCAAAGTATGTGCTCTAATCCCTTCAGTCCTTAAGCTCAGAAAAATTCCTTAGTCTGCCTTCGTGATTTCTACTTTCTTCTTAAAGGAGAATGACCTAATCACAGAATTGTCAGAGTTAAAGGACATGTTTGAGAGAAAGTAGTGAATGGTCTCCTTATTATAGAAGTGAACTAGAGTGAGAATCAGGCCAAATTGGGTGGAAGAAAATAGATTCATTACCTTAAAAGTCAGTTGTTCTTGAAGAAGAACTCTAGATGGAGTGATTTTAGTAGAAGTAAACCTAGGGAATGACTCTTCAATAGCTTTAGATAGAAAGTTTTCAGTAGAGCTTGCCATGGATATGGTCTAATGGAAAAGGGGTTTGAAAGGGATGTTTGAAGTGATGACATTTGTGTTCAAAGCCATTCAATTTAAAGAAAAATGAATTTTCGTACAGATGAAATTAATTTCGTCCCAAACAAATTTCAGTTCATCCCGTACAAATTAAATTTTGTATGGACGAACGAATGAGTCCAAAAATGAAACGGCTTTTCGTAATCACACAAGTAATGATGCGTCCTTTCGTACAAACTTTTGACCAAATGATCGTACAGACGAACAGGTGTTCATCCTAAACGATCAGACAATAAAGATCATTTTAATGGCAGTTGAAACCATGCCCCACATCGAATCGCCAAGCATTCATCTGTACGAACCATAGGTTCGTACGTACGATCATGCATATTAAAAATGACCTTATCCATTTAACTGTCAATCAATCGTACAAACGTTTTAAAATTTCATCCAGATGATCATGGCAATCGTACAGAGGAAGTGAAAAATAAAAATAGAAAAACTATATACAAACAATTCAAATCTGACAGTTAACACGCTACACAATTCGTCCCGTACGAAAATATTTCGTCCTGGATGATTTTCACTTAATTTTTTAAAACATGCAATCAAAAATCTAGATGTATGAATTTTTCAAACTAAAACAAAAACACAATAAAAAACTATAGAAAACATAGAAAAACACAAACTCAAATACAGAGAATCACAAACTTAAAAATACACACATAACACTAACTAGAAAAACACACCTCAATGTTGCTGAAACTTTTTAATTAAGCATTTAAATCGATCACACCAAGCCTTGTTCTTAATGTACTACAAGTATCAAAGGCTAGAGGTTTTGTAAAAATGTTTGCTAGTTGATTTTCAATAGAAACATGAATGGGTTCAATTTCTCCTTTGGATACATGATCGCTTATGAAATGATGACTGATGTCTACATGTTTGGTTCTTGAATGTTGAATAGGAATTTTAGAAATTCAAATTGCACTAGTGTTATCACAATAAATAGGAATAGTGTCTATAGTTAATCCTAAATCAATCAACTATTATTTTAACCAAAGTACTTGTGCCATACAACTTTCTAATGCAATGTATTCAGCTTCAACAGTAGATAAGGCTACTGAATTTTATTTTCTACTGGACCAAGACACTAAATAATTTCTAATAAACTGACATGTTCTAGAAGTGCTCTTTCTATCAACCCTACAACCTGTAAAGTCAGAATTTGAATAACCATTTATCTCAAATGAGGAGCTAAACTTAGGATACCAAATTCCTAAGTTCTGAGTTCCTAACAAATATCTTAAAATCCTTTTTACTACTGTCAAATGTAATTCTTTTGGATATGATTGAAATCTAGCACATAAATAAACATTAAACATGATATCAGGCTGAATAGTGATTAAGTAAATCAAAGATCCAATTATCCCTCTGAATTTCTTTTGATCAACAGATTTTCCCTTTGGGTCCTTATCCAACTGAACTGAGGAACTCACAGGTGTACTAACAAGTTTAACATTGTCCATTTCATACATTTTGAGGATGTCCTTAACATACTTAGACTAACTAAGAAATACACCCTTCTCAATTTGCTTAATGCTAAAGCCTAGAAAGTAACTTAAATCTCTAATTAGATTTATCTCAAATTCACTACTCATTGTGTTAAAAAATCATCACAAAGATTTTTATTTGAAGATCCAAAGATGATGTCATCAACATAAATTTGTACAATGAGTATATCTTTTTTAATTTTTTTTAAAAAGAGAGTTGTATTCACACTTCCTTTTTTAAATGATCTTTCAAGTAGGAAGTTGCTCAATCTCTCATAACAAGCCCTTGGTGCCTATTTCAATCTATATAATGACTTTTTCAATTTGAAAACATGATTAGGGTGTTTAGAATTTTCAAAACCTGGAGATTATTCTACAAAAAAATCCTCTTGAATTACACCATTTAAAAAGGCACTTGTTATATCCATTTGGTACAATTTAAATCCTCAAAAATAGGCAAAGGCTAACAAAACCCTAATTGCTTCAAGTCTAGCTATAGGGGCAAAAGTCTCCCAGAAATCTATTCCTTCAATTAATTATACCCCTTAGTAACTAATCTAGCCTTATTTCTAATGACTACTCCTGAATTATTCATTTTATTTTTGAATACCCACTTAGTTCCAACTACACTTTGATTCTTTGGCCTTTTAGTTAATTCCCAAACTTTATTTCTTACAAATTGATTTAACTCTTCTTGCATAGCCAAAATTCAAAATTCATTCGAAAGTGCTTGGTCAATATTTGTGGGTTCTATGGCTGAAATAAAGGCTAAATGATTGACTTTTTTATTTAGTCCATGCCTAGTCTTAACACCCTCACTAGGTTCACCTATATCAATTCCTTTGGGTGATTCTTAGAAAATCTCAAATCTCTAGGCAAAGGGTTTTCTATCTCCAAATTATCTTTCAAATTATCTTCCAAATTTATTTTATCAATCTTTTGGGAGTTAATCTCAATCTCATATTTTACAACATTTGGCTCTTCCAAAATTTCAGATTCATCAAATACAATATGTGTGGTCTTCTCAATTACCAAAGTTCTTTTATTGAATACTCTATAAGACTTTTCAGTACTTGAGTATCCTATAAAAATACCTTCATCTAATTTTAGATCAATTTTCATAAAGTAGATTTTCCATTGTTATGAATAAACACTTTGCATCCAAAAACATACAAATATGATATATTAGGTGTTCTTCCTTTTAGCAACTCTAGGGTGTTTTATTTAATTTTGATCTCACATTTACCCTATTAAGAACATAACATGCAGTACTAACTGCCTCAGTCCAAAAATATTTAGGAAGTGAGTATTCTACCAACTTAGCTCGAGCGGTTTCGATTAATGTTCTATTTTTTGTTTCAACTACCCCATTCTGTTGAGGGGTTCTAGGTGCAGAAAAATTATGATCAATTGCATTCTCCTTACAAAAATCCTCAAATTTTTCATTCTCAAATTTTCCTCTATGATCATTTTGAATAGTCAAAATTTCACATCCTAGCTTTCTTTGAATCCAAGTCGAAAAGTTTCTAAATTCCTCAAACGATTCACTCTTATGAAATAGAAATCTATCCCATGTGAATGTAGAGTAATCATCCACAATCACAAATCCGTATACCTTCCCTCCTAGACTTACAGTTCCTGCTGGTCCAAAAAGATCCATATTCAAAATTTCAAAAAGTTTACTGGTTCTAAGATCCTTATTAGACTGAAAAGAGGACTTTACTTGTTTTCCTAATTGACATGCATCATAATGGTGGTCCTTAGTAAAATCTAGTTTTGGTATACCTCTCACTAGATTCTTTTAGGTAATCCTCTTAAGGTTTTTCATGTTAGAGTGACAAAGTCTCCTATGCCAAAGTCATGACTCATCAGAAATAGTTTTTAAACAAAAGGAAGTAGGAGTTTTAATGCAATTCAAGTCTAGCATATATACATTATTTACCCTTATACCATTCAAAATATCATTCTATTTAGGCTTAAAATGTAGCTTGTAGGAAAAAATTTTACACAGTATCCTTTATCACATAGTTAGCTTATACATAACAAATTATACTTTAAGCCTTTTGCCAATAACACATTTTCAATGAAAAAGTTCTTAAGATTTTCAATCATACTTGACCCAACCACCTTCCTCGTCGTGTTATCTCCAAGTGTAACCCTACCTCTACTCCTGGCTTCCAGCGATATAAATTATGTAGTATCTCCAGTCATATGCTTTGAGCATCCACTGTCCAGGTACCATATGCTCTCACGAGGTCTTGTGTGAGAGTGACCCTGTAAAATTATCAAACGTTAGACTTGGGAACCCAAACAAGTTTGGGTTCTCCTTTTAACAATTTATAAATAGATGCATGTATGATATGTCCAAGTTTATGCATCTTAGGTTTCCACACTAAATAAGTTTTCTTTTTCAAAGTACAGGTATGAGATATATGTCCAATCAATCCGCAATTATTACATTTAACTTTTAGAAATGGATTCCTAAGTCTTCTACTATTTATCTATCTTTTAACTGATTGTATAAATTTAGGATATAAAATAGGATTAGTGAAATCTTCAACTTTAGGGGGTATATTATTATCCTTGAGAGATTTATCTTTAATTTGTAAAATAAATTCATATCTTCCAAAATTTGATTTGTGGAATTAACTCGATATAATTTTCTTTCTGATTCATCCTTATTATTCTTGATTTCAATTTAATGTTCTACAAATGATGTTTTTGACATTTCATGATTTTTATTTAGGTCATCAAACTCATCAAGTAATTTAATGTGGTTGTCATCAATTAAAATATGATCTTTCCTAAGAATTTTATATTCCTTTTATAATTTTTGAAATTCTAAGCTCAGACTAGTATGCATGTTCTTTAGTTTTCTATATGCATCATGCATGTGTTCAGAAACTTAAAAAAGTTCATTGCTAACTCCTTGCTCGTAAGCAATTAGTGATCTAAGAAGATTATCAATAGAGTAAATATTTAGATCTTTAGACTCTATAATTGCAGTAATTTTAGTATCATAAACAGTAGGCAAACAATGAAGTATCTTATTAACCATTTTAGCATTCGTTAGTTCCCTACCCAATGTATGTAAAGAGGTGACTATTTATGTGAATCTTATGTACATATCAAAAATAGATTCATTTAGTTACATGCGAAATAATTCATAATCATGCAACAAGATATTAAGTCTAGATTGCTTAACCTCATTAGTCCCCTCATAAGTTATACAAAGTCTATCCCATATATCCTTTCCACTCTTGTAAGTAGAAACCCGCATGTAGTCTTCTGATTTAAGGGCACAAAAGAAACTATTTAAGCATTTGGTGTTTAGTTGTGCTAAGTCACATTCTTCTATTGTCCAGTCCACAAAAGGTGTTTTAACTCTAACTCTGTCAACTAGTTTAGTTGGTTTTGTATACCCTTCCCGAACTAAGATCCACATACAGTGTTCAAGTGACTGTAAAAATGTAGACATACGTGTTTTCCAAAAATTAAAAGGAATATTATCGAATAATGGAGGTCTAGTTATAGAGTAACCCTCAGGTATATTTTTGTTTCCAAATGTAGCCATCTACGTTAATCAAAAAGTAGTCTAAACTTATGATTTTGAAATAGAGCTCTTATACCATTTGTTGAAACTTGTTCAATATGAATTAGGTTGTTAGACCTAAGCTTATATCCCAGCGGCTACCCAAGGGGGGGGGTGAATTGGTAATTAAAAATTTATCACTCCTTTTAAAATTAAAACAGAGAATAACTTTAGTGAATTTTATAGAAAAGATTTTCAACAACAATTTAAACAGTAAAAACAAAAGTAGCAGAAAAATTAAAAGACACAAGATTTATAGTTGTTCCATCAAACACGATCTTTATCCACTCCTCGGAGACACCCTCCGAATATTGCACTATTACCAATAGTGTATCTCCTTTTGCCCCCACAGCAAGGCGGTGAAGCCTTCACAAAACTCTCTTCCACCACTACCCCGTGCGACAGAGAACCGTCATTCTTTTACACTCTCCAAGTGTTTGTTGAGAACCATCTATCCTTTCACACTCTCCTAGTGTAGGCTAAGAACCTTCCATCCTATCACTCTCCAAGTGTGGGCAGAGAACCCTTCGGCTGTTCACACTCTCCAAGTTTAGGCAATGAACCCTTTGGCTATTCACACTCTCCAAGTGTCAGCAGAGAACCAGATCTCCTTAACAAATCTTCTCGCAAGAAATCTAGAAGGAGGAGAGAAAAGAGTGAAGTAATCTCAAATCACAAGTGGAGATTCTTACCTTTGAGTACCAAGTGAATCCTTCATGCTCGAGTAGTAAAAATCTTCCTTCAAACACTCTCTCACACTCTCTCCATGTTTCTCCATTCATTTGACACGAATATCAGTAGGCGAAAAGATTACAAGACAGTTTTTAGTGGACCTTATATAGGAAAGACACAAAAAACTATCCAAAAACTGCTGATTTTCAAGTCTGTACGTAGTGGATCGTTCTAGACGATCATCATAATGTCCTATACGAATAGTGTTAAATTAGTTGCATACGAGCCCATTATATATTGGTACAAACTACCTTCGTACCCAATCATAGTCCCGTACGAACTAAGTTCGTCTGGTACAAACAGTTATATTATGGGTTCGTTTCAACGAACTGCAGGACATTGCCAAAATTTCAAGGGATAGAAAACTTTGTCTTGGGACAAATCAAGGAGTTCATCTATATGAATAGTTCAAGTCATGTGTCCAGAGAACTTCGTTCAAAGATGAAACTGATGGATCGTTTGGACAATTAGTACAACTCAAGTTTCTAGAGGATTTCGTCCAGGGACAAACCTAATGGCCGGATCGTCTGGACGATTAGTGCAACCTAAGTCTCTAAAGAATTTTGTCTAGGGATGATTGGTGCACTTCGTCTAGACGAACAGATCAAAGTGAGAATCTAGAGGATTTCATCCAGAGATGAATTTGGAAATTCATTTGGATGATCTGGACTTAGAAAAATTTTCTCACTTCCTGTTCGTTCCATTGCTCATCCGAGGGGATAACTGACTTGATAGTTGAGTACGAACTTGGTTCATTCCGTATGATTAGTATGATTTTTTGAAGATCTCCGCAAGTGTGTGTGTGTGCTAAGCTACTTAATTATAATCATACTCTCTCAAACTCAATACGATAAAAAATACAAGCTTCAATTTACAAACTATCTCATGCTGAATTTGATTTAAAGTCTTTATTAATCTGGAGTTCGATTTTCCTAAAATGTTAGTCCACATAAGAGAAAAAATAATTCTTTCAAAAAGTATTAGGAGAAAATAAAACTTAAAACAATAATATTTAGAATCATCAAAACTATACAAGTTGTAAGATGGTAAAACATGTAAATAGCAACTCTCTTAACAGGGTTCTCTGCCTGCTTCTGGAGGAAGAAAAAGGAGTTGGGTTCTCTGCCACATCGGGGTTGGAAAAAAGGAGTTTTTGTGAGGGCTTCTCCGCTTTTCTGTGGGAGCAAAAGGAGAGTCACTTTTTTAGTGCAATACTCGGAGGGAGCCTCCAGGGAGTGGACTTAGGTCTACTTGACCGAACCATTATAAATCTAGTGTGATCTTTCTTTATTTTATTTCCGCATTTATTTTTTCCACACTTTGATTTCTGTGGTGATTTTGGTTTGTGATTGTACTTTGATTGTAAGAAGATTTTTTAAAATACCAATTCACCGCCCCTCTTGGTTAACCACGGGCTAGTTATTAAGGGCTTAACATCCCTAGTAAACTTTCAAAATTGACTTACTATTTAAAACATCAATGACTCTTTTCCTTTACCTGTCTCCGACAAATTCTTTTGCTTAGAGATCAAACCTCCCTCTCTGATCACCATAAGAGAGTTCAAAAAACAAGAATTGTAAGGGAAGTTGTGTTTGAATGAAAATCTACCTTTTGAATCAAACTGTAGATCATAAGGGGTTGGTGTTCTAATCATCCATGGATGACCGGCCACCTTCATCCATCTTCAATGTTGGAACCCAAAAACTCTTCAAAATCCTTCCTCTTTTTATGTAGCTTCTCTCTCTTAAATTGATCGTCTATCGTTCAAGATATCCAGTCTATTAGAGTGGTCTTTATCAACTACTTTGGGAAAAAATGGAAATATAGAGAATGTTGCTTGGAGGGCTGGCCTACTTCACTGAAATTTCTTAGCCAAAGTGATTGTGATCTTCTTGAGCAAGACTTTTCCTTTGAAGAGGTGGAAATAGTGGTTAAATGCCTTTGGCATAATATTTCACCTAAAGTGGATGGGATCTCTTATTTATTCATTAAAGGTTATTGGAAGATGATTAGTAGAGACATTTGTTAAGCAATCTATCTTTTCTTATCTTCTAGTAATATGTGCTCTAAATGAAAATAAACATTGGTAGTACTCATCCCTAAACTGAGTTACCACTTCGTCCATCAAACTTTAGGCAAATTAGCCTTTGTATGTCAATTTATATAATTGCTGCGAAAGTATTATTGAATAGATTGATGAATGTTATTAATTCATTGGTTATGGATGTTCAATCGGCTTTTGTCAAAGGGAGATCTTTATCAGATCATATCCTACTTGCACAGGAAATCTTCCACAAGTTTAGATTCTCTAAATCTAGAAGAGGTTTAGTTGCTATTAAGGTTGTCATGGAGCAGGCGTATGACAATATGGCACGGGAAACTCTTAGCCAAGTTCTGAGGTATTTTGGCTTTCCAAACAAGTTTTCTAAACTTTTGATTGAATGTGTTGTAGATCCCTATTTTTCAATTCAAATAAAGGGAACAGGGTCTAGTTGGATCAAAGGAATGAGTGGTTTTAGATAGGGTTGTGCACTATCACCGTATCTCTTCATATTATGTTCTCAACTACTAACAAATGCCTTTGTGTTGAAAGGTAGAAATATGGGAATTAAAATAGCTCCATTGGCTCCCAAAGTTTTTCATCTAATGTTTGATGATGACATTCTAATTTTTCTGAAGTGAACAGTGCTCATTTGAGTATTATTCAAGAAATTCTTAATGACTATTGTAGTTGGACGGGACAACTTATTAATACGAAAAAATTTGCAATAATATTGTTTGGTAAATTAGTGTGAAGGAACCTGAGAAGAAGTGTTTCTAATTTATTGGGTTTCAAGGAGGTGAAGGATATGAAATATCCGGGAATTAAAATTTCATCAAGAAGATTGAAATCATCTGATTTCCTATACATTGTGGAGAAAGTTGTAACTAAATTGGATGTGTGGAGAAAGATATACATCTATCTACCAGGAAAATTTGTTTTAATCAAATGGGTTAATCTTTCTATACCAGTTTTTTTTCTTCATTGTCTTTAATTCCATTAAGCATTTTTAGAAGAACTGGATAAAATGTGTAGAGACTTTTTATGGAGGAAGGAAGATGGTAATCATGGTATTCACCATGTGGCATGGGAAGAACTTTGCAATCCTTTATATGAAGAAGGATGGGGACTCCATTCTGCAGTTAATGTAGTTGGACCATTGAGAGCTAAGTTCACTTGGGATTTTTTTAAAAATCCTGATTCGCTTCTTAATAAATCAATATCGGCTAATGGTAGAGATGTAATGGGAGCAGATGTGAAAAGATTCAATTCTCCAACAAGGAAAATTCTAATCATTGGAGCTAAAGCACTACAACCTATTATCAGATACAAAATTGTTGCAGGGAGCTCTATCAGCATTTTAAAAGACATATGGATTTTAGATAGAAGAATGGATATGTGGCCAACATTCAATTATATGGTGGAAGGTGATTTTCCTAGCTTGGAAAATTTTATTCTTAATGGATGTTGGAATCATATAAAACTTCTTAAATACTTTGGAAAATTATTGGATGATGTTATTTTACAAATTAATATTATCCCAAAAAAACCAGATGATGAAATGGAGCTAACTAAATCTTTTTCTGGTAAAACAATAGCTGCCTTGGCTATGTGTTGTAAAAAAAACAAATTAGACCATTGAAGGTGGTTTAAAAAATTGAAGTTAAACCCACGAGGTGAATGGTTTTGGAGGAATTTGTGGAGAAATGCAATTCCAAGAAGAGATTATTTAATGTACAAAAGGTTATTAAATGATAATCGGTGTCCTAGGAGATGTGCTTTGGTGGAAAATGCAGAGCATATTTTAGTTAAATTCT
This sequence comes from Dendrobium nobile, assembly GCA_022539455.1. Lineage (NCBI taxonomy): Eukaryota > Viridiplantae > Streptophyta > Magnoliopsida > Asparagales > Orchidaceae > Dendrobium > Dendrobium nobile. The sequence goes on from CM039735.1 coordinate 55,695,048, forward strand.
CAAAATTTCTTCAAGCAATAGCTTTGGTCAATATATGGGGTTTCTCCATTCCTACATTCTGCTCCATAACCATGTAAGAATAACCTGATGAGCATTTCTATGGTAAATCTGTTCGCTTAAAATTTATATTGCTCGTTGGTGTTCTTCTCTTGGAAAAGTAGAAACAATTTCATCCATGAAGGAAAAGAGCTTGGACTGACATTCGTGGTATCTAATGCTATCAGTACTACTTCTTCTTTTTTTTTTAATTTTAATCTATTTTGGGATCACTGCGGTGCTAACCGATTGTTAAGATTATTTCCCTCTATTTGGCATCCCCCTCCACCCGAATGGATTAAAGTTAACATTGATGCTACTCTATTGAGTTCTAATAAAGCAGGAGTTGGTGTACTTTTCAGAGATCATAAAGATGCATTTCTTCTTGCTTTTGGGTTTAAATGTATGCATTGGGATAATGAATTTCTGGAGCTATTGGCCTTCTTCTATTTAATAAAGATAATCAAGGAATGGATGACGGATTTAAAAGGTATTATTATTGAGGTTGATAATTATAATGTTATAAACTACTTGAAATCTTTAGTTGACAGAGCTGATCCGATCCAAAGTGATGATTTTGAAGATTTCTTGTTCCTTAAAGATTTTGAAAGTTTTTTATTTCATTGTGTTCATAGAGAATGTAAAAAGTTAGCCGATTGTTGTGCTAACTTGGCCTTGTTGGATCAATTTATTTGGGAAGATCTCTTTTGTAATAAGGTTCCTCCTACTTTCTTGTCTTTTTTAACGGATGATAGTGATATAATTTATATCACTTAGCAGTTTGTAATAGGCATTTTGTTTCTTCTTTATTTTATGCGTTTAGTATTTTAAAAAAAAAACCTTGACATCAAAGTCTTGACAAAATTAATGAGCCAATGGGATATTGCCAGCAGTGGCACGACCTTTGACAAAGCCCATTTGAAAAGGAGAAATAAGCTTAGGCAATAAAATAGTTTACTGATTCATCAAGATTTTGGAAAGAAATTTATAAAAAATAGTGAACAAACTAAGGTTAAGGGTCATTCCAGGAATTCACAACAATGTTCTTGAGAATAAGCATAATAGAAGTAGAAGAAAAAAACTTCAGAATATGAGTACCATTAAAAAAATTAGTGATTGCAAAGAAAATATCATTATAAATAATAGGCCACAATTTCTAAAAGAACTTAGTAGTGAAGCCATCCGGGTCAACCACAGAATCAGCATTCATACCAAATAAATTATCTTTAACCTGTTAAGAAAGTTGCTATGTGCATATTTTACATTCTTGCAAATTATATAGTTTTGATGATTTCAAATATTATAATTTTATGTGTAGTTATCTCCTAACACTTTTTTGGAAGAGTTGTTTTTGCTCTTGTGTGTACTAACATTTCAGGAAAATTAAACTCCAGACTTCGAAAACATCAAATCAAATTCAGTATGAGATACTTTGTGTATTAAAAGCATCTATTTTTCTTTGAATTAAGTTTGAGAGAGAGTGATTGTAATTGAGTGAATAAAGACACACACTTAAGGAGATCTTGAAAATTTTATATTGATCGTACGGAACGAACATAGTTCATACGAGATGATCAGGTCAGTTATCTCCTCGTAAGAGCAATGGAACGAACAGGAATTGAAGAAAATTTTTCTAAGACCTGATCGTCTAGGATGAAGTGTATTCATCGTCCCAGGATGAAATGTTCTCTGGAAAATTTTTGTTCAGACGAAATTTATATTCGTTCCAAGATGAGTTGCTCTCTGAAGTATTTTCGTCCAGGACGAAGTGTATTCATCCCAGGATGAATTCTCCTCTGTAGAATTTTCGTTCAGGCGCTGGGACATAAAATTAGGTTTAACAACCTAAATCATAGTTAATAAGTTTGAAAAAGTGATATCAGAGCTTTGTTTCAAAATCATAAGTTCTGACTAATTTTTGATTAACATAGATGGCTGCATTTGGAAACCGAAATACACTTGAGGGTTATTCTATAACTAGACCTCCACTGTTCGACAATATACCATTTGATTTTTGAAAAACACGCATGTCTACTTTTTTACAGTCACTTGATTATCGTATGTGGATCTTAGTTCAGTAAGGGTATACAAAACCAACTAGACTAGTTAACGGAGTTAGAGTTGAAACACTTTTTACAGACTGGACAGTAGAAGAACATGACTTAGCATAACTAAACGCCAAATACTTGAATAGTTTCTTTTGTGTTTTAAAATTAGAAGACTACATGCGGGTTTTCACTTGCAAAAGTGGGAAGGACATATGGGATAGACTTTGTATAACTTATGAGGGGACTAATGAGGTTAAGCAATCTAAATTTAATATCATGTTGCATGATTATGACTGTTTCACATGAAACCAAATGAATCTATTTCTGATACGTACACAAGATTCACATAAATAGTCACCTCTTTGCATGCACTTGGTTGGGAACCAACGAATGTTGAAATGGTTAATAAGATTCTTCATTATTTGCCTACTGCTTAAGATGCTAAAATTACTATAATTACATAGTCTAAAGATTTAAATATTTACCCTATTAAAAATTTTCTTGGTTCGCTAATTGCTTACGAGCAAAGAGTTAGCCAAAGAAAGGTTGATGCTGGTGAATCACGAAGGGAGAAAAATATAACACTAAATGTGGAAGAGTCTGAGAGTAAACACTCACAACCTGAGGATGAAGACGACATCGCATTGATGACTAGACAATTCAGAAGCTTTCTGAAGAGGAAGCAGAAGAGACTCCAGCGTTGGAATAGAGGTAAATTTAATATAAATGCCAAGATTTCAAATCATTTGATTTGCTATGAGTGCCCAAAACTCAAAGCCACTCCTAGCAAGGAGAAGGTAGAGGCAAAACCAATTGTAAAGAAGGGCAAGAAGAAGTTTCAAAGAGCTTTTTGGGCAGACTCAGCTTTAGATTCATCAGAGACTGAAAAGGAAGAGAAAGTCACTAATCATTGCTTAATGGCCGATAGTTTTGATTAGCCAGATCAAGAAGATGTATGTGACTTAACATATGATGAACTTTTTGAAGTTTTTGAACACATGCATGATGCATATAGGAAAATGTTGAAAATGCATGCTAGTCTAAGTTTAGAGTTTGAAAAATTAAAAAAGAACATGAAATCCTTAGGAAAGATCATGCTTTAATTGATGACTACCACATAAAATTACTTGATGAGTTTGATGACTTGAATAAAAAACATGAAAATTTAAAATCATCCCATGCTGAACTTGAAATAGATTTTAAAAATTTTAAGGATTAATAGGAGTGCAGGATTTACAGATCAAATTATATTAATCAAATTTTGGAAGATATGAATTTATTTTACAAGTTAACAATAAAAGATCTCGAGGATAATAGGATACCCCCTAAACTTGAAAATTTACTAATCCTATTATGTATCCTAAATTTATGCAATCCTTAAATAGACAGATGAATGGTAGAAGACTTAGGAATCCTTTTCCAAAAGTCAAATGTAATAATTGTGGATTATTTGGACATATAGCTCACACCTGTACTTTGAAGATAAAAACTTATTTAGTGTGGAGACCTAAGATGCATAAACCTAGACATATCATACATGCATCTGATTATAAATTGCCAAAAGAAGAACCTAAACTTGTTTGGGTTCCCAGGTCTAACGTTTGATAATTTTGCAGGATCGCTCTCACACAAGACCTTGTTAGAGCATATGGTACCTGGATAGCAGATGTTCAAAGTATATGACTGGAGATACTGCACAATTCATATATCTAGAAGCCATGAGTGGAGGCAAGGATACACTTGGAGATAACACCACATGGAAGGTGGTTGGATCAGGTATGATTGAAAATCTTAATAAATTTTATATTGAGAATGTGTTATTAGTAGAAGGCTTAAAGCATAATCTATTAAGTATAAGCCAGCTATGTTATAAAAGATATTATGTGAAATTTTTTCCTATTAATTGCATATTGAGCCTAAATGGTAAAGTTGTTTTGAATGGTAAAAGGGTAAATAATGTTTATATGCTAGATTTGAATTATATTCAAACTCCTACTGCTTTTTGTTTTAAAACTGTATCTGATGAGTCATGGCTTTGGCATAGGAGACTTTGTCATTCTAGCATGAAAAACCTTAGGAGGATTACCCAAAAGAACTTAGTAAGAGGTATACAAAAACTAGACTTTACTAAGGAACACCTTTGTGATGCATGCCAATTAGGAAAGCAAGTAAAGTCCTCTTTTTAGTCCAATAAGGATCTTAGAACTAATAAATCATTGGAGATTTTGCATATGGATCTTTTTGGACCAGTTGGAACTGTGAGTCTAGGAGGGAAGGTATACGAATTTGTGATTATAGATGATTACTCAAGATTCACATGGGTTAGAATTCTATTTCATAAGAGTGAATCATTTGAGGAATTCAGAAATTTTTTGACTTGGATTCAAAGAAAACTTGGGTGTGAAATTATTTCTATACAAAGTGATCATGGAGGAGAATTTGAAAATGAGAAATTTAAGCATTTTGTAAGGAGAAAAGAATTAATCACAACATTTCTACACCTAGAACCCCTGAGCAGAATGGGGTAGTCGAGAGGAAAAATAGAACATTAATAGAAGCCGCCCGAGCAATGTTGGTAGAATACTCACTTCCTAAACATTTTTGGGCTGAGGCGGTTAGCACAGCATGTTATGTTCTGAATAGGGTGAATGTGAGATCTAAATTAAATAAAACATCCTATGAGTTTCTAAAAGGAAGAAAACCTAATTTGTCTTATTTGCATATTTTTGGGTGCAAGGTGTTCATTAATAACAATAGAAAATCTGCCTTAGGAAAATTTGATCAAAAATCAGATGAAGGAATTTTTTTTTGATACTCAAGTGTTGAAAAATCTTATAGAGTATTCAATAGAAGAACTTTGATAATTGAGGAGACCACACATGTTGTATTTGATGAATCTGGAACTTTGGAAGAGCCAAATTTTATATAAGATGAGATTGAGATTAACTCCCAAAGATTGATAAAATGAATTTGGAAGAAAATTTAGAAGAAAATGGGGAAGAAAATTTGGAAATAGAAAACCTTTTGCCTAGAGATTTGAGATTTTCCAAAAACCACCCAAGGGAATTGATTATAGGTGAACCTAGTGAGGGTGTAAGGACAAGGCATGGATTAAACAAAGAAGTCAATCATTCAGCCTTCATTTCACATATAAAACCCACAAATATTGATCAAGCACTTTTGGATGAATTTTGAATTTTGGCCATGCAAGAATAGTTGAATCAATTTGTATGAAGTAAAGTTTGGGAATTAAGTACAAGGCCTAAGGATCAAAGTGTAGTTGGAACTAAGTGGGTATTCAAAGACAAAATGAATGACTCAAGAGTAGTCATTAGAAATAAGGCTAGATTAATTGCTAAGGGGTATAATCAAATTGAAGGGTTTGATTTTGAGGAGACTTTTGCCCATGTAGCTAGACTTGAAGTAATTAGGGTTTTACTAGCTTTTGCCTGTTTTAGAGGATTCACATTGTATAAATGGATGTAAAAAGTGCCTTTTTAAATGAGGTAATTCAAGAAGATATTTTTGTAGACCAACCACCAGGTTTTGAGAATTCTAAATACCCAAATCATATTTTCAAATCGAAAAAGGCATTATATGGATTGAAACAGGCACCTAGGGCTTGGTATGAGAGGTTGAGAACCTTCCTACTTGAAAGATCTTTTGGAAAAGGAAGTGTGGATACAACTCTTTTTTTGATGAAATGTGAAAAGGATATACTCATTGTTCAAATTTATGTTGATGATGTCATTTTTGGATCTTCAATTAAAAATCTTTGTGATGGTTTTACTAAAACAATGAGTAGTGAATTTGATATAAGTCTAATGGGAGATTTAAGTTACTTTTTATGATTTAACGTTAAGTAAATTGAGGAATGTACATTTCTAAGTCAGTCAAAATATGTTAAGGACATCCTCAAAAAGTATGAAATGGACAATGCTAAACCTGTTAGTACTTCAATGAGTTCCTCAGTTCAGTTAGATAAGGACCCTAAGGGAAAATCTGTTGATAAAAAAAAATTTAGAGGGATAATTGGATCTTTACTTTACTTAACTGTTAGCATACCCGATATCATGTTTAGTGTTTGTTTGTATGCTAGATTTCAATTAGATCCAAAAGAATCATATTTAACAGCAGTAAAAAGTATTTTAATATATCTGTTAAGAACTCAGAACTTAGCAATTTGGTATCCTAAGTTTAGCTCTTCATTTAAAATAATTAGTTATTCAGATTCTGACTTTGAAGGTTGTAGGGTGGATAGAAAGAGCACTTCTGGAATATGTCAATTTATTAAAAATTCTCTAGTCTTATGTTCTAGTAGAAAATAAAATTCAGTAGCACTATCTACTACAGAAGCTGAATACATTGCATTAGGAATTGTGTGGCACAAGTACTTTGGTTGAAACAATAGTTGATTGATTAAGGATTAACTGTAGGTATTATTCAAATTTAATGTGGTAACACTAGTGCTATTTGTATTTCTAATAATCCTATTCAACATTCAAGAACCAAACATATAGACATAAGACATCATTTCATAAGGGATCATGTGTCCAAAGGAGAAATTGACCTCACTCATGTTTCTACTAAAATCTACTTGCAAACTTTTTACAAAACCTTTGGCCTTTAATACTTTCAGTGCATTAAGAACAATGCTTGGTGTGATTGATTTGAATGCTTAATTAAAAATGTTTTTGCAACATTGATGTTTATTTTTCTAGTTAATATTTTTGTGTGTTTTTTATGTGTTTGTGAACTTGTATATGTGATTTTCTTCATTTAGTATTTGTGTTCTTCATTTTTCAGTGAGTTTTTTAGTGTGTTTATGTTTTAGTTTTAATTGAGTGCATGATTTAATTTATTTTTAGTGTCCATCATCCGGAATGAAATTTTTTCGTACGGGACAATTTGTGTAGTGTATCTAACTGTCAAATTTTGAACCATTTGGGTGCAGTTTTCACTTTTTAATTGTCACTTCATCTGTACGATCGTCATGATCATCCGGGACGGAATGTTTTTCAAATGACGGGATGAATGAATGAAGCAGTTGAATGGATAAGATAGTTTTTAATACTAACTTCGCACGTACGAACCTTTGGTTCGTCCGGACGAACACATGTTGGTTCGATGGAGGGGACGGTTTTAACTGCCATTAAAATGATCATAAGTTTTGATCATCCCAGGATGTACACGTGTTCATTTGTATGATCAATCTGGTCAAAAGTCTATACGAAAGGATGCTTTGTAAGTTGTATTGATTACGAAAAGCCATTTCATTTTAACACATTGGTTCGTCCTTATGAAACTTTTTTGTACAGGATGAATTAAAAAATTCGTACAGAACACAATTTTTTCATCTAGTACGAACGTGTCATTTTCAATAAATAGAATGGCTTTTGAACTCAACAGTCACACTCTAAACTTCTATTTCAATCTCTATCGTACTTTAGATCTTTTTCAAATGGCAAGTTCAAGTAAGATACAAAAGATTCTAGCTAGGAAACCACATAGAAATTCTTCTGAGAACTTCCTTTCCAAAGTAAATGAGGAATCTTTTCTTACGTTTGCCTCAACAAAGATCACACCCTCCAGAATCCCAATCCAAGAACAACTTACCTTTCAGGTGATGAACTTATTTACTTCAACATAATTTGGTTTTATCCTTACCCTCGTTTATCTCTACAATAAAGAAACCTTTCACTACTTTCTCACCAACATTTCCTTTAATTCTGACCATTCTATAATCTGTTCCTTTATCTTTAAACAAAAAGTTGAAATCACCAAGGCTGACTTAGGAGCCTCTTTGAATTTAAGGACAAAGGGAGCTAGAGCCATCACTTGATCAACACTTATGATTATGAATGGTATGAAATTAATAATATGAATAGAGGTAACAATTTGAACAAATATGTGGCTAAAGTATCCGGTCTCATTCGAAATGCACGTATAATCCAACATGTTCTTAAAACTTCTATAATTCCTAACGCTGATGAAAGAATCAATATAACCCCTCTTCTTTCTATGGTGACATTCTTGATCATGTCTAAAGAACCTATAGATGAAGCCTAACTTATTCTTGACTATCTTTATGGGCTGTTTGAAATTGGTCATGTAGAGCATAAGAGAAAGAAGAACATTGTCTTAAGACATCTAGTTGCCTACATTCTAGAAAAGAAATACAATTTGGTTCATCCCGATGAAGAGTTTGAGAACTGCTCTACTATAATGATGGATCATTTAGAGCAATCTTCAAAGAAGAACCAAGTAAAACACATGTCATTAGTGATACAGAGGAAGAACTAGAAGCTGTACCTACACCCGCCAATGAACCAAATTATCAGGATTTGGTTCAAAGATTTGATCACATAGAGACTCATTTTGATCAACATTTTGAGCAAATTGAGACTAATCTTCAGCAGCAGGCCGCACAGTATAAGCATGACATGAGTTTTATGAGGGATTAGATGTGTGATATCAGTACCAATGTACTTATGATGAGTATTTACTTTAACATTTTTGGTGCTGCACCTCCTCCTCCTCCTCCAGATCAAGGTCATTCTCAGTGATAGTTGCACTTAATTTTATGTAGTTTTTGTGTTAGTTATTCTTTTAAGTTTGATTTGTTGTATTTTCTTTTATTTAGATGTTTTATTTTTGTATTGATATCCTGAGCTTAAATTATAATATCTTCATATTAATATAATATATGTTATCGTGTTTAGGCTTTAATTGTATTAAAATGTGTGTTAGCATTTATAATAATTATTAGATTTTTTATCTTATTAGTGTTATACTTTGAAATGCAAGTCAAAATTAAATTCATTAGAAAATCTAATTTTTTCTTAATTTAATTTCTGCTTATAACTTGATATAATTAAGATTGTCAATTTCATGTCTCTTATTTAGACTACATTAATTCTAAAATTATTATTACAACTATGATGTTTTCTTATTTTATATTTCACTTATCAATAAATATTTATGCACTTAGAAAAATTTGAAATTTTTTATTATTGATTTTGGAAAGATCAAAATTACTCTTAAAAAATGTATAAATATACAAAAATCAAAAGGAATGCGCAATGGTTCGCAAGTTGAAAAAGATGCACAAAATAAGTCCACAAGTAAAATGATGCACAAAAATGTGCCACTAATTTGAAAAAGATGCGTAAAGCGCCACATGTTGTAGTTATTTCTTTTCATTATCTTTTAATCTCTTAATTCTTTTGATCTACAGTACATTTATATTTCGTATTGAAATTTGAAATATACAAATTTTCTATTCATCCATTTTGCAATGATTTTCTCTATCTTAGTGTCTAAATTGACTCATATTTTTGATAAATACTTTTTATTATCACTGTTATATCTCTTCTTAAATTCTATGAATTATTATGATTTGCTTAATGTTTTAATTTTATTTGCATCACTTATTTCAATAACTTTCATGATTAAATTATCAAATGATTTTCATATGTCTGGTTACATTTTAAGTCTTTTTCTTCTTCACTTTTTGCTGTTGTCAAAAAGGAGGAGAAACTATTTGTATCGTGGTATTGTTTGATTCGTATTGTATGTGTGACTGTTTTTTATTTTTTTTCTTTTTTTTTTGTTTTGTATTCATAAAAATACCTCCTTATTTTCATTTGTTCATCAGTTCAGGGGGAGTTTAGGAGATTCTTAGAATTTGAAATTATACAAATAATAATTGTTTTTCCATCATAAAAATGGGGGAGATTGTTAAGAAAGTTGCAATGTGCATGTTTTACATTCTTGCAACTTGTATAGTTTTGATGATTTCAAATATTTTTGTTTTATGTGTAGTTATCTCCTAACACTTTTTTGGAGGAGTTATTTTTGCTCTTGTGTGTACTAACATTTCAAGAAAATCAAACTCCAAACTATGAAAACTTCAAATCAAATTCAGCATGAGATACTTTGTTTTTTTAAAGCTTCTATTTTCTTTGAATTAAGTTTGAGAGGGAGTGATTGTAATTGAGTGAATAAACACACACACTTAAGGAGATCTTGAAAATTTTATAATGATCGTACGGGACGAACATAGTTCGTACGGGACGATTAGGTCAGTTATCTTCTCGAAAGAGTAATGGAACGAACAGGAATTGAAGAAATTGTTTCTAAGTCCTGATCGTCCAAGACGAGCAGTATTCATCCCAAGACGAAATGTTCTCTGGAAAATTTTCGTTCAGATGGAATTTATATTCGTTCCAGGACGAGTTTCTCTCTAGAGTATTTTCATCCAAGACAAAGTGTATTCATCCCGGAACGAAATCTCCTCTGGAGAATTTTCATTCAGATGAAATTTATAATCATGCCAGGATGAGTTTCTCTCTGGAAAAAATTCGTCCGGATGAACCCATATTCTTCTAAGGACGAAGTGAACCGACTCTGAAATTTTAGTGACGTTTTGCAGTTTTTGGGAACCGACCTATGGAATAATCATTCGTACCAGATGAATCAAGTTAGTACGGGATAATGTGTGTGTATGAAGTCATTTCGTATCCATATACATTAGGTTCATTTCCAACGCATTTAGGTAAAATCGTCTAGGATGATCCACGATCGTACATGACGATCCAATGCGTATTGACTTGAAAATTTGTAGTTTTTGTATGATTTTTTGTGTCTTTCCTATAAATAGTCCAATCCAAACTACCACTTAATCTTTTTGCTCATTAATCTTCATGCCTATTGAAAGAAGAGTCAAGGAGAGAGTGTAAAAGAGTGTTCAAAGGAGGATTCTTACTACTGGAGCGTGAAGGCTTCACTTGGTGTTCAAAGGTAAGAATCTTTACTTTTGATTTGTGTTTACTTCGCTCTTTTCTCTCTTCCTTCTAGATTTCTTATGAAGAAGATTTGTCAAGGAGATCCGATTCTCTATCGAAACTTGGAGAGTGTGAACAGATGAAGGGTTCTCTGCCCACACTAGGAGAATGAGAATAGACGAAGGGTTCTCTGCCCACACTAGGAGAGCGTGAAAGGATGAAGGGTTCTCTGCCTACACTGGGAGAGTGTGAAAGGACGGACAGTTCTTTGCCAACATTAGGAAAAGTGTAAAAAGATGACGGTTATCTGCCGCACCGGGTAGTGGTGGAAAGAGTTTTTGTAAAGGCTTCTCCACCTTGCTGTGGGTGCAAAAAGAGAGTCACTAGTGGTATTAGTGCAATACTCCGAGAGTGCCTCCAGGGAGTGGATGTAGGTCAAGTTTGACTGAACCAATATAAATCTCGTGTCTTTTATTTTTATGTTTTTTTTATTTTTCTATTTTTTTTTTCTATTTTACTATTTCAAAATTGTGATTGAAAAACTTTTTCTTTAAAAATTCACTAAATTTAAAATTCTCATTTTTAAATTTTAAAAGAGGGTAAAATTTTTTTTAAATACCAATTCACCCCCCCCCCCCCCTCTTGGTTAGCCGCTGGGACATAAGATTAAGTTTAATAACCTAATTCATAGTGAATAAGTTTCAACACAACCTCCTCAAGAGAAGAAGACTTAGATAAGCCATTGTTATCCTCCTGAGAAAGATATTAGGATTAATGGATGGGTTGGCAATAATAGAAAGATTAAAAGATTTATTAAGATGGTTTTGAAAATAATTAACAACCAAATTTGCAATTTCATCACTATCCTCATAAATAGAGCCATCGTCACGAGAAATTTTATGAATGCAATTAATAAAACATTTTTTATTAACCAATGAATGAAACTATTTTGTATTATTATCACCTTCCACCAAATACTTGACAGCTAATTTCTGCTTCAAAAGAATTTCTTCTTGAGCTTGAAGATTATGAAGCTCCACTTTAGCCTCTTTCAAAAAACAAAGATTTGACACAAAGGGATCCAACTAATAAAGATCCCTAGTAGAGTTCACCCTTATATGCATTATGATTCCACCAGTTCAAAACTTGCTTAAACCTTTTCAGTTTAAGCCAAGGTCTGTTCATACTAGAAATAGAATCATTCGGGAAAAGAGGAGCTTGCCAATTATTCTGAACCACATCAAGAAACGAATCATGAAGCAACCACATGTTTTGAAATCTAAATTCGGAAGGGATACACTTGGTTCTATTCATAAATTTGATAAGAAGAGGAGAGTGATCAGAAAGGGTGCGGCTAAGGTGGTTAACCTTAGTCAACTCAAATTAGTTAAGCCAAGCATTATTGAATAAAACTCTTTCAAGCCTATACCATAAATGCTTGCTATGCCAAGTAAAATTATTGCCAGAAAAAAAAAATATCAATAAGGTTGAATTCCATAATCATGTCATTGAAATCCTCCATCGACTGATATATAGGAAGAGAACCCCATATACGCTCAGTCAGGTTCGTAATAGTGTTAAAATCACCACCAATAAGCCAAGCAAGGTTGCAAATACTATGAAATTGAATGATTTGATCCCATAAAATCCTTTTAATATAATAAAAAGAAGTAGCATAAATAAAAGGCACAGAACATTGGAAATTAGAACTTTAAATATTACAATGCATTACTTGGGCAAAATCCCCATTGATATCAATTTTAACAAATTTTTTTTAGAAAACCCAAATTTTATTAGCAACATTCGACTTAGCATTTTTAAAACCTAGATATTTAGCAGTACCAAGTAATTTATCCATAGAAATAAGAGGTTCAAGAAAAATAAGAAAAGACACATTATGAATACAACATAAATTTTTAACTCTAAACTTAGAGGAAGGGCAACTAATACCCTGAAAATTTATAAGTAATGGCGTTAAACATTAAAAACAAATTAATGAGAAGTATGCAAATGTGTGTTTCTAGGGGACTATAAGAAAACATTTTTGGGTTTTCTACCTCTCTTTCTATGACCCTTGGAGAAACTCAAATCATGATCTTCTCTAGCATAACATTTAACCAAAATATCCACTTCCGTTTTAGTAAAAGCATCACAATGATAATGATCAGATAAATGAAGCTTACTATCATATAAGTTACCTGAAGGCCCATTAGAAAGAGGTAGCTCACCTTCCACAAAGAAAACACCATCTTCAAAAATAGAACTATTTCTCTCAACACCTCCATATAATTGCTTCACACTCTCGATATGGGCATTAGAAAGGTTCACTTATTGAGACAAATCTTCCTTCGGCAAGAAAGGCTCAGCTCTTTTATGAATTAGTTTATTAACCTACTCATTCACAGTCATAAATTGGAGAGGATTAGGATAGTTAGTATTAACATTAGAAATAACCATTTGAGACAAAGTTGTTGTGAGTCACAAGGAATAGATAATAAAGATGGATTAGGAATATTCTTAGAGATTTTAGGTAACAATCGTTCCTCCCCAACACACAGAATAGGAATAGTAGCCATAAATGAATCCACAATTTAAGCACTATAGAATTCACCTCCAAAAGAGTGGGGGGGGGGGGGGGGGGGGGGGGGGGATGGGGGGTGCAACATGAATAAGATCTGGCTGAATAATAACCACTTTATTACCCTGGGGTATAACTCCATTTCCTTCCACCACAGTATGATTCAAAATAGTAGAAATATGAACATTCGAATTGCCCTCTTACTCTTTAGAAGGCCTAACCATTTATTTTTCCTTCTTAAGGTGTCGATGCAATTTAAAGCATTCACTCAAACCATGCCTGTGTATCTTACATTGTGAATAGAAAAATGGATAATTTTTAAACTCAACCATTTGGAAATAACCGTTCAATTCAGAACCTAGCTATATCTCCATAGGATATTTTTTAGAAATATCTAACTCAACCCAAACACGAGCCACAGATGGGCATAAACCTGAAGTCCTGGTCTGGTCTATTTGCAGAGGTTGACCAAGAATGGAACCAAGCCCAAAAAGAACTTGAGAATTGAAAAAATTGAGCCTCATATTAGAGAAAGAAACCTAAATAGGAGCAATTGGTGATTTCTCACAGACATAAAATTCAGGTGTCCATTTAACGAGGCTCATTTGGCAAGCCTATATATAATAAGATCTCTTCAAAAAAATCTAAAAATAATCCAATTCGTTGCTCAGTTGGATTGCCACATAATGGGGTTCAAGTAATCTGATATGAAAAGAACTAGAGAGCTTCAAATTTATGAAAAACTTGTGGATAACACTGAGGTTAGAACGCCTCAAAATAAACTTACTCACAAGAATAAGAGCGAAGGGTTCAGCTTACGGAGGCACAACCAAATTATCAAACATCAAGGTGAGACAACCGTTAAATGATGAGTGAACAAATTGGAAGGGGGGGAGGGGGAAGAAGTACATGCACCTGTTAGAACATCCTTAAAAGAGCGGGATTTTCCATGCAGAGCAACAACCAAAGGAGGGTAAGATGACAATGGGGTCTTCTTCCCCCAAAACCATGAAAAATGATGGAAAAAACAAAATAGAAGCTCAAAAGCAGCATAAGAAGAACATAAAACATGGGAGAGGAGTAAAACCAAGAGAAGAATCCATAGACCACACAAGAGATAGCCTGAAATGAGACAAAACTAAAAGCCCTAGGGTACGAAGAAAAAGCCCAAATAAGTAGAAAGAAACAACACAAAAACCACAGCAAAAAACTGCAGGAAATTGAACTAGGAAGCCACTAAATGATGGTACAAATAGGAACCCTAAAATTTCCTCAAAACCACCTCAAACGCCAGAGCCAAAGAGACATTATGAACATTGGAGATTGATTTTGGCCGTAGTCATATAATTTATCTTACAAAGACTAATCAGCATAAAGTTAGATCGAACCAATGTATTCTTCATTTTAGGAATAAGAAAAATAAGAATATCCTTCCATTTAACATTTATCTTTCTAGAAGAAAATAATTCATTAATTGCATTCCAAACATATTCCTTTATGATACCCCAAAAAGCCTTAATAAAAGAATAAGAAATCCCATCATTGCCTAAAGATTTACCAACATCAAATTGATTAACAACATTGCATAATTCTTTCATAGATAATTCTGCTTTGAGCAGTGATCTATAATCATCATTTAAAGAACACAATTGAGATAGCCACCCTTTAAGCAAACAAACCCTCCTCCTCCATTTGTCATTGAAGAAGTTAAAAAAAAACTTCTTCAATTCAAGATAGATCATATACAATTACCCCATTAACATTTTTTATTTGACAAATCAAGTTTGAATTCCTCCTACCACTTGCAAAGGAAAAAAGATGCATCATTGTTACCTTCGTATAAAGCTGGAACTGGTGGAGTTTTTTTTTTTTTTTTGATTGTAAATGCATATTCTTGTCAGCATTTTGGTTCAGTTATTTACACTGGGATATATCTCAAGTGGAGTTATTAGCTATCCATTCATTAGGCTAGTTTTTTCAAGAGTGGATGTTGCATTATAAAAAAATTATCGTTGAAGGGGATATTTACAATATCATCATATTTCTTCAAGAAGGTATGAGGAAGATGGATGTTACTAATGGTGGGCATTGGGTAGAGGAACTCATTTTTTTGAATGAGTTTAATAAGGTTTTTTTTATTTTTCTTATATGGATTGTAATAAGTTAGTGATTTATGAGCTAACTTAACTATTATTAGTATTTTTTCTTTTGGATTATTTTAGTGAGGTGGATATTCCTCCTTCTTTTCATGAGTTGTCCAAGGAAGAATGTGATAGTATTGGTTAGTAGGGTTAGGCTTTTTTTAATTACAAATGCATTTCTAAGAAAAAAAATCAATTGCTATTCCATTTGGGTCCTATTTATGATCTTTTTTTTTTTTCACCAACTAGCTAGAGATACTGATGAGGAGTAGGATGTTGAGGTAAGAAGGCTTTGGGGAGATCCCTATGATAGTTATTATTTTATGGCTATGAGAGCCATTCTATTTCAAATCAAAATGTATATAGTATAGGCCTAAATTAGTGTAAACAAAGAGAATGCTACTTTAGGCACTAGCTAGTTTTACTATTTTAAATAGTTTGCCTTAAGCTTTTTATGATTCAATGAAAGGGCATGTTATTTATGTTTAGTTTTTAATTGTTCTTGTGTAGTTTATTCTTTTATTATGTGCAATAATTACAATTTGTTTAAATTCCTTTATACTTAACTGTTGAGTTTTGATCTCTATATAGCACTTGCACTTTGATTACTTATTTAGCCAAAATAAAAATGATAATTGAAAATTATGTAAATTTAAGACAATAATAAAACCCTAGATTATTGTTTGAATGAATAATACATAATAATTATTTGAAATATTAATAATTAACTAATAAAGATTATTTAAGTTATTGACTTATTTTGAATTTAAAAATTATAACCCAACACACTAACTAACTAAGCTGAAATTTTAATAATTATGTTTTGGAAAAAGAAGTGGGTAGCTTAAAATGGGAAGATCATAATAAACAAAGATATGAAATTAGTGACCTTATTAGAATCTTACATTAAATCAATTAGGGTTATAGATCGATGAAAGCTAAACCAATATTCAAAATCATTATGCAATTCATTATTATGAAAAGTGGAAATATAAAAAATAAACAAAGGAAATATTATATTGGAAAATGAATTGAGTGCATTCAAAATTTTGTATTTGTTGAAGCTTTAATCCAAAGCATCCGAATAATTAAAGCTAATAGGATAAGACAAGTGAATTAATACATATGATTTTACACTTGAACTTCTAACTTAACTAGAAGCACAACTAATTCCTAAATAATATATTATTCATTTTTAAATTCAGAAATTAAAGTTAAACATTCACTTAAAGTAGATAGGCTCAATATAAGCAATAACAAGGGTAATTGATTGTGATAAATATCACGACCTTTTAAATTTTAATTATAACATTGATGTATTAAATTTCTTCTGAACTATGATGTATTATTTTAGATTTTAGTGACTTTAAATTATAAATATTTTCTATGGAAATAAAATTAGTAAATGGTTTATTTCATTATTACTTGAGGATAAAAAAGATTTTAAGCCGGGGATAATTTGTCAAGTACAAATTGTGCGGTGCTTGTTTTAATTAAAATAAAAAAAAATGTTATTTTAGTATTTTTGTGCATAAAATAAATAGAAGGAAAAATTCACAACTGTTGGACAGCACCATAGTGCTCACATATATAGTGTCACAGTGTGGTCATCTATAACATCCTAGCACCTAATTTTAACACTCTAGTGGTAGCCTCTTAGAAATTTTTGGAAAACTCAGCACTCCTATAGAATTTAGGTCTGCACCATAGTGCTTCATAGCTTTATTATTCCATAAATTAGCATTGCAACTCTGAAATCTCAAGAGTTTGTGTTGCAAATCTATTTTTTCATGACTTATGTTTTGATGATTGATAAACACTATGTCTCTTGGACTACTTGTTGCTTCTAACTTTTCAGGAATCAAAGATCGGATGATCAAGAAGGAGCCAGTTCAGGATTGCGTAGGTTTAGGGTTGAGTCAGTCTGTAATTTTATTTTTCACCTTTTGAGTCTACTTGTAATGGTCAAAGAGACTGATGCTAAGTAACCCTTCACACACACACTTGAGAGGCTTAGAATTTCTATTTTTGCCCACATCGGCCCGGCCGATATTTATATTGTCCGGGACGATCAGCTTAAAATAGAAAGTCTAAGCAAGGATTCTTAATTAAGGAAGCCGACATTAACATATCGGCCTGGACGATATGTGTATCGGCCAGGACGATAAGCTCAAAATAGAAAGAAGTAGCCACCATAATCAATTAAGGTATACTGTAATTTTAAATTATCGGTCAGGACGATCCACGTATCGGCCTGGATGAAATTACCAAATTATGCCTTAATTGATCAGGAAATCAAGGAGAATAATTAAGGATGATTGATACGATCATATCGTCCTGGTCGATCGCAAGATCGGCCAGGACGATCTATTCAAAATTCTTAAGTTACTTCAGGACGAGAAATATCGGCCAGCTAAAAAACAGGGCGATGCTCAGGACAATTTTCCTCTGATTTGAACTGATCGGCCAGGACGATCGTGAGATCGGCCTGGACGATCAAGCCAAAATTCAATCGTCCAGGACTGTTCCCAGGGCGATGCCCAGGCCAATCTTCTGTGATTTGTACTGATCGGCCAGGCCGATGTCCATATCGGCCTGGACGATATTGTCGGCAACTTGCAATTAATGAGCTCCTTTGAAGCTCTTCAATTTAAAGAGCTCTTGTTAAACATTTTTAGAGACCTTTGGCTGCTGCCTTGACCTGAGAAGACCTTGAGGAGAGAAAGAGAGAGAGGAGAGAGAGAGGATCTTGTGAGGGGGAGCTTGTGAGGGGATTCACAAGGGTTGCTTCAAGGATCGCTCTGCTTCATCTTCGTCTAGAGTTTCTCGTCCGTGGAAGGGTCGGTAGAGGTAAGGAGTTTGCTTTTTTTTTTTGGTTCTCTGCCAGCTTCAGGAGGAAGCAAAAGGAGGTAGGTTCTCTGCCTTGCTGGGTGGCAAAAAGGAGGTTCTTGTAAGGGCTTCTCCGTCTAGCCGTGGGGGCTAAAGGAGAGTCACGTTTTGGTAGTGCAATAATTGGAGGGTGCCTCCAAGGAGTGGACGTAGGTCGAGTCGACCGAACCACTATAAATCTTGTGTTCTTATTTTTGCTTCCGCACTTTTTAATTTCGCATTAATTACTTGTGGTGTGATTTGGTTTGTGATTTTATTTCTTGGTGATAAGAAGTTTTTTTAAATACCAATTCATCCCCCCTCTTGGTTAGCTTGGGACTAAGTTCATAGGGCTTAACATCCTGAACGAACTTTCAAGTGGTATCAGAGCGGGATTCGAAAATTAAAGTTTGAAAACTTTTTGAATTTGATCTATGGCTAACATTGGGAATCGTAACACTACGGAAGGGTATTCCATTACCCAACCTCCCCTATTCGATAACCTACCTTTTGACTTTTGGAAAACTCGCATGTCAACGTTTTTACAATCTACTGATTATCGCATGTGGATGCTTATTCAAGAGGGTTATTTTCCACCCTCTCGTGAAATTAATGGTGTGAAAACTGAAGTTGCTTTTACTGAATGGACTTTTGATGAACGTGATTTAGCTCAATTAAATGCGAAATGTTTGAACTGTTTTTTCTGTGCTTTGAAATCTGAGGATTACATGTGTGTTTCAACTTGCAAAACTGGTAAAGAGATTTGAGATAAATTATGCATCACCTATGAAGGGACTAATGAAGTTAAGCAATCCCGTTTGAACTTTCTCTTGCATGACTATGAACGTTTTCATATGAAACCTCATGAATCGATTTCTGACATGTACACTAGGTTTACTCAGATAGTTACTTCATTGCATGCACTAGGAAAAGAGCTTTCGAACTATGAAAAAGTTAACAAGATTTTGAGATGCTTGCCTCCGTCTTATGATGCAAAAATTACTGCCATTACTGAATCTAAAGATTTGAACACCTATTCTATTGATAACTTACTTGGCTCACTCATTGCTTACGAGCAAGGGGTGAATCAAAGAAATGTTGATGCAGGTGAAAATAAAAAGGAGAAAACAATTGCATTAAAAGCACACAAATCGGATTCTAACTCTTCCGGGTCTGAAAGCGATGAAATTGCCTTCATCTCAAGGCAATTCAAAAGCTTTCTAAGGAAGAAACAAAAGCATCATCAAAGTTGGAGAAAAGGTAAGGATCATAAACATGTTAAAGGATCTTCTGATGTTGTTTGTTTTGAATGCAGGAAGCCTGGACATGTGAGAACTGATTGCCCTACGCTTAGAGATCCATCAAGCAAAGGAAGAGGTGAGGAGAAAGCTAAGTCTAGGAAGGACAAGAAGAAAAACCAAAGGAGCTTTTGGGCAGAATCTGGTACTGACTCATCTGAAACTGAACCAGAGGAAGAAACTACAAACTTGTGTTTCATGGGAAAAGATCAAAGTGATCAAGAAGAGGTATGTGAACTTTCCTACGATCAACTTCTTGAAGTTTCAGAAAAAATTCATGCATCATATAGGAAACTAAAGAAAACTCATGCTAGCTTGAAATTAGAACTCTTAAATCTACAAAAAGAGCATGAAATTTTGATTAAAGACCATCAAACAATTGATTCAAATCACATGACTTTACTCGATGAATTTGATGAGTTAAATAAAAATCATGGTGAGTTAGTTGAAGAGCATGATGCATTAAAAATATCACACACATCACTTGAATCTGATTTTAAGAAGTCAAAGGAAATAGAGAAAAATCTGAGGATTGAAAATGAAGTTTTAAAAAACACAAATTTGAAGTTTCAAAATGATTTAGAAGCATATAAGAAAACTAGGATGACTTCTACTTTTAATCAATTGCCAAAACCTAGGAAGAGGCATTATAACTCAAATCACTTAAGAAATCCCTTTCCTGGAGTTAGATATTTCTCATGTGGCATGCTAGGACACATCTCACACACTTGCATGATTCACCATAATACACATTGGGTGTGGAGACCTAAGGTGCATGATCCACAGCATATCACACATGCATTGCATTCTTCTCCTCATAAGAAGGAACCCAAACCTGCTTGGGTTCCTAAATCTAACATTTGATAATTTTACAGGAGGGCTCTCACAAAAGACCTCGTGAGAGTATGTGGTACCTGGACAGTGGATGCTCTCGACATATGACTAGTGATGCTAGCCAGTTTGTTATACTAGAGTCCAGGACTGGAGGCAAGGTTACTCTTGGAGGCAACACCACCAGGAAGGTGGTAGGAGCAGGTATAATTGGTAATTCTAAGAACATTATGATTGAAAATGTTTTGCTTGTAGATGGATTGAAGCACAACTTGCTCAGCATCAGTCAATTCTGTGACAAAGGCTTCATCGTGCAATTCTTTGCGGATTAATGCATTGTAAGTTTAAGTAACAACACTATTTTGCAGGGAAAGAGGATCAACAACGTCTACATGCTTGATTTAAATAACATTGAATGTGCTGCTTCTTTTTACTTAAAAACTATAATTGATGATTCTTGGTTGTGGCATAGGAGGCTTTGTCATGCAAGTATGAAAACCCTTAGGAAAGTGACCCAAAAGGACCTAGTTAGAGGTGTCCCCAAACTTAAGTTTACAAAAGACCACCTTTGTGATGCCTGTTAACTAGGAAAGCAAGTCCACTCCACTTTTCACCCCATTAAGGACATTAGCACCTCTAGACCTTTAGAAGTCCTTCACATGGATTTGTTTGGACCCATTAGCAAGGCTAGTTTGGGAGGGAAAGTCTATGGTTTTGTGATTGTTGATGACTACTCGAGATTCACTTGGACTAGATTTCTTTCACATAAAAATGAGTCTTTTGAGGAGTTTAAAACATTTTCTACTTGGATTCAGAAGAAGCTAGGTTGTGAGATTTTGACCATCCATAGTGATCATGGGGGAGAGTTTGAAAATGAAAGATTTGGAGTTTTTTGTGGGGACAAGGGGATTAGCCACAATTTTTCAGCTCCTAGGACCCCTCAGCAGAATGGTGTAGCTGAAAGGAAGAACCGGACCTTGGTAGAAGCCGCTAGAGCCATGCTTGCTGAGTATTCACTTCCAAAATACTTTTGGGCTGAAGCGGTTAACACAGCTTGTTATGTGTTGAATAGGGTGAATGTTAGAGCCAAATTAGAGAAGACACCCTATGAGATCCTTAAGGGTAGGACACCAAATCATTCCCACCTTCATGTTTTTGGTTGTAAGGTTTTCATTCATTACAATGGGAAGTCTCACTTGGGAAAATTTGATCCTAAATCTGATGAATGAGTATTCTTGGGATATTCTTGTGTTGGAAAGTCTTTTAGGGTGTTTAACAAGAGAACTTTGATGGTGGAAGAGACAACCCATGTAATTTTTGATGAGTCTGATCCTAAGAAACATGGAGTAGGAGATAATGATATTGGAGAGATTACAAGTGGAGTAGAAAATTTGGGGAAGGGGAGTGAGCACCTAAGTAATGAAGGAGTAGAAGGTGTCACCCAAGGAGTAGAGCACTTTGATGGAAGGGGAGAAACTTCACACACTTTGCCTAGAGATTGGAGATACTCTACAAGTCACCCCAAGGATTTGATCTTAGGAGACCCTTCTAGTGGAGTTTAGACTAGACATGGACTTAGGAAGGAGGTGAACCACTCTGCCTTTATTTCTATGACTGAACCCACCACCATTAACCAAGCCCTTTCTGATGAGTTTCGGATTTTAGCAATGCAAGAAGAGTTGAATCAATTTGTTAGGAATGATGTTTGGGAACTTGTGGAAAGACCTAAAGGACAAAGTGTAGTTGGAAGAAAGTGAGTCTTTAAGAATAAAGTGAACTATTCAGGAGTGGTGGTGAGGAATAAAGCAAGATTGGTGGCTAAGGGGTACAATCAAATAGAAGGGATAGACTTTGAGGAGACTTTTTCCCCTGTAGCAAGATTGGAAGCCATTAGAGTGCTATTAGCCTTTGCCTGTTATAAAGGATTTAAGCTTTTTCAAATGGATGACAAGAGTGCCTTTTTAAATGGGGAGATAAAAGAAGATGTGTTTGTAGAACAACCTCCAGGTTTTGAGAGCTCCCAATTTCCAAATCATGTGTTTAAATTGAAAAAGGCATTGTATGGTTTAAAGCAGGCACCAAGAGCTTGGTATGAGAGACTTAGCACATTCTTACTAGAGAGGGAGTTTGTCAAGGGAAGCGTAGACACCACCCTTTTTCTTAGAAGAGTTGAAGATGATTTACTCATTGTTCAGATCTATGTGGATGATATACTTTTTGGATCTTCAAATAAAAATGTGTGTGATGATTTTTCTAAAACAATGAGTAGAGAGTTTGAGATGAGTTTGATGGGAGAATTGTCCTATTTTTTGGGGTTTAGCATAAAACAACTGGAGGATGAAACTTTTCTAAATCAAACAAAATACATAAAGGACATTTTGAAGAAATATGAGATGGACAAAGCCAAGCCAATTAACACTCCCATGACTTCTAGTGCTCCCTTGGATAAGGACCCAAGTGGTAAGTCTGTTGATCAGAAGAAGTATAGAGGCATGATTGGATCTTTACTTTACTTGACTGCAAGCCGACCTGACATCATGTTTAGTGTTTGCCTTTGTGCTAGGTTTCAAGCTGATTCTAAGGAATCCCACATGACTGCTGTTAAGAGGATTTTTAGATACCTTTTGGGGACACAAGGATTAGGGATTTGGTACCCTAGACATAGCACTTCTTTTGAGATTATTGGTTTTTCTGACTCTGATTTTTGCAGGATGCAAGGTGGATAGAAAGAGCACTTCTGAAACTTGTCAATTCATTGGACAATCTTTGGTCTCTTGGTCTAGTAGGAAGCAAAACTCTGTTGCTCTTTCCACTGCTAAAGCTGAATACATTGCTCTTGAAAGTTTTGTGGCCCAAGTCTTTTGGTTGAAACAACAAGTATTGGATTTAGGATTACATGTAAGTACCATCTCAATCTTTTGTGACAATACTAGTGCCATATGCATCTCTAAAAATCCTATCCAACATTCAAGGACTAAACACATTGACATTAGGCATCACTTCATTAGAGATCATGTGACTAAGGGAGACATTGAGTTACACCATGTGACAACTAAAAATCAATTGGCGGACATCTTTACTAAACCACTGGCCTTCGATACTTTCAGCTCTTTAAGGACCAGGTTGGGTGTGATTGACATTAATGCATGAAACTTTTCTATTTTTTTGTTTTTTCTTTTGCTTTTTATTTTCTGTTGTTCTTGTTTTAGTTTTTTTTTTTGTGTGTTTTATTTTTCCCTTTTTGCCTCTCCTTGCTTAGTTTTCAAAATCATCGCAAATATGATACTATATTCCTTGTCCTTGCCTTTGGAAATTTGTAGTCAATATGTTTTTATCTACTCAATCTCTTAGATGGTAGAAATATTTTGTGATTGTGTCTCTTTCTCTATCCTATTTTAGTGGCATAGTTTTATTTTCTAATCAAAAATCTATCTCAAGTTAAAGATTGGTTATGGAATTGAAATCTTTTCTTAAGCTTACTTAAATAAATCTATCTTATACTTATAATATTTAAAGTCTTTTTGTCACAACAAGATTTCTTGTTACTCTTATCCTTGATTAGTAATTCTGCTTGTGGTAACTCTTCCTTATGTTAGAGAGAGTGCTCCTATTCTCTAATATCTGAGAAGATATATTCACAACTTTATTTTTAAAAGGTTGTAAAAGAGAATATAGCTTGCAAAAACAACAAAATTTGGCCAATGATGCCAACAAAAGATGCGCAAAGACGCCAAAAATTGAAAAATAAAATCTAGAAAAAGATGCGCAAAGCGCCATGAAATTGACAAGAGGCATAAAATGAGCCCACTCAAAAGCAAGCTATTCTTCCTTTTTAAATCTTTTTAAACTTAGAAGTGTTGGTTTTCCAAGGATTGACTTCAATTATTTTGCGTTTGTGACAAATTTACTTTACTTCATTATTTTTATAAAGATGTTTTAAGCCACGTAATGGGTGGATTTCTTTTTCTCATATCCTATTAATTTCTTGACTTAGGTCATTGATTTCAAAAGACGATTCTACCCTAAGAGAACGTTTGAGCTAAGGGTAACCATGATCGGATATTCTACTATTCTATAGATTGATGAACTTATTAACACGTTGCCACACAAATTTTTAAATCAATCACATGGAATACTATATCATGTTCATGCCTTGGCTTTAAAAAAAAAAAAAAGGGATCTCTTTTGCATTGCTTGTACCCTCCTTTTTGATATGTCAAAAGGGGGAGAAGTTTATGAGGTTCTTTTTTCATCAATCCTGATTTTTTGCTGTTTTTCGTAATGTTTTGCCATCATCAAAAAGGGGGAGATTGTTGCAAATCTATTTTTTCATGACTTAGGTTTTGATGATTGACAAACACTATGTCTCTTGGACTACTTGTTGCTTCTAATTTTTCAGGAATCAAAGATCGGATGATCAAGAAGGAGACAAGTTCAGGATTGCATAGGTTTAGGGTTGAGTCAGTCTGTAATTTTATTTTTCACCTTTTGAGTCTACTTGTAATGGTCAAAGAGACTGATGCTAAGTAACCCTTCACACACACACTTGAGAGGCTTAGAATTTCTGTTTTTGCCTACATCGGCCCGGCCGATATTTATATCGTCCGGGACGATCAGCTTAAAACAGAAAGTCTAAGCAAGGATTCTTAATTAAGGCAAACGACATTAACATATCGGCCTGGACGATACGTGTATCGGCCAGGACGATAAGCTCAAAACAGAAAGAAGTAGCCGCCATAATCAATTAAGGTATACTGTAATTTTAAATTATCGGCCAAGACGATCCACGTATCGGCCTGGACGAAATTACCAAATTATGCCTTAATTGATCAGGAAATCAAGGAGAGTAATTATGGATGATTGATACGATCATATCGTCCTGGACGATCGCAGGATCGGCCAGGACGATCTATTCAAAATCCTTAAGTTACTTCAGGACGATAAATATCGGCCAGCTCAAAAATAGGGCGAAGCTCAGGACGATTTTCCTCTGATTTGAACTGATCGGCCAGGACGATCGTGACATCGGCCTGGACGATTAAGCTAAATTTCAATCGTCCAGGAATGTTCCCAGGGCGATGCCCAGGCCGATCTTCTATGATTTGTACTGATCGGCCAGGACGATGTCCATATCGGCCTGGGCGATATTGTCGGCGACTTGCAATTAATGAGCTCCTTTGAAGCTCTTCTATTTATAGAGCTCTTGTTCAACATTTTTAGAGACCTTTGGTTGCTGCCTTGACCTGAGAAGACCTTGAGGAGAGAAAGAGAGAGAGGAGAGAGAGAGGATCTTGTGAGGGGGAGCTTGTGAGGGGATTCACAAGGGTTGCTTCAAGGATCGCTCTGCTTCGTCTTCGTCTAGAGTTTCTCATCCGTGGAAAAGTCGGTAGAGGTAAGGAGTTTGCTTTTGGTTTTGGTTCTCTGCCAGCTTCAGGAGGAAGCAAAAGGAGGTAGGTTCTCTGCCTTGCTGGGGTGGCCAAAAGGAGGTTCTTGTAAGGGCTTCTCCGCCTAGCCGTGGGGGCTAAAGGAGAGTCATGTTTTGGTAGTGCAATACTTGGAGGGTGCCTCCAAGGAGTGGACTTAGGCCGAGTCGACCGAACCACTATAAATCTTGTGCTCT
Source organism: Dendrobium nobile (assembly GCA_022539455.1). Classification (NCBI taxonomy): domain Eukaryota; kingdom Viridiplantae; phylum Streptophyta; class Magnoliopsida; order Asparagales; family Orchidaceae; genus Dendrobium; species Dendrobium nobile. The sequence goes on from CM039735.1 coordinate 55,721,254, forward strand.
TATTTTGGCTTCCGCACTTTTTAATTCCGCATTAATTCCTTGTGGTGTGATTTGGTTTGTGATTTTATTTCTTGGTGATAAGAAGTTTTTTTAAATACCAATTCACCCCCCCTCTTGGTTAGCTTGGGACTAAGTTCATAGGGTTTAACATCCCGAACGAACTTTCAATTTGAATGCTTGAGCACCAATCATCATAATGTAGTGCTTGAATGTATTTTGAAGCACCGTGGTCCTCAACTTTTGTAGTTTCATAGTAAACAAATTATCAAAACGAGGATCCATGCTGAATAAAAGAAAAGACATAATGGTTCACCTAGTAACCATGCCAAGTTTGCCCAATGCTGCAATAAGTCAAATATTATAACCCCAAGGTGCTAGTTCATTAATCAACGCCACAGTGCTAACTTGTCGAGCACTGCTGTGCCAGAACCCATTTTTTCATTTGTATAAATAGTTTTACTTTTTTTGTTAAGGGAGTTCTATTATTTTAGTGGTCTCTAATAATTTTTAGTGTCTTCATTTAGTTCCCCCATAGAGAAAATTCTAAGGGAGGCTAGGAAAGTGCAATATATTTTCTTTTGGGATATCTTAGCCTCTATTGTGTAACCAATTCTTTTGTTAGGTGGGTGGAGAATATTAATTGATCCTTCTAGGTGAAATTTATTTAATTTTCATTCTACTATATCTTTTTTATATGAATGAAATAAATATGAGTATGTTTTCTATGTTATATATATATATGGCTAGATCATTAAGTTTTTGGTAGTAATGTAAACACATAGTAAGTACTAATATAGAATTCTGTGTTTTAAATTCTTTATAGATATTTTCAATATCTCCCATAATTCATTTAATGCATACAATGACCATGTATGTAGTTAAAATCTAGTGTGATATAGTATTGATCTTGGAATATTGGAACAAATAGGAGTATTAAAGTGGAATGTTGGCATATATAGACACAGGATAGTTAATTTTCTAGGTTCTATGAAGATATTAAAAGTGTAGGTAGGTGATAAATCTCCCATTTAATACCTAAATGCTCGATAGAGATCCAGGGATGGACATGCTCTATTCCACATCAATTATTAGGAGCCTCATTAGGAAAGCTTTGTTATTTCAATTCATTAGTCCAAAATATTTAAAAAAATTTCTATCTCATTATATTTTAGCTCTTTCTCCACAAGCTGAAAGAATTTAACTCTTTAATTTTTATTTTGTAAGATAAAACATATATCTAAATTAAACATTTTTTTCTTGGTCCTCTAATTCACCCTTTTGTTATAATTAAGCAAAACACTTCCTCATCGGATTGACACTCTAAATCACTTTATTAGTTGATAGGAATGTATACTAGTGATCTAATAGGCTATTTATATAAAAAAAAGAACACATTCAACATTTGAAAAAAAAAATATATTCTCTTTCAAATGCATATTTATTTAGTGCAACATATCACAACCATGCATCAAAGAATTATGATGCTTGAAAGTAAAAATCAATTTTATAGCATTATGATAATCGGTGCTCCAACTTTCAAATTCAAGATACTCAAGTGTTCTGATGCAAATTTCTTGAGAAAAAAAACACTAACCTTGGCTCCATCACAACGTTATTCTTAAAAAGATTCTAAAATGTTTAGTATTGCAATGTTTGAATACGAAAATGGGGCATTATAAATGATAACATTATCATATAGAACCTATAGGAGCTATCACACTTATTTAGCACTTATGAATTTTTTCCTTCACTACAATTCATATACAAACATTGCTAAAAAAAAAATTTCATTGAATTTTAAATAAATAGTATATAATTTATGCTAAATAGAATGTATGATTGAAATGGTGGTAAGTAGTTACTAGTGGGCCTAACCTTTGCCTCCTTTTTTAATTCACTTTATTTTTAATTTAAATGAAGGGATGATAAAATGAGATGAGCCAAGAGTGGGGTGAATTGGCATTCTAAAAAATAAATCCTAAATAGAAAATCTAGTTTTTTTGAATTTTTTTATTATTTCAAAAGGATGACTTAAATTATCAAATGTGGAAGCTAATAAATAGATAATAATGGTGATGAATTTTTAAATTGCACAACAAAATACTAAAATTAATTTTTCACTAAGATGTTATAGTAAAGTTAAATGCAAGAAAAGTAAAATGCCAAAAATTGAAAAAGAACACCAGAAATTTTTGTAGTTGTTCGGTCAACCTTGACCTACATCCACTCCCCATAGTCCTCCAACTTAAGATTTGCACTACTCAAAAGAAACTCTCCTTCTGCTCCCATAACACAACAGAGAAGCCTTTACATATACTCACTTTGACCTTCTTTGGTGTGACATTGTTGGACACTATGTCACCCTCCCTATGATGGCAACAAACCTTCTCTTTAGTGCCCCTCTTAGAGAAGGAAGAGAACCTTCAATGACATTGACCTTGAAGCATGTCTACCTAGAGAGCTCTCACAAGACTCACCCAGGCCATAGGAGGAGAAAGCATATAGCTAGTTTGGAGCAATCGTGTGATTCCCTCACACAACTTCTCCCTCACGCATAAACTCACCTTCTGCTTCCTCTAATAAGCTGTAAATCTTTTCAAAAAGCCCCTCTCAAGAGTTCCTTCAACAGTCAAGTACCACTCCCTATCTCTTTAATGAATAATAACATTATTTATATAAAAGGTTTGAAAAAACCCTAAAAATTCAACTTAGCAATTTATGTTCGTACAGTATGATCACAAATCATATAGTACGATCATAGATCATATAATACGATAACATATCATATAGTGTAATCAATTTGAAATAGCTTTTATCCTGGTACGAAGGAGTATGAACATATAACATTTCCTTAATACATCATATAGTATGATGTGAATATATCATCCAGTATGATTTACCATATTTCTTCTGTTCATATAGGATGAACACTAGGATGACTTAAATTCATCTCTTTTCATCTTCTAGTATGACTCAATTTGTATAGTACGATCAAACTAATATAGAAAGAGGCATACGTATGATATCTTATGAAGTGATGTCTAATAACTATTTTTTTTTTTAGAGTGTTGAATTGGATTTTGGATATGCAGATTGTATTAGTATTGTCTCACATAATTGGGATGGTTCCTACAGGCAATCAAAGATCTAAAAGTTGTTGTTTCAACCATAAAACTTGTACAACACAATTTCCTACTTCTATATATTCTGTCTCAATCGTGGAAAGTGCTACTAAATTTTGCTTTTTACTGCACCAAGAAACTGAGGATTGTCTAATAATTTGACATGTTCTAGAGGTGCTTTTCCTGTCTACCCAACACCGAGTAAAATCAGAATTTGAATACTCTAAGATTTCAATGGAGGTGTTATGTCTAGGATATAAAATTCTTAAGTTTGGAGTGCCTACTAGAAATGTAAGGATTCTCTTGACTTATGTCAAGTGCGACCCTTTTGGGTCAACTTTGAATTGGGCAGAAAGGCACACACTAAACATTATATCTAGTATATAAGTAGTAAAATAAAGGAGAAACATAATTATTCCTCTATATTTTTTTGGGTCAACTAACTTTCCATTTGGATCTTTGTTGAATTGAATATCATAAGTCATGGGAGTGTTCATGGCCTTAACACTATCCATTTTATGTTTTTTTAGAATATTCTTGATATGTTTAATTTGGCTAAGGAATTTTCCATGTTCCATGTTTTTTACACTAAAACTAAAAAAATAATTTATCTCTCCCATCATGATCAATTCAAACTCGTTACTTATTATTTTTGAGAATTCATCACATAAGGTTTTATCTGAATATCCAAATAAGATGTCATCTACATAAATCTGAACAATGAAAATATCATCTTCTATCCTTAGCAAATCCTATATCTAGCAAGAATGAGTAAAGTCTTTCATACCAGACTCTACGTGCTTGCTTTAACTTATATAGTGCCTTTTTTAATTTGAATACAAGATTTGAGAATTATGAGTTTTTGAATCTGAGGAGTTTCTCAACATAATCATCTTCTTTGATTATCCCATTTAGAAAAGCACTTTTAATGTCCATTTGATATAATTTAAAACCCTTGAAGAAAGTAAAATCAAAGAGCACCCTTATGGTTTCTAGTTTAGCTACAAGGGAAAGATTTCGACAAAGTCTATGCCCTCAATTTGGTTATATCCCTTAGCTACTTTTCTGGCCTTATTTCTTATTATGATTCTTGAGTCATTCACCCTATTTTTAAAGACCCACTTTTTTCCCATTACACTTTGTTATTTAAGTCTCTTGGCTAATTTTTATACATCATTCCTAATAAATTTGTTCAGCTCTTCTTATAGCAGTAGGATTCTGAATTCATCCCCTAAAGCTTGATCTATACTAGTGGGTACTGTCATAGAGATTAAAGTGGAATGACTAATCTCATTCCTAAATCCATGCCTAACTGTCACACCTTCAGATGGGTCTCTAAGATTAATTCTTTAGGATGACCAAAGCAATATTTACATTCTATTGGCAAAGGTTCCTAAGGTTCAAATTTATCTCTTATCATAATGGTTTCTATCCCCTGAATGGCCTCTACTGCCTCTTCTTCTTGTTTAGGTTCAAAGGTCCTCTCTGATTTATCAAATACTACGTGGGTAAATTCTTCTACTAATAGGGTCCTCTTATTAAAGATTTGGTATTCTTTACCTATAGATAAATAACCTAAGAAGAGACCTTCATTAGCCTTGAGATCAAATTTTCATAATGTAGATTTCCCATTAATTAAGATAAAACATTTGTAACCAAAAACATGCAAGCGAGAAAGGTTGGGTGTTTGACCCTTAGGGAGCTCATAGTGTCTTCTATCCAACTTAGATCTAATGTTCAACCTATTTAAAATATAACAAATAGTCTTCACTACTTCTACCCAAAGGTAACTAGGAAGAGTCTACCCAACTAGCATTGCCCTAGTAGCTTATACTAAGGTTATATTCTTTCTCTCAACTATCTCATTTACTGAGGAGTCCTAGGGGTAGAGTTGTTATGATATTTTCCTATTACTTGACAAAAATATTCAAACTTTTTATTTTGAAACTCTCCACCATGATCACTATGGATTATTAAGATTTCAAATCCTAATTTCCATTGAATCCAAGTGGAGAAAGTTCTAAATTCCTTGAATGACTCAATCTTATGTGCTAGGAATCTTACTCAACTGAATCTAGAGAAGTCACCTACAATAACAAATTCATAATTTTAACCATCTAGGTTAGCTGTGCTAATAGGTCCAAATAGGTCCATCTAAAAGATCTCTAGTGGCCTAGATGCGCTCACATTCTACATTGAATGAAATGATGATTTTACTTATTTTCCTAGTCGACAGACATCACATAGATGGTCTTTAGTGACGTCTAACTTAGGTACGCCTCTAACCAGGTTTTTCTAGTGATATTCCTAAGTGTTTTCATACTAGTATGGTATAGTCTCCTATGCCATAACTAAGAGTCATCCATTATTATTTTTAAACATAAAGAACTTGAATTTTCAATGCAATTAAGATCTAACATATAAATATTGTTTATCTATTTTCCTTTTAATACAAGTTTATCATTTAAGCTAATCAAGCATTTGTTGGAAAGAAACTTTATGTCAAATCCTTTATCACATAATTGACTAATACTCAATTGATTGTGTTTTAAACCATCAACTAATAAAATATTTTCAATTAAAAATTTTCTAGAATTTCCAATAATACCTGGCCCACCACTTTCTTGGTGGTGTTGTCTCCTAAAGTCACCTTGCCTCATGTCCTGGTTCATGTCTCCAGTGATATGTCTTTGGCCTTCACTGTCCGGGTACCACATGCTCTTACTAGGTTTTTTGTGAGAGCATCACTACAATGTCATTCAAAGAGTAGATTTGGGAAGCCAAGTGAGTTTGGGTTCCTCTATATACTTAAGAGAATGAGATGTATCCAAGCTATGTCGTGATTAATGTAATTTAGTTATCCATATGAGATGTGTCCTATTATTAATCATGCAAGTGCAGGTTATGTTACCTAGCATGCCACAAGAGAAGCACGTAACACTGGGAAATGGGTTCACGAACCTATGTGGGTGGTGGTGCCTCTTCCTAAAGTTGTGTGTTGCATGCAATTCTATGGGGTTGTTCATTTGAGCTAATGAGGGTGGTGGCTTATTATTTTTAAGTGTTGTAATCTTTTCTTGCAAAGCTTTATTTGCATATTCATAGGCTGCCACTTCTACTTTTAATACATGCTCACTACTATTTAATTGACATGCAAGTTCATTAAATTCCTTATATTCTCTTTCTAACTCAATATGCAATGCTTTTAAGGAATTATGCTCATCAAATAACTCAATATGCTTCCTGTTTAATTTATCAAATTCATCAAGCAGGGACATGTGATCTCTATCTAAGTCAAAATGGTCTTTAGCTAAATTAGCATGCTCTTTTTATAAAGTATTAAATTCAATGTTATGGTTTGCATCCTTTTTCTTTAACTTTCTATATGAATCATGAAATGTTTTTATAAATAACTAACATTTATTCATAAGAAAATTGACATACATCATGTTGATCTGATTGATCTAGATATTATTAGCCATTAGACACAATTTTGTAACCTCCTCCTCAGCTTCTTCGTCTGAAGATTCTAAGGCAGACTATGTGCAACATGCCTTATATGTCTTTAGCTTTCCCTTATTATAATTTTGCTTCTTCTCACCGTTCTCCTTGGTTGGATAGTTCTTCACATTGGGGCAATCAACTTGGAGGTGACCTAGTTTTCGGCACTCATAGTAAATTCTGTCAAATGTAATAATAGTATTCTTTGAGCTTTTACCTTTGATCTAAATATTTTGATGAAGCCTTTGTTTTCTCTTTAGAAAATTATTAAATTGATGGGTTATAAAAGCTATATCATCATCTTCCTCTATCGAAAAATAATAAATTTCTAAATTGTTTGCTTTTAGAGCCATCATTTGCTCCTTCTTTTCTATTGTATTATTTTGCAATTGACTCACTCCTTACTCGTAAGCAATGATTTACCCAAACAAATTGTTAATTGAATAAATGTTTAAATCTTTGGACTTAGTGATATCAGTTATTTTTTCATCATAAAATTTTGGTAAACATCTCAAAATTTTATAAATTTTTTTAGAATTAGATATCTCTCTACCTAGTGCATGCATGGATGTCACTATCTGTGTGAACCTAATGTACATGTCAGATATAGTCTCACTAGGTTTCATGAGAAAGAATTCATAGTCATAAAATAAAATGCTTAATCTAGACTGTTTAACCTTATTATTTCCTTTGTAAGTGATACATAGTCTATACCAGATCTCATTACCAGTAGCATAGGTGGACATTCTTATGTAGTTTTTTGATTTCAATATGCTAAAGGAACAATTCAAGCATTTTGCATTTAACTACACAAGTTCCCTATCCTCATTGATCCATTCACTAAATGATATTTTAGTTTTAATGACATTCAAAAGATGAAAAGGTGCAGTGTAAACTTCTTCTATCAACATCCACATGCGGTAGTTTATAGATTGTAAAAATGTAGACATTCTAATTTAAGAAAAACTCGAATGGTATGTTGTCCAACAAGGGTGGCCGAGTTTTGAAAAAAACCCTCTGCTGTGTTACGATTATAAAATATGCCATGATCAATTTTCTTTAGGTTTTCAAAAACATTATTTTTGAGACCCCGCTTTGATACCAATTGAATGTATAAGATGCACCAAAAGGGGGGGGGGGCGGGGAATTGACATTTTAAAAAATAAATTTCAAACAAGATTTATAATTTTTTTTATTTCAAATGGATGAGTTAACTAATCAAATACCGAAGCTAAAAATTTGATAATGGTTGCAACAATGGTGATGAATTTTTAAATTGTATAATGAAATGCTAAAATTAATTTTTCACCAAGCAGTTATAGCAAAGTTAAATGCAAGAATGGGAAAATTTGGAAGATGAGAAAAGCATAACAAATATTTTTATAGTAGTTTGGTCAACATTAAACTACGTCCACTCCCTAGAGTCCACCACTCTAAGATTTGCACTACTCAAAACAATCTCACCTTCTTCTCTCACATAAAGGAAGAGAATCCTTTACAAAAACTTACTTTCACCTTCCTTGATGTGGCGAAGTGTCAGATGCTATGTTACCCTCCCAGTGATGGTAGTAGACCCTCTTATTTTTCTCCCTCCTAAAGAAGGTAGAGAACCTTTGAGGAATTTGAACTTGGCGCCTCTCCCCCTAAAGATCTCCCATATGGCTCATCAGGCCATAGGAGGAGCAAGCATGTTGCAAGCTTGGAGTAACTGTGTGATCCCCTCATTCTACTTGTCCCTTACGCACATACTCACTTTCTCCTTCCTCTCAGAAGGTCCGAATCTTTTCAAATACTTCCTCTCAAGAGTTCCTTCATTAGTCGTGTACATCTCTCTATCTCTTTAATGAATAACAACATTATTTCTATAATAGGTTTCAAGAATCCCTAAAACTTCAAATTAGCCATTTCTATTAGTATGATCACAGATCGTATAGTATGATCAGTTCAAAATAGCTTTTATCTTGTTATGAAGGAGTACAAACAAATAATAATTTCTCAATACATTGTATAATATGATATGGATATTGTCTAGAACGATATACCATATTTCTTATATTCGTGTAGGACGAATGCTAGGACTACCAAAATTCATCTCTATTCATCATTTGGTATGATCCAATTCATACAATATGATCAGCTAAAATTATTCAAGTCATCTTGTATGGTGTATAGATTGTATAATACAATTAGTTCAAAAGCCAAGCTTTTGTATGGTACGATCTTTGGTACGACAAAAAATTCCTCAAATCATTATATGGTATGATCCAATTTTTATAAAATTATTATCAATCATTAAAGAAACCTTAACTTAATTACCTTATTATGGGGGTTAATTTTACAAAGTTTTTAAATATTCATATAATATGATTTGCATCATATAGTACGATAGGTTTAAAATTCAAATCTTAAAAATTTGCTTAAATTAATCTAGTGGCTTGGGTTTATATTGAAAATAAATCATATAGTACGATCAAAATCATACAATATGATTAGTTCACAAAAGTTAGCCATTAAGACACATTATATCATACAGTATGATGTAAAATCGTACAGAATGATCTACATAATAATTTTTTTATCCTATTTAAAAATAAACTCTCCCCCTATGTGTATGCGTGGTCACTTAATCTGCATATATTATTTTGTGGCTAGGCTCAAGAAATAAAAAAATAAAGAAAATAAAAATTTCACACTCCTTCACATCCTATTCTACCCAGTCTTGAGTAGTGTGTAAATTTTCTTGAAATGTTAGTACTCATGGATAAAATTAATATTCAAACAATATTATTCGTTATCATCAAAATTATAGACTAGGGATCCTGGATAACAACAAACGATGCATCTTGTCAAGTGGTTTTATGTTTTATTACATGTTCTAAGAATGAAATGATGGATATATTTGTTCTTTTACACATTTTGGAGAGAAATTTTAAGTCACAATGGAAGCTTTATGGTAGGCAATACTCACAGAGATTGGGTGATCTCATTAAACCTTTGTATTTGGTCAATATGGTACATTTTATCTCACTTTTCTTTTCAACAATCATCTTTCTTGGTTTTTTAATTTTTAAGCATCATATAAAATATAAGATTGGACTTAATCCCTTTTAATTTAATTCCATATGTTTAAGATTGGTCAATTTTTTGGAACAGCCAGACCAATTCAAGTCTTAGAAGCATTTAACCAACCTAAACTTATGAAGACCTCTCCAAAATCTTTAAATACTTAGTAAAAAACATATAAATCTATAAAATAGTTTCTTTTTTGAATATTTTAATTAAAATTTTTAAGATTACCCGAGCCCAAATTGTACTTCTTATTTTATTATTTCAATTCTCTAGAAAGTTTCTAGCCAAAAAATACTCAAACAAAAATAAAAATACAAAAAACAAATGTTAAGACATTCAAGTCCCATATAGAGTTTATTATCCATTCCAATTAATATTTATAAATTCCACGTGATTTAATGAAATCAAATTCAAAAGCCCCAAGCATGGCTAACTTTGGCTGAAATTGTCTTATTTTACTCCAAATTATAATTGAAACACTAAAGCATTTCCAATCCCTATAAAACTCTCTAGAATTAAATTCAACATCATCAGCAAATAATCATGTATATTAATTCTTAATTTAGGTTTCTATAGGGAATATTCTTTTGGAAGAAGATTGATTTTTCAATTTTGGTTTATCGTAGGAATTATCATTTAGTCCCAAAACTCTATAAACTATATCCCCACCATCAATTTAACTCCTCAAATTTATCTTTTATTCTTATAATTACCATAGAAGAGTCTCTCCCTCCCGTCCCACCCATATTCACCAAATGATCATAATATTAGTTATTTAAGCCCTACACGAATCTGAATATTTTATGTAAATATGAGCTCCCCAATAAGCTTCGGATTTATTTGCCATAATTTACCATAATTATTAAATATGATATTTATTTAATTTTAAAATTGTAATTCTATAAAAGTTTTCCTAAGAAATTATTTTCCCCTTATTCTTAATATCATGAAGTAATATTTATGGGGAAAAACATATAATTTTAATAGAAGAATTGATTATAGAAAAACATAATAATTAATTTAAGTAAAAATAATAATTAAGAAGAAAAATTAAAAACCCATGCTTCCTTTGCATAACCGTAGCTTTCCTTTCCATGATCTTACTCACCTCATGGATCCACAATCCTTCTTGTAAAATAGGGTTAGATGTTCTTACTAGTGTGAGCTATGAGACTCATCAAAATTAATCTCTAACCTTCTCTTAGGTTTAGGGAAAAATATTGTGCTTGTCACTATTTGGGGATTGGTTGGATAATGGTTAACTAAAAGTCCAAAATCCCTAATCCAGTTGGAGGCTATTTGAGCTAACTTGTAGCCATGAAGCCTAGTTTTCCAATGGAATTAAATGTTATAAGCTCATGGATGCTTATGGAATCCTCTCCAAAATATGGGAGTGGAAATGGAGATTTATTTCTTTGAGGGATATTATTTTACCATTTAGCATGGTTAAATAGATCAAAGGGCTAGGGAGCATCCAAAACCAAAAATGAATTATGCAGCCACCAAGATGCATTAACAAACACATATATAAAATGCCAATCTGACTTATCAGGTAGTGTAATAAACTTAGAAACAACCATGAGAATAATATCACATAATATAATGGACAGAAGAATTGCATAGGATTTCTTAAGCAACATGACAAGAATCCCTTAGAAAAGCCCAAAATCACTAATGCTAGCAGTAACGCAAGTGACTCAAAAATCATGGGCTACACAACAACAAATATCAAGGTAATGAATGCAAACCTAGAACTTCCCCACAATTAGTAGTAGATTAATAAGCCACATATGTTAAAATGGAGGTAAAGAAAAAACTGTGAATAGGTCTTCACTTATAGAGCATAAAAATTATAAGGGAAGCATAAAAACTATATTAGATAAACTTAATTTTGCAATATAAAACTTCAGTAAAATCACCAATAATATCAATGCAAATAGGGTCTTTCCAAAAAAACCAATTTTACTCTATTTGTTTTGAATTGAGAAGTCAATGGAATCGATTTGGAAAATTCCTTATAACCAGATTGGGGCTTGGATGGGTGTTGTGTTCATTTTAGGAATCAAATTTTATGGAGTCTGTTTTGATAGAAGGACCATGGTATGTCAAATGGCTTGTAGTGGAGATGGATAAATGGTCACCTTCATTCTCTCCATCATCTCTTCATGGGATTCCATCTCCCTTGTGGACTAGAATGCCAAACTTGCCTTTACAATGTTGGGATGAGATTAACATATGCAGGATAGCATCTCAGGTTGGCAAGCCCTATATGTTAGATGAAAACATGTCTCAATGGGGTAGAAGAGAATTCACAAGAGTGTTTGTTCAAATTCCATTAGATGTGAAATTACCTTTTGGTATTTGGGTGGAAGGATTGGCGGAAAGGTTCTTTCAAAAAATTAATTATGAATGTATTTCTAAAGTATGCCTTGGATGTCCTGAAATTTGGCATGTTATATCAAAATGCAAGGATTCAAAAGTGGAGAAGGCCAATACTCTAGAAATTCCTAATTTAGTAAGGAATAAAGAGGTCCAAATGAATACAGTCGATGTTGATAGTAATAATCAGGTTAATGAAAAATCTAATTATGGGCCAGGGCTTCTGGTCAAGTATGGAAATAAGAAATCAAAAAAAAAATTTTGCTAGGAGAAATAGACAAAATGATTCTTCAGTAGTTTTTAAAATGGTTTATATTCCAAAATAAAACCAAAACTTACTGGAAAAAGGAAATGCAAGTTCAGCTGGAGGAATAGAGGTGGTACCTAAGGATTTCCATAATGAACTAGATTCTAATTTGAAGGAACGGGAAGATCTTAATGAGGTCATGGTTACTATTGGAAATTCAACTGAGATCTTGGAAGTGAAAGGTCAATGCGTTAAAGTAACTGCTTCTGAACCTGCTCTTCTTGTGCTCAATAAATTTCATATTCTACATGGTTTGGATGGGTCTAATCTAATTGAGGAATTGGTGGTGGGTTTGGATGATTGTGTTCAAGAAGGAGAGTTTGTAGTTGGTAATGATGTGATTGTGGTAGATGTTGGTTTAAAAGGTTGAATACTGCCAAAGATGGGTTTGGAAGTATTCAATATGAACTCTTCTCTGGATATCACATTGGTTGATAATTCTTCTTCAGGAAAGAAAGTAAAACTTCTTAAAGAACTAAAATAACATGGCTCAGGTAATATTATTTCTCATAATAGAAAGTTGGATTGTGGTAAATGTAAGAGGAGTGGGGTTCCTTCCCTCTTGTTTAATCAATGACTTCTTTTGATTTTTGGAATTGTAGAGGGGCTAAGAAGAGGGAGGACACTCTATATCTTAAGGAGTATGGAAAAGACAATGATGATTTTTTTTGTTGGTCTTGTTGAAACAAAAATAAATTCTTTGGACAATCTTTAAATTCTCAATTTTCTGGGAAATAATTGGGATTATTTTATGGTTCTTTCTAACGGTCTTTCTTGAGGAATCTCGATTTTAGGGAAGAAGGATTATGCTTCATTCTCAATGGTTAAAATTTCTTCTTAAGTGATTATTGGGAATCTGAATGTTATTAATAAAGGAAGTTGGATGGTATCTACAATATATGGGTGTAGCATTACTCTTGATAGGAAGTCTTTATGTGATTGTTTGAAGTGGTATTACTCCGATACTAGGCCCTCGGTGATTGGTGGAGACTTTAATTATGTGTTGTCTCAGGAGGAGAAAAGAGGAGGGAAGAAATTTGTTTTATCTCAAGATGCTAAGGATATGAAGATGTTCATGAATAACAACAATTTTTAGGAGGTTGGGCTTGTTGGATCCAAATTCACTTTGTACAATAACAAATTTGGAGGGGCTCATTTTTTGGAATGATTGGATAGATGTCTCAAAAACTCTATAGCTATGAATTCTATTCATCTGGCTATTGTGAAATATTTGTCTCGAATAGCCTCGGATCACTGTCCCATTATTTTTTAGGTTTTCAAACCAGTTTTGTTCGATAATAGAGGAATTAGTTTTGAAGATGTTTGGGCATCTTATCATGGTGTTTTTGTAATTGTGGATAAATTTTGGAAGAGGTCCAGTGGTAATGATCCTGCTAGTTCATTAAATTTAAAGTTTAAAAGGACTTTAAAAGTTTTATTTTATTGGAGTAAAGCAAAATTTAAAAGTCTTAATTTTTTTGAGAGATTCTTTAAAGAGGGAATTTTTGAGCTTCAAATGGAAGAGGCAGAAGGCTTGTTTTCTGAAGAAAGGCTGCAGCTACTAAGATCAAAGATTAATGAGCTCAGCTCTATATTTGGTGGAAAAAAGGGCAAAAGCTAAGTGGATGGAAGAGGGAGATTCAAATTCCTCTTTTTGCATGCATTTGAAAATGAAAGAAGAAGATCTAATTGGATAAACCACATCAAGAATGATAAGGGCATAGTGACGGATAATCAGTCAGAGGTGTAGGAAAATTTTATAGAATTTTCTAAAGTCAAATGGATGCATAGAAACAGTGTGCTTAATGGTCGGCTTAGAAAATTTTCTGTTATTGATGATAGTGACCATGTCAAGTTGGATGTTGAATTTACTAAGGAGAAACTACAAGCAGTTGTGGATACTTTGGGGAAGAATATCTCACCTGGTTTGGATTGGATAACATTTTCATTTATCAAAGGCTTTTGGAAAGTAATTCATCTTGATGTATGGTGTGCTATTAATCAGTTTCTAACAATAGGAAGTATGTGTCAATCCTGGAAGGAAACTTTGATTGTCAATGTTTCCCTCTTACTCCCATCCAATTAGTCTATGTGTGAAGAAACAAAATTGTTGAATAGATTAGAGATGGCTATTCACAAAATCTTTTCAGTTGATCAAGCTGCTTTTACAAAAGGTCAATCTTTGTCAGAGCATGTATTATTGGCTCATGAAGTATTCAATAAATTCTGATATTCCGAAGAAAAGGGGGGACTTGTGGCTATTAAAATTGATATGGAGTAGGCATGTGACAATATGGGATGGCAGGCTCTATGGCAAGTTCTAAACCACTTTTACTTTCCTAGCAAATTTTTGCATTTATTATTGCAATGTGTTATGGATCCAAAATTTTGCATTTTGATCAATGAGAAGAAATATGATGCTTTTCACCAAAGTGGAGGGAAAATGGGGATTCACATTACTCCTAACGCTCCTAGAATATCTCATTTGCTTTATGCTGATGATATTCTAATCTTCTCAGAAGCCAACAAAAGAAAAGTAAAAAAGGTGAAGAATATTTTGACTAAATACTATAAGTGGTCTGGTTAAAAGGTGAACCACAATAAATCAGTGATTTCGTTTGGAAAGTTTGTCAATCGGAGAAGGAAGAAAGAAACAGCTAAGGTATTATGGTTTAATACTGTTAATGGATTGTGTTTTCTTGGTATAAAGATAATGTTATGGAGAATGGTTGGTTCAGATTTCTAAAAGCTTATGGAAGTTACTTTGAACAAATTGAATACTTGAGGTAAGAATTTTATTTCTTTGGACGGAAAAATGGTGTTTATAAAATCAGCATTCTTATCTTTACCAATGTTTTTGTCTTCTCTTTCTTTGGTTTTGTTGGGGTCAATAAAAGATTTTGACAAAATGTGTAGATGGTTTTTGTGGAGTAAAAATAATGGGAATGTTGGTATGCATTATGCTTCTTAGAAATTGTTATGCAAACAAATAGAAAAAGGTGGTCAGGGTCTCTTTTTGGTTGTTTCTAAAGTGGGATCTCTTCGTGCTAAATTTGCTTGGGATTTCTTCATGAAGCCTAATTCTTTCCTCTACCGTATCTTAAGAGCTGAATATGGCACTGATTCATGGAACAATATGGTAATGAAAGGGAGTTCTTCAACGTGGAAAATCTTGTGCAATGGTGCAACATGTCTTAGAAATACTGTAAGATGGAGAATTTCTAATGGTAATTCCATTAATTGTTCGCATTATTCATGGATATTGGATAAAAATATTTCTAAATTTCCTACCTTTATAAATGATTTTGAAATCATAAGTTACAATCTAGGCTACTTTATCTCAGATAGAAATTGGAATGAAAATAAACTTCAATTGTTCTTGAGCAAGCATTTAATGGAGCTTATCTTGCCAACTCCTATTTATTCAGATCTAGGAGCTAATCAAACTGAACTAAAATTTAAAGCTGTAGGAAAATCTATTGCTACATTGTCTCAAGAAGCTATTATGGATTATTGTCTAGATTGTGAACTATGGAAATGGATGAAAAAAATTAAATTGAGACCCTGTGTAGAGCTGTTTTTGTGGAGATTGTACAATGAAGCCATTCCATCCAACACTTTCTTGTCATATAAGAGATCTATCAACTACTGGGGATGTCTGAGAGGCTGTGAGGAGGTGGAAGACACCAATCACATTGCTGGCAAGTGTGGAAAACTATAGAATGTAATTGTTCTGTTAAAAAAATGGGGATTTTAAGTACCTCTATTTGCATATTTTGCTGAATGTTTAACCGAATTAGAGAGAATTTTATGTACCGACTCTCTTATTGCTAACATTTATTGTACAACTATTTTTCTCATTTTGAAAAGTAGAAACAAGTTGGTTCAAGGAGAAAAGGAAGACACCTATGTGTCTATTGCGGAAAATACAGTTTTAATGGCTTTTGTTATCCTGACTATTAATATTTATTCGAACAACTAGGATGTCAACCATCATATGCTATTTTCTTCTTGGAAATCTCCACCCAGATGGATAAAGATTAATTTTGATGCTTCTCTAAGAACTAACAATAAGGAAGGTATCGAAGGAGTGTTCAGAGAATATAAAGGCAGGTTCTTACTTCCTTTTGGTGTTTAATACTTGCATTGGGATATTGCTCAGTTGGAACTTCTGGTGGTTTGTACTTTAAACAATGTCATTCAGGAATGGATGTTGGAAGTACAGTGTATAATTATAGATGGGGATAATTTCAATATTATCAAGATTCTTCAACAATCATTGAAGAAATTGAGGAATAAAGAAAGAATTGATGAGAATTTGGGATTCATCAAAT
Source organism: Dendrobium nobile (assembly GCA_022539455.1). Classification (NCBI taxonomy): domain Eukaryota; kingdom Viridiplantae; phylum Streptophyta; class Magnoliopsida; order Asparagales; family Orchidaceae; genus Dendrobium; species Dendrobium nobile. The sequence continues at coordinate 55,737,966 of CM039735.1, forward strand.
ATTTAAATCAAGTTACTTTTAATTTTTCTTCAAGGTGTTGTAATAAATTAGCAGATTGTTGTTCTAATTTTCTTTGGGTAAAAGTTTTATTTGGAATGATCTTAGTGATGTAGATATTCCTCCTTCTTTCTTGTTTATTTTTAAGGAGGAATTTGAATCTTTAGTTTTTCTTTGAGTAGTTTGTAATAAGTTAATTTTCTAATGCATTGTTTCATTTTCTTTCCAAAAAAATAATGGTTAATACCTGATGTGACCCATCAGATCCTTTAATCCATGCATTGTTATCCCGTAGACCAAGCTTCATCAATTTTTAACTTATTTGGTACCCTTTGAATTAAGGGGATTTAAACTATCAATTTAACTAACCTCGTGACCCTTAAGTATTTTATAGGATATCAATGTGTTAATACTCTAACTTGACCATATAAATTGCTTATGTTAGCAAATTAGGTCCAAAAAAATCATATTTATCAAATTTACCCAATTGGGCCTAGTTAAACTGAGTTAATAAAAATGGTCAAATTAATCAAGAAAATTAAGTCCCAAAAATTTCTAGTGCTTTAAGCCACTTAACTTGTTAATCTAGGTCAAATTCAGCCACTATTTAATATTAATTATGGGTTAAGCAATATTTTAATTTGATTGTCCAAGCTAAGAATAATTAACCAAATTTAGAACATAGATTGTCCTTTCCTATGCATGATTTCTTTAAAATAGATCTCAACCATCCCTATAATTAACTCATGATATGGTAGAATAATTAAGTTTACTAACCCTACCAAAGTCCTCCATTATGGGAGATTAAGAAAAGTAATATGCCAATGCCCCTCATTCCATCATAACAGAATATTTGAGCTCCAAGACCAATCATTAAGAGTTATACAACCTTCTAACAACTTTGCTAACCTCTATACATATGTGTTGACCTTATTTCTACTTGAGGTCACCTAAACATTAAAAATTTAAACTATAATCAACTTACCCTATTTACTGCTCTCTGCATCACACTGACACCATGACTTCAAACATTATTCAAATCTCTCCATTTGGAGCTTCACATATCAAATCTATTAACACTGGTTCCCTAACCTAGTGCCAAACCCATTTGACTTATTTAAGTGAGCTTAACCTAGCCCAATTGATCAAATCAATTAATTAAATTATTATGAACCTCAATTCTCCTCTAAATTTTACCATATCATTTTAGTTATATCTCCTTATATATTGAACAAGTTTCCTTAACCATCCTAGTCAAAAGCTAACTTGGATGACTCTGCCTAAAATTAGTTAAACATCACTAGTTTAGGTTAAACATCTAAATTCTATTAAACACAATTTAGCAAAGCCTTCAAATTTAAATATCTACATGCTTTAGACCTTTCAAGACCTTGGGTGACTTTTTTGATCAGGTTGACTTGATCAACCTAATAATGAAGTTTAATATCATGCAAAATTAGTTTATAAATTTGAACTCTAAACCCAATACTTTAAACCTCATATTGTCAACCCAAATAGCCAGTAGGGATACTATGGAGTCCATCATAATCAGCCTTTGCATGTGGACTAATTAACAAAGTTAACAAACTCAAATTCTTCAAGATTGTCAAATCCATATGGAAATCTCTTAAGCATACTTTTCCATCTTGATTTGAGCATTCAAATGTTTTCCATTAAATAACTAAATTCTTTAAACTAGCCTTAGCCCTTGGTTTGACCTAAAGCAAGCTTGTGTCTCCTATTTATAAATGTGATAACCCATCACTTAAGCTTTCTAGGCCACTCCTTTGCTTCCTAACCACCTAGGACACTTGGCATTCATCTAGAAAAAGCTTTAATCTATCCTAAACTTGGAGTAACCTCTATGTCTTAGAATGCAAAAACTACCTAAAAGCTTGGTTCAACCTATACTCCCTATCCAGAGCATATTAAAAGCTTATTTTACTTCCATTTCACTCCTAAAAAATCCCTCTTAACTTCGCCAGTCTTTTAAATTCTTAAAATCCTATTAGTGAGGAGAGCTAAGGGTCACCTAAAGCCTCATTCTCTAACACTTTCAAAATTCTAATAAAGACATCCTCCAACACAGGTTCCTTAATAGAATTTATTCTTAAAGATTTAAGGATGAGAAAAACTGTTTAAATATCCACTAAGATCTATTCTACAAAGGTACAATTCTAACCCTAAACATAGATCTAAGGTTTAAAAAAACTTACGTAATCTAAAGAGTTTTTTGGCACCCAGAGCGATTCCCTGGCAATCTAGGTTTTCCTCTTTCATGATTTTTGTTTTGCACTTCTAGCATGGATTTCTTTATGATTTTCATTTATCTCATTCATTTTCCTCTGTTCTTTTTCATTCCATCGCTAGTTTTATGGTAGTTTTCTAGTTTTGTTTTTGCTCTCGGAGATGACTACTCCCTTGTCATATAACCTGTCAACTTCTTCTCTTGTTGAAGGGAAATTTCACTCTTTCAAAATGTACTGGCTAGTTCTTCATCAGCTTCATCTAAGTTACATTTAATTCATTATTCTTTTAAAGGTTTTTTGGCATTTCTTTTTAAGGATTTTGTAGTTGAAAAGTTGGCTGCTCATTCTTTAAAGCTTGTTGATAAATTTCTCTTCAAGCATCTGAATCTTGACGTTATACAAAAAAATTTTCTTAGCCTAAAACTTTTTGGTTCATTTCATATTGGATTATTTGATCAAATGTATGTTTTTATCCAACTCTCAAACGATCTTGATTACAGCTATATATTTTCTAGAAGATCATATTATATTCAAGCTTGTCAAATGCGTTTGCTCAAATGGATGTCGGATTTTGATGTTACAGAAGAAACTCCTATTACACATGTGTAGATTTCTTTCCCTAATTTCAAAATTCATTTCTTTAATACTCAAATCTTATTTAGTTTGGCTTCAATTTTAGGAAGGTTGTTACAAACGGATCAAGCCACTACTTCTATTTTGCGGCCCTCTATAGCTCATATTTTTGTTGAATTGGTCGTTTCTAAGAAACATCCTAATGAGATATGGATTGGGTCAGAGATGAAAGGTTATTTGAAATTTTACCTATATTTTATTTTTATTGCAAGATGCATGATCATGGTATTATTGATTACTTTTGGAAACATCCCTATCTTCATAAAGGGAAGGATTCATCCAGAAAAACACATGGGGTTGAGGCCAATTTGACTCATGATGTTATTAACCTAGAAGGCAATATCTCTAAACCTTCTCAAATTATTGAGGAGCCTATGCTATTAGCCGGTGATGTTCTTGAACCAAATGTTAACATTATTTTTTTGAATCATGATCAGGTAGTTAATGTTAAAACCTCTTTTATTTCATCTGTTGATTGTGAGATTAGGGTGGAACTAACCTTACCTAATATTTCTATAAAAAAGTACTATTTTTTATTTCATCTCCCCTTGTATGGTTAACAAAAATTTGTTGGATTTGAATGGTAATTTGATTTCTAACACTGCCTCTAATCCTTTGCTTTTGAATGACCAGCAGAATGAGATTGAAGTTATTGCAGCCATTGAATTATGTCATAAAGGAAGTGAAGGGAACGATAACGTGTTTGAGGAGGGAGAACTTGTTTTGGTGGAAGATAGTCCCCCCTATTGGAGATTGCTTGCAAGGCCCTACTGTGAGGAGTAATGGTAATATGATTGTTCATTGCCAATGTCTTTAATGTTCATTATTGTGCTTCTTTTGTGTATGCGGCTTCTTCCAGTAACATTAGAAAATTCCTTTTGGATTAAATCAAAACTTTTCACAATATCTGCAATTTTTCTTGGCTTGTAGGTGGAGATTTTAATGTTATTACTAACCCTTCTGAAAGGATAGGAGGCTCTTCTCCTTCTTACCATTCTATGGAGGATTTTATTAACATCAATTTGGATTGCAATTTGATTAATATTTGTTTTTTTTGGTAATAACATCACTTGGAATAAGGGTCACTTATGGAAATGTTTGGATAGTGCGATCTTTAATGATTATTAACTTTATTCTTTTAGCTCTATTTATGTGTAGCACCTTAGCAGAACTCTTTCTGATCATTCTCCTTTGCTTATTAGCATTAATTTTAGATAATTTAATGTTTCTTCGTAATTTAGATTTCAAAACATGTGATTACTTTAAGACTCTTTTTTAGATTTTGTTCAATCCTATTTGCAAGCTACCTTACACTTGTATAATTCTAGTTTTGGTATGAGGAGACTTTGGTTTAAGTTGAGAAGTCTTAAGGAGATTTTAAATTGGTGGAACCATAATGTCTTTAAAAATATTTTTTTCCAATATCTTGAATGCTGAGCAACAACTTGATAATATTGAATATGCTAGTCAAATTGATCCTTCTGATGATAATATCACTCTTTTAAGAAATGCTAAAGAGGTACTTTTTAAATTACAAGCTCATAAGGAGATTTTTTTTTGGAAATAGAAAGTTGTGGCTAAGCATCTAGTTGAAGGTGATAATAACACTAAATATTTTCATGCATCGGTTAAATAGAAAAGGGATAAGAATTGTATTAATAAAATTTAGCGTGAGGATGGTTCTTTCACTGAGAATTCTGTAGAAATCACTGATTTAGTTATGCAACATTTTCAAAATCACTTCAATAATAATTTTAGTCCTGCTCAGATTGTTAATCATTCTTTTATTCCCAGTTTTATATCCCAAGGGAATAATGAGAAAAATTTTAAACCTCCTTCTCTTGAGGAAGTTAAAGATACTATTTTTTGTATGAATAGTGACTCTGCTGCTGGGCCTGATGGTTTTACCACTCAGTTTTTTAAAAAAACTTAGCACATTATCAGTAATGATATTTTCTCTCCTATTTTGGATTTCTTTACTAGTAATGCTATTCCTAGGTTTTTAATTTCTAGTTCTATTATTCTTATTCCCAAAAATAATTTTACCAATACTTGGAATGATATTAGACCTATCAGTCTTTGTACATTTATTAACAAATTAATTTCTAAAGTTCCTATGAACATCTTACTTCTATTTTACCTAGAATTATATCACCTTCTCATATGAGGTTTGTGACTGGGAGGTTCATTATGGATAATATTTTATTGGCCCAAGAATTTTGCTAAGACCTTGATGTTAGAGTCAGAGGGGGTAACTTGATTTTGAAACTAGATATTGTCAAGGCCTATGATAATATTCATTGGTCCTTTATTTACTACATTTTAAATTTCTTTGGCATTAATTCACTTTTTATTAACCTTATTAGGAATTATATTGAAGGTGTTTACTTCATTATTATTGTGAATCATTATAGTAATTGTTATTTTAAGTCTTTTCATGGTTTAAGAAAAGGTGATCTTATTTCTCACGCTCTCTTTATTATTGCGACTAAATTCTTATATAGGGACCTTACCAATCTTTTTGAGAATACTCCTAATCTTTATTTTAGAACATTGGGTGGTTTCCCATATCTCATTTATGCTTTGTTGATGATTTTATTATTTTTAATAATGCTTTTGTTAATAAGATAGATAAACTTATGAATGTTTTCTATCAATTTGAAAGGGTTAGTTGCTTATCTCTTAACAAAAACAAAAGTTGTTTTATTGCTTCTAAGAGAATTACCAATGACTAAATTATAGCCATTAAAGATTTAACTAATTTATTCATGACCAATTATCTATTAAGTATCTTAGTGTTCCTCTTTTTAAAGGTAGAAAGAAATCCTTTCTTTTTGATGATCATATTTCCTCTATTTAGAATAAACTTTTATCTTTGGATTCTAATTTTTTGAGTTTTGGTGGTAGAGTTACTCTTATCGAAAGTTTTCTTTGCTCTTTGATAGTGTATAGTTTTCAAATTGTTTTTCCAACTCAAAAAGTAGAAGTAAGATGACAGAATAAATAGCCAAAACCTTGTCTTTGACATTCTGAATAATTCTATGATGGTTCATAGTAACTCCATAAAAAAAAGATTTTGATTATGAAAAATAATGTTAATTGAATGATTAATCTTTGAATGATTTTTATTTTTGCTCTTGTCTATGAGTACTAACATTTTAGGGAGATCATAAATTACTCAAGATAATAAGAAGACTCAAGACTGAGTAGAGTAGGATTTGGAGTCTATAACCCTGTAATATTTCTTTTATTATTATTTTCTTTTCTTGAGTATGGCCACATATTGTATGCAAAATTGAGCAACCATACAAACACATAGGGGGAGAGGTTTTTAAAATGAAGAAAATTTTTTTTGTCGAACATATTGTACTAGTTTTAATAATACTGTACAATCTGGCTAAATAGCTGTCTATGAACAAATCATACTGTACAACACATATCTTACTATATGTTGTGTTTCTAATTAAAAACCCTAGCTTCCAAATTAATTTGAATTAGTTCTTAATTCATAAATTTTGAACTGATCATACTGTATGATCGTATCGTACAGTACGAGTTTTTGAATACATACTTAAATTATCCCCCGTGATTAGTCAAGTAAATCAAGGATTAATTACTAATTCATGATCGTATAATAGGATATGGTTTGTACTATATGAAATATTGAGGCTATTTTTTATCATACCGACATCGTACCGGACGATCCCTTGATTTTTGTACTAGTCATACTAGATGATGTGAACATCATGCTGGACAATGTAAAGGATTTTACATATCGTACTGTATGAAGTGGGTTTTACCTTATGACATACAAAGATGAGTTATCATCATCCCAACATTCATCCTGTAGGAACAGAAGGAATTTAATATATCATACTAGATGATTTTATATTTTACTTTATGATATTATTCAGAAAAATTGCTTGTTCATACTCCTTCGTACCATGATGAAGGCTATTATGAACTGATTAGATTATACGATCTTGGATCACACTATACAAATAGAAATGACTATATTAAAAATTTAGGGTTGCTCCGAGCCCAATTTTGAAAATCTAAAGTATTATCTTTTGAGAGAATGTGTGAGAGAGGAACATGACTAGATGATGATTTCTTGAGAGAGTGCTTTATGAGAAGATTTTGGGTTAGTGAGAGGAAGGTGAAGGCGGGCTTTGTGAGGGAGGAGTGTGAGGGAGATCAAACTGATGCTCCTAGCTTGCTGCACGTTGCTCCTCCTTTGGCCTGAGAAGATCTTTTGGGAAGCTTTCTAAGGGAGAGATCCTTCAGGGTTAGTGTCCTCTAAGGTACTCTGTCATATCCAGGAGGGGGAAAAATGAGAATGTTTGATGCCGTTACTAGCAGGGTGACGTAGCATCTGGTACTCCGCCACACTAGGAAGGTGAAAGTGAGGTTTATAAAGGCTTCTCTTCCTTGCTGTAGGGGCAAAAGGAGAATTATTGTTTAGTAGTGAAATTCCTGGGGTGGAGGACTCCGAGAAAGAGATGTAGGCTAAGTGACCGGACTACTATAAATCATCTGGTGTGATTTTTCCCTTACTGCACTTTATTTATGTTTTGCTTTTTACTTTTGTTAAAATTACTTGGTGAAAATCATTGTCTAATTCTTTGTTGAGCAAGTTAAAATTTTACCACATATTATTGCAATCATGATTTAAGAATTTGCTTCCACATTAATTTAATTTTCCTGATTAAAATTTTAAAACATAAAAAAATTAGAACTCTTATTTAGGATTGTTATTTTAATGCAACAAATTTCAATTCACTCTCCCTCTTAGCGCATCTAGTACTTTCATTTGGTATTAGAGTGGGGTTTCAAACATAGCTTTTTAGAAAACCTTTAAAAAATTTATCATGGATCATTTGGGTAATCATAATACTGTGGAGGGTTATTCTATAACCCATCCACCTTGTTTGATAATATTCTATTTGATTTCTGTAAAATTAGAATGTCTAGTTTTTAATAGTCTATAGGCTATAGTATGTGGATGTTGGTTCAAGAATGTTACATTACACCATTTAAACTTGTGATTGGCATGAAAACTTATGAACCTTTTATAAATGGAGCAATGAGGATAGAGATCTTATGCAATTAAATCCAAAGTGCTTAAATTGATTCTTTTGTGCATAAAAATCTAATGACTACATGAGAGTATCCACCTGTGCTACTAGTAAGGAGATTTGGGATAGACTGTGTATCATGTACAAAGGAACTAGTGAGATTAAATAGTCTAGACTTATCATTTTATTGCAAGATTATAAACTTTTTCATATGAAACCTAATGAAACTATATCTAACATGTACAATAGGGTCACCCAAATTGTGACATCCTACATGCATTAGGTGGAGAAATTTCTAATTTGTAAAAAATTTAATAAGATCCTTTGATGCTTACCGAATTCCTATATTGCTAAAATTACTATAATTATTGAATCCAAGGATTTGAACATTTATTCTATTGAAAATTTTCTTGGGTCACTCATTACGTACAAGCAAGGAGTGAGTCAAAGGCAAAATGATGTAGAAGAGAAGTAGAAGGAGAAGATGGTGTCATTGAAAGAAAACAACTTGGAAAGTGAAATTTCTATAGCAGAGGAAGAAGATGACATATCCTTGATGACCTGACAGTTTAAGAATTTTCTATAAACAAAATAAAGGCGTCATCAGATTAACTATAACAAAGGTAAAAGCTCAAGAAATACAAAAGTTTCATCTGACACAATTTATTTTGAGTGCAGAATACCAGGTCACATTATAGTTGTTTGCCCAAACTTAAAGAGTTAACCAACTTATGAAAAAGGAGACGTGAAACAAAATATAAGAAAGGGAAGCTGAAGACACAAAAGGCATTTTGGGCTGACTCTTCCTCAGAATCGTCAAAAGAAGAAGATAAGGAGGTAACAAATTGGTGTATAATGGATAACAATAATCTTAATCAATCGGATCAAGATGAAGTATGTCAACATTCATATGAAGATTTGTTGGTTATTTCTGAGAAAATCCATGACTCGTTTAGAAAGTTAAAGAAATTACATGTTAGTCTTAATATTGAGTTTAGTAATTTACAAACTGAGCATGTTAACTTAGTTAAAAGTAAATATTAATTAAATAAAGATCATAAGTCCCTACTTGATGAGTTTGATGCATTAAATAAGAAGCATATTTAATTAACTGATGCACACGAATCCTTAAAAACATTGCATATTGAATTTGAAATGAAGTATAAGAGATTAGAGGAACTTGTATGGGAGATAGATAGCAATGAACATTGTTTAAAATTTGAAAATGCAAATCTTAAACATGCAAATGAATTTTTACAAGTCAAGATAAAGGCTTTGAATGAAAATAAAAAACCCCCTTTACTTGAAGAGTTTTGCAATCCATCACAATAGCATGAGTCATTCAGACCTAAGAAGATGCATCACCACACACATAGGTTAGTGAACCCTTTTTCTTGTGTTAGGTGCTTTTCTTGTGGCATACTAGATCATATAGCCCACACTTGCACCATTCACCATAGGACACACCTAATGTGGAGACCTATATTGCATTCATCACAGTATATCATGCATACGTCTCATTTATGCAAGCATAAAGAGGAACCTACACTCACTTGAGTTCCCAAATCTAACCATTGAATGTCTTTATAGGGGTTCTCTCATGAAAGACCTATTGAGAGCATGTGGTACATGGACAGTGGCTACTGGAGACAAATGACTCGAGATATGAAGAAGTTTATAATTCTAGTGACCATAATCAAAGGCAAAGTAACATTAGGAGACAACATCGCTCGGAAAGTGGTGGGTTCAGGTATGGTTGGAAATGCTAAGAATTTTTTAATTGAGAATGTTTTATTAGTGAATGGTTTGAAGCTTAATTTATAAAGCATTAGTCAATTATGTGACAAAGGTTTTGGCATAAAATTTCTTTCTAACAAATGCCTGATTAGTTTAAATAACAAACTTGTATTTGAAGAAAATTGAATAAATTATGTTTATGTGTTAGATCTTGATTGCACTAAAATTTTAAATTCACTGTTTTTAAAAATGATAATTAATGACTCGTGGCTATGGTTTAGGAGACTATTCCATGCTAGTATGAAGACACTTAGAAATATCACCCAGAAAAACCTAGTAAGAGGTGCACCTAAGGACCATCTTTGCAATGTTTGCTAACTAGGAAAACAAATAAAATCATCTTTTCATTCAATCAAGGAGGTGATTAAATCTAGGCCACTAGAAATCCTTCATATGGACTTATTTGGACACATTAACATAGCTAGCCTCGGTGGAAAGAATAATGATTTTGTAATTATAGATGACTTCACTAAATTCACTTGACTAAGATTCTTAGCGTATAAAAGTGAGTTGTTTGAGGAATTTCAAAATTTCTCCACTTGGATTGAATGAAAATTAGGATGCAAAATCTCAATAATTTGTAACGATCATGGTGGAAAGTTTCAAAATTAATGATTTGAATCATTCTGTCAAGAGATAGGAAAGAACATAATTTCTCAGCCCCTAGAACTCCCTAGTAAATGGAATAGTAGAAATAGAACCTTGGTAAACTTATATGACTTTGGTGCAAGTGCTTTATCTTAATTATGGCAAATTTCCCTTAAGAAAATTTGATCCCAAATCTGATGAGGGTGTCATCTTAAGTTATTCATCTGTAGGAAAGGCTTATTGAATCTTTAATAAGAGAACCTTAATAGTAGAAGGGTCCATCAATATAGTGTTTGATGATTCGAATAAGCCCTCTAAAGCTAAAATTAAAGAAGATGAAGTAGACGTAATTCAGAGAGTAGAAACTATGACCCTATGAGAAAGAGTTGAACCTCAGGAAGACTTTCCTAGAGAATGGAGATATTCTTCTGGTCATCCAAAAGAATTATTTTTAAGAGATCCATCAGAAGGTGTGAGAACTAGGCACAAACTTAGGAAGGAGGTCAGTCATTCAATATTCATCTCTATGATAGAACCCAAAAGTATAGATCATGCTTTAGGTGATGAATTCTGGATACTAGCAATACAAGAGGATTTAAACCAATTCACCAAGAATGATGTTTGGGAACTAGTTAAGAGACCTAAAGAGCAAAGTGTAGTTGGAATAAAATGTGTCTTTAAAAATAAGGTGAATGACTCAGTAACTACAGTAAAAAAAGCGCCAGACTAGTATCTAAGGGGTAAAAAAAATAAAAGGGATAGACTTTGAAGAAACCATTGCCCCGATAGCTAGACTAGAATCCATAAGGGTGCTCTTAGACTTTGCTAGCTTCAAAAGTTTTAAACTATATCAAATGGATGTAAAGTGTGCTTTTCTAAATGGGGTAATCAAAGAGGATGTCTATATTGAGCAACCCCCCAGATTTAAGAGTTCATAATTTCAAAACCATGTATTCAATTTAAAAAAGGCATTGTATGGATTAAGGCAAGCACCTAAAGACTGGTACGAAAGTAGATAGTGGTTTTGTTAAGGGGAGTGTGGACACCACTCACTTTTTACAAAAGGTAAATAATGAAATTCTCAGTATTCAGATTTATATAGATGACATTTTGTTTGGATCTTCAGATAAAATATTATGTGATGAATTCTAAAAAAATAATACTTAATGAGTTTGAAATAAGCTTGATGGGAGAGCCTAATTATTCTCTTGGCTTTAGTGTAAAATAAATGGAAAATAGAACATTTCTTAGCCAAACAAAATATATCAATGATATTTTGAAGAAATAAGAAATAGATAGTGCTAAGCCCATGAACACTCCAATGAGCTCTACGATTCAACTAGACAAAGACCCGAATGGAAAATCGGTAGACCAGAAAAACTATAGAGGATTAATCGAATCTCTCTTCTACTTAACTGTTAGTAGACCGGACATAATCTTTAGTGTATGCCTTTATGCCCGTTTTAAGCTAATCTTAAAGAGTCACACTTAACTGTGACTAAGAGAATCCTCAAATATCTACTAGGCACCCCAAACTTAGGAATTTGGTATCATAAACACACCACTTCCTTTGAAATCTTAGGGTACTTAGATTCTAATTTTGCAGGATGTAGGGTAGATAAAAAAAGAACCTCTAGCACCAGCCAATGCATAGGATAATCTTTAGTTTCTTGGCCCTGTAGAAAGCAAAATTCAGCAGCCCTCTCCACGGTTGAGGCAAAATATATTGTAGTAGGAAGTTATGTTGCATAAGTATTATGGTTGAAACAACAACTTCTTGATCTTCCCGTAGGAATATTACCAGTCATGTGTGATAACACGAGTGCAATATGAATTTCTAAAAGTCCAATTCAACACTCTAGAACAAAATACATAGACATTAGACCTTACTTCATACGAGATCATGTAGCTAAAGGAGACAGAATTACAACATATTACTATTGGAGATCAATTGGCAAACATTTTCACAAAACCACTAGCCTATGAAACCTTTAGCACTTTGAGGACAAGATTTGGTGTCATAGACATTCATGTGTAATAAAAAAAAACAAAAAACAAAAAACCAAAAAATAAAAAACCAATAAAAAAATAAATCTCAACCAGTTCACAAATTAGATGTAATAAATCCAAAAGTTCCCAAAGTGGATTATAACATATGAGCACATCTCAGAAAGCTACTTAAGAAACTGCATATTTATTAAGCTCTGGTTTTCTCTAAGGAAATTAGGGTGGCTTTAATTAAAGCTTTACTATATATATATATATATATATATATATATATATATATATATATATATATATATATATATATATATATATATATATATATATATATATATATATATATATATATATCAGATATAATCAATATAGCAAGAAGAAGCATTATATTTTAGGCATGTTCAAGGAGTTTCATTTTTAGATGAAGACTTGATGCTGGGTATCGCAAAACATAATCACCCGCTATACATTTCTATGAATATACATAATTTTAAATTATCTTGTCTCCTTATTGATCTGGGTTCATTGATCAAAAACATGACTCTTAGAACTCTTGTATATCTGAAAGTGTATAATAATAAACTCAGTTCTGAAAATATGATATTTTGAAGATTCATTGAAAAGGTTATAGTGCTTTTAGTTCAATAACCCTTCTCTTAGAAATAACCAGCTAGAAAACTAAAGCCAAATTCAACACTATAAATTTTGAGGATTCTTTTAACACTCTCTTGGTTAGACCCTGGCTCCCTAAATATACAAGGGTTCCTTTCACCCTTAATCAGTGTATCAAATACTCTCGCAAGGGAGAAGAGTACTATATTAAATGTGATATATAATCATTTTTTTATTCAAGAACTTGGTATATAAAAAGAGACTACATACTATCTTCCTAAGATGTAGAAAGTATTCTCTAGAAATTTTAAACATGTTCAAGTAAAAGAAAATGAAAAGAAAGGAAAATAAGAAGAAAGACAAGAAGACGAAGAAAATGAAAGTATTTTGACCTTAAACCTGATGTTCACTGGAATCCTATCACTCCTTCATGAAGAGGTGGTAAAATGGCCTAATGATCTTAAGGGAGAAGCTACGGATAGAATATCTAAACAATAGAAGAAAATAAGAAAGAATAAATAAAAATAAAAAAGCATGTAATACATATCGATTTGGAATCTAGATTGAAGGATGAATTGAATGTTGTTTAGAAAAACCAATAGGTAGTAGAGTATGGAAATAGTATCAAACAAACAAATTAATAAATTTTTATAGAAGCTTATAGAGATGATAAAAGGGTTCAAATTACTAGGCAAGATAATTCAAATATGTCAACAATAAAAACATTAAATAACTACATGAAAAATATAATCTTAACCTTTTTATCCAAGAATGATGTAAAAAGGTTGGAGGTGTAATCCTCTCCACTTTTAAACCTACATTCCAAAGCCAATATTTTTTATAGCCTCTACCAATAAAATTATAAAAATCATTGAAATCCCTTGATGATTCATTAATGGATGAGATAATAAAACTTTCTTTTAACGGGTAATCAAATTATTTAAAGAAATTTGCTAAGCAAGGTTTAACACATTAAATTAGTCTAAAGGTGAAGCCCAATAATTTGAACACCAGTGGGACATGAAACACCATAAATATGTAACAAGAGTTGGTGTCGGCTTTGCCACTCTACATTTAGTTGATGATGAAAAAAAATTCTCAATCATATCAAAAAATTTAGAGTCCGATGATCACTTTTTTAGCAAATATTAAATCCTATAATGAACTCTTTTTCAAGATTTCATATGATTTGGATGACTCTCAAATTAAGGTGACCATCCAAAAATTGAAAAGGAGATTACACCTAAAAATGATGACCTAAAATATTTAAATCTAGTCATTAAAGAAGAGTCTCTTTTAATTTAAATAAGTTCATTATTGAATTAGGATGAGTCAAATAAAATGCCCAAGTAACATAAAAATTTCAAAGAATATTTTGCTTGGAGTCATGAGGAAATCTTTGATTTATCGCCAGACATAGTAGTTCACAAATTAGCAATTCAACCTGAAATGGTTGTAGTAAAGTAAGCACCTTAACCAATGTGACTTCTAGTCAAATTATAAGCTATATGTAAATTCAAGAAGCTGACCAATTTTGGCCTTATTAGGGTAGAGGAATATCCAACTTGGTTAGCCAATATTAACCCTTAAAAGAAGAAGAATTATCATATTTGTGTCTACATCGATTATAGGGACTTAAATAAAGTCTATCCTAAACATAAGTTTTTTCTTCCAAATTCAAAACTCATGGTTGATATTGCTTCCAGTCTTACAATATTGTTCTTTATGGATTGCTCATCTGGATACAACATATATTTAAAATGGATCCTAAAAACAAATTCTATAGCATTTATAATGAAGATAGTTATTTACTACTTCAAAGATGTCCATAGGATTAAATAATACCGGAGAACCTACCAATGAGCAGTGATTGGGATTTTTTGCAAACTTATCCACCAACAAGTGGAGAGTTACGTCGATAATCTAGTTGTTAAAAATCTTGAAAGAGATGATCATCTATATAACCTTATAAATATTTTTCAAAGATTATAATAATATAACTTAAAAATGAACCCCAACCACCTTTCCTCCAAAGTGCCATAACACTTATTCAAAGATGACCAATTGATTTTAGAATTACCATTCTTACCTTTCCAAAAAAAAAAAACATATTGATTAATTTTTCCAATATATAATTAACCACAAAAGTAGGCTGAATAGTTTGAAAGATATGAACGAGTAAAGATCAAAAAACACTTTTAATTGATACCAATCTACCACCAAATCCAAGGAAATTACATTCCTAAGTGTTAAGTTTATTATATATAGCACTAATCAAATTGTCAAAAAGAAAGGATCTTTCACAACCTTTAAAAATAGGAACACTCAAAAATTTTAAAGGAAGAAAACCTTGCAAAAACTAGTAATACCTTTAATAGCAATAATGTAATCAGTAGGCAAATTTTTACAGGTGATTACACAACATTAGTTTTTATTGTGGTTTAAACCATCCAAAAGCTCAAAATTATTCAAGAGTCTAATAAGCATACTAACCATATTCATAGAACCATTGAAAAAAATTACATTGTCAACAAAGCATAAGTGGGAGATAGGACAACCCCCTAAATTTCAAAAATATAGCTTGTGTTGAGCTTGGTAAAGATTGGTAAAACCTTTAGAAAGATAATCAACCATAAAAATGAAAAGTTCAGGTGAGAAAGGATCAGCTTTCTGGATACCATGATAGGATTTAAAAAAGTTGTTGATCTTACAATTGACAATAATGGAGAAATAGGAACTCTCAATATTATTATGGATCAAACTAAATAAATTAGAATTAAAACAAAAAATATGTAAAATGTGGTAAGAAATTCTAGTTAATGTTATCATAGACTTTGGCAATATTTAATTTAAAAATCATGTTACAACCTCTCACTTTGAGGTCAAGGTTTTAATTAATTTCTTGAGCCAAAAAGTTGTTATCACTAATGGTTCTACCATTAACTAGCCCCATTTTCTACAACAATTTTTTTTTAAAAGTAAAAGGGATAAGTGATCCATAAGAATTTTAGAAATCTTCTTACTAAAGAAAGAACACATACGAATTGGACGAAAATCATCCCACTTATAAGCATCTACATTTTTGGGAATAAGAATAATAGAAGTATAAGTAAAAAACTTTGGAATTGACTTACTATTAAAGAAATCTATAATAACTACATATAAATTATCACAAATGATATGCTAGCTATTTTGAAAAAAATTTAGTCGTAAATCCATCAAGGCCACCCACAAAATCAACATTCATATCAAAAACAATTTTCTTGACTTTCTATATCAAAGGAAAAAGGGTATGAATATGGTTTTCCACCTCACTAAGCATAAGTTCGAGTTGATCAATCTGATGATGTTCCAATTTTTTATTAAATAACTTAAAGAAATAACCAATAGTAAATTTAGCTATCTCATCTTCCTCCTTAATAATGATCCCTGGACGGAGAACGAATTTAACATTTTTTTTCATTTGGCATTTCAACGGAATATTTTCAAATCTCGTTCTCCGTGGGAATTATGGAGAAAGAATGGAGGCAAATGTTCTCCAACAACCAATGGCCGAAGTTAAACAAGAGGATCATCATCCATCTGCTAGGGCATCGCTGACGACAAATAGATGCAAAGGTAGAGGAACAAGCTTGGTCATCAAGGAAGGAGGCTATCAGGAGAAGAAGTAGCCTGAAGTAATTGGCAAAAGAAAAAATGTTATTCTGGTGAATTATTCCATAAAGAACAGATCTGCAACTATTAAAATGTTTGGTAATGGATATGAAGCTTCCCCGTCTAAATTACTTCCTATTAAGAAGATTGTTCCAGACAATAAAAATTTAGTTCTGAATAATGTGGACAAGGCGATTCCTGTGGGCAATGAAGATACCATCAATAATGAAGGAAATGTAATGACAATCCTAGAAGACGGCATGGGTGATGAGGGTGTTAATGTGGCTCCTATAAAGGGAAACAGAGTCCTGTTCAGCGACTTACTGAAGGTTAAAAAAGTGGAATCAGCAGAAATGGGAGGAGGTAATGATGATATTCAATTTGCTGAATGTATTACTGATGCTGGACAAACAAATGTTTGGAAGAGAAGAGAAAACATTCATGTTGAAGATCTGCAACTCGACGACTACTTGTCTGAAGACGGAATGACTGTGAAATTGCATGAGAAGAATGAGGAGGACAATGCCAAGAAACTTGCCAACTCTTTGGTTATCAAAATATTTGGAGGGGAAGCTCCAATCTCAATTATCAGCAGAGAACTGAGGAGGCAGTGGGAACAATATGGTAAATTTCATCTTACCATGCTTAGTATGGGTTGGGTGTTGTGTTCATTCTAGGAGAAACAAAGCATGGAGTTGGTCCTATCTAACGGGCCTTGGTTCGTGAATGGGAAGATTGTTGGTATGGACAAGTGGTCCCAAAACTTTGATCCTGCTTCTCTTAAAGGATTGACTTCTCCAATATGGATTAGGCTTCCAAGCCTTCCATTACATTGATGGGATAACATAAATATTTGCAGAATAGCCTCGATAGTTGGAAAACCAATTCTTCTTGTTGGGAATATGTTCCATTGGGGGTGTAGAGAATTTGGAAGGGTGTGTGTCCAGATTAAACTGGATAAAAAGCTTCCTGTGGGAGTGTGAGTAGAAGGAGTTAATGAGAAATTCTATCAAGAGATAGAATATGAACGTATCTCAAATTTCAGTTTCAGCTGTGGTTTTATTGGGCATTCTAAAGATTTTTGTGGATAAGGAGTTGATTCTTCTATATTAACTAGCAAGGTAAAGGTGAATGATGTTCCAGATAAGGCAAAGAAAAGACCTTCAACAGAAGATGGGAAGGAGCAGATCAATTCAGGAATCTATGGACCTTGGTTGATAGTTAACTAAGGAAGGAAGATTGTACAGAATAAGTCCAAAGGATCTATTCATGTGCCTATTAAGAAGACAATTTGGAGAAGAACAGCAGATAATAATAAGAAGGAAGTGAAGAGGAATCACATAGAAGATGCTGCACTAATTAATGATAAAATTCTCTTGGCTGATAAATTCACTCCTGAAGAAGCAACAACGGAAAATAATATGGGTGGTAATATAGAAGTGCCTGTGGAGGAGAAAAGGAATGGCTCTAACATTCCTTTAAATGGAAACAGATTTAATGTTTTGAATGATTTAATGGAAGAAGGAGAGATCTTACTGGATCTTGATGCAGTGTTGAAGAACAATGGGAATCAGCTTGATATGAAGGAAGTTCAAAATCAAATTGCAGATGATGACTCAACTGCAAATGATAAAGGTGAAGATTCCAGTCGTACGAAGAAGAAGAAATCAAAGCAGCTCAAAGACCTTGGACCAATCAGCAGTTTTTCAAGGAGTAGAAGATTGGAATTGGATGTGAAAGGCAAAGTGGGAGTTGCTCCCACAATTCTTCTTCAATGAATTCCTTGGTATTTTGGAATTGTAGAGGAGCAAATAATAGAACTGCTTCTCTATATATGAAGGAAATTGTCAAGATGCATAATCTTGTTTTTTGGGGTTGCTTGAAACAAAAGTCTCTCATTTTGACATAAGAGAAGTAAAGAAGCTTATGGGTGATGAATGGGAATTTGCTATGGTACCTTCGGATAGCTTATCTGGAGGAATTATTGTTCTTTGGAACTCAAATATTGCTGAATTTTCCATGTGTGGTTATTCATCCCAATGTCTTATTGGGGACTTGACCATTAACAGCCATTATAAATGGAGAGTGGCTTCGGTTTATGGAAGCAAAGATCTAATCAAAAGAAGGGAACTATGGGAGCTACTGGAGCTTTAGTATGTGGAGGAGCATCCTATGGTAATAGGAGGAGACTTTAATTGTCTCACATCCAAAGAAGACAAACGAGGAGGGAAGAAATTTCTTTTTTCTCAAGGAGCTAGAGAAATGGGATCTTTCATTACTAATAATGACTTGCACGAGATTGGTTTCTTAGGCCCAAGGAACACATGGTACAACAAAAAATCTGGAGGTGCTCGAATCTTGGAGAGACTTGACAGGTGCTTTCTTAATTCTTCTGCTTTGAATTGCTTCTACCAATTATCTTTGAGACATCTAACTAGAATTGCATCTGATCATAGTCCATTGGTGCTCAATTTTTGTAAATCTAAAACCACTTAAAAGAGAAGTATTATTTTTGAGGATGTCCGGGCATCCTGCCCAGCATCTTTTGCTGTGGTAAATAAAGAATGGAGCAAGAAATTCAATGGAAATTATCCTCAAATACTGAATGCCAAATTTTAAAGAACACTTAAATCATTGTTCTTTTGGAGAAAGGCTAAGCTGAAGAACCTTAATTATCTCAAAGGTAGTTTAATGGAGGAAATTCTTAAACTACAAATTACCGAAGCTAAAGTTGGATGGCTCTCTGAAGAAGATTGTTGGAAGATGAAATCCAAATTAATTGAACTTAATACTACTTTGGCTCGGTTATGTAGTTGGTGGAAACAAAGAGCTAAAGTAAAATGGATGAAAGAGGGAGATTGTAACTCAAAAATCTATCACTCATTTTCTAGTGCTAGAAGGATTGGCAACAGAATTTTGAAAATTAAAAATGAAGATGGAGTGGTTGTTGAAGAACAAAGCCAAATTGAAGATATATTCATGCAGTTTTTTAACTCTAAATGGAAACAGAGAAGCTGCAGCTCGAATGATTGGCCACATCCAGTTAAGAAATTGAATCTGGAGGAAAAATAATAATTTTTCCAAAGAATTTACGGTGGAGGAAATTGATTTTGTCATCAAAAATCTGGGTAATAACATAGCTCCGGGTAGTGATGGAGTCACTTACTCCTTCATCAAATTTTACTGGAATATCATAAAGGAAGACTTTGTAAGAGCTTTAAATCATTTCTTGAACCAGGAAAGTATGGATTTTAATTGGAAAGACATGCTTGTTGTTCTCATTCCAAAGGTTTCTAATCCTTTGTTGCCATCCAATTATAGGCCTATAAGCCTTTGCAACTCAGTTTATAAAATTGCTGCTAAAGTTATCTTAAACAGGCTAATTCCGGCGATTCCTTTGCTTATCTCGAATGAGCAGGCTGATTTATCAGAGAAGGTCCATCTTAGATCATATACTAATAGCTCAAAAAATGTTTCACAAATACAGGTACTCTAAGGCAACTAATGGGATGGTGGCATACAAAGTAGACATGGAGCAAGCATATGACTCCATGAGTTGGAAAACTCTCAAACAGGTTTTGAACTACTTTGATTTCTTTGATATGATTTCAAATCTGATATTGAAATGTGTTTTAAATCCCAGATTATCTATTATTATAAATGGGAAGCTTTCAGGATGGATTAAGGCTGAAAGCGGATTTCGTCAGGGATGCCCCTTGTCCCCCATTTTATTCATCTTATGCTCCCAACTGCTTATAAATGCATTCTCTCATTCTTTGATTGGGATTGGGATATGCTCCAATAGTCCTCAGATTTCACATTTACTTTTTGTTGATGATGTTATGGTCTTCTCAGAAGCTTCAAGAAAGGCGGTTTGTGAAGTTAAAGCCATTCCTTCGAATTTCAGCACGTGGATAGGGCAGAAAATGAACACAGAGAAATATGCCATTCACTTTGGAAGCAATGTAAGGAGAAAGAAGAAGAAACAACTATCTAGAATAATGGGGTTAAAACAAGTTAAGGAATTCGTTTACCTTGGCATTAAGATGGCTTTGTAAAGGATGGTGGCTAGTGACTTTTATTTCATCATTGAGAAAGCTCTTAAATTCCTTAATACTTGGGGAACAAAGTTTTTATCATTAGCAGAGAAGATAGTTCTTATAAAGACTGTGATCCTAGCTAGTCCAAACTATTTCAGCTCTCACTCTTTGGTGTCGGTTCAAGTTCTTATAGAGATTGATAAAATTTGTAGAGGATTTCTTTGGAAAAAATCTAGAGGAAATCCTGGCTGCATTACATCAATTGGGATAATCTATGTAAACCAATAAAGAAAGGTGGATGCAGGTTATTTTCCTCAAATACAAGGGTAGCTCCTCTTAGAGCTAGATTATCCTGGAGATTCCTGTATAATAAGGAGTCTTTATTACATAAAACTTTAGCTCCTAAGTATGGTACAAGTTTTGGGAATTACGGAAATAAGAAAATTTCTTCCTCTTGGAAAATTTTATGTAACGGTGGCAAAGAGTTGGAACCTTTTATCTGGTGGAAAATAGCTATGGGAATTTAATCAATGTATTCAAGGATAAGTGGATAATTGATAGAAGAATCAATGATTTGCCTACATTTGTAGTTCCTCAAGAAGATGGAGACCTGTTTCTAGACAAATTCATTGAAGAAGGAAGCTATAATGAGGATAATTTGAGGGAGATTTTTGGTAAAGAACTGGTAGATCTCATTCTTAATATTAAAATTGATACAAATCAAGATGAAGATGTTAGAGAACTTATCTATCAAGGTCCAGGGAGATCTATTCCTGGGATGATAACTGAATTTAAGCAACAAAATGAGGACTGGATACCTTTTTATTGTATAAAAAAGGCAAAAGTATCTCCACGGGTATAAACATTCATCTGGAGAATGTTAAATAATGCTTTACCAACATACCAATTCCTTGTTCACAGGAGATTAAAAGAAAATGACAATTGCCCAAGATGCTCTAACGGGATTGAAGATATGGAACATATTTTCGGTGGTTGTGTAAAAATCAAGGAGGTGATCAATAATCTTAACAGGTGGGGCTTTGGATTGCCCGAATTTAATAGCTTCCAAGGATGCTGCAGGTGGATACACAATATCTCTAAGGATGATGGTATGATTCTAAATCTGTTCTTCAATGTTGTGTACTTTTCATGGAAGGCTAGAAATAAATTGATTCATGAAGACATCCAAGAGAGTGATACTTCTATTGCCTTTCAAGCAATCAGCTAATATTCTTACTCTAATTTTATTTATAATCAATTGCCAGAATTATGGGATGTTAATCAGTCTACTAGACTGTTGAATGCTTTGCATCCCCCTCCACCCGGTTGGTTAAAAATCAATGTAGATGCATCTCTTTGTTCTTCTTATAGAGCAGGAGTTGGAGGTATTATCAGAGATTGCAAAGGGAGATTCTTACTAGCTTTTGGGAATTCTTGTATCCATTGGGACATATACCAATTGGAATTTCTAGCTATCAAAACATTGAAGAATATTCTAAAAGATTGGATGTTCAAGTACAAGGGAGCTATTATCGAGAGTGACAACTTCAATGTCATAAAAGTTATTCAAAAAGCAAAGGATCAAGAGTTCCAATTATCAGATGAGTTAGACTTCTTTAATGATTTTAATTATGTTATTTTTAAATGCATTAATAGAGGGGGAAATAAACTAGCTGATTTATGTGCTAGTTATGGACTCCTTAGCAGTTTTATTTGGGAAGACATTACTTTGGATAAGATTCCTCCTTCATTTGTTCAAATGGTGAAGGAGGAATCATGCTTGTAGTTCTTTATTTTTTTTCCTAGCTTTTAATGCATTTATTCTTATTTAAAAAAAAATATTAATGATCTATTCATGAAGCTCAATTTGATGAATAAAACATTTAGCTTTATTCTTATTTACCAAAGAATAAAAGTATTTAGTATTATTAACCCCTTCAATAAGATGTTTAGAAGATGATTTTTGTTTCCAATAAATCTCTTCTTGATTTTGAAACTTAAACAAGGAAATTTTAGCCTCTTTCAAATTAAGTAAATTAACATCCGAAGGATTATTCTCACAAATAAGCTCATAAGAAGTAACTTTCTCTTCAGCAGAAATAATATTAGTAAAAAGGTTTTTAAAAACATTTCTATTCCACCAACTATGTTTATACTTGAGCCATTTGAGTTTAAACCGCAGTCTAATCATCCCAACACTATCCTTCTCAGGATGTAAAGGAGCCTCCAAAATCTCTTTGACCATATCAATGAAAGAGTTATCTAATAGCCACATATTTTGAAATATAAAAGGATGAGATAAGACAAACTATTTAGATTTTATACCAATCAGGAGAGGAGAATGATCAAAAAGAGTTTTGCTTAAATTCTCTATAATTGTGTTATTATTAGAATTCATCCAAATATTATTAAAGAGAAGACATTCTAAATGTTGTCACTTATTACCATGATTTAATGTAAAAGGATTACTACTGAAGCCGATGTCAATAAGATTACAATTCATCATCATACTATTAATGTCTTCCATAACATGGTAACCTAGGTTAGAACCACCCATCCTTTTAGAGGGGTTAGATATAGTGTTATAATCTCCACCAACTAACCAAGGAGAGTTAATAAGACTAGTAAACACTAAATGTTAATTCCAAAGAACCTTTCTAACAATATGAGAAGAAGAGGCATATATAAGGGAAGCATATATAAGTGAAGCATAAATATTATATTACATAAACTTAATTTTGTAATATAACACTTGAGTAAAATCACCAATAACATCAATGAAAATAGGGTCTTTCAAAAAAATCCAAATTTTGTTAGAAACATTAGCCACACTATGATTAAAACCAAGGCTCCTAATTGGCTCATTAAGCTTAGAAACAGAAATAAGTGGTTCAGTCTAAAAAATAAATAAATATTATGAATGAGACATAAGGTACGAGCCCTAATCCTTAAAGATGGGAAACCAAGACCCCTACAATTCTAGATAACCAAATTAATCATTAATATAAAATTTGTTTAAAGTTTGAGAATGTGTGCTTCTAGGAGAATTCACATTCTCGTTTTTCACTTTTTATTTTTCTTATTTTGTTTAATTTTGGTCAAAGGATTAGGTCTAATCACTTTGGAGAAAGTGTGAAACTATTTGAGTTCTAATAGGATACATTGAGCTATTTTACCAATTGACCTCCTAAGAGGAGTCAAACTCGGTTGAGCTAAATAAGATTTTCTTTCCTGCATCCTCACCTGACATAACTCTGATGGATTTTAATTATTTTAGTTAATAAATTGAGTTAAATCAGTTTAAAGTAATAATGGTTTTAATTATTTGAACCCAAAAGGGTTAAATTGATTCAAATAGACCCAAATGTCCTATCCATGAAAAAGATTTGTTCCTAAAGCTCTTAATGACCTAAGAATCTTTCCGTAAGATTCTAATATCTAATTTCTAGTAGGTTAGAGACTTATGAGGCATTTGGTTATAAAATGTACTTAATACCAAATTTGTTTGAATGGGCTTCATTATGGATATAAACCTAAGATCCCCTAAACTAGATTCTCAGATTAAAAGGCCAAGTTATCTCTATAATGTTAAGAGACACATTGAGGAAAGTTTGTTTAAGTTTAGTTGGGCAAATTATATTAAATTAAACTCACTCTTCAAGTATTTGAAACCCTTTTAAATGGATTGGACACTTTATGTTTGATGCCCATATATTTGGATGTACTCCCATAATAATATTGGTTTAAAGGATAATTAGATAAACAATCATCTCATTGAATTTTTATGTTGAGATCTATCAAGTTTGAGCATACGACAAGCTTATCTTGGTAGGGATAAACTCATTGGTTAATTGATTAAGTAAATATTGATATTTTTAATGCCAAAATTCACCAAAGTGAGCAATTTAATTTTAATCAAACATTAATCAAATTGACCTAATTAACCCTTGATTAGGTGAGTTAATCCTTTTTGACCAACCAAACCAAATTTATCACTTAATGATTTTGAGAAAATTAAACAAGTTATATTAGCTTTATTAAAACAAACATCATGTTTAAGTGTACATTTCCTAATTGAGCAATCTAACCCTTCATTTAACCTAAAAAATGCAACCGGTCCACTTAACACAAGCTAAACCTTACACTTATCTTTTTTTAGATTGAATGATCTAAATTGACAAAATTGATTCAATTAGTCCGCCACCATATGATTTCCCTTAATGGTATGGTTAATACCTCAGAATTTGTTGAGGTATCCTACTTCTTACCAAAACTTTGTGAGAGAAAGTTAGTGAGAGAAGTTTGGGATTTTGCATGCGAATTCTGTTGGTTTTTCAAATTCTTCTTGTCCTTCCTTTTTGTGGCCATTTTGGAAAGCATTCGTTCATCGGTTTGGACTAAAAAGTCAAATATCATAGTTGATAATTTGGAGCTTGGGTCTTATTTTTCAGAGGATGGAAAAGCTATTTTGCTTCATTCTGAAAATGAATCTAAGAATACAAAGAAGTTGGAGAAGGCTCTTGTTGTAAGGATGTTTGGAGAAAACATCTTATTTTAGTCAGTTTGTTTTGAACTGAGAAGGCAATGGAATCGATTTGGAAAACTCCTTATAACCGGATTGGGGCTTGGATGGGTGTTGTGTTCATTTTAGAAATCAAATTTTATGGAGTTTATTTTTACAGGAGGACCATGGTATGTCAAACGGCGTGTAGTGGAGATGGATAAATGGTCGCCTTCATTCTCTCCCTCATCTCATCATGGGATTTCAGCTCCCTTGTGGACTAGAATGCCAAACTTGCTTTCACAATGTTGGGATGAGGTTAACATATGCAGGATAGCATCTCAAGTTGGCAAGCCCTATCTGTTAGCTGGAAACATGTCTCAATGGGGTAGAAGAGAATTCACAAGTGTGTGAGTTCAAATTCCATTAGATGTGAAATTTACTTTTGGTATTTGGGTGGAAGGATTGGCGGGAAGGTTTTTTCAAAAATCAAATATGAAGGAATTTCTAAAGTATGCATTGGATGTCGTAAAATTGGGCATGTTATAGCAAAATGCAAGGATTCAAAAGTGGAGAAGGCCCATATTCTAGAAATTCCTAATTTAGCAAGGAATAATGAGGTATAAGTGAATACAGTGGATGTTGATAGTATTGATCAGGTTAATGAAAAATCTTATTATGGGCCATGGCTTCTGGTCATGTATGGCAATAAGAAATAAAAAAATTTTGTTGCTAAGAGAAATAGAAAAAATGATTCTTCAGTTGTTTTTAAAAAGGTTTATATTCCAAACAAAACCAATACTTACTGGAAAAAGGAAATGCAAGTTCAGCTAAAGGAATAGAGGTGGTACCTAAGGATTTCCATAATGAATTGGATTCCAATTTGAAGGAACGGGAAGATTTTAATGAGGTCATGGTTGCTGTTAGAAATTCAGTTGAGATCCTTGAAGTGAAAGGTCAATGCATTAAAGTATCTTCTTCTGAACTTGCACTTCTTGTGCTCAATAAATTTCATATTCTATATGGTTTGGATGGGACTAATCCAATTGAGGAATTGGAGGTGGGTGTGGATGATTGTGTTGAAGAAGGAGAGTTTGTAGTTGGTAATGATGAGATTGTGGTAGATGATGGTTTAAAAGGTGGAATGCAGCCAAAGATGGGTTTGGAGGTATTCAATATGAACTCATCACTGGATATCAATGTGGTTGATACTTCTTCTTCAGGAAAGAAAGTAAAACTTCTTAAAGAACTAAAATAACTTGGCTTAGGTAATATCATTAATCGTAATAGAAAGTTGGAAGGTGGTAAATGTAAGAGGAGTGGGAGTCCTTCCCGCTTGTTTAATCAATGACTTCTTTTGCTTTTTGGAATTATAGAGGGGCTAAGAAGAGGGAGGCCACTCTATATCTCAATGAGTTTGTAAAAAACAATGATGAATTTTTTTTTTTTTGGTCTTGTCAAAACAAAAATAAATTTTTTGGACAATCTTTAAATTCTCAGTTTTTTGGGAAATAAATGGGATTATTTATCGGTTCCTTCTGACCGTCTTTCTTGAGGTATAATACTTCTTTCTTTATGGTTAAAGTTTCTTCTCAGGTGATTATTGGGAATCTGTTTATTAATAAAGCATGTTGGATGGTATCTACTATATATGGGAGTCAGAATACTCTTGATAGGAAGTCTTCATGTGATTGTTTTGAGTGGTATTATTCTGATACTAGGCCCTCGGTGATTGGTGGAGACTTAAATTATGTGTTATCTCAGGAGGAGAAAAGAGGAGGGAAGAAATTCATTTTATCTCAAGATACTAAGGATATGAAGATGTTCATGAATAACAACGATTTTTAGGAGGTTGGGTTTGTTGGACCCAAATTCACTTGGTGCAATAACAAATTTGGAGGGGCTCATATTTTGGAATGACTGGATAGAGGTCTCAAAAACTCTATAGCTATAAATTCTATTCATCCAGCTATTGTGAAATATTTGTCTCGAATAGCCTCAAATCACTGTCCAATTATTTTTTTAGGTTTTCAAACTAGTTTTGTCCCATAATAGAGGAATTCATTTTGAAGATGTTTGGGCATCTTATCATGGGGTTTTTGCAATTGTGGATAAATTTTGGAAGAGTTCCGGTGGTAATGATCCTGCTAGTTCATTAAATTTAAAGTTTAAAAGGACTTTAAGAGCTTTGTTTTATTTGAATAAAGAAAAAATTAAAATTCTTAATTTGTTGAGAGATTCCTTAAAGAGGGAAATTTTTTAGCTTCAAATGGAAGAGGCAGAAGGCTTGTTTTCTGAAGTTAGGCTGCGTCTGCTAAGATCAAAGATTAATGAGCTTAATATTACTCTTGCTCGGCTCTACATTTGGTGGAAACAAAGGGCAAAAGTTAACTGGATGGAAGATGGAGATTCAAATTCTTCTTTTTGCATGCATTTGAAAATGCAAGAAGAAGATCTAATTGGATAAACCACAAAGGATGATAAGGGCATAGTGACGGATAATCAGTCAGAGGTGTAGGAAAATTTTATAGAATTTTTTGAAGTCAAATGGATGCATAGAAACTGTGTGCTTAATGGCTGGCTGAGATAATTTTCTGTTATTGACGATAGTGACCATGTCAAGTTGGATGCTAATTTACTAAGGAGGAACTACAAGCAGTTGTGGACAATTTGGGGAAGAATATCTCACCTAGTTTGGATGGGATAACAGTTTCATTTATCAAAGACTTTTGGAAAGTAATTCATCATGATGTATGGTGTGCTATTAATCAGTTTCTCACAACAGGAAGTTTGTGTCAATCCTGGAAGGAAACTTTGATATTGTTAATACCAAAAATTCAAAATCCAATGGTTCCCTCTAACTTTCGCCCAATTAGTCTTTGTGTGACTATTTATAAATTAGTAGCAAAAATACTGTTGAATAGATTAGAGATGGCTATTCACAAAATCTTTTTAGTTGATCAAGCTGCTTTTACAAAAGGTCAATCTTTGTCAGAGCACGTATTGTTGGCTCCAGAAGTGTTCAATAAATTCTGATATTCCAAAGAAAAGAGGGGACTTGTGGCTATTAAAATTGATATGGAGAAGGCATGTGATAGTATGGGATGGCAGGCTCTATGGCAAGTTCTAAACCATTTTAACTTTCCTAGCAAATTTTTGCATTTATTATTGCAATGTGTTATGGATCCAAAATTTTGCATTTTTATCAAGGGGAAGAAATATGATTGGATTGAAGCTAAGAGTGGATTTAGACAAGGGTGTCCATTATCCCCATATCTTTTTATTTTGTGTTCTCAAAACGTGAACAACAATAAATCAGTGAATTTGTTTGGAATGTTTGTCATCCGGAGAAGGAAGAAAGACATTGCTAAGGCATTATGGTTTAATACTGTTAATGGATTGTGTTATCTTGGTATAAAGATAATGTTAAGGAGGATGGTTGGTTCAGATTTCCAAAAGATTATGGAAGTTGCTTTGAACAAATTGAACACTTGGGGTAAGAATTTTATTTCTTTGGAAGGAATAATGGAGTTAAAAAAATCAGCATTCTTATCTTTACCAATGTTTGTCTTCTCTTTCTTTGGTTCTAATGGGGACATTAAAATATTTTGACAAAATGTGTAGAGGGTTTTTGTGGAGTAAAAATAAAGGGAATGTTGATATAAAAAGGTGGTCAGGGTCCTTTTTGGAATTTCTTCATGAAGTGTGATTCATTCCTCTATTATATCTTAAGAGCTAAATTTGGCACCGATTTATGGAACAATCCGGTAAAGAAAGGGAGTTCTTCAACTTGGAAAATCTTGTGCAATGGTGCAATATGTCTTAAAAATACTGTAAGATGGAGAATTTCTTATGGTAATTCCATTAATTGTTTGCATGATTCATGGATATTGGATAAAAATAGTTCTTAATGGCCTACCTTTATAAATGATTTGGAAATCATAAGTTACAATCTATGCTACTTTATCTCGGATAGAAATTGGAATGAAAATAATCTTGAAATGTTATTTAGCAAGCATCTAATGGAGCTTATCTTACCAACTCCTATTTATTCAGATCTAGGAGCTGATCAAATTGAACTGAAATTTAAAGCTGTAGGAAAATCTATTGTAACATTGTCTCAAGAAGCTATTATGGATTATGGTCTAGATTGTGAACTATGGAAATGGATGAAAAAATTTAAATTGAGACCCCGTGTAGAGCTGTTTTGGTGAAGATTATACAATGAAGCCATTCCGTCAAGCTCTTTCTTGTCATATAGGAGATTGATCAACTACTGTGGATGTTTGAAAGGCTGTGAGGAGGTGGAAGACTCCAATCACAATTCTGGGAAGTGTGGAAAACTATAGAATGCAATTGTTCTGTTAAAAAAATGGGGATGTCAAGTAGCTCTATTTGTAGAATTTGCTAAATGCTTAACCAGATTAGAGAGAATTTCAAGTACCGACTCTCTCATTGCTAACACTTTTTATACAACTATTTTTCTCGTTTGAAAAAGTAGAAACAGGTTGGTTCATGGAGAAAAGGAAGACAATTATGTGTCTATTATGGAAAATCTATTTTCAATGGCTTCTGTTATCATGACTATTAATATTTATTCGAACAACTAGGATGTCCACCAGGGTATGCTATTTTCTTCTTGGCATCCTCAACCCATATGGATAAAGATTAATGCTGATGCTTCTCTAACAAGTAACACCAAGGCAGGTATCGAAGGAGTGTTTAAAGATGATAAAGGTAGGTTCATACTTCCTTTTGGTGTTTAATACTTGCATTGGGATATTGCTCAGTTGGAACTTCTGGTGATTTGTACTTTAAACTGTCATTCGGGAAGGGATGTTGGTAGTACAGGGTATAATTATAGAAGGGGATAATTTTAATATTATCAAGATTCTTCAACAATCATTGAAGAAATTGAAGAATAAAGAAAGAAATGATGAGAATTTGGCAATCATGAAAAAATTTAAATCAAGTTACTTTTAATTTTTCTACTATGTGTTGTAATAAATTAGCAGATTGTTGTGCTACTTTTTCTTTGGGTAAAAGTTTTATTTGGAATGAACTTAGTGATGTAGATATTCCTCCATCTTTCTTGTTTATTTTTAAGGAGGAATTTTAATCTTTAGTTTTGCTTTGAGTAGTTTGTAATAAGTTAATTTTCTAATGCAATGTTTCAATTTCTTTCAAAACAAATATTGGTTAATACCTGATGTGACCCATCAGATCAATTAATCCAAGCTTTGTTATCCGTAGACCAAGCTTTGTCAACTTTTAACTTATTTTGGTCCCTTTGAATTAAGTGGATTTATACTGTCAATTTAACTAACCTCGTGACCCTTAAGTATTCTATAGGATATCAATGTGTTAATACTCTAACTTGACCATATAAATTGCTTATGTTAGCTAATTAGGCCCAAAAAAATCTTATTTATCAAATTGACCCAATTGGGTCTAGTTAAAATAAGTTAATAAAAATGGTCAATTTAATCAAGAAAATTAAGTCCCACAAATTTCTAGTTCTTTAAGCCACTTAACTTGTTAATCTAGGTCAAATTCAGCCACTATTTAATATTAACTATGGGTTATGCAATATTTTAATTTGATTGTCCAAGCTAAGAATAATTAACCAAATTTAGAACAAAGATTGTCCTTTCCTATGCATGATTTCCTTAAAATAGATCGCAACCATCCATATAATTAACTCATGATATGGTACCATAATTAAGTTTACTAACCCTAGCAAAGTCCTCCATTATGGGAGATTAAGAAAAGTAATATGCCTTTGCCCCACATTCCATCATAACAGAATATTTGAGCTCCAAGACCAATCATTAAGAGTTATACAACCTTCTAACAACTTTGTTAATCTCTATATACAAGTGTTGACCTTATTTCTACTTTAGGTCACCTAAACATTAAATATTTAAACTATAACCAACTTACCCTATTTTCTGCTCTCTGCATCACATTGACACCATGACTTCAAACATAGTTCAAATCCTTCCATTTGGAGCTTCACATTTCAAATCTATAAACACTGGTTCCCTAACCTAGTGCCTAACCCATTTAATCTATTTAAGTGAGATCAACCTAGCCCAATTGATCAAATAGATTAATTAAATTATTATGAACCTCAACTCACCTCTAAATTTTACCATATCAATTTAGTTATATCTCCTTATATATTGAACATGTTTCCTTTACCATCATAGTCAATAGTTAACATGGATAACTCCGCCTAAAATTAGTCAAACATCACTAGTTTAGGTTAAACATCCAAATTCTATTAAACCCAATTTAGCAAAGCTTTCAAATTTAAATTATTACATGCTTTAGACCATTCAAGACCTTGGGTGACTTTTTTGATTAGGTTGACTTTATCAACCTAATAAAAAATTCAAATTTATACAAAATTAGTTTATAAATTTAAACTCTAAACCCAATACTTTAAACCTCTTGTAGTCAACCCAAATAGCCAGTAGGGACACCATGGAGTCCATCCTAATAAGCTTTTACCTGTTGACAAATTAACAAAGTTAACAAAGTCAAATTCCTCAAGATTATAAAATCCATATTCAAATCTCTTAAGCATACTTTGTCAGCTTGATGCGAGCATTCAAATGTTTTCCATTAAAAAACTAAATTCTTTAAACTAGCCTTAGCCCTTAGTTTGACCTAAAGCAAACTTGTGGTCTCCTCCTTATGTTTGTGATAACCCATTACTTTTAAGCTTTCTCGGCCACTCCTTTGCTTCCTAACCACCTAGGACACTTGGCTTTCATCTAGAAAAAGCTTTAAGCTATCCTAACCTTAGAGTAACCTCTATGTCTTAGAATGCAAAAACTACCTAAAAGCTTTATTCAAGTTATACTCGGGATCCAAAGCATATTAAAAGCTTATTTTACTTCCATTTCACTTCTAAAAAATCCCTCTTAACTTCCCCAGTCTTTTAAATTCTTAAAATCTTATTAGTGAGGAGAGCTAAGGGTCACGTAAAGCCTCATTCCCTAACACTTTCAAAATTTTAATAAAGACATCCTCCAACACGGGTTCCATGATAGAATTTGTTCTTAATGCTTTAAGGATGAGAAAAACTCTTTAAATATCCACTAAGATCTATTCTACAAAAGTATAATTCTAAACCTAAACGTAGATATATGGTTTAAAAAAACTTATGTAATCTAAAGAGTTATCTGGCACCCAGAGCGATTCCCTAGCAATCTAGGTTTTCCTCTTTCATGATTTTGGTTTTTCCCTTCTAGCATGGATTTCTTTTGCGATTTTCATTTATCTCATTCATTTTCCTCTGTTCTCTTTCATTCCATCACTGGTTTTATGGTAATTTTCTAGTTTTTTTTCTCTCGGAGATGATGACTCCCTCGTCATATAACCTGTCAACTTCTTTTCTTGTTGAAGGGAAATTCCACTCATTGAAATGGTGCTGGCCAGTTCTTCGTCAGCTTCATCTTAATTACATTTAATTCATTCTTCTTTTAAAGGTTGTTTGACATTTCTTTTTGAGGATTTTCTAGTTGAAAAGTTGGCTGCTCCTTATTCTTTAACACATGGGTAAATTTCTCTTCAGGCATCCGAATCTTAATGTTATACGAAAATTTTCTTAACCTGAAACTTTTGGGTCATTTCATATTGGCTTATTTGATCAAAGGTATGTTTTTTTCCAACTCTCAAATGATCTTGATTACAGCAATATATTTTCTAGAAGATCATATTATATTCAAGCTTGTCAAATGCATTTGCTCAAATGGACGTCGGATTATGATGTTAGGGAAGAAACTCCTATTGCACCTGTGTGGATTTCCTTCCCTAATTTGAAACTTCATTTCCTTAAAACTCAAATCTTATTTAGTTTGGCTTTAATTTTTGAAAGGTTGTTACAAGCGGATCAAGCCACTACTTCTATTTTGCGGCCCTCTATAGCTCATATTTTGGTTGAATTTGTTGTTTCTAAGAAACATCCTAATGAGATATGGATTGGGTCAGAGATGAGAGGTTATTTGACAATTTACCCATCATTTGTTTTTATTGCAAGATGCATGGTCATGGTATTAATGATTGCTTTCGGAAACATCCCAATCTTTGTAAAGAGAAGGATTCATCCAAAAAAACACTTGGGGTTGAGACCAATTAGACTCATGATAGTATTAACTTAGAGGGAAATATCTCTAAACCTTCTCAAATTATTGAGGAGCCGATGTTATTAGCCGGTGATGTTCTTGAACCAAATGTTAACATTATTTTTTTGAATCATGATCAGGTAGTTAATGCTAACACCTCTTTTATTTCATCTGTTGATTGTGAGATTAGTGTGTAACTAACCTTGCCTAATATTGCTATAAAAAAGATACTATATTTTGATTTCATCTACCTTGTATGACTAATAAAAAATTGTTCGATTTGAATGGTAATCTGATTTCTAACACTCCCTCTAATCCTTTACTTTTCAATGACCAGGAAAATGAGATTGAAGTTATTGCAGCCATTGAATTATCTCATAAAGTAAGTGAGGGGAACGATA
Organism: Dendrobium nobile; assembly: GCA_022539455.1. Lineage (NCBI taxonomy): Eukaryota > Viridiplantae > Streptophyta > Magnoliopsida > Asparagales > Orchidaceae > Dendrobium > Dendrobium nobile. Next base: position 55,771,652 of record CM039735.1, read on the forward strand.
ACGTGTTTGAGGAGGGAGAACTAGTTTTTGTGGAAGATAACCCCTCTATTGGAGATTGCTTGCAAGGCCCTGCTGTGAGGAGTAATGGTAATATGAATGTTCATTGCCAAGGTCTTTAATGTTCATTATTGTGCTTCTTTTGGGTATGCGGCTTCTTCCAGTGACATTAGTAAATTGCTTTTGGTTTAAATCAAAAATTTTTACAATATTTGCAATTTTCCTTGGCTTGTAGGTGGAGATTTTAATGCTATTACTAACCCTTCTAAAAGGATAGGAGGCTCTTCTCCTTCTTACTATTCTATGGAGGATTTTAGTAACATGATTTTGGATTGTAATTTGATTAATATTGGTTTTTTTGGTAATTACTTCACTTGGAATAGGGGTCACTTATGGCAATGTTTGGATAGTGTGATCTTTAATGATTAATAACTTTGTTCTTTTAGATCTATTTACGTGTAGTACCTTAGCAGAACTCTTTCTGATCATTCTCCTTTCCTTATTAGCCTTAATTAGGAATTATATTGAAGGCGTTTACTTCTCTATTATTCTAATTCATTATATTAATGGATATTTTAACTCTTTTCATGGTTTAAGATTAGGTGATCTTATTTCTCCTGCTCTCTTTATTATTGCGACTGAATTCTTATCTAGGGGCCTTACAATTCTTTTTGAGAATACTCCTAATCTTTATTTTAGAATGTTGGGTGGTTTCCCATATCTCATTTATGCTTTGCTAATGATTTTATTATTTTTAATAATGCTTCTGTTAATAAGATACATAAACTTATGAATTTTTTCTTTCAATTTGAAAGGGTTAGTGGCTTATCTCTTAAGAAAAAGAAAAGTTGTTTTATTGCTTCTAAGAGAATTACCAATGACTATATTATAGCCATTAAAGATTTAACTAGTTTTATGCATGGCCAATTATCTGTTAAGTATCTTAGTGTTCCTCTTTTTAAAGGTAGAAAGAAGACCTTTCTTTTTTATGATCTTATTTCCTCTATTCAGAATAAACTTTTATCTTAGGATTCTAATTTTTTTAGTTTTGGTGGTAGAGTTACTCTTATCAAATGTGTTCTTTGCTCTTTACTAGTGTATAGTTTTCAAATTGTTTTTCCAACTCAAAAAGTAAAGTAAGATGACAGAATAAGTAGCCAAAACCTTGTCTTTAACATTCTGAATAATTCTATGATGGTTCATAGTAACTCATAAAAAAGATAATTATGTTGCAATCCATGACCCCTAGACTAAGATTTTGATGATCGCAAATAATGTTGATTGAATTATTTATCATTTAATGTTTTTTATTTCTTCTCTTATCTACAAGTACTAACATTTTAGGGAGATCATAAATTACTCAAGACAACAGGAAGACTCAAGACTGAGAAGAGTAGGATTTGGAGTCTATAACCCTATAATTTTTCTTTTATTATTATTATTATTATTTTCTTGAGTCTAGCCACAGATTGTATGCAAAATTGAGCAACCATACAAACAAATAGGGGGAGAGGATTTTAAAATGAAGAAATTTTTTTATGTCGATCATATTGTATGAGTTTCAATCATACTGTACAATCCCCTATGTCTCAACAGCTGTCTATAAACAAATCATACTGTACTACATATACCTTACTATATGATGTCTTTCTAATTAGAAACTCTAGCTCTAGATTAATTTATATAAGTTCTTAATTCAAAAATTTTGAACTGATTATACTGTATGATCATGTCGTACAGTATGAGCTATTGAATACTTACTTAAATTAACCCCCATGATTAGTCAATTAAATCAAGGATTAATTACTAATTTGTGATTGTACAATACGATATGGTTTGTACTATATGAATATTTGGGCTATTTTTGATCATACTGATCATCGTACTGAACGAACCCTTGATTTTTGTGCTAATCATACTAGATGATGTGAACATCATATTGGACAATGTAAAGGATTTAACATATCATACTGTATGAAGTGGGTTATAACATACGATATATAGAGCAGATTTATCATCATCCCAACATTCATCCTATACGAGCAGAAGGAATTTAATATATCATACTGGATGATTTTATATTATACTGTACAATATTATTCAGAAAAATTGCCTTGTTCGTACTGCTTCATACCAGGATGAAAGAGATTTTGAACTGATCAGATTATAAGATCTTGGATCATACTGTACAAATAGAAAAGACTATATTAAAAATTTAGGGTTCCTTGGAGCCTGATTTTAAAAATCTAATTTTTTATCTTTTGAAAGAATGTGTGAGAGAGGAACGTGACTAGAGGGTGATTTCCTGAGAGAGTGCTTTATGAGAAGATTTTGGGTTTGTGAGAGGAAGGTGAAGGTGGGCATCGTGAGGGAGAAGGAGTGTGAGGGAGATCACAATGATGCTCCAATCTTGCGGCACGTTGCTCCTCTTATGGCCCAAGAAGATCTTTTGGCAAGCTTTCTAAGGGAGAGATCCTTCAAGGTTAGTGTTGTCTAAGGTACTATGCCATATCCAGGAGGGAGAAAAATGAGAAGGTTTGCTACCGTCACCAGGAGGGTGACATAGCGTCTGGTACTCCACCATGCCAGGAAGGTGCAAGTGAGGTTTGTAAAGGCTTCTGCATCTTGCTGTATGGGCAAATGGAGAATTATTGTTTAGCAATGAAATTTCAGGGGTGGAGGACTCCGTGGAAGAGACGTAGGCTAAGTGACCGAACCACTATAAATTTTTTATTGTGATTTTTCCCTTACCGCACTTTATTTATGTTTTGCTTTTTAACTTTTGTTAAAATTACCTGGTGAAAATCATTATCTAAATCTTAGTTGAGCAAGTTAAAAATTTTCCACATATTATTGCAATCATGTTTTAAGAATTTGCTTCCACTTTAATTTAATTTTCCTGTTTAAATTTTTAAAACATAAAAAAATCAGAACTCCTATTTAGGATTGTTATTTTAATGAAAAAAATTTCTAATTCACTCCCCCTCTTAGTGCATCTAGAACTTTCTATTGGTATTAGAGCGGGGTTTCAAAAATAGCTTTTTACAAAACCTTAAAAAAATTGACCATGGATCATTTTGGTAATCATAATACTGCGGAGGATTTTTCTTTAACCTGTCCACCATGTTTGATAATATTTTGTTTGATTTATGGAAAATTAGAATGTCTACTTTTTTATAGTCTATAGTTTATCATATGTGGATGTTGTTTCAAGAAGGAAACATTACACTATTTAAACTTGTGATTGGCATGAAAGCTCATGAACCTTTTAGTGAATGGAGCAATGAGCATAGAGATCTAACATAATTAAATCCAAAGTGCTTAAATTGTTTCTTTTGTGCATTAAAATCTGAAGACTACATGAGAGTATTTACCTGTGCTACTGGTAAGGAGATTTGGGATAGACTTTGTATCACATACAAAGGAACTAATGAGGTTAAATAGTCTTCACTTATCATTTTATTGCATGATTTCAAACTTTTTTGTATGAAACCTAACGATATTATATCTGACATGTACAGTAAGGTCTCCCAAATTGTGACATCCTTGCATGCATTAGGTAGAGAAATTTCTAATTCTAAAAAATTTAATAAGATTCTTAGATGCATACTGAGTTCCTATGATGCTAAAATTACTACAATTACTGAATCCAAGGATTTAAACATTTATTCTATTGAAAATTTTCTTTGGTTACTCATTACGTACGAGCAAGGAGTGAGTCAAAGGCAAAATGATGTAGGAGAAAGTAGAAGGAGAAGATGGTGTCATTGAAGGAAAATAACTTGGAAAGTGAAAGTTCTATAGCAGAGGAAGAAGATGACATAGCCTTGATGACCTGACAGTTTAAGAATTTTTGAAAAAGATAACAAAGGCATCATCATAATAACTAGAACAAAGGTAAAAGCTCAAGAAATAACAATGTTTCATCTGACATAATTTATTTTGAGTGCAGAAAACAAGTTCACCTCTGAGTTGATAGCCCAAACATAAAGAGTTAACCAACTTATGAAAAAGGCGAAGAGAAAGCAAAATATAAGAAAGGGAATGTGAAGACACAAAAGGAATTTTTGGCCGACTCTACCTCAGAATCGTCAGAAGAAGAAGCTAAGGAGGTAATAAATTAGTGTATAATGGCTAACGATAATCTTAATCAATTGAGTCAAGATGAGGTATGTCAACTTTCATATGAAGATTTGTTGGTTATTTCTTAGAAAATCTATGACTCGTATAGAAAGTTAAAGAAATTACATGTTAGTCTTAATATTGAGTTTAGTAATTTACAAACTAAGCATGCTAACTTAGTTAAAGAAAAATATTAATTAAATAGAGATCATAAGTCCCTGCTTGATGAGTTTGATGCATTAAACAAGAAGCATATTGAATTAACTGATGCACACGAATCCTTAAAAACATCGCATATTGAATTAGAAATGAAGTAGAAGAGATTAGAGGAACTTTTAAGATAGATATCAATGAACATTGTTTAAACTTTAAAAATGCAAATCTTAAACATGCAAATAAATTTTTACAAGTTAAGATAAAGGCTTTGAATGAAAATAAAAAATCACCTTCACTTGAAGAGTTTTGCAATCCATCACAATAGTATGTCATTCAGACCTAGGAAGAGGCATCACCACCAACATAGGTTAGTGAACCCTTTTCCTGGTGTTAGGTGCTTTTCTTGTGGCATTCTAGATCACATAGCCCACACTTACACGAATCACCATAAAACACACATAGTGTGGACCTATATTGCATACATCACAGCATATCATGCATACATCTAATTCATGCAAGCATAAGGAGGAACCCAAACTCAATTGAGTTCCCAAATCTAACCATTGAATGTCTTTATAGGGGTGCTCTCACAAAAGACCTAGTGGGAGCATGTGGTATATGGACAGTGGCTACTCGAGACAAATGACCTGAGATATGAAGAAGTTTATAATTCTAAAGACTAGGACCAAAGGAAAAGTAACATTAGGAGACAACATCGATAGAAAAGTGGTGGGTTCAAGTATGGTTGTAAATGCTAAGAATTTTTTAATTGAGAATGTTTTATTAGTTGATGGTTTAAAGCATAATTATTAAGTATTAGTCAATTGTGTGACAAATGTTTTGACATAAAATTTCTTTCTAATAAATGCCAGATTAGTTTGAATAACAAACTTGTATTAGAAGAAAAATTAATTAATAATGTTTATGTGTTAGATCTTGATTGCACTAAAAATTCAAATTCACTTTGTTTAAAAATGATAATTAATGAGTCGTGGCTATGGCATAGGAAACTATGCCATGCTAGTATGAATATACTTAGAAATATCACCCAGAAAAACCTAGTAAGAGGGGTACCTAAGAACCATCTATGTAATGTCTGCTAACTAGGAAAACAAATAAAATCCTCTTTTCATTCAATCAAGGAGCTGATTACATCTAGGCCACTAGAAATCCTTTCTATGGACTTATTTAGACACATTAATATAGCTAGCCTAAGTGGAAAGAATAATTATTTTATAATTATAGATGACTTCACTAGATTCACTTGAGTAAGATTCTTAGCATATAAAAGTGAGTTGTTTGAGGAATTTCTGAATTTCTCCACTTAAATTCAATGAAAATTAGGATGCAAAATCTCAATAATTCATAGCGATCATGGTGGAGAGTTTCAAAATGAAATATTTGAATCATTCTGTCAAGAGATAGGAATATAGCATAATTTCTCATCCCCTAGAACTACTCAACAAAAAATAATAGTATGAAGAAACAATAGAACCTTGGTAAACTTGTATGTCTTTGGTTGCAAGTGTTTTATCTTAATTATGGAAAATTTCCCTTATGAAAATTTGATCCTAAGTCTGATGAGGGTGTCTTCTTAAGTTATTCATCTATATGTAAGGCCTATAGAATCTTTAATAAGAGAACCTTAATAGTATAAAAGTCCAACCATATAGTTTTGATGAATCGGATAAGCCCTTTAAATCTAAAATTGAAGAAGATGAAGTAGAGGTAATTCAGAGAGTAGAAACTAAGATTATATGAGAAAGGATAGAACCTCAGGAAGACTTTCTTAGAGAATGGATATATTCTTCTAGTCATCCTAAAGAATTAATTTTAGGAGACCCATCGGAAGGTAAGAGAACTAGACACAGACTTAGGAAGGAGGTTAGTCATTTCGTATTCATCTCTATGATAGAACCCGTAAATATAGATCAAGCTTTAGGATATGAATTCTGGATACTAGCAATACAAGAGGAATTAAGCAAATTCATCAAGAATGATGCTTGGGAAATAGTCAAGAGACCTAAAGAGCAAAGTGTAGTTGGAACAAAATGAGTCTTTAAAAATAAGGTGAATGACTCAGGAACTATAGTAAAAAAAGGCTAGACTAGTAGCTAAGGGGCATAACAATAAAAGGGATAGACTTTGAAGAAACCATTCCCCAATAGCTAGACTAGAATCCATAAGGGTGCTCTTAGACTTTGCTTGCTTCAAAAGTTTTAAACTATATCAAATGGATGTAAAGTGTTCTTTTCTGAATGGGGCAATCAGAGAGGATGTCAATATAGATAAACCCCCCAGATTTGAGAGTTCAAAATTTCAAAACAATGTATTCAAATTAAAAAAGGCATTGTATGGATTAAAACAAGCACTTATAGCCTGGTACGAAAGACTTAGCTCATTCTTACTAGATAGAGATTTTGTTAGGGGAAGTGTGGATACCACACATTTTTATAAAGGCAAAAGATGAAATTCTCATTTTTCAGATTTACATAGATGACATTTTAATTAGATCTTCAAAGAAAACATTATGTGATGAATTTTCAAAGTAATGCGTAATGAGTTTGAAATGAGCATGATGGGAGAGCCTAATTATTTTCTTGACTTTAGTGTAAAATAAATGGAAAATGGAACATTTCTTAGCCAAACAAAATATATATTAAGGATATTTTGAAGAAAGAGAGAGAGGGAGAGAGAGAGGATCTTGTGAGGGGGAGCTTGTGAGGGGATTCACAAGGGTTGCTTCAAGGATCGCTCTGCTTCTTCTTCGTCTAGAGTTTCTCGTCCGTGGAAGGGTCGGTAAAGGTAAGGAGTCTGCTTTTGGTTGTGGTTCTCTGCCAGCTTCAGGAGGAAGCAAAAGGAGATAGGTTATCTGCCTTGCCGGGGTGGCAAGAAGGAGGTTCGTTGTAAAGGCTTCTCCGCCTAGCTGTGGGGGCTAAAGGAGAGTCACGATTGTAGTGCAATACTCGGAGGGCACCTCCGGGGAGTGGATGTAGGTCGAGTTGACCGAACCACTATAAATTTCTGTATTCTTGTTTCTTGCTTCCGTAGTTTTGAATTTCCGCATTTATTTTTCTCGTGGTGTGATTTTGGTTGATGTGTTTTTTGTTCTTTGTGAAAAGAAATTTTTTAAAATACCAATTCACCCCTTTCTTGGTTAGCTTGGGCCAGTTCTATAGGGCTTAACATCCCTAACAAACTTTCAAGTGGTATCGAAGCGGGTTTCATAAAAACTGAGTATGAAAACTTTTTGAATTTTGATCCATGGCTAACCTTGGGAATCATAACACTACGGAAGGTTATTTAATTACACGACCTCACTTGTTTGACAACTTACCCTTTGATTTCTGGAAAACCCGCATGTCAATGTTTTTACAATCTACTGATTATCGCATGTGGATGATTATCAAAGAAGGTTACTCTCCACCTTCTCATGAAATTAATGGTGTTAAAACTGAGGTTGCTTTTACTGAATGGACTTTCGATGAATGAGATTTAGCTCAATTGAATGCAAAATATTTGAACTATTTTTTCTATGCTTTAAAATCTGAGGATTATATACGTGTCTCCACTTGCAAAACTGGTAAAGAAATTTGGAATAAATTTTGCATCACCTATGAAGGCACTAATGAGGTTAAACAATCCCGGTTGAATATTCTCTTACATGATTATGAACTTTTTCGTATGAAACCTCATGAATCTGTTTCTGACATGTACACTAGGTTTACTTAGATAATCACTTCACTGCATGCATTAGGAAAAGAACTTTCTAACTATAAAAAAGTAAATAAGATTTTGAGATGCTTGCCTTCGTCATACAATGCTAAAGTTACTTCAATCACCGAATCTAAGGATTTGAACACTAATTCTATTGATAACTTACTTGGCTCACTCATTGCTTACGAGCAAGGGGTAAATCAAAGAAATCTTGATGCAGATGAGAAGAAGAAGGAGAAAACAGTTGCATTGAAGGCGCACAAATTAGATTCTGAATCTTCTGGGTCTGAAAGCGATGAAGTTGCCTTCATCACAAGGCAATTCAAAAGCTTTCTAAGGAAAAAACAAAAGCAATATTGGAGAAAAGGTAGGGATCATAAAAATTATAAAGGATCTTCTGATATTATTTGCTATGAATACAGAAAACCAGGACACGTGAGAACTGATTGCCCTACACTTAAAGATCATTCAAGCAAAGGAAAGGGTGAGGAGAAACCTAAGCAAAGAAATGACAAGATGAGAGTACAAAAAGCATTTTGGGAAGATTTGGCATCAGACTCAACGGAGATAGAACCAGAAGATGAGACATCAAAATTGTGCTTGATGGCAGACGACAATCCTGATCAAGAAGAGGTATGTGAACTTTTCTACGATCAACTTCTTGAAGTTTTAGAAAAAATTCATGCATCATATAGGAAATTAATGGAAACACATGCTAGCTTGAAATTAGAATTTGTAAATCTACAAAAAGAGCATGAAATTTTGATTAAAGACCATCAAATGATTGATTCAAATCATATGACTTTACTTGATGAATTTGATGAGTTAAATAAACATAATTGTAAACTAGTTGAAAAGCATGATGCATTAAAAGTTTCACACACATCACTTGAATCTGATTTTAAGAAATCTAAGGAGAGGGAGAAAAATTTGAGGATTAAAAATGAAGTCTTAAAGAGCACTAGTTTGAAGATTCAAAATGAATTAGAAGCATGTAAGAAAACTAGGATGACACCCACTTTTGATCAATTGCCAAAACCTAGGAAGAGGCATTATAACTCAAACAACTTAAGAAATCCCTTTCCTGGAGTTAGATGTTTTTCATGTGGCATGCTAGGACACATCTCACACACTTGCACAGTTCACCATAGTACACATTGGGTGTGGAGACCTAAGGTGCATGATCCACAGCATATCACACATGCATTGCATTCTACTCTTCATAAGATGGAACCCAAACCTGCTTGGGTTCCTAAATCTAACAATTGGTAATTTTGCAGGAGGGCTCTCACAAAAGGCCTTGTGAGAGTATGTGGTACCTGGACAGTGGATGCTCTCGACATATGACTAGTGATGTCAATCATTTTGTGGTACTAGAGTCCAGGAAAGGAGGCAAGGTTACTGCTGGAGACAACACCACCAAGAAGGTGGTAGGCGTAGGTATAATTAGTAATTCCAAGAACCTTATGATTGAAAATGTTTTGCTTGTAGATGGATTGAAGCACAACTTTCTCAGCAACAGTCAATTCTGTGACAAAGGCTTCATCGTGAAATTGTTTGCAAATTCATGCATTGTAAGTTTAAGTAACAACACTATTTTGCAGGGAAAGAGGATCAACAACGTCTACATGCTTGATTTATATAACATTGAATGTGCTGCTTCATTTTGCTTAAAAAACTGTGATTGATGATTCTTGGTTGTGGCACCGGAGACTTTGTCATGCAAGTATGAAAACCCTTAGGAAAGTGACCCAAAATGACCTAGTTAGAGGTATCCCCAAACTTAAGTTTTTAAAAGACCACCTTTGTGATGCCTATCAACTAGGAAAGCAAGTCCACTCCACCTTTCACCCCATTAAGGACATTAACACCTCTAGACCTTTAGAAGTCCATCACATGGATTTGTTTGGACCCATTAGCACTGCCAGTCTGGGAGGGAAAGTCTATGGTTTTGTGATTGTTGATGACTACTCGAGGTTCACTTGGACTAGATTTCTTTCACATAAAAATGAGTCTTTTAAGGATTTTAAAACTTTTTCTACTTGGATTCAGAAAAAAGCTAGGTTATGAAATTTTGATCATCTATAGTGATCATGGGGGAGAGTTTGAGAAAGAAAAAATTGGAGATTTTTGTGAGTATAAGAGGATTAGCCATAATTTTTCAGCTCCTAGGACCCCTCAGCAGAATGGGGTAGCTGAAAGGAAGAACCGGACCTTGATGGAAGCCGCTAGAGCCATGCTTGCTGAGTATTCACTTCCAAAATACTTTTGGGCTGAAGTGGTTAACACAGCTTGTTATGTGTTGAATAGGGTGAATGTTAGAGCCAAATTAGATAAGATACCCTATGAGATCCTTAAGGGTAGGACACTCAATCTTTCCCACCTTCATGTCTTTAGTTGTAAGGATTTCATTCACAACAATGGGAAGTCTCACTTTGGAAAATTTGATCCTAAATCTGATGAAGGAGTATTCTTGGGATATTCTAGTGTTGGAAAGTCTTTTAGGGTGGTTAACAAGAGAACTTTGATGGTGGAAGAGACAACCCATGTAGTATTTGATGAGTCTGATCCAAAATAACATGGAGTAGAAGATGACGATGTTGGACAGATTACAAGTAGAGTAGAAAATTTGGGGAAGGGGATAGAACACCAAAGTAATGAAGGATTAGGTGAAGTCACCCAAGGAGTAAAAAATTTTAATTTGGATGAAAGGGTTGGACCTTCACACACTTTGCCTAGAGATTGGAGATACTCTACAAGTCACCCCAAGGATTTGATCTTAGGAGACCTTTTTAGTGGAGTTAAGACTAGACATGGACTTAGGAAGGAGGTGAACCACTCTGCCTTTATCTCAATGACCGAACCCACCACCATTAACCAAGCCCTTACTGATGAGTTTTAGATTTTACCAATGCAAGAAGAATTGAATCAATTTGTTAGGAATGATGTTTAGGAGCTTGTAGAAAGACCTAAGGGACAAAGTGTTGTTGGGACAAAGTGGGTCTTTAAGAATAAGGTGAATGATTCAGGAGTGGTGGTTAGGAATAAATCAAGATTGGTGGCTAAGGGGTACAATCAAATAGAAGGGATAGACTTTGAGGAGACGTTTTCCCCTGTAACTAGATTAGAAGCCATTAGAGTGCTATTAGCCTTTGCCTGTTATAAAGGATTTAAGCTTTTTCAAATGGATGTCAAGAGTGCCTTTTTAAATGGGGAAATAAAAGAAGATGTGTTTGTAGAACAACCCCCAAGTTTTGAGAGTTCGTAATTTTCAAATCATGTTTTTAAATTAAAAAAGGCTTTGTATGGTTTAAAGCAGGCACCAAGAGCTTGGTATGAGAGGCTTAACACATTCTTACTAGAGAGGGAGTTTTTCAAGGGGAGCGTAGACACCACCCTTTTTCTTAGAAGAGTTGGAGATGATTTACTCATTTTTCAGATTTATGTGGATGATATACTCTTTGGATCTTCTAATAAGAAATTATGTGATGATTTTTCTAAGACAATGAGTAGAGAGTTTGAGATGAGTTTGATGGGAGAGCTGTCTTACTTTTTGGGGTTTAGCATAAAACAATTGGAGGATGGAACCATTTTAAATCAAACAAAATATATAAAGGACATTTTGAAGAAATATGAGATGGACAAAGCTAAGCTAATTAACACTCCCATGACTTCTAGTGCTCCATTGGATAAGGACCCAAGTGGTAAGTCTGTTGATCAGAAGAAGTATAGAGGCATGATTGGATCCTTTACATGACTGCGAGCCGACCTGATATCAATTTTAGTGTTTGCCTTTGTGCTAGATTTCAAGCTGACCCTAAGGAGTCCCACATGACTGCTGTTAAGAAAATTTTTAGATACATTTTGGGGACACAAGGCTTAGGGATTTGGTACCCTAGACACAACACTTCTTTTAAGATTATTGGATTTTCTGACTCTGATTTTGCAGGATGCATGGGGGATAGAAAAAGCAGTTTAGGAACTTGTCAATTCATTAGACAATCTTTGGTCTCTTGGTCTAGTAGGAAGCAAAACTCTGTTGCACTTTCCACTACTGAAGCTGAGTACATCGCCCTTGGAAGTTGTGTGGCCCAAGTCCTTTGTTTGAAACAACAGGTATTGGATTTAGGATTACATGTAGGCACCATCTCAATCTTTTGTGACAACACTAGTGCCATATGCATCTCTAAGAATCCTATCCAACATTCAAGGACTAAGCACATTGACATTAGGCATCACTTCATTAGAGATCATGTGACTAAGGGAGACATTGAGTTACACCATGTGACAACTGAAAATCAATTAGCTGACATCTTTACTAAACCACTGGCCTTTGACACTTTCAGTTCCTTAAGGACCAGATTGGGTGTGATTGACATAAATGCATGAAACTTGATCTTTTAGTTACTTTCTTTTGCTTTTGTTTTTTATTTTCTCTTAGTTTTTGGTGTGTTTTAATTTTCTTTTGTTTCCTTTTACTTAGTCTTCAAAATCATCGCTAAAATGGTATTATATTCCTTGTCCTTGCTTTTAAAAATTTGTAGTCAATGTGATTTTCATCTCCTAATCTCTTAGATGGTAAAAATATTTTGTGATTGTGTCACTTTCTCTAACCTATTTTAGTGGCATAGTTTTCTTTTCTAATCAAAAATCTATCTCAAATTTATGATTGTTTATGAAATTGAGATCTTTTCTTAAGCATGCTTAAGCAAATTTATCTTATATTTATAATGTTTAAAGTCTTTTTGTCACATCAAGATCCCTTGTTATCCTTGTCTTTGATTATTGATTCTATTTGTGGTAATTCTTCCCTATGTTAGAGAGAGAGCTCCTATTCTCTAATATCTGAGAAGATATATTCACAACTAAGAATTTTTTTAGGAGGTTATAAAAGAGAATGTAGCTTGCAAAAAAAAATTTTTTTTTTGGCCAATGATGCCAACAAAAGAAGCACATTGACGCCAAGTTGAAAAATATACACAAAAGTGTATCGAAAATACAAAAGATGCGCAAAGTGCCACTCAAATTGACAAGAGGCATAAAATGAGCCCACTCAAAACCAAGCTATTTTCTCTTTCTAAATCTTTTAGAACTTAGAAGTTTTGGTTCTCAAAGGCTTGATTTCGATTGTTTTGCGATTGTGACAAATTTACTTTGGTTCATTATTTTATAAAGATAGTTTTTTCTTAAGCCAATTGATGGATGGATTCTTTTTCTCATATCCAATTAATTCTTTGAGTTAGGTCATTGATTTCAAAAGACGATTTTACCCAAAGAAAACGTCTGAGCTAAGGGTAACCATGATCGGATATTCTACTATTCTATGGAATGTTGAGATGGTTAACTCATTAACTCACAAGTTTTTAAATCAATCACATGGAATACGACATCATTTTCATGCCTTGGTTTAAAAAAAAAATTGCTATTGTTCTTTTATTTTCCCTCCTCCTTTTTGATATATCAAAAGGGGGAGAAGTTTATGATGCTCTTTTTACTTGTCGATCCCGTACTTATACTACTAATTATTTTTGTAGTATTTTGCCATCATTAAAAAGGGGGAGATTACTGCAAATCTAATTTTATGACTTATGTTTTAATGATTGACAAACACTATTGATCTTCTTGGACTACTTGTTTCTTCTAACTTTTCAAGAATCGAAGATCGGACGAACATACGAAGCAAGTTCAAGATTGCGTAGGTGTAGGGTAGTGTCCGTCTGTACTTTGTTTTTATCTTCTTGAGTCTATTTGTAATGGTCAAAGAGACTGATGCTAAGTAACCCTACACACACACACTTGAGAGAATTAGAATTTCTGTTTTTACTCATATCGGTTAGGACGGTATTTACATCGTCCTGGACGATCAAGCTTAAAATAGAAAGCCTAATTAAGGATTCTTAATTAAGGCAGCCGACATTAACCGATCGTCTTGGATGATACGTGAATCGGCCAGGATGATAAGCTCAAAACAGAAAGAAGTTGCCGCCATAGACAATTAAGGTATACTGTATTTTTAATTAATCGGCCTGGAAGATATTTACAAATTATGCCTTAATTGATCAGGAAATCAAGGGAGTAATTAAGGATGATTGATACGATCATATCGTCCTGGACGATCGCAGGATCGGCCAGGATGATCTATTCAAAAACCTTAGTTATTTCAGGACGATAAATATCGGCCAGCATAAATTCAGGGAGACACTCTGGACGATTTTCCTCTGATTTGAACTGATCGGCCGGGACGATCGTGAGATCATCCTGGATGATCAAGCCAATTTTAAATCGTCTAGTTTGCATTCAGGGCGATGCTCTGGCCGATCTTCTGAGATTTGTACTGATCGGCCAAGTTGATGTCCTTATCCGCCTGGACGATATTGTCGGCAACTTGCAATTAATAAGCTCCTTTGAAGCTTTTCAATTTAAGAGCTCTTGTTCAACATTTTGAAAAACCTTTGTGCTGCTGCCTTGACCTGAGAAGGCCTTGAGGAGAGAAAGAGAGAGAGGGAGAGAGAGAGGATCTTGTGAGGGGGAGCTTGTGAGGGGATTCACAAGGGTTGCTTCAAGGATCGCTCTGCTTCTTCTTCGTCTAGAGTTTCTCGTCCGTGGAAGGGTCGATAGAGGTAAGGAGTCAGCTTTTGGTTGTGGTTCTCTGTAAGCTGCAGGAGGAAGCAAAAGGAGATAGGTTCTCTGCCTTGCCGGGGTGGCAAAAGGAGGTTCGTTGTAAAGGCTTCTCCACCTAGCTGTGGGGACTAAAGGAGAGTCACGATTGTAGTGCAATACTCGGAGGGCGCCTCCGGGGAGTGGATGTAGGTCGAGTTGACCGAACTACTATAAATTTCTGTGTTCTTGTTTCTTGCTTCCACACTTTTAAATTTTCGCATTTATTTTTCTTGTGGTGAGATTTTGGTTGATGTGTTTTTTGTTCTTTGTGAAAAGAAATTTTTTAAAATACCAATTCACCCCCCCCCCCCTCTTGGTTAGCTTGGGCCAATTCTATAGGGCTTAACATCCCTAACAAACTTTCACTCCAGACCTTTAGAAGTCCTTCTCAAGGATTTGTTTGGACCCATGAACACTGTCAGCTTGGGAGGGAAAGTCTATGGTTTGGTGATTGTTGGTAACTACTTGAGCTTCACTTGGACTAGATTTCTTTCACATAAACATTATCCTTTTGAGGAGTTTAGAACATTTTCTACTTAGAATCAGAAAAAAGCTAGGTTGTGAGATCTTGACCATCCACAGTGACCATAGGGGAGAGTTTGAGAATGAAAGATTTAGAGATTTTTGTGAGGACAAGAGGATTAGCCACAACTTCTCAGCTCCTAGGATCCCTCAGCAGAACGGGGTAGCTGAAAGGAAGAACCGAACCTTGTTGGAACTGCTAGAGCCATGCTTGCTGAGTATTCACTTCCAAAATACTTTTGGGCTGAAGCAGTTAACACAGCTTGTTATGTGTTGAATAGGGTGAATGTTAGAGCCAAACTAGATATGACACCCTATGATATCCTTAAGGGTAGGACACTCAATCTTTCCCACCTTCATGTCTTTGGTTGTAAGTTTTTCATTCACAACAATGGGAAGTCTCACTTGGGAAAATTTGATCCTAAATCTGATGAAGGAGTGTTCTTGTGATATTCTAGTATTGGGAAGTCTTTTAAGGTGTTTAACAAGAGGACTTTGCAGGTGGAAGAGACTACACATGTAATATTTGATGAGTCTGATCCTAAAAAGCCTGGAGTTGAGGATGATGATGATGTTAGAGAGATTACCACTGGAGTAGAAAATTTGGAAAAGGGAGTTGGTCACCAAAACATTGAAGGAGTAGGAGATGTCACCCAAGGAGTAGAAAATATAGATCTGGAGGAAAGGGTTGGACCGTCTCTCACCTTGCCTAGAGATTAGAGATACTCTACAAGTCACCCGAAGGATTTGATCTTAGGAGACCCTTCTGATGGAGTTAGGACTAGACATGGACTTAGGAAGGAGGTGAACAACTCTATCTTTATCTCAATGACTTAACCCACCAACATAAACCAAGCCCTTACTGACGAGTTTTGGATTTTAGCCATGCAAGAGGAGTTGAATCAATTTGTTAGGAATGATGTTTGGGAGCTTGTAGAAAGGCCTAAGGGACAAAGTGTAGTTGGAATAAAGTGGCTCTTTAAGAATATGTTGAATGATTATGGAGTGGTGGTTAGGAATAAACAAGATTAGTAGCTAAGGGGTATAACCAAATAGAAGGGACAGACTTTGAGGAGACTTTTTCCCCTGTAACTAGATTAGAAGCCGTTAGAGTGCTATTAGCCTTTGCATGCTATAAAGGATTTAAGCTTTTTAAAATGGATGTTAAGAGTGCCTTTTTAAATAGGGAAATAAAAGAGGATGTATTTGTAGAACAACCCCCAGGTTTTGAGAGTTCCCAATGTCCAAATCATGTTTTTAAATTAAAAAAGGATTTGTATGGGTTAAAGCAGGCACCAAGAGCTTGGTATGAGAGGCTTAGTACATTTTTATTATAAAGGAAGTTTGTTAAGAGGAGCATAGACACAACCCTTTTTCTTAGGAAAGTTGGAGAAGATTTGCTTATTGTTCAGATTTATGTGGATGATATACTTTTTGGATTTTCTAATAAAAAACTTTGTGATGAGTTCTATAAAACAATGAGTAGAGAGTTTGAGATGGGTTTGATGGGAGAGTTGTCGTACTTTTTGGGGTTTAGCATAAAACAATTGGATGATGGAACCTTTCTAAATCAAACAAAATACATTAAGGACATTTTGAATAAGTAAGATATGGATAAAGCTAAGCCAATTAATACTCCCATGACTTCTAGTGTTCTGTTGGATAAGGACCCAAGTGGTAAGTCTGTTGATCAGAAGAAGTACAAAGTCATGATTGGATCCTTACTTTACCTAACTGCTAGTCGACCTGATATTATATTTAGTGTTTGCCTTTGTGCTAGGTTTCAAGCTGAACCCAAAGAGTCCCACCTGACTGCAGTTAAGAGAATTTTTAGATACCTTTTAGGGATACAAAACTTATGGATTTGGTATCCGAGGCACAACACTTCTTTTGAGATTATTGGATTTTCTGACTCTGATTTTGCAGGATGCAAGGTGGATAGAAAAAGTACTTCAGGAACTTGTCAATTATAGGACAATCTTTGGTCTCATTGTCTAGTAGAATACGAAACTCTATTGCACTTTCCACTACTGAAGCTGAGTACATTGCTCTTGGAAATTGTGTGGCCCAAGTCTATTAGTTGAAACAACAGGTATTGGATTTAGGATTACCTGTATGCACTATCTCAATCTTTTATGCTAACACTGGTGTCATATGCATATCTAAGAATCCTATCCAACATTCAAGAACTAAATACATTGACATTAGGCATCACTTTATTAGAGATCATGTGACTAAGGGAGACATTGTGTTACACCATGTGACAGCTGAAAATTAATTAGCTGACATCTTTACTAAACCACTGGCCTTCGACACTTTCAGCTCTTTAAGGACCAGATTGGGTGTGATTGACATAAATGAATGAACTTGATCTTTTACTCGCTTTCTTTTGCTTTTAATTCTTTTATATTTCTTTTATTTGCTTTTCCTTTTCTTTCTTTTCTTCTTTTTGCTTTACTTTTAGTTTTTGTTTGGATTACTTTACTTTCATTTAAAAAACAAATTTCAAAATTATCGCTGAAATGATATCGTATGCGTTGTCCTTGCTTTTGAAAATTTGTAGTCAAAGTTTTACATCTCTTAATCTATAAAATGGTAAAAATATACCGTTGATTGTGTCCCTTTCTCTAACCTATTTTAGTGGCATGGTTTTCTTTTCGAATCAAAAATCTATTTCAAATTGATATATGGAGTAAGAAATTAAGATCCTTTCTAACCTTGCTATAGTAAATCTATCTTGTATTTATAATGATCAAAATCTTTTTGTCACAACAAGATTTCTCATTACCCTTGTCATTGGTTATTGATTTTGTTTTGTTGATTATTCTTCTCTATGTAAGAGAGAGCTCCTATTCTCTAATATCTAGAAGATATACTCATAACTTAGGTTATTTTTAAAAAACTTTGGAAAGAGAATGGAGCTTACAAAAAAAAAATGGACAATGATGCCAACAAAAGATGCGCAATGACGCCAAATTAAAAAATATATACACAAAGTGTATCAAAAAATAAAAAATGCACAAAGCGCCATTCAATTGACAAGAGGCATAAAATGAGCCCACCAAAAGCAAGCACTCCTCTCATTTCAAATCTTTTAGAACTTAGAAGATTTCATGTACCAAAGGATTGATTTTGATTGTTTTGTGATTGTGACAAATTCACTTTGGTATATTATTCTATAAGATATTTTTTTTGAAACCAAGTGATGATTGGATCCTTTTTTTCTCATACCCAATTAAATTTTTGAGATTAAATCCTTGATTTCCAAAGATGATTCTACCCTAAAAGAAAGTTCGAGCTAAGGGTACCATGATCGGATATTATACTGTTTTGTGGATTTGTTTGATGTTGATTCATTAGCTCACAAATTTTTAAAATCAATCACATGGAATACTTCATCTTGTTCATGCCTTGGTTATAAAAAAAAAAAAATAATAATTTACTTTGTTTCTTCCTTTTCTCCTCCTTTTTTATATGTCAAAAGGGGGAGTAGTAGGGTTGCATGTTAGTAGGGTTACATGTTAGTAGGGTTGTATGTTTGAACTTTTATTCTGAATTTTTATTTTACACTACTATTTTTGAAATAATCGTCGTAGTGTTTGACATCATCAAAAAGGGGGATATTGTTGCAGATTTGGTTTCATGAATTATAATTTTGATGATAACAAACAATACGACTGCCTTTTCTCTATTGACTTTTTAGGACTCAAAGATCGGACGAAAACTAAAATCAGCACGAAAATCAGAATCAGCTAGGACTGGGAAGATTAGGGTTGAGTTAGTCTATAATTTTCTTTTTTTTTCCTTTCTTGAGTCAATTGTAAATTTTTAAAGTGACTTATGTTAAGTAACCCTACACACACACATGAGAGATTTAGAAATTGTGTTTTTACTCACATCATCCCGGGCGATATTTATATCGTCCTGGACGATCGAGTTCAAAATAGAACTTCTAATCAGAATTTCTTAGTTAAGGCAGCCGTAATTAACCTATCAGCATAAACGATACTTGTATCGGCTAGGATGATATGCTCAATATAGAAAGAAATAGCCGGCATTAAAAAATTTTTTTTTATATTTTTGAAAATCGGCCAAGACGATCATGAGATCGACCTGGACGATATGGAACAATTATGCCTAAATTGATCTGGCAATTAAGGAAGTAATTAAAGATGATTGATATGGTCATATTGTCCTAGATGATCACAGGATCGGTCAGGACGACATATTAAAAAACCCTTAGTTGCTCCTGGCCGATTAGGATCGGACAGCTCGAATTCAGGGCGATGCTCTAGACGATTTTCCTCTGATTTGAACTAATCGTTCCGGACGATCATGAGATTGGCTTGGATGATCAAGCCAATTTTTAATCATCCAGATCATCTTCAGGGCGATGTTCTGGCCGATCGTCTGTGTTTTGAACTAATCGTACAAGACGATATGTTTATCGTCCTAGACGATGAAGTTGGCAACTTGCAATTAATGAGCTCATTTGAAGCTCTTCTATTTAAGAGCTCTTGTTCAACGTTTTAGAGATCCTTGGCTACTGTCTTGACCTGAAAAAATCTAAAGGAGATAGAGAGATAGGGAGAGAGAGAGAGAGGATCTTGTGAAGGGGAGCTTGTGAGGGGGTTCACATGGGTTGCTCCAAGCATTGTTTCACTTCTTCTTCCCTAGAGTCTCTTGTCCTTGGAAGGGTTGGGAGAGGTAAGTTTCAGCAAGTGATCGTGGTTCTCTGCCTACTTCAGGAGGAAACAAAAGGAGTGGGGTTCTCTGCCTTGCCGGGGTGGCAAAAAGGAGGTATCTTTGTAAGGGCTTCTCTGCCTAGCTGTGGGGACAAAAGGAGAGTCACGTTGGTAGTGCAATACTTGGAGGGCTCCTCTGGGGAGTGGACATTGGTCAAGTTGATTGGACCACTGTAAACCCTTGTGTTCTTTTTACTGCTTTCACAATTTAATTTTTTGCACTTGTTTTTCCGTGGTGATTTTGGATTGGTGATATTTGTTCTTTTAGTTTTCATGAATTTTTAAAATACCAATTCACCCCCCCCCCCTCTTGGTTAGCCTTAGAACTAGTTCATAAGGCCTAACAACACTAATGAACTTTTAACTCAATGAGTTGTACTAATCATACATGACGATATCTTATCGGCCTGGATGATATTAAAAAAACCTTCTGATAGTCCCAAATCATCCTGGCTATTTGAGTTAAATGTGTATTGATCGTATAGGATGATATTTATATCATCCTAGACGATAAAGTTAGTTTATTGCAATTAAGAGCTATTTTAAAGCACTTCTATATAAGACCTCTTGTTCTACTCAAGAGAGTATCTTTTACTACTGTTCTAACCTGAGAGAGCTAAGAGGAGAGGGAGACTAAGGGAGAGAGAGAGGATCTTTTGACGGGGAGTTTGTGAGGGGTTTCACAAAGGTTGCTCTAAGCAAGGATCCGTCATCGTATTCTTTGATCGTCATCCCTAGTTCCTTGGGGGTTCTAGAGAGGTCTACTTCAGCATCTAATCAAGGTTCTCTACCTACTTTAGGAGGAAGCAAAAGGAGTTCAGTTGTCTACGTGCTTCTGGAAGAACCAAAAGGAGTTGGGTTCTCTAGCTCTCTGGGTCAGTAGAAAGGAGGTTCATAAAGGCTTCTCCGCCTTGCTGTGGGAGAAAAAGGAGAGACACTGTGTTTAGTATAATACTCGCAGGGCGCCTCCGATGTGTGGATATTGGTCGAGTTGACTGAACCACTATAAATTTTTGTGTTCTATATTACTACTTCCACTGTTTGATTTCTTTGCGGTAAACTTTGGTTTAATATTATGCTTTTGCTTAAAGATTTTTTAAAATACCAATTCACCCCCCCCCCCCTCATTATTAACGTTGGGACTAGTTCATTAGGGATTAACATCCCTATTGAACTTTTAAGTGGCATCAGGAACTTTCAAGTGGTATTAGAGCAGAGTTCATAAAAGTTAGTTTTTGAAAACTTTTGAATTTCGATCAATGGCTAACTTTGGTAATCATAATACTGCGGAAGGATATTATATTACACGACCACATTTGTTTAATAATATTTCTTTTGATTTTTGGAAAACTCGCATGTCTACTTTTTTATAATTGATTCACTATCGCATATGGATGCTTGTTATGGATGGTTAGACACCTCCGTCACGTGAAATTAATGGCATTAAAACAGAACTTCCTTTTATTGAATAGACTTTTGATGAATGGGACTTAGCGCAAATTAATGTCAAATATTTGAACTATTTTTTTCTTGTACTTTGAAATCAGAAGATTATATGCGTGTTTCTACTTGTGTAACTTGTAAAGAAATTTTGAATAAATTCTGTATTACTTATAAAGGAACCAATGAAGTTAAACAATCTAGATTGAATATTTTAATGCATGACTATAAACTTTTTTGTATGAAACCTACTGAATTAATCTTTGACATATATAATAAGTTTACTCAAATTGTCACCACATTGCATGCCTTAGGATGAGAGCTAACTAATTATGAAAGAGTAAATATGATTTTGAGATGTTTGCCTTCTTCTTTTGATGTTAAGATTACTATAATTACTTAATCTAAAGATTTGAATACTTATTCTGTTGATAACTTACTTGGATCACTCATTGCTTATGAGCAAGCGGTAAATCAAAGAAATATTGATGCAGTACCAAAAGGCGTTCTGGACAGATTCTGCTTATGACTCATCTAAGATTGAAGTTGAAGAGAAGACAACAAACTTATGCTTGATGGGTGATCATCTTGGTCAGTCTGATCAAGAAGAGGTATGTAAACCAGCCTATGATCAATTACTTGAAATTTATGAGAATATTCATGCAGCATATAGGAAACTTAAAAAAACTCATGCTAGTCTGAAATTAGAATTTTCAAATTTGCAAAAAGAGCATGAAATTTTAAGTAAAGATCACATTCAACTTGATAGGAATCACATGTCATTACTTGATGAGTTTGATGAATTGAATAAAAAACATTCTAATTTAATAATTGAGCATGATTCACTAAAAGCAAATCTCAAATAATTTGAAAATAATTAAACAACATTCCATGCATCATATAATGTTAAAAGGAAGCATCACCACCCACGTGGCATGCTAGGGCACATTTCACACACTTGCACTATTCATATTAGTACACATAGGGTGTGGAGATCCAAATTGCATGATTCATAGCATAACACACATGCATCGTATTCTACTTTTCATAAGAAGGGACCCAAACCTATTTGGGTGCCTAAATCTGACATTTGATGACATTATAGGTGAACTCTCACAAAAGGCCTCATGAGAGTATGTGGTACCTGGATAGCGGATGCTCACGACATATGACTGGAGATGCCAATTAATTCATTTTGCTGGAGACCAGGATAGGAGGCAAGGTTACTCTTGGTTAAAATAGCACCAGGAAAGTGGTGGGCTCAGCTATCATTGAAAATTCCAAGAACCTTTTGATTGAAAATTATTCGCTTGTAGACGGACTGAAACACAACTTTCTCAGCTTTAGTCAGCTTTGTGATAAAAGCTTCATCATAAAATTCTTGGTAAACACTTACATTATCAACTTAAATAACAACACTAATTTATAGGAAAAGCGGATCAACAATATTTGCATTCTTGACTTAAATAATATTGAATGTACTGCTTCATTTTACTTAAGAACTATTGATGATGATTCTTGGTTGTGACATAGGAGATTATGTCATGTTAGTATAAAAACCCTTTGGAGAGTGACCTAGAAAGACCTAATTAGAGGTGTCCTTAAGCTTAAATTATCTAAAGACCACCATTGTGATGCCTGCTAACCAGAGAAGCAAGTCCAATCCTCTTTCCACTCCATTAAAGACATTAACACCTCTAGACCTTTAGAAGTCCTTCACATGGACTTGTTTGGACCCATTAGTACTACCAGCTTTGTGGGGAAAGTTTATAGTTTTGTGATTATCGATGACTAATTGAGATTTACTTGGATTAGATTTCTGTCACATAAGAATGAGTCTTTTGATGAGTTTAGATCCTTCTTCACTTGGATTCAAAAAAAGCTAGGTTGTGAGATCTTGACCATCAATAGTGACCATGGGAAAGAATTTGAAAATGAGAGATTTAGATACTTTTATGTGGATAAGGGGATTAGTCACAACGTCTCAGCTTATAGGACTCATAGCAGAATGGGGTAGCAGAAAGGAAGAACATGACCTTAGTTGAGCCCGCTAGAGCTATGCTTGCTGAGTATTCACTTCCAAAATACTTTTAGGCTGAAGCAGTAAATAAAGTTTATTATGCGTTGAATATGGTGATTGTTAGAGCCAAACTTGATAAAACACCCTATGAGATCCATAAGGGTAGGACACCCAATCTTTCCCACCTCCATGTCTTTGATTGTAAGGTTTTCATTCATAATAATGGAAAGTCAAACTTAGGGAAATTTGATCCAAAATCTAATGAAGGAGTGTTCTTAGATTATTCAAGTGTTGGAAAATCCTTTAGGGTGTTTAATAAAGGACATTGGTGGAGGAGGAGACTACTTATGTAGTGTTTCATAAATTTGATCCTAAGGAGTCTAGAATTAAGGATGAAGATGGTGTTAGAGAGATTTCTAAAGGAGTTGAAAATTTGGAGAAGATGGTAGAGTCCCAAATCACTGAAGGAGTAGGTGAGATCACCCAAGGAGTAGAAAATTGAAATCTAAAGGAAAGGGTTGATCCTACACACACTTTGCCGAGGGATTAGAGATATTCTTTGAGTCATCCTAAAGAACTGATCTTAGGAGACCCTTCTGAAGGTGTTAGATCTCGGCATGGACTTTGAAAGGAAGTAAACCACTCTACCTTTATCTCAATGATTGAACCCACCAACATAATTAAGCCTTGTCTAATGAGTTTTGGATCTTAACCATGCAAGAGTAATTAAACTAATTAATTAGGAATGATATTTGGGAGCATGTAGAAAGACCAAAGGGACAAAATATAGTTGGAACCCATTAGAGTACTACTAGTCTTTGCATTTTATAAGGGATTTATGCTTTATTAAATGGATGTAAAGAGTGCCTTTTTAAATGGGTTAATAAAACAAGATGTATTTGTAGAACCCAAAGGTTTTGAGAGTTCCAAATTTCCAAATCATATTTTCAAATTAAAAAAGGCCTTATATGGAATAAAACAGGCACCAAGAGCTTGGTATGAGAGGCTTAGCACAATTTTACTAAAGATGGATTTTGTTAAGAGAAGTGTAGACGCCACCCTTTTTTTTGAGAAAATTAGGAGATGAGTTACTCATTATTCATATTTGTGTTGATGATATACTTTTTGGTTCTTCTGATAAAATGCTATGTTATATTTTTTCTAAAATAATTAGTAAGGAGTTTGAGATGAGTATGATGGGAGAGTTATCCTACTTTTTAGGGTTTAGCATAAGAAAATTAGATGATAGAACCTTTATAAGTCAATTAAAGTACATTAATGACATCATGAAGAAATATGTAATGGATAAAGCCAAACCAATAAAAATTTCCATGATTTCTAATATTTATATGGAAAATCTATTAATCAAAAGAAGTATAGAGGGATGATTGGATCTTTACTTTACTTGACAACTAGTCGACTTGATATAATGTTTAGTGTTTGTCTTTGTGCTAGATTTCAAACTAATTCTAAATAATCCGACCTAACTATAAATTAGAGAATTCTTTGATATCTTTTGGGGACCCAAAACTTAGGAATCTAGTATCTTTGGCACAACACTTATTTTGAGATTATTGGATATTCTGATTCTAATTTTATAGTATGTTGGCTCGATAGAAAGATCACTTCGGGAACTTACCAATTTATAGGACAATCTTTAGTCTTCTAGTCTAGTAGAAAACAAAACTCTGCTGCACTTTCCACTGCTGAAGATTAGTACATTGCCTTAGGAAATTATGTGGCCCAATTCCTTTAATTAAAGCAACAAATTCTGGATTTAGGATTACCTAAAGGCACAATTTAAATCCTTTGTGATAACACTAGTGCCATCTGCATCTCTAAGAATCCTACCAACATTCAAAGACAAAGAATATTGACATAAGGCATTATTTTATTAGAGACCATATGACCAAATGAGATATTGAGTTACACCATGTGACAACTGAGAATCAATTGGCTGACATCTTTACTAAACCATTAGCTTTTGACACTTTCGGCATCTTAAGGACCAGATTGTGTGTTATTGACATAAATCCATGAACTTGTTGTTTACTGAATTCTAAATTTTCTATTTTATTACTTTATTTTATTTTGTTTCACTTTGCTTGTTTTACTTTTTACTAGCTTTTGTTTCTCTTTTTTATTTTATTTTTGTTATTTTAGTTTTTTTAATTACTCCTAAAACGATATTTTATGCCATGATTTTTGTTTTTTGAAAATTTGTAGTAAATGTTTTACATCTCTTAATCTGTTAAAGGGAGAAAATACCGTTGATTATTTCTCTTCCTCTAACCTCATTTAGTGGTGTAATTTTCTTTTCTAAATAAAAGTTTATCTCAAATTAACAACTGGACTTTGCGATTGAGATCTTTTATATCTTGCTACAGTAATAGATCTTATATTTATAATGTTCAAAGTCTTTATATTACTTTCAAGTTTTCTTATCATCCTGTCTTGTATTTATCATATGATTTTGATTCTGTTTTGTGATTTGTTCTTCCTTATATTTGAGAGTGAGTTTTTCTTCTCTAATATCTAGAATATATACCACAACTAAGAGTATTTAAGTGTTTTGAAAAAGGATCTGACTTGCAAAAATAAAAAATAAAAAAGTGACCAATTACGTCAAATCAAAAGATGCACAATGATGCCAAATTAAGAATTATACACAAAGTGTATCAAAAATCAAAAGATGCATAAAGTGCGTCATTCAATTGACAAGAGGCATAAAATGAGCCCACCAAAAGCATGTTCTTTTCTCTTTCAAACTTTTAAAACTAAAAAAAATTCATGAGTCACTTGATATTTTTAAATGCATATTTTGAATTTTGCGATTATGACAAATTACTTTGATAAATTTTTCTATAAGATATTTTTCTGAAACCAAGTATTGCATGGATCTCTTCTTCTTATCTAATTATTTTTTCTGAGTTAGGTCTTTTATTTTCAAAAGATAATTTTTCCCTGAGAGAAGTCTGAGCTAAGGTTAACAGGATCTGATATTCTACAAGTTTATAATTTTGATGATGTTAACTCATTGTTCTTACAAGTCTTTAAAATCAATCACATGGAGACATTGTCATATTCATGCTTTGATTAAAAAATACTTTGCTTTCGTTCTTTTTTTTCCTACTTTTTCTTTTCTTTTTTTTTTTCCTCCTTTTTTGTGATGTTAAAAGGGGGAGTAGTGTTTGAGTTGTTTTTCATTAGTTTTGCTTATTTTATTATTTATCATCATCAAAAATAGCCAAATTATTGCAAATCTAATTTCAGAAGATAAATTTTTGAGGATAGCAAATACTTTTGTTTCTCTATAACTTCCTTGCCTACTAACATTTTAGGTCCACATGATCAAACTATAATTTGAACCATTTCAAAATTGGGTAGACTATGTCTGAGTCAGTTTGTAATTTTTTCCTTTTCTTGAGTCAATTATAAATAATATGGCTACTAATGCTAAGTAACCTTGCACACAAACACTTGGTGGAAAATTTTTTATTTTTTAGAGTTTTTTATTTTTGCTCACATCATCCGGGACGATCCAAAAAAAGGCCTGGATGATCAGGTAAAAATAGAAACCTTAATTAGGGCATCCTGATTAAGGAAGCCTTCAATAAGCACATTATCCTAAAATATCTATCATCAACTATGGTGATAAGCTCAAATTAGAATGAATCAGCTGCTAGATCAACTTAGGTATTTTTTATTTTTTTACATTGTCTTAGATGATGCAGTACAATTATGCCTAAATTAATCTAGTAATTAAGAAAAGCAATTAAGATTTGATTACTCGATCATATAATCCTGGACGATTGTATGATCGGTTGGGAAAATCAATTTAAAAACCTTAGTTATTCCTTGATGATCAAACATCGGCCGTCTTCTATTCGGGGTGAAGCCCCGGACAATATATACTAAATTGAACTAATCATTTGGGATTATCGTGAGATCATCCATGATGATCAAGTTACTTTTACATCATCCAGACATCCATTCAGGGTGATGTTCTGGATGATATTCAATGATTTGTACTAATTATACATGATGATATCCTATCGGCCTAAATGATATGAATAAAAACCTTTTGTTTGTCCTAAATCGTCCTTGCTAATTGAGCTAAATTTGTACTGATCATATAAGGTGATATTTATATCATCCTGGATGATAAAGTCAGTTTATTGTAATTAAGAGCTATTTCGAAGATCTTCTATATAAGACCTCTTGTTCTACTCAAGAGAATATCTTTTATTACTGTTCTGACCTGAGAGAGCCATGAGGAGAGGGAGAGAAAGGGTGAGAGAGAGGATCTTTTGAGGGGGAGTTTGTGTAGGCTTTCACAAAGGTTGCTCCAAGCAAGGATCCATCATTGTCTTCTCTGATTATCGTCCCTAGTTCCTTGGGGTTTCTAGAAATGTCAACTTTAGCAACTGATCGAGGTTCTCTGCCTTCTTCTAGAGGAAGCAAAAGGAGTTGGGTTCTCTGCCTGCTTCTATAGGAAGCAAAAGGAGTTGGGTTCTCTACCTCACCCGGGTCCATGGAAAGGAGGTTTGTAAAGGCTTCTTCATGCTATAAGAGAGAAAGAAGAGACACTGGGTTTAGTGTAATACTCAGAGGGCAACTGCGGGGAGTGGAAGAAAGACGAGTTGAAATATACCGAACCACTATAAATTTCTGTGTTTATTATTATTATTTCTGAATTTAATTTCCACACTTTGATTTTTTTGTGGTGAACTTTGGATTAAGTTTGAGCTTTTGCTTAAAGATTTTATAAAATTCCAATTCCCCTACACTCTTGGTTAGCCTTGGGACAAGTTCATTAGAGATTAATCTCTTAATTCAAATTGATCTTCTGTATATTTATATTTTGTATTGAAATTTGAAATATACAAATTTTATATTCATCCTTTATGCAATGATTTTCTTTATGTTAGTGTCTAAATTGATTCATCTTTTTGATATATACTTTTTATTATTAATGTTATATCTCTTCTTAAATTTTATGAATCATTTTTATTTACCTAATGATTTGATTTTATTTGCAATATTTATTTTAATCAGTTTCAAGGATCAATTATCAAAGGATTATCATATGACTGCTTATATTTCTGTTCTTTTTCTTCTTCTTTTTTTGTTGTTGTCAAAAAGGGGGAGAAAATATTGTTCGTATTGTATCTATGTGCTAGTTTTGTATAGTAGTACTTTTTTATATTATTGTATTATTTTTCGTATCTTCGTATCGTATCTATTTGTATTTATAAAAAAAATAGGTAAAATATAAAATTGTTGTGCAATGCCTCCATATTTTCATATGTTAATCAATTTAGGGGGAGTTTAGGAGATTCTTAGAATTTGAAATTTATACAGACAATAATTATTTTGTCAACATCAACAAGGGGTAGATTGTTAAGAGAGTTGCTATTTGTATGTTTTACATTCTTGCAACTTGTAAAGTTTTAATGATTCCAAATATTATTATTTTAAAGTTTTGTTTTTGCTCTTGTGGTTACTAATATTTCAGGATAATCAACTCCAGACTAATGAAGACTTCAAATCAAAATTCAGCATGAGATAATTTGTAAATTGAAGCTTGTAATTTCATTGCATTGAGTTTGAGATGGAGTGATTGTAATTAAGTAACTTAGCACACACACACTTGGGGAGATCTCTAAAAAATCATACTGATCGTATGGGACGAATCAGGTTCGTACGGGACTATCAAATCAGTTATCCCCTCGGAAGAGCAATGGAACGAATAGGAAGTGAGAAAATTTTTCTAAGTCCTTATCGTCCAGATGAATTTTTCTATTCGTCCCAGGACGAAATGTTCTCTGGAAAACTTTCATTCAGATAAAATCATGTTCATGTAAGGATGAAATTTTCTCTGGAATATTTTTGTCCAGACAAACATCTATTCATCCTAGGATGAAATACTCTCTAAAAAGTTTTCGTTCAGATGAAATCGTATATTCGTCCCATGTCGAAATGCTCTCTATAAAAATTTTGTCCAGACGAACTCCAATTCATCCCAGGACGAAACGCTCTTTGGAAAATTTTCGTTCAAACGAGCTCCTATTCTTCTCAGAATGAAATGCTCTCTTTAAAAATTTTGTCCATACTAACTTCTATTCGTCCCAGGACAAAAATGCTCTGTCCTTTCAAATTTTGATAACGTCCTACAGTTTGTCGAAACAGACGCATGGTATAACTGTTCGTATCAGATGAACTTAGTTCATACGGGATGATAATCAGGTATGAAGTTAGTTCGTACCAATATACATTAGGTTCGTATGCAACAAATTTAAGTAAATACATCCAAGATGATCCACGATCGTATGGGACGATCCACATGTATAGACTTGAAAATTAGCAATTTTTGGACGGTTTTCTGTGTCTTTCCAATATAAAGAACAACTAGAACTATCTCTTAATCTTTTTGCCTACTGATCTTCGTGCCAACTGAAGGGAGACTCAAGGAGAGAGTGTGAGAGAGTGTTTGAAGGAGGATTCTTATTACTGGAGCGTGAAGGATTCTCTTAGTGCTCAAAGGTAAGAATCTCTAATTGTGGTTTGTGATTACTTCACTCTTTTCTATCGTCCTTCTAGATTTCTTGTGAGAAGATCTATCGAGGACATCTGGTTCTCTACCGACACTTGGAGAGTGTGAACAGCCGAAGGGTTCTCTGCCTACAATTGGAGAGTGTGGAAGGATGAAGGGTTCTCTACCTACACTTAGAGAGTGCAAAAGGATGAAGGGTTTTTTGCTTACATTGGGACAGACTAAATGAATGAAGGGTTCCCTGCCAACACTGGGATGAGTGTAGAAGGAGGACGATTCTCTGCTGTACCGGGCAGTGGTGGAAGAGAGTTTTGTGAAGGCTTCTCCGCCTTGCTGAGGGTGCAAAAGGAGAGTCACTAGTGATATTAGTGCAATACACAGAGGGTGCCTTCAGGGAGTGGATTTAGGTCATTTTTGGCGAACCACTCTAAATCTTGTGTCTTTTTATTTTCTACTACCTTTTATTTTATTTTTTAACTTGTGGTTGAAAATTATTTTCTACAAAATTCATTAAAGTAAATTTTTGGTATAAAATTTTAAAAGAGGGAAAATTTTTAATTACCAATTCACCCCGCTTTTCTTGGTTAGCCGCTGGGACATAAGCTTAGGTTTAACAACCTAGTTCATATTGAACAAGTTTCAACAAGTGATATAAGAGTTTTGTTTCAAAATTATAAGTTTAGACTACTTTTTGATTAACATAGATGGCTACATTTGGAAACAAAAATATACGTGAGGGTTACTCTATAACTAGACCTTCATTATTCGACAATATTCCTTTTGATTTTTGGAAAATATGCATGCCTATATTTTTACAATCACTTGATTATCATATGTGAATCTTAGTTCAGGAAGGGTATACAAAACCAACTAGACTAGTTGACGGAGTTAGAGTTGAAATACCTTTTATGGACTCAACAGTAGAAGAATGTAACTTAGCACAACTAAACACCAAATGATTAAATAGTTTCTTCTGTGCTCTCAAATCAGAAGATTGCATGTGGGTTTCTACTTGCAAGAGTGGAAAGGACATATGGGATAGACTTTGTATAACTTATGAGGGGACTAATGAGGTTAAGCAATCTAGACTTAATATCTTGTAGCATGATTATGAATTATTTTGCATGAAACTAAATGAATCCATTTCTGATATATACATAAGATTCACATAAATTGTCACCTATTTACGTGCTTTGGGTAGGGAACTAATAAATATTAAAATGGTTAATAAGATACTTCAATTTTTCCCTACTACCTATGATGTTAAAATTACTACAATTACAGAGCCTAAAGATCTAAACATTTACTCTTTTGACAATCTTCTTGGATCGCTAATTGCTTAAAGATTGATGTAGGTGAACCATGAAGGGAGAAGAACATAGCACTAAAAGTGGAGGAATCTGAGAGTGAACACTCACAACCTGAGGATGAAGATGACATTCCACTGATGACTAGACAATTCAAAAGCTTTCTAAAGAGGAAGCATAAGAGAAGCCAGCAACAAAATCGAGATAAATTTAATAAGAATGTCAAGATTTTAAATGATGTTATTCGTTATGAGTGCAGGAAACCTAGACATATTAAGACAGATTGCCCAAAACTCAAAGCCACACATAGCAAGGAGAAGGTAGAGGAGAAACCAGTTGTGAAGAAGGGCAAGAAGAAATTCCAAAGAGCTTTCTGGGCTGACTCAGCTTCGGACTCGTCAGAGACAAAAAAGGAAGAGGAAGTCACTAATCTGTGCTTAATGGATGATAATCTTGATCAGTCATATTAAGAAGAGGTATGTGACTTAACTTACGATGAACTTTTTGA
The DNA here is from genome assembly GCA_022539455.1 of Dendrobium nobile. Taxonomy (NCBI): domain Eukaryota; kingdom Viridiplantae; phylum Streptophyta; class Magnoliopsida; order Asparagales; family Orchidaceae; genus Dendrobium; species Dendrobium nobile. The sequence continues at coordinate 55,803,402 of CM039735.1, forward strand.
AGTTTCTGAATACATGCATGATGCATATAGGAAGATGAAGAAAATGCATACAAGTCTGAGCTTAGAATTTGAGGAACTACAAAAGGAACATGAAATTCTTAAGAAAGATCATGCTTTAATTAATAACAACCATATCAAATTACTTAATGAGTTTGATGACTTGAATAAAATTCATGAAAGTTTGAAATCATCCTATGAAAAACTTGAAAAAGAATTTCAAAATTTTAAGGATGAATCTGAGAGCAAAATTTATAGAATCAATTATATAAATTGAATTTTGGAAGATATGAATTCATTTTACAAATTGACTTTAAAAGCTCTCGAGGATAATAGGATGCCCCCTAAACTTGAAGATTTCACTAATCCTATTTTGTATCCTAAATTTATGCAATCCTTAAATAGATAAATGAATAGTATAAGAATTAGGAATCTTTTTCCAAAAGTCAAATATAATAACTATGGATTAATTGGACACATAGCTCACACCTGTACTTTGAAGAAGAAAACTTATTTGGTTTGGAAATCTAAGATGCATAAACCTACACATATCATACATGCAACTCTTTATAAATTACCAAAAGGAGAACCCAAACTTGTTTGGGTTCCCAGGCCTAATATTTGATAATCTTGTTGGATCGCTCTCACATAAGACCTCGTGAGAGCATATGGCACTTGGATAGCGGATGTTCAAAATATATGACTGGAGATACTGCACAATTCATATCGCTGGAAGCCAGGAGTGGAGACAAGGTTACACTTAGAGATAATACTACAAGGAAGGTGGTTGGGTCAGGTATGATTGGAAATCTTAAAAATTTTTACATTGAAAATGTGTTATTGGTAGAAGGCTTAAAATATAATTTGTTAAGTATAAGCCTGGTATGTGACAAAAGATATTGTATAAAATTTTTTTCTACTAGCTGCATATTAAGCCTAAATGGAAATGATATTTTGAATGTATAAGGGTAAACATTGTCTATATGCTAGATTTGAATTACATTCAAACTCCTACTGCTTTTTATTTAAAAACTATTTCTGATGAGTCATGGCTTTGGCATATGAGACATTGTCACTCTAGCATGAAAAACCTTAAGAGGATTACCCAAAAGAACTTAGTGAGAGGTATAACAAAACTAGACTTTACTAAGGACCACCTTTGTAATGCATGTCAATTAGGAAAATAGATGAAGTCCTCTTTTCAGTCCAATAAAGATCTTAGAACTAGTAAACCATTAGAGATTTTACATATGGATCATTTCGGACCAGTTGAAACTGTAAGTCTAGGAGGGAAGGTATACGTATTTGTGATTGTGGATGTTTACTCTAGATTCACATGGGTTAGATTTCTATTTCATAAGAATGAATCATTTGAGGAATTTAGAAACTTCTCAACTTGGATTAAACGAAAGCTAGGAAGTGAAATTATGACTATACAAAGTTATCATGGAGGAGAATTTGAGAATGAAATATTTGAGGATTTTTGTAAGGAGAAAGGAATTGATTATAACTTTTTTGCACCTAGAACCCCTCAGCAGAATGGGATAGTCAAAAGAAAAAACAGAACACTAATATAAGCCGCTCAAGCTATGTGGGAAGAATACTCACTTCCTAAATATTTTTGAGCTAAGACAATTAGCACTGCATGTTATGTTCTGAATAGGGTGAATGTGAGATCTAAATTAAATAAAACACCCTATGAGTTGCTAAAATGAAGAACACCTAACTTATCACATTTGCATATTTTTGGTTGCAAGGTGTTTATTCATAACAATGGAAATTTTTCCTTAAAAAATTTGATCCAAAATCAGAAGAAGATATTTTTATAGGATACTCAAGTGTTGAAAAATCTTATAGAGTACTCAACAAAAAAACTTTGATAATTTAGGAGACCACACATATTGTATTTGATGAATCTGAAATTTTGAAAGAGCCAAATATTATAGAAGATCAAATTGAGATTAACTCTCAAAAGATTGATAAAATAAATTTCGAAGGAAATTTGGAAGAAAATTTATAAGAAAACTTGGAGATAGAAAATCCTTTGCCTAGAGATTTGAGATTTTCTAAAAACCACCCAAAAGAATTGATAATTGGGGAACCTAGTGAGGGTGTAAGGATTAGGCATGGATTAAATAAAGAAGTCAATCATTCGGCTTTTATTTCAACTATAGAACCCATAAATATTGATCAAGCACTTTCAGATGAATTTTGGATTTAGGCTATGCAAGAAGAGTTAAATTAATTTGTAAGAAATAAAGTTTAGGAATTAACTACAAGGAAAAAAAATAAAGTGTAGTTGGAACTAAGTGGGTATTCAAAAATAAAATGAATGACTTAAGAATAGTCATTAGAAATAAGGCTAGATTAGTTGCTAAGGGGTATAATCAGATTGAATGAATTGATTTTAAGGAGACTTTTGCCTCTATAGCTAGACTTGAAGTAATTAGGGTTTTATTAGCCTTAGCCTATTTTAGAGGATTTAAACTGTACCAAATGGATGTAAAAAGTGCTTTTTAAATGGGGTAATTCAAGATGATGTTTTGTAGAATAACTTCCAGGTTTTGAAAATTCTAAATACCCAAATCATATTTTCAAATTACAAAAGGCATTATATGGATTTAAGCAGATACCTAGGGCTTGGTATGAGAGATTGAGCACCTTCCTACTTGATAGATCATTTGAAAAAGGAAGTGTGGATACAACTCTCTTTTTGAAGAAATTTGGAAAGGATATACTCTTTGTACAAATTTATGTGGATGATATTATCTTTGGATCTTCGATTAAAAATCTTTGTGATAATATTTGTAAAACAATGAGTAGTGAATTTGAGATGAGTCTAATGGGAGATTTAAGATACTTTCTAGTCTTTAGCATTAAGAAAATTGAGGAGTGTATATTTCTTAGTCAGTCAAAATATGTTAAGGACATCCTCAAAAAGTATGAAATGGATAATGCTAAACTTATTAGTACACCTATGAGTTTCTCAGTCTAGTTGGATAAGGACCCTAATGAAAAATATGTTGATCAAAACAAGTTTAGATGGATAATTGGATCTTTGCTTTACTTGACAGCTAGCCGGCCCGATATCATATTTAGTGTTTATTTGTGTGCTAGATTTCAATCTGATCCAAATGAATCACATTTGACAACAGAAAAAAGGATTTTAAGATATCTGTTTGGAACTCAGAACATAAAAATTTGATATCCTAAGTTTAGCTCTTCTATGAAATAAATGGTTATTCAGATTCTGACTTTGCAGGTTGTAGGGTGGATAAAAAGAGCACTCTGGAACATGTCAGTTTATTGGAAATTCTTTAGTCTCTTGGTCAAGTAGAAAATAAAATTTAGTAGCCCTATCTACTGCTGAAGCTGAAGACATTGCATTAGGAAGTTTTATGGCACAAGTACTTTGGTTGAAACAACAGTTGATTGATTTAGGATTAACTATAGGCACTATTCCAATTTATTGTGATAAGACTAGTGCTATTTACATTTCTAAAAATCTGATTCAACATTCAAGAATAAAACATATAGACATCAAGCATCATTTCATAAGGGATCATGTATCCAAAAGAGAAATTGAACTCACTCATGTTTCTACAGAAAATCAACTTGCAGACATTTTCATAAAACCTTTAGCCTTTGATACTTTCAGTGCATTAAGAACAAAGCTTGGTGTGATCGATTTGAATGCTTAATTAAAATGTTTCTGCGACATTGATGTGTGTTTTTAAGTTAATGTTTTATGTGTATTTAGGAGTTTATTATTTTCTGTATTTGTGATTTTGTGATTTTATGTATTTTTCTATTGTATTTTTAGTGTGTTTGTGTTTTACTTTTTATTGAGGGCATATTTTTGGAAAAAAATTGAGTGAAAATCATCCAGGATGAAATTATTTTCATATGGGACGAACTGTATTATGTGTTAACTATCGAATTTGAACCGTCTGCATACAGTTTTTTCAGTTTTTAATTTTCACTTCGTCTGTACGATTGTCTTGATCGTATGGAAAAAATTTTCAAACGTTTATATGATTGATTGACACTTAAATAGATAAGGTCCCCTTTAATATTATTTTCGTACGTACGAACCTTTGGTTCATCTGAACGAACTCTTGGCGAATCGATGTGGGTGATGGTTTCAACTGCCATTAAAATGATCTTAAATTTTCTGATTGTCCAGCACAAACACCTATTCATCTGTACGATCATTTGGTCAAAAGTCTGTACAAAAGGATGCTTTGTAAGTTATGTGATTACGAAAAGCTATTTCATTTTGGACACATTCATTGGTTCATATGAAATTTTTTTGTACGGGACAAAAATATTTTCATCTGTATGAATAGTCATATTTCATTAAATTAATCAGCTATGAACTCAACAATCACACTCACACATCCCTTTCAGAACCCTTTCTTTCTTTAGATCTTATCCATGGCAAGTTCAAGCAAACCCCAAAAGGTTCTAGCCAAGGGTCCACACAGAAATTCTAGCGATAACTTTCTATCCATGGCTAACGAAGAATCAATTCCTAGAATTGCCTTCACTAAAATCACCCCTTCTAGAGTTCTTGTTCAAGAACAACTGACCTTTCAAGAAATGAACTTGTTTGCTTCAACTCATTTTGGTCTCATTCTCACACTAGTCCACCTCTACAACAAAGAGACCTTTCATTATTTCCTAGTAAACATGTCCTTCAATTCTGATCATTATATCATAAGGTCATATATTTTTAAGAAGAAAGAAAGTAGAAATCACAAAGGCAGACTTAGAAATTTTTTTGAACTTAAGGACTGAAATGATTAGAGCCCAGACCTTAACCACTACTTCTGATTTTAATTGGACTGAAATTCATGAAGTGATTAGAAGAATTATATTTAAGGAGCATATGCCTAAAGTGTCCTCTCTTGTTCGCAATGCTCATATCATCCAACATGTTCTTTGAACTGCCATAATTCCTAAAGCTGGTGATAGAGTCAATATTACTCCTCTTTTTTCTATAGTAACCTACTCGATTATGACTAAGCAACCAGTAGATGAAGCCCAACTAATCCTTGACTTTCTTTATGGACTTTCTGAAATTGGTCATGTCGCCAATAAAAGAAAGAAGAACATAACTTTATGACATCTTGTTGCCTACATTTTAGAGAAGAAGTATGAATTGGTTCATCCAGTTCAAGATTTTGAAGAACCTCTCTACTACAAAGATGGATCTGTTAGAGCAATCTTTAATAAAGATGAACCATGTAAAACACATGTTATTAGTGACTCAGATGAGGAACCAAAACCTGCAGCTGTACCTGCACCTGCTAGTGAACCAAATTAACAAGATTTAGTTAAGAGGTTTAATCATTTAGAGTCTCATTTTGATCAAAGATTTGATCAAATTGAAACTCACTTACAGTAGCAGGATGTTCAGTACAATCAAGACATAGGATATATGCGAGAACAGATAAATGACATAAGTTCAAATATGCTCATGATAAGTAGTTATTTTAATTTTTTCAATAATGCACCTCCTCCTCCTCCTCCAGATCAAGTCCCATCACATTGACTCATGTACTTGGTTATGGTTTTCTTTAGTTGGTGTGATTGTAATGTGGTAGTTTGTGATGTATTTTTCTTTTTGTTATGTGTTTGTTTCATTTGATGTTTTAGTATTTAAGTTTTCTGGTAGTATTAATATCATTTCTTAGATTGTAATATTCATTATAATGAGATTAATATAAGTTATCTTGTTTTGGTTTTAATATTGTTTTGAAATGTGTGTTAGCCTATATGAAAATCCCTAAAATTTTTGATCCTACAAGTGCTATAACTTAAACTGCAACTCAAAATTAAATTCAATAAAAAATCTAATTTTTTTAAATTAAAGTTTTTCTTATAACTTGATATAATTAAGATTATCAATTTCATGTATCTTATTAGACTAAATTAATGTTTAATATTATTATTGCAATTGTGATGTTTTCTTGTTTTGTATTTCACTTATCAATAAATATTGATGCACTTAGAAAAATTTGAATTTTTTTATTATTGATTTTGGAAAGATCATTATTACTCTTGAAAAATATATAAATATACAAAAATCCAAAGGAATGGTAATGGTTCGTAATTTGAAAAAGATGCACAAAATAAGCCCACAAGTAAAAGATGCACAAAAATGTGCCACAATTATTGAAAATGATACGCAAAGCACCATATGTGGTAGTTATTTCTTCCCATAATTTTTTTATCTCTTAATTTAAATTGATCTTCTGTACATTTATATTTCGTATTGAAATTTGAAATATTCAAATTTTATATTCATCCTTTATGCAATAATTTTTTTATCTTAGTGTTTAAAATGATTCAAGTTTTTGATATATGCATTTTATTATCCATGTTATATCTTTTCTTAAATTTTATGAATCATTTTTATTTACCTAATGATTTGATTTTATTTGCAATATTTATTTTAATCCCTTTCAAGGATCAATTATCAAAGAATTATCATATGACTGCTCACATTTCTTTTCTTTTTCTTCTTCTCTTCTTCTTCTCTTTTTGCTGTTGTCAAAAAGGAGGAGAAAATGTATCGTATATATGTGCTTGTTTTATATGATAGTATTTTTTTATGTTATCGTATTGTTTTTCGTATCTTTGTATCATATTTATTTGTATTTAAAAAAAAGATAAAAGATAAAAATGTTGTGCAATGTCTTCTTATTTTCATATGTTCATCAATTCAGGGGGAGTTTAGGATATTCTTAGAATTTGAAATTTATATAAATAATAATTGTTTTTTCATCATCAGAAAGGAGGAGATTGTTAAGAGAGTTGCTATTTTCATGTTTTACACTTTTACAACTTGTAAAGTTTTGATGATTCCAAATATTATTTTTTTAAAGTTTTATTTTTATCCTAACACTTTTTAGTAGAATTATTTTTGCTCTTGTGCGGACTAACATTTCAGGATAATCAAACTCCAGACTAATGAAGTCTTCAAATCAAAATTCAGCATGAGATAATTTGTAAATTGAAGCTTGTACTTTTCATTGTGTTAAGTTTGAGACGGACTGATTGTAATTAAGTAACTTAGCACATACACACACTTGGGGAGATCTTTAAAAATTATACTGATCATATGGGATGAACCAGGTTCGTATGAGACGATGAAGTCAGTTATCCTCTCGGAAGAGCAATGGAACGAATAGGAAGTGAGAAAATTTTTCTAAGTCCTGATCGTCCAGATAAATTTTTTATTTTTTCGGGGATGAAATGCTCTATGGAAAATTTTCGTTCAGATAAAATCCTGTTCGTGTAAGGTCGACATGTTCTCTGGAGAAATTTCATCAAGACAAACTTCTATTAGTCCCAGGACAAAATGCTCTCTAGAAAATTTTTGTTCAAACGAAATCCTATAATCGGACTTGGAAGAAATGCTCTCTATAAAAATTTCATCCAGATGAACTCTAATTCATCCCAGGATGAAATGCTCTTCATAAAATTTTTGTTCAGACAAGCTCCTATTCAGCCCAGGATGAAATGCTCTCTGTAAAAATTTCATCCAGACGAACTCCTATTCATCCCAGTGTGAGAATGCTCTATCTTTTCATATTTTGATAACGTTCTGCAGTTTGTCGAAACCGACCCATGGTATAACTATTTTTTCCAGACAAACTTAGTTCATATGGGATAATAATCGGGTAAAAAGTCAGTTTGTACCAATATACATTGGGTTCATATGCAACTGATTTAAGTAAAATCGTTCAGGACGATCCACGATCGTATTGGACGATCCAATATATACAGACTTAAAAATCAATAGTTTTTGGATAGTTTTTTATGTCTTTCTTATATAAAGTCCAATTAGAACTGTCTCTTAATCTTTTTACCGACTAGTCTTCATGACAACTGAAGGGAGACTCAAGGAGAGAGTGTGAGAGAGTATTTGAAGGAGGATTCTTACTACTGGAGCGTAAAGTATTCACTTGGTAGTCAAAGGCAAGAATCTCTACTTGTGGTTTGTGATTACTTCACTCTTTTCTCTCGTCCTTCTAGATTTCATGTGAGAAAATCTGTCAAGGAGATATGGTTCTCTGACAACACTTGGAGAGTGTGAATAGACAAAAGGTTCTCTTCCCACACTTGGAGTGTGTGAACACCCGAAAGGTTCTCTTCATACACTTGGAGAGTGTGAAAGGATGAAGGGTTCTCTACCTACACTTGGATAGTGTGAAAGGACGAAGGGCTCTCTGCCTACATTGGGAGAGAGTGAAAGAACGAAGGGTTCTCTACCAACATTGGGAAGAGTGTAAAAGGACGACGGTTCTCTACCACACTGGGTAGTGGTGGAATAGAGTTTTTTAAAGGCTCTCCGCCTTGCTGTGGGTGCAAATGGAGAGTCACTAGTGGTATTAGTGCAATACTAGGAGGGTGCCTCCAAGGAGTGTATGTAGGTCGTGTTTGACCGAACCACTATAAATCTTGTGCCTATTTATTTTTTTCTACCTTTTGTTTTATTATTTAACTTGTGGTTGAAAAACATTTTCTATAAAATTCATGAAAGTAAATTTTCAGTATAAAATTTTAAAAGAGGGTAAATTTTTAATTACCAATTCGCCCCCCCTCTTGGTTAGCTGCTGGGACATAAGCTTAGGTTTAACAACCTAATTCATATTGAATAAGTTTCAGCAGTATTACCCAGGATAATATTGATGGTATTATTCCGCCTGATCTTATTCAGGTTTCCCTCCCCTCCTCTTATGGAGGTGAACTTCTTAGTGCTCAAGCGTGGATCCTTTAATGGCAACAATACATGTTTTGTCTGGTGGGAAGGAGTAAACATTACCTATTAACTCTAACATTATACCTAACCCGTCTTCTTTATCTAATCCTTATGACACTCAACAAATTTTGACCCATATAGTTATTTCTTATATTATTTTTGATTGTCCTAATTCTTTTCAAACTGTGTCTATGAATGAGCATGCTAATAATCTTTTTAATGAAAGAACTGACACTCTATTGCCGAAGAAAGGTTTGTCATTACAAATGAATCCCCCTAATTTTGAGAGGGATAAAGAATTCTATGGAGGTGTTGAGTTGAATACTTCCACTTTGGAAGATGGTGTTTTTTTAATAGGTGAGTTGCCTCCTTCTAAGGGGTCCTCAGGTAGCTTAAATGATAGTAAGCTTCTTTTAACTGATCAATATCATTGTGATGCTTTTACTGACATCGAAGTGGATATTTTAGCTAAATCTTATGCTAGAGAAGATCATAATTTGAGCTTCTGCCAGGGTCGGTATAAGAGAGGTAGAAAAGTCAAAAATGTTTTCTTACAGTCTCCTAGAAATACCCGTTCGCATACTTCACATTAATTTAGTTTTTTATGTTTAACGCCATCAATTGGAATGCCCGGGGCATTAGTTTCCCTTCTTCTAAGTTTAGAGTTAAAATTTTATGTCATATTCATAATGTGTTTATTCTCATTTCGCTTAAACCTCTTATTTTTGTGGATAAATTATTTAGTACTGTTAAATATTTGGGTTTTAAACATGCTAAGTTGAATATTGCCAATAAAATTTAGGTTTTTTGGAAAGATTATGTTAGAATTTATATCATTAGGGACATTACTTAAGTTTTACATTGTAATATTAAAAGTGCTAATTTCCAATGTTGTGCGTCTTTTGTTTATGTTGCTTCCCCTCATTATACAAGAAAGATTTTATGGGATCAAATCATTTAATTTCATAGTATTTGCGACCTTCCTTGGCTTGTTAGTGGAGATTTTAACACTATTTCTAGCCCATCTGAGCGTATAGGGGGTTCTCTTCCAATATAACACCATTTCTAGCCCATCTGATTCTATTTCTGGTACGGATAGACTATGTCTTAAACTGAAAAAGATTAAGAAAGTTTTGAATTGGTGGAATCATAATGTTTTCAAAGATCTTTTTTCTAATATTTAACTTGCGGAAGATAGGGTTAATTCTACTGAGGATCTTTGTCTGTTGGATCCCTCAATGTCCAACCTTTGTCTTTTGATTGAAGCTAAAGTGGAGCTTTGCAAGCTTCTGTCAAGCATTTGGTAGAAGGTTATAATAATAATATATATTTTGATGCTTTGGTGAATAAGAAATGTGTTATTAACTACATTCATAAAATTTCTCATTAGGACGACTCTTTTACTAGGATAGTGATGAGATTGCTAATCTGGCTGTTAATTTTTTTCAAAACCATCTTAATAAATATTTTAACCCTACTATTATTACTAGCTCATCCTTTATTCCTAATATTATTTCTCACGAGGATAACTGTGGTTTATCTAAGTCTCCTTCCCTTGAAGAGATTAAAAATACTTTATTTGGCATGAATGTGGATTCTGTGGCTGGCCCGGATGGCTTTACTACTAAGTTCTTTCAGAAAATATGGTCTATTATTTTCAATGATATTTTGTTTTCTATCATTGATTTCTTTAATGGTACTCCTATTCCAAAGTTTTTTTCTTCTACTTCTATTGTTCTTATTCCCAAGATTAATGATGTGAATTCTTGGAATGACTTTAGACCTATTAGTTTGTGTACTATTTTTTATAAATTGCTTTCAAAAATCTTGATGAATCGATTAACTATTTTATTGTACAAGCTTATATCTCCCTTTCAAATGGGAATTATAAAGGTCGTGCCATTACTAATAATATCCTGTTGGCTCAAGAATTTTGTCAAGATTTAGATGACAAGGTTAGTGGTGGTAACATGATTATAAAACTGGATATTACTAAGGCTTATGATAATATTAACTTGAATTTTATCTACAATATCTTGATTTTATTTAGTTTTGATTATAATTTCATCAATCTCATCAAGACTTGTATTGAAAGCCCTTTTTTTCTAAATTATGGTGATGGTAAGAGCCATGGTTTTTTTATGGCTTCTCATGGCCTTAGGCAAAGGGATCCCATTTCCCCTACGCTCTTTATTATTACTGCAGATTATCTTTATAGGGGCCTTGCTGATCTTCTTAATAAAAGTCCTAGTCTCTATTTCAGAACTTTAGGTGGTATTAAATATTCTCATTTATGCTTTGCTGATGATTTCATTATGTTTTCGAATGCTTCGATAAATAGGATTGATAAAATTTTGAACTTTTTTGATTAGTTTGAATCGATTAGTGGTTTGGCCTTTAATAAGCGTAAGTGTTATTTTATTGTTGCTAAAAATGTTTCTTCTGATCCTGTTATGGATATTAAGAATTTTATTGGTTTTAATCAAGGTATTTTGCCTTTAAAATATCTTAGTATTCCTCTCTATAAAGGAAGAAAGAAGTCTTTTCTTTTTTATGATTTAATTTTTGTGGTGCAGAATAGATTGTCTTCATGGGATTCTAACTTCATAAGATTTTGTGGCCGTCTTATTCTTATTAAAAATGTTCTTTGCTCTATTCCGATCTATAGTTTTCAAACCCTTTTTCCTACTAAGAATGTGAGCTAGAGAATTGATAGAATGTTTAATAAATATTTTTGGGAAAGGTACTGGGAACAATTCTAAGATTCATTGGTCCTCTTGGAGTAAATGTTATGGGACTTTGTAAGAAGGAGCTTTAGGGTGTAAAATAATGTTTGATTTGGCTTCTGCTTTTTCTTTCAAACTTTGGTATAATCTTAGGTTCAATGTGAGTCTTTGGGATAATTTTATGTTGGCCAAGTATTGTGGGGGGAGACACCCTCCTATGTGTGGTTTTTGTAAAGGCCACTCTAAAGTCTAACAGTGGCTCTACTTGGTGAAAAGGAAGGTGGAGCTATCTTTTGAGAGGGGTCTTGGTAATGGCAATATTTTCTTTTGGCAGGATCAGTGGTTGAATTTCCAGTCGAATGACTCTTTATGAAACTCTTTTTCCATTACTAAGGTGAAGTTTAACTACTTTTTTTCTAATTATTGCTGGGATTTGGAGAAGCTTTCTCCTATTCTCCCTTAGTTTTATATTCAGCTTTTTCTTAAGATTCCCATTAACATTACCTATAAAGATGTGCTTCTCTGTTATTTTACTAATGATGGGTCATTTAAAATTAAGGATGCTTGGCACTCCTTTAGATCTAAAAATAAGTCTTCTAACTTTATTAAAATGATTTTAGCACAACAGTTTTCCCACTACTATTTCTGTCTTTATTCGGATAATTATTCACAAGATTATTCCTATGGATGAGAATTTAAGGAAATGAGGTTTCATCTTTCACTCTAAATGTCAATGATATTACCATGTTGTCAATATACATCATGTTTTCATTTCTGGTCCTATTTCTGTTAAGGTTTGGTCATACTTTGAGTACCTTTTTCATCTTAATTTATTTTCATTCGAGGAGTTCTATTTTCTCTTTGCTTGATTATTGGTTTGTTAAGTCTAAAGGCCATGTCAAAAATTTTATTCCCTCTCTTATCTTTTTGTTCCTTTGGCTTGATAGAAATGATTCTTATTTCAATGGGGTTGTTATGAATCACCAGAGAATTATCCATAAAGTTAAGGATAAAGTGGCTGCCCTTTATTCTGGTAATTTACACTTGTTTAAGAATTTTTAAGAATTTTTTTTTTCACTGGCCCTACTTTTGGTATTTACTTGGAGGTGGATAAGTTGTATAAGGTGATGATGTACACTAGTTGGAGTAAGCCTCAACCTAACTCTATTAAGTTAAATTTTCCTTATGCTAAACTGGGTGATATTGTTGGTTGTGGTGGCCTCATTAGAGATCATAATGGCACTTTCATCTTGGGCTTTGTTTGGCTTGTGACTAATGGTGATATTAATTTAGTTATTTACTTTGTTCTATTTCATGGTTTAAATCTCTGTGCAAACCTTTCCATATTAATACTATTCTAGAGATTGGGCCTTATTTTGATTTCAATTTACTTTAAGTTAATGATGATAGCAAATGTTCCTCTGGCCTGTTTTACATCTGAAGGGAGATTAGGGAGATCTTGAACTCACTTAACTGCTCCTTTTCTATCATTTTGGATGAGGGGAATGCATGTGCACAAGCCATGGCCAATCCGGGTTGTAATTTTAATGTTTTGATTGAATTTTCTTTTTCTCAACTGCCTATTTTTATTAAAGACTTTTAAGGCTGGATCAAATTGGTTTATCCTATGTTAAGCTTTAATTTTGGTGGTATTATTCTCTTTTGGTGACCATGGGGTTTCCCATTTTGGCTCCTGTAGGGTGGTGTTTTTGCTCTATTTTGCTGGATGTGAAGTTTTCCTATTTTGTTGCAGTGGGGTGTCCATGTTATCCCTCAGTTTGTTTGTGACTTAGCTCTATTCCTTTTATGGCATTGTTGTTTTCTGACCTCTTTGTGTCCTCTATGGTGGTGTTTTTATGGTTCATTTTTTTCCTGTTGGGTCTTCTGCCTCTTTCTATTGTATTCCCAGTTGGTTTGGATTGGTGTGTTTCAGCTGTTGCAAGGTCATTCTATGACTCTGTCTGGGTTGCTGCTGGGGTGCAGGTCAGGGTTATTTTTGCTGGTTGACCATGTGGTTTTGATGGTTTTTCTTAAGATTTTATATGGTTTCTCCGTGCCTCTGCTTGGGCTTTTTCTGGGGTGCAGGTTGGGGCTGTTATCGGTCTGGTGCTACCTATTATCCTAGGTTTTCTCTTGGCTTATTTTATTTTATTATTGTTGTTTTCCTTGTATGGCCTTTATGGTGGGAGTATTGGTAACTTCTTTTGGTTGTATCCTTTTTGGGTGGAGTTTGACTATGGTAGTTGGTTCTTCTAGAATTTTGTAAGTTTAGCCTTGTTCTGTCATTGCTTTGCTGATTACTTTCTCTATTTTACTATTTTGGCAGAGCCTGATCAGTTGGTTATATTGGTTATCTCTGCTCCTTTTGTTATTTATAATGTTATTCTTGTTATTTATCTTTTGGGCTGCCCCCATATTTTGTTTAGGCCATATTATAGCTATTGCCTTCTTGCCTATCAGTCTTTTTACATATTAATTTTTGGAAGGTTCATTGTAAGGTTGCCATGAGGATTGGTTGTTGGGAGCTTTTTGGCTTATTTTTTGTTAGCTCCTCTTTTTTGGGTTCTTTTTCTTAAGAACCGTAGCATGTACTTAAGATTTCTTGTATTATTTTTTAGTGGGGAACTTGAGCTCCTAGTGTTTTCTTTTCTTTATTTTGGTAACTCTTTGAGTAGTAGTGAGCTTGATGTCCGCTTAAAGATTACATAAAATTTTGCCTTAATTAACGTGTAGGCCCCTTTGTGGGTTTCCCCTAAAAAAATATTGAATGTTATCCTTCTTCTTCTCAAGCTAATATTATTTATTGGACCAAACACACAATTAATTTCTTTAAATTAAATGTTGACAGTGCTAGTTGTGACTCTTCTGTGGGATATGGTGGTGCTATCAGGGATAGTAAGGGCTGCCTGATTATAACTTTTGTTGGTCCTGCTCATAATGGTAACTACTTTACTATTGTCACCATGGCCAATCTTTATGTTATTTAGTTATGCATCTCTCTTAATTTAACTAACTTGTTATTTAGTTATGCATCTCCTAAGCATTTCCAATAGAGGTGTGGAAATGCTTAGAACATGATGGAATTTCTTGGCTTACTAAACTTTTTAGTACTATTTTGAAGACTAAAAAGATGCCATATCAGTGGAGAATGAGTGTGCTAATTCATATTTTTAAGAATAAAGGTGATGCACAAGATTGTGCAAATTATAGAGGAATTAAACTAATATGTCATACTTTAAAACTATGGGAGCGAGTTATGGAGCATAGGTTGCGGCATGATACTAATGTTTCTCAAAATCAATTTAGATTCATGCCGGGTAGGTCGACTATGGTATCCATACATATTTACTAAGAGGTTTGATGGAGAAATATAGAGAAAATAATTAGGATCTACATATGATATTTATGGATTTATAAAAAGCATAAGATAAAGTTCCAAGAGAAGTGTTATGGAGAGTTCTTAAAAAGAAAGGAGTTACTAATGCTTATATTCAAATCATTAAAGATATGTATGCAGGAGATATTACTTGTGTTCAAACACAAGGTGGTTTGACCAAGTATTTCCCTATTTCGATTGGGTAACATCAAGAATCAGCCTTAAGCCCATATCTTTTTGCTTTAGTCATAGATGTTCTCACTAAACATTTGCAAGCAGATGTACCTTGGTGTATGCTTTTTGCTGGTGACATTCTTCTTGTTGATAAGACTTGAGAGGGAGTTGAAAATAAACTTGAATTACGGAGGTCAACATTAGAGACTAAAGGTTTTCTCTTGAGTAGATCTAAAAAGGAATATATGGACTGTAATTTTAGTAGTGATAGACCTAGTGAGGGGAATGTGACTTTGGGCAATCAAATCATTAATAAGAGTACATGTTTTAGATATCTTGGATCAATTATTCAGAGTGATGGTTAAATAGATGGGGATATTATCAGCAGAATTCAAGTTGGACGGTTAAAGTGGAGGAATGCATCAGGCTTATTGTGTGATAGAAAAGTACCCCTCAAAGTTAAGGGAAATTTCTATAAGATGGTAGTCAGGCCTGCAATGCTTTATGGTGCTGAATGTTAGCCATTAAAAGAGAAGCATAATACTAAGTTAAGTGTGGCAGAGATGAGGATGCTCAGGTGGATGAGTTGCTTTACCCTTAGAGATCGGGTACGAAATGAGCATATACGTGAAAATGTTGGAGTAGCTATAATAGAAAATAAGATTAGAGAGAGTTTCCTTAGATGGTTTGGTCACATAAAAGGCGGCCTTCCAATGACCCGGTTAGGTAGAGGCAGACATAAAAAGACTTGGTTAGAAAATATTAGGAATGACCTTTCTTTATTAGATTTAAACAAGAATTTGACCTTTAATAGAACACAATGGAGAAAAAGGAATCATGTAGCCGACCCACGTAGTGGGATAAAGGCTTGATGTTGTTGATGTTTTGTTTATTGAAGTGAACTCTGATTATGATTTCGAAAATATTCATGCTGATGAGGATATGTGTTGTATTCCAAATGTTTTCTATCATGTTAGGGAAATTAGAAGTTGTTGCTATTTTTGAATTTCTTGTTTCACCATGTTTGCAAGGAAGGTAATGGCTATGCTTCTTGGCTTGTAAACTGGGGATGTAATCTTGATTGTTTTTTTAATGTTGTTTGGTCCTCTATTCTAGTGTCTCTTCGTGGTATGCTTAAACTTGATGCGCTTGGTATCCCCTATGTTAGATCATAAGTGTTTTGGTTTCTAGGGTAGGGGATCGGTGGTTTGTTTGCTCTGGATTTTAGGCTACTGGGTTGTGTTGCAGTTTCTTTATTCTATTTTGGCTCCTTGGCTTCACCTATTGGCTAGCTATGGTGTTCTTGTTTTTTCTTTTATTACTTATTTTCTTATTTATGGTGAATTGTTAATCTGTGGGGTTCTGGATTTGTATCCTCTCGAGTTATCTTTCTGGCTGCTCTTTTGTGATATTTTTTGGAGGTGTGTGGTGCCTCTTTTTATTTCGATGGTTGTCTAAATTGATGGTTTTCTATGTTATCTTAGTATCTTCTTCCTTGTTTGGGGTTACTTATGTTGTATTCATCTTATTCTTTTTTTTTTGTTATTATTATGTTCAGCTGTGAGTGAACTACTGCAGGCATCTATTTGTGTCTTCCATTTTAGCTTATGCTTGGTGGATTTAGACTTGAGCTATGATTTCATAGGTTATACTGCTGATGGTTTTGCCCATTGTTGATCTCTTACCTTGGTTAGTTTTTGTCGGTGCTGGGGGCTTTCCATCTCTAAGCTATGGTTTATCTTGGGGCTTTTGAGGTTCCTGCTGCTATTTTTGAATTTCTATTGGCATCTCTCTATGTTATGTTTTTTAGCTATGGTCTTGGTGGATTTAGACTTGAGCTATGATTGCATATGTGAGGTTACTAATTGGTTTTCCCATTGGTGTTCTCCTACCTTCTGGTGGTAGTTTTCACTGACTGGGGGTAATTGTGGGAGTTTAGCTAGGGTTATGGGCTGTGTTGCCTATGCTCTTGGTTTACAAGTTTCATGTATGTTTTGGTGGACCCTTTATGATCCTAGGATTTTGGCTTATCTTTTGTATCGCATTATGTGCTATTGTGCCTTCGGGCTGGGTATTGGTGTTATTCTTGAGGAGTTCTGCTCTTCTACTGGTGGCCTTAAGCTTTGATTTTTGGTCCTTATGTTTCATCTTATGTGTTGGACTATCTTTAGGCTGTGCTTTTCTGATAATCTAGAGGTGTTGTGTTTTTTTACTGGTGGCCTTAAGCTTTGTTGTTTGGGTACCTTCGTTTGCTGGATGGTATTTGCTCCTAAGGGTAAGATTGAGTGACTTGAGGATTACCTTTATGAAGCTTTTTGCTCTAATTATATCCTTAACTCCATCAGTCTTTATCCTATATTTTTCTATCTATGGTTCCTTGGCTTGGATTAGTTTTTATTATGTGTTTTTTATTTTATAAACCTAGGTTTTGACTTGAATTTTTATAATTATTCTTGGTTTATCTATAAAGCTTTGTGTCACATCCTTTTGCTCTATAGCCTTTTTATTTTGCAGGTGAAGTTGCTTATTAATGTCATCAACATTTTTTTGTAGAAAGATCATGCTTCCACTCTTCCATTATTGAAAGTTCATTAGGGATGTTAAGCCCTTATAAACAAGTCCCGAGGTTAACTAAGAGGGGGGGGGGGGGGTGAATTGTTATTTTAAAAAATGTATATCACAATCAAAACACAATCTTAAAATAAAAACAAAGATTCACCATAGAAATCAAAGTGCGAAAACTAAATGTAGAAATAATAAAGGAAAGAACACACCAGATTTATAGTGGTTCGGTCAAACCTTGACCTAAATCCACTCCTCGGAGGCACCCTATGAGTATTGCACTAAACTCAGTGTCTGTCCTATAGCCCACACTTCTAGGTGGAGAAGCCTTTACAAAATCACTTTCACCTTCCCCGATGCGGCGGAGTAGATGGGCCTTTTGACAGCAAAGAGATCTTCTTCAACACAAAACTTCCCTCAAGATAAGCCTTGAATCCGATGATACTAAGGTGCAAGCTCACCAGAGCATCCGTGCGGAACCCCCTCCACACTCCCTTGAAACCCCCTCCAAGGATCTTTTCCCTCTCTCAAACTCCACCCATTCCTCTCTCCCTTTCAAGCTCTCTCTTTAAGTTTCCTCTAGAAGTACGAAGTTTCATTGGCTGTCAAAGCACTTTTCATGAGAAAGAAAGAGGTCTTTAAATAGATTTGCAAAATTGACATTCTTGTAAGATATGCATAAAAAGAGAGCTTCAAAAAACCCTAAAAACTCAATTTCAGAGCCAAATATCGTCCAGGACAATTGCAGGATCGTCCCATACGATGCGCTTAAAAAGAGGGCTTCAGAAAGCCTGAAAAACTCAATTTCGGTACCCATAATCATCTTGGACGATCGCAGGATCGTCCAGTATGATGTATAGAATTTGACTTGATAGTCCTAGATGATATTTGGATAGTCCATGACGATTAGTAAAAAAATGTACAGATCATCCATGATGATATTATGGATCGTCTAGGATGATTAGAAGAAAAATTATGGTATTTCGGCTTGGACGATTTTGGAAAATTAAGTATGTCGAAAAACATTATCCTGTATGATATACAGATCATTCAGGACAATCGGATTGAAAATTTTAACCATAATTAATCCTCTAATCACAGGATTAATTTAGGCATGATTTGTATTGATCATCTTATAACAAAAAATAAATCTTAAAATCTTGCCTAAATTAGGATTGGCGGCTATTTTCTAAGATCATAAAGGATCATCCAGGACAATCCGAAATAGTCCAGTACAATTTGTTCAAAACTTGATCTTCAAAATTTGACTATAACTCTCTCCCTTGAGTGTGTGCGTGCATGGTCACCAAGCAAGCATACCCTTTACGAGGCTTAACTCAAGAAATCAAAATTACATCAATGAATATTATAAACCCTTCTACAACATAAGATTATTCAACAAAATCTTGTGCTCTGATTCTTGCATGGTATTCCTGAAATGTTAGTATATACACAAATAAACATATATTACAAATACAAGTAGATAACATAAAGTGAGACATAATATTTGTTATCATCAAAATATAATTTCATAAGCTTGAGTTGCAATAATCTCCCCCTTTTTTATGATGGCAAATTTTACTGGTTGCATTTGTAAAAATAAAAATATTGTCTCCTAATCTCCCCCTTACTAGAATAAAAATTTAAAAATAGAGGAAAACAAAATATTTGTTTTTTTAAAGTAAAAAACATATACAAATACAACAGTACGTTCTCCCCCGTTGATATATTCAAAAAGAGGAGGGGCATAAATAATCATAATAATAAAAATAAATAAAAAACAAAAAGATCCCTGATCTAGTGAAAAATAAAATAAATATTCTTAAAATGAGAAAGTTATCTTTTGATTTTATTCAAAAACTTAGTAAGGATTGTATTCATGAAGCATATCCCAAAACGATTAGAAATTCAGAATTTGTTAATCCAAGCTTAAGTTCTTTTAAGGGCTCAAAAACTTTTTAATCCAATTTTTAAATTAAGGAATAAATTAGAAAAAGAAATACTAATTTTTCAAAACTCTATTCAAAAAATATATCTAATAGAAGATTAATAGAAAAATTGGTGAATGAGGAATCATGAATTTTAAGCTAAAGTATCAAAAATATCAAGAGTTTCCTTTAGTTTTAAGAATTACTAGAAAGGTAAGCATTACTTTTTGAGGGCTCATTTTATGCCTCTTGTTAGTTTTTGGCACACTTTGCGTATCTTTTACTTTTTGATACACTTTATGTATCTTTCTCAATTTGGCGTCATTGTGCATCTTTTGATTTGACATCATTAGGCACTTTTTTTATTTTGCATCATTGGCCATTTTTTAATCAAATATGCTACCTTCCTAAAGTTTTTAAAAACTAAGGCAAATACATCCTATTAACAAAAATGAACTAATTGATTAAGAAAATTATGAGGTAGATTCAACAACATGAAAAGGCCCCTATGCGAAAGATAAAATGTAGGGAGATTAAGAAGTTTAGTTTCAAAATCAAATTTATAATATAATAAAGATTTTGAATCAAAAGTAAAATAACCTCTTTAAGAAAAAGAGATAGAGACAAAATCTTGAGTTTCCTTTGTTTGACTGTTTTTAGAGAAGTAAACAACAACATACATAAAAATTCAAGAAAAAAAAGGTAGGTTTTTCATTTTTAGAAAGGTGAAATGTGTGTATTGATCAGAGAGAACTACACAAAAAAAGAAAAAATAAATACAAGTTTAAAATTATAACGAAAAAGAAAAAGAACAAAAAATAAACAAATAAATAACAAAGCCTAAAGAAACTATAGAAAACAAATGAAAAACAACGAACAACAACAAACAAATAAGCACAAAATAAGGGTTTAAGCATAATCTTGCTCCTGATCTGATGATTTAGAAGCTAGGTCTGCCCATGAGATTTTTTGCTTTTCACTATTTACCATTTTTACAATTTTCATAACTTTACACTTTTCTTTTGTAAAAAGAGTTCTCAAATTAGGGCATTGATTTTTATGTGTCCAGGCTTCCTAAATCCAAAGTAAATAATGTTAGAAGAAATCTTAACATTCTTACCATTTTTACCTTTATTCCACTTTTGTTGATGCTTATAATTTGATGAGCTTTTTAATTTTCTTGATAAGTCATCACTTTCATCACCATCTAAGCCACTTTTCTTCTTGTTTTCAGATTTAGCACTAGCATCTCTCATGCATCCAAAAGTCTTTGGCCTAAACTTTGCTCTTAGGCAATGAGTGAGCCAATTAAATTATCAATAGAATATTTATTCAAATTTTTGATTCACAAATAGATAAAACTTTGGCATCAAACTTATCAAGTAGACAACACAGAATTTTATTGACTTTTTAAAAGTTTCAAAATTCTTTACCTAAAGCATGTAATGATGTCACAATTTGAATAAACCTAGTACACATGTCTAAGATTGTCTAATAAGGTTTCATGCAAAATAATTGATTATCTTGCATTAAAGTATTCAACTTGGATTGCTTCATTTCATTAGAGCATTCGTATATAGTGCGCAATTTATCCCAAATTTCCTTGCCAGTAGTGCACGTAAAAACAAACATAAAATCTTTTGAATTTAAAGCATAAAAAAAGTACTTTACTAATTTACCATTCAATTGAGCATTAATTTGTTCTTCTCTACTCCATTTATTAAAAGGAACATTAGTTTTAATTCCATCTATAATATGTGACGGTATAGAATAACCAGTTAAAATTATTTGCCACATTCAAAAATTAATAAATTGCAATAAAGTAAACATGCTAATTTTCAAAAGATCAAAAGTAAAATTTTCAAACAAAGATGGTCGGGTGATTGAATAACCTTCCACAATATTACAATTACCAAAATTAGCCATGGATCGAAATTTAAAAGTTTTTAAAAAATCATTTTTATGAATGTTGCTCTGATACCACTTGAAAGTTTGTTAGGGATGTTAAGCCATTATGAACTAGTCTAGAGGCTAACTAAGAGGGGGGTGGGGGGCGGGGGGGGGGGGGGGGGGGGGGGGTGAATTGGTATTTTAAAAAGATCTATCATAATCAAAACACGTTCTTAAAATAAAAAACAAGATTCATCATAAAAATCAAAGTGCAGAAAATAAATGTGAAAATAATAAAGGAAAGAACACACCAGATTTATAGTGGTTCGGTCAAACCTTGACCTACATCCACTCCTCGGAGGCACCCTCTTTGTATTGCTCTAAACTCAGTGTCTCTCTTTTAGCCCCCACAGTGAGGCTGAGAAGCCCTTACAAAATCACTTTCACCTTCCCTGATGCGATGGAGTAGCCGGGCCCTTTGACACCAAAGAGATCTTCTTCTTCCCAAAACTTCCCTCAAGATGAGCCTTAAATCTGATGGTACTAAGGTGCAAGCTCACCGGAACAATCATGTGGAACCCTCTCCACACTCCCTTGAAACCCCCTCCAAGGATCTTCTCCCTCTCTCCAACTCCACCCTTTCCTCTCTCCCTTTCAAGCTCTCTCTTCAAGTTTCCTCTAGAAGAATGAAGCTTCAATGGCTATCAAAGACACTCTTCATGAGAAAGCAAGAGGTCTTTAAATAGATTTGTAAAACTGATATTATCATCCAGGACGATCGCCGAATCATCCCTTATGATATGCATGAAAAGAGTGCTGCTAAAATTCCTAAAAACTCAATTTCGATGCCAAACATCATCTAGGATGATTGCAGGATCCTCCTGTACGATGCACTTAAAAGAAAGCTTCAGAAAACTCTAAAAATTCAATTTCAGCAGCCAGGATCATCTTGGACGATCACATGATCGTCCAGTACAATGTGCAGAATTTGACCTGATAGTCCTAGATGATATTTGGATAGTCCAGGATGATTAGTAAAAAAATGTACAGATCATCCAGGATGATATTGTGGATCGTCCAGGATGATTAGAAGAAAAATTATGATATTTTTGCTTGGATGATTTAGGAAAATCAAGTATGTCGACAAACATCATCTTGTACGATATACAAATCATCCAGGATGATCGGATTGAAAATTTTAATCATAATTAATCCCCTAATCATAGGATGAATTTAGGCAAGATTTGTATTGATTGTCCTTGACGATCAAGAACATCCATGATGATTAGAAAAAAAAATTAAATCTTAAAATTTTGCCTAAATTAGCATTGGTGACTATTTTCCAAGATCATAAAGGATCGTTTTGGACGATCCAAAATCATCTAGTACGATTTGTTCAAAACTTAATCTTTTGTATTTGACTAGATCTCACTCCCATTAGTGTGTGTGTGTGCATGGTCACCAAGAAAGCATACACCCTTACAAGACTTGACTCAAGAAATCAAAATTACATCAATGAATATTACATACCCTTTTACAACATAACATTATTCAACCAAATCTTGAGCTCTGATTATTTGTTAGATGTTGCATGGTATTCCTGAGATGTTAGTATACA
Organism: Dendrobium nobile; assembly: GCA_022539455.1. Lineage (NCBI taxonomy): Eukaryota > Viridiplantae > Streptophyta > Magnoliopsida > Asparagales > Orchidaceae > Dendrobium > Dendrobium nobile. The sequence goes on from CM039735.1 coordinate 55,826,446, forward strand.
CACAAATAAACATATATTGCAAATACTAATTAACAGAAAGTGAGCCATAATATTTGTTATCATCAAAAACATAAGCTCATAAGCTCGAGTTGCAATAATTAAATCTTTCTTTTTAGGATGCTTATATGTAGCATCAGTAGCTTGTTACTAGGTTATTTTCTATTTTTGATTAATGGATACTTTTGGCTCATAGGTTTTTCTTTACTTTGTTTTGTAGCTCATTGGAGCTTTAATGTGCTGATCGTCTCCCTTAAGGACTGTGTAATCATTTCTTTATGTTAATATGTAGGCCCCGCCATGGGTTTTAACTAATATATATATATATATATATATATATATATATATATATATATATATATATATATATATATATATATATATATATATATATATATATATTGGGCATGATCTCTTTTGTGTAGGTAATGATGATGTTGGTTTTTTGGACAGGAAGCTCGCCCTTAATGCTAATTTTTGTTGTCATCCTTCTTTTTGGGTGCTTCTGCTTGTGCACCGAAGATTTTACCTAGGTGTTATTGTATTTTTTTTAGCAGGGATCTTCAGTTCATAAGTTTTTTTTTTTTAATCTTCAAGCTCTTTTGAGCATTAGAGAGCTTGATTCCCCTTTAAAAACTTTATACATTTTCAAATAATTAACGTGTATGCCCCTCTGTGGATTTTCCTTAAAAAAAAAAAAACTGGGCCTTCTCAAATTATTGAGGTAGTCTTGCTCTAATGTCTATTTCTCTAGCACTCGAGGTGATTCCGTAGTGATCTAGTATTTCCTCTTTCATGATTTTTGTTTTGCCCTTCATGTAAGGATTTCTTTGCGATTTTTATTTATCTCCTTCATTTTCCTCTGTTCATTTTCATTCTATTGCTGGTTTTGATGTAGTTTTCTAGTATTTTTGCTATGGGAGATGATGACTCCCTCATCATCTAACCCATCAACTTCTTCTCTTGTTGAAGGGAAATCTTGCTCTTTCAAAGACATGCTAGCTGGTTCTTCATCAGTTTCATCTAAGTTACATTTCGTTCATTCCTCTTTTAAAGGTTGTTTGGCATTGCTTTTTAAAGATTCTTTCATTGAATAGGTTGTTGCTCCTTATGCTTTAACTCTTGTAAGTAAATTTCTCTTAAGGTGTCTTAATCTTGACGTTATACAAAAAAATTTTCTTAACCTAAAACTTTCTCGATCATTTCATACTATCTTATTGGATCAAAGGCATGTTGATATCCAACTCACAAATGATCTTGATTACATCCGTATATTTTCTGGAAGTTTGTATTATATTCAAGCTTATGAAATGTTTTTGCTGAAATTGATGCCAAATTTTGATGTTAGAAAAGAATCTCCTATTACACCCATATGGATTTCCTTCCCTATTTTAAGACTTCATTTCTTTACTTCTCAAATCTTATTTGGTTTGGCTTCAATTTTTAAAAGGCCGTTACAATTGGATGATGCCACTGCTTCTATTTTGTGGCCTTCTGTGGCTCATGTTTATGCTGAGTTGTACATTTCTTAGAACATCCTAATGAGATATGGATTGGGTCAGATGTGAAAGGTTATTTCCAAAAAGTGGAATTTCAAAATTTACCTATCTTTTATTCTTATTGCAAGATGTACAGTCATGGTATTAATGAATGCTTTCAAAAACATCCCCACCATCATAAAGAGAAGGATTCATCCAAACAAACGCATGGGGTTGAGGCCAATTTTATTTAAGATGGTATTAACTTAGAGGACAATATCTCTAAATCTTCTCAAATTATTGATGAGGAGCCTATGCCACTAGCCGGTGATGTTCTTGAACCAAATGTTAACATTATTTTCTCGAATCATGATCAGGGAGTTAATGTTAACAACTCTTTTTTTTTTTCATATGCTAATTGGGAGAATAGGGTGGAACCAACCTTGCCTAATAATGCTATCCAAAATAATACTATTATGGATTCCATCCATCCTTATATGACTAACAAAATTTTGTTGGATTTGAATGGAAATCTTATTTCCAACACTCCCTCTAATCCTTTGCTATTGGAAGACCGGAAGAATGAGATTGAAGTTAATGCAACCATTGAATTGCCTAATTTGTCTTTAGAGAGAGAACGCTTGGATTTCTAGATTGAGAAAGTTTGCTGCCTGCTTTGAATTTGATTTTTTCGCAAGCTTTCCACAGTCAGTGTAGTAGGCACTGGATGATTGACGGTGCTTCATTGCCGGTGTCATGAATGCTCTGCAACCCTCTGGTCCTCTACGTACTAATGGTAGAGCGGGGAATGGCATTGTGATCAGAGAAGGGGTGAGACATCTGAGCCGTGAAGGTCTAGTTGAGGGAAAGGGGAAGAATATTATGGTGGAGAATATGGCTAGGAAAAAGATTATGGATCTGAAGAGAAATCCAGGTATGTCCATTCTTGAATCTTCATCTTCGAATGACTTAATTTTATGGGTGAATAAGTTTTCTGGGATTCTTGATGCGCATAAGGGTCGCAGTATTGCAAATGACCTGAATTCTGTGGAGGGTTAGAAGGTTGATGATAATTGGGATTATTTTAAGGATATTGTGAAAGATTTGATGAATATTGGAGTCTCGAAGACCAATCTGAATGATAACCCCAGACCGGGGGCATTGGTGAGGTTGCTGAAGCGTGGTCAAAGCCGTAGCATATCAAGATAATGTTTAACATGGACCAAGTTGAATTTTCTAAAGATGGTATTGCAGTTAGGCTCAATTCAGATATGGAGGCAAAGAATTCACAAATCTTGAATAATTCAGTAGTAATTAAAGTATTGGGAAAAAATGTGCCTTTCTCTATTTGCAGCATAGAACTGAGAAGACAATGGAGCAAATACGGTGGATTTCACTTGACGTCAATTGGCATGAACTGGATTTTGTGTTCTTTTAAGTCGGATGAGGTTGTGGAAGAAATTCTGAATGGCGGTCCTTGGTACGTGAGTGTAAACATTGTCGACATGGACAGATGGTCCTCTACTTTTGAACCAAATTCGTTTAAGGGAATTTTCGCTCCCGTCTGGATCAAATTCCCATGCTTGCCATTGTACTGTTGGGATGAGGATAATATACCTAGAATTGCTTCTTGTTTTGGGTCACCAATGTACATAGATGGCAATACTTTTTGTTGGGGTAAATGAGAGTTTGCTCGTGTCTGTGTAAGGATAGATTTGGAGAAAAAATTACCGAATGGTGTTTGGGTAGATGGTTCAGCTGGGAGATTCTTCCAATGAGTGGAGTATGAGAAAATTGATCTTCTGTGCTGTCAATGTGGCAGAGTGGGTCATGAAAGGAAGGCTTGTCCCAAAAATGTAACTCTTGGTATTCAAGACAAAAAGATGAGGAAGACGGATGCAGTAATAGAGGAAAGAAAGAAGGTTGTGCCTGACAGTAAATCTTTTGTAATCAGTTCCGAGTATGGCCCGTGGATTCATGTTCATTTCAAGAACAGACGAGTTACCAGAGATAAAGTCACTGGTAGAGGAGAGATTGGCAATGGGATTAACACTGATAGCAGGGGAAATAATAACCAAAAGGTTATTGTGCAGGAGGAACTTCAGTAGATGGAAGTGGCACATGTTGTTGTAGAAAAGTCTATCCTGGCTTCAAAAAAATGCTCAGGAACTGAGGAAGCTGCTGGTGAAAAGTTGCCTAAAATTTACTTAACCAACAGGTTTGCTGCTTTGATTGATAACAATGAAAAAGGAGGTATAGGAAAACATGAAAGAAATGACAAATTAACGGATAGTGGTATGGACACAGCTGATCCAGAGATCATTGGGGCCAGTTGAATCTGATTATAAAAAGAAGAAGAGGGATGGAAGGTTGAATTCCATTAACGGGGAGAGATCCCCTGCACTTGTTTAAATGTCATCCATCTTATTTTGGAATTGTAGGGGGGCCAGGAAAAAAGAGGCATCCTTATATTTAAAGGAGATTCTTAGAGACCATGATGTGTTCTTTATTAGTCTTTTGGAGACCAAGCTGACTAGCATTGATAGAAGGGAGGTTAATTGTCTTATTGGGATCGATTGGGAGTATTTTCAGTACCCTGCTGTTGGTACCTCAGGCATTATTTTGGTGTTATGGAACCAGAAGATGGTGTCATTGGTTGTTAAGGAGACTTCTTCTCAAGTTATTGTTGGTGATCTCTTGGTTCCCAACATGGGGTCTTGGAAAGTTGCCACTGTATATGAGAGTAGATGTTGTAAAGAGAGGGGAAGACTTTGGAGTCAAATTGAGAAGTGTATGGAGGATTCAATTCCTTCCATTATTGGTGGGTATTTTAACTGTATCGTGAACATAGAGGAAAAGAGAGGAGGCAAAATGTTATTGTTTTCAAAAGGACCTAGGGAGATGAAAAGCTTTATGATGAATTCAGATTTTCATGATGTTGGAAGTATTGGACCAAGGTTTACTTGGTGCAATAACAAAGAGGGAGCCTCTTAGATATGGGATAGGTTGGATAGATGATTGTTGAACTCGGTTGCTATTCAGAAGCTTCCATTAGCTACTATCAGGCATCTTGCAAGAGTGGCTTCTGACCATAGTCCAATTGTTCTTAAATTGGATGAAAGGGTGTGGTTCAAGTCAAAGGCTATCAAGTTTGAGGATACTTGGAGATCTTACCCAGCAGCTAAGAGTGTTGTGTATCACTCTTGGAAGAAGAATGACTTTGGTGATGAGTATATAATCTTGCAAAGGAAGCTTATCAGAACATTAAAAGCACTAATTTTTTGGAATAAAAATAAGTGCAAGGACTTGAATATATTGAAGGAAAAGTTGAAAAAGGAAATCCTAGAACTTCAAAACAAGGAAGCTTTGGGGGAAGATTGGTCAGTTGATGACCTCTTTATGCTTAGAAATAAAGTGCATGATCTTAATGTCACATGAGAAGATTGTCCACTTGGTGGAATCAAAGAGTAAAAGCAAGGTGGCATGAGGAAGGAGATACAAACTGAAAGCTTTTTCATTACTTTGCTACAGCTAGAAGAAATGGTAACCAGATAAATCAAGTTAAAGATGTTTTTAATAAATTGCAAGATGAGGATGATCAAATTGAGAAGGTCTTCATACAAATTTTTAAAACAAAGTGGAAATACAGGAATTGTGAATTGACAGGCTGGCCGTTAGCTTTAGAAAATCAGAAGTTAATGGCAGAGGATTTTGCTTTACTAAATGTCGATTTTTTTGTAAGAGATATGCAGATTTCGGTCTTCCAACAAGGAAACAATAAGTCACTAGGTATGGATGGTGTTACCTCTTCTTTTTACAAGAGCTATTGGAGTATTATTTGGGAGACTTTATGGAATGCCATTAATTTCTTTTTAAAGTCAAGTCATATGAATAGGGAATGGAAAGATACTCTAATAGTCTTGATTTATAAAGTGAATAACCCTTTGATTCCATCTAACTATAGTCCTATCAGCCTTTGCCAGACTAACTATAAGATTGTGGCTACCATGTTAGTTAACAAATTGAAGAAGTGTATTTCCAAGATGATTTCAAAAGAGCAAATGGCATTCATTCCTAGAAGTTCTATTTCAGAGCATTGCCTTTTGGCTTAGGAGATCTTTCACAAGTTCAAAATCTCTAAAAACAAAAAGGAGTTAATGGCTATAAAATTGGATATGGAGCAAGCATATGATAGCATGGGTTGGACAACTCTTCGTCAAATTCTTAAATGGTATGGTTTTCCAACTAATTTTTCTAACCATCTCATGGAATGTGTTGTATTTTTTTTTGAAAGAAATGCAGCAAAAATTGCATTAAGAACGAAATCACAAGTATGTACAAGTAATGAGGGGATCACATTCATCATTGATTAAATTTGCCAACAAGGAAGGAATGCAATCAAAGGAAAAAAGTATCAAAAAAGAAACTCTTCTCCAATGCTATAGTAGCACAACAATTAGCTACTTTATTACACCTTCTATTAGCATGGAGGAAAACAACTTTATTAAAATCACTAAGAAAACACAAATCTTTATTAGGCCATATATCAACATACCTTTCGTTCTTATTTAAAGAGTCTTGAATGAACTTGATAACATTGGCATTATCACTCTCAATGATCAAACCTTTGAACTCCAGCATCTAGCTTTTCAGAAATTCCTTCACCGAAAAAACAGCTTCAAGCTCTAATTGAGCAATGTCCCAATGAGTTCCCTTCTTTCCAAATGCACTTATAAGCCTTCCTTTGTGGTCTCTTAGAACACTACCAACTCCAGCCACATTGGACCTAAGCAATGAAGCATCAACATTGATCTTGATCCACTCTTTCGGTGGAGGGCACCAAGTGCTTTGAGACTCCCTTAGGAGATTAGCACCCCAGCAAGAAAGATAAGGACCAGAGTTTGAAATGGATGAAAACATAGCATTTGAAGCAACCACAGAACTTGGAAAAGCACTCTTACCATGCTTGACAGCGTTCCTATTCTTCCACGAATGGTAAACAATATTACAATAAATCTGTACAATCCCAAAATTTTTTTGTGCAATGTGTTTTAAACCTTGTAAACAGCTATCAAGGGAACTAAAAATAGGAATAGAGATACCCCATTCACCCATCTTTAGAATAACATCAGTCATATATTTGCAATGTACCATTATATGCTCATATGTTTCACTAACTTTTCAACCTCTAGGACACCAATCATCAGCTGTAATCTTACGGTTCTTCAAAAATTGATTTGTTGGGATTGCTGCCTTCCCCAACCTCCACCAAATGACCTCCACCTTTTTCTTGTGTTTCAATTTCTGTAGCCAGGAGAAGTATTCAACATCCTCCATATTATACCTGTTAGATAGCATTTGCTCATAAACCAAAGCTGATACAGTCTTCCCCAAGCATTTCTTCATCAATTCCAACTGGTCCTCCCCTTCAAAATCAATTTGAATATGGCTGATCAAGGTAACCAGAGTAGGGTGAAAAACCTTCTGTAATTTGATGTAATCCCACGTACCATTACTCAGTACAAATTACTGGATGTATACCCCATCCAATGACTTACAATCAATAAAGGTTGGCCACCTGTTGATTCATCTATCTAGCAACCATGTATCATTTAGAACATTATTCTTATCACCCTTTCCTACTCTCCACTGAACAACCAATTTCAAGCATTTACCACCATCAGCCAGAATTTTCCAAGCCGTTGAAGTAATCTTTCTTTGAGCACCATTCATCACATCATTCCCATATCTAGCTGCCATTACACGGTGGAACAAAGATTGCGGTTTCTGAATAAAATTACAGGCCAACTTGGACCGAAGAGGACCAATTCTATCAAGTGGGGAGTGCACCCCTAGTCCTCCAAAGCATCTTGGTTTACAAATATCTCCCCAAGCCACATAATGCATACCTTTAGTCCCCTCATTTTTATGCCAAAGAAAACTTCTACAAAGTTTCTCTAACTCATACAAAACCCACTTGGGTACCATAGAATGAGTTATTAAAAAGGTAGGCATAGATAGCAAAGTACTATCCATAAGAATCAACTTTCCTCCTAAAGAAAGGGACTTCTTACTCCAAGAATTGAGTTTGTCCATTGCATTGCTTAAAACATCTTGAAAATCAGCCATTTTAATTCTGTTCAGAGACATCTTCACCCCCAAATACTTCATTTCTTTGACAACTTTAAAGCCAAGAGCTTTAGCAATCTTTTTCTTCATAGAGTACCTAACAACCTTGCCAAACATTATTTGAGATTTGCTTACATTCACTCTTTGACCAGTCCACCTACAAAATTCTTCCACAATAGTCTTCAAATTCTTTGCTAAGTCCATGGATGCACGAGAAAAAATCAGCACATCGTCTGCGTAAAGGAGATGAGTTACTAGAGGACCTCTAGTTGAAATTTGTATACCAAGATTCTGTCCCCTTTGCACAATAGAGTTGGACGAGAGTTGAGAACATAGAATGAAAAGGTATGGTGACAATGGGCATCCTTGACGAAACCCACTTTGAGCATCAATCCAACTAGAATTTCTCCCAATTGATAATTATAGAGAACCTCACATCAACAACACACTCCACTAGAAGGTTAGGAAAATCAATAGAAAAACCATACCAATCAAGAATGTGCCGAAGAGATGTCCATCCCATACTATCATATGCTTGCTCCATGTCAAGTTTGATAGCCATCAACCCCTTTTTATTTTTAGAAATTCTGAATTTGTTAAATACCTCTTGAGCCAAAAGACAATGATCCATAATAGATCTTCCATGAATGAATGCCACTTGTTCTTCTGAAATCATCTTTTATATCACCTTCTTCAATCTATTAACTAGCATTGTGGCCACTATCTTATAATTAGCTTGCCAAAGGCTAATAGGCCTAAAGTTAGAAGGGGTTATAGGATTTTTAATCTTAGAAATCAAGACAATCAAAGTATTCTTCAACTCCCTATGCATATAACCTGTTTAAAAAAAATAGTTAACAGCCTTCCAAAGAGTCTCCCACATAATACTCTAATAGCTTTGGTAGAAGGAATAGGTGACTCCATCTAACCCAGGAGACTTGTTGTTGCCCTGCTGAAAAACCGAATTCTACATTTCAGCAATAGAGAATTCTGCATTAAGCACTTCCAAATCATGAATGGAAACTTTCAGGTTTTCAAAAATTGTAGGCCATCCCGAAACTTTACACTCCCTATATTTCCACTTTTTTTCAAAAAAAATGATGAAAACCTTCTCAATTTGCTCATTTTCATCAACAACATTGCTTAGCTCATCTTTGATTTGAGTTATCCTGTTTCCTTTCCTTCTAGCCGTGGCATAGCTATGGAATAGATTTGAATTTGTATCACCTTCCTCATGCCACCTAGCCTTTTCCCTTTGATTCCACCAAGTAGAAAGCCTCTTCAAGGTGACATTAAGTTCATGGACTTTATTTCTTAGAACCACCAAGTCATCAGCCGACCAGCTGATTCCCAATGCTTCCTTGCTTTGAAGTTCAAGGATTTCATCTTTCAACTTATCCTTTAGCACATTTAAATCTTTACATTTGTTCCTATTCCAGAAAAATAATGCTTTTAGAGTACGATTAAGCTTCCTTTGTAGGGTCACAAACTCATCACCCACATCCTTCTTGCTCCAAGAATGAAAGACAATGTTCTTTGCTGCAGGATAAGACCTCCATGTATCTTAAAATCTGATAATCTTAGACTTGAGCTGCACCTTCTCATTCATCTTAATAACTATTGGACAATGATCAGAAGCCAATCTCGCAAGATGTCTAGCAACCACTAAAGGAGATTTCCGAATAGCAACAGAATTAGCCATGCACCTATCCAACCTTTCCCATATTCGAGAAGCACCCTCCTTGTTGTTACACCAAGTAAACCTTGGCCCCACATAGCCAACATCATGAAAATCAGCATTCATCATAAAGCCTTTCATCTCCCTAGGTCCCTTAGAGAACAAGAACCTCTTTCCTCCTATCTTCTCCTCTTTATTAGTAATACAATTGAAGTCTCCTCCTATGATAAAAGGAATATCATTCACCAAACTCTTTTCTAACTATTTCCACAGCAAACACTCCTCACCTTACAACATCTACTACCATAAACACTAGCAATTCTCCAAGTTCCTAAGGTGGGAACTAAGAGATTGCCAATGACCACCTGTGAAGTGGCCTCTATAACATCAAAAGTCACCATCTTGCTATTCCAAAGCACCAGAATACCACCAGATTTACCAACAATAGGGTTGTGAAAAACCTCCTTTCTATCAATGCTAGATAGCTTTGTCCATGGAATGTGTTGTAGATGTGAGGTTTTCCATTAATATTAGTGGAAAGAATTCCAAGTGGATTAATGCTCAAAGTGGGTTCCGTCAAGGGTGTCCACTTTCACCATACCATTTTTTCTTGTGTTCTCAACTTATTGCCAACTCTCTAGAGCAAAGAGGGAAGACTCTTGGCATTCAAATCTCACCCAGAGGTCCAAATATCACACATCTACTTTATGCAGATGATGTGTTAATTTTTTCACATGTCTCCATTACCTTAGCTATTGCCTTGAAGATCATTGTGGAGGACTTCTGTAAGTGGACAGGTCAAAGAGTTAATTTCACAGGTCACAGATTATTTTTTTGCAAGGTTGTTAGTTACCTTATGAAGAAGAGGATTTCTAGAGTACTTGGCTTCAAAGTGGTAAAGGAGATGAATTACTTGGGTGTGAAGATCTATCTTAGTAGACTCAAGATGGCTAATTTTTAAGAGCTTTTGAGTAATGTCATGGATCGACTTAATGCTCTGGGTAAGAAGTCTTTGTCAATGGGAGGTAAGCTCACTCTTAATGAAAGCACTTTGATTTCAATGCCAAATTTTTTAATCACACATTCTTAGGTTCCCAAAAGGGTGTTACATCAGTTGGAAAAACTGTGTAGAAATTTCATTTGGCATAAAACTGATGGGACTAATGGTATGCATTATGTTGTTTGGGGAGAAATTTGCAAACCGAGAAGTATGGGAGGGCTCGGTTTGCATTCTCCTTTACTCAGAGTTGGATCTCTAAGATCTAAATTGGATTGGAACTTTATGCAAAAGCCAGATTCATTGTTCCATCAAACAATGAAATGTAAATATGGTAGTGATGTTATGAATGATGCTCAAAAGAAGATTACTTCTAGTGCTTATCAAATTTTGTTGGATGGTGGAAGACATTTAAAAAAGGCTGTTAGATGGAAAGTGGGTAAGGGTGACAAGATTAATGTCTTGAATGATGCATGGTTGCTTGATAAATGCATCACTTGGTGGCCAACGTTTGTTTACTGTGATTTGCTGGATGGTGTATATGTACAGCAGCTTTTGTTAAGTAATGGGGAATGGAATTAGACTGTGCTACAAAGGGCCTTCCATCCTGATTTAATCTTATTGATCAGCCAAATTCATATTGAATATGAGGTGGAGGATCGGGTGGAGCTGCTGAACATGTGTTCGAGTAAAACAGTTTTTGCATTGGCTTATGAGCAATTATTATTTAACAGATTTACCTTGAAGGATGATGGGTACTGTAAGTGGGTGCTGAAGCTTAAACTAAACAAAAAGGTGGAAATTTTCTGGTGGAGGCTTAGTAAATCAACAATTCCAACTAGTTTGTTTCTCAAGAACCATAGGATTTTTTAGAATGCTTTATGTGCTAGAGGCTGTTGAAACTTGTTCACTATGAATTAGGTTGTTAAGCCTAAGCTTATGACCCAGCGGCTAATCAAGAGGGGGGGGGGTGAATTGGTATTTAAAAAATTTTATACTCTTTTAAAATTTAAAACTGAGAATTTAACTTTAATGAATTTTATAGAAAAAGTTTTTCAACCACAAGTTAGAAACAGTAAAACAAAAATAAAAGCAGCTGAAAAATAAAAGACACAAAATTTATAGTGGTTTGGTCAAACACGACCTACATCCACTCCCTGAAGGCACCCTTCTAGAATTACACTAATACCACTAGTGACTCTCTTTTTGCACCCACAGCAAGGCGGAGAAGGCATTACAAAACTCTCTTGCACCACTATCCAGTGCGGCAGAGAACCATTGTCCTTTTACACTCTTATTAGTGTTGGCAGAGAATCATTCGTCCTTTCACACTCTCGCAGTGTAGGCAGAGAACCCATTGTCCTTTCACACTCTCCTAGTGTGGGCAGAGAACCCTTCAGCTGTTCATACTCTCCTAGTGTGGGAAGAGAACCCTTTGGCTTTTTACACTCTCCTAGTGTGGGCAGAGAACCCTTCGGCTGTTCACACTCTCCAAATGTCGGTAGAGAACCAGATCTCCTTGACAGATCTTCTTCACAAGAAATCTAGAAGAAAGAGAGAAATGAATGAAGTAATCAAAAACCAAAAGTAGAGACTCTTACCTTTGAGTATTAAGTGAAACCTTCACGCTTTAGTAGTAAGAATTCTCCTTCAAATACTCTCTCACACTCTCTTAGACTCTCCTTTCAATTGGCATGAAGATCAGTAGGAAAAAAGATTAAGTGGCCGTTTATACTGGACTTTATATAGGAAAGGCATAAAAAATCGTCCAAAAACTGCTAATATTCAAGTCTGTCAGCAGTGGATTATCCCGTACGATCGTGGATCGTCCCGGATGATGTTACATAATTTAGTTGGAAACGAACCCAAAGTTTATTGGATCGAATTGACTTCAGACACATTAATCCGGTACGAATGCTTATACCATATGTCGATTTCAAAATCTACAGGAAGTTGCCAATTTTTTAAGAATCGGTTCGCTTCATCCTGGGACAAATATGCGTTCGTTCGTATGAAATTTTTATAGAGGACATTTCATCCTAGGATGAATTGGACTTTTTCTGGTCAAAATTTTTCCAGAGAGCATTTCATCCTAACACGAATATAAATTTTGTCTGAACGAAAAATTTTCTGAGGACATTTCGTCCTGAAGTGAATTGAAGTTCGTCTGGACGAAATTTTTCCAGAGAGCATTTCATCCATGCACGAATATAAATTTCATCTGAATGAAAATTTTCCAGCGGAGATTTTGTCCTGGGATGAATAAAAATTCATCCTGGACGATTAGGACTTCGAAAAATTTTCGTCGCTTCCTGTTCGTTCCATTGCTCTTCCGAGGAGATAACTGACTTGATCGTCGCATACGAACTGTATTTGTCCTATATGATGAGTATAATTTTTTAAAGATCTCCTTAAGTGTGTGTGTGTTTACACAATTACAATCACTCCCTTTCAAACTCAATGCAAAGAAAAATACAAGCTTCAATTTATAAACTATCTTATGCTGAATTTGATTTAAAGTCATCATTAGTCTGGTGTTCGAATATCCTGAAATGTTAGTACACACAAGAGCAAAAATAAATCTTCCAAAAAATAATAGGAGATAACAAAACTTAAAACAATAATATTTGGAACCATCAAAACTATACAAGTTACAAGAATATATAACATCCAAATAGCAACTCTCTTAACAATCTCCCTCTTTTTGATGATGGCAAAATAATAATTATTTGTACAATTTTCTAATTTTAAGAATCTCCTAAACTCCCCCTGAATTGATGAACATTTGAAAATAAGGAGGCTTTGCACAATAGTTTTATCTCTCCCTTTATTTTTTATATTTTACAAAATTTTAAAATGCAACAAAAATAATACTATGAAATAGAAATACGATACGACCAAGTATATAAAATGTTACAATTTATGAAAAGATAAGAACAAATAATATTTTCTCCCCTTTTTTGACAACAGCTAAAAGAGAAGAAGAAAAAGACCCTAAATGTAAGCAGTCATATGATAATCCTTTGATAATTGATCCTTGAAAGTGATTGAAATAAATCTTGAAAATAAAATCAAAATATTAGGCAAATCATCGTAATTCATGAAATTTTAGAAGAGATATAACATTAATAATAAAAAGTATATATCAAAAACATGAGTCAATTTAGACACTAAGATAGAGAAAATCATTGCAAAAAGGATGAATAAAAAAATTGTATATTTCAAATTTCAATATGGAATATAAATGTATAGAAGATCAACTTTGAATTAAGATATTAAAAGACTATGGAAAGAATTAACTACCACATGTGGCGCTTTGCACATCTTTTTCAAATTTGTGGCACATTTTTGTGCATCTTTTCACTTGTGGGCTTATTTTGTGCCTGTTTTTCAAATTAAGAACCTTTGAGCATTCTTTTTGATTTTTTGTACATTTGTATGTTTTTCAAGAGTAATCATATTCTTTTCAAAATTAATAATAAAAAATTTCAAATTTTTCTAAGTCTGTAAATATTTATTGATAAGTGAAATACAAAATAAGAAAACATCAAAATTACAATAATAATATTAGTCATTAATGTAGTCTAAAAGAGACATAAAAGTGACAATTTTAATTACATAAAGTTATAAGCTAAACATAAATTAAGAAAATTTAAATTTTCTTATGAATTTAATTTTAACTTGCATTTCAAAGTATAGCACTCTTAAGATAAAAAATTATAACGATTATCATTTTGGCTAACAGACATTTCAAAAATAAGATTAAATTCAAAACATGATAACTTATATTGATATCAAAATAAAGAATATTACAATATCAGCAAATTATATCAATATAACATAAGATTCAAAAACAAAAACATCTAAATAAAAAAAAATACATCACATTTTCCTAAAACACAAAACTAACACATCAACTAAAGAAAACAATTAATCAAGTACATGAAATCATTCTAAGGACCCTGATTTGGAGGAAGAGGAGGAGGTGCAGCACGGAAGAAGTTGAAATAGCTACTCATCATAAGCATATTGCAATTTATATCATTTATCTATTCTTGCATAAATCCCAAATCTTGAGTGTACGGTATATCCTGCTGCTGCATATGAGCATCAATTTGATCAAACCTTTGATTAAAGTGAGTCTCTAAACGGTCAAATCTTTAAACCAAATCTTGATAATTTGTTTCATTAGCAGGTGCAGGTGCAGCTTCATGTTCTTCCTCAGTATCACTAATGATATGTGTTTTACTTGGTTCTTCTTTATTGAAGATTACTCTAAATGATCTGTCGTTGTAGTAGAGCGGTTCTTTAAAATCTTGATCAGGATGAACCAAATTGTGTTTCTTATCCAGAATGTAGGCAACCAGATATCCTAAGGCAATATTCTTCTTTTTGTTATGTTCGACATGACCAATTTCAGAGAGTCCATAAAGATAGTCAAGGATTCGTTGGGCTTCATCTATAGGTTCTTTTGTCATGATCAAGAAGGTTATTATAGAAAGAAGAGGAGTAATGTTGATTTTATCACCAGCATTAGGAATTATAGAAGTTCTAAGAATATGCTGAATGATACGAGCATTACGAATGAGATTGGATACTTTAGACATATGCTCATTAAAAATGATTCCTCTAATCATTGTATTAATTTCAGTACATTCATATTCAGAAGTGGTGGCTAAGGTATGTGCACTAGCTCCCTTAGTCCTTAAGTTCAAAAAAATTCCTAGGACAGCTTTGGTGATTTCAACTTTTTTCTTAAAGATATAGGAACGGATAATAGAATGGTCGGAGTTGAAAGACATGTTTGCCAGGAAATAGTGAAAGGTTTCTTTGTTGTAGAGATAAACTAGTGTGAGGATAAAACCAAACTGAGTTCAAGCAAACAAGTATATTACCTGAAAGGTCAGTTGATTTTGGATAAGAACTCAAGAGGGTGTGATCTTAGCGGGCACGAATTTAGGGAAAGACTCTTCATTGGCTTTTGAAAGAAAGTTATCAAAAGAGTTTTTAGGTGGTCCCTTGGCTAGAATCTTTTGACGCTTGCTTGAACTTGCCATTGGAAAGGATCTAAAGGATGAAAGGTTATGAAAGTGATGTGTGAGTGTGAGTATTGAGTATAAAAGCCCGCCAATTTATTAAAAAATGACTATTCATACAGGCGAAATTTACGTTCATTCCGTACGAAATTTGATTCATCCAGTTCAAAAACATTTTTATGAATGAATGAATGAGTCCAAAATAAAATGACTTTTCGTAATCACACAACTTACGAAGCATCCTTTCGTATAGACTTTTGACCAAAATGACTGTACAGACGAACACGTGTTCGTTCTGGATGCTCAGAACTTATGATCGTTTTGATGGCAGTTGAAATCATCCCCTGCATTGAACCGACTGTGTTCATCCTGACGTACCAAAGGTTCTTACGTATGAAATATAGCATTAAAAACTACATTTTTGGTTTAACAGACATTCAATCATCCCGTCGCTTGAACAAGTTTATCCTAGACTATCGTGACGTTCGTACAGATGAAGTGAAAATTAAAAACTGAAAAACTGAATGCAAACGGTTCAAAATCTGATAGTTTGACACACGACACAATTCATCCCGTATGAAAAAAATTTCGTCCTGCACAATTGTCACTCAAAATTTTCAAAACAAGAACTCAATCAAAACTAAAACACAAGCACACTAAAAATACAATGAAAACGAAAACAAACATTCAAGATACAAAAAAAAAATCATAAAACATAATGTTATACAGAAAATTACTAACTAAAAATACACAGCAATGCTGCAGAAAAAATATTTTTATTAAGCATTCAAATCGATTACTCCAAGCCTTGTTCTTAATTCACTGAAAGTATCAAAGGCTAAAGGTTTTGTAAAAATGTCTGCAAGTTAATTTTCAGTAGAAATATGACTGAGTTTAATTTCTCCTTTGGATACATGATCCCTTATGAAATGATGCCTGATGACAATATGTTTGGTTCTTGAATATTGAATAGGATTTTTAGAAATATAAATAGCACTAGTGTTATCAAAATAAATTTGAATAGTGCCTATAATTAATCCTAAATCAATTAATTGTTGTTTTAACCAAAGTACTTGTGCCACACAACTTCCTAATGCAATGTATTCAACTTTTGCAGTAGATAGGACTACTGAATTTTGTTTTCTACTGGACCAATAGACTAAAGAAATTCTAATAAACTGATATGTTCCAGAAGTGCTCTTTATATCCACCCTACAAAATGCAAAATCAGAATCTGAATAACCAATTATTTCAAATGAAGAGCTAAACTTAGGATACCAAATTCCTAAGTTCTGAGTTCCTAACAGATATCTTAGAATCCTTTTTACTGCTGTCAAATGTGATTCTTTTGTATCTGATTGAAATATAGCACACAAACAAACATTAAACATGATATTGGGTCGACTAGCAGTTAAGTAAAGCAAGGATCCAATAATCTCTCTAAATTTCTTTTGATCAACAGATTTTCCCTTAAGGTCCTTATCCAACTGAACTTAGGAACTCATAGGTGTACTAACAGGTTTAGCATTATCCATTTCATACTTTTTGAGGATGTCCTTAACATACTTTGATTGACTAAGAAATATACCTTCCTCAATTTGCTTAATGCTAAATCCTAGAAAGTAACTTAAATCTCCCATTAGACTCATCTCAAATTCACTACTCATTATTTTAGAAAAATCATCACAAAGATTTATATTTGAACATCCAAAGATGATGTCATCCACATAAATTTGTACAATGAGCATATCCTTTCCAACTTTCTTCAAAAAGAGAGTTGTATCCACACTTTCTATTTCAAATGATCTTTCAAGTAAGAAGTTGCTCAACCTCTCATACCTTGCCCTAGGTGCCTATTTCAATCCATATAATGCCTTTTTTAATTTGAAAACATGATTTGGGTATTTAGAATTTTCAAAACCTGGTGGTTGTTCTATAAAAACATCTTCTTGAATTACCCCATTTAAAAAGGCACTTTTTACATCCATTTGATACAATTTAAATCCTCTAAAATAGGCAAGGGCTAGCAGAACCCTAATTGCTTCTAGATATAGGGGCAAAATTCTCCTCAAAATCAATTCCTTCAATCTGATTATACCCCTTAGCAACTACTCTAGCCTTATTTCTAATGACTACTCCTGAGTCATTCATTTTATCTTTAAATATCCACTTAGTTCCAACTACACATTGATCCTTTGGCCTTGTAGCTAATTCCCAAACTTTATTTCTTACAAATTGATTTAACTCTTCTTTCATGGCCAAAATCAAAAATTCATCCGAAAGTGCTTAATCAATATTAGTGGGTTTTATTATTGAAATGAAGGCTGAATAATTAACTTCTTTATTTAATCCACGCCTAATCCTTACACCCTCACTAGGTTCACCAATTATCAACCTCTTAGGGTGGTTTTTAAAAATCTCAAATCTCTAGATAAAGGGTTTTCTATTTCCAAATTTTCTTCCACATTTTCTTCCAAATTTTCTTCCAAATTCATTTTATCAATCTTTTGGGAGTTAATCTCAATCTCATCTTATATAAAATTTGGCTCTTTTAAAATTCTAGATTCATTAAATACAACATGTGTGGTCACCTCAATTACCAAAGTTCTTCTATTGAATACTCTATAAGATTTTCCAACACTTTAGTATCCAACAAAAATTTTTTCTTTTAATTTTGGATCAAATTTTCCTAAGGCAGATTTTCTATTTTTATAAATGAACACCTTGCACCCAAAAACATGCAAATGAGACAAATTATGTTTTCTTCCTTTTAGCAACTCATAAGGTGTTTTTATTTAATTTAGATCTCACATTCACCCTATTCAGAACAAAACATGCTGTGCTAACGTACTCAGCCCAAAAATATTTAGGAAGTGAGTATTATACTAATATTGCTCGGGCGGCTTCTATTAATATTCTATTTTTCCTTTCGACTACCCCATTCTGCTGAGGGGTTCTAGGAGTAGAAGTATTATGATTAATTCTTTTCTCCTTACAAAATCCTCAAATTTCTCATTTTCAAATTCTACTCCATGATCACTTTGTATAGAAATAATTTCATACCGAAGTTTTCTTTGAATCCAATTCAAAAAATTTCTAAATTTCTCAAATGATTGACACATATGAAATAGAAATCTTACCCATATGAATCTTGAGTAATCATCCACAATCACAAATTCGTATACCTTCCCTCCTAGACTCACAGTTCCAACTGGTCCAAAAAGATCTATATGCAAAATCTCAAATGATTTATTAGTTCTAAGATCCTTATTGGACTGAAAGGAAGACTTTACTTGCTTTCCTAATTGGCATGCATCATAAAGGTGGTGCTTAGTAAAGTCTAGTTTTTGTATACCTCTCACTAAGTTCTTTTGGGTAATCCTCCTAAGGTTTTTCATGCTAGAATGATAAAGTCTCCTATGCCAAAGCCATGACGCATCAGATACAGTTTTAAAACAAAAAGAAGTTGGAGTTTGAATATAATTCAAATCTAGGATATAAATATTATTTATCCTTTTACCATTCAAGATAACTTTACCATTTAGGCTCAATATACAACTAGTAGGAAAGAATTTCACACAATATCCTTTATCACATAGCTGGCTTATACCTAACAGGTTATGCTTTAAGCCTTCTACTAATAACACATTCTCAATGTAAAATTTATTAAGATTTCCAATCA
Organism: Dendrobium nobile; assembly: GCA_022539455.1. NCBI lineage: Eukaryota > Viridiplantae > Streptophyta > Magnoliopsida > Asparagales > Orchidaceae > Dendrobium > Dendrobium nobile. Next base: position 55,845,443 of record CM039735.1, read on the forward strand.
TACCTGATCCAACAACCTTCCTTGTTGTGTTATCTCCAAGTGTATCCTTGCCTCCACTCATGGCTTCCAGCGATATAAATTGTGCAGTATCTCCAGTCATATGCTTTGAACATCTGCTATCCAGGTACCATATACTCTAACGAGGTCTTGTGTGAGAGCGATCCTACAAAATTATCAAACATTAGACTTGGGAACCTAAACAAGTTTGGGTTCTCCTTTTGGCAATTTATTATAAGATGCATGTATGATATATCTAGGTTTATGCATCTTAGGTCTCCACACCAAATAAGTTTTTATCTTCAAATTACAGGTGTGAGCTATATGTCTAAATAATCCATAATTATTACATTTGACTTTTGGAAAAGGATTCCTAAATATTCTTCCATTCAACTGTCTATTCAGGGATTGCATAAATTTAGGATACATAATAGGATTAGTAAAATCTTCAAGTTTAGGGGGTATCCTATTATCCTCGAGAGCTTTTATCGTTAACTTGAAAAATTAATACATATGTTCCAAAATTCGATTTATATAATTTGATCTATAAATCCTGCTCTCCTATTCATCCTTAAAATTTTTAAAATCTATTTCAAGTTTAGCATGGTATGATTTTGAATTTTCATGTTTTTTATTCAAGTCATCAAACTCATCAAGTAATTTCATGTGGTAGTCATCAATTAAAGTATGATCTTTCCTAAGGATTTCATGTTCTTTTTGTAATTTTTCAAACTCTAAACTTAGACTAGCATGCAGTTTCTATATTTTCCTATATGCATCATGTATGTGTTCAGAAACTTCAAAAAGTTTATCATATGTTAAGTCACATATCTCTTCTTGATCTGACTGATCAAAACTATCAGCCATTAAGCAAAGATTAGTGACTTCCTCTTCCTTTTCAGTCTCTGATGAATCTGAAGCTGAGTCCGCCCATAAAGCTCTTTGAAACTTCTTCTTGTCCTTCTTTACAATTGGTTTCTCCTCTACCTTCTCCTTGCTAGGAGTGCTTTGAATTTTAGGCAATCAGTCTTGATATGACCAAGTTTCCTGCACTCATGGAAATCACATCATTTGAAATCTTGGCATTTCTATTAAATTTACCTCTATTCCAATGCTGGCGTCTCTTCTGCTTCCTCTTCAGAAAGCTTTTGAATTATCTAGTCATCAATGCGATGTTGTCTTCATCCTTAGGTTGTGAGTATTCACTCTCAAACTCTTCCACATTTAGTGCTATGTTTTTCTCCCTTCGTGATTCACCTGCATCAATCTTTCTTTGGCTAACTCTTTGCTCGTAAGCAATTAGCGAACCAAGAAGATTGTCAATAGAGTAAATGTTTAAATCTTTAGACTCTATAATTATTGTAATTTAGCATCATAAGAAGTAGGCAAACAATGAAGAATCTTATTAACCATTTTAGCATTCGTTAGTTCCCTACCCAATGCATGCAAAGAGGTGACTATTTGTGTGAATCTTGTGTACATATCAGAAATGGATTCATTTGATTTCATATGAAATAGTTCATAATCATGCAACAAGATACTAAGTCTAGATTGCTTAACCTCAATAGTTCCCTCATAAGTTATACAAAGTCTATCCCATATGTCCTTCAAACTTTTGCAAGTGAAAACCCGCATGTAGTCTTCTGATTTTAAAGCAAAAAAGAAATTATTCAAGCATTTGGCATTTAGTTATGCTAAGTCACGTTCTTCTACTGTCCATTCTGCAAAAGGCGTTTCAACTCTAACTCCATCAACTAGTCTAGTTGGTTTGTATACCCTTTCTAAACTAAGATCCACATACGATAATCAAGTGACTGTAAAAAAGTAGGCATGCATATTTTTCAAAAATCAAAAGGTATATTGTCGAATAGTGGAGGTCTAGTTATAGAGTAACCCACAGGTGTATTTCAGTTTTCAAATGTAGCCATCTACGTTAATCAAAAAGTAGTCTAAACTTATGATTTTGAAATAAGGCTCTGATACCACTTGTTGAAACTTGTTCACTATGAATTAGGTTGTTAAACCTAAGCTTATGTCCCAACGGCTAACCAAGAGGTGGGGGGGTGAATTGGTATTTAAAAATTTTTACCATCATTTAAAATTTAAAATCGAGAATTTAACTTTAGTGAATTTTATTGAAAAGGTTTTTCAACCACAAGTTAGAAACAGTAAAACAAAAATAAAAGCAGCGAAAAAATAAAAGACACGAGATTTATAGTGGTTCAGTCAAACACGACCGACATCCACTCCCCAGAGGAACCCTCCGAGAATTGCACTAATATCACTAGTGATTCTCCTTTTGCACCCAAAGCAAGGCGGAGAAGACTTTACAAAACTTTCTTCCACCACTATTCGGGGCGGCAGAGAACCATCATCCTTTTACACTCTTCCCAGTATTGGCAGAGAACCGTTCGTCCTTTCACACTCTCTCGGTGTAGGCAGAGAATCCTTCATCCTTTCATACTCTCCCAGTACGGGCAGAGAACCCTTCGGCTGTTCACACTCTCCTAGTGTGGGCAGAGAACCCTTTGGCTGTTCACACTCTCCTAGTGCAAGCAGAGAACCCTTCGACTATTCACACTTTCCAAGTGTCGGCAGAGAACTTGATCTCCTTGAACGATCTTCTTCATAAGAAATCTAGAAGAAAGAGAGAAAAAAGTGAAGTAATCAAAAATCAAAAGTAGAGACTCTTACCTTTGAGTATCAAGTGAACTATTTTCGCTCCAGTAGTAAGAATTCTCCTTCAAACATTCTCTCACACTCTCTCCTTAACTCTCCTTTCAATTTGCACGAAGATCAGTAGGCAAAAAGATTAAGTGATAGTTTATATTGAACTTTATATAGGAAAGAAACAAAAAATTGTCCAAAAACTGCTAAAATTCAAGTCTGTCAATAGTGGATCGTCCCATACAATCGTGGATCGTCCCGGACGATGTTACTTAGTTCAGTTGGAAACGAACCCAATGTATATTGGTACGAACTGACTTCATACACATTGATCGTCTCGTATGAACCAGGTTTGTCCGGTACGAATGGTTATACCATAGGTCGGTTCCGAAATCTGCAAGATGTTGCCAATTTTTTAAGAGTCGGTTCGCTTCGTCCTGGGACGAATATGGGTTCATCCGGACAAAACTTTTACATAAGACATTTCATCCTGGGACGAATTGGAGTTCGTCTGGATGAAATTTCTCCAGAGAGCATTTCGTCAAGACTCGAATATAAATTTTGTCTGAACGAAAATTTTCAGAGGACATTTCAACCTGGGACAAAATGGAGTTCATCCCGACGAAATTTTTCTAGAGAGCATTTTGTCCTGGCATGAATATAAATTTCATCTGAACGAAAATTTTCCAGAGGAGATTTCATACTGGGATGAATAAAAATTCATCCTGGACAATCAGGACTTAGAAAAATGTTTGTCCCTTCCTGTTTGTTCCATTGCTCTCCCGACGAGATAACTGACTTGATCGTCCCGTATGATCAGTATAATTTTTTAAAGATCTCCTTAAGTGTATGTGTGTGTTTTCAAAATTACAATCACTCCCTCTCAAACTCAATGCAAAGAAAAATACATGCTTCAATTTACAAACTATCTTATGCTGAATTTGATTTGAAGTCGTCATTAGTCTAGAGTTCAAATTTCCTGAAATGTTAGACCACATAAGAGCAAAAACAAATCTTCCAAAAAATGTTAGGAGATAACAAAACTTAAAACAATAATATTTGGAATCATCAATACTATACAAATAGCAAGAATGTAAAACATGCAATTAGCAACTCTCTTAACAGAGGCTGCCAGTCAAATGAAACGAATGAGCATATTATGGTTCATTTCAAATATATGGTTAAAGTCATTGTGAAGATGCTTTATTGGGGTATTAATATCCCTATTTTCCATTCTATGGATCGCTGCTTACAGGAGCTAAAGAAGCTAACAGCACGTAATTGTGGGATTGATAAAATTTACTGCACCAATGTTTACCTCTCTTAGATGAATAGGAATGATGTCAAGCTTGGTAAGGCAACTTTGCCATGTTCTATGGTAGCTTCTAATGCTTTATTCTTAGCTATTTCAAAATCTAGTCCATATCTTACTAGCTGGGGTACTAATCTCCATAGGGAGTCTCAAAATACTTGGTGCCCTCCACCGAAAGATTGGATTAAGATTAATGTGGATGCTTCATTTCTTAGTTCAAATCTTGCTGGAATTGGTGGCATTTTTAGAGACCACAAAGGCAGATTTATTAGTGCATTTGGGAAGAATAAAGTCCATTGGGATATTGCTCAGCTTGAGCTGAAAGCTGTAATCACGGTAAGGGAATTCATAAGAAGTTGGATGTTGGAATGCAAAGGGGTGATTATTGAAAGTGATAACATCAAAATTATTACACTCATTCAAGACTCTTTAAAGAAGAATAAGTGGCATGTGGATAGGCGGCTGGCAAAGGATTTATTTATCTTGAATGACTTCAATAAAGTAGTTTTCCATCATGCTTATAGAAGTTGTAATAAAGTAGCTAATTGGTGTGCTACTATTGCATTGGAAAGTAGTTTCTTTTTTAATAGATTTTCTTTTGATAACATTCCTTCATTGTTGTTGAACTTAATTAAGGAGGAATGTGATCCTTTTATTACTTGTAATTAGTTACATTGTTCTTAATTCAATTTGATGCAATTCCTCGAAATAAAAAACCATTGAATTGTCTCATAAAGGAAGTGAAGGGAATGATAACCCGTTGGAGGTGGGTGAATTGGTTTGTTGGAAGATAGGCCCTTTATTGGAGATTGCTTGCAAGGCCCTACTGTGAGGAGTAATGGTAATATGGATGATGGTATGTTTATGGAGGATGAATGTCCTCAACAGATAAACCAAGAAGTCCAACAAATTGATAGTAAGATTCCTTCAACTTCTCATTATAATAGAGATGTTTTAACTATTTCTGATGATTTGGGCATTGTTGCTAAAAGCTTTGCTAAAGATGATATTGATACTAGTTTCATTAAGTTTATTAGTAAAAGAGGAAGAAAGAGATAGCATCTAATGTTGCAATCTTCTAGGACCACTCTATTGTACACTACTCATTAATATTTTTTTTTTATGTTTAATTCTATTATTTGGAATGTGAGGGGCATTGGTTATCCCTCTTCTAGAATTCGTGTTAAGAATTTATATCGTGTTCACAATGTGTCTATTCTTGTTCTTTTACAGCCTCTTATTTTATCTACTAGGTTGATTAGCACCTCTCAATTTTTTATTTTAATTACGCTATTTTGAATGTGGCTAACATGATTTGGGTCTTTGAAAATATCATTTTAAAATTGATGTTATTGGTGATTTTACTTAAGTGCTGCATTATAAAGTTGAGGTATTTAATGTTCATTGTTGTGCTTCTTTTGTGTATGTGGCATATTCCTATTACATTAGAAAATTGGTTTGGAATCAAATAAAAAATTTTCACAATATTTGCAATTTGCCTTGTCTTGTAGGTGGAGATTTTAATGCTATTACTAACCCTTCTGAGAGGATATGAGGCCCTTCTCCTTATTACCGTTCTATGGAGGATTTTAGTATCATGATTTTGGATTACAATTTGATTGATATTATTTTTTCTGGTAATAACTTCACTGTGAATAGGGGGTCACTTATGGATACGTTTGGATCGTGCTGTGAATAGGGGTCACTTATGGATATGTTTGTATTGTGTGCTCTTTAATGATTCTTGGCTTAATTCTTTTAGCTCTGTTAATGTGCAGCATCTTAGCAGAACTCTTTCTGATCATTCTCCTTTTCTTATTAGCCTTAATTTTAGGCAATTTAATGCTTCTTCTCAATTTAGATTTCAAAATATGTGGTTACTTCATGACTCTTTTTTAGATGTTTTTCAAACCAATTGGCAATCTCCCTTACACCCGGATAATTCTAGTTTTAGTATGAGGAGACTTCTGAAAAGGCTTAAGCATATTTTAAATTGGTGGAACTGTAATGTCTTTAAAAATCTTTTTTCTAATATCTTAAATGCTGATCATCAACTTGATAATATTGAATCTGATTGCCAATTTTGAAATTTGTTAATTATGAATTAGGTTATTAGACCTATGCTTATGTCCGAATGGCTAACCAAGAGGAGGGGAGAATTGATAATTTAAAAAAAAAATTCCTCTTAAACCTTTTTAAATTTAGTGATTTTTAAAAATGAATTTTTAACCATACATAGAAATAAAAATAAAAAGAAATTAAAAAAGTAGCGAAAAATAAAAGGCACAAGATTTATAGTGGTTCGGTCAAACACGACCTACATCCACTCCTTGAAGTCTCACACTTCAGGTATTGCACTATTACCATAAGTGTCTCTCCTTTTGCCCCCACAGCAAGGCAGAGAAGACTTCACAAAAACTCTCTTCCACCACTAACCGGTACGGTAGAGAACCATCGTCTTTTTACACCCTCCAAGTGTCGGCAGAGAATCGTCGGCTGTTCACACTCTCCAAGTGTAGGCAGAGAACATTCATCCTTTTATACTCTCCAAGTTTAGGCAGAGAACCCTTCAACCTTTTACACCCTCCAAGTATAGGCAGAGAACCTTCGGCTGTTCACACTCCTCGAGTGTCGGCTTACAACCGAAACTCCTTGAAAGATCTTCTCACAAGAAATCTAGAAGGATAAGAGAAAAGAGTGAATTAATCACAAATAACAAATAGAGATCCATACATTTGAGTAACCAAGTAAACTCTCTAGTAGTAAGAACTCTCCTTCAAACACTCTCTCTCACTCTCTCCTTAAATTTCTCTTCAGTATGCATGAAGACCAAATGACAAAAAGATATCATTATAGTCTTAAGTTGACCTTTTAGAAGAAAGACATGAAAAACCATCCAAAAACTACAACTTTTCAAATCTATGCGTTTATGATCATCCCATACGTTCTCATTTCATACGTACGAACAGTGTGAAAATTGTTGCATACGAACCCAATGTACATTGGTATGAACTACCTTCGTACCCGATCATAGCCCCATATGAACATGGTTTGTTCGGTACGAATAGTTATTCTCAAGGTTTGTTGGAACAAAAATGCAAGACGGACCACAATTTCAAAGAACCGGGAACATCATCCTGGGATGAATGGGTTTGTTCGTCTGGACAAATAGTTTATGAGCACAAGTCCAGAGGACATCATCTTGGGATGAATTGGTTAGTTCGTCTGGATGAATAGTTCAAGAGCACAAGTCCAGAGGACATCATCTTGGGATGAATGTGTTAAATCGTTTGGATGAACAGTTCAAAACACAAGTTCAGAGAACATCATCCTAGGATAAATAGGTTAGTTCGTCTAAACAAATAGTTAAAGAACACAAGTTTAGAGGACATCATCCTGGGATGAATTGGTTATTTCTTATGGATGAATAGTTCAAGAGCACAAGTCTAGAGGACATCATCTTGGGACGAATGGGTTAGTTCGTCTGGATGAATAGTTCAAGAGCACAAGTCTAGAGGATATCATCCTGGGATGAATGAGTTAGTTTGTCTAGATGAGTAGTTCAAGAGCACAAACCCAGAGGACATCGTCTTGGGACAACTGTGTTAAATTATTTGGACGAACAGTTTAAAGAACAAGTCCAGAGGACATCGTCCTAGGATGAATGGGTCAGAATGTTCTGGACGATCAGGACTTAGAAAATTTTTTTCCCGCTCTATTCGTTCCACTGCTTTTTGGGGAGTATAACTAACCAGATCATCCCATACGAACATGGTTCGTACTGTACGATCATTATTATAAAATTGTGAATTTTAAAGCTCTCCCCCGATGTGTGTGCTAAGTTATATATATATATATATATATATATATATATATATATATATATATATATATATACTCAAAGTTATAAAATATTCTAAGCAGATCTTGATTTGAAGTCTTCAATAATCTTGAGTATGAATTCCCTAAAATGTTAGTACACACAAGAGCAATAATAAACTTTTAAAATGTGTTCGGAGAAAATAATAATCAAAATAATAATATTTAGAATAATCAAAACATACAAGTTGCAAGAATATAAAACATGCAAAGCTAAATAGTAACTCTTCTCAACAAACTCCCCCTTTTTTATGATGGCAAAAAAATTATTATTTATATAAATTTGAGTTTCTCCTAAACTTTCCATGAATGAATAAACATGTGAGAATAAGGGGCATTATTGTTGAACTAATCACATTTTTTTAAATTTTAATATTTTTTACTCACAAAAATAGTAACACTAAACCACTGAAACTAAAAAAATATGAACAAAAAAACACAAAAGTATGAACAACACATAAATGTCAAACAATATTTCTCCCCATTTTTGATAATAGCAAAAATAGAAGAAGAAACAAACAAATACAGAAACGTAAGGAGTCATATGAAAAGCCTTTAATAATTGATCCATAAAGAGATTGAATTATATTTGTAATAAAAAAAATAAATGTCATTAGAGAAATAGAAAGATTCATATGATTTAAGTATAGATATAACATAGATAAGAAAAAAATAACAAAATTATGAATCAGATTAGACAATGAGATAAGCAAACTCTTTGTAAAGTAGACGAATGTAAAATTTTTATATTTCAAATTTCAATACAAAATAAAATTGAACATAAGATTAATTTGAATTTAAAGATTAAAAGATTGAGGAAAGAACATATACTTGTGACGCTTTAAGCATCTACTCAATATTTGTGGCACACATTGTGCATCTTTTTTTTATTTGTGGGCTAAATTTGTGCCTCTTTTTCAATCTACAAACCATTGCGTATTCTTTTGATTTTTGTACATTTGAATATTTTCAAGTGTTTACTTGATCTTTCCAGAATCAATAATCTAATATCTCAAATTTTTCTAAGTACAACAATATTTATATTGAAAAGAAAAATAAAAATAATAAAACATCAAAATTGCAATAATAATATTAAAATTATGTTAGTCAAACAAGAGACATGAGATTGATAACCTTAACTAGATCGAGTTATAACATAACTTAAATTTTTTTAAAAATTAGATTTTCTAATGAATTCAATTTTGTATTGCATTTCAAAATATAGCACTTGTTAGATCAATATTTTAAGGATAATCATAGTGAATGATATTACATTAAGTATAAATGATATCAATACACATATATTTATAACACATAAAACACAAAACTAAAAATCACCAAACATCACATCACATCACATAAAATATAAAAACATAAAAACTAACAATCACATCACATCACAGCTAGTTGATAGAATCATAAAAGAAGTACAGTAATCACTCAAAGAGACCCGAATATGGAGGTGGTTGGCTGATTATATTAAAATAGCTATTCATTATAGCTATATTCATGTTGACTGATTCAATTTTACCACTAATCCAACTCATATCCTGCTGATATTGATAGTCCTGCTGCAGAAGATGAGATTCAATCTCATCAAAACATTGATCAAAGTGGCTCTCAACACGATTAAATCGCTGTACCATATCCTGAAAGTATTGACTACCAGCAAGTGCACGTGGATGTCTTCTCCTTTCTTCCTTAGAGTCAGTACTTTCAAATTGAGCATCTTTATTAAAGATTGCTCGGAATGATCCATCATTATAAATGATAGGCTTCTCTAGATTTTGAATAAGATGAACTACTTCATACTTCTTTTCCAAAATTTAGGTCACAAGATGTCCTAAGGCTATATTCTTCTTTTTCTTGTGGGAGACATAACTAATCTCAGAAAGTCTATACATGTAGTCAATGATCAGTTGGGCTTCATCTATAGGTTGGCTAGTCATAATCAGATATGTCCCAGTAGAAAGAATAGGTGAAATATTCACTCGATCACCAACTTTAGGAATAATTGAGGTACAAAGAACATGCTGGATGATTCTGGCATTTTGGTTAAGAGAGGCCACCATAGGCATATGACCTACTCATCTAATCTCTTTAATAACATGATTTATCGCAGCCCAATCATAGTTGGAGAAAGAGGTCAAAGTATGGGCTCTAATCCCTTGAGTCCTTAAATTTAAAAATATCCCCAAATCCTCCTTTGTTATTTTAACCCTCTTCCTAAAAATATAAGATCTAATCACACTCTGGTCAGAATTAAGGACATGTTTGAAAGGAAGTAGTGAAATGTTTCCTTATTGTAGAGGTGGATTTGAGTCAAAATAAGAGCAAATTAGGTAGAAGCAAAAAAGGTCCATCACTTTAAAAGTAAGTTGTTCTTGGTGAAGGACTCTAGAGGGAGTGATTTTTACAGATACGAACATAGGAAAAGACTCTTCATTTTCTTTGGGCAGATAGTTTTCTCTTGGATTTCTAGAGTATGGTCTTCTAGCAGTTCTTTAGCATCCCTAACCCTCTTGCTTGAACTCGCCATAGAAATGATCAAAGAGAATCGGAGATTGAAAAGTCTTTTGAAGTGAATGAAGTTCGAGTTCTAAACCCTTTCAATTTAAAGAAAAAATGAACTTTCGTACGTACAAAAATAATTTCATCTTGTACGATATATGGTTCGTACGTACGAAATAAAATTACATATGTACTTATGAATGTGTCCAAAAATGAAACGGCTCTTCGAAAACATGCAAATTACGAGGCAACCTTTCGTACAAAATTTTGGCCAAACAATCGTATAGACGAATAGGCATTCATCCTGGATGATCAATTATTTAAGATCATTTTTATGACGGTTTGAAATGTCCCTCACACAGAAATGCCACGTGTTCGTATGTACAAACTGAATGTTCCTACGTACGATCAAAAATAAAAATGATCTTATCCATATAACCGTCTACATGAATACAAACAAATGCATACACATTGTCCGGACGATCTGTGGTTCATATAGATGAATCTTAATAAAAACCAAAATATTGCATGCAAACTGTTCAACGCAACAATTAATACGCTTCAAGATTCATCCCGTATGAAGATATTTTCATACAGACGAATGTCACACTTAGAAATTTTTATACCATTGCTCAAAAACATAAATTTTGATGTGAAAATATATAAACCAAATAGACAATAAATTACAAAAGCAAACACGAACAAAAACTGACAAACACATACAAAAAAATAACAAATCCAAAATGCACACTAACAAAACACATATCAATGTTGTAGAAACTTTTATTTAAGCATTCAAATAAATCACACGAAGCCTTATTCTTAATGTACTGAAAGTATCAAAAAGCTAGTGGTTTTGTAAAAATGTCTCCAAGTTTATTTTCAGTTGAAACATGATTGAGTTCAATTTCACATTTGGATACATGATCCCTTATGAAATGATGCCTGATATTTATATGTTTGGTTCTTGAATGTTGAATAGGATTTTTAGAAATATAAATGGCACTAGTGTTATCACAATAAATGGGAATAGTGCTTATTGTTAATTCTAAATCAATCAGCTATTGTTTCAACCAAAGTACTTGTGCCACAAAACTTCTTAAGGCTATCTATTTAGCTTCAGCAGTAAATAGGGATACATAATTCTATTTTCTACTGGACCAATATACTAAAGAATTTCCAATAAATTAATATGTTCCATAAGTGCTATTCTATCAACCCTATAACCTGTAACGTCTGAATTTGAATATCAAATTATTTCAAATAAAGAGCTAAATATAGGATACTAAATTCCTAAGTTCTTAGTTCCCAAGAGATATCTTAAAATTCTTTTCGCTACTCTCAAATGTAATTTTGTTGGATCTGATTGAAATCTAACCAATAAACAAACACTAAATATGATATCGGGTCATCTAGCTGTCAAGTAAACCAAAGATCCAATTATTCCCCCAAATTTCTTTTGATCAATAGATTTTCCCTTAGGATCCTTATCCAACTGAACTAAGGAACTCAGAGGTGTACTAATAAGTTTAGCATTGCCCTTTTCAAACTTTTTGCGGATGTCCTTAATATGTTTTAATTGACTAAGAAATGTACCCTTCACAATTTGCTTAATGCTAAAGCCTAGAAAGTAACTCAAATCTCCAATTAGACTCATCTCAAATTCACCACTCATTATTTTTGAAAAATCATCAAAAAAAATTTTATTTGTAGATCCAAAGATGATATCATCAACATAAATTTGTACAATGAGTATATCTTATCCCAATTTCTTCAAAAAGAGAGTTGTGTCCACTCTTCCTTTTTCAAAACATCACTCAAGTAGGAAGGTGCTCAACCTCTCATACCAAGCCTTAGGTGCCTGTTTTAATCCGTATAAAACTTTTTTCAATTTAAAAACATGATTTGGATGTTTAGAATTTTCAAATCCTGGAGGTTGTTCCACATAAACATTCTCTTGAATCACCCCATTTAAAAAAGCACTTTAACATCCATTTGATACAATCTAAATCCTCTAAAATAAGCAAATGCTAATAAAACCCTAATTGCTTCAAGTCTAGCTACAGGGACAAAAGTCTCCTCAAATCAATCTCTTCAATTTGATTATACCCCTTAGCCACCAATCTAGCATTATTTCTAATGACTACTCTTGAGTTATTCATTTTATTCTTGAATACCCACTTAGTTCAAACTACACTTTGATCCTTTAGCCTTGCAATTAATTTCCAAACTTCATTTCTTATAAATTGATTTAATTCTTCTTGTAGAGCCAATATCCAAAATTCATCCGAAAGTGCATGATCAATATTTGTGTATTCTATCATTGAAATAAAGGGTGAATGATTGACTTCTTTATTTAATCCATGCCTAGTCCTAACACCCTCACTAGGTTCATCTATAATCAGTTCCTTTTGGTGGTTTTTAGAAAATCTTAAATCTCTAGGCATCGAGTTTTCTATTTCCAAATTTCATCCAAATTTATTTTCTCAATCTTTTGAAAGTTAATCTCTATATCATCCTCTTCAATAATCGGCTCTTCCAAAATTCCAGATTCATCACATACAATATGTGTGGTCTCCTCAATTACCAAAGTTCTTTTATTGAATACTCTATAAAATTTTCCAACGCTTGAGTATCCTATATAAATTCCTTCATCTGATTTTGAAAAATTTTCCAATATTATGTACGAACACCTTACATCCAAAAAAATACAAATGTGACAAATTAGGTGTTCTCCCCTTTAGTAAATCATAGGGTGTTTTATTCAAGTTTGATATAATATTCATCCTATTCAGAACATAACATGTTGTGTTAACTATCTCAGCCAAAAAATATTTAGGAAGTAAATATTCTGCCAATATGCCTTGAGCGACTTCTATGAATTTTCTATTTTTCCTTTTAACTACCCCATTCTGCTAAGAGATTCCAGGTGCAGAAAAGTTGTGATAAATTCCTTTCTCCTTATAAAAATCCTCAAATTTTTTATTTTCAAATTCTCCTCTATGATCACTTTAAATTGTCAAAATCTCGCTTCCTAGTTTCCTTTGAATCCAACACAAAAAATTTCTAAATTTTTAAAATAATTCACTCTTATGATATAGAAATCTAACCCATGTAAATCTAGGGAAATCATCCACAATTACAAATCTGTATACTTTCCTCCTAGACTTACAATTCCAACTGGTCAAAAAAGATCCATATATAAAATCTCCAATGATTTATTAGTTCTAAGATCCTTATTGGACTAAAAAGAGTATTTCACCTATTTTCTTAATTGACATGCATCACAAGGTGATCCTTAGTCAAGTCTAGTTATGGTATACATCTCACTAAGTTCTTTTGGATAATTCTCCTAAGATTATTCATGCTAGTGTGATAAAGTCTCCTATGCCAAAGCCATGACTCATCGGAAATAGTTTTTAAATAAAAAGTATTAGGAGTTTTGATACAATTCAAATCTAGCATATACACATTGTTTACCTATATACCATGCAAAACATCATTACCATTCAGGCTTAATATGTAACTAGTAGGGAAAAATTTAACACAGTATCCTTTATCACATAGCTGACTAATAAATAATAGATTATACTTTAAACAATCTATATGTAATATATTCTTAATAAAAAATTTTTTAAGATTTCTAATCATACCTGACTCAACCACCTTTCTTGTGGTGTTATCTCCAAGTGTAACCCTGCCTCCACTCCTGACTTCTAGCGATATGAATTGTGTAGTATCTCCAGTCATATGTTTTGAGCTACCACTGTCAAGGTACATATGCTCTCATGAGGCCTTGTGTGAGAGCGATCCTGCAAAACCATTAAATGTTAGACCTAGGAACCCAAACAAGTTTGGGTTCACCCTTTGGCAACTTATAAATAGATGCATGTATGATATGTCTATTTTTATGCATCTTATGCTTCCACATCAAGTGAGTTTTTCTATCCAAAGTATAGGCGTGTGCTATGTGTCTAAACATGCCAAAATTAAAACATTTAACTCTAGGAAATGGATTTCTCAAATTTCTATAATTGTTCTGTTTCCTGTTGAGTTTTAAAAATTTTGGATATAAAATAGGATTTATAAAATCTTCAAGTGTTGGAGGTATCATATTATCTTTGAGAGCTTTTTATCTTCAATTTGTAAAAGGTATTCAAATCTTATAATATGCGATTTGTATAATTTATCCAATAATTTTTGCTCTCCAATTCTTCTTTAAAATCTTTAAATTCCTTTTTAAGTTCTACATTGGATGATTTTAAATTTTCATGGTTCTTATTCAAATCATTGAACTCATCAAGTAATTTTATGTGGTTGTTATCAATTAAAGTATGATCTTTTCTAAGGATCTCTACTATAACTCTAAGTTCAGACTAGCATGCATTTTCTTTAACTTTCTATCTGCAATATGTATGCTTTCAGAGACTTCTAAAAGTTCATTATAAGTCAAGTCACATACCGCTTTTTTATTTGAGTGATAAGGATTATTGTTCATCAAGTAAAGATTGATGACTTCCTCTTCCTTTTTAGTCTCTAATGGGTCTAAAGCTGAGTCTGCCCAAAAAGCTCTTTGGAATTTCTTCTTGACCTTCTTCTCTATTAGTTTCTCCTCTACCTTCTCCTTGCTAGGAGTGGCTTTAAGTTCTGGGCATTCTAAATTTATGTGTCCAGGTTTCCTGCACTCGTAGCACATAACATCATTTGAAACCATAATATTCATATTGAACTTACCTCGATTCCATTGCTGGCGTCTCTTTTGCTTCCTCTTCAGAAAGCTTCTAAACTGTTTTGTCATCAATGTGATGTCATCTTCATCCTCAGGTTGTGATATATCACTCTCTGATTCCTCCACTTTCAGTGCTATGTTTTTCTCCCTTCGTGGTTCACTTGCATAAATCTTTCTTATACTCACTCCTTGCTCATAAACAAATAGTGATCCAAGAAGATTGTTAATAGAGTAAATATTTAAATTGTTAGACTCTGGTATAGTAGTAATATTTGCATCATAAGTAGTAGGCAAATAACGGAGAATCTTATTTATCATTTTAGTATTTATTAATTCTCTACCTGATGCAAGCAAAGAAGTGACTATTTGTATAAATCTTGTGTACATATCAGAAATATATTCATTGGGTTTCATGCAAAATAGTTCATAGTCATGTAACAAGATATTAAGTCTGGATTATTTAACTTTATTAGTCCCTTCATATGTTATATAATGTCTATCCCATATTTCCTTTTCACTCTTGCAAGTGGAAACCTGCATGTAGTCTTATGAAATAAGTGCATAAAAGAAACTATTTAAATATTTAGCATTTAGTTATGCTAAGTCATTTTCTTCTACAGTCCAATCTGCAAAGGGTGTCTCTACTTTAATGCCATCAACTAGTCTAGTTGGTTTTGTATACTCTTCTTGTACTAAGATCCATAAGCAATATTCAAGTGACTGTAAAAATGTAGACATGCGTGTTTTCCAAAAATCAAAAGGGATATTATCAAATAAAGGAGATCTAGTGATCAAATATTCTTCAGGTGTGTTCTAGTTTTCGAATATAGCTAAGGTCGTTAATCAAAAAGTAGTCTAAACTTAGAGTTTTGAAATAAAACTCTGATACCACTTGTTCAAACTTGTTAATTATGAATTAGGTTGTTAGACCTAAGCTTATGTCCCAACGGCTAACGAAGAGGGGGGGGGGGGGGGTGAATTGGTAATTTAAAAAAAAAATTCCACTTAAATCGATTTAAATTTAGTGATTTTTAAAAAAGATTCTTCAACCAGAGATAAAAATAAAAATAGAAAGAAAATAAAAAGCAGCGAAAAATAAAAGAACAAGATTTATAATGGTTCGGTCAAACATGACCTACATCCACTCCCTAAAATCTCACACTTCAGAAATTGTACTATTACCAAAAGTGTCTCTCCTTTTTCCCCCATAATTAAGCAAAGAAGCCTTCACAAAAACTCTCTTTCACCACTACCCGGTGTGATAGAGAATTATCATCCTTTTACACCCTCCAAGTGTCGGCAGAGAATCGTCGGCTGTTCACACTCTCCAAGTATAGGCAGAGAACGTTCATCCTTTCACACTCTCCAAGTGTAGGCAGAGAACCCTTTATCCTTTTATACCCTCCAAGTGTAGGCAGAGAACCTTCGACTGTTCACACTCATTGAGTATCGGCAGAGAATCGGATCTCCTTGAAAGATCTTCTCATAAGAAATCTAGAGGGACATAATAAAAGAGTGAAGCAATCATAAATAACAAATAGAGATCCTTACCTTTGAGTAACAAAGTGAACTCTTCACACTCCAATAGTAAGAACACTCCTTTAAACACTCTCTCTTACTCTCTTCTTCAATTTCCCGTCAGTATGCACAAAGACCAAATGACAAAAAGATATCATGAGAGTCTTAACTGTACCTTTTATAAGAATGACACAAAAAATCGTCCAAAAACAACAGTTTTTCAAAACTATGTGTTTATGATCGTCCCGTACGATCTCATTTCGTACGTACGAACAGTGTAAAAATTATTGCGTACGAACTCAATGTGCATTGTTACGAACTACCTTCGTACCCGATCATCATTCTGTGAGAATATGGTTCGTCCGGTATGAACAGTTATTCTTAAGGTTTATTGGAATGAAAATGTAGGATGGACCATAATTTCAAAGAACAGAGGACATCATCCTGGGATGAATAGGTTAGTTTGTCAAGATGAATAGTTCACGAGCACAAGTCTAGAGGACATCATCCTGAGATGAATGGGTTAGTTTTTCTGGATGAATAGTTCAAGAGCACAAGTCAAGAGGACATCATCCTAGGACGAATGTGTTAAACCATCTGGATGAATAGTTCAAAGCACAAGTCTAGAGGACATCATATTAGGATAAATGGGTTAGTTCATATGGATGAATAGTTCAAAAGCATAAGTCCAGAGGACCTCATCCTAAGATGAATGGGTTAGTTTATCTAGATGAATAGTTCAAGAGCACAAGTCCAGAGGACATAATCCTGGGACAAATGAGTTAGTTTCTTTTATTGAATAGTTCAAGAGCACAAGTCTAGAGGACATCGTCCTGGGAGGAATGGGTTAGTTCATCTGGATGAATAGTTCAAGAGCACAAGTTAAGAGGACATCATCCTGTGATGAATGTGTTAAATTCTGTGGATGAATAGTTCAAAGCATAAGTTGAAAGGACATCATCCTAGGATGAATGGGTCATAATCATTTAAACGATCAGGACCTAGAAAAATTTTCACTGGCTTTATTCGTTTCATTACTTTTTGGGATTATAACTGACCAGATCATCCCGTACGAACATGGTTTGTACTGTATGATCAGTATTATAAAATTGTGAATTTTAAAGCTCTTCTCAAGTGTGTGTGTGCTAAGTTGCTCAATTATAATCGCACTCTCTTAGACTAAAATAAAAGAAAAATACAGACTCAACGTTACAAAACATTTTAAGCAGACCTTGATTTGAAGCCTTCAATAATTTTGAGTGTGTATGAATTCCCTGAAATGTTAGTACACAAGAGCAAAAACAAATATTCTAAAATATATTAGGATAAAATAATAAACAAAACAATAATATTTGGAATCATCAAAACATATAAGTTGCAAGAATGTAAAACATGCAAAGCTAAGTAGCAACTCTTCTTAACAGTCAAGTTGATCCTTCTGATGATGATATCACTCTTTTATGAAATGCTAAAGGGGTGCTTTTTAAATTAAATGCTCAGGAGGAGGTTTTTTGGAAACAGAAAGATATGGCTAAGCATGTGGTTGAAGGTGATAATAACAATAAAAATTTTAAAGTGTTGGCTAAATAGAAAAGGGCTAAAAATTTTATTAATAAAATCTATGTGAGGATGGTTCTTTCACTAAAAAGTCTGTGGAAATTACTAATTTAGCTGTGCAATATTTTCAAAATCACCTCAATAAGAATTTTAGTCCTGCTAAGATTATTGATCATTCTTTTATTCACAATCTTATATCCCAAGAAGATAATGAGAATCTTTCCAAACCTTCTTCTTTTGAGGAAGTTAAAGAGAATATTTTTGGTATGAATGTTGACTCTGTTGTTGGGCTTGATGGTTTTACCACTCAGTTTTTTCAAGAAACTTTGCACATTATTAATAATGATATTTTCTGTCATTTTTTATTTCATTCCTGGTAATGTTATTATTAAGTTTTTTACTTCTACTTCTAATGTGCTTTTTCCCAAAAATAACTCTGTCAGTACTTGGAATGATCTTAGACCTATCAATCTTTACACCTTTTTAACAAATTAATTTCTAAAGTTCTCATGAATAGTCTTACTTCTATTTTACCTAGAATTATATCATCTTCTCATTTTGGGTTTATGACTGGGAGGTCCATTACGGATAATATTTTTTTGGACCAAGAATTTTTCCAAGACCTATATGTTAGGGTCAGAGGGGGTAACTTGATTTTGAAATGAAATATTGTCAAGGCTTATGACAATATTGATTGGTCCTTTATTTACCTCATTCTAAATTTCTTTGGCTTTAATTTGGTTTTTATTAAACTTAATAGGAATTGTATTGACGGTGTTTACTTCTCTATTATTATGAATGGTTTTAGTAATTATTATTTTAAATCTTCTCAGGGTTTAAGATAAGGTGATCCTATTTCACCTGGTCTCTTTATTATTTCGGCTAAATTCTTATCTAGGGGCCTTACCAATCTTTTTGAGAATACTCCTAGTCTTTATTTTAGAACATTGGGTGGTTTTCCCATATCTCATTTATATTTTGCTGATGATTTTATTGTTTTTACTAATGCTTCTGTTAATAAAACACACAAACTTATGGATTTTTTCTATCAATTTGAAGGGTTAGTGGCTTATATCATAACAAAAACAAATTTTTTTTTATTTCTTTAAAGAGAATTACCAATAATTATATTGTAGACATTAAAGATTTAACTGGTTTTATTCATGGCCAATTACTTATTAAGTATCTTGGTGTTCCTCTTTTTAAAGGTAGAAAGAAAACCTTTCTCTTTGATGATCTTATTTCATCTATTCAGAATAAACTTTTATCTTGGGATTTTAATTTTTTGAGTTTTGGTGGTAGAGTTACTCTTTTCAAAGTGTTCTTTTCTCTTTGCCGGTGTATAGTTTTCAAATTGTTTTTTCAACTCAAGCGGTTTGCAATAGAGTGCATAAGCTCATCAATAAATTTTTTTGGAAAGGTTCTTTTACTAATTCCAAATTTGTCTAAGCTGCTTGGGATAAATGTTGTGGTTTTTTGGAAGAAGGGGTTTTAGGTTGCAAGAATATGAATGATTTGGCTATGGCCTTTTCCTTTAAATTGTGGTATAATTTTCATGTTAAAGTTTGCCTTTGGGCTAACTTTATGTATGCCAAGTACTATTTTGGTAAGCACCCTACTACTTATCAGTTTAATCAAGGTGATTCTAGAGTGTGGCAAAGGCTTTATAAGGTTAAATGGGTTGTTGAGCCTCACATTTGTTGGGGGTTTTGTGAAGGTAATGTTTTCTTTTGGCAATATCATTGGTTGGGTAAATAATTTATTGACTCGATTATGAATTCTTCTTCTAATGCGTCTATTAGGTTAATTCTTTCTTATATGATAATTGTTGGGACATTGAAAAGCTTTCTAATGTTGTTCCTGATTTTATTGTTCATTAAAATTTGAGTTTGCCTATCAACAAATTCTAAGGATATTATCTTATGTGATCTCTCTAAAGATGGTACCTTTCACTTAAAGAATGCTTGACATGTTTTTCAAACTAGGAAAAATATTAAAAATATTTTCTCCATAATTTGGCACAAAAGTATTATGTCTACTATGGCTTCATTTGTTTCGAGAATCCTACATAATTTATCCCCACCAACGACAATCTCATCAAAAGATGTTTTATTTTGCCTTCCAAGTGTCAATGTTGTTGCCATTTAGAAAATATGCATCATGTTTTTATATATGGACAGATTGCTATTAAAACTTAGGTTTATTTTGATGACTTGTTTCAATTGAATTACTTTAATACTCATTTCTCTCGTTATGTTATGCTTAATGTTTGGTTCATTAAGTCTAAGGGTCACATAATAAATGTTGTTCATGCTCTCATTTTATGGAATTTATGGATGGAAAGGAATAACTCATTTTTTAATGGTCTTCGTATGAATCATCATAAGGTGATCCAGAATGTGAAAGATAAGGTTTTCGCTCTTTTTCTGTTAAGTTTCTCTCTGGTAAGAACTTTAAAAATTATTCTTTTGTTGGTTTTTCTTTAGGCATTAATCTGGAAGATGATTCCATTGTTAAAGATTCTAGAATTATTTACTGGATTAAACCTCCCACTAACTTTTATAAGTTGAATGTGGATGGTATTAGCCTTGACTCTACTAAGGGTTATGGTAGGGTTATCAAAGATAATAATGGTGGTCTTATTATGACCTTTGTAGTGCAATTACAGAATGGTAATGTCATCTATGCAATCATCATGGCTATTCTATATGGTTTAAGGTTTTGTATTTCTCTAAATTTAACTAATGTTATTATTGAGGTTATTTCTGATTATAATTTTCATTTTCTTAATTTTGTTGATGACTCATGGTGCAACCCTGATCTATTTTATCTGGTTATGGAGATCAAGAACCAACTTATTTTCTTGAATTTCTCATTTTCTCATATTCATAAACATGGTAATGCTAATGCTAACTAGCTCGCTCAATGGTGTTATGGGCTAGAATTTATCTTTGATTTAATTGGGTTTATTATTCCTTTGGCTCTGAAAGGCCTTCTTAGACTGGATATTCTTGGTATGTCTTATGTTTATAGTTGAGTTTTTTGTTGGGTTTGCTTCTGGAGGTTTGTCTTACTATTTCGTTTTCTCCAAGTTGGTCCCTTTGTCTCTCAGTCTTCTAGTTTTAGTTGTTGTTCTTATATATTGATGTGCTGTTTGGTGCTTTTCCATATGGTTGGAAGTTTGGGGTGGTGTCTCTTTTCTGAGGCTATTTCTCTTGTGTTTGCTGGGGTTTGTTATTTTTTGGTGCTGCTTGATTGTTAGACTGTGTTGCGGATCTATTTTCATGGTTTATAATTTTGATGATAACAAACACTCTTAATTCTCTACGACTGCCTTATCAACTGACATTTCAGGGTCACAAGATCATATTGCAATTTGGAATCAGCTCAAGATTGGGTAGACTAGGTCTGAGTGAGTTTGTACTCTTTTTTCCTTTCTTGAGTATTTGTAATTGGTGTGGCTCCTGATGCTATGTAACTTTGCACACATTCACCTTCGAAGATTTTCTGACTATTCCCTAAGTTTACTATTTTTGATAACATCGTCTAGGATGATATTTATATCGGCCTCGACGATCGGTTTAAAAGCAGAAACCCTAATTAGGGCATCATCCTCATTAAGGCAGTCGTGATTAAGCAGGTTGGCCTGGATGATACTTGTATCGGCTAGGATGATAGGCTAAATTAAGAAAGAATCAGCCGCCATGATCTATTTAGGAATTCTTTATTTTCAAAAATCGGCCAGGATGATATCCACATCGTCTAGGATGATCTAACTCAATTATGCCTAAATTGATCTGGTATCCATGGAAAGCATTAAAGGCTGATTGATTCGATCACATCATCTAGGATGATCGCAGGATCGGCTGGGATGATGTCGTGGATGATTGACATCGGTAAGCTTTGATTCAGGGCGATGATCAGGATGATTGTACTTGGTTTTAAACTAATTAGCCAGGATGTTGTTACATCGGCCTGGATGATGTAACTAATTTTCTTCTGATCGTCCCAAATCATCCCGGGCTGATTGAGCTTAATTTATACTGATCGGCCAAGACGATATTCCTATCATCCTGGATGATAAAGTCGGCAAGTTGTATTAATGAGCTCATTTTGAGATCTTCTATTTAAGCTTTGACAATGCACTTTATAAGTGACTTTGGCAACCATTGTAGCTTCATTCTTTTGGGGGGACTTGAAGAGAGAGCTTGAAAGGGAGTGAGGAACGAGTGAAGTCCGAGAGAGGGAGAAGATCCAGTGAGGGGAGACTCAAGGCAGTGTGGAGGCAGATTCCACACGGTTGCTCCTACAGGCTTGCATCTTAATACCATTGGATTCAAGGCTTATCTTGAGGGAATTTTGCGGAAGAAGAAGATCTTGTAGGTGTCAAAGGACCCAGCGACTCCACCGCACCGGGGAAGGTGGAAGTGATTTGTAAGGGCTTCTCCGCCTAGCTGTGGGGGCTAAAGGAGAGACACTTAGTTTAGTGCAATACTCGCATGGTTCCTCCGAGGAGTGGACGTAGGTCAAGGTTTGACCGAACCACTATAAATATGATGTGTTCTTTCCTTTATTATTTCCATGTTTATTTCTTCCACACTTTGATTTTTGTAGTGGTGAATCTTGATTCTGGTTTTAAGATTGTGTTTGTTTTAGTTACTGATTCACCTCTCTCTTAATTAGCCTTGGGCTATTTTATAAGGGCTTAACATTACTAATGAACTTTCAAGTGGTATCAGAGTGGGATTCATAAAATAAGTTTTTGAAAGCTTTTGAATTTTTGATCCAAGATTAATTTTTGTAATCGTAATTTTGCGGAAGGTTATTCAATCACCAGACCACCTTTATTTGAAATATTACTTTTGATTTTTGGAAAATTCACATGTTTACTTTCTTGCAATCGATTGATTCTCATATATGGCACAAGATTTTAGCTGGTTATTCATTACCGTCACGGGTTTTAGATGGAGTTAAAACTAATATTCCTTTTAATCAATAGAATAGGGAAGAATAAATCAATGCTCAATTGAATGCAAAATCTTTAAATTTCTTTTTATGTGCTTTAAATTCTGAAGATTTTATGTTAGTATCCACGTGCACTACTGGTAAGAAAATTTGGGATAAACTATACACCATATACGAAGGCACTAGTGAAATCAAGCAATCCAAGTTGAATGTGTTAATGCATGATTATAAAATGCTTTCCATGAAACCTTATGAAATGATCTTAGACAAGTATACTAGGTTTATTCAAATTGTGACATCATTGCAAGCTTTAGGTAAAGAATTTTCAAATTATAAAAAAGTCAATAAAATTCTTCGTTGTCTACTAAATAAGTTTGAAGCTAAAGTTGTTGTCATTTGTGAATCAAAGATTTGAATGAATATTCTACTGATAATTTGATTGGCTCACTATTACTTACGAGCAAAGTTTGGGTCAAAGACTTTTCGATGCAGGTGAAATGATAGTGCTAAAAGCTAAAGATTCGGAAAAAGGTAGCTTAGTTGGTGACGAAAACAACGACTTGACAAGAAAATAAAAAAGCTCACTAAAGAATAAGCATCAACAAAAGTGGAATAAAGGTAAAAATGGTAAGTATATTAATATTTCTTCTAATGTTATTTTCTTTGGATGTAGGAAGCCTGGACATATGAAAAATCAGTACCCTAATTTAAGAATTCTTCCTGCAAAAGAAAAGGATAAAGTAAAGCAAATTATAAATTGGGGAAATAATGAAAAGAAAAAAATTTCTTAGGCAGACCTTGCTTCTGAATCATATGATCAGGAGAAAGATGATGCTTAAACCTTTGTTTGTATGTTTGTTTGCATATTTTGTTTGTTCTTTTATTTTTGTGATTTTATTTATTTATTTATTTTTTCTTTTTTTATTAAATTTTTTATGTGTCATTTCTGATCTAACATACACGTCACCTTTCTAAAAATGAAAAACCTACTTCCTGTTTTTTCTTGAATTCTTATGAAAATTATGTTTAACTTCTCTAAAAACAGTCAAAGGAAGGAAACTTATATTTTTGACTCTCAATCTCTGTTTCCTAAAAAAAGGTTATTCTACTTTTGATTGAAAATCTTTTTCATATTTTAAATTTGTTTTTGAAATTAGAATTTTTTACCTTTCTACATTTTATTTATCATATAGAGATCTTTTGCAAGTTGTTCAATCTAACTCATAATTTTCTTAATCAAGAAATTCGCTTTGTCAATAAGATGGGTTTACTTTTATTTTAAGATTTCAGAAATGTAGCATATTCAAAAAAAAATTGGCCAATGATGCCAAAAAATAAAAGATGCGCAAAGATGCCAAATTAAAAAAAAATGGAATACACAAAGTATATCAAAAATTAAAAGATGCGCAGTGCGCCAACCAATTATTAAGAGGCATAAAATGAGCCCACAAAATTTAATGCTTACCATTCTTATACTTCTTAAAGCTTAAGAAAACCCTTGATACTTTCTATACTTGATTTTAAAAATCATGATTCCTGATTTAACAATTCATGCATTAATCTTCTATTAGATATATTTCTTGGAAGGAGTTTTGAAAAATGACTATTTCTTTCTCTAATTTATTTCTTAATTTAGATATTAAATTAAAAAAAAATTTAGCCTTTTAAAAGAACTAGAGTTTGGATTATAAATTTTTGGATTTCTAACCTTTTCTGGGCAATGCGTTATCAATACAATTATACTAAGTTTTTGATTAAAACTAAGAGGTAACTTTTTCATTTTAAGAATATTTATTTTGTTCACTAGATCAGGGACATTCTTGTCTTTTAAACATTTTGTTCTGATTGTTTGTGCCCCTTCTCTTTTTGATAATGTCAAAGGGGGAGAACGTACTATTGAATTTGTATCCTTTTTATTATATTTTTTTTAAAAAAATATTAAAAACAACAAAATTTTTGATCTCCCTATTTTTAAAAGTTTTATTCAAGTGAGGGGGAGATTAGGAGAAATTGTTTTCTTCCTTGCAAATTCAAATAGCAATGTTTGCCATCATCAAAAAGGGGGAGATTATTACGGATCTATTTTCATGGTTTATGATTTTGATGATAGAAAACACCCTTATTTCTCTATGACTGCCTTATCAACTGACATTTTAGGGTCACAAGATAATACTGCAATTTGGAATCAGCTGAAGAATGGGTAGACTAGGTTTGAGTCAGTTTGAACCCTTTTTTCCTTTCTTGAGTCTTCTGTAATTGGGGTGGCTCCTGATGCTATGTAACTTTGCACACATGCACCTTGAAAGATTTTTTGACTGTTTCCTAGAGTTTTCTATTTTTGGTTACATTATCCGGGATGATATTTATATCGACCTGGACAATCGGTTTAAAAGAAGAAACCCTAATTAGGGTATCCTCATTAAGGAAGCCGTCATTAAGCCGATCGTCCTTGATGATACTTGAATCAGCCAAAATGATATGTTCAATTAAAAAAGAATTAGCCGCCATGATTAGTTTAGGTATTCTTTATTTTAGGAAATCGGCCAGGATGATATCCACATTGTCTAAGACTATCTAACTCAATTAAGCATAAATTAATATGTATCTTTAGAAAGCATTAAAAGCTGATTGATTCGATCACATCGTCCGGGACGATCGCAGTCGGGATGATGTCATGGATGATTGACATCGACCAGCTTTGATTCAAGGCAATGATCAAGATGATTGTACTCGATTTTAAACTAATCGATCAGGACAATATTACATTGGCCCGAATGATGTAACTAATTTTCTTCTAATCGTCCCAAATCATCCCAGGCTGATTGAGCTTAATTTGTACTGATCGGTTAGGACGATATTCCTATCGGCCTGGATAATAAAGTTGACAAGTTGCTTTAATGAGCTCATTTTGAGAACTTCTATTTAAGCTTTGACAAGGCACTTTATAAGTGTCTTTGGCTGCCATTATAGCTTCGTTCTTTTGGGGGGACTTAATGAGAAAGCTTGAAAGGGAGTGAGGAACGGTTGAAGTCTGAGGGAGGTAGAAGATCATGTGAGGGGGGACTCAAGGGAGTGTGGAGGGGGAATCCACACAGTTGGTCTGATAGGCTTGCACCTTCATACCATCAAATTCAAGGCTTGTCTTGAGAGAAGTTCACAGAAGAAGAAGATCTCTTTAGTGTCGAAGGCCCCGACGACTCTGCCGCACCGGGGAAGGTGGAAGTGATTTTGGATGGGCTTCTCCGCTTAGCTGTGGGGGATAAAGTAGAGAAACTTAGTTTAGTGCAATACTCGGAGGGTGCCTCCGAGGAGTGGACATAGATCAAGGTTTGACCTAACAACTATAAATCTGGTGTGTTCTTTCCTTTATTATTTCCACATTTATTTCTTCTGTACTTTGGTTTTCGTAGTGGTGAATCTTGATTATGATATTAAGATTGTGTTTATTTTAATTACTGATTCACCTCTCTCTTAATTATCCTTAGGCTAGTTCTTAAGGGCTTAACATTCCTAACGAACTTTCAGACTGTTAGGTTTGTGATCTCTCCCTAAGGATGGTACCCTTATAATTATTAGAGTTATTTTTATTTTGGTTTGGTTTGGCTTTCATTTTTGGCAGTGTGGGGGCTAATTTTAACCTGGAGCTTTTTGTGATGGCTAGTTATGTCCTATATCCCATTTTTTATTTGGTTTAATTACTTTAGTCTATTGTTCTGGTCTTTCTAAATTTCTATTGGCATTTTCCTATAGCTCTGCCTATTATTGTTGAGATTTTTATGGTTTGGGGCATGAGCTATGATTGTACTTCAACTTTTGAAGGGATTCCTAGTGGTTGCTCTCCTACCTTTAGTCTATGTCTTGTGAGATTGTTATGGATGCATCCATTGGCTATAGTTTTACCTTCCCCTAGGGTTGTTGGTTGCCTGTGACTATTTGGGGGAATTCCTGGGGTTATCTCATTTTTTTCTCTCAGTTTGCTTTAGATATTTGGTCCATTGTTGGTTGGTAGGTCTGTCTTGACTGGGGGATCTATGTGTTTTTTTCTAGGGGTTGTTCCGTATTTGGACCTCTCTTTGGTTGTTCTTCGCCTAGTTTTTTTTGGGTGCTTCATTTTCTGCTGTTGGGTTCTATTTATTTATTTGTGGTGGATTAGGCTTGGTGGTAGGATGGAGCAGCCTTGGGTTATCCCTTGTGATGGTTGCTGGTTTCATATTACCCTGAGCTCCATATAACTATTGCTTTATTTGGATTGTTTGTGTGCGTGGGTTGTTTTTCTCTAATAACTTGTTTGCCTTGGAATTTTTTGCGTTCTCCAGATTGGGGATTTTTGTTATTATTATAAGGATAATTTGGATCCTTATTTTTTTATTGTTACCTTTTATGTTCATAATTGGTTGGAGCATTTCTTGATCTAATATGGGAGTTTCCTTACGTGCAAGTTGTTTTTGGGTGATATCACTCCTTTGTTCTCTTATCTTTATTTAGTTAATCTTTATTTTACCTTTATATTTATTCTATGTTTTAGTCTTTCTTTGTGCAGCTGTAGTGGTTTACAGGTGGATTTATAGATGGCAGTGCTCAAGTTTTTTTTGAAGAAAGATTGTGCTTCATGTGTTTATCAGTATCTTTTTTTTTTCTATGCTTAGCTTTAGCATCTTTAGAATGTACCAAGGTTATCTTATTTTTTGGAGTAGTGGGGACTATTGGCTCATAGGATTTCTTTTACTTTGTTTTATAGCTCTTTTGAGCATTAGTGAGATGATGATCCCCAATAAGGACCTTGTAATTGCATTTTATATTAACACATAGGCCCTTTGTGGGTTTTAATTTATAAAAGAAATATTGGTTTGGCATGGAAATAAAAAATAAAAAAAATTTGAGATTGCAATCGTTGCACTCTGCTGCTCTCTGGCAATTCCTAGGCAATTTAGGGCTTCCATTCGTGAGCTCTAGTTTTGATGTCCTAGTGAGTTTGACTGCTAATTCTTTTATCATTTTTTCTCTTTGGTCCTTCTTTGTCTCTTTCGCGGCTTTCATTTGAGGTTATTTTTTTGCATTTTTGAGCTCGAGAGATGATGACGAAGTCATCATCAAACACTCCTATTTCTTCTATTCCTGATGGCCGTTCTAGGTCATTCAAGGAGGTTTTATCTGGTTCCTCTTCTTCTATGGCTAAACTTCATTGTTGTAAACCTCCTTTAAGGGTTTCTCGGATTTAATGTTTAATGAGGCGGTGATCTCTTAGTTGGCCACTCTTTTTGTGCTTACTCTTGTTGGAAAGTTTCTTCCTAGCCGGTCAAATCTGGATGTTATTCGAAAATGTTTTTGTTAACTTGAAACTTACATATTCTTTTCATGTTGGATTGCTGGATCTGCGACATATAGCGATCCAACTTACAAATGACCTTAACTATAGCCGCATCTTTTCTAGGAGGTCATACTATATTCAATATTGAAAAATGCATCTCATCAAATGGACGTCGAACTATGATGTTAGGGAAGAATCTCAGATTGCTCTCATGTAGATTTCATTCCCTAACTTAAGGCTTCATTTTTTTAACTCACAAATTTTATTTGGGCTTACTTTTATTTTTGGTAGACCATTACAAATGGATCAAACCACGGCATCTATCTCAAGCCCTTTGATGGCTCGTGTTCTTGTGGAAATTAATATTTCTAAGAAACATCCTAATGAAGTGTGGATAGGATTGAAGTTGAATGGATACTTTCAAAAATTTGAATTCAAGAACTTACCTATTTTTTGTTATCATTATAGAATGCATGTTCATGGTGTTAATGATTATTTTAGGTTGCACCCTCAACTTCGTAAAGACAAAGTAGTTTGCAAACAACCTCAAGGAAATGATGTTAGTGCGGGTGCTCTTGACAATTAAAATCTCACTTTTGTTGAAGTTGAAAGAAATAGTTCCAAATTTTGTGATGAACCGATACTAGTGCAAACTGAACTACCCTCTATCACTATGTATGTGTCTCTGCTCATTGTCATTGTGGATGATCCTCCCTGTGCTTAGGGCAATATTAATAGTAACATTTAATGAATGTGATAATTTGGATGAACAAAGGCTAACTATTCTTCCCCTCAAAATAATGTAACTCTGAAGTGTTGATTATGGATTGTATGTTGAATACTAATAAGTGTACTAATATTGATTATTCTCAAACTATTATGAATGATTAGGGAATTGCTTCTGAAGGTGAAAGGATTGGAAGAGAGCACGTGGGGATGGACAATAACTTGAGGGTAATTGAGTTGGCTCTGGTTGTGGAAGAGAATGTGAAACTTGGTTTCAATAGCAATGAAAGTGTTGATGGAGATTTGTTGAAGGAAGGTGAACTTCCTCAAAAGGGTAAAGAGAATGGTTTGATAATTGATAGTAAGTCTTGCTTTAATTCTCATTATCATAGTAATGTTTTTACTGACACTGAGGAGCTAGATTTTTCTGCTAAATACTTTGCTAAAGATGACAATTATACTAGTTTTATTAAATTTCAAAATATGCGTGGTAGAAAGTGTAAGAACGTTATTTTATAATCAGCAAGGAACACCCGTTCACACACTAGTCGTTAGTTCTATTTTTATGTTTAAGTCTATTAATTGGAATGTTAAGGGCATTGAGTGCCCTTCTTCTCTTTTGAGAGTTAAGAATTTATGTCGTATCCATGATGTGTCTATTCTTGTTTTACTTGAACCTCTTGTTAATGTTTCTAAATTACTTAGTACTACTAATTTTTTAGGTTTCAAGCATGCCACTTCAAACTCTGCTAATAAAATTTGGTTATTTTGGAAAGTTCCAGTTTGGATTGATATTCTTGGTGATTCTACTCTAGTTCTACATTGTAATATAGAAGTTTTAAATATAAATTGTTGTGCCTCTTTTATTTATGTTTCCACTTCTCATGTACTAGAAAAGTTCTTTGGGAGCAGTTATCTGATTTTCATAGTATTTGTGATTTCCCTTGGTTTGGGGGTGATGATTTTAACATTATTTCTAAACCTTTGGAGAGTATTGGGGTTCAACTCCTATTTTTCATGCTATGGAGGACTTTAATAAAAAGATTATGGATTGTAATCTCATTAATATTGGCTCTTTTGGTAACAAATTTACTTGGTACCATGGTCATTTATGGCAACAGATGGATCATGTTTTTTTAATGATAGCTGGCTTAACTCTTTTAACTCTATTTCTGTTGAATATCTTAGTCGTATGCTTTTTTATCATTCTCCTTTATTACTTGGGCTTTATATTAGACATGTGAATTCCTTTCCTCAATTTAGATTTCAAAATATGTGGTTACATCATGATTCCTTTCTGAATGTGGTTCAGGAGAAGTGGTTGGCACCTTTACATCCTGATAACTCTATCTTTAACATGAAAAGATTTTGGTTTAAATTAAAAAGACTGAAACAACTCCTAAATTGGTGGAATCATAAAGTTTTTAAAAATATCTTTACTAATATCTTAAGTGCGGAAGATACTATAAATAATGTTGAGCTTAATTATCAAATGTCTCCTTCTTTTTCTAACTTTGCTTTATTGAAAGAGGATAAGGAGTGTCACTTTAAATTTCAAGCCCAAGAAAAAATTTTTTGAAACAAAAAGCTACTGCGAAGCATCTGGTGAAAGGTGATAATAAAATGAAGTATTTTCATGCTTTGGTTAAAAATAAGCATGCAAAGAACTCCATTAACAAAATAAAACATGAGGATGGGTCAGTTACTAAGAATGCTGAGGAAACTGCTTGAGAATCCTGCTATTATTCCCAAGCTTATCTCGTATAAGGATAATGATTTTCTTTCTAAACCCCTTCTTTTGATGAATTAAAAGATATTGTTTATGATATGAATGGTGACTCTTTGGCTGATCCGGATGAGTTTACTACTAAATTTTTTTTCAAAAAGCTTGATTATTATTAGTAATGATCTCTATTCCGATGTTTTGGAGTTTTTTACCAGCTATGCTATTCCTAAATTTTTACATCTACTTTTATTTTTCTTATTCCTAAGAGTAATGTTTTTAGCAATTGGAATTATTTTAGACCTAATAGTCTTTGCACCTTTTTTAGCAAGTTGATTTATAAAATTAATATGAATTGTTTAACTATTGTTCTTCCTAAAATTATCTCTACTTTTCAAATGGGCTTTGTTAGAGGTCGTGCTATCTCTGATAATATTTTGTTGGCCCAGGAATTCTGCAAAGATTTGAATTTTAAGGTGAGGGGTGGTAATTTCAAATTTATGTTGTCCAGTTTTATCATGGGAAGCACTGATGCCGAAGGAGGATCGCCGGCAATCTCCGGCTATTGTTCCTCCTTAACTCTAATAATCTACAACCAATCCACAAGGATTTGTTGGAAGATTTTGAAACTTTAAAGACCAGATGTTGTTGCCGAATGGAAGAGCTCAGCAATGGAATCCAGCTTTGTGAATTCAAGAAGGCTTTCATCCAACAGTTCAGCGATCTCCTACTGTTGAAGGTAAAGGGAAGATAATTGATGATAATAAGGTAATACCCAAATCTCCTAAATGGAAGGTTTTGATTCCGACTCATGGGCATAATGATGTTGAATCATCATCTTATGGTTCGAAGTTGATGGTTAATAGATTCATCATATTAGTCAGGAATTATAGTTTTGTTTTCATAAATGTCTTCCTTCTTATTTTGGAATTATAGAGGAGTCAAGAAGAAAGAGGCTTCTCTATATCATAGGGAGTTTGTTAGGGATAATGAGGTGTTTTTCATTGGGTTAGTGGAGACTATGTTGTCTTGTTTAGATAGAAATAATGTGAATAAGATTATTGGTGAAGAGTGGGATTTTTTTCACAATCTTGCTAGTGGCACTTCTTGTGTTGTGGAAGAGTAGTATGGGTAGTTTTGAGGTTTTCTTTCATTCTTCTCAGGTTGTGTTTGGGAAATTCCTTTCCTCTCATATAGGAAGTTGGATTGTTGCAACTGTTTTTGGGAGTAAGGATGTATGGGCTAGAATATATTTGTGGAGTACTATTGAGATGGTTTGGATGGTAATGCTTCATCCTTAGTAGGAGGGGATTTTTAATGTATAATGTCAAAGGAAGACAAAAGAGGGGGAAAGAGGTTTTTGTTCTCCTAAGGCCTGCAAGAGATGAAATCTTTTTTAGCTAACAATGATTTACATGATGTAGGTATTATTAGACAAAGATTTACTTGGTGCAACAACAAAGATGGGAATTCAAGGATATGGGAAAGATTGGAGTGTTGCTTATTGAACTCTACAGTTCTTTAGTAAGTTCCTAATGCCTATGTTAGACATTTAGCTAGAGTGGCTTCCGACCATTCTCCTATTGTATTTAGAATTCATAATACAATGATTCCATTTCATAAACACATCAAATTTGAGGATGTGTGGAGATCTTACCCTGCTGCGTGGAATGTTGTACTGAAACCATGGAGGAGGAATGAATTTGGTAATAATGTTGAAATCTGGAACATAAAACTTAAAATCTCATAGCTTTGTATTATTGGAACAAGAACAAAGTAATGGAGCTATCAATGTTGAAGGAGTCTTTTAAGAAATAGATTATGGTCTTGTAAATTATGGAAAGCTTTAAAGATGGCATTTCTCAGCTAGAATTGATGTTAGTAAGAAGCAAAGTGAGAGAACTTAATGTTACATTAGCTCAATTATCCACTTGGTGGAATTAAAGAGCTAAGACTAGATGGATACAAGAAGGAGACACCAATTCCAAAATTTTTCATGACTATGCTTCAGCTAAAAGGAATGGAAAGCTAATTAATCAAATAAATGATGAAGATGATGGTCGAGAGGATGATCAAGATAAAGTCGAAACAACATTTTGTTTATTTTTTAAAAGAAAATGAATGCACAGGGATTGTTTTATCTGAGGTATGCCTAAAGTTGGTATTTAACAATCAATTCATAATGTTGAATGGAATATGCTTAATGCATATTTCACAATAAGCTTAGGTTAAACAATATACAGGGTTGGGAACGAAATGCAGGAGGTTGTAAAAAGTTTGGGAAGCAATAAATCGCCTGGTTTGGATGGCATAACCGGCTCATTTATCAAGTTCTATTGGAGCATAATCAAAGAAGATTTGAAGAGAGCTGTTAAAGAATTTTATACTCATGGAGAAATTCATCCTCAATGGAAAGACACATGGATTGTGTTAATCCCAAATGTGAAGAATCCATTGGAACCATCACAATTTAGGCCAAAAAACTTATGTCAAATAATGTACAAGGTGGTTGTCTAAATGTTTATGAATCGCATGAAACATTGTTTGCCTAAATTAATTACACAATATCAAGTTACATTTGTTCTTGGAAGATCCATGTCGGATCATTGCTTATTGGCTCAAGAAGTCTTCAACAAATTTAGATTTTCTACTTGCAAGAAAAGACTTGTGGAGGTCAAAGTGGACATGGAGCAAGCATATGATATCATGAGTTGGCCAACTCTTGAAAAGTCATTGAAAAGGTTTGGGTTTCCTCTAAGATTCATTATGCTCATTATGAAATGTTTCCAAAAGGTGAGATACTCTATACTCATTAATGGTAGGAGAACGAATTTGATAGAAGCTTAAAGTGGATTTAGGCAAAGATGCCCATAATCGCCTTATTTGTATATCCTTTGTGCCCAATTACTCTCTAATGCTATTTATTAAAGGGGTGTAGATTTGGGAATAAAAATATCTCCTAAATCTGATAATATTACACATTTAATTTATGTCGATGATGTTCTAATATTTTCTAATGCTTCTATGAGATCAGCCTCTTGTTTGAAGAAAATTTTGAATGATTTTTGTGGGTGGACTGATCAAAAAGTAAACGACATGAAATCTCAAATTTTATTTGGGAAATCTATGAAGAAAAGGTGTAAGAAAAGATTTGCTAAGAAGTTAAGATTCAAGATTTTTAAAGAGATGCAATACTTGGGAGTGAAGATGGCATTGAGAAGGCTTTTTAATTCTAATTTCGAAAGTATCTTAGACCAAGCATTGGAAAGATTGAATGCTTGGGGTAGTAGATATCTTTCTTTGGTAGGAAGAGTTCTACTAATCAAAAGTTCTTTTTCTTAACTTCCAATTTTTATATGTACACGTTCTTTAGTTCCTAAAGGAATTTTGAATGATTTGGATAGAATGTGCAGAGATTTCCTATGGCATAAAAATAAAGATAAGAAAGGATTATACTATGTATCTTGGGAAGACCTTTGTAAGCCAAAGTTGCTTGGAGGATTGGGCTTTCTCTCTTAAGTCACTAAAGTTGGACCTTTGTAGATTCATTAAAACTCCTAATTTTCACTATGTAATCGTGCAATCATTTCTAGATTTGGTAGTGACGTGTGGAGTGGTACGATTAGGAGTGGAAATTCAACAACTTGAAAAATTTTGGTGGATGGAGCAAAATATTTAAAAAATGTTGTTAGATGGAAGTTGGTGAATGGTATCAAAGTGAGTATCATGAATGATAATTGGATGTTTGATAAACCTCACAATAAATGGCCCACTTATGTCAATTATCGTGAGCTTCATATTGAATCGGTCCATAAATTTATTTCTGATGAAGCTAGCTAGAATTTTTAGCAAATGCAAAATTTCTTTAATGAAGATTTGATTTTGATTATCAAATCAATAAAGTTATCTCCAAATCAAAATACCTCAACCCCATCATCTGTCGTGCATCTGAATCATTTGGATGCAAAAGGTAGATTCTCATTCCATCATAGTTTGCCGCGAAATTCATACTTCAAGAATACACCTGTAATTATTAGAGAAGGTCAGTTTGTTGCCAATCATAAGCTTGTTCCTGATGGAAGCAAAGGGAAAGAGGTGGTTTCAGCGAGCTGTTTGGATCATAAGGTTTCTTTTTCTGTGTTGGATCGTCGCAAATTCGAATCTCTTGATTCGAATTTTCTTCCCAATGCAAATGACTTTGAAACTTCTTCTTCATATACGGGATTTAATTTTAAGGTGAGAAATTATGTTGATAAGGGAAATAATTCTGTTGAAGTCTTTAAGAAAGAACTGGTTACCAATTTGTTGGAGGATAAGAATACTAAATTTTTGGTGGAACCTAATTCTAAACTTTCTAATGTGTGGATCAAAACTCCACATATTAAAATAGATTTTAAAGGCATTTTTGAAGAAAATGAGGATGAGAATGTGGTTAAACATGATGTGGAAAAAGAAAGTTCTAATGTTCAAGTTTTGAGAAAATCTTTGGTTGACAATATTCTTAGCAAAAACTTGCCTTTTTCCATTTGTAGTCATGAGCTAAGACGTCAATGGAGTAAATTTGGTGGCTTTCATATAACCTCTCTTGAGTTAGATTGGTTGTTGTGTTCATTTTAGTCATCTAAAGCTTTGGAGGAAGTTTTAAATGGGGGTCCTTGGTATGTGGGTGGTTTCATTGTTGGTATAGATAAATGGAAACCTAGTTTTTCTCCCATTTCTATGGAGGGTATTTCTTCACCTAATTTGATTTGATTACCTCATTTGTCTCTTCATCGTTTGGATGAAGTTAACATTACAAAGATCATCTCAAGAATAGAAACCCCATTGTTATTAGATTGAAACTTGTTTAAATGGGCTATAAGGGTATTTGGTAGAGCTTATGTTTGAATCAAATTGAATACCTTCCTTGTGGAGTTTGGATTGAAGGTTTGTGTGGAAAATTTTTTTAAAAAATTGAATATGTGAACATATCAATTTTGTGCTTCAAGTGTGGAAGGATTTGACATAAAGATTCTGAGTGTCCTAATGGCTTACCTGTATTGAGTAATCTTGTAATGGAAAATCTGAAGAAATCAGTTCATGAATCGAAAAATGGTAATGGGACCTCATATGGCCCATGGATGCATGTTAAATTCAGTAATAAGAAAAGGATAAAAGCCTTTTTCAGAATAAAATAGATGGAGATTTCAATCCTTAAAAACTGGTGGAACCTTTTGAAGTTGATAGGGTTAATGAGCAAGAATCTGGATTGTTGGAGAGTATTTCAGAAGAAAATTTGCTAGAAGAGATTTCCATATCTGATAAGTTTTTATTAGGATTGGGTGATACTAATAGGTTCAATATGCTATCTCATAAGGAAGATGGAATTGAAGCTATTAACATAGTTGATGTTAACTTGTTAGATGAAGATACTAGAGAATATGTTATTAAAGCTGCTGCCATTTATAGTTTAAGCAAAGGATGTTATGGAATAATTTAGGATGGAATATCTATGAATGGTATGGATTCTAATCTGGTGTTACATTTAGATGGAAATTCCGTTAGGCACAATGGGAATAAAAATTACTGGAAGTTCAATAAGGAATTGTTAGGTATGCAAGATGTTGCAGTTTCTGAAAATCTCAATAGCAAGGCAGTAGTTTGTGAAGATAAAACTATTTTTGTACCAGAAAATGAAGTTACGATTGAAAGGAATGTTGTAAGGGTAGAAGAAGATTTCAATTTGAATAATGAGGATACTCCAATTTCTAAAAAGTTGGAGAAGGTGCAGGTTTCCATTGTTCCGACTATGGATGTAAACTTTGAAGGTCACATGGTTGCTGAAGGTAAATCAGTTGTTTCTAATTAGGAAAAATATGAATTTGGGTTTGCTCCTCCCAATCTTGATGGTTTTAAGAGTTCCAAATCTTTGAATTTTTTAATAGTAATAAGAATACAAGTTCGGTTAGTGTTAAGAAAAACACTAATCAACTAAAATTCTTAGGACCTATTGAGGAAGTTCCTAGGAAAAGAAAAGTTTATTGTAATTTGAAAAGAGGTGCTAGGGATTCATTCAGTGCTTGATGGTTGAGCTTTTATTCAGGAAGGACATCAGAATTCTTGATATGAGTAACATCCTTAGCATTCGAAATTGGTATATTTCTATTTCAAACGATGGGGAACTTCTTCCTATGGATTCAACAGATGGCATTCATTTATTTAAGAGAAGCCTACTTAAAGCTTTTCTAGGCGTTTCTCTATTTTATGACAATCTATTTTTTTACTTTCTAGTTAATTTGTGTAGTTTTTTTATGTAGTTTTGGTTTTATATTTATTTAATGAAACTATAGTAATTGGGTGTGGGAACGGTACTATTAATTATTTTTTAACCAGTTGGGAATTCGGGGATGCTAACCAACCTTTTAGGTTGTTTTATTTTCAGTATCCCCTCCACCCCCGGGGTTTTAAAATAATAAGTAGTGGGTCTCATTTCAATTATGATAGTTTTATTTTAACTAATATAATCTTAAATAAGGTTCCTTCCCTTTTCGGATAAGTAACTATTAGTTTTATTTTATTTCTAGTTTGTATTAGGGGTATCTTTTCTTGCTTTTAATGTAATTTGCATTTCTTCAAAAAAAAATTCTTAAAGAAGATATCATTAAACTCATTAAACAGCATTCAGGGAAATCTATAATTGCACTCTCATTTGAAGCTTGGCTGGAATATCACGGACAGATTAGTTTTTCTGAAAATTGCTTGAATCATACACTGAATTGTTTCAGGAAATTAAAATTACTGCCTAAAGTAGAGTTATTTTGGTGGAGATTATGTAAGAATGCTCTTCCTACTAATTCATTCTGGAACTATAAGAATTTGATGCAATCAAATAGGTGTCCGTGTGGTTGTGATGATGTGCAAAATCAGGATCACGTTGTTGTTTTTAGTAATCAACTGCTTCTAATTATTCACAAACTACGTGAATAGGGACTTTAAGTTCCTATATTTGATTCATATTCTAAGTGTTGAGAGGATTTTAAGATATTATTTATATTTAACTTAAATATAGTTAAACTTTATTGTACAACAATTTATTTTGGATGGAAAATAAGAAATCAAATCAAGATTGGAATGGATTTTTCTTCAGTTCATTTTTTGGCTGCAAATGTATTCAGTTCTATTATTCAAACAACATCTAATCAAATTCTAGGATTCAAGGATACTGATCTCCAAATGGAGTCTGTTAATATTTGGTGTCCTCCTCCCCTATATTGGATTAATATTAATGTGGATGCCACTTTAAAGGATTCATATAATGCTGGCCTTGGAGCTATTATAAGAGATCATAAGGGATGATTCCTTGGTGCTTTTGGAAAACAAGTAAATCAATTGGATATTGCATCTCTTGAATTACAGTCGGTCTATCTAATTAAAGAACATTTGCAACGGTGGATGCTCAAATACAAGGGAATTATAATTCAAGCAGACAATAGCAATGTATCAAATGGCTTCAAGATTCATTGAAGAAGATGAAATGACAAAAATTTGAAGATTGGAATTAAGACATTATTTTTCTTAATGACTTCAATAAGGTTATCTTTCATTTGATTTCTAGGAATTGTACTAAAGTAGCAGATTGCTTTGCTACTTTAGCATTTGATAGTAGCTTTACTTTTGATTGTTTTTCAAAGAATGGCATTCCTTCTTCTTCTTCTTTTTTTTTGAAGATGGAATGTGATTACTATCTTTAGTCGTTTGTAGCTCTTTCTATTTTTAATGCAAATTGCAATTTTCAAAAAAAAAAAAAAAGGTGAGAGGTGGAAATATGATCCTGAAAAATTGATATCTCTAAGGCCTATGATAATATTAATTGACACTTCCTTTATAATATTATGCACTTATTTCGTTTTAGATTGGTTTTCACTAACCTTACTAAAAATTGTATTGAAGGTTCGTATTTTTCTATTATTATTAATGGCAAATGTTCCAATTTTTTTTTAAATCTTCTCATGGCTTAAGACAGGGAGATCTTATGTCTCTAGCCCATTTTATTATTCACTACAAGAAAATGGGTCAATAGCGACCAAAAATTTAGAGACAAAAAAAAATTGGTCGCTAAAGATATCTTTTAGCGACCAAAAGTAAGTGTGGCCTCTAAATAATAAGGAATCTAGATATTAGCCACCAAAAAGGAAAATTGGCTGCTAATTTTGTCACTAAAAGTTTAGAAATTTATTTTTCACAAATATACATGTCATTTTAGTTACTAATTATTCTTTTTAATTGTATACATAACACATTTTTAAAATATCATTAACATTTTATATAATGATAATTATTCTTAAAGTAAATTTAGTTTAAAGTATGGATGATTTGTTTGTAAAAAAAATCAAAATGATGTAATTGATTAATCATTCAATTTCTACAAAATATATGTTGGATTTTCCCTAAATTTGGCTCGACCTTTATTTGTTCAGATCCTTGACTGTCGTACATTTCGTAGATACATCGGGGGTCCAAGTGGGTAGTGTCCCTTGACGAAATTAATATTTATATTTTTATGATGATAAATTAAATAGTTTATTGATGAAATAAATTATAATATATATTATCTAAATTTTAACAATTAATTATTTAAATAAAACTATACATTAAGGGGCTGTTTGATATGAAGAATTAGGAGGGTAAAGTAAAACAGTTACACGTATTTATTAAATTCGGTTGTTTGGTTAATTTTGAGCGGAACAAAAAGAAATCCTCCTAAGCATAGACGTGTATTACAAAAGCGTTTCGTGCGAATTAGAAACCCGCTCATATTGAGCGGGGGTTTTAAATTCTCCCGATGAATAAATCCTTCACATCGTCGTTGTTGTTCGGCTTCATTGCTTCGTAGGAGGTGTAAGATTGCACGAGTGGCTTCTTCGGCTCCTTCGTTCTTGTGTGACTTCGCTCCTTCGATGACTTACCCTTTGCCTGTTGGATCAGAAGTTGCGACATTTTCATCGGAAGTAAGGACAAAAGCTCGCAAGTTCTGAAGGTAACTTTCTTCCTTTCGCGCGCTTCTTTGGCCAAATCCCATCAATCCTTAGAACTACAGGATTTGGTAAAAAAATCCATATTTTGATGCCAACCCTAAACCTAACTACCAATGTGCCAGTGGACACTGTGGTGGCCTCCGATGTGCTTAAGGATGCCACCAAAATCGTCGCCAAGACCATCGGCAAGCCAGAATCTGTAAGTTCTTTTCAAGTCCGCCCTTTTCCATGTCAGATGCCAAGTGTTCGGCCAAATCAGTCAAAGAAACATTTTTGTTTTTAATTTTCCTGCAGTGTCAATTTTGCAAAGCATTGTTTGAATTCATGGAAATGCAAAGAAATTGAAACAATTTTTGGTTGATTATGAATCTGCAACTATTGGTTTGAAATTCTTATGAAGTACAACTATGTTTGTAATGGCCCATTTATTTACTTGTCTAATGCCAGGTGGTGTTAGAGAAAATCACTCAAAGAAACTTTTTTTTTGCAGATTCTTTAGTGATTTTATTCCAGTGTCAATTTAGCTTTGTATGGATTGAAGTAAATGCAATGAAATTGAAACAATTTTTGGTTGATTATTTAAGTGCAACCATCGGTTAGGTTTAGGTTTGGCATCTATGTAAAGATTTGTCGAGATGACAATTTTTTTCATGGATAGATACCTATGGTTCACTCATATAAATAATCTCCTCAAGATCTCCATGTAGAAAAATAATTATTACATGTTCAAATTATTGATCATACAATACTACTAGAGGGAACATTATGATAATCAAAGTATGCTTAACAACTTGAGTGAAAATCTCTTTTAAAGTTTTTCCTTCTTTATAAGTGAATCCCTTTATCAATAATATTGCCTTATTTAACTTGTTCAACATCTGAAATTCCATATTTCCTTTTTAATATCCACCTATAGCGACAACTGTTTTGTTATGTGGTATTTCCAGAAGTTCTTAGGTTCTATTTTTTTTTCCAATGATCTCATTTCTACATGAATAATTTATTTTCAAAAAATACTCTCATCATTGTTTATCATTTCTTTATATGATCTTGGCTCATACTCAATTTTTCATCCATGATTGAGAACTTTGTTTTAATTTAATCTATGGTTCAGAACTTTGTTCTTGCTAAAATCCAAGTTTCCTGAATTTAAACTTGTACTGTGAGTCTTTGACTTGTAGGATTAAGAGAAATTATTTAGTTTTGAATTTTTGGGTTATAAATATGATTCTTGTGATATGTAAAATTCATTAATTATTTTACAACTATATATGTTTTCTCTTTGTTCTTGTGTTTTTGAAGATGTGAATTCTTTGACTGCTTACAAGTTTTGATGCCAACTTTGTAAGTATACTTGGTCTATTCCTAGTATGAGTTGTGGATTTCTTATTTGGGGATCTCTATCTTTGTTCCATCATCTAAACTAATTTGTGATTGTTTTATTTGTGTGATACAGGATTTATCATATTCATTACAACATTGATTTTTATATTCATACTGTGAATTTAGATCATTGCAGAATTTTATATTGGTTCTTAAATTTATTGTGGAATTATAGATTCGGAGACTTTTTTATATATTATGTGGAATGGATGAAATGTATTTTCTAGGATCCAGCTGTAGCTACTGGAATTTATGATCTTGTATATGAATTTGAAGCCCAACTTCTAGAAACTAGCTCTCTCGTATATTGGCTTTTATATAGTATCATTTCACTTAGCACTATTCTTCCCCCTCTATATTCACGAACGATTAAAAGATCGTGCCATGTTCTCTCGGTAAAGTTGTCGTGGTCGTGGTCGAACGACAGGGGTCTTCACGGCTTTTTGTATTCATATTTACATGCATAGCTATCATTTATGGTTCTTTAATATTCATATTTACCTGTTCTATAACAGGAGGAATCTCCTAACAAAGCATCAATATTTCATGAATCCAAAGTTCATGATGATGAAATTTCAATGTCTGAGCCACCAGAAATTACTTGCAATGGTTCAAAAGCTGGGTTTGCAAAGCTAAGTAAATATGAGAGAAAAAACTACAGCAGATCACCATGGTTTTTCACAAGATACAAAAAATGGGGATCTTCCCCCAAAACTCTCACAAACTAAACATAGATCGCTCAGATGGATTCCCAATCATGCTGAAGAAGACACTGATAAAAGTGCCTGTGAAGATTCAGAAGAACTTTGCAAGGAAGTTAGGTGTATTGAAATGGATGGAACCAGCCAAAGAGAAAACTTGAATTTGTCATTCCCAGGAGTAAGTTACTCACCTGGGTTTGCAGAACCAGAGCAGTACGACTTTACACCCCCTCCCAGCTCACTGAGAGATTTCCCTGGAAGGCCTCGGGCATTGCTAAATTATAATGCTGAAAATGGAAACTTTTCAAGAGATAGATCTGTTATGTTAGAGGGTAGTGTTTCTGAAAGCTTGCTTAAAGAGCAAGATGATATTTCTTCTTCTAGAGAAGGCATAACCACCTTCCAGGACTTTGTTTCAGGATTGAAAGAGATGGTTCAGGTTCATCAAAATCAGCTTGTTGATGGTCAGGTGTGATAACAACCATTTCTTTATAAGTTTCCATTTTTATGTCCTTATCCCTTTGTATCTTTTTCATTGCTGATTCCAATTTGCCCTGATCAGACTGCCAGTGAAGTGTGTGGAGCTGAAGGAACAAGGAAGAGTATTGGCCTTGATACTATCCTAGACCCAGTGGATTCTCCATCCCATTGGCCATGGGACTTTGAGAAGAAGCAACAAGAGATAATCAAACACTGGCATGAATGCAACGTTTCCTTGATCCACAGAACATACTTTTACTTTGTCTTCAAAGGCAACCCTGCTGATTACATTTACATGGAAGTTGAGCTCAAGAGACTATCTTTCCTGAAAAGAACATTCTAACAGGGCAACTCTTACAGAATATGGGGCGGGACCGGTCGGCTTGTGACTCTAGAATCAAGGTATGAAACTGCTTGTATGTCTGTTAAAGTTCATAAACTGAAGCAAATGTTGTGACTGAACTCGTTATCTGCTTTCAAAATAAGTGGACTTGCTTACTGAAATGCAGTGAAGACCCCTTAGGTCTCATTTGTCTGCTTGAAAATAGGAAACATGTTTTGCAAAACGGTAAATTTACTAGATTCCATTACTTGTTTGTATGTAGTTAGATATCAAGATGTATTTTGTATTTTCTATAATTATTATTATTGTTGTTATTGTAATTATCTGCATTGTTGTCAAAATATTTCTACATGATTTCCAGTATGCATTCATTCTATGGAAACGTCTGAATCTAAAATTTATTTCATCTAGCAAAGCTTACAACTGAAGATTGGATGGAGTGCTTTTCTCTTCCGACTGCAGAAGCTTTGGTGTGACTTGAAGTATTATTATTATTATTTCTTTTGTTTCCTTGAGATTTTGCTCTTCATATTCATAGAATGATAGAAAATAATTTTTTTTTTAAATAATTTACTTAAAATTTTGTAGGGAGGCGATCAATCAGTAGAACATCTATCATATTTTTATGAACTTTGCATTGAGGAAGATATGATGCCAAGCAGTATGAAAGTTCCCTACAATTTTACCTTGAATTATCTCGGAATTGCTGAAATATTCTAGTAATCTTGTTTATAAAATTTTTATGTAGGGCTTGCCTACTTGTACTCCAAGTTGAAGTTCTTTGTATCTGAAATGTGTATTGATGGATATGGAGCTAGATCTCACACTGCAACAGTACAAGATATTGATTGGTGTTAGTATTGCTACAAACTATTGTTGTCATTTACCTTTGATAGAGTTGATTTTATAATTTTATATTTATTTACACAAAATTTAATGAATGATTTTCATGTTAACTAGATGTTGTCATTTTGTAACATTAAGATTTTATGATTAATGATTTCTGAGATCACATTTTTTATGTTAATTAATGGATGTATTTGTAAAAGTATATGAATGAATATAATTTTAATTTTCTCCTAGCAAATTCTTGACAATGATACTGCTGTATGAATATAATTTTTTGGATTATATGTTTTTTATTATTGTTACCTCAAGCTAAAAAAATGTGTTATTTCTCTATTATTAAATTTATCTAACTAATTGCAACATAAAGGAGTGATGGATTGATCTTATTTCTTATTGCTAAGGCATAATAATTGGTTAATAATTATTTACAAAATATCATAAATTTTCTATCCATAAATATATATCAAAACCTAATGAAATTAAAGGAATAAAATTAAAGGGGTATTTGATTTATTTGGTTGATCATTTTGCGACCAATTTTTTATTTTGGTCGCTACAGAAAAAATGTATTAAAGAAAATTAATTATCAAAATTACTAAATAGCATCCAAATAAATATTCATTAGCATAAAAAAAATGGTTGCTAATATGTCTAATTTTAGCGACCAATACTAATTAGTGGTCGCTAATTTAGCAACCAAAAAATTTTTTTTGTCGCTAAAAGCCTCAGCGACGAGGCTACTG
Source organism: Dendrobium nobile (assembly GCA_022539455.1). NCBI lineage: Eukaryota > Viridiplantae > Streptophyta > Magnoliopsida > Asparagales > Orchidaceae > Dendrobium > Dendrobium nobile. The sequence goes on from CM039735.1 coordinate 55,889,848, forward strand.
CGACAAATTAGAGACCCAAATTTATTTGGTCGCTATTTGCTTTAGCGTCCAAATTAACATTTTTAGTGACCATTTTTGTTGGTCGCTATTGACCCATTTTCTTGTAAGATTCTCTATATCTCACTTCTATTTTGCTGGTAATTTTATTGTCTTTAAAAATGCTTCTCATAATTGGATAAATAAACTCCAAGACTTCTTTCATAACTTTGAAAATGTGAGTGGGCTCTCTTTGAACAATGAGAAATGTCATTTCATTATTTCTAATAAGGTGCCTAATATTCATATTTTTGCTATTAAAGACCTCACTAGTTTTGTGCAAGGCCATTTACCTATTAAGTATCTTGGTATCCCTCTTTTTAAAGGTAGAAAGAAGTCTTTTTTGTTTGATAAGTTAATTACTTTTGTGCAGAATAAACTTTTATCTTGGGATTCAAATTTTTTATGTTTTCGAGGTAGGCTTACTCTTATTAGGAGTGTTATTTGTTCTCTTCCTTTTTACTCTTTCCAAACTCTCTTGCCTACTAATATGGTGTGTAATATAATTGATAAAATTCTTAATAATGTTTTTTGGAAAGGGACTTATAGTAACACTGAAATTGCTTGGTCTTCTTGGGATAACTGTTGTGGGGTTTGGAATGATGGTGGCATGGTGCAAGAGCATGTTTGATTTTGCCTATACTTTTTTTCCTTCAAGTTATGGTTTAATTTTCATGCTAAAAGGAGCCTGTGGGCTAAGTTCATATATTCCAAATATTATGTGGGGAAGCATCCTACTATTTGTTCCTTTAATATTAGTTATTATAAAGGTTGTCAAAGGCTTTGCAAGGTTAAATGGGTTGTGGAGCCTCATCTTTCTTGGGGGATTGGTGATGGCAAAATTTTTTTCTGGCATGATCAATGGTTTGGTAATCAATCCATTGATTCCATCATTAATACTTCTTCTACTGTTGTGGTTAAGGTAAACTATTTCATTATTGATAACTGTTGGGATTATAATAAACTTGTTAATGTAATTCCTGACTCTATTATTCAACAAATCTTGAACCTCCCTTTGAACTTGGAGTCAAAAGATCTTTTATTATATAAGTTGTCTCAAGATGAGGATTTTAGATTAAAAGATGCTTGGCATGTGTTTAGAACCAAGAAAGTTGTTACTAGTATTTTCTCTATGATTTTACATAAAAGCATCCATTCTACTATTTCTATTTTTATTTGGAGAATTTTATTTAGATTCATCCCTATTGATGATAATTTGATCAAAAGAGGATATATCTTTCCATCCAAGTTCCAATGTTGTTACCATGTGGATAATATGCAACATGTTTTTGTATATGGTCCTTTAGTTGTCAAAATTTGGTGTTATTTTGATGATAGTTTAAAATTAAATTATTTTAATGCCAATTTGTCTATTAATTCTCTCCTTAATTCTTGGTTTCTTAATTATAAAGGTCATATTAGAAATTTTATCCCTTCTCTCATTTTGTGGTATTTATGTATGGAGAGGAATAACTCTCTTTTTAATGGTATTAGAATGGACTATCAAAGGATTATAAAAAATGTTTAAGATAAACTTTTGAGCATGTTTTTTGTTAATTTTCTATCTTTTAATAGTTTCAAGAATTATTATTATGTTGCTCCAAATTTAGGCATCGAGTTTGGTGAGCTTTTACCTATCTCTGAACCTCGGTTTGTTTCCTGGGTCAAACCATCTTTGGGCTGCTACAAACTGAATGTTGTGTTGCAACCCATGACCCCGAGTTTGAGATTTTGATGATGCCAAATAATGAGTGTTTTGGAACTGCTTTTCATTGATTATTATTTTATTTGTTATTTTCCTTGAGCACTAACATTTCAGGAAGATCACAAGTGACTCAGGAAGAAAGGAAGGCTCAAGACCGGGTAGATTAGGAGTATGAGTCAAACATTGTATTTTCCATTTATTGTATTTTTACTTTATTGAGTCTGGCCACAAAATGCGTAAGAGTAAGAGCAACCATGCACACACACAGGGGGAGAGTTTTTTTTTAACTGCAAAATATAACTAAAATTCTTCTCTGGAGATCGTACTATACGATTTTAATTCGTACCGTACGATCCAAGATATGTGGGCAAATCTGTGAATAGATCGTACTGTACGAAGCCTTTCGTATTGTACGATATGTTCAGATCCAAAACCCTAAGCCGTGTTTTAATTTAAGCAAGTGATTTTTGCGCCGTTCGTACTATACGAATATGTTCGTACTGTACTATTCGTTTTTAATACTTACTTAAATTAACCCGTGATTAGTGCATGTAATCCAGGCCTAATCAAAATTTGAACATCGTACTGTACGAACTAGATCGTTCCATACGATGAATAGAGACGAAGTATGATCGTCCCGGATATCGTCCTGGATGATCTTTTGTTTTTGTCACATCGTACTGTACGATTGTAATCGTACCATACGATGAACAGAGACGACATCCGATCGTCCAGACCATCATCCTGTACGAATAGTATCTTGTTGGATCGTACCGTACGATATTATATCGTACAGTACGAATTGTTTTTTATTTCTTCGTACATCTTCGTACCAGGACAATGGCTATTTATGAAGATCGTACTGTATGATAGGATATCGTACTGTACGAACAGTAACAGCTACTTTTGAATTCAGAGGTTTTTGGAGCCTTTTTGAGATATCAATCAAGTTCTTTTTGGGTAAGATTGATAGAGGGGGTGAACGTGATTAGAGAGGGATTCCATGGGAGAAAACTCTAGAGAAATTCTTGAGGCTTGAGAGAGGAAGGAGAAGGTGAGCTTTGTGAGGGAGAAGAGGTGTGAGGGAGATCACACGGTTGCTCCAAGCTTGCTGCATCTTGCTCCTCCTGTGGCCCGAGAAGGATTTGAGGGAGGATCTCCAAGGGAAAGGCTCGTCTGCATCCGTTACCTCAAGGTTCTCTGCCTTCTCCAGGAGGGAGAAAAACGAGAAGGTTCTCTGCCGTCGCCAGGAGGGCGAAAACAGAGTTTGGTATTCCGCCACGCCGGGTTGGTGAAAGGGAGGTTTGTACAGGCTTCTCCGCCTTGCCGAGGGGGGCAAAAGGAGAACTATTTTTATAGTGAAAATCCCGGAGTGGAGGACTCCGGGGAGTGGACGTAGGTCATATTTTGACCGAACCACTATAAAATTCTTGGTGTGTTCTTTCTTTATCATTGGTTACTTTTTGCTTGCACTTTAATTTTGTCATATCTATTGCACGTGGATTTTTGTGAAAGTAAAATTGCATAAATCTTTGTTTTAATATTTCAAAAAAAAAAAAAAAATAGAACTCTTATTTAGGGTTAATTTTATTAAGAGAAAGACTTTTACAATTCACCCCCCCTCTTGTCGTTTAGTAATTTCAATTGGTATCAGAGCTAGTTTTTCAAAAATAGTGTTTTAAAAAACCTTGAAAAAACGATCATGTCGAACTTTGGTAATCGTAACACTGCGGAGGGTTATTCAATAACTCGTCCACCACTTTTTGATAACATACCGTTTGATTTTTGGAAAATTAGAATGTCTACATTTTTGCAATCTATAGATTACCGCATGTGGATGTTAGTAAATGATGGGTATGTTGCACCGTTTAAAACTGTTAATGGTTTGAAAACTCCTGTACCGTTTATTGAATGGAGCAATGAGGATAGGGAATTAGCCCAACTGAATGCTAAGTGCTTAAACTGCTTTTTTTGTTCATTAAAATCTGAGGACTATATGAGAGTATCTACTTGTGCCTCTGGTAAGGAGATTTGGGATAGACTGTGCATTACATACGAAGGAACAAATGAAGTAAAACAGTCTAGGCTTAACATTCTACTGCATGATTATGAATTATTCCGTATGAAACCTAGCGAAACAATTTCTGACATGTACACTAGGTTCACCCAAATCGTGACATCCTTGCATGCATTAGGTAGAGAAATTTCAAATTCTGAGAAAGTGAATAAAATTCTTAGATGCCTGCCTAGTTCCTATGATGCTAAGATAACTGCTATCACTGAGTCCAAAGATCTTAATGTTTATTCTATTGATAACCTCCTCGGGTCACTCATTGCATACGAGCAAGGAGTGAGCCAAAGGCAAAGTGATGCAGGTGAAAAGAAAAAGGAGCGGACGGTGGCATTAAAAGCTAGCAACTCAGAAAGTGAAAGCTCTGCAGGGGAGGAAGAAGATGAAATAGCACTAATGACCCGACAGTTCAAAAATTTCCTGAAGAGAATATAGAAGCGTCATCAGAACAGCTGGAATAAAGGTAAGAGCTCAAGGTCCAACAAGGTTTCATCTGATACAATTTGCTTTGAGTGCAGGAAGCCAGGTCACCTTCGAGCCGATTGCCCTAATCTGAAGAGTCAACCAGCAAAGGAGAAAGGAGATGACAAAGTTAAATACAAGAGAGGAAAGACAAAGACACAGAAAGCTTTTTGGGCCGACTCTGCCTCAGAATCCTCAGAAGGAGAAGCAGAGGAGGAGGTAACAAATTTGTGTCTTATGGCTAATGATAACCTTGATCAATTGGATCAAGATGAGGTATGTCAACTTTCTTATGATGAATTATTGCTTATTTCTGAGAATATTCATGACTCGTATAGGAAACTGAAGAAAATGCATGCTAAACTTAATATTGAATTTAGTTCCTTACAAATTGAGCATGCTAACTTAGTTAAAGAAAATTCTGATTTAGATAAAGTTCACATGTTACTTCTTGATGAGTATGATGCATTAAATAAGAAGCATATTGAACTAATTGAAGCGCATGAATCTTTGAAAACATCACATATTGAACTAGATGTAGAGTTTGAAAAACTAACTGCACTTGCATTAGAAGTAGATCATAGTGAGCACTTGCTATTGATAGAAGTTGATGGATTGACAGCTCAAAATAAAACTTATAGTGAAAAGATAAAAGAACTAGATAATGAAATTGCATCACTCACAGTAGGCCATCCTAGAAAACCCCCAACACAGCATGCATCACAAAACATTAGGAAGAGGCACCACCACACTCATAGATTAGTAAACCCATTTCCTGGTGTTAGGTGCTTCTCTTGTGGCATATTAGGTCACATAGCCCGCACATGCACAATTCACCGTAGGACACACTTAGTATGGAGACCTAAACTGCATCCATCACAGCATAACATGCATACATCTCATTCATGCAAGCATAAGGAGGAACCCAAACTCACTTGGGTTCCCAAATCTAATCTTTGAATGAAAATATAGGGCTGCTCTCACAAAAGACCTAGTGAGAGCATGTGGTACCTGGATAGTTGCTGCTCGCGACACATGACTGGAGATATGAAGAAGTTCATCCTATTGGAGACCAAAACTGGAGGCAAAGTAACGTTGGGAGACAACACTACCAGGAAGGTGATAGGCTCAGGTATCGTTGGTAATGCTAAGAACTTTTTAATTGAAAATATTTTACTAGTTGATGGGTTGAAACATAATTTGCTTAGCATTAGTCAACTGTGTGACAAAGGTTTTGATGTTAAATTTTTTACTGATAGATGCCTGATTAGTTTATTTGATGAAGTAATTCTAGAAGGAAAACGAATGAACAATGTTTACATGTTAGACCTTGATCGTGTAGATAACTCAAAATCATTTTGCTTGAAAACAATAGTTGATGACTCGTGGCTATGGCATAGGAGACTATGCCATGCTAGCATGAAAACTCTTAGAAACATCACTCAGAAAAACCTAGTTAGAGGTGTACCTAAGTTAGAATTCACCAAGGATCACTTATGTGATGCTTGTCAACAAGGAAAACAAGTCAAATCATCCTTTCACTCAATTAGAGACGTGATCACCTCTAGGCCACTAGAAATTCTACACATGGACTTATTTGGACCCGTTAGTACAGCAAGTCTAGGTGGAAAGAATTATGGATTTGTGATTGTAGATGACTTCACTAGATTTACTTGGGTAAGATTCTTAGCACACAAGAATGAGTCTTTTGAGGAATTTAAGATTTTCTCCACATGGATTCAACGAAAATTAGGTTGTGAAATATCAACAATCCATAGCGATCATGGTGGAGAGTTCCAAAATGATAGATTTGAGTCATTCTGTCAAGAGATAGGAATAGAGCACAATTTCTCAGCTCCTAGAACACCCCAACAGAATGGCATAGCAGAAAGGAAAAATAGAACCTTGGTAGAAGCTGCTAGGGCAATGTTAGCGGAGTATACCCTTCCTAGATATTTTTGGGCAGAAGCAGTCAACACAGCCTGTTATGTTTTGAACAGAGTAAACATTAGATCGAAGCTGAATAAAACTCCATATGAAATCCTTAAGGGTAGGACACCAAACCTTTCACATTTACATGTCTTTGGGTGTAAGTGCTTCATCTTAAATAATGGTAAACATCCCTTAGGAAAATTCGATCCCAAGTCTGATGAGGGTGTCTTCTTAGGCTATTCTTCTGTAGGTAAGGCCTATAGAATTTTTAAGAAGAGAACCCTTGTAGTAGAAGAATCCACCCATGTGGTATTTGATGAATCAGATATGCCCTCAGAAACTAAAATTGAAGATGATGAAATAGACGCAATTCAAGGAGTAGAGACTATGACCTTAGGAGAAAGGGTCGAATCTCAGGAAGACTTGCCTAGAGAATGGAGATATTCTTCTAGTCATCCTAAAGAGTTAATTTTAGGAGACCCTTTGGAAGGTGTAAGAACTAGGCATGGACTTAGGAAGGAGGTTAGTCACTCAGCTTTCATCTCTATGATAGAATCTACAAGTATAGATCAAGCCTTAGGAGATGAATTTTGGATTCTAGCAATGCAAGAAGAGCTGAACCAATTCACCAGGAATGATGTTTGGGAGTTAGTTAAGAGACCTAAAGAGCAGAGTATTGTTGGAACGAAATGGGTCTTCAAGAATAAGGTGAATGATTCAGGAACAATAATAAGGAATAAAGCAAGGCTAGTAGCTAAGGGGTACAACCAGATTGAGGGAATAGACTTTGAAGAAACCTATGCCCCGGTTGCTAGACTAGAAGCCATAAGAGTGCTCTTAGCTTTTGCTTGCTTCAAGAACTTTAAGTTATATCAAATGGATGTAAAGAGTGCATTTTTGAACGGGGTAATTAAGGAAGATGTCTACGTTGAGCAACCCCCCGGATTTGAAAGCTCACAATTTCCAAACCATGTATTCAAATTAAAAAAGGCACTATATGGATTAAAGCAAGCACCTAGAGCATGGTATGAAAGACTTAGCTCATTTCTTTTAGATAGAGGATTTCAAAAGGGTAGTGTAGATACTACACTCTTTTTATAAAAAGTCAAAGAAGAAATTCTCATTGTTCAAATATATGTAGATGACATCTTGTTTGGATCCTCGGATAAAAACTTATGCGATGAATTTTCAAAAACAATGAGTAATGAGTTTGAAATGAGCATGATGGGAGAGCTTAACTACTTTCTTGGCTTTAGTGTAAAACAAATGGATAATGGAACCTTTCTTAGCCAATCAAAGTACATTAAGGATATTTTAAAGAAATATGAAATGGATAGTGCAAAACCCATGAACACCCCAATGAGTTCGACAATCCAATTAGATAAGGATCCTAGTGGAAAATCAGTAGATCAGAAAAAATATAGAGGAATGATTGGATCACTTCTTTACCTGACTGCCAGTAGACCAGACATAATGTTTAGTGTGTGCCTTTGTGCCCGTTTCCAGGCCGATCCTAAAGAGTCTCACTTAACTGCTGTCAAAAGAATTCTTAGATATCTACTAGGCACCCCAAACTTAGGAATTTGGTATCACAGACACAGCACTTCCTTTGAAATCCTAGGGTACTCAGATTCTGACTTTCCAGGATGTAGGATAGATAGAAAGAGCACCTCTGGTACATGTCAATTCATCGGACAATCATTAGTTTCTTGGTCCAGTAGGAAGCAAAACTCAGTAGCACTTTCCACAGCCGAGGCAGAATATATTGTAGTAGGAAGTTGTGTTGCACAGGTACTATGGTTAAAACAACAAATTCTTGATCTTGGACTACCTGTTGGAACCATCTCGATCATGTGTGACAACACAAGTGCAATTTGTATCTCTTAGAATCCAATTCAGCACTCTCGAACGAAACACATAGACATTAGACATCATTTCATTAGAGATCACGTCGCTAAGGGAGATATAGAATTACATCACATCGCTACAGAAGATCAATTGGCAGACATATTCACAAAACCATTAGCTTTTGACACCTTTAGCACCTTGAGGACTAGATTAGGTGTCATAGATATAAATGCATAAAAAATAAAAAATAAAAATAAAAAAAAAAAACTTTAGAGCTGCTCCTGATCACCACACACTCACCACACCAACACTCACATTGACTGTTCTTCGTACTGTACGATCTATATCGTACTGTACGAACAATCACAATCAACCATCTGACAATAGGCAGATTTCAGCTCTGTTGATCGTACTATACGATACACATCGTACTGTACGATAATCATCCCGCATAATTGCCTATCGTACTATACGATTCCTCCTCTTCGTACAATACGATCCACGTCAACAACGGATTGGGACGAATTAAAGCAGTTTGGTACGACATTATTGAGTATCGTACTGTACGTTCCATTCGCTTCGTACGGTACGATCCACATCAGCACAACGGACGAATTCGAGTTAAAGCGGTATGGTACGATATTTATTACGTATCGTACTGTACGATCCACGTATTCGTACAGTACGAAACTTTTGGTCAAAAGTCGTACTGAGGTCCTCGGGACGATCGATATTCGCCTGATCGTACTGTATGATCTTTATCGTACTGTACGATTGGACTGCCTTTTCCCGAAATGATCGGTCAGGATATTAATTGGATATCGTACTGTACGATCCAAGATCGTACTGTACGATTTACGGAAAATCCTATAAATACCCTTGCCTAGGCTGCTCAACTCACTCAACCCTCTCCTCACTCAGCCTTCCATTCGTTTTCGTGCTCTCCTGCAATGTCTAAGCGAGGTCGGATGACTGCCGGAAGCTCGTCCTCATCTAGTCATCAACCCGATCGCTTCCTGAATAGTGAGAATGAGGAAGCCTACTACCGCTACAAGGCTTGCAAAATTTCTCCCTAAAAAATGCTTAATCAGGCCGCTCTAAATTTCGAGGTAATGGGCCTCTTTGCCTCCACTACCTTTCAATTCCTACAGACCCTAGCGTTTCCATACAACTCTGAACTCCTTTTTGAATTTCTCGCCAACCTCACCTACACAGTCGATAACACCACTTTTCACTCCCTTGTTTGTGGTCGCCCCGTTGAAATAACTAGAGCCGACATCGCCCAACATATTGGGTTGTCCACTGAAGGACCTATGGTTCGCTCGTTTCTCACCGATGATTTTGATTGGAGCGATGTAAATAGAGTCCTTAGGAATACTGTTTTTCATCAACACCAGCCTCTAGTCCAATCCTTAACCCGCAATGCCCGTATAATTCAACATGTTCTTCGAACCTCTATCATACCCAAAGGTGGCGACCGCATCAATCTGACCCCTACCCTGTCAGTCGCTACCTACCTGATTATGTCCAACATTAAGTTTGATGAGGTCAACTTGATTAGCAACTATATTTACCCAAAGGTGGCGACCGCATCAATCTGACCCCTACCCTGTCAGTCGCTACCTACCTGATTATGTCCAACATTAAGTTTGATGAGGTCAACTTGATTAGCAACTATATTCGGCACATGACTTTTGTTCGTCTTCCCACCACTCGTCGAAAACAAAATCTGGCTCTTGGTCACCTCATAGGATATATCCTCTTCCATAAATATCAATTATCCTATCCTGGTGAACCCAACATGCTTCCCATTTTCTATACGGATGCTTCCTTCCGTATCCTCTTTCATCGGGGACATGAGCCTGAAGAACCCATCTTTGATGAAGAAGAAGGAGAAGATGCACCAGCCGCAGCTCCAGCTCGACCATGACGCCATGCTGCACCCCGAGCAACTGCACCAGCACCAGCTCCACCACACCCAAATGATGATTTAGTCGCCCGCTTCGACCAGCTGCAGACTCGCCTCGACATGCATATTCAAGAACAACATCAGCAACACGAGGCTGATATGCAATGGTTTGGAGAGCATTTTACAGCAATTGATCACCGCTTCGACACTCTATTTCAATACTATCAGCCAAATCCACCTCCACCACCACCTGATCTGGACCCGTCTGACTAGATTGTCTATGTTTGCATTGTAGGTTTTTCTGTTTTTCCGCTTCTGTGCTTTTAGTTGCTACTCCTTTTTGTGCTGTCAAAAGGGGGAGAAGTTTGTTGTAATGTTGTAATGCCCATTTATCTAAATGCAGTATCTTTTGTTTCGTACTTGCTTGTAGTATTTTTTTTTTCCCTTCTTGTGTTTAATTTTAAAAAAAAACAAAAAACAAAAAACAAAAAAAAAACAAAAGAAATATTTTTTTTTCTTACTTGCAACAAATTATTTGACATCATCAAAAAGGGGGAGATTGTTGCAACCCATGACCCCAAGTTTGAGATTTTGATGATGCCAAATAATGAGTGTTTTGGAACTGCTTTTCATTGATTATTATTTTATTTGTTATTTTCCTTGAGCACTAACATTTCAGGAAGATCACAAGTGACTCAGGAAGAAAGGAAGACTCAAGACCGGGTAGATTAGGAGTATGAGTCAAACATTGTATTTTCCATTTATTGTATTTTTACTTTATTGAGTCTGGCCACAAAATGCGTAAGAGTAAGAGCAACCATGCACACACACAGGGGGAGAGTTTTTTTTTAACTGCAAAATATAACTAAAATTCTTCTCTGGAGATCGTACTGTACGATTTTAATTCGTACCGTACGATCCAAGATATGTGGGCAAATCTGTGAATAGATCGTACTGTACGAAGCCTTTCGTATTGTACGATATGTTCATATCCAAAACCCTAAGCCGTGTTTTAATTTAAGCAAGTGATTTTTGCGCCGTTCGTACTGTACGAATATGTTCATACTGTACGATTCATTTTTAATACTTACTTAAATTAACCCGTGATTAGTGCATGTAATCCAGGCCTAATCAAAATTTGAACATCGTACTGTACGAACTAGATCGTACCATACGATGAACAGAGACGAAGTATGATCGTCCCGGATATCGTCCTTGACGATCTTTTGTTTTTGTCACATCGTACTGTACGATCGTAATCGTACCATACGATGAACAGAGACGACATCCGATCGTCCAGACCATCGTCCTGTACGAATAGTATCTTGTTGGATCGTACCGTACGATATTATATCGTACGGTACGAATTATTTTTGAACTGTTCGTACATCTTCGTACCAGGACGACGGCTGTTTATGAAGATCGTACTGTACGATAGGATATCGTACTGTACGAACAGTAACGGCTACTTTTGAATTCAGAGGTTTTTGGAGCCTTTTTGAGATATCAATCAAGTTCTTTTTGGGTAAGATTGATAGAGGGGGTGAACGTGATTAGAGAGGGATTCCAAGGGAGAAAACTCTAGAGAAATTCTTGAGGCTTGAGAGAGGAAGGAGAAGGTGAGCTTTGTGAGGGAGAAGAGGTGTGAGGGAGATCACACGGTTGCTCCAAGCTTGCCGCATCTTGCTCCTCCTGTGGCCCGAGAAGGATTTGTGGGAGGATCTCCAAGGGAAAGGCTCGTCTGCATCCATTACCTCAAGGTTCTCTGCCTTCTCCAGGAGGGAGAAAAACGAGAAGGTTCTCTGCCGTCGCAAGGAGGGCGAAAACAGAGTTTGGTATTCCGCCACGCTGGGTTGGTGAAAGGGAGGTTTGTACAGGCTTCTCCGCCTTGCCGAGGGGGGCAAAAGGAGAACTATTTTTATAGTGAAAATCCCGGAGTGGAGGACTCCGGGGAGTGGACGTAGGTCATATTTTGACCGAACCACTATAAAATTCTTGGTGTGTTCTTTCTTTATCATTGGTTATTTTTTGCTTGCACTTTAATTTTGTCATATCTATTGCACGTGGATTTTTGTGAAAGTAAAATTGCATAAATCTTTGTTTTAATATTTCAAAAACAACAAAAAAATTAGAACTCTTGTTTAGGGTTAATTTTTTTAAGAGAAAGACTTTTACAATTCACCCCCCCTCTTGTCGTTTAGTAATTTCATGTTGGTGTTTATGATTATGAAACCAGCTTGGGGTGTGGTGGGTTCATAAGAGACTACTAAGGGAATGTTACTCTAGCTTTTGTTAGTCCTTTTAATAATGGTAACTCCTATCTCGCTCTTCTTAATGATATCCTTTATGGGCTGAGAATTTGTTTATCTCTTAACATTACTAATATTAGGAATGAAGTTGAGTCTATTCCTAGTATTCATTGCATTCACAGTGGTGAAGATTTGGATTATAATTTTTAGGGTTTTTACCTTATTAGGAAGATTAAATAGTTGATGATTTTTATTAATGTGTCCTTTTCACAAGTTCTTAGGGAGGGTAATGCATGTGCCAATTAGCTTTCCCATTTTGGGAGCAGGATTGACTATTTCATTGAATTTCTAGAGGCTGATTTACCTGTTCCATTAAAAGGGCTTTTAAGATTGGATAATATATGCTTGCCTTATGTTAGGAGGTAATTTAGCATTCTTCAATTTCTCTAATTTTTGTGAGGCTCCCTCTTTTGCTGATGTCCTTCTGGTGGTTTGGCTTGGTTGTCCTACTTTGGGTTGTGCTAAAGTTTATTGGTGTTGGTTTATTACTGGAGCTTTTATTGGTTGGTACACTCCTTTTCATAATTTTGATGAGGTGTTGCATGTCATGGTTAACTTTTTTGGGTTTTTTGGGTTGAGCTGTGATTGCACTGGTTTCTTTATTGAAGGTAGTCCTAGTTGTTTCTCTCCTTCTTCCTACTATTGTGATGGGAATTGGCTTTGCCTGGACCATTTGGTGGTGGTTTATTATTGGAGTTCTAGTAAAGGCTGGGGGTTTCGGGTTGCTTTGTGTTTTTCATTGGTTTTTGGAGTTCTGGTTATTATCCAGTGGTTTTCTGGGTTGCCTAGGGTGACTCTTCATTTCTGTTTAGCTGATGTTGTTGGGGATGTTTTTCTTGGGTTACTGCTATTGTTCTGGAGGCCGTGTGGGTTATCCTGCGAAGGGCCTTGATCTTCCTATTATGGTTTTGTGTTTTTTTATTTAGGTTTGCCCCGTTCTAGGTGTGGGCCTGCTTTCTTTTTGGCCTTATATTGATGCTTATTGGAGCTAATTGTTAGGGGGTGGTTTCTTTGGCTGGATGGTTGGATGGAGCAACATTGGGGTTATCCTAATGATATTTACTTATTCCATTTTATCCTGAGCTCATTATGTTCGTACCCTTTCTATCACTTCTTTCATATTTTTTGTTTTGCTATTATTTTTGGGATCATTGCTAATTCCTTAATTTGTTGGATGCACTTTGTGATTAGTTGGCCCTTCTGGATGAGTTTTGCTTGGAAAATGCTCAAGGTTTCTTGATGGATCATCTTGGTTGGCATTTGTTTCAAGGGAAATTTAGCTTTCAACCTTTTGAGGCTTGGTTTTGTTTTGTTAGGGTTGGTGGGTTTTCACACTATGGTGGATGGGGGTATTAAGTGTCCCACTATTTTTGGCTCTGCTTTGCCCCTCACTTCTTATGTGGCTATCTTTGGTGCTTCCATTATTGCTGGGTTAGATTTTTTCTAGATTGGCACTTGTTCCTATTTTTTTATTGTTGTTCTGCATAGAGGATGTGGTATAGTTGCTATTTTGAGGATAGCAATTTGGGGTTTGGTAATAGCTTCTTCAACTTTGGTAGAACTTATATAGTGGATAACTGGGATGGATTTTCTAGAACTTGCTTTAATTATTGATATACTAATCCTGGGTTTAAGATCTTTTTATAGAATGTTGTTTTTGCAGGTGCTTATAGTGAGCTCATTTTGGTTGGGAAGATGGAGATGGTTGCTACTTTTTGGTTCTCTCCGTATTTTTGGGTTTTTGTTCTTATGCACTGTAGATTGTACCTAGGTTGTTTTGTAGTTATGCTTAGCAGGGATCTTGAGCTCATAGGATTTTTTTTGCTTTCTTTTTATAATTAATTTGAACAATAGTGAGCTTTGTGTCCCTTTAAGAACTGTATAATTTTTTTCGGTTTTAATGTGTAGGCCCCCTTGAGGGTTTCCCTAAAAAAGAATACTGGGTTATTATGGTTTGGCTAGCACTAGTATTAACTTTGTGTGGTATTTGTGGTTACATCAGGATGGTGGTTTTACTTCTATGGCTAATTCAAATCAATTTGTTGAGTCAAATCAATATGGTATTTTGATTGATTGGAACAGTATCCTTTATGGTTTTACTCTCAGTGATCTATTGAATTTGTCTGTTAAGCAATTTTGGTGGACCATCAGATATCATAATCTGAAGTCTTCTTTTGGGGTTTACAAAGTTTATTTTAATATCGGTGTTATTTTCAATTATATAAATATGCATAATTTTTTCTTTGTCTGGAGTTTGAACTATGGGCTTAACTATGTTAATTTCTTTATTATCATCTCCTTGCCTTTTATTATTTTGTTTAGTTTTCTTACAAGCCTGTTTTGCAAGTTTTTAGAGACTCTCTCATTTTATGTAGGACCTAATTTTGGTTGGAAAGGCAATGCTGAATGAGATATATCTTTTCCTTTCCATTTTTGTTTATAGAATGTTATTAGGGTGCTTTATAATTGTGTTTAGTAGGGACATCCAGCTCTTAGTTTTCTTTTTGTCTTTTTTAAAGCTCTTCAGAGCATTAGCGAGGTGGAGGCTTTGTAACTCGAGCTCAAGAGTTTTATGTTTTTGATAATAACAAACATCTTTATATTACATAGTATTTTCATTTTATATTTGTATGCGTGTATATTAACATTTCAGGAATACCATGCAACATCCAACAAAGAATCGGAGCTCAAGATTGTGTTGAATAAGGTTATGTTATAAATTGTTTGTAATTTTCTTTGATGTTATTTTGATATCTTGAGTCAAGTCTTGTAAAGGTATTTGCTAGCTTGGTGTCCATGCTCATACACACTCAGGGGAGTGAGATCTAATCAAAACTGGAAGTTTAAGTTTTGAACTAATCGTACTAGAAAAATTTGATCGTCCAGGACAATCAGCTCATTGAACGAACTATACTAGAAAAATTTGGATCATCCAGGATGATCCTTTATGATCTTGGAAAATAGGTGTGAATGATAATATAGGCAAGGTTTTAAAAAAGAAAATTTGTTCGAATCATTTTGGACAATCAAGATCATCCTGAATGATTAATACCAATCAAGCCAAAATTGATCATGTGATTAGGGGACTAATTATGGTTAAATTTTTCAATTAGATTGTCATGGATGATCTGTATATCATACTGGATGATGCTTTCCAACATATTTGATTTTCCTAAAATATCATAGAAAATATACCATAATGTTTCTTATAATTGTCCAGGAAGATCCACAATATTATCCTGGACGATCTGTACAAATTTGAATTGATCATATGGGACTATCCTGATACTGTCATAAACAATCAAGTCAAATTTTGGACATCATACAGGATGATACTTCAATCATCGAAGATGATTTTTTTGGTGTCAGAATTGAGTTTTTAGGGTTTTTTGACATCCTCTTTTTGAGCACAAGATACAGGAGGATCCTGCGATCATCATGGATGATATTTGCTGCCATCATTTATTTTTAGGGTCTTTTCAAAGCCCCTTATTTAAGCATTGTTAAGGCACTTAGTAAATGTCTTTGGCATCCATTGAAGCTTCATTCTTCTAAAGAATACTTGGAGAGAGAACTTAAAAGGGAGAGAGGAAAGGGTGGAGTTTGAGAGAGGGAGAAGGCCCATGGAGGGGGTTACAAGAGAGTGTGGAGGGGGTTTCACACGGTATCTCCTATAAGCTTTCACCTTAGTACCATCGAATTCAAGGTTTGTCTTGAGGGAAGTATTGGGAATAAGAACATTTCTTTGGTGTCAAAGGACCTGGCTACTCTTCCACACCAGGGAAGGTGGAAGTTATTTTATAAGGGCTTCTACGCTGTTGGTGGAATTTTGAAAACATGTTTCGAAAAGATTAGTTTTCTTTGGGAGCTTTAAAATTGAGATTTAATTCTAATTCTAAAATCGAATCATCCCGTTAGAAAAATTATATCACCCCGAAGGACGAACATAAAATTTCATAACGGCGTTCAGATTTAGAATTATGAAATTCATCTTGAATATTATGACCGGATGCTAAAGAGAACTTCTTATGGCCACGAAGGGTCAAAATGAGGTTCAACTGAATATCCAGCTACAATATTCAAGAAGTGTGATCGTTAGGTTCACATCCAAAGCCTTATCAAAGAAAGATGTATCTCCCCGAAGGGAGAAAATATCATTCGATAATAATTCTTTGAATATGATAATAATGATCACTAATATTTTAAATTTTCCCAAAGAAATCCAATTGAGTTTTGAAAAATCAATTTTTAAAATCAGGTGCGTGTGTGGTTCTAAATCTCCTACGAGCGCAAGCCCTCGTAGTTAATTACATCGTAAGAAAACGAGGTCTCCTACGAAAACTCTCGATTAAAATAATGGCAAAACTTTGTTAGAATTTCTAGGAGTGATATCAAAGTATGAATAGAATTATTGGAAAATCAAAAGGGAATGGATCAAAATTGAGCAGTTATTAACGGAGTCAAAGGATGAGAGGTAGGGGACACTTTGAGATTCCAGAACCATCCGGAAGTGTCCCAACTTAATCTAGGTGTTAGGCTTTATGTTTTAGGATTGAAATGAAGCTTTAATTAGAGTTAAGTATTTTATTAGAAATTTGGGACTATATTCCCGAAATTTGGGGTCTTATAATCAAAGATCTGCCCCGGATCCTAAATCTATTTTGGACACTGGACCACAGTCGTCCGATCCTAACTAATGTAGTGCAAGGTCTAGACTTACCCCGGCCTGGATTGGGGAGCCAGCTAACCACCTAATCGATTTAAAATACATGAATCCGGTCTTTTTATGAAAGAATGGTAGGGACGTTGTAATTAAAGTTTTTGAAGAGTTGGGGCCGACATCTAGAGATTCTCCTATTTGGCCCCTTTAACTTATGTCGGGTGATAAAATGCTAAGGACTATGAATTTAAAATTTAGACTCTTTAATTTGTATCTAATGCAATGCATGCTGGTTAACAACCTCAAATCAAATATGCTTGAAGATTTTAAAAACAGGCTTATAAAATAATTTTTTAGAAGACTGGACTTCCCCAGGTCCGGCACCTCGTCCTCATAGGTCAGACTATCCGGACTCTACCCGCAGGCGGGGAAGGGTCTAAAGCAAGGAAAGAGTAATGCAGAAATATGCATGCGACCCCGGGGTCGATCCCCGGCTAATTCCCTAGATTCGTTATCTTTCTATGTTGTTTAGACTCACTAAAATTTTAGACTTTTAAAATTATGAGTAGAAAAGTTTCACACTCTCACGAGCCTCACGTATCCAGGCGAAAACAAAGAGCGGCATGCAATCGCCAAAAAACTAGTAAAAACAAGTAATCCTAGAGGCAATCAAATCATCACATCAAATATAAATTAATTAATAAATGTCCATAGGCAGAATTGCCTTGCTTATTACAAACCAGAATATTGCAGAAAGTAAAGTGGCCGGGCACCACTGACAACAACCCGGATTCTAAACCTAGTAACGAGGCAAGTTATTTTGAGTGGGATACTCTCAATCTTCAAATCTTCAATTTCATTCTTCTTTGGACTCCTTTTCTTCAATCTTCTTGAAATCTTCGTAGTGGATTACCCAAATGGACAAGAGGGCACTTCCCTCTAAGGGGGAAGGCCACTCTTTCCTCTTTGGGTAAGGAAGAGGTATGATCCAAATTTGGATTTCCAAATGGAAAAGGAGTGTTCCCTAAAGGGGTATCCTTTCCTCTTTGGAATCCAGGCTTTGGATCTATGTATCCCAATTCAAAATAAACTTTCACAACACTTGACACTTACACAAATTACATTTATATCAAAATAAAAGATCTAGACTCACCTGCAGGGTTATCCTAAGCAATTAATATATATAAAGCAGTTATTCCCAAGCAGTTGTATATGAGCTAAAAAAGTAAACACACTGGCCACGCTCTTTTTATGATTTGGGGGCTTTAGCAGCTGAAGCACCTGTGCAAAGAGTTTATAATATTTATGCATTTTTTGATTTGCCCCCTTTTTTTATTGCCCTGCATGAGCGTGGCCACCTGCAGAAAACTGTGTCAACATCCAGATCGTACCTAACCTAAGGGTAATCTAGTCGCCAAACACATCAATCCATCCACAGAGTGCAGAAAAAGTAAGCAGACACAAAAAAGCAATTTCATCCACAACATGCAGTGAAAACTACGAAAAGTCCGGCACACAGCAGTAAAGTAAACACCGGCCTAACCTAGATCTAGAGTTGGTTGTCCTAGCACATCATCTAAAGTGTGTGAGAAAGGTCGTGTGGCAGGGGTATATCCTAAGTTGGGTGATTAATTAAAGTTATCTAAAAGTTTGAGTTTGTTAAGGCTTAATAGGGGGATTTAGATTAAAATTTAAGTATTAATGAATTAAGAATTTTAATTGGACATATTTTAAAAGTTAATTGATTACTACCTTTGTTTCACACCGAGGCCGTGAAGTTTATTTCACCTTCCTTGGGGCTAAGCTAATAGCCTCGTAGGCCTGGGTTACCCAGTAGCAATCGGGTTTGATTAAGTTATTTAAATTGGTTGGAATTAAAAGATTGGATTAATATTAAAATGAGTGAGTTACTGATTTTAAAAGCTTGATTAATTTAAGTTTGTCATTAATTGATTCGTGGCGTTGTGCCACCAGGCTCGAGGAACCAGCCTCCTTAGGACACTTAGCCCCGCAGCCCGGAGTAGTCCAGCCGATAAACCAAATTAATGTAATTAAATTAGAGATTTTTAAAATGTTAAATAATTAAAAATTAATCCATTTTAAGGTTTGACACCCTTTAGAATTCATTCGTGGCGTTGTGCCACCAGGCTCGAGGAACCAGCCTCCTTAGGACACTTAGCCCCGCAGCCCGGAGTAGTCCAGCCAATAAACTTCAACTTTAGGGTGGTTGTTGTGTTTTAAAGGATTTGTTAAATGTTTTAAGCATTAAACCAATATTTTCTGAGTTTTAGAATGATTTGAGCTTTATGAATTTTTAGAATATTTTAATAATTTAATTAAAGGGTCAAAAGTTGAATTTTTTTATTAAGCTCAAATTCTTGAATGTTTGTATTTTATCAAAATATTAGGCCTAATTATGAGTTGTTAGACATGTGGCACATTCAATTTGGAGTTTTCTATCAAAAGTTATGATTTTTAGAAGTTTTGACCCGGTTTTGACCTAGAGTTGACATAAATGTTGACTTTTGACTTTGACCAGATTTTGGGGGTTTGAAATTTTGGAAAATACTAGGTTTTAATTAGAGTCATTATCCACTGAGTTTGATTGATTTGTAATTTTCTATAATTAATGGTGAATTTTAGAAGTTTGGATATTTATGATAATTTTCAATTATTTCAATTAAAGACTATTCTAGTAATTTGGGCCTAAATGGATCTCAAACTCCTTGAAATCTCTCCCAAAGATCAGAGGTGATCTAAGGGGAGATTATCAAGCATTAAATTAATTCTTGGGATTTTTAATGATTATTAATTAATTAATATTAATTAAACATTGAATTTTACTTAAAATTAAATTAAGGCTTAATCTGATGTCCAATCAAGGGGCTTTTAATTCTCATGGGTTAAGGATCCAACACTGATTAATTGGAAGTATTAAACTTAAATTTTGGATTTAAAAGGGATTTATTAGGATTTAGTTAAGGCTAAGAGGTAATTCTAGCAAGGGCAAGCTATGGCTCCTAATTGGTGAACCAAATGAACTCCAAATCTGATGAAATTTGGACCATGGGGTCACCTGATCCCAAGGCCTAAACACACCAAATTTGGGCTCAATTGGAATACTCTAAGGTGGCTAACTAAGCCACCTAAGGTGAGCTCTAAGTCACCTTCAAAAAATCCTAGGGAGCTATCCTAAGGTTGGATTGGGGCAAAGTCAGTGGCCCTAAACTCCGTATCCTAAGCATAATCAACACACAAAAAAAAACAGATCCTAATTCTCATTGGATAGGCTTAAATCCCATTTTGAATTTAAGGGTCAACCCATGACCCTTAAACTCAAAATTTGGGGAAAGTGCCCTTAGACCTTTAAAACAGGGGAGACAAAATTTGGACATGTCAAAGACATGCCCAAATTCAATCTTCCAAAGTTCCATGCCCCGGAGACTTAACTACAAACAGTAATTGCATAAATTGAAATAATACCATTAATGAAATTAAGCTTAACACGCATGCAATTAGGGCCTGGAACCATAGGGCTTTTGAAGGTCTCCCTGAGACCTTTCCAATGAGCCTAAGAACACCTAATTTGGTCAAGTGTGCAGGGAGATACGGATTTTTGAAGTTCCCTTGATTTTCTGGAATCATTAATCCAGCCATTACACAGTCAGCCGCGCTTTACACGCGGCGCGTCCCGATTGGCTGGGCAATTATTGGCGCTGACTGGGTAACGGTCGGATTAATCGTAGCCGTCGGATGCGGGATCGGACGGCTAGGATTCAGGGCGCTCCGGAACCACGGGATTTAATCCGAGCCGTTGATCGGAATCAACGGCTGAGATTTCGTCTTCAACCTCCGCTCTTATCCGAGGCCGTGAACCTTCTCCGGCGTGATCCGATTGATCCCGCCGGCGAACTTCGACAAAATTTCATAGGGAGGATCAGGGGGGTGGAAACCTTCAATCCAACGGTGGAAATCCGTTGGGGTGAAGGTTTCCTTCACACTTGACCGGCCTACCTAGCTAGGGAGCTCGGGATGAAGGAATTACCGCAGAGAAAGTCTCAACGAATGAGCTTCTCTATCTGGAAGCTTCAGGAGACGAAGGCGAGCAGGTTTCCTTCAGGGACCGCGACTGGAGGACGGCCGGAGATAGGACTTTGAGCGGGACGTCGAAGCCTTTCACCGGAGTTCGCTCGAAGTAATGAAAGGAGAGGTCTGGGAGCTCTAGGGGAGACACTGGGAGGTTGAGGGAACTCTGGGGAATTGTTTCGAAGTGCTGGGATCGATCCTTGAGCTCTGGGGAGCACCAGCCTATTCAGCCTCCTCCCGCGAGCTCGGACGGCCAGGATTGAATCGGAGGAGCTCTCGGATTGATGCCAAGTGGAAAGGGGCACCGTTCCAGAGAGCTCGTGAGCCTCAAGCCGGCGAACCACAGCCTTTGGAAGGCTTTCGGTCAGGATCGGCCTGGGGGGACCACCGGAACTTGCTCTCCATTGGTTCCGACCGCCGCCGGCCACGGTCTGGGTCGGGCTGACCAGGGAAGGCCGATGGGGACACACTGGAGCTGGGAGTGGAGTCAAATTGGTCTGGGGAAGCCGGGATCGATCCGGTGGCTCGGTTTGGCTCAAACCTGCTTGGTTTGAATCGAATTGAGCTCGATCCAGGTCAAGCCAGACCCGGGACTAGATATGGGAGGTAGGTCTGGGTCTGGTGCACCCAATGCAAGTGGCAATTGGGTCCAATTTGATCTGTGTCAAAGGTTGGCTCGGGTTGATCCAAATCTGCTTGGTTCGGGTCGATTTGGGCTCAACCCAGGTCAGGCCAGACCCTGGGCTTGAAGTGGGAAGTGGGTCTGGGTCTGGTGCACCCAATGCAAGTGGCAATTGGGTCCAATTTGATCTGTGTCAAAGGTTGGCTCGGGTCCAAGTGTTTTTTGGCTACTTTGGGTTAGCCTAACTATTGACCCAAGCTAGCCCATGGCATGGGCTGGCTGGAGGAGGTGTATTGGACCTAGGGCCACCTATGGGAGGTGTTGGCCAGGTTCAATTGGATTTAGGTTTAGAGTTGGCCCAATCCCAAGAGCTATTAGGCACTTTGGGCTAGCCTAACTCTTGACCTAAATGAGCCCAAGAATTGGGCTGGTCAAGGAAGGTGTATTGGGTCAATGGGAACCCAATGTCACCTTGATTTGGATTCAATTTGATTAAGATCAAAAGATGGCTCAAGGGAGGTCTCTCTTGGGTCACTTGGGTCAAGCCATAAGGCTAACCCAAGTAAGCCCAAGGCTTGGGTGACCAAGAGGGGTCTCTTGGGTACCCAAGGGTTCATCCCATACATTCAAAGGACTTGGAATGGAGTAGATTCACAATTTTGAAAGGGGAGGGGTGTATGGGTCCATGGGTCAAACTTGGTTGACTTGGTCAACCAGGTTGACCCAAGGTCTGGGTTTGAGTTCAACAAGTTGAGTTTGATATTTGAAATTCATTGGAAATGGTTTCAAAGAGTTTGGAATTGATTTGAATTGAAATAGCCATTTGAAATCTCATAAGGGTATTTTAGTCAATTTTGGCCCATTGGTTAACTAGAGTCAAAAAATGATTCTGAAAAATGCAGTTTACTGCTTAATGGGTTAAAATCAAGAGTCTGGAAGTGATTGGAAGCTTGGATAAGGGTTCCAAAGTCAAGATCTCAAAGGGGTTAGGTTCAATGGCATAGGCTGTAAATATTTGAAGGTTTTACAGCCTTTGGATTTTAATTCAGATTCTGGGGTTAGAGACCTCAAAATGAGCTGAAAGTTGGAGAGTAACCTCTAGAGACATGTCTTATCACTTTACAAGTGATAGACCTTGAATCAGAGACCATTTGAGTGGGTTTTGAAATGTTTGAAAAATCTCTAAAAAGGGTCTTTAGGACAAGGCCTTGAGACTTAGGATTTGAGTCTGGATTTCTGGATTTGGAATAGATTTTAAGTTGGAATGATTAGTATTGAAGTATCCAAATCATTTACAATCATGTGGTGATTGTTAATGAATGGATGAGGCCAAAGCTAGATTGAAGCTTGGATCAAAGCCTAGGTTAAAATTTGGATTCTCAAGTGAATTGAGTCAAAGTTTGAATATGTTTGAAATTTGAATTAATTTGAATTTGAATTGGATGGAGTTTGAGATTTAAATTGATCACAGGTAGGGATCAAATTAAAATTGGAGTGGATTAAATACAGGAATTGATTTAAAATTGAGGTTGATCAAGGGTGGAGATTGATTTGAAGTTGGAGTGATCCTAAGGTATAGAAGAATTCTAAGATTCAGGATTTAAGGGAATCCTAGGCTCTAGAATAGGCTCTAAGGTCTTGGATCTAGAAGGATCCTAAGGTCTAGAGTGGATCCTAGGGTCTAGGATTAAATCTGGGTTCTGGATGGGTCTTAGTGACCTCATACAAAAATGAGGTCAACATACGCCTAGCTGTGGGGGCTAAAGGAGAGTCACTAAAGTTTGGTGCAATACTTGGAGGGTGCCTCTGAGGAGTGGATGTAGGTCAAATTAGTCTAAACCACTATAAATCTTATGTGTTCTTTCCTTTACTATTTTTGCATTTTATTTTTATTACGATTAACTGCTTGGGTGAAATCTCTGATAAATCTTTTTGTTATTAATTTATTTTGTTTTTGATGTAAGATATAAAAAGAATTTTCTTTTTAGTTAAAGAACTTTTAAATATCCAATTCACCCCCTTTTGGTTAGCCTCGTGACTAGTTCACAAGTGCTTAATATCCCTGATAAGGTTTTAGAGGCCTCTCAAAGGACCATGTACTCTATTTTTTATTATTAGCACGTAGACCTGTCGGTGGATTTTATCCAAAAAAAAAAGGCCATAAGGGTTATGAAACATCTATTTTCCTCTCGGTGTGTTGTGCTTTGGGGATAGAGGTTTCCTTTGTTCATCTGAGCCCGTTACTATTGATTTGGGTTTATTTTTGCTTATTTTCGGGATTCATTTTTTTTCTAATGCCTTTGGGCCATATGTTTTCCTATTGGTTTTTCGGTATGGAATCAGGGTCGACGTCTTCTCTACCAAATCCATGGGGTATCCCTCCTGCTCCGACTGTTTCTAAATATAGTTTTTTCAAAGTGGATGGTAATGATTCTAAAACTAAAACCTGGCATTTTTGCAATGTTATTTTTGGTGCTTCTTCTTTGTTAGATCCAACCTTCTCATTTACTAAAGCTTCTGTTAAATGATTTTTTGCACTTTATTAACGGATGATGATATAATGAAACTAGCTTCTCCTTATTAGTTTACTTTAGTTGGAAAGTTTTTTATATGGAGACCAAATCTTGATATAATTAGGGCTTTTTTGGGAACTGGAAACTTTCTGTTGTCTTCTCTATTATAATTTTGCATCCTAGACATATTGCTATACAATTATCTAATGATCGTGAGTATAGCCATCTATTCTCCAGAAGATCTTATTATATCAATAATTGTTAGATGTGTTTATTGAAATGGACTCCTTATTTCAACATTAAGGAAGAATCCCCTATTTTTCCAATTTGGATTTTTTTCTCGAATATTCAACTAAAATTTTCAATTATCATGTCTTTCATGCTTTGGGTTCCATTTTTGGGTGGCCTTTTCAATCGAACCAGACCACTACCTCTAACTCTAGACTGTGTGTTGCTCATATATTGATTGAATTAGATATTACCAATAAACATCCTAAGAGATTTGGCTTAATTTTGAAAAGTTTGGGTACTTACAAAAAGTGTATTTCAAAAATGTTTCGGATTTCTATTCTCATTATAAGAATCATGGACATTAAATTAATGAATGTTTCATGGTTCATCCACAATTTGAAATAATGAATAATGGTACTAATAACTTAATTCAAAAGAACATTGAACATATTATTGATGTTGAGAAGGAAAAGAATTCTCTAATTCAGGATGTGTATAATGCGAATTTAGGTAGTTCTCCTAAGCCAGATATTGATGAACATAAGGATTGTGATGACTACAATGAAAATGATATGTGAGTGATATCTATTAAGGATTAGAGAATAAAATGGATGGTAATGAAGAACATCACAAACATGATGATATCATTAGAAATATTGAGAGTTTGGACTTAAATAATTTGGTTGGGGTATTTTTGGAAGGGACTACCAAAAAAGATAATAAACAGGAATTGGTTAACAAAAAAGATAAGCAAGTGGTTAGTGTTGATAAGGTGGGATCGGCGTAAGATAATTGCTCTTTAAACTAAATGAATGGGGAAAATTGGAAGTGCTCTGATACCACTTGAAAGTTCGTTAGGGATGTTAAGCACTATAGAACTGGCCCAAGGCTAAATAAAGAGATTGGTGAATTTAATAACTTAAAACCAAAGATAAAACTCCAACTAAAATCACCACAAACAAAGAGCGGAAAAAAAATAAATGTGAAAGCGATAATAAGAAAAGAACACACCAGATTTAATGTGGTTCGGTCAAACCTTGACCTACGTCCACTCCTTGGAGGCACCCTCCAAGTATTGCACTAACACAAGTGTCTCTCCTTTAGCCCCCACAGCTAGGCGGAGAAGCCCTTACAAAATCACTTCCACCTTCCCCGGTGCGGCGGAGTCGCCGGGTCCTTTGACACCAAAGAGATCTTCTTCTTTGTTGAACTTACCTTGAGACAAGCCTTGAATTCGATGGTACTAAGGTGCGAGTTTGCCGGAGCAACCGTGTGGATCCCCCACCACACTCCCTTGAGTTCCTCCCCCTCATAAGATCTTCTCCCTCTCAAACTCCACCCTTTCCTCTCTCCCTTTCATGCTCTCTCTTCAAGTCTCCTCCACAAGAACGAAGCTCCAATGGCTGCCAAAGACACTTTCAAAAGTTGCCATGCCATAGCATAAATAGAAGCTCTCAAAACGAGCTCATTAATGCAAGTTGCCGACATTATCGTCCAGGACGATAGGCATATCGTCCTGGCCGATTAGTTCAAATATGAGGAAAAACGTCCTGAATATCGCCCTGAAATGAAGCTGGACGAAGTCTAATCATCCCGGACGATCTTGCGATCGGCCTGGACGAAATCCCCATTAAATGCTTTCCAAAACTGCCTGAGAAAATTTGAAAAAATTGTCCTGGATTATCCTGGATGATATTTTATAGTCCAGGCCGATATACCAGGACGATATCCAAAAATAAGAATTTCCTAAGTAGATCTGGGGGCAGATTCTTGCTGAATTGAGCCGATCGTCCTGGCCGATACAAAATCATCCAGGTCGATGTGTTTTGCATAAAGACGGCTGCTTTAAAGAGGATTCCCTAATTATGGTTTCTACTTTTGTCAGATCGTCCCGGACGATATAAATATCGTCCCGGACGATGTTACCAAAAATAGAAATCTTTTAGGGCACAATAGAAAATCTTCCAAATTATAAATCATCAGATGCTAGACCAAATACAACAGACTCAAGAAAGGAAAAAGATTACAAACTGACACAGACCTAGTCTACCCAATCTTGAGCTGGTTCCAGATTTCAGTCTGATCGTATGGACCTGAAATGTTAGCACATAAGGAAATCGTAGAGAAAGAAGGAATGTTTGTTATCATCAAAATCATAAATCATAGATCCACAACAATCTCCCCCTTTTTGATGATGGCAAAACATTTCAATTTGAATTTTCATTAAAGTAAATCCTCCTAATCTCCCCCTCACTAGAATAAATCCTTTTAAAAAAATAGGGGACATAAAAATATTTTTGTTGTTTTTAATTTTTTGAAATGAAGATACAAACACGATAACAGTACAAAAATTCAACAATACGTTCTCCCCCTTTGACATTATCAAAAAGAGAGGAGGCACAAACAAAAAACAAAACAAAAGACAAAAACGTTTCCTGATCTAGTGAAAAAAACAAATATTCTTAAAATGAGAAAGTTACCTCTTGATTTTAATCAAAAAACTTAGTAGAAATGGATTGACAACGCATAGCCCAGAAAAGATTAGAAATTCAGAGTTTGATAATCCCAACTCAAGTTCTTTTAAAGGCTCAAAAACTTTTTAATCCAATATCCAAATCAAGGAATAAATGGGAAGAAGAAATATTAATTTTTCAAAGCTCCTTTCATAAAACATATCTAATAGAAGATCAATGCACGAATTGCTGAATCAGGAATCAAGATTTTCAAGCACAAGTTTCGAACATATCAAGGATTTTCTTAGTCTTTTAGTAGTATAAGAAAAAATAAGCATTTTTTTTTGGGCTCATTTTATGCCCTTTATCACTTGAATGGCTCTTTGAGCATCTTTTGATTTTCAATACACTTTGTGTATTATTTTTTCAATTTGGCGTCATTGCGCATCTTTTGGTTTGGCATCATTGGCCACTTTTTTTTATTATTATTTTCAAAAAATATGCTTTGTTTCTTATATTTTCAAAACAAAAGTAAACCCAAATTATTGACAAAACAAACAACTTGATTAAGAAAATTTTAAGGTGGATTCAACAATCTTGCAAAAGATTTCTATGTGATAGAAAAAATATAGGGAGATGAAAAAAATCAGTTTCAAAATCCAATTTAAAATATGATGAAGATTTTAAATCAAAAGTAGAATAACCACTTTTAGGAAATAGAGATTGAGAATCAAAAACATGAGTTTCCTTACTTTGACTGTTTTAAAGAAGTCAAACACAACTTAGTAAAGATTTCAAGAAAAAAAATAGGAAGTAGATTTTTCATTTTTAGAAAAGTGAATGTGTGTGTTGATCAGACAAAAACTTTCACAAAAATGAAAATCTCAAAGAATAAACAAAATAAAAAAAAGAAAAAAAACATAAAAATAAAAACACAACACAAAAATACGAAAGGCTTTTAACCATTATCTCTCTCATGGTCCGATGCTTCAGAAACCAGATCTGCCTATGTCATTTTTAGCCTTTCATTATTTCCCCAGTTTAAATTTTGCTTCGCCTTGCCCTTTTCTTTCGCAGGAGGAATTCTTAAATTAGGGCACTAATTTTTCATATGTCCAGGCTTCCTGCATCGAAAGCAAATAATGTCAGAAGAAATATGGACATCCTTACCACTTTTACCTTTTTTCCACTTTTGCTTATGCTTTGGTGAGCTTTGTGATTTGCTTGATAAGTCATTGCATTTGTCACCAACTAAGCAATCTTTTTCCGTATCTTCAATTTTTAGAACAATCGTTTCACCTGCATCCAAAAGTCTTTGACCCAAACCATGCTCGTAGGCAATGAGTGAGCCTATCAAATTATCAATAGAATATACATTCAAATCTTTAGATTCACAAATAGCAACAACTTTGGCATCAAATTTTTCAAGTAAACAACGAAGAATTTTATTGACTTTTTCAAAATTTGAAAACTCTTTTCCTAAGGCATGCAATGATGTTTCAATTTGAATGAACCTAGTGTACATGTCTAAGATCGTCTCATAAGCTTTCATGGAAAACAGTTCAAAATCATTCATTAACAAATTCAGCTTGGATTGTTTGATTTCACTAGTGCCTTCGTATATGGTGTGTAGTTTATCCCAAATTTCTTACCAGTAGTGCACGTGGATACTAACATAAAATCTTCAGAATTTAAAGCACAGAAAAAGCAGTTTAAAGATTTTGCATTCAATTGAGCATTTACTTATTCTTCCCTATTCCATTGATTAAAAGGAATATCAGTTTTAATTCCATTAACAATACGTGATGGTGACGAATAACCAGTTAAAATCATATGTCACATGCAAAAATCAATCGATTGCAAGAAAATAGACATGCGAGTTTTCCACAAATCAAATGACATATTTTTAAATAAAGGAGGTCTGGTGATTGAATAACCTTCCGCAACATTACGATTAGCCATGGATCAAAAATTCAAAAACTTTTTAAAACTGTTTTATGAAAACCACTCTAATACCACTTGAAAGTGCTCTGATACCACTTGAAAGTTCGTTAGGGATGTTAAGCCCTATAGAACTTGCCCAAGGCTAAATAAAGAGAGTGTGAATTTAATAACTTAAAACCAAAGATAAAACTCCAACCAAAATCACCACAAACAAAGTGCGGAAGAAAAATAAATGCGGAAGCGATAATAAGAAAAGAACACACCAAATTTATAGTGGTTCGGTCAAACCTTGACCTACGTCCAATCCTTAAAGGCACCCTCCAAGTATTGCACTAACACAAGTGTCTCTCCTTTAGCCCCCACAACTAGGCGGAGAAGCCCTTACAAAATCACTTCCACCTTCCCCGGTGCGGCGGAGTCGCCGGGTCCTTTGACACCAAAGAGATCTTCTTCTTTGGTGAACTTACCTCGAGACAAGCCTTGAATTCGATGGTACTAAGGTACGAGTTCGTCGGAGCAACCTTGTGGACCCCCCACCATACTCCCTTGAGTTCCTCCCCCTCACTGGATCTTCTCCCTCTCAAACTCCACCCTTTCCTCTCTCCCTTTCAAGCTCTCTCTTCAAGTCTCCCCCATAAGAATGAAGCTCCAATGGCTGCCAAAGACACTTACAAAAGTTTCCATGCCATAGCTTAAATAGAAACTCTCAAAACAAGCTCATTAATGAAAGTTGCCGACATTATCGTCCAGGACGATAGGCATATCGTCCAGGACGATAGGCATATCGTCATGGCTGATTAGTTCAAATATGAGGAGAATCATCCTGAATATCGCCTTGAAATGAAGCTGGACGATGTCTAATCATCCCGGACGATCATGCGATCGGCCTGGACGAAATCCCCATTAAATTCTTTCCAAAACTTCCTGAGAAAATTTGGAAAAATTGTCCTGGATCGTCCTGGACGATATTTTATAGTCCAGGCCGATATACCAGGTTGATATCCAAAAATAAGAATTTTTTAAGTAGATCTGGCAGCAGATTCTTTCTGAATTGAGCCGATCGTCCTGGCCGATACAAAATCATCCAGGACGATGTGTTTTGCATAAAGATGGTTTCTTTAAAGAGGATGCCCTAATTAGGGTTTCTACTTTTGTTTCGTCCAGGACGATATAAATATCTTCCCGGACGATGTTACGAAAAATAGAAATCTTTTAGGGCACAATAGAAAATCTTCCAAATTACAAATCATCAGATGCCACACCAAATGCAACAGACTCAAGAAAGGAAAAAGATTACAAACTGACACATACCTAGTCTACCCAATCTTGAGCTGGTTCCAGATTTCAGTCTGATCATGTGGACCTGAAATGTTAGCACATAAGGCAATCGTAGAGAAATAAGGAATGTTTGCTATCATCAAAATCATAAACCATAGATCCGCAACAAAAATGATAATTGTGGTATTGATATAATACCTAGCAAATATTCTGATCCATTGGATCTTAGGGATGATGCTGTGGAAAAAGGTCAATATGTTACTCATGATAATGATTCTTTTAAAGATAATTTAAAAGGAAAAATTATTACTTCAATTTCTTCTCCTCTTGGGAAGACTGATAGCAATGATGAGGGTTATAATAAATTTTTTAAGAAAAAAATAGGAGTAGTAAATATTTTGTTAGTTTGACTCCTAGAACCACTCGTGCCTTAAATGTTTCATCTTCTAATAATGGTTAATGCTCTTGTTTGGAATATTAGGGGTGTGGGTGGCACTTTATCCAAAGATAGAGCTAAAAACTTATGTAGGATTCATGATATTCATCTCCTTGTTTTAATTGATCCTTTAATTTCTAATATTAAGATGGATTCTATTTATGGAAAACTTGGGTATGATCTAGCTTTTGGTAATTGTACTAATAAAATTTGAATTTTCTTAAACCATTTTATTTATGTTGACAATTTAATGGATTTGCCTCAAATGGTTCATATTAATTTTATTTTTAACCAATTTTCTTGTCATGATTCTTTTGTATGCTTCTTATTCTAATTTAGGAAGGAAGATTTTATAGGAACAACATATTGAATTCCCTTCTTCTTTCAAGGCTCCTTGGCTTCTTGGGGGGGGGGGGGGGGGGGGGGGGGGGATTTTTATTCTTTTATTCATGTTTCTGAAAGAATTGGGGTTAATCCTCCTAATTTCCATTCTATGGAAGATTTTAACAATATGATTTTGAATTTCAATCTTCATGACATTGACTTGTCTTGTAATGCCTTTACTTGGAATAAGGGTACTATGTGGCAAAGACTTCAACGCATTCTATTTAACAATTATTAGATTTCAACTTATCAAATGACCCATATTGAGCATGTAACGAGAACATTATCTGACCATTCTCCTCTTCTTCTTGATATTTTTATGAATAGTACAAATACTTTTCATTCTTTTAGATTTTAAAATATGTGGCTTTTGGATGAAAATTTTATAAATGTTGTTCAAAGTAATTGGTAAGCCCCACTTTTTTCGTTTGATAATAACTTCGGGATAACCAGGTTATGGTTTAAACTGAAGAGTCTTAAGCAAAAACTTTCTTTGTGGAACAAATGTATTTTTAAGATTATCTTTAATAATATTATGATTGCTGAAAAGAATGTGCATTATGCTGATATTTTAAACATGTAGGATCCTTATTCTGAAATTACTGGGTCTTAACGAGACTATAACTACTCTTTTCAAACTTCAGGGAAAAGAAGAAGCTTTTTGTAGGCAAAAATATTCTTCCAAATTTCTTGTGGAAGGTGATCGTAATACTTCTTATTTCCATAATATTGCTTATCAAAATAAAGTTTCCAGACATATCCATAAAGTCACTTCTCTATATGGTAATATTTTGTATAAACCGAACTTGATTTTTTTCTTTTGGTTTTGATTACTTTAAAAGTGCATTCGATAAAGATTTTGGTCCATATTTAAATATTGATTTCCCTTGTATTCCTACTCATATTGATGAGGAGGACAATACGTGTTTGATTGAAGTTCCTTCTAAGAATGAAATATGGCAAACTATGAAAGTTGTGAACAGTGATTCAGTGGCTGGTCCTGATGGGTTAATCAATAAGTTCTTTTTGTCCACTTGGTCTATTATAAAAGAAGATCTTATTAATGTTGTGGTGATTTCTTTTTGGGAAATCCTTTGCCAAAATTTTTTACTTCTACAACTATAGGTTTAATTCCTAAATCTAAGGCTATTAATTTTTGGAATGATTACCGTCCTATTAGTTTATGCTCTTTTTTGAACAAACTAATTTCTAAAATTATTGTGAGTAGATTAGGTATTATTCTTCCTAAATTATCTCTCTTGAACCAACGGGTTTTGTTAAATATTGTTCCATTTTTGATAATGTGCTGCTTGCTCAAGAATTAGTTCATGATTTAGCTTGCAAAGTTGTTTGTGGTAATATTATCTTTAAAGTTGACATTATTAAGGTGAATGACAATCTAAATTGGGAATTTCTTTATTCAATATTAAAGTCGTTTGGATTCAAATATGAAATTCATCAATGTGATCAAGAATAACATTTAAAATTATTTCTTTTCTGTTATGAATAATGGTGAATCTCATGGCTATTTTAAATCTTGTCATGGGCTTAGACAAGGTGACCCTCTACTGCCTGCTCTCTTCATCATAACTATGGAATCTTTATCCAGATGGCTCAAAAATATTTTTAGCTGACACCCTAATTAGAATTTCATAACTGCTGGTGGCTTTCCTATCACTCATTTGAGTTTTGTTGATGATTTCATTATAATTACTAATGGTTCTGTCAAAATGCTTTACATTCTCTTTAAATTCTTCAACATGTTTCAAATTGCTAGTGGGTTAATGTTCAATCATTCTAAGAGTTGTTTTATTCCTGCTAAATCTATTTTTCAGAGTAAAATTTCTTGTATTGAAAATAAATTTGGCTTTATAAGAAAATTTACCCTTGAAATATCTTGGTACTCTGCTTCATAAGGTTTATAAACATTCTCAATTATTTGATGGCATCTTTACTATGAACCATAAGAAATTATCTTCTTGGGCTTTTAACTTTCACTCTTTTGGTGGTAGACTGGTGCTTATAAAGCATGTTTTATGTTCTATTCCTATCTAATTACTGCACACTTTATGCCCTACTCTTAATGTTTGTCATATAATGGAGATTTTGATGAATAAATTTCTTTTGGGTTCTATAGATGGTAAATATGCTATTATGGGGGGCTCTTGAAAAAATTGTGTTATTGTTGTTAATGAAAGGAGGTTAGTTTTCAAAATTTTGAAGGATATTTTCAAAGATTTTTATCATAAATTATGGTTTGCTTTTAGATCTAAGAAAAGTTTGTAAGCCAATTTTATGATTTCTAAGTATTATGTTGGAAAGCATCCTCTCAATTGCCACTTCAAACAAGGTGATTCTTTGAATTGGAAAGGCTTATGCTGTATTAAATGGGAGGCAAAAGAGTATATCTAATGGGGCATGGGTGCAGCCAATATTTTATTTTATTAAGATAAATTGTTGCAGAACTTCTCTATTGATAGCCTCTTTAATACTAATTCCACTTCTGCTTGGAAAGTCAAAGATTTTATTAGTAATGGTAGTTGAGATATTGACTTACTAGCCTGTTATGTGCTAGGTTTTATTATCAGTATCATTATCATGACTCATATGCATTTGGATTCTGAGGATATGATTTTGTTTAATCTTTCTAATGATGGTAAATTTGCTACTAAACAAGTTTGGAATGCTATTAAACAAGTACTTCCTAAAAGTTTAATTTACTCTACAATTTGGCATGCAATATTCTTTTATGGAGGATTTTACATAAATTTTGACCGGTGGATTCTATCTTCATGAGGAAAGGTATTTATATCTTTTCTAAATTCCAATGTTGTTATCATATTGAAAGACTTAACCATATTTTTATACAGAGTCCGATTGCTATGAAAGTTTGGTTTCTTTTTGACAATTTGTTCAATGAGCATTCTTCTACATGTTATAATTCAGTTTTTGAAGTTCCTAATGATTAGTTCATTAATACTAAAGGTCACTTTAGGAACACTTTACAGGATCTTATTTGGTTATTTTTATGGTGAAGTGGGAATGAATCTAAGAACGAGGGTATTCTGTGCATTGCCACTAATATTATTTTAAATATTAAGGATAAAATTTATAGTTATACTCTGCTAATCATTTTAATGGTGATCCTTTTAAATGATTTCAGCATGTTGCTTCTAAGTTGGGTTTATCTTTTCAACCCTCCTCTATTGCTCCTATTTCAGGGATTTTAAAGGTTATGTCATTACTGCTTTTGTGGGGCCGAGTAATGCTAACACTACTATTAAAGCTGGGATTAAGACTCTCTTGTTTGGTCTTCATTTGTGTATTTGTTTAGGAAATAGTAATGTCTGGATCGAAGTCGATGCTTTGATGTTGATTCATTATATTAAGGCAGGTTCTATTTCTATTCTATAAACTTTTATATGATAAGTGATATTAAGTTTTGACTTTCTAGAATAACATTCAATATTTCTCACATTTTTCAGGAAGTCAATACGGTGGTTGATTCCCTGGCTAAATTTTGTTGTAACTTAAATGGTTTTATCGAGTTTACATAATTTTTTCTTCCTTAGGAGATGAAAGGATTGATTAGATTGGATCGATCTAGTTGGTCTTATTTCTGATCTTCTTAAAGTTTATATTATTTGACTTTTTCTGTCTAATTTTCTCCTCTATGTTTTATCCTTTTTTGATAATGGTGTCTGGCTATGATGGCATTCTTGTGGAAATTAACTTATGGCTCCTTCATTACTCTTTCGTTACTCATGAAATCCTACGCCTATTTAGTTTTGGTTGGATTGGTAGTATGGATTGTTTTAATCTCATTGAGACTATTTGTTATTGGTTTATTCCTGGTTATGGTAGATTTATGGATTATTTCTATGTTATTTTAAAGGTGTTGTCATGGCCCCTTATTATTTAGGACCGATTATTTTGGTGGTTTATTACCATCCTTTTCACTCGTTTACATACTAGTTCTGCGTCTTCTGGTTTTACTCCCTTATCCTACAAGTGCCATTTATACTGGAGATGGATAAGATTTGAGTAAGACGTGTTTATAAATGGTAATGATTATTCTAATACTTGTTTCCTAAGCTAATTTGATGGGAATAGGACACCTAGAGATCCCTCAGTTGACAATAGTTTAGGCCTGATTACTAGTATTACTACGGTTGTTATGGCTGCTGCTATCATTTGGCATGGTGTTAATGTTGCTTAGTTAATTACAATCAGTTTACTCAGTTTACTATAGTGCCCTCATATTTTCTGATGGATATTTTTTTTAATTTTATATGAAGAAGCATTGTTACTTGGTAATATCTTATATGCGGGATTTTGTTTATTCTAAATGGATTTTTCTCCCAATTGTGTATTACTGTTGAGGCTTTAATTGTTCTAATGTTGTCTGTGAGAGGGGATCTTCTCCTATTATCCTTGTCAGTTTGGAGTACTTCCTGTATCCTTTGCTGCAGACCTTTTGTTTTAAGATGGGGTTCTTCTCTGCTGGAATTTAAGGTTTGTGGGTTATAATCTTAGGGTTGATTGGCTCTTCTAGATTGAGTATTGTGGTTTAACTAGTTTATGATATAGCTTCTTTATGGTTTGGGAGTTAATTTGGCAGCTATTTTAGGGGGTTGGGTTCCTGTTTCTTGGTTGTTACAATGGAGTTTTGATATTAGCATGGAGCTCCCTGTTTACCAGCTCCTGGACTAAATTTATGAGCCTTCTTTATCCCAATGCTTATCTTTATGGCTTGATTCTAGGATTTATTTCTTGCTTTCTTATCTATTGCTTTATGGTAAGTATAAACAAGATCATTATTATAGTGTTCTTAATATCATCATTAATATTGCGTGGGATCATATTTAGCTTAATTGTAGGTGTTATATTGGTATTATCTCTTCTCATTATTTTTATTTTACTAGGCATTTTCATTTATATTTTTATGTTATTTTGTGCAATAGTCTTTTTTCTTATAACCTTTTTTACTTTCAGGTGGATTTTCTTTAGGCTATTGTCTTTAATTTTTGCAAAAAGATTGCGATTCATGATCTCATATGTATCTTTTTCTTTACGTGCTTGTCAATATCATCACTAGAATGTTACTATGTCATTGTGTATTTTGGCTTAGTGAGGACTTTCGGCTCGTATGTTTTCTTTTGAATCATTTTGTAGCTCATTCAAGCATTTGAGAGCTGAAAGTCTCTTTTAAGGACGTTGTAATCATTATTTTAACACATAAGCCCTTCATCGGGTTTTATCTAAAAAATAATAAAAATAAAGGTCATGAAAAAAAGGCCATTATTCATGCAGTACGATCTAAGAAAAAAGTCAAATTATGGCTCTTGAGATTCCAAGTGCAACTCTGATTTCCTCTATTCATCTTCTTGGTATCTATTGTAGAACCTTGATCTTGTATTTTCTTTTAATTTTTCGAGCACGAATCATTTCTTTTTTGAGGCCGGTTAGCCTTAGGTCGTTCTCTTCTCTTTATGGAGGCGGGTCAATCCTCAGTGATACCAGATGCTTAGGGTGTTCCACCTTCGGGATAGATTGCTCCATTAAAACATTTGTTGAATAATGGTGATTCTGGTCCTAGCTCTTGATCTTTTCGTGATGTGTTGGCGGGATATACTCTTCGAAGGAACCAACTTTTTCTTTCAATAAATCAATGGTAAAAGGTTATCCTGTGATTTTAATGCCCGATGATGATGTTCTTAAACTTGTTAGCCCTTTTCAATTTATGCTTTTGGGTATGTTTTTGGTCCGTCGACCGAACCTTGATGCGATTCTAAGCTTTTTTGGGAAGTTGAAATAATCTAGTAATTTCTCTAACGGTTTGCTTGATGCTAAACATGATTCTATTTAACTATCTAATAATCTTGATTATAGTAGGGTTATTGCTAGGAGAGCTTATTGCATTCTCAACTGCAAATGAGATTACTTAAATGGACTCTATTTTTTCATGTCAAAGAAGAATCACCAATTATTCCAATATGAATTTGGTTTCCTAATTTACGTTTGCATTTTTTTAACTCTCATGTTCTACATACTTTGGGATCCATCTTTGGTAGAACACTTCAAATGAACCAAGCCACTGCCTCTCGTTCAAGGCCTTCGGTGGCACGGATTCTAGTGGAGTTTGATATCACTAACAAGCATCTTAAAAATGTATGTCTTGGTTCTAAAATTTTTAGAATTTACAGAAAGTTGAGTTTGAAAAGGTTTTGGATTTTTGTTTACAATGTAAAATTTATGGACATTCGATTAATGATTGCTTTGTTTCTCACCTTCAACTCAAGATGAACAATAAGACCTCCAAATCCATGGTTGAACAAAACAATGGTGAACCGGTTTTACATGCAGGTCTGATTCTTCGAAAGGATAAGGAACAAACCCTACATTTAGAAGAATTTGAAGCTTATGGAGATGACATTTAGATCGATCCTTTAGATATTTTTATAAGGAGTGAAGGTTTGTTGGATAAGACTTACAAAGACGGTGAAAATAATATGAATAGTGACAATGAAGAGGAATATGTTATAGTTGATGTAGATGAGAATGATGTTGGGGATGAAATTAAGGATGGTCTACATACTAATGCTTCAGTGGTTAACCAAGGAATGGAGGATAACAATAGGATGTTCGTTTATCATGAAAATGATGATATTGAATGTGATGTTAATCAAGTCGCTGAGGATAAATGTGAAAGTGAATGCGAGCTCAATCATAAAAACAATCATTTGAAAGATGAGGACAATAATGAGAACTTGGAGGAAGGGTAAGTTGGTAGAATTGTCTGAAAGATTCCACTACCAACTCTATGTCATCTCCTAATGGGAAAGCTAATTTTTTTTTTAGGAAGGTAATACTTCTTATTTCAAAAAGAAGGGTAAGAACAATAAAAGCAATCCGAGCAATACCCCAACGGTTAATAGATCTTTTAATCAATTTATTAATGGTTAAAGCTCTTTTGTGGAATATTAGGGGTGTGGGTGGTTCTCTTTCTAAGGACAGATTTAAGAATCTTTCTAGGATTTATGATATTCACCTTCTTATTTTAGTTGAGCCTTTGATTGCTACTAATAATTTGGACTTAATTTGTATTAAATTGTGATTTGATTTTTTTTTTGGCAACTGTACTTATAAACATTGGATTTTATGGAAACACATTATTACTTTAGATGTTATTATGGATTTACCTCAATTGATTCATACTAATATTACTTTCAATCAAGTTTCTTTCTATGCTTCTTTTTTTTATGCCTCTTATTCTAGATTAGGGAGAAAAGTTAATTGGCATCAACTTTTGATTTTTTCCTCGTATGTTAATTCCCCTTGGTTTATTGGAGGGGATTTTAATTGTATTACTAATGTTGCATAAATAGTTGGAGGTAAGCCTCCTAATTTTCATGCTATGGAGGATTTCAATGATATGATTATGAATAGTAATCTGCATGACATTAATTTTTTACTATAACTTATACAGCTTTAATTAAAAAATCTAAAAACATTAATTTTTGGAATGATTTTCATCCTATTAGTTTATGTACATTTTTCAATTAACTTATTGCAAAATCATGATGCGGAGGCTTGATTTAGTTCTTCCTAATACTATTTCCTTGGAACAAACTATTTTTGTGAAAGGTAGATCTATATTTGATAATATTTTACTTGCTCAAGAATTAGTTCTTGATTTGCATGCTAAGGTTGCTGTTAGTAATATAATTTTTTGAAAGTTGACATCACTAAATCTTATGATAACCTCAATTGGGAATTTATTTGTACAATTTTAGAGCTCTTTGGATTTAATTTGCAATACATTAAACTTATAAAAAATAGTATTGAGTTTTGTTATTTCTCTTTTATTATTAATAGAAAGTCTCATGGCTTTTTCAGATCCTCTCATAGTTTAAGACAAGGAGATCCGTTATCACCTGCTCTCTTTATTATTGAAGTGAGGTGGATGATCAAGCCGCCTACTTAATATACAAGATGGCCAGAATCATTGTCTCCAGGTCTATCAACCCGAAAATTCTCTCATATCTGATACTTATTCTATTTCCTCACACCTCTTTGTGTTTTCTCCTTACTCTTACTATTCCTTTCAACTTCGAGCTTCTTTTTGAATTTTTTACTAGCCTCTGCATAAATTCCACTTTCACCTCTCTCGGGTCCTATGTGAATCGACGTCCCATCGAAATCATATATCAGGACTATTAGGAGCTTTGACACCTTTCCACCACGGGGGACAAACTCTAAACCCTATGTTCTAATCTTGACTACGGCTAGGCTTTGGCCAACCACTTATTATAGAACACCAATGCTCACTTTCATGTTGGAGAGGCTAGCACCTTACTCAAAGATACTAAGATAATCCAACATGTCCTTTGCACCTCTATCGTCCCAAAGCTGGTGATCACATTCATATTACTCCACTTCTCTCAATCACCACCTTCTATATTTTTGCTCATCATAAATTCAATGCCACTGACCTGATCTTTTGTTACATCGAGCATTTAATGCCTATTCAAGATCCAGGTCATAGGAGGAAGCCCAATCTTACCTTAGGACATATCATTGGATATGTTCTAGAATCAAAATACAACCTCCAATATCTAGTCCCACCCAACTATCAGCCTGCCTTCTACTCGAACAATTCCATCCACATTCTTCACAGTACTCGTCTCCACACATTCCTATACCTATTCCGCTTCACCAGCCCTCTCAGCTAGATCAATTGGTGGAGTAATTCGACCAGTGGGAGGCACGATTCGAGAATTACATTGGTGCACCGGAGCATCAACATACTGAGGACATTATTCGCCTACAGCACTAGCATGACTAGGATATGGCATGGTTCAGAGAGTAGTTTGCCACTCTTTTCAGTTACGTTCATCCACATCCACCTCCATCACCACCTCCTTCAGATAATTAGGGGCCATTATTCTTTTAGGTTTTTTTATGTTATTTTTTTAATTATGCTTTTATTTTGTTTGGTAGTCTCTATTTTGTTTCTTTTCTAGTTTCCCTCTTCCTTTTTGTGATGTCAAAAGAGGGAGTAGTTAGTGATAATATTTGTTCTATAATTTGATTTTGTTATTGGATAGTTGATCTATTTCCATTAAATTGCCTTAAACAGCTTAGATTATTTTTTGATTTGCCATCATCAAAAAGGGGAAGATTATTGCAAATTTGGTTTTATGATTTAGAATTTTGATGATAGCAAGCATTCATATTTTTCTATGACTTCCTTGCCTACTTACATTTCAGGTCCACAAGATTGAGTGCAACTAAAGCCAGGTCAAGATTGGTATATTAGGTCTGAGTTAGTTTGTAATTTTTTCCTTTTTTGAGTCTATTATAAATGATGTGATTTCTGATGCTAAGTAACCTTGCACACACACACTTGGGGGAATTTTTTCTGTCTGATTTAGAGTTTTCTATTTGTACTCACATCGTCTAAGATGATTCACAAATTATCTAGGATGATCAGTTAAAAATAGAAACCCTAATTAGGGCATCCTAGTTAAAGTAGTCGTCATTAAGCTCATCATCTTGGATGATATTTGTATTGGCTGGGACGATAGGATCAAATTAGAAAGAATTAGCTCCCATATCTACTTAGGTATTATTAATTTTTATACATCATCCAGGACATTGTCCTAGATGATACAACATAATTATGCCTAAATTAATCTGCCTATTAAGGAAAGCAATAAAGGTTTTGATTGCTCGATCCAATCATCCTAAATGATTGCCGGATCAGCCAAGATGATCCATTCAAAAAACCATAGTTGTTCCTTGACGACCTAAATCGGCCAGCAGCCTTCAAGGCGATGGTCTTGACAATTTTCATGGATTTGAACTAATCATCTGGGAGGATTGTGCGATCATCCTGGATGATCAAACTATTTTTCATCAACTCGACATCTATTCAGTGCGATTGTCTGGACGATATTCAAGATTTATACTAATTTAATAGGATGATATTATATTTGCCCGGAACATATGAACAAAAATCTTTTGTTCATTCCAAACAGTCTGTGTTGATTGAGAAAAATTTATGTTGATTGTACAGTATAATATATATATCATTCTGGATGATAAAGTTAGTTTGTGTAAAATAAGAGTTATTCCAAAACTCATCTATTTAAGATCTCTTATTCTACCCAAGAGCTCATCTTTTGCATCTGTCTTGACCAGAGAGAGCCTAGAGGAGAGGAAGAGAAAGGGAGAAAGGGAGAGGATCTTGTGAGGGGGAGTTTGTGAGGGGTTTCTCCAAGGTTGATCCAAGAAAGGACCTAATTCGTCTTCTCTGATTGTATTCCCTTGTTCTTGGAGGTTTGAGAGAGGTTCACTTTAGCAATCAGTCAAAGTTCTCTGCCTACTTTAGGAGGAACCGAAAGGAGTTGGGTTCTCTACCTTATCGGTGTTGGGGGAAAAAAGGTTTTGTACAGGATTCTCTGCCTTACTGTGGGAGCAAACGGAGAGTCACTGAGTTTAGTGCAAAACTCAAAGGGTGCCTCTGGGGAGTGGACGTAGGTTAAGTTAACTGAACAACTATAAATTTCTACGTTTCTTTTCAACTACATTTTTCGGCATTTAATTTCCACATGTTGAATTTCTTTATGGTTAATTTTGTTTTTTTTTTTAAGTTTTGTTTTTGATTGAAAGGATCTAATTCGTCTTCTCTGATTGTCTTCCCTTGTTCTTGGAGGTTTGAGAGAGGTTCACTTTAGCAATCAATCAAAGTTCTCTGCCTACTTTAGGAGGAACCAAAAGGAGTTGGGTTCTCTACCTTACAGGTGTTGGGGGAAAAAAGGCTTTGTATAGGATTCTCTGCCTTACTA
This sequence comes from Dendrobium nobile, assembly GCA_022539455.1. Taxonomy (NCBI): domain Eukaryota; kingdom Viridiplantae; phylum Streptophyta; class Magnoliopsida; order Asparagales; family Orchidaceae; genus Dendrobium; species Dendrobium nobile. The sequence continues at coordinate 55,931,580 of CM039735.1, forward strand.
TGGGAGCAAACGGAGAGTCACTGAGTTTAGTGCAAAACTCAAAGGGTGCCTCGGGGGAGTAGACGTAGGTTAAGTTAACTGAACAACTATAAATTTCTATGTTTCTTTTCAACTACATTTTTCTGCATTTAATTTCCGCATGTTGAATTTCTTTATGGTTAATTTTGTTTTTTTATTTTTAAGTTTTGTTTTTGATTGAAAGGTTTTTTAAAATCCAATTCACCCCCACGCCCCCGCCCCCCCCCCCCCCCCCCCCCCCCCCCCCCCCTCTTAGTTAGCTTGGGATAGTTCATAAGGGCATAACATCCCTAACAAACTTTCAGGCTTTATGCTACCCCTTATTTAAATATTTGGAATGTCCTTGTTTTAATCAATTATCTTAATTTTATTATTGATAATAGTGATCTATCATGTTATTGCAAATTTTGTATCTTTTAATTTTTTTTATTGATTAGTTATAATACTACACATCCCCTATTATATTCATGTTGGTTTTGTAATCTGGTCTTCATGTAGAGTGAAGGGGTCATGATTTTGGGGATAAGCTCGATATTTTCTCGGAAGATGGTGCCAAAAGTATTAACTTTTTTCTTCCCTTTTTTGTTCCTATTTTTTGGAAGACCTAGAATGTTATTAGGTTAATTTGTAATTTGTAGAATAGGGAACCATCAGCTCATAGGTTTTCTTTTTATTTGTGTCGTAACTCTTTCGAGTAGTAGCGAGCTGAAGGTTAACTTTAATGACCTTATAATATATTTTTTTAATTAACATGTAGGCCCCCTTGTGAGTTTCTAAAAAAAAAAAGGCCATGCGAGCCAAGCGGGAGGGAAAGGAGTTATTTTTCATTTGCTTGTTTACTTTTTAAGTGGATCAGAAAGAAGAACAAGGAGGTCCAGTAGAGCATTAGTAGTATTGTTGTTGTCGTGTCGGTTGAGCTGTTTAGAGGAATCATCAAAGCCATCCTATTTATCACTCTCTTCCTCTTCAAATTTCTTTTCCTTCTAGATCCCGATCATGCGCATGATCATCAAGCCTTTTCTCATGGTTCCTTTGTGTCGTTAGGGGGCTGGAGCCCATGGTTCTATGTTCATTGTCGGCTTGGGCGTAGACCTAGCTGCCCTTCTTCCTCGCTGGAGATCCCGATCATACTTGTGAATGTCAAGCCATTTCTCACGGTTCCTCTATGCTACTAAGGAGTTTGAGCCACCAATCATGTGTTCCCTTCATCGAGTAATTTCTCCTCCTCTTCCATAATCGTCCTTTTTCTCTTTATTTTTTCCCTTTAAGCTGGCATGGCCGCTCAATGCTTGAGTGACCCCAATTTTTTTGGTTCTAAAACATAAATCACTATCTTTTCATGATGTTTTATCTAGTGAGTCGGCCTCACTAACATTTCTTCTGCTCAAACCTTCTTCCCCCCATGGCTTGCCTACGTTATTAATTTTTTAGGAAGAAATGTGCGCACTTGTTGCTCCATTTCAACTTGCATTAGTTGAGAAGTTTTCCACTCTCAATCCACCGTCGGATTCCATTCAAATTTTTTTTCTTAATCTTAAGCTGAAAGGTGAATTTTTTATTACATTATTGAATCCTAAGAATATTTTGATTATGCTAAGGAATGATTTAGATTATTGCCAGGTGTTCTCCCGCTATTCTTATTTCATCCCCAATTATTACACAAAGCTCTTTATGTGGTCTCCTCACTTTGATGTTAATGTTAAATCTCCTGTTATTCTCATTTGGGTTTCATTTCCATACCTCCATCTTCAATCTCTTTTATCCCCAAATTTTACATGGTTTAGGGTCTTTGTTTGGTAGACCCCTGCGTACTGATAATGCTTCTATTAATGGTTTTAAACCTTCGGTGTCTCGGATACTTATTAAGTTAGATATTAATAAATGGTATCCTAATCAAGTGTGGCTTGGCTCTGATTCTATGGAGATAAAAGAGTTTTCTCTGTATGGTTCCCATTATAAATCTTTGGGTTATCTGGGAGATGTTTGCCCAGTTTTATTTCCTAATTTGGGTGGTTGCCCTCCTATGGGGGAGGGAGTTTCTATTGGTGCTCATTCTTCTCATGAGGTTTGTAATAATCTGCCATTGATTTTGGTGGATAGATGTGGTGAAAGTTTTTTTCTTAATTCCTTTGATTCCAATGGGTGTGATCCCACTAGTATTAATGTTGGGGTGTAAGAGAATTTGGCTATATTGGTTGAGGGTGATGATGTTTGCCTTAATATATATAATTTAGTTTCTCATAATACGACTCTCCTTGAGAATGTTGATGTTAAATTGATTAGTGAGGGTGTAGTGGAGGACAATATTGTCTTTGGCTCATAGCGAGGAGGGTATCATTAGTAGAGTAGAGAAGGTGTTTTGTCAAGATCTTGACTCAGTGGCTAAGGTTAAGTTTAGTGATTTAGAAAGCTCAACTAGCCACTTGAATCAAAATGCACCAATTTTTCTTCCCCTTGTTATGGGACATGTTGATGGTGATGCTCTGGTTGATGTTCTTGTTGATTTTATTTCGCCTAATGTTTTTCTACCTCAAGTTATGGTGAGGTAAGGGAAGGCCAATTTGGGTGGTGGCACAATTGTTAAGATATAAATGGATTGGCTTAAGTATTCTTCATCTTCTCTTTATGAAGGTGGTGAAGAGGAAATGTTTGAAAGGATTGGTGGTTTGCGTAATACTTTCATTCGGATGGGTAATCGAAGAAGAGAAAATATAAGAAATAGTGTTTTTTGTTTGGTTTGGTGTTTGTTGCATTGGGCATTGGGGTGTTGGGTTATGTGGAAGTTCAGGTTGTTGTTGTGGTGCATTCAGATTTGGATGGCATTTTCACTGCTGGGCTTATGGTGGGTTTCCTACTTGCTGTGGATCTCCTTAGATTTGTTTGATGTTGGTTGGTTCAGTCCTTGGGCTGGCTTTCTTTTTTTTCTCTATTTTTAATTTTAATTTATAGATCCAATAGCTCTTAGGTTTATTTTAAAAGATATATATTTTTTATGAGCTTATGGATCTTTAAGGACTTGTAATTCCCCTTCTATTCAATGCATAGGCCTCTCTGCAATTTTTATCCAAAAAATAAAGTATTCTCATGAAAGTTTCTACTTTAGGTCTTAATTTCAAGGGTGCTCATGTTAACAAAGAACATAGAATTATTTATTGGATCAAACCCCCCACAAAACTCTATAATCTGAATGTAATGGTAGTCTTATTATGGCCTTTAATAGTCCTTTAAAGAATGGTGATGTGTTCTAAGCTATGACCTTGGCTATTATCCATGGTTTAAGGTTATGTATTTCTCTTAACTTAACTAATATTGGTTCTGATGCTAATTCTAACTATAATTTTCAATTTTTAAACTGTTGATGATATGGTGTGTAATCTTGATCTATTTTATCTAGTGAGGGAGATTAAAAATCTCTTGATTTTTATGAATTATTCCTTATATCATATTTGCACGGATGGTAATGCTTGTGCTACTTGGATTGCCAATTAGGGGTGTGGTTTGGATTAATTTTTTGATGAGATTGGTTCCAACCTCACAGTGGCGCTGAAAGAGCTCTTAAGGCCTGATGTTATTGGTTTACCCTATGTTAGACTATAAGGTTTATATTTGGATGGAGCCTATGTTTTGTTGTTCCTAGCCTTTGGGGGCTGCTTTTTTGCTATTCTTGGGCTATATTGCTTATGGTTTTGGTGTTTTATGCTATTGTGTCTCTAGTTTGCTGGTTTCCTAGATTCTTGGGTTGGTTTGGTCTTTTCCAGATTGCTCTATTTTTCTTATATTTTGGTGTCTAAATGAGGAGGGACTTGTCTGGCCATCTTTTGGTTTTCTGGATTGTTATTTTTTGGCCCTTAGAATGGTAGTAGTTTTCCCTACCTGATTCAAGATGTTTTGTCTCTTTTTTGTTTTGTTGTTCTTTGGGGGTTGCTCTCCTAGTGCGTTATCTGGTTTTAGATCTTGCTACATGGGTTCCTGGTAGGGCCAGTTCAGGAGTTTTTTTCTTGGATCTATATTGGCCTTAATTTCTTGGTGTCTTGCTAACTGGGTTGCTGCATGGTTGCGGGTTGGGGTTTGCCCCTTCTTGGGCTGTTGGCATTTTCTAGGGCTGATTAATTCTTGTTTGAAGTGGGCTGGTAGTACACTTTATTGAAAGTTGGGTTGGTGTTTTTTTTGTAGTTATATCCACACTTCTCTTTTATATTTTGGTTTATTAGATTGGTTAGTTTGGGTTATCTTGTGGCCTATGGCTATCATTTTATCTGGCTAGGTCACTCTTTTTGGTGTTGGGAGCATTAGTGCCTTCTATTGGTTGTACCCTTATCAATTGATTATAGAGAATTGGTTTGGTAGTTTGAAGCATCTTGATAGTGGTTGTTGTCACCTGCTCTTTCTTATTGAGGTTATTTGGAGATGTATCATGTCGTTAGTTTGGTTCTTAATGTTTTATTTCTCTATTATACTAATGTTTATGTGATTAACTATTTGGACTTTTTTTGCATATTTCTTGGGTTATAATACTGCTATGTCTATTTTGCCTATCAGCTTTTCGCAAGATCTGTTTGGTGCAGATGATCGTAAGGATGGAACTAGAGATGGTAGCTTGGAGCCTTTTGTTATTTTTTGCTTTGCTCCCACTTTTTGGGTGCTCTCCCTTAAGTATCGTAGAATGTACTTAGGTGATTTTCTATTTCTCTGTAGTTGGGAACTCGAGCTCTTAGGTTTGTTTTTTTTCTCTTTATTTTTGTAACTCTTTTGAGCAGTTGAGAGCTTAAGGTCCCTTTTAAGAAATGTGTACCTTTTTTTCTTAATCAATGTGTAAGCCCATTTGTGGGTTTCCCCAAAAACAAAAAAGGAATCTCATGGTTAGACTTAAGCAAAAATTTTCTTGGTGGAATAAAAGTATCTTTAAGAATATATTTTCCAATATTCTGATTGCTGAAAATGAAGTTGAAAATTCTAATATGGCCTACATGCAGAATTCTTCTTTTGAGAACTTATCCATTCTCAATAATACCAAAACTACTTTGTTCAAACTTCAAGAAAATTAAGAAGATTAATAGAGGCAAATGCCACTTCTATATTTCCTATGGAAGGTGAACGTAATACTATTTTCTTTCATAACATTGCTAATCACAATAAGGTTAGTAGGCAAATTCATAAGATCACCTCCCCTGGCAGTAATGTTATTGAAAATCATGATTTGATTTTTGCCTCAGATGTTGAGTACTTTCAAAATGCTTTCAACAAAAACTTTAGTCCGAATTTTAATATTGATTTCTCTTATATTCCTTTTCTTAATTCTAAGGAGGATAATTTGATGTTGTCTAGGACTCCTTCCGAGAAGGAGATTTGGCAAGCTTTGAAAGATATGAATTCTGACTCTGTTGCCAGTCCTGATGTTTTACTGCTAAGTTTTATCAGAATACTTGGGATATTATTAAGAAGGATCTTATCAATGCTGTGGTGTATTTCATTAGGGGCAATCTGATACTTAAAGTTTTTTACTTCTAATTCTATATGTTTAATTCTAAAATCAAATGCCATTAAATTTTGGAATGATTATTGTCCCATTAGTTTATGTTCTTTTTTTAATTAACTTATTTCCAAAATAACTATGGGGAGGCTTGCTTTAATTCTTCCTAATATTATTTCTTTGGAATAAACTACTTATGTTAAAGGCAGATCTATTTTTGACAATGATTTACTAGCTTAAGAATTGGTTTTCTTGGGATAACTGTTGTGGGATTTGGAATGATGGTGGCATGGGGTGTAAGAGCATGTTTGATTTAGCCTATACTTTTTTTCCTTCAAGTTATGGTTTACTTTTTATGCTAAAAGGAGCTTGTGGGCTAAGTTCATATATTCCAAATATTGTGTGGGGAAGCATCCTACTATTTGTTCCTTTAATATTAGTTATTATAAAGGTTGGCAAAGGCTTTGCAAGGTTAAATGTGTTGTGGAGCCTCATCTTTCTTGGGGGATTTGTGATGGAAAAATTTTCTTCTGGCATGATCAATGGTTTGGTAATAAATCCATTGATTCCATCATTAATACTTCTTCTACTGTTGTGGTTAAGGTAAACTGTTTCATTATTGATAACTGTTGGGATTATAATAAACTTGTTAATGTGATTCATGACTCTATTATTCAACAAATCTTGAACCTCCCTTTGAACTTGGAGTCAGAAGATCTTTTATTATATAAGTTGTCTCAAGATGAGGTTTTTAGATTAAAAGATGCTTGGCATGTGTTTAGAACCAAGAAAGTTTTTACTAGTATTTTCTCTATGATTTTACATAAAAGCATCCATTCTACTATTTCTATTTCTATTTGGAGAATTTAATTTAGATTCATCCCTATTGATGATAATTTGATCAAAAGAGGATATATCTTTCCATCCAAGTTCCAATGTTGTTTCCATGTGGATAATATGCATCATGTTTTTGTATATGGTCCTTTAGTTGTCTAAATTTTGTGTTATTTTGATGATAGTTTCAAATTAATTTATTTTAATGCCAATTTGTCTATTAATTCTCTCCTTAATTCTTGGTTTCTTAATTCTAAATGCCATATTAGAAATTTTATCCCTTCTCTCATTTTGTGGTATTTATGGATGGAGAGGAATAACTCTCTCTTTAATGGTATTAGAATGGACTATCAAAGGATTTTTAAAAATGTTAAAGATAAACTTTTGAGCATGTTTTTTGTTAATTTTCTATCTTTTAATAGTTTCAAGAATTATTATTATGTTTCTCCAAATTTAGGCATCAAGTTTGGTGAGCTTTTGCCTATCTCTAAACCTCGGTTTGTTTCCTGGGTCAAACCATCTTTGGGCTACTACAAACTGAATGTTGGTGTTTATGATAATGAAACTAGCTTGGGGTGTGGTGGGCTCATAAGAGACTACTAAGGGAATGTTACACTAGCTTTTGTTAGTCCTTTTAATAATGGTAACTCCTATCTGGCTCTTCTTAATGATATCCTTTTTGGGCTGAGAATTTGTTTATCTCTTAACATTACTAATATTAGGATTGAAGTTGAGTCTATTCCTTGTATTCATTGCATTCACAATGGTGATGATTTGGATTATAATTTTTAGGGTTTTTACCTTATTAGGAAGATTAAATAGTTGATGATTTTTATTAATGTGTCCTTTTCTCAAGTTCTTATGGAGGGTAATGCATGTGCCAATTAGCTTTCCCATTTTGGGAGCAGGATTGACAATTTCATTGAATTTCTAGAGGCTGATTTACCTGTTCCATTAAAAGTGCTTTTAAGATTGGATAAAATATGCTTGCCTTATGTTAGGAGGTAATTTAGCATTCTTCAATTTTTCTAATTTTTGTGAGGCTCCCTCTTTTGTTGATGTCCTTCTGGCGGTTTGGCTTGGTTGTCCTACCTTGGGTAGTGCTAAAGTTTATTGGTGTTGGTTTATTACTGGAGCTTTTATTGGTTGGTGCACTCCTTTTCATAATTTTGATGAGGTGTTGCATGTCATGGTTAACTTTTTTGGGTTTTTGGGGTTGAGTTGTGATTGCACTAGTTTCTTTATTGAAGGTAGTCCTAGTTGTTTCTCTCCTTCTTCCTACTATTGTGATGGGAATTGGCTTTGCCTAGACCATTTGGGGGTGGTTTATTATGGAAGTTCTAGTAGAGGCTCGGGGTTTCGGGTTGCTTTGTGTATTTAATTGGTTTTTGGAGTTCTGGTTATTATCTAGTGGTTTTCTGGGTTGCCTAGGGTGACTCTTCATTTCTATTTAGCTGATGTTGTTGGGGATGTTTTTCTTAGGTTACTGCTATTATTCTGGAGGCCGTGTGGGTTATCCTGGGAAGGCCCTTGATCTTCCTATTATGGCTTTGTGTTTTTCTATTTAGGTTTGCCCCATTCTAGGTGTGGGCCCAACTTTCTTTATGGCCTTATATTGATGCTTATTGGAGCTGATTATTAGGGGGTGGTTTCTTTGGCTGGATGGTTGGTTGGAGCAGCATTGGGGTTATCCTAATGATATTTACTTATTCTGTTTTATCCTGAGCTCATTATGTCTGTACTGTTTCTATCACTTCCTTCATATTTTTTATTTTGATATTATTTTTGGGATCATTGCTAATTCTGTAATTTGTTGGATGCACTTTGTGATTAGTTTGCCCTTCTGGATGAGTTTTGCTTGGAAAATGCTGAGGGTTTCTTCATGAATCATCTTGGTTGGCATGTGTTTCAAGCGAAATTTAGCTTTCAGCCTTTTGAGGCTTGGCTTTGTTTTGTTAGGGTTGGTGGGTTTTCACACTATGGTGGATGGGGGTATTAAGTGTCACACTGTTTTTGGCTCTGCTTTGCCCCTCACTTCTCATGTGGCTATCTTTTGTGCTTCCAATATTTCTGGGTTGGATTTTTACTAGATTGGCACTTGTTCATATTTTTTTATTGTTGTTCTGCATAGAGGATGTGGTATAGCTACTATTTTGTGGATAGCAATTTGGGGCCTGGTAATAGCTTCTTCAACTTTGGTAGAACTTATATAGTGGATAACTGGGATGGATTTTTTGGAACTTGCTTTAATTATTGATATACTAATCCTGGGTTTAATATCTTTTTATAGAATTTTGTTTTTGCAGGTGCTTGTAGTGAGCTCATTTTGGTTGGGAAGATGGAGATGGTTGCTGCTTTTTGGTTCTTTCCGTATTTTTGGGTTTTTGTTCTTGTGCACCGTAGATTGTACCTAGGGTGTTTTGTAGTTATGCTTAGCAGGGATCTTGAGCTCATAGGATTTTTTTTTGCTTTCTTTTTATAATTAATTTAAACAATAGTGAGCTTTGGGTCCCTTTAAGAACTTTATAATTTTTTTCGGTTTTAATGTGTAGGCCCCCTTGAGGGTTTCCCTAAGAAAAAATACTAGGTTATTATGGTTTGGCTAGCGCTAGTATTAACTCCTTGTGGTATTTGTGGTTACATAAGGATGGTGGTTTTACTTCTATGGCTAATTCAAATCAATTTGTTGAGTCAAATCAATATGGTATTTTGATTGACTGGAACAGTATCCTTTATGGTTTTACTCTCAGTGATCTATTGAATTTGTCTGTTAAGCAATTTTGGTGGACCATTAGATATCATAATCTGAAGTCTTCTTTTGGGGTTGACTTCTCTATTATGTTTAGTTTAAAGTTGATTTTTTCTTATTTCAATGGGGTTTACAAAGTTTATTTTAATATCGGTGTCATTTTCAATTATATAAATATGCATAATTTTTATTTTGTCTGGAGTTTGAACTATGGGCTTAACTATGTTAATTTCTTTATTATCTTCTCCTTGCCTTTTATTATTTTGTTTAGTTTTCTTACAAGCCTATTTTGCAAGTTTTTAGAGACTCTCTCATTTTGTGTAGGACCTAATTTTGGTTGGAAAGGTAATGCTGAATGAGATATATCTTTTCCTTTCCATTTTTGTTTATAGAATGTTATTAGGGTGCTTTATAATTGTCTTTAGTAGGGACATCCAGCTCTTAGTTTTCTTTTTGACTTTTTTATAGCTCTTTAGAGCATTAGCGAGGTGGGGGCTTTTGTAACTCGAGCTCAGGAGTTTTATGTTTTTGATGATAACAAACATCTTTATATTTCATAGTATTTTAATTTTATATTTGTATGCGTGTATATTAACATTTCAGGAATACCATGCAACATCCAACAAAGAATCGGAGCTCAAGATTGTGTTGAATAAGGTTATGTTATAAATTGTTTGTAATTTTCATTGATGTAATTTTGATTTCTTGAGTCAAGTCTTGTAAAGGTATTTGCTAGCTTGGTGTTCATGCTCATACACACTCAGGGGAGTGAGATCTAGTAAAAAATGGAAGTTTAGGTTTTGAACTAATCGTACTGGGCAATTTTGATCGTCCAGGACAATCAGCTCATTGAACTAATTATACTAGAAAAATTTGGATCGTCCAGGATGATCCTTTATGATCTTGAAAAACAGGTGTGAATGATAATATAGGCAAGGTTTTAATATTGAATTTTTGTTCTTATCATTTCGAAAAATCTAGATCATCCTGAATGATTAATACCAATCAAGCCAAAATTGATCATGTGATTAGGGAACTAATTATGGTTAAATTTTTCAATTAGATTGTCATGGATGATCTGTATATCATACTAGATGACGTTTTCCAACATATTTGATTTTCCTAAAATATCATAGAAAATATACCATAATTTTTCTTATAATTGTCCAGGAAGATCCACAATATTATCCTGGACGATCTGTACAAATTTCAATTGATCATCCAGGACTATCCTGATACTATCCAAGACTATCAAGTCAAATTTTGGACATCATACTAGATGATACTTCAATCATCGAATATGATGTTTTTGGTGTCAGAATTGAGTTTTTAGGGTTTTTTGAAGTCCTCTTTTTAAGCACAACATACAGGAGGATCCTGCTTCGTCATGGATGATATTTACTGCCATGATTTATTTTTAGGGTCTTTTCAAAGCCCCTTATTTAAGCATTGTTAAGGCACTTAGTAAATATCTTTGGCATCCACTGAAGCTTCATTCTTCTAAAGAATACTTGGAGAGAGAACTTAAAAGGGAGAGAGGAAAGGGTGGAGTTTGAGAGAGGGAGAAGATCCATGGAGGGGGTTACAAGAGAGTGTGGAGGGGGTTTCACACGGTATCTGCTATAAGCTTTCACCTTAGTACCATCGAATTCAAGGTTTGTCTTGAGGGAAGTATTGGGAATAAGAAGATCTCTTTGGTGTCAAAGGACCCGGCTACTCTACCACACTAGCGAAGGTGGAAGTTATTTTATAAGGGCTTCTCCGCCTAGCTGTGGGGGCTAAAGGAGAGTCACTAAAGGTTTGGTGTAATACTCGGAGGGTGCCTCTGAGGAGTGGATGTAGGTCAAATTAGTATAAACCACTATAAATCTTATGTGTTCTTTCCTTTATTATTTTTGCATTTTATTTTTATTACGATTAACTGCTTGGGTGAAATCTCTAATAAATCTTTTTGTTATTATTTTATTTTGTTTTTGCTGTAAGATATAAAAAGATTTTTCTTTTTAGTTAAAGCACTTTTAAATATCCAACTCACCCCCTTTTGGTTAGCCTCGGGACTAGTTCATATGTGCTTAGTATCCCTGATAAAGTTTTAGAGGCCTCTTAATGGATCTTTTACTCCATTTTTTATTATTAGCACGTAGACCCGTCGGTGGATTTTATCCAAAAAAAAAGGCCATGTGGGTTATGAAACATCTATTTTCCTCTCGGTGTATTGTGCTTTGGTGATAGAGGTTTCCTTTGTTCATTTGTGCCGTTGCTATTGATTTGGGTTTATTTTTGCTTAGTTCCGGGATTAATTTTTTTTCTAATGCCTTTGGACCATATCTTTTCCTATTGGTTTTTCAGTATGGAATCAGGGTCGACGTCTTCTCTACCAAATCCATGGGGTATCCCTCCTGCACCGATTGTTTCTAAATATAGTTTTTTCAAAGTGGATGGTAATGATTCTAAAACTAAAACCTAGCATTTTTGCAATGTTATTTTTGGTGCTTCTTCTTTGTTAGATCCAACCTTCTCATTTACTAAAGCTTCTGTTAAAGGATTTTTCGCACTTTTATTAACAGATGATGATATAATTAAACTAGATTCTCCTTATTAGTTTACTTTAGTTGGAAAGTTTTTTATATGGAGACCAAATCTTGATATAATTAGGGGTTTTTTGGGAACTAGAAACTTTCTGGTGTCTTCTCTATTGTAATTTTGGATCCTAGACATATTGTTATACAATTATCTAATGATCGTGAGTATAGCCATCTATTTTCTAGGAGATCTTATTATATCAATAATTGTCAGATGTGTTTATTGAAATGGACTCCTTATTTCAACATTAAGGAAGAATCCCCTATTGTTCCAATTTGGATTTCTTTCACGAATATTCAACTACATTTTTTCAATTATGATGTCTTTCATGCTTTGGGTTCCATCTTTGGGTGGCCTTTTCAATTGAACCAGGCCACTTCCTCTAGCTCTAGACCGTGTGTTGCTCATATATTGATTGAATTAGATATTACCAAAGAGATTTGGCTTAATTTCGAAAAGTCTGGGTACTTACAAAAAGTGTATTTCAAAAATGTTTCGGATTTATGTTCTCATTATAAGATTCATGGACATTAAATTAATGAATGTTTCATGGTTCATCCACAATTTGAAATAATGATTAATGGTACTAATAAGTTAATTCAAAAGAACATTGAACATATTATTGATGTTGAGAAAGAAAAGAATTCTCTAATTCAGGATGTGTATAATGCAAATTTAGTTAGTTCTTCTAAGCTAGATATTGATGAACATGAGGATTGTGATGACTACAATGAAAATGATATGTCAGAGATATATATTAAGCATTAGAGAATAAAATGGATGGTAATGAAGAACATCACAAACATGATGATATCATTGGAAATATTGAGAGTTCGGACTTAATTAATTTGGTTGGGGTATTTTGGAAGGGACTACCAAAAAAGATAATAAACAGGAATTGGTTAACAAAAAAGATAAGCAAGTGGTTAGTGTTGATAAGGTGGGATCTGCTTAAGATAATTGCTCTTTAAACTAAATGAATGGGGAAAATGATAATTGTGGTATTGATATAATACCTAGCAAATATTCTAATCCATTGGATCTTAGGGATGATTTTGTGGAAAAAGGTCAATATGTTACTCATGATAATGATTCTTTTAAAGATAATTTGGAAGGCAAAATTATTACTTCAATTTCTTCTCCTCTTGGGAAGACCGATAGCAATGATGAGGGTTATCATAAATTTTCTAAGAAAAAAATAAGAGTAGTAAATATTTTGTAAGTTGGACTCCTAGAACCACTCGTGCCTCAAATGTTTCATCTTCTAATATTGGTTAATGCTCTTGTTTGGAATATTAGAGGTGTGGGTGGCACTTTATCGAAAGATAGAGTTAAAAACTTATGTAGGATTCATTATATTCATCTCCTTGTTTTAATTGAGCCTTTAATTTCTAATATTAAGATGGATTCTATTTGTAGAAAACTTGGGTATGATCTAGCTTTTGGTAATTGTACTAATAAAATTTGGATTTTCTAAAAACATTTTATTTTTGTTGACATTATAATGGATTTGCCTCAAATGGTTCATATTAATATTATTTTTAACCAAATTTCTAGTCATGCTTCTTTTGTATGCTTCTTATTCTAATTTAGGAAGGAAGATTTTATTGGAACAACATATTGAATTCTCTTCTTGTATCAAGGCTCCTTGGCTTCTTGTGGGGGGGAAGGGGGGGGGGATTTTTATTCTTTTAAACATGTTTCTGAAAGAATTGGGGGTAATCCTCCTAATTTCCATTCTATGGAAGATTTTAACAATATGATTTTGAATTGCAATCTTCATGACGTTGACTTGTCATGTAATGCCTTTACTTAGAAAAAGGGTACTATGTGGCAAAGACTTTATCGCCTTCTATTTAACAATTATTAGATTTCAACTTATCAAATGACCCATATTGAGCATGTAACGAGAACATTATCTGACCATTCTCCTCTTCTTCTTGATATTTTTATGAATAGTAGAAATACTTTTCATTCTTTTAGATTTTAAAATATGTGGCTTTTGGATGAAAATTTTATAAATGTTGTTCAAAGTAATTGGTAAGCCCCTCTTTTTTCATTTGATATTAACTTCGGGATGACCAGGTTATGGTTTAAACTGAAGAGTCTTAAGAAAAAACTTTCTTGGTGGAACAAATGTATTTTTAAGAATATCTTTAATAACATTATGATTGCTAAAAAGAATGTGGATTATGCTGATATTTTATACATGTAGGATAATTCTTATGAAAAATTACTGGGTCTTAATGAGACTATAACTACTCTTTTCAAACTTCAGAGAAAAGAAGAAGCTTTTTGTAGGCAAAAAGCTTCTTCCAAATTTCTTGTGGAAGGTGATCGTAATACTTCTTACTTCCATAATATTGCTTATCAAAATAAAGTTTCCAGAAATATCCATAAAGTCACTTCTCCAGATGGTAATATTTTGGATAAATCGAACTTGATTTTTTCTTTTGGTATTGATTAATTTAAAAATGCATTCAATAAAGATTTTTGTCCATATTTAAAAATTTATTTCCCTTGTATTCCTACTCATATTGATGAGGAGGACAATATGTCTTTAATTGAAGTTCCTTCTAAGAATGAAATATGGCAAACTATGAAAGTTGTGAATAGTGATTCTGTGGCTGGTCCTGATGGGTTAACCAATAAGTTGTTTTTGTCCACTTGGTCTATTATAAAATAGGATTTTATTAATGTTGTGGTGATTTCTTTTTGGGAAATCCTTTACCTAAATTTTTTACTTCTACAACTATAAGTTTAATTCCTAAATCGAAGGCTATTAATTTTTGGAAAGATTACCGTCTTATTAGTTTACACACTTTTTTGAACAAACTCATTTCTAAAATTAATGTGAGTAGATTAGGTATTATTCTTCCTAAAATTATCTCTCCTGAACCAACGGGTTTTGTTAAATATTGTTCCATTTTTGATAATGTGCTGCTTGCTCAAGAATTAGTTCATGATTTACCTTGCAAAGTTGTTGGTGGTAATATTATCTTTAAAGTTGACATTATTAAGGTCTATGACAATCTAAATTGGGAATTTCTTTATTCAATATTAAAGTCGTTTTGATTCAGCTATGAAATTCTTCAATTTGATCAAGAATAACATTTAAAATTATTTCTTTTCTGTTATGAATAATGGTGAATCTCATGGCTATTTTAAATCTTATCATGGGCTTAGACAAGGTGACCCTCTACTGCCTGCTCTCTTCATCATTACTGTAGAATCTTTATCTAGATGGCTCAAAAATATTTTTAGCTGACACCCTAATTTGAATTTCATAACTGCTAGTGGCTTTTCTATCACTCATTTGAGTTTTGTTGATGATTTCATTATATTTACTAATGGTTCTGTCAAAATGCTTTACATTCTCTTTAAATTCTTCAACATGTTTCAAATTGCTAGTGGGTTAATGTTCAATAATTCTAAGAGTTGTTTTATTCCTGCTAAATCTATTTTTCAGAGTAAAATTTCTTGTATTGAAAATAAATTTGGCTTTACAAAAAAACTTACCCTTGAAATATGTTGGTACTCTGCTTCATAAGGTTTATAAACATTCTCAATTATTTGATGGCATCTTTACTATGACTCAAAAGAAATTATCTTCTTGGGCTTTTAACTTTCTCTCTTTTGGTGGTAGACTGGTGCTTATAAAACATATTTTATGTTCTATTCCTATCTAATTACTGCACACTTTATGCCCTACTCTTAATGTTTGTCAAAGAATGGTGATTTTGATGAATAAATTCTTTTGGGTTCTAAAGATGGTAAAAATGCTATTATGTGGGGCTCTTGAAAAAATTGTGTTATTGTTGTTGATGAAAGGAGATTAGGTTTCAAAATTTTGAAGGATATTTCCAAAGCTTTTTATCATAAATTATGGTTTGCTTTTAGATCTAAGAAAAGTTTGTAGCCCAATTTTATGATTTCTAAGTATTATGTTGGAAATCATCCTCTCAATTGCCACTTCATACAAGGTGATTCTTTGAATTGGAAATGCTTATGCTCTATTAAATGGGAGGCAAAAGAGTATATCCAATGGGGCATGGGTGCTGGCAATATTTTATTTTATTAAGATAAATTGTTGCAGAATTTCTCTATTGATAGCCTCTTTAATACTCATTCCACTTCTGCTTGGAAAGTCAAAGATTTTATTAGTAATGGTAGTTGGGATATTGACTTACTAGCCTATTATGTGCCAGGTTTTATTATCAATATCATTATCATGACTCATATGCATTTGGATTCCGAGGATATGATTTTGTTTAATCTTTCTAATGATGGTAAATTTGCTACTAAACAAGTTTGGAATGCTATTAAACAAGTACTTCCTAAAAGTTTAATTTACTCTACAATTTGGCATGCAATATTCTTTTATGGAGGATTTTACATAAATTTTGATCGGTGGATTCTATCTTCATGAGTAAAGGTATTTATATCTTTTCTAAATGCCAATGTTGTTATCATATTGAAAGACTTAACCATGTTTTTATACAGGGTCCGATTGCTATGAAAGTTTGGTTACTTTTTGACAATTTATTCAATGTGCATTCTTCTACATGTTATAATTCAGTTTTTGAACTTCTTAATGATTAGTTCATTAATACTAAAGGTCACACTAGGAACACTTTACCAGTTCTTATTTGGCTGTTTTTATGGAGAAGTGGGAATGAATCTAAGAATGAGGGTATTCTGTGCATTGCCACTAATATTATTTTAAATATTAAGGATAAAATTTTATAGTTATACTATGCTAATCATTTTAATGGTGATCCTTTTAAAGGATTTTAGCATGTTGCTTCTGAGTTGGGTTTATCTTTTCAACCCTCCTCTATTGCTCCTAAAGACAGGATCATTATTTGGAGAAAGCCTCATGATTGTTATTTTAGTCATAATAATGATGGGTCGATGAATAACTTGAATGATGGTTGTGGCGAGATTACTAGGGATTTTAAAGGTTATGTCATTGCTGCTTTTGTGGGGCCGAGTAATGCTAACACTACTATTAAAGCTGAGATTGAGACTCTCTTGTTTGGTTTTCAATTGTGTATTTCTTTAGGTATTAGTAATGTCTGGATCGAAGTCGATGCTTTGATGTTGATTCATTATATTAAGGAAGATTATATTTCTAATCCTATAAACTTTTATATGATAAGAGATATTAAGTTTTGACTTTCTAGAATAACATTCAATATTTCTCACATTTTTCAGGAAGTTAATACAGTGGTTGATTCCCTGGCTAAATTTGGTTGTAACTTAATTGGTTTTATCAAGTTTACATAATTTTCTCTTCCTTAGGGGTCGAAAGGATTGATTAGATTGGATCGGTCTAGTTTGTCTTATTTTTGATCTTCTTAAAGTTTATATTACTTGGCTTTCTCTGTCTAATTTTCTCCTTTATATTTTATCCTTTTTTGATAATGGTGTCTGGCTATTATGGCATTCTTGTCGAAATTAACTTATGGCTCCTTCATTACTCTTTCGTTAGTCATCAAATCCTACTTCTATTCAGTTTTGGTTGGATTGGTTGTATGGATTTTTTTAATCTCATTGAGGCTATTTGTTATTGGTTTATTCCTGGTTATGGTAGATTTATGGATTATTTCTATGTTATTTTAAAGGTTTTTTCACGGCCACTTATTATTTAGGACCGATTATTTTGGTGGTTTATTACCATCCTTTTCACTCGTTTACATACTAGTTGTGCGTCTTCTGGTTTTACTCCCTTACCCTACAAGTGCCATTTATACTGGAGATGGATAAGATTTCAGTAGGACGTGTTTATAAATGGTAATGATTATTCTAATATTTGTTTCCTAAGCTAATTTGATGGGAATAAGACACCTAGAGATCCCTCAGTTGACAATAGTTTACTCCTGATTACTAGTATTACTACGGTTGTTATGGCTGCTGCTATCATTTGGCATGGTGTTAATGTTGCTTAGTTAATTACAATCAGTTTACTATAGTGCCCTCATATTTTTTTATGGATATTTTTTTGATTTACTATGAAGAAGCATTGTTACTTGGTAATATCTTATATGAGGGATTTTGTTTATTCTAAATGGATTTTTCTCCCAATTGTGTATTACTGTTGAGGCTTTAATTGTTCTAGTGTTTTCTGTGAGAGGGGGTCTTCTCCTATTATCCTAGTCAGTTTTGAGTACTTCCTGTATCCTTTGCTGCAGATCTTTTGTTTTAAAGATGGGTTTCTTCTCTGCTGGAATTGAAGGTTTGTGGGTTATAATCTTGGGGTTGATTGGCCCTTCTAGATTGAGTATTGTGGTTTAACTAGTTTATGATATGGCTTCTTTATGGTTTGGGAGTTAATTTGGCAGCTATTTTAGGGGGTTGGGTTCCTGTTTCTTGGTTGTTACAATGGAGTTTTAATATTAGCATGGAGCTCACTTCTCACCAGCTCCTAGACTGAATTTATGAGCCTTCTTTATCCCAATGCTTATCTTTATGTCTTGATTCTAGGATTTATTTCTTGCTTTCTTATCTATCGCTTTATGGTAAGTATAAAAAGGATCATTATTATAGTGTTCTTAATATCATCATTAATATTGTGTGGGATCATTATTAGCTTAATGGCAGGTGTTATATTGGTATTATCTCTTCTCATTATTTTTATTTTATTTTAGGCATTTTTCATTTATATTTTTATGTTATTTTGTGCAATAGTCTTTTTTCTTATAACCTTTTTTACTTTCAGGTGGATTTGCTTCAGGCTATGGTCTTTAATTTTTGCAAAAAGATTGCGATTCATGTTCTCATATGTATCTTTTTCTTGACGTGCTTGTCAATAGCATCACTAGGATGTACTATGTCATTATGTATTTTGGCTTAGTGAGGACTTTCGGCTCGTATGTTTTCTTTTGATTCATTTTGTAGCTTGTTCAAGCATTTGAGAGCTGAAAGTCTCTTTTAAGGACGTTGTAATCATTATTTTAACACATAAGCCCTTCGAAGGGTTTTTTCTAAAAAATAAAAAAAAAAGGTCATGCAAAACAGGCCATTATTCATGCAGTACGATCTAAGAAAAATGACAAATTATGGCTCTAGAGATTCCAAGTGCAACTCTGATTTCCTCTTTTCATCTTCTTGGTTTCTATTGTAGAACCTAAATCTTGTATTTGCTTATGCTTAGGCTGGTTAGCCTTAGGTCATTCTCTTCTCTTTATGGAGGCGGGTCAATCCTTAGTGATACCTTATGCTTAGGGTGTTCCACCTTCGGGATAGATTGCTGCATTAAAACTTTTGTTGAATAATGGTGATTCTGGTCCTAGCTCTTGATCTTTTCATGATGTGTTGGCGGGATACACTCTTCGAAATAAACAACTTCTTCTTTCAATAAATCAATAGTAAAAGGTTATCCTGTGATTTTAATGGCCGATGATGATGTTTTTAAAATTGTTAGCCCTTCAATTTATGCTTTTGGGTAAGTTTTTGGTCCGTCGATAGAACCTTGATGCGATTCAAAACTTTTTTGGGAAGTTAAAATTATCTAGTAATTTCTCTATCGGTTTGCTTGATGCTAAACATGTTTCTATTCAACTATCTAATAGTCATGATTATAGTAGGGTTATTGCTAGGAGAGCTTATTGCATTCTCAACTGCAAATGAGATTACTTAAATGGACTCTATTTTTTCATGTCAATGAAGAATCACAAATTATTCCTATATGAATTTGGTTTCCAAATTTACGTTTGCATTTTTTTAACGTACTTTGGGATCCATCTTTGGTAGAACGCTTCAAATGGACCAAGCCACTGCCTCTCGTTCAAGGCCTTCGGTGGCACGGATTCTAGTGGAGCTTGAAATCACTAAGAAGCATCTTAAAAATGTATGTCTTGGTTCTAAAATTTTTGGTATTTACAGAAAGTTGAGTTTGAAAAGGTTTTGGATTTTTGTTTACAATGTAAAATTTATGGATATTCGATTAATGATTGCTTTATTTCTCACCTTCAACTCAAGATGAACAATAAGACCTCCAAATCTATGGTTGAACAAAACAATGGTGAACCGGTTTTACATGCAAGTCTGATTCTTCCAAAGGTTAAGGAACAAACGCTACATTTAGAAGAATTTGAATCTTGTGGAGATGACATTTAGATCGATCCTTTAGATATTTTTATAATGAGTGAAGGTTTGTTGGATAAGACTAACAAAGACGGTGAAATATGAATAGTGACAATGAAGAAGAATATGTTATAGTGGATGTAGATGAGAATGATGTTGGGGATGAAATTAAGGATGGCCTACATACTAAGGCTTCAGTGGTTAACCATGGAATGGAGGATAACAATAGCATGTCCCTTTATCATGAAAATGATGATTTTGAATGTGATGTTAATCAAGTCGCTGAGGATAAATGTGAAAGTGAATGCGAGCTCAATCATAAAAACAATCATTTGAAAGATGAGGACAATAATGAGAACTTGGAGGAAGGGTAAGTTGGTAGAATGGTCTGAAGGATTCCACTACAACCTCTATGTCATCTTCTAATGGGAAAGCTAATTTTTTTTTGGAAGGTAATACTTCTTATTTCAAAAAGAAGGGTAAGAACAATAAAAGCAATCCGAGCAGTACCCCAATGGTTAATAGATCTTTTAATCAATTTATTAATGGTTAAAGCTCTTGTGTGGAATATTAGGGGTGTGGGTGGTTCCTTTCTAAGGACATATTTAAGAATCTTTCTAGGATTTATGATATTCACCTTCCTATTTTAGTTGAGCCTTTGATTGCTACTAATAATTTGGACTTAATTTGTATTAAATTGTGATTTGATTTTTCTTTTGGCAACTGTACTTATAAACTTTGGATTTTATGGAAACACTTTATTACTTTAGATGTTATTATGGATTTACCTCAATTGATTCATACTAATATAACTTTCAATCAATTTTCTTTCTATGCTTCTTTTTTTTATGCCTCTTAATCTAGATTAGGGAGAAAAGTTAATTTGCATCAACTTTTGATTTTTTCCTCGTCTGTTAATTCCCCTTGGTTTATTGGAGGGGATTTTAATTGTATTACTAATGTTGCATAAATAGTTGGAGGTAAGCCTCCTAATTTTCATGCTATGGAGGATTTCAATGATACGATTATGAATAGTAATCTGCATGACATTAATTTTTTACTATAACTTCTATAGCTTTAATTAAAAAATCTAAAAACATTAATTTTTGGAATGATTTCCATCCTATTAGTTTATGTACATTTTGCAATTAACTTATTACAAAATCATGATGCGGAGGCTTGATTTAGTTCTTCCTAATACTATTTCCTTGGAACAAACTAGTTTTGTGAAAGGTAGATCTATATTTGATAATATTTTACTTGCTCAAGAATTAGTTCTTGATTTGCATGCTAAGGTTGCTGGTAGTAACATAATTTTGAAAGTTGACATCACTAAATCTTATGATAACCTCAATTGGGAATTTATTATGATTTGGCACAAAAGTTTTCCCTATACGGTCTCTGTTTTTGTTTGGATAATTTTTTAAAAGCTTATTCCTATAGATGGGAATTTTAGGAAAAGAGGATCTATATTTCCCTCTAAATGCTAATGCTGTTTCCAATTTGACAATATGCATCATGTTTTCATCTCTGGTCCCATTGTTGTTAAGGTTTGGACTTTTTTTGAGGACTTATTTCATCTTAACTTTTTTAATACTACTAGTTCAATTTACTATTTGATGGATTGTTGGTTTGTTAGGTCTAAAGGTCATGTCAGAAATGTTATTCCCACTCTTATCCTTTGGTTCTTTTGGCTGGAGAGAAATTATTCACATTTCAATGGGGTTATTATGAATCACTAAGGAATTATTCATAAAGTTAAGGATAAAATAGATGCCCATTATTCTGCCAATTTACTTTCAATTAAGAATTTTAAGAACTCTTTATTTACCCTTTCTACCTTCGGTATTAACTTGGAGGTGGATAAGTTCCATATGATGATGAGGTGCATTAATTGGTATAAGCCTCATACGAACTCTTTTAAGTTGAATGTGGCTAGTGCTAATTTGGGTAATATTGTTGGTTGTGGTGGTCTCATTAGAGATCAAAATGGTAATTTCATTTTGGGTTTTGTTGGGCCTATTACTTATGATGATTTTAATTGTTTTTTTTTTTTGTTTCTCTGCTGTGCTTCATGGGTTAAATCTTTATGCTAAACTTTCTCTTAGTAATATTGTTTTGGAGGTCAGTCCTTACTTTGATTTAAACTTTCTTCTTGATAAAGATGATAACACTTGTTCCTCTACCTTATTCTACATTCGGAGAAACATTAAGGAGATTTTGAACTCTCTCAACTACTCTTTTTCTATCATTCTAGATGAGGGGAATGTGTGTGTGCAGGCTATGGCTACTTTGGGTTGTAATTTTAATAGTGTAACGGTGCTTTCTTTTGCTCAGCTTCCTACTCTTGTTAAAGGTCTTGTTAGGCTGGATCAAATTGTGTTATCTTATGTTAAGCTTTAATTTTGGTAGTTTTTTTCTATTTTTGTGGTTATGGGTCTCCCCTCTTTGCTTACTTTGGGGTGTTCTTGCTGCCTTTTTTAGCTTTTCCCTTAGTGATTATGTTCTCTTTTACTGGCTGTGGGGTTCCCTTTTATTGTTCAATTGGGGTGTTCTTACTCCCTCTAGGCTCTTTTTTGGTTTATTTCTGACCCACTTGGTGTATTGCTGCTTTGAGATCTTTCTGGGTCTTTCCTGGTAGCTTTTCTCTGATTTTTTTTATCTTGCTAAGTTTTTTTGCTTCTATCAAATAAACTACCTAGTGGTTTGGATGGTTGTGATCAAGCTATTGTAGGATTACTCTGTGCTTATGTATGGACTATTGCTGGGGTGCTGGTTGTGGTTTCTCTCAGTTTGGTTTTGTTTTGTGGTTCTTGGGGCATCAGCCTTTATTCGGGGCTGAGTTTTACTTGTTGCTACTGCTTACCTGGTATGGTCTTTATGGCGGGAGCTTTGAGGGATTCTATTGGCATTCTTTGTTTTTGGTGGAGTTGGGCTATGGTAGTTGGTTTGTCCTGGGTAGTGATAATATAGCTTTTTTTTGTCAATGCTTATCTATGTATTTTGCCTATTTTGCTGTTATGATGGGGACTGTTCAGGTGGTTATTTTGGCTCCCTATGGTCCTTTTCTTTATTATACTAATTTTCTTTTTAATTTTCTTTTGGATTATTCTTATCTTCTTTCTAGGACATATTACTGCTCTTTCCTTCTTGCCTATCAGCCTTTTTTATAGGTCATTTTTTGGATGGTTAAGGGCGAGGTAGCCATGGGGATTGTTGTTGGGAACATTTTAGCTATTTTTTGTTTGCTCCCCTTTTTTGGGTGCTCTTTCTTAAGCACCATAACATATACTCCAGGTTTCTTATTTTGTGCTTTAGTGGGGAACTCGAGCACGTAGGTTTTTCTTTTTTTTTTTATTTTTGTAGCTTTTTGAGCAGTAGTGAGCTTGATTTCCACTTAAGGACTTTGTATTGTTTTATCTTAATTAACAGATAGGCCCCTATATGGGTTTCCCCTAAAAAAAATAAACTTTTTACCTCTAGGATTTCTATTTACTATTTGCTTGATTGTTGGTTTGTTAAGTCTAAAGGACAGGTTAGAAATGTTATTCCCTCTCTAATCCTTTGGTTCCTTTTTTTTTTTTTTTTTTTTTTGAAGAAAGCCCAACGGCTAAAAGATTTATTAATCAAAGCATCCTATTTACAGATTACTACCATAACTTGATTCCTCCTTTAACAATTCACAAAAATAGGAGGAATCTTATTAATATAAAAGACATCCCAATAAAAATCACTCAAGATGGCATAGCTAGCACAAATGT
This sequence comes from Dendrobium nobile, assembly GCA_022539455.1. Classification (NCBI taxonomy): domain Eukaryota; kingdom Viridiplantae; phylum Streptophyta; class Magnoliopsida; order Asparagales; family Orchidaceae; genus Dendrobium; species Dendrobium nobile. The sequence goes on from CM039735.1 coordinate 55,955,083, forward strand.
TTGCTAGCTTATTAGATTTCCTACTCACCCAATTAAAAAATATGAATTTGTGATTCTTCAAAAATAGTAACTCATCTCTCCACTTGCCTCCCAAGTCTTGCAAGTACTTGATAACATTAAATTTATCACCTTCTATAATAATTCCTTGAAAATCATGCATCCAATCTTTGGAAATTTCTTTTATAAAACAAATACAGGAAAGCTCTTGATTTCAAATATCCCAATGTATACATGAGTGACCATATGCCAAAAGAAATCTTCCTTTAGTATCTCGTACAACTTCTCCAATTCCAACTTTGAACGTTTGAAGCAATGATGCATCCACATTATTTTTTTTCCAATTGGGGGGAGGGGGGTACAAATGATTTGACAGTCTAGAAGGCTAATTTGTATCCCATTGTCATAATTTTCCTTGAGCCATAAAAGAAATAAAAGTCATACTTATAGCATATGAAGCTATGAACATGGAACAATCCTCTTTTTCTCCATGAATTATTTTGTTTCTAGACTTCCATGTAAGGTATACCGCATTGCAATAAATATTCATAATGAAGCCTTTTATTTTGTAACCCTTTTCGTTCACTTCCAAACAAGTATTTAAAGAATCAAACAGTTGAAAACAAAAGCCACCTTTATTTAAACTTTCAATGACTTCCGTCATTTTCACACAATTAACTGTGATATGATCACAATCTTCTGGCAAACCACATCCTCTTGGATAGCTATGATTGTCTTGAAGTCATCTCGGATATAAGAAATAATAGCTAGAGATTGCATTATCGAACAATCTCCACCAAAAAACTTCTACACGTGGTATCGGCTTTATCTTCTTTAAACATTGCCAATAAACGCAATCCTCCTCCTACATAAATTTGTTTTTATATACCAGAGATGAAAATGAGCACCCCGAGTTTGATGTATTATCTCCAAGTAGTCTCTATCTTGATTTGTGTGAATTTCCACCAATAGAATGATTTTTATAAGCTTTTCTCCAAATCTCTATTTGAGCTTAGATACATTCCAAACACCTTCTGTAATCAAGCAGTCCACCATTTCCTCCCCTTCGCTTGGAATTGAGACAAAAGTAGGCTAGCTATTAAAACTTTGTCCAATATCCAAATATCATCAAGAATACTGTTGGAACAACCATTTGCACCTCCCCATTAAACTACAGATTTAAGAGCTTTCTTTCCACTTGATAGAATCTTACAGGTTTTTTTTTTTGAAAAATGCAAATAGCAATTGGCATTAATGGAAAAGGAAACTAAATACAAGAGTAAGATGCCTCGCATTCCTTCTTAATTAAACTAGACAATTTAGAAGGAATGTTGGGAAAAGAAAAACTATCAAAGTAAAAGTCTTTGATTAAAGCTAAAGTAGCACAACCATCCGCTACTTTATTACAATCTCTATGAATATGATTAAAGAAAACCTTATTAAAATCATTAAGGAAAATGAGCTCTTTCTCATACCTTGAGTTTGAATGGAGTTTGAACTTATTCAAAGAATGAAAATGATGATATTTATGTTATCACCTTCAATGATAACACCTTTAGCCTCAAGCATCCAAGGTTGAATGAAATCCTTAAGGATTAACACAGCATCAAGTTCAAGTTGAGAAATATTCCAATGAATCTTCTTTTTACCGAAAGTCAATAAAAGCCTTCCTTTGTGGTCTCTAAAAATACCACCAATACCGGCTAAATTTTTTTTCAATAAGGATGCATCAACATTTATTTTGATCGAATATAGCGGTGGAGGGTGCCAAGAATTTGAAAACTCCATAAGGAGATTAGCACCCCAGCTATCTAGATTAGGAAATAATCTTTGCTTTGCCAAGAAGAGCACATTACCCGCAACAAAAGAACTAGAAGGAACTGGATTACCGTGAACTAGTTGATTCCTGTTTTTCCAAGATAGAAAAACTGCTGTAAGATATATTTTCACCATATAAGGAAAATGAGAAGATAGCCTTCTTAGTTCTTCAAGGCAATTTTCAAGAGATTGAAACAAAGGAATAAAGAATCCCCATTTCCTTCTTCTGAAAATAATCTCTTTTAAAAATTTGCAATGAACTATTATATGCTCATAGTTCTCAATCATATGACAGTCTCTTGGACATTGGTCATTATGAATTAGCTTCCTATATTTGAGAAACTCAAATGTTGGAATAGCAAATTTGCTCAATCTCCACCAAAAAAGTTTAACTCTCGGATTAAGCTTTATTTCTCTAACCCAATCAGTAAAATCACAATCACGCTCCTTGGATTGATATTTTAATGATTCTTCATAGGCCATAGAAGTTATAGTCTTACCATTATGATTAAAAATGGTTTCCAAATAATCTTCATCAGCTTCATGATCAATTTTGACTTGTAGAATCATATAAATAAGATCATCATTAAAGAAATTCTGCAGTAGAATTTTGTTCCAAGCTCCATTCACCATGATAAACATATCCAGATTCACATTATTAAGCTCTATACAAGAATCAAAAGTTGGCCAAGAATTTAAGCTTTTGTCTAAAAACCAAATGTCATTCAAAACATTAATCTTCTTTCCATTTACAGCAACCCATTTAACAATGGGTTTGAGATATTTTCTACCATTAAGTAAAATTTTCCAAGTTGATGATCCAGATTTCTTCCCTTCAAAAATATTATCACCATATTTAGTAATAATATTTCTATGTAAAAGATTATTGGGATGTTGAAAAAATCTCCAAGCAAGTCTTGATCTAAGAAATCCAATACGTTGGACGGCTGAATGAATACCCAAGCCACCTTCAGTTTTTGGTTTACATAAAACATCCCATGCAACATAATGTAAACCTTTTTCCCCCTACTTTTTTTGCCAAATGAATTCTTTAAAAAAATGATCAACTTGATGCAAGATTTTCTTTGGAATCAAAGAATGAGTTAATAGAAAACTTGGCAAGGTTAGAAGAGAAGATTTAACCAAAGTTATTTTACCTACCATGGAAAGTTGTTTGCTTCCCCAAGCATTCAGCCTTTCTAGAATAGTGCCTATCATTTGTTGAGAATCAAATGATCTAAGTCTTCTTAAAGCCATTTTAACACCCAGGTAATTCATTTCTTTCACCTCATTGAAACCAAACTTCTTCTTAATGTGTTTCTTCATTGTAAGCTTTACCATTTTCCCAAATAAAATTTGAGATTTGGAAGCATTGATTTTCTGTCCCGACCAACTGCAAAAGTCTGAAACAATAATTTTTAGTTCATGAGCTGCTATTGAAGATGCTTTGGAAAAAATTAATACATCATCTGCAAATAGTAGATGTGTTATTTTCTGATTTTTGGGTGTTATACAGACTCCCAATTGATGGCCTCTCTGATTTATTGCATAAGAAAGAAGTTGAAAACACATTATGAACAAGTATGGAGATAATGGGAAGCCTTGCCAAAGTCCACTTCCAGCTTTGATCCAACTTGATAGTTTCCCATTTAAGATGATGGAGAACCTGACATTCATAACACATTCAATGATGAATTTGCAAATGGATGTAGGGAATTTATAAGTTTTTAAAACTTGAAGCAATGATGGCCAACCCATACTATCAAAAGCTTGTTCCATCTCTAATTTTATTTCCAGTAATCCTCTCTTGTCTTTAGAATTCTTGAACTTATACAAGATTTCTTGAGCAAGTAAGCAATGATCGGACATGGATCTTCACGGTATGAAAGCAATCTGTTCTTCCGAGATTAGCTTGGAAATAACTTGTTTGATTCTGTTACCTAACATGGTTGTAACAAATTTGTAAGAGGTTTGACATTAACTTATAGGTCTGAAATTAGAAGGAACTGTCGGATGCTTGGTTTTGGGGATTAATACTATTAAAGTATCCTTCCAATCATCAATCATGTGACCGGATTTAAAGAAATTATCTACAGCTCTCCAAGATGAATCTTTTACTATACTCCAGAAGTTTTGAAAAAAAGCTGGAGTAACACCATTTAATCCCGGAGACTTATTTCTGCCTTGTTGAAAAATAGCATTGTTAAGCTCTTCTTCAGTGAATTCAGAGCTTAAGAATTTAATTTCCATATTATTGGGCTTCTTATCTTCAGGGAAATGTGGCCATCCTTCTAAAATGTAGTCTTTAGAATACCATTTTTTTCAAAATATTTCTGGAAAACAACTGAAATTTGTTCAAGATATTCTACCAAGACATTGTAATCATTCTTGATTTGTCTAATAAGATTCCCATTTCTTTTTGCTGAAACAAATTTGTGAAAGAAATTTGAGTTAACATCTCCATCTTCATGCCATCTAACCTTGGCTCTTTGATTCCACCAAGTAGCTAATCTTCCCAATGTTATATTGAAATTGTTCACTTTAGATCTAAGTAATTTTAACTTTTCATTTGATAGCCCACCAAGAGAAGATTCTTCTAATTGAAGATTAGCTATTTCCCTTTTTAAATCTTCTTTAAGAGAATTGAGGCATTTGCATTTGTTTTTACTCCAGAAGTATAGTGACCTCAAAGATCTTTTAAGCTTCCTTTGTAGAACCTCCATATCATTTCCATAGTCATTCTTCCTCAAAGCATAAGAAATAATTCTTTTAGCAACTGGGTATGAATTCCATGTTCCTTCATATCTGATAAAATGAGTCTTGAGTTGAGATTCCAGCAATTTGAAAGCTATATGACAATGGTCGGAAGCAATTCTTGCTAAGTGTTTTACATGAGCCAAAGGAACTTTTTGAAGAGCAGCAGCATTGAGAAGACATCTATCAAGTCTTTCCCAAATTCTCAAATTTCCTTCCTTGTTGTTGCACCAAGTATACTTAGGACCAATGGTACCTACATCATGAAAATCATTGTTAATCATAAACATTTTCATTTCTTGAGGACCTTTGGAGAAAAGGAACCTCTTTCCCCCTCTCTTATCATCATTAGATAAAAGACAATTAAAATCTCCTCCAATAACTGAAGGAGTGTCTTCTTTTGTTGCCTTTTCAATCATCTCCCAATGATTTCTCCTTATTCAATAATCTTTGTTTGCATATACAGTCCCCACCATCCAATTGCCAAATAAAGGAGATTTGAGCAAGCCAATAACAGTTTGAGATGAATGATCCAACACTTCAAATGAAGCTATGTTCCTATTCCATAAAATAATGATTCCACTTGAATTGCCTTCAGTTGGATGATGAAAGAAGTCCCATTCCTTCCCAATTACTCTATCAACATCAAGTCTGTCAAGATTTGTGATTTTAGTTTCAATAAGACCAATAAAACAACCTTCATTATTTTGGATTTAACATTCCATATAGCAACAAGTCCCTCTCTTGAGTGACCTTCCAAGCAAGTTTTGCTCTCAAAGCATCTATATTCTCAACACAAGAATGATTTCCTCTTCCACCCAGTCTCAATAGTTTACCCAAAAAACTCCAATTTACATAGTGGAGTCCCAATCTACCATTTTGTTTATTCCAGATAAAATCACAACAAAGCTTGTCAACATCTTTATGAATACTTTTTGGAACAAGTGAGTGAGTGCAATAGAAGTTGGGTATAGAGAATAACACCATTTTAATTAGTAAAAGCTTTCCTGACAAGGAGAGCTGTTTACTTCCCCAGATACCCATTAACTTTATTGCTTTCTCTGTAATGAATTGCAAATCTGCTGTTGTCAACCTTCTTGATGCCAATTTGACACCCAAATACATAAAATCTTTTACCACCTTGAAACCCATGATTCTTTTAATAATCTTCCTCCTTCTTCTCTTCACATTCTTACCAAATAACATTACAGACTTTCCCAAGTTGATCCTTTGGCCTGTCCAGTTATAGAATTCCGTCAATGCACCTTTGATTTCTTTAACTTCTTTGACATTTGTTTGAGCAAAAATGATAACATCATCTGCATATAAAAGATGAGACACCTTTGGCATATTCCTTCCATGTTTGATACCCAATTCAATATCACTTTGAATAAAATGGTTGGTGAGAAGTTATGAACATAAAATGAATAAAACTGGTGAAAGCGGACAGCCCTGACGAAACTTGCTTTCTTATTTCTGATCGATCGTATAAATTTTTATAAGTATTTTATTCATACTGTATGAAATTTTATCTCTTGTATGAATTATATAGTATTTTTATCATTATTTTGATATGATTGCATAATGTTTTCATTTTCTAATACATATCATAATATATGATCTCTATATCATCCCGGATGATGTGTATTCATTCGTATGTACACACCAAGATGGTTATATGAGAAGAATCAATTATTATAATTGATCGTACGTATGAACCCCTAGTTCGTATGTATGAACGACATGTCTTTTAATACATGGGATGAATCTAAGGATTATTAAAACTATTTTAAATAACTGATTGTCCTAAATGAACACATGTTCGTCTGTACGATCGTATGGTCAAAAAGCTTACACGAAAGGATGCCTCATAACTTGTGTGATTATGAAAGTTATTTTGTTTGGAACGTATTCTAACTTTTAAGAGATGGTCCAGCATTTTGACCGACTAGAGAGTAATTTTGATCAGCACTTTGATCAAATTTAAACTCATCTAAATGAGCAGGATGCATAATAACAGCAGGATATGGTTTGGATTCGAGGTCAGCTTGACTTGGTGAACACCAACATGTCTATGATGAATAGGTATTTTCTATCTTCAATCAACCACCTCCTCCAGACTATGACCCCTCAGTTTTATAGATGTATTTCTTGTGTGTTATCTTTGCCGGTATTTAGACATGCTATGTAATGATTTCTATAGTTTTTGTACTTATGTTTGTTTAGTAGTTTTTGTACTTATTTTTCTATGATATTAATATCAGATGTGCTTTTTTGCATTAGATCTTCATTTTGATATAAATAACAAATGTTTTGTTTTGTTTAGTTTTTTTGTTCTTTATTTGAAATGTTAGTTTGCCTATATGATAATCTTAACTAAATTGATCTAAAAAGTGTTATAATATGAACAATAATAGAAAAATTAATTTCATTAGGAAATCTAATTTTTCAAAAATATCTGTTAATTTATAACTCGATCAAGTTTTTTTTTTTGTGGAAGAAATGCTAAATGCATTAATGAAAAAGAAAATCTATTACAAACTACTAAGTGATAGAGAAGTTATCACATTCCTCCTTTAGTAATTTGAAAAACATAGGAGGAACCTTATTGCTACTAAGATCTTCCCAAAGAAAATCATCATTTAATGGAAAGTTAGGACAAAAATGGGCTAACTTATTACAATTCCTATTAACAAAATGGAAAAGAATATTAACAAAACCATCCAAGAATGAGAGATCTTCAAGTTCTTCATTATGTACAATCCAGCTCCGTGTATCCACAGAATTTTGCAGATGCTTGATGATGTTGATATTATCCCCATTGCCTCCAACATCCATTCAAAGATGAATTTCCTCAATGAACAAAAAGCAATCAACTCCAACGAACCACTATCCCAATGAGTGCAATTGATTCCAAAGGCAAGTAAGAATCTACCCTTTGAATCTCTAAAACTCCACCATTCCCACCATTATTAGATCTTGTTAAAGCAACAGTAAGATTAACCTTAATCCATTCTGAGTAAGGGGGTGTCAATGAAAAAATAGCCTCGCCGGCTGGTTAGCACCCTAGTGATCCATGAACAGATTATTATTAGAAATTGCTACATAACTAATAGTATTGGATGCTATATACTTCAAACTCAACTCTTTCTTCACATGTTTAATCAAATTTCTACTTTTCCATGAAAAATATACTAGAGAGCAATATAATGTGATATATTGCCTTAATTAATGTATATTGAAATAAATAGGAGTACTAAAATGGAAGACAAATGAGTATTTAGTGGAATTTTATTATTTTATGCAAAGAAAACCTAAGAATATTCATAGTACACTCTAGAATCTATGTATAGCTCACCCATTAACAACATATTTAGTTTAGCAAGCCCTAACATCAACATTTTGGGACAATTGCTAGGAAATTAATGTGTGTATTACAAACTATATTATTAAACTAGTTATATATTTAGACCTTCGTATATCCTATTTCTTTATTTTTTGCTTCATTTGTTAAACTCTTTAAAAAGACAAATAAATATCATGTACATTATTTCAAATTTATTCTTTTTTTAATTGCATCATTACTATATACTTATTGATCTAGTAAGGATCCCTTATTCTTTGATTCTGAGATAGAGAGGACCCTTACAAAAGTTTAAAAAATTAAAAAAAAAATTATAAATTTTTGAACCAATATATGATCACAATCATTATTTACCTTTTAGATATTATGTTAACCATTTAGTAAGAGAAATTCATCAAAGTATTAATAGACCTGCTATCCATGCCAATAACTTGAACTAAAACTTGCCATAATTCTGATAGTTAAAAAATCACTGTTTGGAGGAATTCTTATGGAGGATCGTAACCTATACTTAGCTAGCTTTAGAATTCTATGTAACATTTATGTATGTTGGTGTCAACGATGATAATATTAGAATAGATTATTCTCATTTTCTCAGAGGGACAACTCAAAGATATGGTTGAAATCCTTGTCCCTAGGCTCAATTACCAATTGCATTGAGTTAACCAATAAATTCTTAGATAAGTATTTCCCACCATCATAAACTTCTGAACTTAGGAATGATATCAAATTTTTTGCCTAAACTGAAGGTGAATTTATTTATGAAAGTTAAGAGAGATTTAAGAAAACGCTTAGGAAATGCCCTCACCATACTAAATTGGTTAATTATTCAAACTTTTGTAATGGATTGGTAGGATCCCTTAGGTCAATCGCAGACGTAGTTACTAGAGGATCTTTATTGCCTAATTCATTTGAGGTAGTATATGAGATAAAATAGTAAATGGACACACATAATTCTAGTGTCCTTCTAGCAGTTTGAATGCTAAGAGAGTTGTTATAGTGCATGAATCAGATGCATTACTTATTTTGACTGCATTGGTCAATATAATTTCTAAGAAGTTAGATAATATTTGAGTTAATTTATGGTTAAGATTACGCTCATCTTTGTTTTTGCAAGAGCATTATTTAAATTAAATTAATGATAGCAATGTATAAGGGAGTGAGAATATGAATTTTATTGGAAGAAAAATTTATTCCTATTCAAATAATTATAATTCAAGTTGGAGGAGCCACCTTAATTTTAGTTGTTAAATAACAATGTTGGTGGTAACAAACAATGGAATATAGGTCAGTTTAATAACAAGGAAATTATAATAATCCGCAACAACATATAGTAAATCATAGACCATCAAATCCCTCAAGTTTTATTCAAAATATTTAGCATAGAGAGTGGAAATAACCTTTAGAAAAGGTTGTAATTTAGTTAGTAACCTAGTTATAAAGTCAAGCTACTTCTATAAAAAACTTTGAAAATCAATTAGTTTAGCTTGTAATTTCTTTTTGTGGTAGACCTCATGAAACATTGCTCAATAATACAATAATTAATCCAAAGGAGAAAGAAAAAGAGCATAGTGGAGACCACTTGAGAAGTGGTGGTGATTAATTATAGCCAAATTGACAAATATTGCCAAGTCTCGCTAAGGACTATAAATATAGAGTTATTTGGAAGGCAACCAAATTCAAGTTTGTGTTCATATGCTTTGTCTTATTTTGTATTATGTGTGTTTGATTATGTTATTTTTGTAAGTTAATAATTTTGATATTTACTAAGATATAAAATGTTTCTTGAGAAAAATAATTATGCTAGAAATTGACCTACCATTATAGTGTTATCATTAAAGTGCCATGGCATTTGTATGCCTCAACTGTTAAAAATAACATTGAAATGCTAAAATCTTTGGAAAATTTTCTATTTGCACCACCACAATGCTCTATCATCAAGTATTGTTGTGCTATTTAGCCTGGCATATCGCCTCAACACTATTCCCTTAAGCAATGTAGTGTTGGCCAATTATTTCTACACTACTATGGCATTGTAGTCAAAATGTCCAACTTCCATAGCTTTTTTGTATTATGATACTTTATTTAGCACTATAACACTATTTCTTGGATCATAGAATTAGGCAAAAATTGTAATTATGATAACAAAAGCAACATGGTTATAGTCGTTGCAAACGCTACAATGCTCGTACATGTCAATCATTACTATATTAACCTGGTCAAAAAGCTAATGCTTCATTTTCTAATGTTTGTGCAATAATTCCATATGTACCTTAGCCCTATAACATCCATAAATTGTAATTTTTTGTCATTTTATGTGTTTGCAACCATCATAGTGTTGATATCTTAAGCATCATTATCCTTATGATATTTATATATTTTTTGTTGATAAGTGTAAATTACATACTATTTTTTAGAGAAAATACATTAGTTTAGTTATTTTTCTGTAGAAAAAAATTAAAATGGAAGAAAACTTAAAGCACTCTTCAGCACTGTGATGTCCTATCAAACAACATCATCGCGCCACATACCATACCACCGAGGCACTATAAATTATACATTATAGCACTGAGTTCTTTATTTTCAAGTGCTCTAGTGGCAACACAGACACCATCGAAATATTATCACACAACAATGTCAAAAAATAAGGTTCGTAGCACCAAATTCTCTTTTTCAAATGGCGTGGTTCCATAAATTCTCATGCCTTGGCACATTTTTCCATTTGAGTGCCGCACAACTCAAATGCCCACAAGCATCATGGTGTTACGTTGTAACTTCCAAGGCCACATTCTCTCTGTGAAAAGAATTGATTTTTCACTAAATAAATGATCCATGTCTGTAAGCACTATGGTGGTGCAAAAGCTTCAGCATTGAGGCACTAGTTCACCTTAAGGGTTCCACGGTGCCATTATTTTACGTTACATAGTTCTAGATTTTTTTACTTTTTTATAAATGGTTATAATGTTATGTTTGTAAGAGGGCTTAGGTTTTTTTTTTTTGAAGAAATGTAATATTGCATTAAAAGAAAGAAAGAACAACCTAATACAAACTAGAACCAAAAATAAAACTAAGGGTTCCTTGATCCAACAGGGAAAGAACCCTTATTGAAAGAATATTTGTTAAACTAAACTTATCATAAATGAAATGAGATGCACTATTTCCCATTTTAAAACCCTTGGGGTGGAGTGGATACCAAATATAAAACAACCTGCAAGATTGGCTACCATCCCAGATTTCCCAACCAGATAAAAAATAAGACCTAGTACTGATCCCATAATCAATTAGAATAAATTTAAGAAAACAAATATAATGCTAAAAGAAATTAATATAAACTAAAAAATTCTAAAAAGTAATTACAAGTATTCACCAATATCCAAAAAACATCTAAGAAAACATCCAATATAATTCTCAGATGCCACTTCCAAAAACTAAGGCTATAATTCAAAATAAGTAATCTAAGATACTCTTTGATCATAAGTTCCATCATCAAGTATCTTCTAAGAAATTCCCTATTGTTGTTTCCAATGTAAGAATAAGAAAGCATTAATGAGCTAAAGGGGAAGAACCCCTCAGAATTTTCTCTTAACTAAGATCTACCCTCCTAGAAAAATCTTCCACCGATCCCAATGATTGTAGTTATTTGTAGAGTTTATGCTTAGAACTAGAAGAATAATCCATCTTAATTGTTGACGTTTTCCCTTTGACTAACACAACCTTTTAAAATTCAAATTAACCACAAAAGGAGGAGTAACAAATTTCGGTACCCCCACAATAATATTTTCGCTGAATCCTTTTATTCCGCCTGAAGGAGTTCTCATTTCATCATTTTTCATGGTATTGGCTGAAGGAATAACATCTTCTGGTTCAAATCCTGACTCAACAATAACAGCTTCCTACACTCCTTCCAAATTTTGAGCAACTTTGAATTCAATTTTTGAATTTTGAACTTCTTTCGGTTCAGCAATAGATGCTGACTCAGCAAAAAGAGCTTCCTCCTCCCCTTCCAAAATTTGTGCATCTATGAATCCAAATTCTATATTTTGAAGATAAAAAGGAATTAACATAGCTTGATCAGCACTCAAGCCATTAGAATTATCCTGGCAATTGATTATATAAGACCATTCATTCAAATTTTTATCCATAATTTGAACATTTTGACAATCATCATCCTCACATAAATTTTTCTCCAAGTCAACATTGTTAACATAAGATAAATCATCCTCCATATTATCCTTTTCATCAATAGATAACACATTGTATTTGTTGGAATTTTCAAGATTTGATGTAATTATATCAGATATAGCATGAACAACATTTTCCTTATTTACAATGGGAATCCTCCCCAAATCCAACTTACCAGGATTAGTCTTAGAGAGAAAATTAGATTGCTTCTTATAAAATAAAATTTTTTGCCTTTTTTTGATCTTGAACTTTACATGCATCCAAGGCCCATAAGAATTATCACCAACTTGAAATGAATTTTTAGGGACTTCTTTATCAACCAGATTCAGAGTATGAGAGACATTTGGGCATACAGAATCTTTAGGTCCAATTCTTCCACATTTGAAACAAAGAGATGAAAGATTTTCATATTCAAATTTTTTAAAAACCCTTCCATTTAGATCGTCAACCCAAATACCACAATGGAGCTTAGAATTCAATTTAATTCGAAGGCAAGCTCTAAGAAATTCCCTTCTTCCGCATCTAAACATGTTGCCATCTAATAATAAAGGAGTTCCAATTCTAGAAACTATTCAAGTAATATTGGTTTCATCCCAGCAATGAAGAGGCAAATGAGGTAGACGAACCCAAATGGGAGAAGAAATCCCATCCATCGAGATATGAGAGAAATTAGGTGACCATCTATTTAAACTAATGATGAAGCTCCCAATATACCAAGTTCCTCCATTAAGAACTTCCTCCATTGCTTCATATGACTAAAATGACACAAAAGCCAATCCAATCCGAGTAAGGTTATATGAAACCTTTCAAATTTAGACCATTGCCTCCTTAATTCAAGAGAACATATTGAAAAAGGCAAGTTCTTGCATAGAATTTTCACTCCCAATTAATTTCTCGAAACTTGAACATTGGCTTTTTCATTCTCCATATAAAGCTTGACAATATCTACCTCCTCATTTCCGTCAAAAACTCCATTAAAATTTATTTTATTATATGGTTTTTTAATCCACACATTAGAATTATCCATTCTAGAGGAAGAAACTAGATTGCTAATATTAAGATCACCAAGAATGTTATTATTAACAGCATCATCATTCGTCAACAGATTATTATCATTGCAACCCTAAGAAGAAGCCACCATATCATTTGATTTAGGATAAAAACTGACCTAGGTGAAAATGACTTACTGTTCAAATCAGAAATAATTTCTTTTCCTTTTCCTGGCTCTGGCAAAGTCTTCTGCTTAGATACCAAACCCACCCTCTCTGATTATCAGAGGAGAGTTCATGAAATTGTGAGAAATGTTGAAGTTAAAGAAAAATCTACCTTTTGAATCCAACAGAGTTGGTCGCGCGGTAGATATTGAGGATGAGGTGTTCCGATCATCATTAGATGATCGGCCACCCTCTACCATCTTCAACAATGATAGCCGAAAATCACAAAAATCCTTCCTATTTTTTTAGACGTTCTCTCTCTTCAAGTGGACATTCTCCATAATATTTTGTTGTACTTATTTATTACCCTCTTTGCATAAAATCTAAGAGAGGCTAGGGAAACATAAGATATAATCATTAGGAGTATTTGGCCTAAATTTTTTGAAGCAACTCAATAAGTTAAGGGGGAATGAGTCTAAAGGAGATACTTTGATCCTTTTGCGTGATATCACTCTATTATATTTTTTTTCTTCGATGATTTTAATGAAACTGAGTTCGCTTATTATTGATCAAATGTATGGCTCATTCTCTCGTTTTGGTTTAATGATGTAAAATACATGTTGAGTACAAATGAAGATTACTGTTCAATAACTATTAAATGATGTTTTTAATACTATCATGCACTTTATTTAATATATATAGTGTTCATATGCATAATTATAATTTAGTATGATGTATAGCCTCAACAAAGGAATATAAGAATTAATTTGAGTATTAAGAGAGGATGCTTGCATACTTAGACATAGAATGTAAAATGTTTTTGGTTCTTAAGGAGATATTATAATTATAGGTGGTTAGGAGATATCCTTTTTACTCCTATACTCCTATAAGGCTGATTTAGATCTACGGTTACATATGCTCTTAACTACATTACCACGAAAAGTCTCATTAGGAAAGATATGCAATTTAATTTCTTCAATCTAAAACCCTTAAATTAGGTATTGTATGCAATATGTTTACTATTTTACTTAATAGTATAATCTCAAAAAATTAACATTTTTATTTATGTAGAATAATTATTGCAATTATATTAAATAATAATAGTTTGTTACAAGTAAGCACACTTCATCATGGGGTCGACACTGTACTCTATAACTTTACATCTTGAATCGACATGAATACTTGTATATATTACATGGGGTTTTTTGATTTTCTTATATTTATGATAACTTAAGCATTATTTAGGGGTTATAGAGCCTTATTATTATGCAATTCAAAAGTTCACTCTACAACCTGCACCTCATCAAGTTTTTGACGTCATTGCAGGAAAAGTATTTTGTTGGCAATTTTAGCTATATTGTTAAGTTAATTGAAAAGTTTAATCTACTTATGATTTTCTATTTTATTTGTTCATTGCATATTCATGCTTGTATGCTTTATAGACAAAGAAAGGAATCTTTTTTGTTTGCCTCTAAAATATAAAGTACCCTTTCAAAAAAAAAAAGGGGCAAAACATATATTAGATCAAGATCATTCTAGACCTCTTATGGATTAAGCTAACCATTTATTAAATGAAATTTATTAGATTATTAATAGATGTTGGATACATGCTAATTAATTTAAATTAAAACCCGTCATAATTGAAATAATTCAAAATTCTATGTATAAGGGAACTCCTATTTATGATGCCAATTTACACATAGTCATTTTCGTAGAAATTTGTGCAACATTTAAGATTATTGGTGATAGTGATGGTGATATTAGACTTTGATTCTTCCCATTTCTGTAAGGGATAAAGCTAAGATGTGGTTGAATTATTTACCCTTAGCCTCTTTAACCACTTGGAATGAGTTGGATCATAAGATTCTTGCTATGTATTTCTCACCTTCAAAGATTGAAAAACTTTGAAATGATATCACTTATATCATCTAATTTGAAGGAGAATCGATTTATAAGAGTTTGAAGAGATTTAAGGAAATGCTTAGAAAATAGCCTCAACATGTGTTACCTAATTGGTTGGTTTTTTAAATATTTTATAATGGATTAGTATGAACTTTAAGAGCAATCAGAGATACTACAGTTAAAGGTTAATTAATATCTAAGCATTTTGAGAAAGTATATGAATTAAGCTACAAATAATTTCAGTGGCGTGCTGATATGATAAATCTTAAGAGAGTAAACAAAGTTTATGTATATATTGCTTTGTCAATTTTGACTGCAAAAGTTTTAGCAATTTCTAAGATCTTAAGCACAATAGGAGAAAATTAAAACTTTGTAATTGACTTATCTACACAATGAGAGGATCAAAAGTTAATTAATAATACTAATGTGTAAGGGATTGAAAATATTAGTTTTATTATAAGATAAAATAATCCCTACTCTAATACATATAATCTAGACTGGAGGAATCCTCCTAATTTTAATTGGTCACATATTATTACTAGGAACAATCAATGGAATTCTAGTTAGAATAATCAAGGAGTAAATTGGAATAATTCTCACCAACCTACTATTAATTCTATACTTGTATATTATTTAGTATTTATTCAAAGAAATCAATTTAGAGGTAGAAAATCACCATCAGAAGATGTAGTAATGTAATTAGGGACTCAATTACAAAATCAAGCTTCTTATACTAGAAATTAAAAACACAAATAAGTTAGCTCACAATTTAAATCAATAGAAGAGCTCTTGGATCATTTCATAGAAATCTAAAGCTAACCCAAAAGAAAATAGAAAATGATGCAAATGATAATCATTTAATTATCAGTAGCAATGTACCCCATATAATCTAATAAATCTTAGTAAGTATAGCTGAATACTATAAACTTAGCATTATATGGGAGCAGCCCAACTTTAAATTTGTTATTTTTATGGTAGATTAGATTATGAAATAGTAGTCTTTAGTTTTAGAAAATGAAAGAGTGAAAGAGCTTCGCTGCACTTGGGCCAACTTAAAATTCCAATTTTTAGATTTCTACACCTGTGAAATTTATGAAAAGGGTAAGATAAATCTTTTATTTTCTATCCACATTAATCCTTCTTCAGTATAGTATTTGCAAGTGTCTTATTTTCCTTTCTTTAATCTTAAAGCAATGGATGGAAAGAAATGAAAGCATTCATACTTTATAAAAAAGTGAAGTATGCTTAAGGAATGAAGAATCCTTTTCTATTCTAAACATCCAATGTTTTGCAATGCTTGAGGATAAAAAACTCTATGAAGAATAAATGATGATGCGTTAGTGTGGAGTTCTAGATCATGAATTATCTCCTAGTAAAGATGTCTTTTATTTTAATTATAGACATGAATATTATCATGGAAATCATAAGTCTAGATGGACTAACCATCTTATTGTCATTAGAATATATCCTAATGGTGCCAAAAAAAGTTACGATAAATAATCTTTTCATATCTTTGAGGTTAATGGTCATAGATTAAAACCTTAAGGATGAGAAGAATTAGTAGTAGTAAAAATCCTAAATATGCATAAAGGGAATTTTCATTGCATGTGTACTTTTAATTTGTGTGTTACTATTTCTTTTATCTTTAATATTTTCTTTGTGGGAGATTTCAAAAATCTTATGGATTGATATATTGATGTAATTACTAAAGTTTTGGCTTTGACAACCAATACATTGTGATGGTTATAATGGTGCTTTATGCAGTTGCTATCCTGTATTTTATGCTATAGTTTTATTTTGTAACACCTGTTTTGTACCTTTCTATTATTATTATGAAAAAATGTGTTATTTATTAATGTTTATGTTTTCGTTATTTACATTTAATTAAATTCCCCCTACTTAAATTTTTATATTGATTACCATTAATATCTGTTAATTCTAATTATCTATTTAACCATAATGAAAAAATAATTAAAAATTTATATAAAATTAAGATAATAATAAAACCCTATATCATAGTTTAAATGAACACTACTGTATAATTCATGTTATAGAAAATTAATAATTAAAGAAACTAGATAATTTAAATTATTAACATAACTTA
The DNA here is from genome assembly GCA_022539455.1 of Dendrobium nobile. Lineage (NCBI taxonomy): Eukaryota > Viridiplantae > Streptophyta > Magnoliopsida > Asparagales > Orchidaceae > Dendrobium > Dendrobium nobile. Next base: position 55,972,358 of record CM039735.1, read on the forward strand.
AATTTATAATTTATATAATTATACTTTTTTTTTTTGAGAAATTGTGAACTACATTAATTAAAAAAAAGATACAAAATATCAGGAGATATATATTCTATTATAGTCCTCCTTCAACAAAGAAAGAAAGGAAGAAGGAATCTTATTACAACTCAAATTATCCCAAAAAAATCACCCAATAAAGCAAAGTTAGTACAAAAATTGATTAACTTATTACATTTTCTATTAGTAAAATGAGATAAGAAATTTCCAAAGCCTTCCAAGAAAGAGAAGTCCTGCACCTCATCATTATTTACACTTCAAATAGGTTTACGCTCCATCCCTTGCAAGTATTTGATGATATGGTAATTGTCAGCTTCCATTATGATACCTTTAGCTTCAAACATCCATTCAAGGATTATCATCTTCAAAGATCGGATTGCCATCAATTCCAATAGTCCACTATCCTAATATATACATTTGAATCCAAAAGCAAGCAAGAATCTTCATTTTGAATCTCTAAAAACACCTCCAATTCCACCATTGTTTGATCTCAATAAGGAAGCATCAATGTTTACTTTAATCCATCAAGGGGGAGGAGCGTGCCAAAAAAAAATTAGCTGATGACGGTGGTTAACAACCCAATTTTCCAAAAAATAGATTATAAGTTGAAATTGACGCAAAATTGATAGCCTTAGATGCTATAAAACTTGAAGATAGCTCATGATCACCATGCTTGACCTTGTTCTTACTCTTCCAAGAGAAAAAAACTCTGGAACAACAAACAATTATGATAAAAGGATTAGCTATAGACAAAACTTCCTATTTAGATTTGCATTCGCTCAAAGAAGAAAACTTAGGTATAGGAAATCCCCCTGAATTAAGCAATTCAATGACTTGAGTAAGTCTTAAATAGTTCACTACCACATGCTCTACATTTTTTGCTACATTACACCCTCTAGGACAAGAGTTATAACCCAATAGTCTTTAGTTGTAGAGCAAGCCAAGGTAACCTTACTTATAATAAAGAAAACTCCTACAAGCCTTGTCAAATTCTGTTAAGATGCTCAAAGGAACTAAAGAAAGAGAAAAAAAGAACACCAGTAAAGAAAGCATGACAGATTTTTCCAATACCAGTCTTCCTAGTAGAGAAATAAATATTTTACCCCACATGCAAAGTTTGCACGCAGCCTTTTCCAGCAGGTTATTAAAATTCGATGATACCAGCCTCCTCAAAGCCATTTTGATACCTAAGTAGTTCAGTTCCTTGACAACTTTATATCCCCATAAGTTTGAGATAGCTTTTTTTCTTCTTTCGATTAACAGATTTCCCTTATAAAATGGAATATTTCTAGATATTAACTATTTGCCCTATCGAATTATAATAGTTAAGAATAATGCTTTTAAAATTCATCAGAAATCTGATCTTGGCTTTCACAAATAAAAGAATATCAATAGCATACAGTAGATGGGAGATCCTAGGACCAGTAAAAGCACATTTGATCCCCAAGTTCCTTCCTTTTTGTAAAAAAGCATTAGATAATAGCTGAAAGCATAAGATAAACAAGTAAGGAGATAATGAACATCCTTGTCTAAATCCGCTTTTAGCTTTGATCCTCTTAGAGATATTCCCATTTACCACAATAGAAAATTCAAGATTCTCAAGGCACTCCAATAAAAGGATATAGAACTTGAATGGAAATCCAAAAAACTCAAAAACCTTCCTCAGAGTATCCCAAGCCATACTATCATAATCTTATTCCATATTAATTTTAATCGCCACCAATCCTTTTTTAGATTTGTTGAATCTAAATTTATTGAAAAGATCTTGATCCAAAAGGACATGGTCAAATAAAGTCCTACCTTTAATATAAACCACTTGAACATTTAATATTTATCCTTGAAAGACCTTCAAAAGTTTGTTGAGCAATAACTTGGCAACTATCTTATAAATAGATACACATAGACTTATGGGATTGAAACTAGAAGGAGAAAAAGGATTATTTGCTTTAGGAATGAGTATCACTAAAGATTCTTTCCACTTAGGAAACAACTTCCCCATATATAAGAATTGAAGGATAGCTAGCCAAATATCTTTGCGAATTACCTTCAAATAATATTTAATAAAAAAATAAGTGATGCCATCGGATCCCGGAGAGATTATTACCAAGAATTTTAACCCCAGATTCCACTTCTTCAAAAGAAAAATCAGTCTATAACTGATTACAATCATGTTGACTTAAGGTTTTCAATGCCGAAGGCCACCCCTTCAAAAAGGAATTCCTAAACGTCCATTTATTACTAAAGAATTCAAACAATATCTCTTCTATTTTTGTCTGCTCCTCATCCAAATCCCCTTTGTTATTCTTCAATTGGTAGATAAAATTCCCATTCCTTCTCCCATTTGCAAATGAATGAAAGTACTTAGAGTTCATGCCATTTTCTTGCATCCACTTCACCTTAGCTCTTTATGTCCACCAAATTTTAAGTGAGCCAATGTAACACTATACTCAAGGGTCTTGGATCTCAGTAACATAAGCTTATCATTGGACAATCCATCCCCATTCACCTCTTCCATCTGAAGATTAGATAACTCTTTTTTTTCAGTGCTTCCTTAGAATCCAATGAGCTTTTAAGTTTAGCTTTTCTCCAAAAGTGTAAGGATCTCAAAACTCTTTAAAATTTGTAGTTGAGAACATTCATCGTATTCCCTCTAGCAAACTTGGTCCACTACTTAGGAATAATAGCCATGGAAGCAAGGTATGAAGCCCATACATCTTCAAACTTTAAACAACATTTCTGACCAAAATTATCTTGGAAAATCCTCAATAGAATGGGACAATGATCAGATGCGACCCTAGTCAAGTGCCTAGTAGAAGCATGATGAACCTCCTCCAAGGCCTTAGAGTTCAATAAACATCCCTCAATCCTTTCCAAAATATAAGCGCTCCAGTTTATTGTTGCACCAAGTGAACTTAGGTCCAATCAGTCCAACTTCATGGAAGTCATTGTTAGACATAAACAATTTCATCTCTTGATGTCCTTGGGAGAAAGTGAACTTCTTCCCTCCCATATTCTCCTCTTGTGAAAGGATACAATTAAGATCTCCCCTGAACATAGAAGGAGTGCTCAAGTTACAATGCAATTCAAAACAATCCCACAATCTCCTTCTACCATACAAATTCTTGCTGCCATAAACAATTGAAACCAAGCAATTACCTTTATACATTGGGGTGAAGCTTCAATCAAAGAAAATGATGCCATTCTAGACTTCCATAAAACCATAATCCCTCAAGAAGAACCATGAGATGGATGGAGAAAGGAATCCCAATCTTCACCAATGAATAGTACCACCCACATAGTAATTGAAGAAATCTTCATTTCAATAATACCAACAAAAAACACATCTCATTCTTTAACAAACTCTTTTAAATACAAAGAGGCCTTCCTTTTATTGGCCCCTCTATAGTTCTAGAAAGCTATGGAGTTCATTTTGATACTGAGGGGGAAGGACTCCCACTCCTACTTTTGCTTAACACCTCAATCTTCTTATGCCTAGAAGAAGTGATCAATGGACCAAGGGTCTTAAGTTCCTTAAAAAGTTTTAGTTTATGTGTACTTGAATTATAATTTTACATGCTAACCAATGCATAAGACTTGATAATAGTTTCATTATTATTATCAATAATATGGTAAGTGGATACTCTTATACTCCTGTTAAAATCATCAGCCTTGATAAACTCTCCTTCTTTTAAAACTTCGTTTATCAAATAGATTGGCCCAGCATTATCCACCACATCTTGTTCTCCAGCATCAGTTTACAGCAATTTAAACATATTTTCTTTAATAAGAAAAGTAGAGGTAGAAGTAGGTAAATCCTTACCAACAACCAAGGATGATTTCCATAGCTTTATCGCCAACAGTCCCACGATCAACACAATCTTTCTTTAGATTAGCACCATCATCCAACAATAACTATTTATCAGGAACTTGGTCTTCCATAATAGCGGTAGGTAAATCAACTATTTAAAGTTCTGTATTTATCTTTTAACTATAAACCAATCCATAATTATCAAGTTTTATAGTCTGTATCTTCTCAACAACCGACATTTTCTTCTAAAGTACAACATTTCCTCTCATTTTCCTTTTATTATTAACATGGACCCAAGGTCCATAATTCAATTCACTTGTAGGATTAGCAGCCATTGCATGCCAATTGCTAAAATAATAGGTTTAATAGGGATTAAAGCAATACCTTCATTATCCTTAAGCTTGCAAAAATTGCTCAAGTGACCTATCTTCCTACAATTGAAACAAAAGAATGAGATCTTCTCATACTTCACTTTTTAAAAGAACAAGTAATATAACCCTTCCACCCAAACAACCAATGGCAGTTTTTAGTATAAATCTAGTCGGACACACTCTGAAGAACTCCCTTCTCCCCCATTGGAACATATCACCATCAATCAAAAGAGGTGTTCCAATGAGGGAAGCAACTCTATCAACATTAATCTAATCTCAATAATAAAGGGGAAGTTTAGACATCCTCACCCAAATCGGGGACATCAACCCCTTCAAAGTTACAGGTGAAAATTTAGGTTTCCATTTGTCAAGACCAACTATATGGCCATTAAAAAACCTTGGTCCACCAAATAGAATGTTTTCAACGGCTTCTTCCAAAAAGAAAGAGCATAACACTCATCTTGAACCATGGATTTTAATATGGAATTTGTCAAATTGTGACCACTGACATCGCAACTCTGTCGCTATCACATGGACTGAAATTTCTTTGCCAAAAACTTTCACCACAATAGACTTTTGAAGCCTAACTAATTTTTATTCATATTTGATTTATGTAACCTAACTCCCTTTCCATCTTACGACATGCATAATTCATCCTTTGAAATTTTAACCTTGATGTAAGGTCATTTTGACCAAGGATTAACTGGATCAGTCTTACCCAAATCACCAACATTCAGAACACCTTCAGGAAGAATACTATAAATTCTATTATCTTTGACATTCCCACAAACACCTGCTGTGTCGTCAATTTATTTTTGAACTGAATGGACTCCCTTAGAAACAACACCAGATATAGTTGTATTGTCAAACCTATTAACAAAAGTTTTATTCCATATGAAGATGATTCAAAATTCTTTGATCTAATCTTGCCAATTAATCATGGAGCATCAATTTTAGAATCTATTGCTGATTATTTTCCATTACTAGTCACTGAAGAAGAAGAAGTCGTAGGGATGCCAGCCGGTTCTTTGATCACCAAAGGAGAATTGAATTTCTTAACCTAGCAATCCGAAGATACCTCCAAACCCAAAAGTAAAGCATACTCATCACTCTTAGATACAGCAGAAGTCTTGTCACCGAAGGCGATAGCCGAGTGGCCTGCTGTCATTTGTTAAAAACTCGTCAAAGATTGATGAAGGAAATTTGAAAATTCTATCTCTAGAAAATGGCACTCTCTATATTGAACTTTGAATTGAAAATGATTATTTATGGTTAAAGAGTATATATGAGTAAATTAAAATTGAATATCATAAGATACCCGAATTTAGAATTAGCAATCTTATTAGATCCTTACATTAAACTCATTATGGATGTAAGAAGATTTTAAGGAATGCTAGTATAAGAAATCATGAACTATATATTGCATAATAATAAAAAATTGAAAAGAAAAGTGGATAGAGCTTTAAAATGAAAAGAAAAGAATAGAAGAAAAAGAAAGTGAGTACAATTAAAAATTTTTATTAGATAAAATCTTAGAGTTCAACTACAATCTTACACTTAAATTCACAAAGGAGAACTAGTACAACTGGTAGTGAACGTATAAAATTTGAAATTTTAACTAAAAACATATAATCTTTAAGCTTCATTATTTAATTAAGAATTCAAAAGTTAATTATTATGTTCATAACATGTATATTAAATTAAGCAATAATAAGGATGACTAGTTAGTATAAATGTTAGTATTTTTCAAAGTAGAATTATAACTTTGTTCATTTCCACAACTTCTTGATTGTCATTTATTATACTATATTTTTTATAATTCTAAAGTATGAATTTTTATTTTGATTATATGATGAATAAGAATTATTGATTTCTTTATTTGCATAAGTGTAAATTTCATATTATTTTAGGTGTTTGTATTTTTTTATAAAATTGTGTTTAGTTGTTATTTTTGTGTGGGAAAAACTAAAAAATGGAATAACATTCTTAGTACTCTTTAGTGCCACAACTTCCAACCAAACAATGCCATAACAACACATGCAATGCCACTAAGGCACCACAATTACATCACTGATATCTCTATTTATTAGGATTATGGTGATAACACAAACATCAATGTAGCATTATTAGTGTTGCAACATCATAAAGTCAACTTGGTTTCATCAGATTATTTATTTTCAAAAGCCACAGTGCCACAAATTCTTATGGCTTGGCCTAATTTTTTTCCATTTGGGCACTTCATTGCTCGAACGTCCACTCGCACAATAGTAATATAGTTATAACTTTTAAATCCTTATTCTCTCAATTAAAAGATGTGATTGTTCACTAAATAACAAATCCAGAATAGCGAACACCGTTGTAGTGTAAAAGCTTTAGCATTTTGGTGTTAATTCACTTTAAGGGAGATGCAGCGCCATTATTTCATCTGTTACAGTGCTAGAGGCCTTTTCTTATTTTTCTATAAATGATTGTAATGTTATATTTGTAGGAGAGTTTAGTCACTTGTGTAATTTCAATACTTTCATAATACTTCTTTAGTTCCCTTTTATAGTAAAATCTAAGGGAGGCTTTGGGAGTACAAGATACAATCATTGGGAGTATTTAGCTTATGTTTCTTAAAGCAACATTATGTATAAAGTGATATGGAGTTTAAAGGAGATATATCTTGGTGATATCACTCTCTTGTATTTTCATTCTTCCATAAGTTCATTGAAAATGAGTTTTCTTGTTATTCATCTTGTATCTAACTAATTCTTTTATTTTGGATTTATGATGTAAAATGCATGCTGAGTACTGATGAAGACTCTTATTTTATAATTGTTAAAATATAATTTTTATATTATCTCACTCTGTAATTAAGTATATAGTAGCCATATATGTAGTTAAAATATAGAGTATTGTACAACCTCAATGGATGAAAGCAAGAATAACTTGGAGTATTGAGATAGGATATTTGCATGCCTAGGCATAGGATATAAAACAATTTATGTTCATGAAGAGATATTTTAATTCTATGAGGACAAAAGATATCCTTTTCACCCCTACTATATCGATAAAGATCAAGGGATGTATATGCTTTTAATTACATTACCATGTAGAGTCTCATTAGGAAATATTTGCAATTTAAGTTCATAAATCCAAAACACTTTAATTAAATATTGCATCCAATATTTTTTATTATTCTATTCAGTGATAGAATCTACATAAATAATCATTTTTATTTTAGAAGGATTATTGTTGCAATTAGATTAAACATTAGTAGTTTGTTGCCAGTAAGGATACATTCTCGTGGGTTTGACATTCTACATTATCACTTTATTTTTAGATTCAGTGCGTATACTTATGTATAGAAAGTGGGGCTTTATTATTTTTTATATCAAAGAAAACCTAAATTTTTTTAGCAGTAATATAGACCTATACTTTTATACAATTCAAAAGCTCACTCCATAGCTTGCACCGCATGCCAGTTTTAAAATTTTGCACTGCATTGTTACTCTTATTCACTCTAAATTTTTTCTATTTTATTAATAGAGTTTTGTTAGAAGATGGCTCCAAAAATCTTAGGTAGCAAGAAGACTGCTTCATCTTCTTATGATAACAGAAGATTCATCTCTATTGTGGCTGAGTCAAGGTATGGGGCATTGGTGGGGAATAAGCAATTCAAATCTAAGCATAGCTTTCAAAACTTGGGAGGGTATTAATGCAATTTATTATGAACTCAAGTTGGGAACATTTTTGTGAGGAAACCCATATTATTATTATCAATGTGGTAAGAACATTTTTTACAAATGGGAAGAAGAATTTGGACAATAAGTGTTATGTTAGAGGTAAGTGGGTACCCTTTAACTCTATATAAATTAATCACATCTATAAGCTTAAAGATTTTGAATTTAATAGGTATATCTCTTCTAACCTTATTGATGAATTGTTAAGAGTTTTGTGTAAGCCTAAAAGTGGGGATGTAAGGAAGAAGAGGGAGGACGAAATTATTACTTTCCCTACATCTTACTTAACCCTACTATATAAAGTTATGCATTACTTTATTTTGCTCAATATTTTCACAATAAAAATATTAGGAAGGTAAATGAAGGCCTTGCTATTTAGATTGGAAAGACTTTTGATGTGGGGAATCCTATCTACTCTTCTTTAATGTACATTATCAGAGGTAGTGAAATGCACATTACTCGATTGTGTAGGAAAAATATTACCAATATATAGTCAAATTTAGTATGGCTTTATTGAGGATGTTTGAATGGAGTCCCTTTATGGAGAATCTGGATTAGTTGCATTCCCCTACTAATAAAAAATCACAATTTTTTATTTAGACTAAACTTATTGATAATAATGATAATTATGATGAGGAGGAGGTGGAGGAGGATCATTATTCAGAGTGATGGGAGTCATTTTTGTTTTGATTGGCTGTTTCGGACAGGATATATATATATATATATATATATATATATATATATATATATATATATATATATATATATATATATATATATATATATAGAGAGAGAGAGAGAGAGAGAGAGAGAGAGAGAGAGAGGTGAGAGTTGGCCGTCGCTACTATTATTTGTATCTTTTTTACCATTTATTAATTTTTTAATTCTTTAGCTTAGGGGGATCCCATTATGTTGTGATTTGATGTTGTGTTATGGTCATAAAAGCCATTGATGTTATTCTGGTGAGAATAGATCCTATGTATCTTAAATTGAGAAGGAATAAGTGAATAATGCTTCATGCAATAACTATTTTGTGTTTTTTTATATAAATATATTATAGTGCCCGTGAGCTTATTATCATTTTATTAAAAGTTTATGTTTATTTCATATTTCATATTTGCTTGTTCTTGTGCCATTTGCTATATTATTTACATTTAATTTAAATTCTTTTATGCCTAACTATTGAGTATTGTTCTCTATAAAGTACTTGAGCTTTGATTGATTGTCAAGCCAAAATAAAAATTATGTAAAACTAAGATAATAATAAAATATTAGATGATACTTAGAATAAAAAATGTGTAATAATTCATAATTTAAAAAACTTAATAATTAACAAAAATAGATCAATTAAGCTATTGACCTATTTTGATTTTAGAAATTATATACTTATTTACATATACTGAATTGAAGAATAGTAAATGAGTTTAGAGGAAAGAAGTGTAATGCTTAAATTAGGAAAATTATAATAAACTTAAATATGGAATTAGTGATTTTTTTATTGATAAAAACCACATAGGGGCCTACGCATTAATTAATAAAAATTATTACATGGTCCTTAAAGGAGACCATTAGCTTTCTAAGGCTCAAACGAGCTACAAAATAGAGCAAAAGAAAACATATGTGTCGAAAGTCTCCACTAATCAAAAATATAAGGCGACTTAGTAACATGCTAATGATGTGATAGGCAAGCATAAAAAAAAAAGATAAAAATATGAGAATGACGGTCAATCTTTCTGCAAAAGAACTTGATCACAACCAGAAGCACATCCACCTAAAATTTAAAGTGGCTGCAAAATAAAAAATTATAGCAAAAAAAATAAAGGTCAATTAAAAGGAATTACCAAAATTTAAGGTATACAAAAGTAAGTATTACAAATTCTGCATAATAATAAGTGTTCCAAACCCTGCAACCACATTAAATTAAATAAGAACTACAGACATATAGAGCTTCAGATAAAATTAAACCATGAAGCCTCACTAAGTTAATCCATATGCCACATAATCCTACCATCAAGATCCATCATAAAATCCCACTCATATGGCCCCAAAGAATAAAATAACCTACCCACATAACAATAGCAAAAATCCTCCAGGCTGACACAAACAATCATCCCGAAAAAGAGCCCCCATCCAACCGGAAAATTAGGTAATACAGGTACCAAACAATGCTCCAAAAATCTTTCATGGAAATCAAAACCAAAATAGCACCCTCCAACCTCAGAACAGAATCAAGAGAGACCCAAAATTGAACCAAACTCCCACTGATACCCCTAACCAACCTATATAGCAACTAGAAGGTAGGAGAGAAATAATAAGGAAACCAATCAGTAACATAACTGGTGCAAGCATAGCTCAAGTCCATATCCTCCAAAAACTCAGTTAAATATGAGGTCACATAGAAATGCCAACAACCATATAACAACACCAGAACACAGTAATATAAGGAAAAGATGACAACCATAGTGAACCACAAAAACTTCCAAAGGAAGATCAAACTCCACTAGGCGAACAATCCAACCCAACACATAAAACCACCATATCGAACAATAATTAAGAAAACCTAATACAAAAATATAACTAGACACCAAATGGATGAACAGAACCCAACCAACCCAAGAGTAAATAAAGCAACAACCCAGCTGATACTTTAGAAGATTAAATAATAGTTTCTAGTAACACAACAATTAATAGAAACACCACCAAAAACTAGCTGAACTATAAAGAGAGCCAGAGCAAATAGAGAAAAAAATAAAGCCAACCAAGCACAAATAAACTAATAGCATATTCCACACCCCCACATAGGGCAGCAAAGAAATAGATAAGAGAGAAACAACAAAAAATAATGAGCAAGAAGAAACCAACTATAAAAGCAACTTAAGATCTAACATAGGGTAACCCAATATCATCAAGTCTATGAATAGCCACAAGAATGGTGGAAACAATAAAATCAGAAAAACATTCAAGGCCATACCCCCAATTAGCAAGCCAAGAAGCACAAACATTACCCACCTTGCAAATATGATAGAACAATAATTCAAAAAATTAAACAGATTCTTAATTTCTTTCACCTAGTAGAAGAGATCAGGTTCACATCAATTATCATCACCAGGATATATGAATTTGAAATTATAATCAAATTTCACCTAAAAAAAAATATTAGTTAAGATAAGTGAAACACATAACTTAAGACCATAAAGAATAGCCATGGTGGTAGCATATAAAGCATTACCATTATGTAAAAGACTAGCAAAAGCCATAATAAGACTATCATTACTGTCTCTGATAGCTCCACCACAGCCCCCAGAAGAATCACTACTAGCACCATCAACATTTAGCTTATAGTAATTTATAGAGGGTTTGGAGCAATAAATAGTATTAGCCTCTTCAGCCATGGGATCACTCTCCAAATTAAAGTCTAATACAGACCCAACAAAATAATAGTTTTTGAAATTCTTAAAAGAGAGCAGTTTAACAGAAACAAGGGATAAAACCTTATCCTTCACATTCTAGATCACCTTATGATGATTCATCTGAACACCATTAAAAAGAGAATTATTCATCTCCGACCATATATACCATAATGTAAGGGAAGGAATAACATTTCTGATGTTCCCTTTAGGATTAACGAACCAAGCATTAAGCATAGAATTAAGGGACAAATGTGTTTTAAAATATTTTAATAGAAATATGTCATCAAAATAAATAAAATTTTTAACATCAATAGGGCTAGAAAATAAAAACATGATGCATATTCTCAATATGACAACAATATTGACACTTGGAAGGAAAAATAAAACCTTTTTTGGTGAGGTTATCATCTGTGCGAATAAATTTATGCATAATTCTCCAAACAAAAATAGCCATAGTAGTAGGGATTCTTTTATGCCAAATAAAAGAGATAATATTATCAGTATTCGTCCTAGCTCTAAAAGCATGCCAAGCATTTTTTAGGTGAAAACCACCATCTTTAGAAAAATCACATAAGATAATATCCTTAGAAGTAGTATTGATAGGTAGGTTTAGAATTTGATGAATATTGTAATCATGAATAGCATCAACAAGTTTCTCATAGTCCCAATAGTTATTATTAAAGAATGAATTAAACTTAATAGCCACAATGGAAGAAGAATTTATAATGGAGTCAATAGACTATTTACCTAAGTAGCAATCATGCCAAAAAAAAGCATTACCTTCCCCAAGCCTCCAATAAATGAAGGGCTCCACTTCCCATTTAACCTTGATAAGCCTTTTCCACACTCTAGAATCACCTTACTTAAAATAAGTAGTAGGGTGCTTACAAACACAGTACTTGGAATACATAAAATTAGCCCAAAGGCTCACTTTAGCATGAAAATTATACCATAATTTAAAGGAAAAAGCCAAAGCCAAATCATTCATATTATTACAACCTAGACCCCCTTCAGACAAAACACCACAATATTTGACCCTAGCAGCCCAAGTAATTTTGGAGTTAGTATAAGTACTTTTCCAAAAGAATTTATTGATAAGCTTATGCACTCTATTGCAAACTACTTAAGTCGGAAGAATAGTTTGAAAATTTTAAAGTGGCAATGAGCAGAGAACACACTTGATAAGAGAAACTCTACCACCAAAGATAAAAAAATTAGAATCCCAAGATAAAAGTTTATTCCGAAGATAGGAAATATGATCATCAAAGAGAAAGATTTCTACCTTCCTTTAAAAAGAGGGACATAAAGATTCTTAATGGGTAATTTCCCATGAATAAAACAAGTTAAATATTTGATGGCTAAATTAAGATCATTAAAAATTCTCTTATAATAAAAAAAATAGCTTTTTTTGTTAAGAGATAAGCCACTAACCATTTTGAATTGATTGAAAAAATTCATAAGTTTATGAATCCTGTTAGCATATGCACTAGTAAAAATAATAAAATCATCTGTAAAACATAAATGAGATATGAGAAAACCACCCAAAGTAAAAATAAAGACTAGTAGTTTTGTCAAAAAGATTGGTAAGGCCCCTAGATATAAATTCTATAGCAATAATGAAAAGAGCAGGAGAAATAACGTCAACTTGTCTTAAACTATGAGATGATTTAAAATAATCATTATTAGACCCATTAACAATAATAGAGAAAAAAACACCTTCAATAAAATTCTTAATAAGCTTAATAAAGACAAAATTAAAGCCAAAAAAATTTAAAATATGATAAATAAAATTACAATCAATAATTTTCATAGGCCTTAGCAATATCTAACTTTAAAATCAAGTTACCCCCTCTCACTATAACATCCAGTTCTTGGCATAAATTTTTAGACATCAAAATTTATCCATAATAGCCCTCCATTTCAAAAAATCCATCTGAGAAGGAGAGATAATTTTAGGTAAAATATAAGTAAGGGGATTCATGAGAATTTTAGAAATAAATTTATTAAACAAGGTACAAAGACTAATAGGTCTAAAATCATTCCAAGTATTGATAGAATTATTTTTGGGAATAAGCATAATAGAAGTAGAAGTAAAAAACTTAGGGATGGAATTACCAGCAAAGAAATCCATAAAAGTAGAAAAAGATTATTATTAATAATGTGCCAAGATTTTTTAAAAATGCAGAGGTAAAACCATTAGGGTGAGCCACAAAATCACTATTCATACTTAAAAGAGTCTCTTTAACTTCCTCAAAAGAAGGAGGTTTATAAAGAGTGTCATTCTCCTCTTGGGAAAGAAGGCTTGGAATAAAAGAATGATAAAAAATCTGAGATAGAATAAAAATCTTGTTGAGGTGATTTTTAAAATGCTAAACAACTAAATTAGCAATCTCCATAAAACTCTCAATAACAGAACCATCCTCCTTTTGAATTTTATTAATACAATTTCTAGCCCTTTTCCTTTAGACCATTGCATGAAAATATTTAGTGTTATTATCACCTTCAACAAGGTGCATAGCTATAGCTTTCTATTTTTGAAACACCTCCTCCTAAGCTTGTAATTTAAAAAGTATCTCTTTAGTATTTTTTAATAAAGTGAAATTATCATCGGAAGGATCAACTTGATAAGTAGACTACATAATATCAACTTGGTGCTTCACTTTCAAAATATTGGTAATAAGATTTTAAACACATTATGGTTCCACCAATTTAAAACATGCTTAAGCCTTTTCATATTAAACCAAAGTCTCCTCATACCAAAATAAGAATTATCCGGATATAAAGGAGCTTGACAATTATTTTAAACAACATCAAAAAAAAAATTATGAAGTAACCACATGTTTTGAAATATGAATTGGCGAGGAGCATTAAATTGTTTAAAATTAAGGCTTATAAGTGAAGGGGAATGGTCAAAAAATGTCTTGCTAAGATGCTGAACATTAATGAAATTTTAATAATTAAGCCAAGATTCATTAAATAGAACACAATCCAAACGTTACCATAAGTGCACCGTATTCCAAGTGAAGTTATTACCAGAGAAATTGATATAAATTGAATTAAAATCCAAAATCATGTTACTAACATTCTCCATAGAACGATAAGAAGGGGAAGAGAATCTTATCCTTTCAGAAGGGTTAGTAATAACATTAATATAACCACCAAAAAGCCATGGTAAATTGCAAATTTTATGAAAATTAATGATTTGATCCGAAAGCAATTTACTGATGTAACACGAAGAAGCAGATTAAACAAAAGAAGCACAATAATGAAAATTAAAAGCCTCAACACTACATTGCATCACTTGAGTAAAATCACCAATAACATTAATTTTAAGCGAATCCATCCAAAGAACCAAGATCTTATTAGCCACATTCGAAATAGAATAATTAAAACCCAAAAACTGAGATGAGCTAAGTAACCTAGTAGAAGAAATAAGAGGCTCAAGCAAAACAAGAATAGAAAGATTGTGAACATGATATAAATTCTTAACATGTAATCTAGAAGTTGGATAATCAATGCTCCTCACATTCAAAATAATAGTCGTAAACATAAAAAAACACAAATAATGGGAGGTTTACGAACGAGAGGTCCTAGGAGATTGTGATGTGATATGTTGTTTCTTTCTTCCTCTCTTACTATGAAACTTAACGTAGTTAGTATCATTATCATCTTTAGTAAAGAATTTAGCAATAATCTACATATCATCAGTAGTATTAAAATCATCTCTATGAGAAGCAATTATAATAAAAGCTTACTATCATCATTCAAACCTTCCAACCAAACCTTCTTCTATAAATCATTTCCCTCAAAGCTACACCTATCCTCCACCATAGCTTTACATTTATCAGCTTTATTATCCACCATGCCACCTTGCCCTTCATCATGAGCAATAACAAAAGCTTTATTAGAAACCAACTAGAATAATTATACTTAACCATCATCACATCCATATCAAGTAAATTATTATTAGTAACTTATTGAAAAGGAGCTAAAGATGATATAAATATTTGATTAATAGTAGAATCCATCCCTTGCTCATCCAACACATGCTTTTCCATAAGCAAAGAATAGGTAGAATTTACTCCCTGGTAACAATTAGGGTCACTAATATGAGTTGAAGATTGCTCATTATGAATTAAGGCACTTTCATCAATTTATTGGTAATAATGTGAACCTTAGCAGCATGATCCACAAACACTTCAAGAATGCTAGCCTCAATCGAAACCCATAGGTTAGACACATTTCCTTCAATCTTAATATTAGGAGCCACATTATTACCATCAACTGAAGGTCCATCCAAACCATAAGAATCTTTAGTTGAAACCACAAAGGTGAGGATGCAATCGAAAACACGCATTAACCCCATGAACATGCATCTTGCAATGTGAACAAAAAATATGAAGGTTTTCAATTTCCACTTTTTTGAAATAACCATTTAATTTAGAACCTATCCAAATCTCATTTGGATTCTTTTTGGAAATATCCATCTCAACCAAAACATGGGCCATAGAAGGTCTTGAGATAAACTTGATAGCATGGTTAGTTTGTAATAGTCTACCAAAGATTGAAGCCAAACCAAATAAAATATGAGGATTGAAAAAGTGAAGGTGCAAATTCAAGAATTAGATCCATACAAGCACTATAGGGGATTACTCCCGCACATCAAAATTAGGAGTCCATTTAAGTAATCTCATTTGACAAGCTTGAATATAATAATATCTCATTAAGAAAATGCAATTATAATCAGATCATTGGTGAGTTGAATAGACCAATGTGAAAGGAACATAAAATCTTAAGGTTCACAATAATTTATGAATCATATTTATGTTAGGCCTACGAAGAACAAACTTGCCAACTAATGTAAGAGCAAACGATGTACCAAGCGGTGACATGACCAAATCATCAAACATCAAAATAAGACATCCCTTAAAGAAAGTGTGAAAAATTTGTAGCTTAGTATAATGTGAAGTAGAACCCACTAAATAATCCTTAAAAAGTGATTTTTTCCATCATGAAATGAAGACAAGGAGAGAATAGATGATGTTGGGGATGTCATCTCCCCCAGGCAAAAAAATAGAGAGAATCCTCAAAATAAAGAGTAAGAAATACCGAAGAAGCCAAAAATGAAAAAAGGCACGAAATAGACTAAACCAGCCACTTCAAGAGTAACGAGAGGAAGAGGATGAGAGAAATCCTAAGTCACCTCAGAATTTCCCAGAGCAAAGTGACTATCTTATTAATTTCTTTCATTCAATTAATTAGGGTTGTAGGAGGATGAAGGAGAAACTAACATGTAAAATCATTAATTATATACTTTATAAGTATAAAAATGGTTTAAATATTAAAAATCATAAAAAATATGAAAATAAAAGAAGAGTACATTCAAAAATTGGTATCTATTGAAGCTCAAATCAAAATCATCATAATACTTAAGTAAAATGTGATAGAGACTGTGAAATATTATTATTTACTGTGCACTGATGAACTTCCAATCTAACTAGAATAACATATTATTCAATTTTGAAATTAGAAGTTAATATTTCACATACACTCAAAGTATATTGGTTTAATGTGAGCAATATTAAGGGTGATTGATTGAAATAATTATTATGACCATTTAAATTCAAATTATAACTTTGCTCATTCTAAGATACTTCGAGACTGTGATGTTTTACCTTACATTTTGGTAATTTTAAATTATTAATTTTTTCTCTGGATAATAGGTTAATCAATAGGTGATTTCATCATAGCTTGAGGATAATCATGAGTTTAATATAAGGAAATTAGTAAATTTTAGATTATGAATTATTTATTATCTTAAAATTTAGCAAAAATGTGTTGTTTTAGTTAAGTTTATATAGGAATTATTTAGGAAATGGTAAAAATTCAAAAGTGCTGAATGAACATCACAGGTCCCATAAGTTTTATGCCATATATTTGTCACCAATAATGCCCTGGCGGTTGATTCAACATTATAGATGAAGTTGGTATAAAATTTTAGGAAAAAACAACACTATGGTGGAGCCAAAGTTTGCTCTACTACACATCTCAGTGTTGCTACATAAAAAATTAGTATCACAACACTTAACTCATATAAAATTATATTTTGAAGCATCAATCTTCATAACTACGTAATACTAGATTATACATGCAAGCACCAAAATTCTTAACTTTTATAGTGCAGTGGTGGAGCAATTTCCAAAATGAGAAACCACACTGACTCAAAAAAAAGTGATGCTCGTTCGACCATTAATCATATGAAGTCAGCCTAACACTACAATGGAGTAAGGTTTAAAGTGCTTTTGTGCAAGTTCATTTTTTTCCACCATGGTGCCACCATGTTAAGTGTCGTGATGCCTAATTTTGTTCCTACACTTGTATAAAAAGGTTTTTAGTTCTTTATTTTGAGATTTTTTCATTATAACTGGAGTCTTATACTTTTGAGTGTCTTCCTCTAATTCTTCCTTAGGGTAAATCCTTAAGGAGGCTAGTGAAGTTCTTGATACATTCATATAGTTATCTTAACCTGTATTTTATGAGCAATTCTATTGTGAGAGGAAGTAGTGTTGAGAATATCATGAATTAATCTCTCTGAGTGACATTTATCTTAACTAATTCTCCTATATCTTTTTCTTATATGAATGAAATGAATGTGGATTTCCCTTTTGTTTTATCCATGTTTGGCTAAATTTTATGTTCTAGGCTAATGATGTAAACACATATCAAGTACAAAATGAAGACTCTCATGCTTTAAATTAAATTATATATTTTTTAATATCTCTTATTCTTAATTTAATGTATATAATGACCATGTGTGTAATTAATATCTAATATGATACATTTTCTCGATAGAAGAAAATTGGAACAACTTATAGTATTGAGATGGAACTTTGGCATACCTAAACATAGGATGCTAAAATTTCTAAACTTTAGCGAGATATTTTAATTATAGGAAGTCCATAAACATCCATTTCGTCACTACAAGATCCAAAGAGATCTAGTGATGCAAATTCTCTAATCCACATCTGAAATTAAAAGTTCATTGCAAAAACTATATTGTTTTGCTTTCATTAGTCTATAATGATTTATTTTCAACAGCATCCAAATTGCTTGCAAGTCTCACTTAAGTTGAATAAACACAAAAAAATCATTTTTATTTTATTAGGATAACACATGCATTTCTAATAAATAATAATAGTTTAATTATAATTAACCAAAAGATTCTCATGGGATAAACACTCTGCTCTATAACTTTATTATTTGATCGGCATTTATACTTGTGTATTTAGTGGGTTTTCATTATTTTTATATCAAAGTAAGCTAAAGAAAACTAATAGCACACTTTGTAATATAGTTGTAGCTCACCCCATTGATCATATAGTCATTCTAGCAAGCCCCCACATGAGATACTTGCATGGCCATCTCATCCATCCTTTTTTTCATGACTTGAAAATAACCTATTAACTACTAACAAAGTAAAATACATAAATATGACTTCCACATAACACTTACAACATTAATAACATTAATATATATATATATATATATATATATATATATATATATATATATATATATATATATATTAGACTAAATACTTAAACTATTTCATGATGCTCTCTACCTCTTGTTCATTCTCTTCATGGCTTTAGATTTATATACTCTTGCCTTTACCCTTGTGAAAGATGACTTCCGTTTGCTATTCAATATAATTTTTTTCAATAGATTTTTTAGAAGTTATCTATTATTAATGATCATTTAAAAATGAAATTTTTTTTGACTTTATTTACCCCTTTAAATATTCTAAATTATTTTAATAAATTCAGGGGTGACCTTAAAGTGAAAATACACCTAATTATTTTTTTCTTCACAAGCTAATCAAAAAAATTCATATGGTACTATTATTAAATCAAAATAAAGAATTTTAATAAAATTACCATATTGCTACTAATAGGACTATTGCCTTGATAGCATTTCAAAATATATATCTTACTGCCATAAATATCTCATGACTTATTTAGATTTTTTAAAATATTCTAAGTATTTAATAACTAAGGGAAATGCTCTAAATTCCCTTTAAAGGGATTGGACCACTAGGATATATGAATAGATAACTTCTTTTTCATTTATTTTTCTTTTACACTTAAGTATGCTATAATTATTTTTATTTAAATAAATATTTTGGTTTTTAAAGATTGGAAAAATAAAAAAATAAAATAACGCTAAAACTTAGCATGAGAGTTTCTCTTAGTAATTGGATGATTATTTGCAATAAAAATTAATATGAAACACTATATGATTATTTGTTGGTCATTTAAGCATAGCAATTAGTGGTTTAATTTAATTAATTTATTAACAGGCTGAAAACTCTCAAATAGAGTTTAGTTGACATTTGTTAAGGTCTACACAAGATCTCTTAGCATAGTTGTTGGGTTCAATATTATTAGAGAACTAATTAAAAGAGGAATACATTTTCCTAGGATGACTCACACAACATGATATATTGGTCAACCCTTAATACCTCTCGGACCCAATTGTTGTAATACGGGATCCCAAGCTTATAAATTTGATGATAATAACACTATATATGAATAATCTCTTAATTTTTTCTAATATTTTTATTGTATATTTTCTCTTGAATGTACTAATATTTCAATAAGACTATAAACTGTGAAATGAAGATTTGGGGCCCAAGACTGAGTAGAATAATAAAATGTTTTACAAGAATATATAATTTTCATTTTTAATTTTTAGATTTCTTGTGTCAGAGTCATATAAAGGTGTATGCTAATTTGGAAAACGTGCACACACACGGGGGAGTGAGAAAATAAATTTTAGATTTTGAAACTAATCATATTGTATGAACTAGATCGTACTATATGATTAATTATTTAGATAATTAATTAAAATAATTATTTTGGTAATTAAGATTTTTGAACTTATTATACTGTACGAACAAGATTATATAGGATGATTAATTTACGTCAAAAACCCTAACCACCAATAAGACTTAGGTAACTATATTAATATTTAAATTTTTAACAGATTGTACTATATGAATCCATTCATACTATATGATATTTATATGCTACCTAACTTATTCATGTGATTTTTTAATAAAATAAAGGTTTAATAAATATGATAGATTGTATAGTATGATGTAAATGATACTGGATGATTGCCAAAGATGAAGAATAATTATTGTAGGGGTTATCCTGGATGAAACCTTAAAGTTTGAATTAATCATTCCATATAATGTAGATCATATGAACAATTTGTATTGATGACTTTCAATCATTCTAGAGTTCATTCTATATGATCTTAAGATTAATGAACTAATCATACCTAACAATCCAATGATTATACTGTACGATATATATGCAAGGTTTGAACATATCATACTATGACTATTTAAGCCAAGCTGGATGACATATGTTTTGAATTAATCATAGTATGGAAACATAGATTGACTGTATGAACAAAAATGGAAAAATAAATTTTGACATTATTTTAAAAAAAATGAATTTTGAAAACATTTTTTAAAAAACACCAATTCACCCCCCTCTTAGTGTGCCTTAGATAGTTCAAGTAAGTTTTAGGACTCAATTTGAACTTTTGAATGGTATCTAGGTGGATGTCTGAATTAAGGATTTAAAAATCCCTGAGAAAAAAAAATCAAATGACACATTTTAGAAATAAGAATACCATGGAGTGTTATTATATAACTAGTCCACTGTTATTTGATAATATTTTACTTAGTTTTTATAAAATTATTATTTCTATCTTTTATGGTCTATTGATTTTAGAATATTCATATGATACAAGGTGGTTATTCTACCCCTTTGAGATTTGTTAATGACATCAAAATTTAAACACCTTTTAGTGAATAGAATAATGAGGATGTAGATCTTGCACAACTTAATGCAAAATGTCCTATTTTTTCTATTACTCAAATAAAAATACAATATGATACTATCTACCTATACTAGCAAGGAAATCTCGGATAGCTTATGCATTAATTATAAGGGTACTAAAAAAATTAAACAGTCTCGATTGAATATTTTGATGTATGATTATGGACAATTTTTATTGAAACCTAATGAGACAATCATTAATATGTAATCTAGATTTACTTAGATAGTGACAATGCTACATGCTTTAGGTAGAGAACTATCAAACTCTAAGAAATTTAGTAAAATACTTCATTTATTACATGATAGATTTGATTCAAAAGTTACTACTATGTGAATCAAAAAATTTGAATGCTTATTCCAATTATTACCTGCTTGGCACTAATTCCATATAAATAAAATAAAAGCCAAAGAATGAAGGATGTAAAAGAGGAAAGAAAGGAGAGGACAGTGGCACTGAAGGCTAGTGATTCATATAGTGATAACTCAGAATCAAATGATAATTATGATATAGAAATTAAGAAGAAGTATTTCAAAAGCTTCTTGAATTAAAAACTTAAGGGAGATTTTGAAAAGGGTAAAGATAAAAGAAATAAATTTAATAAAAACTCATCTGAAGTAATCTATTTTGAATTCAGGAAGCTAGGACACCTATGATCTTACTTCCCTAATTTGAGAACTTACCCTACTAAGGAGAAGTGTGAAGGTGAATTGGTTATCTTCTTAGTATTGTGACTCAAGCTCATGAGATTAATGTTTTTAATGAAAATAAACATGTTTGTATCTCATAGTATTTTTCATTCTACATTTGTTCGTTTGTATACTAATATTTAAGGAATACCATGCAACGTCAAACAAAGAATCATAGCTCAAGATTGGGTTGAATAATATTATGCTGTAAAGGGTCTATAATATTCATTGATATAATTTTGATTTCTTGAGTCAAGTCATGTAAGGGAGTTTGCTTGCTTGGTGACCAAGCACACACATACTCAGGGGAATGAAATCTAGTCATAACAAGAAGTTCATATTTTGAACTAATCAGATTGGAAAATTTTGGATAGTCCAAGATGATCCTTTATGATCTTGGAAAATAGCTGTCAAAGATAATATAGGAAAGGATTTAACATTCAATTTTTGTTCTAATCGTCCTAAACAATCTAGATTATCCTGGATAATCAATACCAATCATACCTAAATTGATTATGTAATTAGGGGGCTAATTATTATTAAATTTTTTAATCATATTGTCTTGGATGATCAGTATATCATCCTAGATAATATTTGCCGACATATTTAATTTTCCTAAATCATCCAAGATGATATACCATAATTTTTATTCTAATTGTCCAAGATGATCCACAATATCATCTTCGACGAACAATACAAACTTGATCATATAGTCCAGGTGATCGTCCTGGATTATCAGGTCAAATTCTACACATCGTCTTAAATGATCCCGAGATCGTACTGGTTGAAATTTTGCATATAAATTGAGTTTTTAGGGTTTCCTAAAGCCCTCTTTTTGAGAATATCATATGGATGATCCTGTGATCGTCCGGGTTGATATTTGTCATAGAAATAGAGTTTTAGGTTTTTCTGAAGTGCTCTTTTTAAGCACTTTATACAAGGTGATCCTGTGATTATCCTGGATGATTTTTGCCTCCAAGATTAATTTTTAGGGCTTTTCAAAGCACTCTATGAAAGTTCGATGGGGATGTTAAGCCCTATGAACTTAGTCCCAAACTAACCAAGAGGGGGGGTGAATTGGTATTTTAAAAACTTCGTTTTTTAAA
This sequence comes from Dendrobium nobile, assembly GCA_022539455.1. Taxonomy (NCBI): domain Eukaryota; kingdom Viridiplantae; phylum Streptophyta; class Magnoliopsida; order Asparagales; family Orchidaceae; genus Dendrobium; species Dendrobium nobile. The sequence continues at coordinate 55,995,418 of CM039735.1, forward strand.
CAAAGAAATAAAGTTGCATAAACCAAATCACACAACGGAAATAATGCGGAATTGTAAACGTGCGGAAGCAAGAAAAGAAACACAGAGATTTATAGTGGTTCGGTCGACTCGACCTACGTCCACTCCTTGGAGGCACCCTCCAAGTATTGCACTACACAAAAAGTGACTCTCCTTTAGCCCCCACGGCTAGGTGGAGAAACCCTTACAAGAACCTCCTTTTTGCCACCCCGGCAAGGCAGAGAACCTCTCTCCTTTTGCTTCCTCCTGAAGCTGGCAGAGAACCAGAACCAAAAGCACAACTCCTTACCTCTACCGACCCTTCCACGGACGAGAAACTCTAGACGAAGACGACGCAGAGAGATCCTTGAAGCAACCCTTGTGAAACCCCTCACAAGCTCCCCCTCACAAGATCCTCTCTCTCTCTTCTCTCTCTCTTTCTCTCCTCAAGGTCTTCTTAGGTCAAGGCAGCAGCCAAAGGTCATTGAAAAACGTTGAACAAGAGCTCTTTAAATAGAAGAGCTTCAAAAGAGCTCATTAATTGCAAGTTGCCGACTTTATCGTCCAGGCCGATATGGCCATCGGCCTGGCCGATCAGTACAAATTAATGAATATCGGCCAGAGCATAGCCCTGGATGCCAGATTGGACGATTGAAAATTAGCTTGATCGTCCAGGCCGATCTCACGATCGTCCTGGCCGATCAGTTCAAATCAGACGTAAATCGTCCTGACAATAGCTCTGAATATGGGCTGGCCGATATTGATCGTCCTGAAGTAACTTAAGGTTTTTGACTAGATCGACCTGGCCGATCCTACGATCGTCCAGGACGATATGATCGTATCAATCATCCTTAATTACTTCCTTGATTTCCTGAACAGTTATGGCATAATCTGTTAATATCGTCCAGGCCGATCCGATGATCGTCCTGGCCGATAATTTAAAGATATGCTATACCATACCTGTCTATGGCGGCTACTTCTTTCTGTTTTGAGCTTATCGTCCTGGCCGATACACGTATCGTCCAGGCCGATCGGTTAACGTTGGCTGCCTTAAGCAAGAACCCTTAATTAGACTTTCTGTTTTAAGCTGATCGTCCAGGACGATATAACATATCGTCCTGGCCGATATGAGTAAAAACAGAATTTCTAATTCTCTCAAGTGTGTGTGTGAAGGGTTACAAAGTATCAGTCTTTTTGACTCTTACAAGTGGACTCAAAAGGTAAAAATAAAAGTACAGACTGACTCAACCCTAACCCTACGCATTCCTGAACTTGGCTCCTTTTTGATTGTCCGATCGTCGATTCCTGAAAAGTTAGAAGCAACAAGCTGTCCAAGAAAAGTAGTGTTTGTCAATCATCAAAACATAAGACATGAAAAAATAGATTTGCAACAATCTCCCCCTTTTTGATGATGACAAAACACATTAAAGGGATTTAATCACAACCATGAAAAAATAACCTCATAAACTTCTCCCCCTTTTGACATATCAAAAAGGAGGGTACATTAAAGCATAGTAAAAGAAATGCCCACTTTTTTTTTTTTTTTTTTTTTTTTTTTTTTTTTTTTTTTTTTTTTTTTTTAAGCACATCAATGATATAGTATTCCATGTGATTGTTTTAAAAATTTGTGAGTTAATGTGTTACCAATCTCATTTAATCCATAGAATAGGAGAATATCCGTTCATGGTTTACCCTTAGCCAAAACATTGTCTTAGGGTAGAATCGTCTTTTGAAATCAATAACCTAACTCAAATAATTAATTGAATATGAGAAAAAGAATCTACCCACAACTTGGCATAAGGAAAATATCTCCATAAAACAATGAGGTAGATTTGTCACAATCGAACGATAATCGAGATCAAGCCTTTGAGAATCAAAACTTCTAAGTTCTAAAAGATATAAAAAGAGAGAGTAGCTTGCTTTTGAGTGGGCTCATTTTATGCCTCTTGTCAATGTTGTGGCGCTTTGCGCATCCTTTTATAGATTTTTCAATTTTTTGGCGTCTTTGCGCTTCTTTTGTTGGCATCATTGGCCAAATTTTTTTTTTTTTTTATTTTTGCAAGCTAGATTCCCTTTTAGACTCTTTTAAAAAACTTAGTTGTGAATATATCTTCTCAGATATTAGAGAATAGGAGCTCTCTCTCTAACATAGGGAAGAATTACCACAAGCAGGATTAATAATTGAAGACAAGAATAACGAGGGATCATGAGGTGACAAAAAAAACTTTTAATCATTGTAAATATAAGATAGATTTGCTTAAGCAAGCTTTTAGAAAGAATCTTAGTTTCATAAGCAATCTTTTATTTTGAGATAGACTTTTGATTAGAAAAGAAAATTATGCCACTAATACTACGTTAGGTAAAGAGACACAATCACAAGATATTCATACTATCTAGGGATTAAGTGGATGAAAACATATTAACTACAAATTGTTAAAGACAAGACAAGAGATATCATATCAGTGAAGATCTAAAACTAAGGTAAAAGAAAAAAGAAGACAACAAAAAGAATAAAAAAATTTTCATGCATTTATGTCAATCACACCCAATCTGGTCCTTAAAGAGCTGAAAGTGTCGAAGGCCAGTGGTTTAGTAAAGATGTCTGCCAGTTGGTTTTCAGTTGTCACATGGTGTAACTCAATGTCTCCCTTAGTCACATGATCTCTAATAAAGTGATGCCTAATGTCAATGTGTTTAGTTCTTGAATGTTGGATAGGATTTTTAGAGATGCATATGGCACTAGTGTTGTCACAAAAAATTGAGATGGTGCTTACATGTACTCCTAGATCCAATACCTGTTGTTTCAACCAAAGAACTTGGGCCACACAACTTCCAAGAGCAATGTATTCAGCTTCAGCAGTGGACAGTGCAACAGAATTTTGCTTTCTACTAGACCAAGAGACCAAGGATTGTCCAATGAATTGACAAGTTCCAGAGGTGCTCTTTCTATCCACCTTGCATCCTGCAAAATCAGAGTCAGAAAAACCAATAATCTCAAAAGAAGTGCTATGTCTAGGGTACCAAATCCCTAATCCTTGTGTCCCCAAAAGGTATCTAAAAATCCTTTTAATAGCAGTCATGTGGGATTCCTTAGGGTCAGCTTGAAACCTAGCACAAAGACAAACACTAAACATAATGTCAGGTCGGCTTGCAGTTAAGTAAAGTAAAGATCCAATCATGCCTCTATACTTCTTCTGATCAACAGACTTACCACTTGGTCCTTATCCAACGGAGCACTAGAAGTCATGGGAGTGTTAATTGGCTTGGCTTTGTCCATCTCATATTTCTTCAAAATGTCTCTTATGTATTTTGTTTGATTTAGAAAAGTGCCATCTTCCAATTGTTTTATGCTAAACCCCAAAAAGTAAGACAATTCTCCCATTAAACTCATTTCAAACTCTCTACTCATTGTTTTAGAAAAGTCATCACACAAATTTTTATTTGAAGATCCAAAGAGTATATCATCAACATAAATCTGAACAATGAGTAAATCATCTCCAACTTTTTTAAGAAAAAGGGTGGTGTCTACGCTCCCCTTGACAAACTCCCTCTCTAGTAAGAATGTGCTAAGCCTCTCATACCAAGCTCTAGGTGCTTGTTTTAAACCATACAAAGCCTTTTTTAATTTAAACACATGATTTGGAAATTGAGAACTCTCAAAACCTGGAGGTTGTTCTACAAACACATCTTCTTTTATCTCCCCATTTAAAAAGGCACTCTTGACATCCATTTGAAAAAGCTTAAATCCTTTATAACAAGCAAAGGCTAATAGCACTCTAATGGCTTCCAATCTAGCTACAGGGGCAAAAGTCTCCTCAAAGTCTATCCCTTCTATTTGATTGTACCCCTTAGCCACTAATCTTGCTTTATTCCTCACCACCACTCCTGAATCATTCACTTTGTTCTTAAATACCCACTTTGTTCCAACTACACTTTGTTCCTTAGGTCTTTCCACAAGTTCCCAAACATCATTCCTAACAAATTGATTCAACTCTTCTTGCATTGCTATCATCCAAAACTCATCAGAGAGGGCTTGATTAATGGTGGTGGGTTCAGTCATAGAGATAAAGGCAGAGTGGTTCACCTCCTTCCTAAGTCCATGTCTAGTCTTAACTCCACTAGAAAGGTCTCCTAAGATCAAATCCTTGGGGTGACTAGTAGAGTATCTCCAATCTTTAGGCAAAGTGTGTGAAGTTTCTCCCCTTTCATCAAAAGTTTCTATTCCTTGGGTGACTCCTTCTACTCCTCCATTGCTTAGGTGCTCATTCTCCTTCCCCAAATTTTCTACTCCACTTGTAATCTCTCCAACATCATCATCATCTACTCCATGCTTCTTATGATCAGACTCATCAAAAACTACATGGGTTGTCTCTTCCACCATCAAGGTTCTCTTGTTAAACACTCTAAAAGATTTCCCAACACTAGAATATCCTAAGAATACTCCTTCATCAGATTTAGGATCAAATTTTCCCAAGTGAGACTTTCCATTATTGTGAATGAAAACTTTACAACCAAAGACATGAAGGTGGGAAAGATTAGGTGTTCTACCCTTAAGGATCTCATAGGGTGTCTTTTCTAATTTGACTCTAACATTCACCCTATTCAACACATAACAAGCTGTGTTAACCGCTTCAGCCCAAAAGTATTTTGGAAGTGAATACTCAGCAAGCATGGCTCTAGCGGCTTCCACCAAAGTCCGGTTCTTCCTTTCAGCTACTCCATTCTGCTGAGGAGTCCTAGGAGCTGAAAAATTGTGGCTAATCCCCTTCTCCTCACAAAAATCTCCAAATCTTTCATTTTCAAACTCTCCCCCATGATCACTATGGATGGTCAAAATCTCACATCCTAGCTTCTTCTGAATCCAAGTAGAAAAAGTTTTAAACTCCTCAAAAGACTCATTTTTATGAGAAAGAAATCTAGTCCAAGTGAACCTCGAGTAGTCATCAACAATCACAAAACCATAGACTTTCCCTCCCAAACTTGCTATGCTAATGGGTCAAAACAAATCCATGTGAAGGACTTCTAAAGGTCTAGAGGTGCTAATGTCCTTTATGGGGTGAAAAGAGGAGTGAATTTGCTTTCCTAGTTGACAGGCATCACAAAGGTGGTCTTTTGTAAACTTAAGTTTGGGAACACCTCTAACTAGGTCCTTTTGGGTCACTTTCCTAAGGGTTTTCATACTTGCATGACAAAGCCTCCTGTGCCACAACCAAGAATCATCAATGACAGTTTTTAAGCAAAAAGAAGCAGCACATTCAATGCTATTTAAATCAAGCATATAGACGTTGTTTACCCTCTTTCCCTGCAAAATGGTGTTGTTGCTTAAACTTACAATGCATGAATTTGTGAAGAATTGTACGATGAAGCCTTTGTCACAGAATTGACTGATGCTGAGCAAGTTGTGCTTCAATCCATCTACAAGCAAAACATTTTCAATCATAAGGTTCTTGGAATTACCAATTATACCTGCTCCTACCACCTTCCTGGTGGTGTTGTCTCCAAGAGTAACCTTGCCTCCAGTCCTGGATTCTAGTACAACAAACTGGCTAGCATCACCAGTCATATGTCGAGAGCATCCACTGTCCAGGTACCACATACTCTCACGAGGTCTTTTGTGAGAGGCTTCCTGAAAAATTATCAAATGTTAGTTTTAGGAACCCAAGCAGGTTTGGGTTCCTTCTTATGAAGAGAAGAATGCAATGCATGTGTGGTATGCTGTGGATCTTGTACCTTAGGTCTCCATACCCAATGTGAACTATGATGAATTGTACAAGTATGTGAGATATGTCCTATCATGCCACAAGAAAAACATCTAACTCCAGGAAAGGGATTTCTTAAGTGATTTGAGTTATAATGCCTCTCTCTAGGTTTTGGCAATTGATTAATAGTAGAATTCATCCTAGATTTCTTACATGCTTCTAAATCACTTTGAATCTTCAAGTTTGTGTTTTCTAAAATTTCATTTTCAATCCTCAAATTTTTTTCTATTTCTTTTGACTCCTTAAAATCAGATTCAAGAGATATGTGTGATATTTTCAATGCATCATGCTCTTCAACTAACTTACCATGATTTTTATTTAATTCATCAAATTCATCAAGTAAAGTCATGTGATTTGAATCAATTGTTTGATGGTCCTTAATCAAAATTTCATGCTCTTTTTGTAGATTTAAAAATTCTAATTTCAAGCTAGCATGAGTTTTCTTTAATTTTCTATATGATGCATGAATTTTTTCTGAAACTTCAAGAAGTTGATCATATGAAAGTTCACATACCTCTTCTTGATCAATTTGATCTTTTCCCATGAAACACAAGTTTGTAGTTTCTTCCTCTGGTTCAGTCTCAGAAGAATCAGTGCCAGATTCTGCCCAGAAGCTCCTTTGGTTTTTCTTTTTTTCCTTCCTAGACTTTGCTTTCTCCTCACCTTTTTCCTTTTCTTTGCTTGAATGATCTTGAAGTGTAGGACAATCGGCTCTTACATGTCCAGGTTTCCTGCATTCAAAACAAACAACATCAGAAGATCCTTTAATATGTTTATGATCCTTACCTTTTCTCCAACTTTGATGATGCTTTTGTTTCTTCCTTAGAAAGCTTTTGAATTGCCTTGTGATGAAGGCAACTCCATCGCTTTCAGACCCAGAAGATTCAGAATCCGATTTGTGTGCCTTCAATGCAATTGTTTTCTCCTTTTTCTTTTCACCTGTATCAAGATTTCTTTGATTCACCCCTTGCTCGTAAGCAATGAGTGAGCCAAGCAAGTTGTCAATAGAATAGGTGTTTAAATCTTTAGATTCAGTAATTGCAGTAATTTTTGCATCATAGGTTGAAGGCAAGCATCTCAAAATCTTGTTAACTTTTTCATAGTTCGAAAGCTCTTTTCCTAGTGCATGTAATGAGGTAGCAATCTGAGTAAACCTAGTGTACATGTCAGAAATCGATTCATGAGGTTTCATACGAAAAAGTTCGTAGTCATGCAAGAGAATGTTTAAACGGGATTGTTTGACTTCATTAGTGCCTTCATAAGTAATGCACAATTTATCCCAAATTTCTTTACCAGTTTTGCAAGTTGAAACACGCATGTAATCCTCAGATTTTAATGCACAGAAAAAACAATTCAAACATTTAGCATTTAGTTGAGCTAAATCTCGTTCATCAAAAGTCCATTCGGTAAAAGCAACTTCCGTTTTAAAACCGTTAATTTCACGAGAAGGTGGAGAATACCCTTCTTGTATAAGCATCCACATGCGATAATCAGTAGATTGTAAAAAAGTTGACATGCGAGTTTTCCAGAAATCAAAAGGTAGGTTATCGAACAGAGGAGGTCGGGTAATAGAATACCCTTCCGTAGTGTTGCGATTCCCAAAGTTAGACATGGATCAAATTCAAAAAGTTTTTAAACTTTAATTTTCGAATCAGGCGCTCTGATACCACTTGAAAGTTCGATGGGGATGTTAAGCCCTATGAACTTAGTCCCAAACTAACCAAGAGGGGGGGTGAATTGGTATTTTAAAAACTTCGTTTTTTAAACAAAGAAATAAAGTTGCATAAACCAAATCACACAACGGAAATAATGCGGAATTGTAAACGTGCGGAAGCAAGAAAAGAAACACAGAGATTTATAGTGGTTCGGTCGACTCGACCTACGTCCACTCCTTGGAGGCACCCTCCAAGTATTGCACTACACAAAAAGTGACTCTCCTTTAGCCCCCACGGCTAGGTGGAGAAACCCTTACAAGAACCTCCTTTTTGCCACCCCGGCAAGGCAGAGAACCTCTCTCCTTTTGCTTCCTCCTGAAGCTGGCAGAGAACCAGAACCAAAAGCACAACTCCTTACCTCTACCGACCCTTCCACGGACGAGAAACTCTAGACGAAGACGACGCAGAGAGATCCTTGAAGCAACCCTTGTGAAACCCCTCACAAGCTCCCCCTCACAAGATCCTCTCTCTCTCTTCTCTCTCTCTTTCTCTCCTCAAGGTCTTCTTAGGTCAAGGCAGCAGCCAAAGGTCATTGAAAAACGTTGAACAAGAGCTCTTTAAATAGAAGAGCTTCAAAAGAGCTCATTAATTGCAAGTTGCCGACTTTATCGTCCAGGCCGATATGGCCATCGGCCTGGCCGATCAGTACAAATTAATGAATATCGGCCAGAGCATAGCCCTGGATGCCAGATTGGACGATTGAAAATTAGCTTGATCGTCCAGGCCGATCTCACGATCGTCCTGGCCGATCAGTTCAAATCAGACGTAAATCGTCCTGACAATAGCTCTGAATATGGGCTGGCCGATATTGATCGTCCTGAAGTAACTTAAGGTTTTTGACTAGATCGACCTGGCCGATCCTACGATCGTCCAGGACGATATGATCGTATCAATCATCCTTAATTACTTCCTTGATTTCCTGAACAGTTATGGCATAATCTGTTAATATCGTCCAGGCCGATCCGATGATCGTCCTGGCCGATAATTTAAAGATATGCTATACCATACCTGTCTATGGCGGCTACTTCTTTCTGTTTTGAGCTTATCGTCCTGGCCGATACACGTATCGTCCAGGCCGATCGGTTAACGTTGGCTGCCTTAAGCAAGAACCCTTAATTAGACTTTCTGTTTTAAGCTGATCGTCCAGGACGATATAACATATCGTCCTGGCCGATATGAGTAAAAACAGAATTTCTAATTCTCTCAAGTGTGTGTGTGAAGGGTTACAAAGTATCAGTCTTTTTGACTCTTACAAGTGGACTCAAAAGGTAAAAATAAAAGTACAGACTGACTCAACCCTAACCCTACGCATTCCTGAACTTGGCTCCTTTTTGATTGTCCGATCGTCGATTCCTGAAAAGTTAGAAGCAACAAGCTGTCCAAGAAAAGTAGTGTTTGTCAATCATCAAAACATAAGACATGAAAAAATAGATTTGCAACACTCTATTTAAGCTTTGTCAAGGCACTTGGTAAGTGTTTTTGGTAGCCATTGAAGCTTTGTTCTTCTGGAGAAAAGTTGAGGAGAGAACTTGAAAGGGAGAGACAAATGGGTTCAGTTTGAGAGAGAGAGAAGATCTTTGGAGGGGGTTTCAAGGGAGTGTGGTGGGGGTTCAACATGGTTGCTTTGGCAAGCTTGAACCTTAGTACCATCAGATTCAAGGTTCATCTTAAGGGAAGTTTTGTAAAGAAGAATATCTATTTTGTGTCAAAGGACCTGGCTACCCCATCACATCGAGTAAGATGGAAGTGATTTTGTAAGGGCTTCTCTTCCTAGATGTTGGGGCGAAAGGAGAATCACTAAAGGATTAGTGCAATACTAGAAGGGTGCCTCCGATGAGTGAATGTAGGTCAAGTTGGACCAAACCACTATAAATCTGGGGTGTTCTTTCTTTTATTATTTCCACACTTAATTTTTATTACAATTAACTAGATGGGGGAAATCTCTAATTAAACTCTTTATTTTTTATTTATTTTTTTTCTTCTACAAGATCTAAAAACATTTTTCTTTTTGTAAAAGAAGTTTTTTAAATATCCAATTCACCCCCCCCCCTCCTCTTAGTTAGCCTCGGGACTAGTTCACAAGGGCTTAAAATCCCTAACGAGTGGTATCAGAGCACTTTCAAGTAGTATCGAAGTGAGATTTATAAATATGAGTTTTTAAAAACTTTTGAATTTTGATAAATAGCTAACTCCGATAATCCTAATATTGTGGAAGGTTATTCAATCACCAGACCACCTTTATTTGAAAATATTACTTTTAATTTTTGGAAAATTTGCATGTCTACTTTGTTCCATTCCGTTGATTATCAATTGTGGCATATGATTCTAACTAGTTATTCTATACTTTCATGTGTTATAGATGGAATTAAAACAGATATTCCTTTTAATTAATAGAATAGGGTAAAACAAATCAATGCTCAATGTAATGCTAAATCTTTAAATTGTTTTTTCTATGCTTTAAATTCTTAAGATTGTATATTAGTATCCATGTGCACTACTGGAAAATAAATTTGGGATAAATTACACACTATATACGTAGGCACTAGCGAAATTAAGTAATCCATGTTGAATATTTTAATGCATGATTATAAACTATTTCACAGAAAATCTTATGAGAAGATCTTAGAAATGTATACTAGGTTTATTAAAATTATGACATCATTACATGCTTTAGTTAAATAATTTTTAAGCTTTGAAAAAGTCAATAAAATTTTATGTTGTCTACTTGATAAGTTTGATGACAAATTTTTTGCTATTTGTTAATCAAAAAATTTGAATGAATATTCTATTGATAATTTGATTGGCTCACTCATTACATACGAGCAAAGTTTGGGACAAAGACTTTTAGATGCAGGTGAAATGATAATGCTAAAAGCTAAAGATACAGAGAAAAGCGGCTTAGTTGGTGATGAAAGTGATGACTTAATAAGAAAATAGGAAAGCCCACAAAAGCACAAGCAAAAGCATCAACAAAAGCGAAACAATGATAAAAATTGTAAGAATGTTAAGATTTCATCTGACATTATTTGCTTTGGAAGTAGGAAACCTGGACATATGAAAAATCAGTGCCCTAATTTGAGAACTCTTCCTGCAAAGGAAAATGGTAAGGATAAGAAAAATGTAAAAAGGACAAATAATGGAAAACAAAAAATATACTGGGCAGACCTAGGTTTTGAAACATTAGACCAGAGGCAAGATGATATTTAAAACTTTATTTGTGTGTTTATTTTTTTGTGTATGCGTGTTTTCTTGCTCATTATGTTTTTGTTTATTTTTATTTTTTTGTTTATTTTCAGTGTTATCTTTGGGTTTAATTTTTTCTTCATTTTTATTATTGTGGTCAAATTTTAAATTAGCTTATAAACTTATTTTTGTAAAGTTTTCTTTGATCAACGCACGCATCACCTTTTTTATTTCCATTACACTTTAGAAAATTAAATATTTTTTAAAGATCATTTTTTCTAAAATTGAAAATTTTACCACCTATTTTTCCTGAATTTTTATGTAAGTTATGGTTGAATTCTAAAATAGTCAAAGGAAGGAAACTCATGATTTTTTCTCTCTATCTCTTTTCTTAAAGAGGCTATTATACTTTGGATTCAAAATCTTCATCAAATTATAAATTTAAATTTGAAATAAAACTTTTTCATCTCCCTACATTTCTTCAATAGCATGGGAATCTTTTGCAACTTGTTGAATCCTCCTCATAATTGTTTTAATCAAGGTTCATTTTTATCAATAGAATGGGTTTTGTATAGTATTTTAAAAATTACATAAAGAAAGTATAATTGGTTTTTTTTTTTTAGGAATGCAAATTTTTATAAAATAAAAGAAGAAGCCTAGATACAAGCTAATGAGAGATAACCAACCTATCACATTCTTCCTTTACTAAATGAACAAAGGAAGAAGGAAAATTGCTCTCACAAAACAAATCCCAAAAAACATTAAGAGATAAAGTTAAGTTAGCACAGTAATCTGCTAACTTATTACATTTGCGATCGACACAATGAAAGATCACATTCATGTACTCACTAAAAAGGATAAATCTTTACCTTCAAAGTTCCGCAAGTTCTGCTTCGGTAAGTTGTACAAATTTTGAAGAAAATGGAGAACATTCTTATTGTCACCTTCAACAAAAATGCCTTTAACATTATGTAGCCTTCCTTGCAACACCACTTTATGTGATGCAAATGCTAAAAACTCCAATTGAGCAATTTCCCAATGCACTTTTCCCAATACAAATGCTAAAACAAATCTTCCTTTACAATCCTCACAATACCTCCAATACCTGCTTTATAATTACCTTTAAGTGAGCATCAATGTTTATTTTAACCCACATGGGTGGAGGGGGTTGCAATTTATCTAAGAATAGTCCAACGGATTGATTATCAACCTAGTGATCCGATTGGATTAAATTCTATTTAGCTGAGCCAACAAAACTGAGAACATAAACCACAATCAACAAATTGCTGTCTTCAGATTTTCCATGCTTCACCTTGTTTTTGTTATTCCAAACAAACCACAACAATGTAAAATAGATCCTAACCATCAGCAAATTAGAATCCGTCAAACTCATAAGACCAAGAAAGTAATCCTCCCCATCGCTGAATTCTTGAATAAAGAACCCCCAAATTCTAAGTAAACCAATTACCTTCAATAGCTTAGAACATTTAGTAGTAACATGGTTAACATCTTCTATTACACCACAGCCTAATGGACTCAAACAAGTATCTGATAACCTTCTCCTATGCAAAAAGACTTCAGTTGGTATAGAATCCTTACAAAGACGCTAAATAAAAACTTCCACCTGAGCATTCAATTTCAATTTGTATATCCATGAAACCAGGACGTCATCCTTCACATCGTTTAGCCATCTTCCACTAATAAAGCTGAGATAGATTTACAAGTCAACTTAAGATTTAACTCCATAAAATCTTCAAGTGAAGTCTACAAAATTGGCACATCACAATTTAATTTTAGCAACTCTTCACCAAACTACAAGCAGAGTTTTTCAAAGTCCCATCTTCCATCTTAAATAAAGAAGTCAAGAGTTATATTTTTATCATCAAAAGTTCCAACAAATGTTGGCCAATTGAGTAAACTATTATCCAAAATCCAAATATCCCTCAAAACATTGATCTTGGATCCATCCCCAACCCTCCACCTTATAATATTTTTAAGAGCTTTCAATCCACTAGAAATGATTTTCCAAGAGGAAGAACAACCTCTAGAATTACCACTATCCCACCATTTCTCTCCATATTTGGCCAATAAATTTTTGTTCAATAATGTATCCAGTTTATGCAAAAGTTTCCAAGCAAACTTCGTTCTCAATGTATCTCTCTTGGATAATGCTGACTCAACTCCCCAACCTCCATATTACTTCGGTGTACACAATAAATCCCATACCACATAATGTATCCCATGGCTTCTGCCACTTTTATTAAAGATAAAATCTCTACAAAGCTTCTCAAACTCCTTCAATGTCTTCAAAGGAATGAGAGAATGCGATATGAGAAATATAGGAAGAGAAAGATAGATAGTTTTCACCAAAACTAGTTAACTAAAGGGAGATGTACCTATTTCCCCAAGCATTCAGCTTTTTGATAGATTTGTCCAATAACATTTGGAAATCCAACTTCTTTAATCTCCTCAGAGCCATCTTAATTCCCAAGTAATCAAATTCTTCCACCAGTTTGACACCCAGAATCCTTGAAATATGAATTTTTTTACTCCTTAAAACTTAATTGCCACACATCAAGGAAGATTTATGATAATTGATTTTCTAGCCGGTCCAATTTCATTAATCTTCAACAATGTCTCTAACCTTCTTCATGGTTCTCACTTTAGCTTCTGCAAATAGCAAGACATCATCTGCAAACAGAAGTTGTAAAATCTTTTGGGACTTTGAAGAAATTTTAATACCCACATCCGATCCTCTACTAAGGAAAGCAATGGATTATAGTTGTGAGCATAAAATAAATAAGAATGGAGAGAGTGGGCACCCTTGCTGAAACCCACTCCTCCCCTCAATCCAATTAGAACTAGAGCCATCAATCAAAATAGAAAATCTGGGATCCGAGACACACTCCATTACCATGTTGATGAAATTGAATGGGAATCCCAATTCTAACATCATTTTCTTAGGAGTTACCCAACACATACTATTGTATGCTTGCTCCATGTCCACCTTGATGGCTAAAAAACCATTGCTGGCTTTGGAATGCCTTAATTTGTAAAACACCTCTTAAGCCAATAGAAGGTGATCCGTGATCGATCTCCCCTTCAAAAAAGCCACCTTCTCTTCAAATATAATCTTAGGAATGATCCCCAACAATATATATATTTTTTTTAAAAGGTGCACTAAGAAATATTATTAATTAAGAAAAAAAGGAAAGTTCTAAATAGAGTAAAGACTATCACATTCGTCTTTCAACACTTTGTAGAAGATAGGAGGAACGTCATTGGTAACCAAATTATCCCAAATAAAATCACCAAACCATGCAAGGTTAGCACACCAATCAGCTAAATTATTATAATTTCTATTCACATATTGAATAATAACTTGATTGAAATTTCTAAGAAAGAAAAAATCAAGAATTTTTGGCTTGTTGCCTAGAGTTAAACCTTCATTTAAGATCTTTTGGATATGCTTCATAACATTGTAGTTATCTCCTTCAATAATGATTCCTTTAGCATCATACATCCATTCTTGAACTACCTTCTTTAAAGAAAATAAAGCTTCCATCTCTAGTGCCGAGATATCCCAATGTGTACATTTGAACCAAAAAGCAAACAGAAATCTATCTTTGCTATCTCTAATTACACCTCCAATGCCAGCATTATAATCTTTGCCATGAGAAGCAGCCACATTGAGTTTGATCCATTTGGTTGGAGGGGGTTTCCAAGTGATTGGAAATAGCATTTGCTGATTAGAAACCCAGTTTACAAAAATAAGATCATGACTGAATGATAATGAAGCAAAGCTGATAGCATTGGCAGCAATAGCATGTAGACTATCTTCTTTCATCCCATGCACATGCTTATTCCTACTTTTTCATGAGAAGAAAATAGCAGAACAATACAAATTACCCATGATTGAGATGGAATTAGAAAATTTTGAAATCTATTTGAAACTATTATCATGACCTGATAAAATAGGGATTTCATATCCCCATTTATTAATGATCTTCATGACTTCTTTAAGCAAAACGTACTGAACTGTTAAGTGCTCAACATCCTCCACAGCAAAGCATCCTCTTGGACAACCATTATGATTGATAATTCTTATATACATTAAGAACTCATTAGAAGGAATTGCTTTGTAGATCAATCTCCATCAGAAAATTCTCACTCTTGGTCTCAATTTAAAATTATTTAACATCTCCAACTAACATCCCCAACAATCTATTCAACAACACCTAAGCCATAATTTTATAGATTGAATTATATAAAATGATTGGAAGGAAAGCAGCTGGAGATACCGGGTTTGAAGTCTTGGGAATCAACACAACCATTGTATCATTCCATTCCTTGCACATCCTACCTGTAGAAACAAATTATTTAACCGCTCTACACACATCCTCCCTTATGACGCTCCAATATGCTTTAAAAAAAGAGTATGTGATCCCATCACAACCCGGAGCCTTAATATTACCCAACTTCAAAACAACTCCTCTATCTCAGGACCAAAGAGCTCCCTATCTAGCAAAACTTTATCTTCTCCTTCTAAAACCATCGGCAATCTTGGCCAATCTTCCAAACAGCAAACCCTGTTCTTCCACTTGTTCTGAAAGAATTTAAAAAAAAAACCTCCACCACCTTTTTTGGCTCCTCAGTCATAACCCCATCTGCATCCCTTACCAGAGAAATCCAATTAACATTTCTCTTTGCATTGGCAAAAGAATGAAAAACTTTGTATTGGATTCACTATCTTCAATCCACTTAACTTTAGCTCTTTGCTTCCACCATGTGTTCAAACAATTAAGAATGACATTAAACTCTTTGACCTTAGCTCTTTAGCAACCATAATTTCTCTTCATCCAACCAGCCATCTCTAGCTTCTTCCTCTTGAAGTTTAAAAATTTCGGCCTTCAATCTATCTTTTTCCATTGAGAATTCTTTCAATTTGAACTTGCTCCAATAGAACAAGTCCTTCAAAGTCCTTTTGCACTTCTTGTTAAGAGCTTCCATGTCATCCCCCATGTAAGCCTTCTTCCACCCATTAGAAACAATATGAGCTATTGCCTTGAAAGTTAACCAAGCATCTTCAAACTTAAAGCACCTTCTCCCTCTTGAAACCGACTCATATAATTTCAACACAATTGGACAATGGTCTAAAGATACACTGGCTAAGTGCCTCACAATAGGAATTTGAATTTTATTAATGGCCAATGAATTGAGAATACACCTATCCAATCTTTCAAGTATCCACCCCCCTCCAACTTTGTTGTTGCACCAAGTATATCTAGGACCAACTATCCCAACTTCATGATAATAATTATCATTCATAAAGTTTATCATATCCAAGGGACCTTGAGAGAAAACAAACTTTCTCCCTCCCTTTTCTCCCTCCCTTCTTATCATCTTGAGCCAAAATACAATTGAAATCCCCTCCAACTATAGATGGAATTTTCCTCTGAGAATACTCCTGAACACTCTCCCATATCAATTTTCTCTTTTGAGTCACCTTGCTACCATAAAGAGTAGTATTCATCCACACTCCTTTATTGAAGACACTAAGATCCCCTATAACACATTGATCTCATGTCTTCACCATAGAAAGGATTCCATATCTGATCTCCATAAAATCATAATACCACCAGATAGCCCTTCTGTAGAAAGAAGGAAGAAATCCTAACAAGGACCCATCATCCTTTCAAAAGAAACTCTATCAAAAGATGAGATCTTAGTCTCTACCAGTCCCAAAGAAAAAAAAAAACCTATAATATTTTATAAATTCCTTCATATAAAGATAGGCCTATATCTTCTTGGCCCCTCTATAATTCCAAAAGGCTATAGATTCCATTAAAAAATTTTTGGGGAAAGAGCCCCCATCTATTCTCTTATTTCCCCCTTCAAAAATTCTACCATGGGGAATATTTTTAATAGGCCCTAAGAGCCTGAGCTCTTTTGGAAGCTTACATTTAATCAATTCCCCCTTAGAACCAATCTTCTTCTCCTTCTCTACACCACATAACCTCCCATCACTATCTTTTTCCCTCCACCTTTATCAAAAATTCCACCTCTACCAGCCACATCTCCATCACAATTATTTCCACAACCACCAGAAATCTTATTATTCACTTCAACTTCCTCCCTTTCCACCTCCTCCCCATTCAACTTGTTCATATTTGCTGAAATAAAAGATTTATCATTAGAAGAAAACATACCAACAACTTCAACTTCAGTCTCTGCATTATCACAGTTCTTCAGAATGGCATCCTTAATTGCCTTAGGTTGCAACCAGTGAACAAGCATATCTTGTTCCAAGCCTATTTCCCCCTCATCCAGTTGATTAACCTCAATATTAGAAACCAACTCCTCAACAACATCCAAGTTCTGAACAACACTTTTCACTTCAACATTTTCTCCTTGAGCTTCCTTGGCCTTCTTCCACTATTTTTTTACAAACTTCAATTTTTCGTTTAGTAGAGCAGGTCTTCTATTATTCCTCCTTATAATCATGATCCATTGTCCATGGTCCATATGTAGAATTAGTATCCACCTCTTGAAACTTCCCCACCTCCTTTAATTTCCTTGAATTTCCATCATCTACACTCTGCACCATTGCACTAGATTTTCTTAGTTTGCAATCAATTTTAACATGTCCTAACAATCCACAATCACAAAAAAATATGTAAATTTTTTCATACTCAAACCTTTGAAAATACCTCCCAGATGTGCTCTCCACCCAAACTCCTAAGGGAAGACATTGGTAAAGTTTAACTCTCACACAAACTCTAGCAAATTCTCTTTTCCCCCACTGAAACATGTTTTCATCCATCATTAGAGGTTTGCCGACCATTGAAGTGACTCTTGCCACATTAGCTGTTAGAATAGTTGCTATTTGAATGCTTTACATTTTTGCAACTTATGTAGTTTTGATGATTCCAAATATTATTGTTCAAATGTGTAGTTATCTCCTAATAATTTTAGAAGATTTGTATTTACTCTTGTGTGTACTAACATTTCAGGAAAAATGAACTCCAGACTACGAAGACTTCAAATCAAATTCAATATAAGATACTTTATACAATTTGAAGCTTGCACTTTTCTTAAAAATCAAATTGAAAGGGAGTGATTGTAATTTGAGTGAATAAAAACATACACACATAAGGAGATCATATAAAATTTATACTGATCGTACGGGACGATATAAGTTCGTACTGGACGATCAGACAGTTATCTCCTATTGAGCACATGGAACGAATAGGAACTTGTTCGAAAATTTTTTCTAATTCCTATTCGTCCAGGACGAAATTAATTATCGTCCAGGACGATTGGTTCACTGTAAAATTTTCGTCCAGACAAAATTAAATTATCGTCAATGGCGATTGGTCCTCTTGAAAATTTTCGTACAGACGAAATTAAATTATCGTCCATGGCGATTGGTCCTCTGGAAAATTTTCGTCCAGACGAAATAAATAATCGTCCAGCACGATCGGTCCTTTGTAAAATTTTCGACCAGACGAATAAATTTTCGTCCAAACGATTAACCGACTTAGAATAGTTTTCAGCAGTTTCTAGAACCGACCTTGTAAAAACTGTTCGAACCGGACGAACCTAGTTCGTACGGGACGATCAGCTGTACAAAGATATTTTATACACATATACAAATGGGGTCGTTTCAAATCGTTTAAGTAAAATCATCCATGACGATCCACGATCGTACGGGACGATCCACTGCGTACGAAATTGAATACTTGCAGCGTTTGGGCGGTTTTTCTTATCTTTTGTATAAATAGTCCAAATTAGACTGCCACCCAATCTTTTTGTCATTTGATCTTCGTGCCTCTTGAGAGAATAGCCAAGGAGAGAGTGGAAGAGTGCATTCAAAGGAGGATTCCTACCATTGGAGCGAGAAGGCTTCACTTGGATTTCAAAGGTAAGAGTCTCTACTTGTGAATTGGGATTACTTCACTCTTTTCCTTCTTCCTTCTAGATTCTTGTGAGAAGATCTGTCAAGGAGATCCGGTCCTCTGCCGACATTTGGAGAGTGTGAACAGAAGAAGGGTTCTCTGCCCACACTAGGAGAGTGTGAAAGGACGAAGGGTTCTCTGCCCACACTAGGAGAGTGTGAAAGGATGAAGGGTTCACTACCTACACTTGGAGAGTGTGAATAGCCGAAGGGTTCTCTTCCCACACTAGGAGAGGTTGAAAGGAAGAAGGGTTCTCTGCCAACACTGGGGATTGTGTAAAAGGACGGACGGTTCTCTGCCGCACCGGGTTGTGGTGAAAAGAGGGATTTGTAAAGGCTTCTCCGCCTTACTGTGGGTGCAAGTGGAGAGTCACTATTGGTATTAGTGCAATACTCAGAGGGTGCCTCTGGGGAGTGGATGTAGGTCTAGTTTAGACCGAACCACTATAAATCTGGTGTTATTTACTTTATTATTTTTACTTTTCCGCATTTTATTTTTGATTTTAAAAACTCTGTGGTTGAAAAACATTTTCTAAAAAAACTTAAAAGTAAATTTTCATTTTGGTCCAACATAAATTTTAAAGAGGGTTTAAAATTTTTAAACAACCAATTCACCCCCCCCCCCCCACTCTTGGTAGCCTTGGGACATTAACTTAGGTTTAACAACCTATTTACTAGACTCAACAAGTGGTATCAGAGCTTCGTTTCAAAATCATAAGTTTGAACTACTTTTTGATTAACGTAGATGGCTACTTTCAGAAACTGAAACACACCTGAGGGTTACTCTATCACTAGACCTCCACTGTTTGACAATATTCCTTTTGATTTTTGGAAAACACGCATGTCTACTTTCTTACAGTCACTTGATTATCGCATGTGGATACAAGTCCAGGAAGGTTGCACAAAACCAACTAGATTAGTTGATGAAGTTAGGGTAGAAACACCTTTTGTTGAATGGACTATAGAAGAACGTGACTTAGCACAATTAAATGCCAAATGTTTAAATAGTTTCTTTTATGCTTTAAAATATGAAGACTACATGCGAGTTTCCACTTGCAAATGCGGAAAGGACATATGGGATAGACTTTGTATAACTTATGAAGGGACAAATGAGGTTAAACAATCAAGGCTCAATATCTTGTTACATGACTATGAATTATTTCGCATGAAACCTAATGAATCTATTTCCGACATGTACACAAGATTCACACAAATTGTCACTTCTTTGCATGCACTTGGTAGGGAATTAACTAATGCTAAAATGGTTAATAAGGTTCTTCGTTGTTTACATACTGCTTATGATGCAAAAATTACTGCAATTACAGAGTCTAAATATTTAAACATTTATTTTATTGACAATCTTCTTGGTTCACTCATTGCTTATGAGCAAGGAGTAAGTCAAAGAAAGATTGATGCAGGTGAACCACGAAAGGAGAAGAATATAGCACTAAAAGTGGATGAGTCAGAGAGTGAACACTCACAACCTGAGGATGAAGATGATATTACACTGATGAGTAGACAATTCAGAAGCTTTTTAAAGAGGAAGCAGAAGAGACGCCAGCAATGGAATAGAGGTAAGTTTAACAGAAATGGCAAGGTTTCTAATGAAGTGATTTGTTATGAATGCAGGAAACCAGGTCATATCAAGACTGATTGCCCAAAATTCAAAGCCACTCCTGGTAAGGAGAAGGTGGAGGAGAAACCTATGGTAAAGAAGGGCAAGAAGAAGTTTCAAAGAGCTTTCTGGGCGGACTCAGCTTCAGACTCATCTGAGACTGAAAAAGAAGAATTAGTCACCAACCTTTTCTTGATGGCAGATAATATTGAACAATCAGATCAAGAAGAGGATTGCTCTCATACAAGACCTCGTGGGAGCATTTGGTACCTGGATAGCGGATGTTCAAAGCATATGACTGGAGATACTGTACAATTCATATTGCTGGAAGCCAGGAATGGAGGCAAGGTTACACTTGGAGATAATATCACAAAGAAACTGGTTGGACTAGGTATGATTAGAAATTTCAAAAACTTTTTCATAGATAATGTGTTATTGGTTGAAGGCTTAAAACATAATCTATTAAGTATAAGTCAGCTATGTGATAAGGGATATAATGTGAAATTTTTACCTACTAGCTGTATATTAAGCCTAAATGGAAAAGAAGTCTTAAATGGAAAAAGGGTTAACAATGTTTACATGCTAGATTTGAATTCTATTCTATCTCCTACTGCTTTTTGTCTAAAAACTATTTCTGATGAATTTTGGCTTTGACATAGGAGACTTTGTCATTCTAGTATGAAAAATCTTAGGAGAATTACCCAAAAGAACTTAGTGAGAGGTATACCAAAACTAGACTTTACTAAGGACCACCTTTGTGATGCATGTCAATTAGGAAAACAAGTGAAGTACTCTTTTAAGTCCAATAAGGATCTTAGAACTAGTAAACCTTTAGAAATTCTTCACATGGATCTTTTTGGACCTGTAGGAACTGTAAGTCTAGGAGGGAAGGTATACAGATTTGTTATAGTGGATGATTTCTCAAGATTCACTTGGGTTAGATTTCTTTTTGATAAGAGTGAATCATTTGAGGAATTCAGAAATTTTTTAACTTGTATTCAAAGAAAACTACGATGCGAAATAATTTCTATTTAAAGTGATCATGGAGGAGAATTTAAAAATGAAAAATTTAAAAAATTTTGTAAGGAAAAAGGGATTGATCACAATTTTTCTGCACCTAGAACCCCTCAACAAAATGGGGTAGTTGAAAGGAAAAACAGAATATTAATAGAAGCCGCCCAAGCAATGTTGGCAGAATACTCACTTCCTAGATATTTTTGGGCTGAGGCGGTTAGCACTGCATGTTATGTTCTGAATAGGGTGAATGTGAGATCAAAATTAAATAAAACACCCTATGAGTTGTTAAAAGGTAGAACACCTAACTTGTCACATTTGCATGTTTTTGGTTGCAAGGTGTTCATACATAACAATGGAAAATCTGCCTTAAGAAAATTTGATCCAAAATCAGATGAAGGAATTTTTGTTGGATATTCAAGTGTTGGAAAATCTTATAGGGTATTCAACAAAAGAACTTTGGTCATTGAAGAAACCACACATGTTGTATTTGATGAATCTGGAAATTTAGAAGAGCCAAATATTGCTGAAGAAGAGATTGAGGAAAACTCCCAAAAGATTGATAGATTAAATTTGGAAGAAAATGTGGAAGAAAATTTGGAAAGAGAAAATCCTTTGCGTAGAGATTTGAGATTTTCTAAAAACCACCCAAGAGAATTGATTATAGGAGAACCTAGTGAGGGTGTTAGAACTAGGCGTGGATTAAACAAGGAAGTCAATCATTCAGCATTTATTTCAACAATAGAACCCACTAATATTGATCAAGCACTTTCTGAAGAATTTTGGATATTGGCCATGCAAGAAGAATTAAATCAATTTGTAAGAAATAAAATTTGGGAATTAACTACAAGGCGAAAAGATCAAAGTGTTGTAGGAACCAAGTGGGTGTTCAAAAATAAAATGAATGACTTAGGAGTAGTCATTAGAAATAAGGCTAGATTAGTTGCTAAGGGGTATAATCAAATTGAAGGAATTGATTTTGAGGAAACTTTTGCCCCTGTAGGTAGACTTGAAGAAATTAGGGTTTTACTTGCCTTTGCCTGTTTTAAAGGTTTTAAACTATTTCAAATGGATGTCAAAAGTGCCTTTTTAAATGGGGTCATTGAAGAAGATGTTTTTGTAGAACAACCTCCAGGATTTGAAAATTCAAAATACCCAAATCATGTTTTTAAGTTAAAGAATGCATTATATGGATTGAAACAGGCACCTAGAGCTTGGTATGAGAGATTGAGCACTTTCATACTTGAAAGATCTTTTGAAAAAGGAAGTGTGGATACATCTCTCTTCTTAAAGAAATTTGGAAAGGAAATACTCATTGTTCAAATTTATGTGGATGATATCATCTTTGGATCTTCAAATAAAAATCTTTGTGCTGATTTTTCTAATACAATGAGTAGTGAATTTGAAATGAGTCTAATGGGAGATTTAAATTACTTTCTAGGTTTTAGCATTAAGCAACTTGAGGAAGGGACATTTCTTAGTCAAACTAAATATATTAAGGACATCCTCAAGAAATATGAAATGGACAATGGTAAACCTGTTAGTACACCAAAGAGTTCCTCAGTTCAGTTGGATAAGGACCTTAAGGGAAAATCTATTGATCAAAAGAAATATAGAGGGATTATTGGATCTTTGCTTTACTTGACTGCTAGCCGACCAGATATAATGTTCAGTGTTTGCTTATGTGCTAGATTTCAATCAGATCTAAAAGAATCACATTTGACAGCAGTGAAAAAGATTTTAAGATACATGTTAGGAACTCAAAACTTAGGAATTTGGTATCCTAAGTTTAGTTCTTCATTTGAAATTGTTGGTTATTCAGATTCTGACTTTGCAGGCTGTAGAGTGGATAGGAAAAGCACTTCTAGAACATGTCAATTCATTGGGAATTCATTAGTTTCTTGTTCCAGTAGAAAACAAAATTCAGTACCCCTATCTACTGCAGAAGCAGAAGACATTGCATTAGGAAGTTGTGTGACACAAGTACTTTGGTTAAAATAATAGTTGATTGATTTAGGATTAACTATAGGCACTATTCCAATTTATTGTGACAATACTAGTGCTATTTGCATTTCCAAAAATCCTATTCAACATTCTAGAACCAAACACATTGATATAAGGCATCATTTCATAAGGGATCATGTATCCAAGGGAGAAATTGAACTCACACATGTTTCAACTGAAAATCAACTTGCAGACATTTTTACAAAACTTTTAGCCTTTGATACCTTCAGTACATTAAGAACAAGGCTTGGTGTTATTGATTTGAATGCTTAAATAAAAATATTTTTGCAACATTGATATTTATGTTTTCTTAGTTATTTGTCTTTAATTTTTCTTTTGATTTTTGTGATTATTTTTTGGTGTTTTGAATGAGTTTATTTTAGAGTCTATGATTTGTCTTTGTTTTCAGTGTTTTAAATGTTTTGTTTGATTTTTTTCAATTAAAATTCAAAAAATTCAAAAATTGGTAGAAATCGTCCGGGACGAATTATTTTCGTACTGGACGATGTGTGGAAAATTCGATTTACACGAATTTTAACCATTTTTTAGAGCAGTTTTTAATAAAGTTCGTGTGTACGATCTTATAATCGTCCAGGACGAAATATTTTCTCTCTCAAACATCGGGATGATTGAATGCAGCGGTTGAGTGGATAAAGCAGTTTTAATTGTAAAGTTCGTCCGTACTAACTTTTGGTTCGTCCAAACGAACAAACGTCGGTTCATTGTAGGTGACGGTTTTCATCAGACCATAAAACGAATTAACTTTTTAATCGTCTGTACAAAAAAATTTTCATCTGTACGATTGGTCAAGTAAAAAAGCATGTACGAAGTGAAGCATCGTAAATTGTGTTGATTACGAAAAGCCGTTACATTTTGGATTAATTGGATCGTCTGTACGAAAGGTTTTCGTCTAGACAAATGATAATTTTTGTCCAGGATGAAATGTTTTTGTCTAGGACGAATGTATCATTTTTCTTTAAATATGAAGGCTTTCTAACTTAACAATCACACTTCCAAACTTCACTTTCAATCCCTTTCTACTTCAAATCGACAATGGCCTCCTCAAGCAAGAGACAAAAGGTGTTGGCAAAGAAACCCAACAGGAATGCCTCTGAAAACTTCCTGTCAAAAGTAAATGAGGAATCCTTTCCTCATTTTGCCTCTGCCAAAATAACTCCCTCTCGCATTTTAATTCAAAGCGAGATACACTTTAAGGTAATGCACCTTTTTGCCTCCACTCGGTTTCAATTCATTCTTTCTCTCGTCTATTTTTACAACAAACAAACCTTTCACTATTTCTTAGCCAACATGAGTTTTAATTCCGACCACTCCTCCATAAGTTCTTATGTTTTCAAGCAAAAAGTTGAAATCACCAAGCACGACATTAGTGCCTTTTTGAACTTAAGAACTGAAGGATATAGAGCCCACACTCTAATGACAGAAACCACTTTCAAATGGTATGATGTCAATAAGGTAATTAGACAAAATGGTCTTGAGTATCATGTTGCTAGAGTCTCCGGTATGACCAAAAATGCCCGAATCATCCAGCATATCCTTCGATCTTCAATCATTCCTAAAGCTGGTGATAGGATTAATATTACCCCTCTCCTTTCTGTTCTAACCTTTTTGATTATAGAATGTCATCCTATTGACGAAGCCCAACTTATCATAGATCATATCTATGAGCTTTCAGAAATAGGACATGCAGAACAGAAGAGAAAAAGGAACATCTCATTAGGACACTTAGTTACTTACATTTTGGAAAAGAAATACAGCTTAGTGCATCCTGATGATGATTATGAAGAGCCAATATACTATAATGATGCTTCCTTCAGATTGCTTTTTAAGGAGGAAAAAGAAAAAGCACATGCCAGTGCTTCAGAAGAAGAAGAAGAAGGAGAGCAAACTTCTGCACCTCAGTCAGATTATCAAAATTTGATTGAAAAATTTGATAGACTTGAGACTCATATTGATCAAAGATTTGATCAACTTGATGCTCAACTTATGCAGTAACAACAAGACATTGGTAGCATCAGAAATGAAGTACATGAAATCAATACCAATGTAATGTTGATGGCCTCCTACTTCAACCTTTTCGGTGGCATTCCTCCTCCTCCTCCTCCAGAAGAATAGAGAATGAGAGATGAACTTCTTTGTGTTTGTTGTACTCGTGTTTGTTCTAAATGTTTTGTTGTGTCAGTTTTTGTTTTCAATGTTTGTTTTTATGTTTGTCTTTATTTAAAAAGTTCAATGTATTTTCTTAGTTGTTTTTGATATTATGAAATGAATATGTAATCCTTTCATTAATATCAATGCATGTTGGACTTGAATCATATTTGATTTGTTTTTGGAATGTGATTAATTTTTTTGAATTTCATTAGTATTATTTAATCATAATAGTGCTTAAATTAGATTGTAATTTGAGATTATTTACATTAAAAAATCTAGTCTTTCTAAATTTTAAAGTTGTTTATAACTTGTTGTAATTAGAACTTTTAAATTCATGTCTATTCATTTAGACTACATAAAAGTTAATATTATTATTGCAATTTAGATGTTTTCTTATTTTATATTTCTTTGCTCAAGTAATATTTATGCACTTAGAAATATTTGAAATTTTAGATTATTGATTTTGGAAAGAATTGGTCTCAATTACTCTTGAAAATTGTACAAAAAGTACAAAAATCAAAAGTAATGCGCAAAGGTTCGCAAATATGAAAAAGATGCACAAAATTAGCCCAATATCAAAAGAAGCACAAAAATGTGCCCAAAAATTTTGAAAAAGATGCGCAAAGCGTCACATGTGGTAATTCTCTTCTTTCCAAATTCTTTCAATCTCTTAATTCAAATTGATCTTATGTTCATTTATATTGTATTGAACTTTGAAATATAGAATTTTTATACATCTCTCTTGTAATGATTTTTTATATTCAAATGTCTAAATTGAATCATGTTTTTGATAAATTCTTCTTACTTACAATGTTATATCACTTGTTAAATTCTATGAATTTCTATGATTTACCTAATGTCATTAGTTTTAGATTGCATACCTTATACTAATCACCATTTAGATTAAATTTTCAAATGAATTTCATATAATTACTTACATTTCTCATCTATTTCTTCTTCACTTTTTGTTGTTGTCAAAAAGGAGGAGAAATTATTGTGTTTGTATGATTTGTTTTGTTTTTGTGTTTGTATGATTTGTTTTGTTTTGATTATTCTGTTTACATTTTGTTTTTGTGTGTTTGACTTTGTGATTGTTTGTAACTTTGTGATTGTTTGTGTTAAAAATTTTTGATAAACAAAAATATTGTTCTTTGCTTCAAAATGCCTCCTTATTTTCATGTATTCATCAATTCAGGGGGAGTTTAGGAGATAGGAGATTTGTTTAAATTGAAATCATACAAATAATAATTGTTTTGCCATCATCAAAAAGGGGGAGATTGTTAGAAAAGTTGCTATTTGAATGCTTTACATTTTTGCAACTTATGTAGTTTTGATGATTCCAAATATTATTGTTCAAATGTGTAGTTATCTCCTAACAATTTTAGAAGATTTTTATTTGCTCTTGTGTTTACTAACATTTCAGGAAAAATGAACTCCAGACTACGAAGACTTCAAATCAAATTCAGCATAAGATACTTTATACAATTTGAAGCTTGCACTTTTCATAAAAATCAAATTGAAAGGGAGTGATTGTAATTTGAGTGAATAAAAATAAACACACACATAAGGAGATTATATAAAATTTATACTGATCGTACGGGACAATATAAGTTCGTACTGGACGATCAGACAGTTATCTCCTATTGAGCACATGGAACGAATAGGAACTTGTTCGAAAAATTTTTCTAACTCCTATTCGTCCAGGACGAAATTAATTATCGTCCAGGACGATTGGTTCACTGTAAACTTTTCGTCCAGACGAAATTAAATTATCGTCAATGGCGATGGGTCCTCTGGAAAATTTTCGTACAGACGAAATTAATAATCGTCCAGGACGATCTGGTCTCTGGAAAATTTTCGTCCAGACGAAATTAAATTATCGTCCATGGCGATTGGTCCTCTGGAAAATTTTCGTCCAGTCGAAATAAATAATCGTCCAGGACGATCGGTCCTCTGTAAAATTTTCGTCCAGACGAATAAATTTTTCTCCAAACGATTAACCGACTTAGAATGATTTTCAGCAGTTTCTAGAACTAACCTTGTAATAACCGTTCGTACCGGACGAACCTAGTTCGTACCGGACGAACCTAGTTCGTACGGGACGATCAGCTGTACGAAGATATTTCATACACATATACAAATGGGGTCGTTTCAAATCGTTTAAGTAAAATCGTCTAGGACGATCCACGATCGTACGGGACGATCCACTGCGTACAGAATTGAATACTTGCAGTGTTTGGGCGGTTTTTCTTGTCTTTTGTATAAAAGTCCAAATTAGATTGCCACCCAATCTTTTTGTCATTTGATCTTCATGCCTCTTGAGAGAATAGCCAAGGAGAGAGTGGAAGAGTGCATTCAAAGGAGGATTCCTACCATTGGAGCGAGAAGGCTTTACTTGGATTTCAAAGGTAAGAGTCTCTACTTGTGAATTGGGATTACTTCACTCTTTTCCTTATTCCTTCTAGATTCTTGTGAGAAGATCTGTTAAGGAGATCCGGTCCTCTGCCGACACTTAGAGAGTGTGAACAGACGAAGGGTTCTCTGCCCACACTAGGAGAGTGAAAGGACGAAGGGTTCTCTACCCACACTAGGAGAGTGTGAAAGGACGAAGGGTTCGCTGCCTACACTTGGAGAGTGTGAATAGTTGAAGGGTTCTCTGCCCACACTAGGAGAGTGTGAAAGGAAGAAGGGTTCTCTGCCAACACTGGGGATTGTGTAAAAGGACGGACGGTTCTCTGCCGCACCGGGTTGTGGTGAAAATAGGAATTTGTAAAGGCTTCTCCGCCTTGCTGTGGGTGCAAAAGGAGAGTCACTATTGGTAATAGTGCAATACTCAGAGGGTGCCTCTGGGGAGTGGATGTAGGTCTGGTTTAGACCGAACCACTATAAATCTGGTGTTATTTACTTTATTGTTTTTACTTTTCTGCGTTTTTTTTTTATTTTAAAAACTCTGTAGTTGAAAAAAGTTTTCTACAAAAACTTAAAAGTAAATTTTCATTTCGGTTCAACATAAATTTTAAAGAGGGTTTAAAATTTTTAAACAACCAATTCACCCCCCCTCTTGGTAGCCTTGGGACATTAACTTAGGTTTAACAACCTATTTACTAGACTCAACATTAACCTCATCCAAACATTGTAAGGGTAAGTGAGGCATCCTAATCCAAATAGGCGAGGTTAGACACTTCAAAGATAGGGTTGAAAACTCCACCGTCCACGTCTCCATTCCCACAATAGATCCACTGACAAACCAAGGCCCCCTTGACAGAACACCTTCCATCATCTCCGTAGAATCGAAGGAACAAAAAAACTATCCCTTGCTAAGAGTTGTAAAATGGAAATTCCCAAACTATTTTCCATTGATGTCTCACTTCCCATGCCACAATGCGATGGTATTTCCTTCCCAAACACCTTGATCACTAAGGAGTTTTTCAATCTGTTGGAATTCAAAATCTCAATGTCTTCCCTCATTTTAACTGATTTACCATCTTCTGAGAACACCATATCCTCATCTTTAAAATCCAACTTGATGTAAGGCTTCTTCTTCCATTGATTTCCATCAATCACATTCATAATTCTAATCAGCATTACCACATCAACCTTCTTCACAACACCACTCTCCTATGCTTTCGAACAACGATTGAAATGAAGATTAATGTTACCAGGGTGTTGGTGGAATTTTGAAAACATGTTTTAAAAAATATTAGTTTTCTTTGGGAATTTTAAAATTGAGATTTAATTCTAATTCTAGAAGTCGAATCAACTTGTTCGAAAAAGTATATCACCCCGGAGGACGAAAATAAAATTTCATAACGGTGTTCAGACTTAGAATCATGAAATTTATCTTGAATATCATGACTAGATTTTAAAGAGAACTCCATAGGCCCCGAGGGGACAAGGTAGAGTTCAACTAAATAATCCAGTTATGGTATTCAAGGAGTATGATTGTCGAATTCATATCCAAAGCCTTATCAAAGAAGGATGTATCTCCCCAAAGGGAGATAACACCTTTCAATGATAATTCTTCTAATATGATAATGACAATCACTCTTTAACATTTCCCAAAGAAATCTAAGAAGATTTTAAAAAGATTAATTTTGAAATCAGGTGTGTGTGGTTCCAAATCTCCTACGAGCGCAAGCTCCCGTAGTTAATTACATCGTAGGGAGGCTGAGTCCCCTACGAAAACTCTCGATTAAAATAAGAATGAAATTTTTTTAGATTTTCTAGGAGTGATATAAAAAAAAATCGAATAGAATCTTTTGGAAAATCAAAAGGGAATGGATAAAGATTGAACATTTATTAACAGAATCGAAGGAAGAGAAGTAGGGGACACCTTGAGATTCCAGAACCATCTGGAAGTGTCCCAGCTTAATCTAAGTGTTGGGCTTTAAATTTTAGGATTGAAAGGAGATTTTAATTGAAATTGAACATCTTATTAGAAATTTGGGACTATATTCCCAAAAATTGGGGCCTTATAATCAAAGATCTGCCCCGGATCCTAAATCTATATTGGACACTGGACCACAGTTGTCCGAACCTAACTAATGCAATGCAGAACCTGGACTTACCTCGACCTGGATTTGGGAGCCAGCTAACTACCTAATCGATTTAAAAGAGATGAGTCTGGTCTTTTATGAAAGAGTGGTAGGGACGTTGTACATAAGGTTTTGGAGAATTGGGGCCGACGTCTAGAAATTTCCCTAATTGGCCCCTTCGACTTATGTTGGGTGCTAAAATGCTAAAACTGATGCAATTAAAATTTTGACTCTTTTAATTTGTATCTAATGCAATGCATGCTGGTCGACAACTTCCAAATCAAATATGCTTGAAATTTTAAAAACAGGCTTATAAAAGAATTTTTTAGAAGACTGGACTTCCCCAGGTCTGGCACCTCGTCATCATAGGTCAGACTATCCGGGCTCTACCCGCAGGCAGGGAAGGGTCTAAAATAAGGAAAGAGTAATGCAGTAATATGCATGTGACCCCGGGGTCGATCCCCGGCTAATTCCCTAGATTCATTATCTTTCTATGTTATTTAGACTCACTAAAATTTTAGACTTTTAAAGTTATGAGTAGAAAACTTTCACACCCTCACGAGTCTCACGTATCTAGGCAAAAATAAAAGCGGCATACAATCGCCGAAAAACTAAGAAAAGCAGGCAATCCTAAAGGCAATCAATTCATCACATCAAATATTAACTAATTAATAAATGTCCATAGGCAAAGTTGCCTTGCTTATTACAAATCAGAATTTTGCAGAAAGTAAAGTGGCCGGGAACCACTGACAACAACCCAGATTCAAAACCTAGTAATGACGCAAGTAATTTTGAGTGGGATACTCTCGATCTTCAAGTCTTCAATCTCGTTCTTCTTTGGACTCCTTTTCTTCAAACTCCTTGGATTCTTCATGGTAAACTACCCAAATGGATAAGAGGGCATTTCCCTTTTAAGGGGAAGGCCACTCTTTCCTCTTTGAGTATGGAAAAGGTATGATCCAAATTTGGATTTCCAAATAAAAAAGGAATACTTCCCAAAAGGGCATCCTTTCCTCTTTGGAATCCAAGCTTTGGACCTATGTATCCCAACTCAAAATTAACTTTCACAACACTTGACAATCACACAAATTACATTTATTTGAAAATAAAATCTAGACTCTCCTGCCAGGTTATCCTAAGAAGTTAATAAATCAAAGAATATATATTCCCAAGCAGTTATATATGTGCAGAAAAGAAAGTAAAACACACTGGCCACGCTCTTCTTATTTGGGGGCTTTAGTAGCTGAAGCACCTGTGCAAGCATTTATAACAATTAATATATTTTTATTGATTTAGCCCCCTTTTTACTGTTCTGCATGAGCGTGGCCACCTGCAGAAAACTATGTGAACATCCAGATCATGCCTAAACTAAGGGTAAACTAGTCGCCAAACACATCAATCCATCCACAGAGTACAGAAAAGTAAGCAGACACAGCAAAGCAATTTCATCCACAACATGCAGTGAAAACTATGAAAAATCTGGCACACAGCAGTAAAATAAACACTGGCCTAACCTAGATCTAGAGTTGGTTGTCCTAGCACATCATCTAAGGTGTGTGTAAAAGGCCGTGTGGCTGGAGTAAATCCTAAGTTGGGTGATCAGTCAAAGTTATCTAGAGTTCTGGGTTTATTAAGGCTTAAAAGGGGGATTTAAGTTAAGCTTTAAATATTAATAAATTAGGAATTTTAATTAAATGTATTTTAAAACTTGATTGATTACTACCTTTGAATCACATCGAGGCCGTGAAGTTTATTTTACCTTCCTTGGGGCTAAGCTAATAGCCTCATAGGCCTGGGTTACCTAGTAGCAATCGGGGTTAATAAAGTTATTTTAAATTGGTTGAAATTAAAGGAGTGAGTTGATATTAAGGGGAGTTGATTACTGATTTTAATGGTTTGGTTGAGAATTTTAATAACCTATTAAGAAAATTTTAGGATTTAGAGAAGTTAACAGATTTTAAAGGGTTATCCGGATGCGTTAACTAAAGGGTCAAAATTTGACTTTCAAAACTAGAGTGAATCTTAAGGGTTTCAGATTTTTAATAAATACTAGGCCTAATTATGAGTTGTTAGACAGGTGGGACACATAATTTGGAGTTTTCTATGAAAAGTTATGATTTTTAGAAGTTCTGGCCCGTTTTGACCTAAAGTCACCTAAGATGTTGAGTCCTTGATTTCGACCAAATTATGAAGGTTTAATATTTTTAGAGAATGATAGATTCTAATTGAAATCATTAGCCATTGAGTTTGATTAGTAAAAATTTTCTATAATTAACAGTGAATTTTAGAAATTATACATATTCATAAGGGTTACCAAGTTATTACAACTATGGGGGCTGCTTAAGGATTTGAATCCAAATGAGTCCTAAACTCCTTGGGATCAACTCTTAAGGTCATAAATGACCTAAGGATAGATCAACAAGTGTTTAAAACCCCTTTTGGATATTTAAGATTTTTAAGATTAATAAAGCTAGTTAACCTTTCATTTTATCTCAGGATTAAACTAAGACAAATCTAAAAATCAATTTAAAAGGGTTTCAATTCCTATTAATTAGGGGATTAATTAGGAACAATCATAAACATTTTAATGGACTTTATAAATTAAGAATAGTTCATTATTAATTGATTAGGGTTACAGGCCATTTCTAAGAAGGTTTTTTGAGGCTCCTACTTGGGGAACCAAATGAACTCCAAATTTGATGAAATTTGGACCATAGGATCACCAGATCCTAAGGACTAAGCCCACCAAATTTGAGCTCAAATGGAAAAGTCTAAGGTGGTTAACTGAACCACCCAAGGTGAGCTCTAAGTCACCTTCAAATCACTATAGGGGTCTATCCTAAGCTTGGATTGGGGCAAAATTAGTGGCTCTACACTCCTTATCCAACTCATCATCAGCACACCAAAAATCACACCCTAAATCCCATTGGATAGGTCTATATCCCATTTTGAATTTAAGGGTCAAACCATGACCCTTAAACTTAAAAAATTGGGGAAAATGCCCTTGAACAACTTAAAATGGGAAGATAAAATTTGGACATGTCAAAGACATGTCCAATTTCAATCTCCCAATATTCTAGACCTGGTGGACTTGTATGTAAAAAGTAATTAAAGAAATTCATAAAATTCTCAAATTGAAATTAAGCCTAACACTTACCTAACCAGGGTCTGGAACAATAGATCTTTTGTAGATCTCCATGAGACCTTTCCAGCGAGCCTAAGAACACATAATTTGGACAAGAGTGGAGGGAGTTATGAATTTTTTAAGTTCCCTTGAATTTTTGGATTTATTAATTCGGCAATTACATAGTCAGCGGCTCTTTACACGCGCCGCGCGCTGATTGGCCAAGCAATCCTTGGCGCTAACCGTTAACGGTCAGATTAACCATAGCCGTCGGATGGCGGATCGAATGGCTGGGATCAAATGCGCTCCGATACCGCGGGATCTAATCCGAGCCGTTGATCAAAATCAACGGCTGAGATTCCGTTTTCAACCTCCTGCGCGTATCCGAGACCGCAGAGCTTCTCCGGCTTGATCCGAGCGATCCCGCTAGCGAACTCCGATGAAATTTCACAGGGAGGATTAGGACTATAGAAACCTTCAATCCAACGGTGGAGATCCGTTGGGGTGAAGGTTTCCTTCATACTTGACCGGACTACCTAGCTAGGGAGCTCGGGATGAAGGGATTATCGCAGAGAAGGCCTCAACGAATGAGCTTCTCTATCAGGAAGCTTCAGGGGACGATAATGAACTGATCTCCTTCAGGCGTCGGGATCGGAGGACGACTGGAGGTGCGACTTCGAGCGGGACGCCGAAAGCTTTCAGGGGTGCTTGCTCGAACAGACGAAGGGATCGATCTGGGAGCTCGAAGGGAGCGTTTGGGAGTTTGAAAAAGCTCTGGGAATCGATTTCGAACGAATGTGGATGCTTCTTGCGGTCTGGCAAGCTCGAGGCTATTCGGCCACCTATCGGGAGCTTGGACGGCCGGGATTAAGCTGGAGAGGGCTCGGATCGCTGCCAGGTGGATGATGGCGATGTCCTAGGGAGATAGTGGGGATCAAACCGGTGGGAAGCAGCTTTGAATCAGGAGTTGTCTGGGGGCGACCACCGAAACTTATTTTCCATTGGCTCCGACCGCCGCCGGCCATGGTCTGGGTTGGGTTGATTGGGGGAGGCCGATGGGGACATGCTGGAGCCAAGGGTGGAGTCAATTTTGCCTGGGATTGTCTGGATTGAACTGGTGGCTGGGTTGGACCCAAACCTGCTCGGTTCGGGTCGAATTGAGCTCGATCCGTGTCAGGTCAGACCCTGAGTTTGGGATGGGAGATAGGTCTGGGTCTGTGCACCCAATGCAAGTGGCAATTGGATCCAATTTGGTCTGGGTTAAAAGATGTCTCGGGTTGATCCTAATCTGCTCGGTTCGGGTTGATTTGGGCTCAACCCAGGTTAGGCCAGACCCTGGGCTTGAGGTAGGAAGTGGGTCTGGGTCTGGTGGACCCACTGCAAGTGGCAATTGGATCCAATTTGATCTGGGTTGGAAGATGGCTCGGGTCCAAGTGTTTTTGGCTACTTTGGGTTAGCCTAAACCCTGACCCAGGTTAGCCCAAGGCATGGGCTAGCTGGAGGGTGTGTGTTGGACCTAGGGCCACCTATGGTAGGTATTGATCAAGTTCAATTGGGCTTAGGTTGAGAATTGGCTCAATCCAAAGTGCTCTTGGGCACTTTGGGTTAGGCTAACTCTTGACCCAAGTGAGCCCAAGGGTTGGGCTGGTCAAGGAAGGTGCATTGGGTCAATGAGAACCCAATGACACCTTGATTTGGATTCAATTTGATTAAGGTCAAGAGATGGCTCAAGGGAGGCCTCTCTTTGGTCACTTGGGTCAAGCCATATGGCTAACCCAAGTGAGCCCAAGGCTTGGGTCTCCAAGAGAGGTCTCTTGGGTACCCAAGGGGTCATCCCTTGCATTCAAAGGACTTGGAATGGACTTGATTCAAAGATTTGACAAGGAAGGGGTGGATGGGTTAATGGGTCAAACTTGGTTGACTTGGTCAACCAGGTTGACCCAAGGTCTGGGTTTGGGCTCAACAAGTTGGGTTTAATGTTTGAAACTTGTTGAAGGTGGTTTCAAAGAATTTGGAATTGATTTGAGTTGAAATGGGCATTTGAAATCCCATAAGGGTATTTTGGTCAATTTTGACCCATTGGTCAACTAGGGTCAAAAATGGATCTGAAAAATGAAGTTTTCTGCTCAATGGGTTACAATCAAGGGTTTGGAAGTGATTGGAGGCTTTGATAAGGGCTCCAAGATCAAAATCTTCAAGGTGTTAAATCCAATGGCATAGGATGTAAATATTTGAAGGTTTACAGCCTTTGGATTTTAATTCAGCTTCTGAGGTTAGAGACCTCAGAATGGGCTCAAAATTGGAGGGTAACTTCTAGAGACATGTCTTATCACTTTGTAAGTGATAGTCCCTGAATCAGAGGCCATTTGACTGAGTTTTGAAATGTTTGAAAAATCTTTGAAAAAGGTCTCTAGGACAGGGCCTTAAGACTTTGGATTTGAGTCTGGATTTCTGGATTTGGAATGGATTTTAAGTTTGAATGATTAATGTTGGAGTATCCAAATCATTTACAATCATGTGGTGATTATTAATGAATGGATAGGATCAAAGCTAGATTAAAGGTGGATCAAAGTATAAGTTGAAGTTTGGATTGTCAAGTTGATTGGATCAAAGTTTGGGTATGTTTGAAGCTCGAATGAAGTTTGAGATTTGAGCTGAATGAAGCTTGAGATTTGAATTAATCAAGGGTTGGGATTGACTTGAAGTTGGAGCTGATCAAAGGTAGGGATTGATTTGAGTCTGGAGTTGATCAAAGGTAGGGATTGATTTGAGTCTGGAGTTGATCAAAGGTAGGGATTGATTTGAGTCTGGAATGGTCCTAGGATCTAGAGGGGTTCTAAGATCTAGGATCTGGAGAATCCTAAGCTCTAGAGTAGGCCCTAAGGTCTAGAGTGGATCCTAAGGTCTGACTCTAGGAAAGGATCTTAAGGTCTAGAGTGGATCCTAAGGTCTGGCTCTAGGAAAGGATCTTAAGGTCTAGAGTAGATCCTAAGGTCTGGCTCTAGTAAAGGATCTTATGGTCTAGAGTGGATCCTAGGATTTAGAATTAATCTGGAGTTTGGAAAGGCCTTAGTGACCTCATATCAAAAATAAGGTCAACACAGGGTTATGAGAATTTGCATTTATCCCATGGACATGTCTAGAGATTGCATTTGAATTGCCAAACCTATTAATAAAGATTTTCATTCCAGACGATGAAGCTAACATATCAAACAAATCCTATTTTAATGATCTCTTAGCTATCCATGGGATTTCAATACCAATCTCTTTAGCAATGGCCTTACCCATGCCTTCCACATGAAAAATATTCTTAGGGGCCTCCATGATGTTATCTTTAATCAGCAATGCACCTCTCAAACTCCTATTAGCAAAATCCACTTTTTTTTATTTTGCTATAGCATCTAGACGATTATCTATTCCCAGATTTTGATTTATTAAGCCTCTATCCATAGTACCCATTGCTGTCGTAGCTGAAGATGGCCGACGGCCCTCCACCTCCATCTCCCACGTCAATTCATTAGAAGAAGGAATAAAAACTGGTAATGAAAAAATTCAAATTTTAGAAACTTTCTCTCTCTAAAATTGGGAGCTTCTCTCTCTACCGGATTGAGAAAGTATATTGGGTGAAAAGAAAAAAAAGGTCAATGATGCCAAATTTAGAAACATAAATAAAGTGTATCACAAATTAAAAGATGCGCAATGACGCCAATTTTAGAAAGATACAGAAAGTGTATCAAAAATCAAAAGATGTAGTGGGCCAAACAACTAACAAGAGACATAAAATAAGCCCACAAAAAGTAAGCTTACCTTTCATGCACTACTTAAGTCTTAAGAAAACCCTTTTACTATTAATATATTTGATACTTGAGTTTGTAAATCATGATTTTTGATTCACCAATTCTTGCATTAATCTTCTCTTAGATTTATTTCTTGAAAGAAGTTTTAAAAATTTTACTTGTTCTTTTTCTAATTTGTTTCTTAATTTAGATATTGGATTAAAACATTTTTGAGCCTGTAAAAGAACTTGATCTTGGATTAAAAGTTTTTGAATTTCTAACATTTCTGGGTTATGTGTGTCAATACATTCCTTATTATGTTTTTGAATAAAATTAAGAGGTAACTTTCTCATTTCAAGAAAATTTGAATTTTCAAACTGATTCTTTTAAAAACATTTTCTTGACTACATCAGGGATCATTTGATATTTTGTTTGTCAGTTTTTTTTATTTTTTTTATTTTTTGTGCTCCTCTTATTTTTAATAATGTTAAAGGGGGAGAATGTACTATTGTTTTTATATTTGTTTTATTTTACTTATTTTATTTTAAAATAAAAAATTAAAAAAGGAGGAAGGTTTTATTTACACTTGTTTTAAAATTTTTATCTTAGTGAGGGGGGTTTAGGAGAAAATACTTTTAGTTCGTAACTTTATCAGTAATGTTTGCCATCATAATAAATGGGGAGATTGTTTCGACTCGAGCTCATGAGTTTTATGTTTTTGATTATAACAAACATCTTTATATCTCATAGTATTTTTCATTCTATATTTTTTATGTGTATACTAATATTTTAGGAATACCATGCAACATCAAACAAAGAATCAGAGCTCATGATTGGGTTGAATAACATCATGCTATAAAGGGTATGTAATATTCATTGATGTAATTGTAATTTCTTGAGTCACATCATGTAAGGGAAATTGCTTGCTTGGTGACCATACATACACACACTCAGGGGAGTGAGATGTAGTCATAACCAGAAGTTTAAGTTTTGAACTAATCATAGTAGACAAATTTGGATCGTGCAGGATGATCCTTTTTGATCTTGGAAAACATTCACCAATGATAATTTAGGGAAGAATTTAAGTTTTAATTTTTATTTTAATCATCACAAATGATCAATATCAATCATGTCTAAATTTATCATGTGATTAGGGGACTAATTATGGTTAAATTTTTCAATCATATCGTCTTGGATGATCTGTATATTGTCTTGGATGATGTTTGCTGATATATTTGATTTTCCTAAATCATCCAATACGATATACCATAATTTTCTTCTAATCTCACAGGACGATCCCCAATATAATCCCTGATGATCAGTATAAATTTAATCGTATCGTCCAAGTGATCGTCCTAGACTATCGGGTCAAATTCTACATATCGTCCTTGATGATCCCGAGATCGTACTAGATGATATTTGGCTCAAGAATTGAGTTTTTAGGCTTCATGAAGCCCTCTTTTTAATCATATTATATACGATGATCCTGCGATCATCCTGGATGATATTTGGTGCTAAAATAGAGTTTTTAGGGTTTTATGAAGTGCTCTTTTTAAGCACATCATACAAGACGATCTTGCGATCATCCTTGATGATTTTTACCACCAAGATTATTTTTTATAGTTTTTCAGCCCTTTATTTAAGCTTTATTAAGGAACTTGGTAAGGGTCTTTGGTAGCTATTAAAGCTTTATTCTTCTGGAGAAAACTTAAAGAGAGAACTTAAAAGGGGGAGAGGAAAGGGTGGAGTTTGTGAGATGGAGAGGATCCTTGGAGGGGGTTTCTATTAAAACATAATTAGGTTATTAAGCCTAAGCTGTTGTCCAAAGGCTAACCAAGAGGGGGGTGAATTGATAATTTTAAAACTTTCTCTTGGTTTTAAAATTTGAAAACCATTGATTTAATTAGCAAGTTAATTATGATTTTAAAAACAAAAATTTCAACCATATAATTTAACTTATAGTAAATAAAAAATGGAAATTTAAAAGATATAAAGATTTATTTTGATTCGGTCAAATATGACCTATATCTACTCCCTGAATACTCCCTCTTTAGTTATTGCACTATTATCAAAGTATCTCTCATTTTGCCACCACAGCAAGGCGGAGAAGCATTTACAAAACCTCTCTTCCACCAAGCCCTGATGCGGCAGAGAACTGTCGTCCTTTCACACTCTCTAAGTGTCAGTAGAGAACTGTTGTCCTTTCACACTCTCCAAGTTTTTGCAGAGAACTATCATCCATTCGCACTCTCCAAGTATCAGTAGAGAACAGTCAACCTTTTACACTCTCTAAGTATAGGCCAAGAATTGTCATCCTTTTACAATCTCCAAGTGTCGGTAGAGAACCGTCATCTATTCACACTCTTCAAGTGTTGGTAAAGAACTGGAGCTTCTTCAAAGATCTTCTCACGAGCAGTCTAGAAAGAAAAGAAGAAGAGTAATAACTAAAATTACAAAGGGTCTTTACTTTTGAGTAATCTTGTGAACCCTTCACACTCCACTTGCAAGAAATCTCTATTAAACACTCTCTCACATTCTTTCTTCAAATGCCTTAGAAAAAACACAAAGACAAGTCTTTTTCATGTCAATTTTAGTGGACCATTTGTACTAAAGACACAAATAACCATTTAGAAAACTAAAATTTTCAACTTTAAACGTACACGATCATATATTATAATTGGAGTTTGTATATATGAATAGTTCAAAAACTATTGGGTACGAAGCTATTGCGAATCAGTACGAATTAGTTCATACATGATCATTGTTAGGTATAAAACCAGTTCATCCGGTATGAATATTTAAAAAATTTTCACATTCATCGGGATGAAAAGATGAGATGAGATGGAACCTCACAATTTTGTACTCTCGAAGGCATGTACTAATGGTTATCAGGCAGTATGATCCACACTTAGAAAAAATATTTTTGAGTGAAAGGGGACCCATCCATTTTTGTACTCTAGAAGGAACGTACGAATTGATTTATACAGTATGATCCATACTTAGAAAAAAAAAATTCTTATGTGAACAGGGTCCCATCCATTTTGTACTTTAGAAGGCATGTATTAACTAGGTTCGTATAGTACAATCTATACTTAGAAAAATTGTTTTTTAAGTGAAAGAGGACCCATCCATTTCATACTCTGGAAGGCATTTACGAACTGGGTTCATACAATACGATCCATACCCAGACAAAAAATTCATTTCAATTCATTTGACTGCTCGTTGGGAAAATAACTTAACAAATCATTCCATACGAAGTTCATTCATACAGTACGACTAGTTTAAAAATTGTGAATTTTAAACTCTCCCCTGATGTGTGTGTGCTCATTTACTCAATTACAATCAGACTCTCTCTAACTCAAGAAAATGAAAAATACGTACTTCAATTATAATAAAATCTAAACTGATCTTGATTTGAAGTCTTCAATAATCAGGTGGATGATTTCCCTGAAATGTTAGTACATACAGGAGCAATACAATTCTACTAAAATATGCTAGGAGAAATAATAATCAAAATAATAATATTTGGAATCATCAAAAACATACAAGTTGCAAGAATATGAACAAACAAGAATTAAATAACAATTATCTCAATAATCTTCTTCTTTTTTATGATGGTAAAATAATTATTGTTTGAAAAAATTGAATACCCTAAATTTCTCCTTAACTCCCCCTAAATGAATAAATAGTTAATATAAGGGAATTTCTTTAAAAAACAAAACAATTTTTTTTTAATTTTTCATAAATGACAAAACTCAAAAGAACAAACAGCCAAAAAAGAATCAAACGCAAATAATATTTCTCTCCCTTTTAATAACAACAAAAAAAATGATGAAGGAAAAGTTGAAATAAAAGAAGTCATACGAGAAACCTTTAATATTTTATCTTGAAAGAGACTGAACTATAATTGCAATAACAAGATTAATATCCATTAGATAAAAATAAATATTCAAAACATTTAAATTAAAATATAACATAGGCAAGAAAAAAAGATCAAGGTCATGAAGCATTTTAGACAATGAGATAAAGAAAATTATTGCAAAAGTAACAAAATAAAGATTAGATAATATCAATTTTCAATATAAAACATAATTAAAAATTAGATTTATTTGAATTTGAAGATTAAAAAAAAAGTGGAAAGAATATCTTCAATTGGAAACATTGCACTTCTTTTGAAATACTTTTGGCACACTTTGTGCATCTTTTTAAATTTGGGCTAATTTTATGCCTCTTTTCAATTTGCGAACCACACATTCTTTCAATTTTTTGTCCACATTATAAATCTCCTTTTAAAACCCTTTTTTTTAAATGATCTTTCCAAAATCATTAATCTATTAAATCAAAATTTTCAAATTATAAAAATAATTATATTGAAAAAATAAATAAAAAAATAATAAGATATCAAAATTATAGTAATAATATTTAAATTATTTATACCTAAAAAGAACTTTAGATTGATAGACTTAACTTGATTGAGTTATAAATTAACTTAAATTTTTGAAAAATCAGATTTCATAATAAAATTAATTTTGTGTTGCAATTTTGATTTATAACACTTTTTAGATGAACTAAGATAGGATTAACATATAGGAAAACTAACATTTCAGACAACGAATACAGCAACTAATGAAAATAAGATATACATTATTGATATCAATTTAAAGATGAAATACATTGAAGCACAATTTATATTAAATCATAATATAAAGACAACAAAACATCAACACAAAAGCTAAATAAAGATAAGTACACAGCATCAAAACATCTCTAAGGTCAACATATCTGAAAAGATTAGCAAAAGACAACACACAAGAAGTACATCTAGAACTCTGAAGGGCCTTAGTCTAGAGGAGGAGGCTGGTTGAAGAAAGAAAAATAGATATTCACAGAGCTATGTTAGTGTTCACATATTCGAACTGTCCTCAAGTCCAACCCATGTCGTGCTGGTGCTATACATTCTGCTGGTTAAGGTGAGTCTGAATTTGATCAAAACGTTAATCAAAATAACTCTCTAATCGGTTAAAGCACTAAATCATCTCCTAAAAGTCAAATCCTTGAGCAGGTGTAGGTGCACCCCCTTCTCCCTATCCTAACTTATATTGCCATCTTTCCCAAGAAGTGCTCGAAATTAAGCATCGGTGAAGTAAATTAGCATTTCAAGTTTGGCTCAAGATGAATAAGATTATACTTCTTCTCTAAGATATAGGTCACTAGATGTCCTAAAGTGATATTTTTCTTCCTGTTATGAGATGCATGCCCAATTTCAGAAAACTCATGAATATAACCAAGAATAGGTTGGGCTTCATTTATTGGGTGACCAGTCATGATATGATAGGTAATAGTGGACAGAAGATGAGTAATGTTAATACGATCACCAGCCTTAGAAATTATTGAAGTTCTAAGGACATGCTGAATGATCCTTGCTTTTTGGTGTAATGTATAGACCCAAGGCAAATGAACTACTTGAGCAACCCCTCTAAGCACTTTTCTTGTTTCAGACTAGTCAAAATTAGATTTTGAAGTTAATGTGTGTGTTCTAATTCCTTGAGTTCTTAAATGAAGAAAGGTTCCCAATCATCCTTAGTGATTTCTACCTTTTTCTTTAAGACATAAGATCTTATCCTACTCTCATCAGAACAAATAAACATATTTGCCAGAAAATAGTGAAAGGTTTCTTTGTTGTAGGTATGAATCAAAGTCAGGATGATGGTAAATTTAGTAGTGGTGAAAAGAGGAATTACCTTAAAGTGAAAGTCTTCTTCGAGTAAGAGTTTAGAAGGAGTAATTTTAGCAGAGACAAACCTAAGGAAATAATCCTCATTTGCCTTAGATAGAAAGTTTTCATCTCCACTCCTAGAAGAAGATCACTTAGTGACTCTACTTTGAGGTTTTAAGATCATTTTAAAGAAGGTTAGGTTTATCCCCCACTTTGAAGGACACGTGGTTTATACATACAAAATAAAATTTTATACGTATGATAAGTTAAAATAACTTATTTTGCCAGTATAGCCATATAAGCGCGTACAAACAAGTAATACAAATCATTTGGGATGATATAATTATCATACAGCATGATATGTATTGGAAGAATAAAACATTATGCATTTAGTCCAAAACAACATTTGACATGTTAAAGAATTCGTACAGGATGAAAATAATTTTGTACAGTATGAATATAACAAATAAAAAAATCACATGATCATTCAAAAATAGTAATTTTGATGTGAAAACATATCAAAAACACACAAAATACATAAAAAGCAAAAAAAAAACTTTCACACAAAAACAAAACACAAATAATCGAAAAACACGGACAAACACATAAAAAACATATCAAATTTCAGAAGATTTTGTTTAAGCATTAAGAACGATCACACTTAGCCTTGTTCTTAATGTGCTAAAAGTAACAAAAGTTAGTGGTTTTATAAAAATATTTGCAAGTTGATTTTCAGTAGAAACATTGTTCAATTCAATTTCTCCTTACGATACATTATCCCTAATGGAATGATGCCTTATGTCTATATGTTTGGTTCTAGAATTTTGAATAGGATTTTTTGAAATGCAAATGGCACTAGTGTTATCACAATAAATTGAAATTGTCCCTATTGAAAATCCTAAATCAATCAACTGTTATTTAAACCAAAGAACTTGTGCCACACAACTTCCTTATATAATATATTCAGCTTCTACATTA
Source organism: Dendrobium nobile (assembly GCA_022539455.1). Lineage (NCBI taxonomy): Eukaryota > Viridiplantae > Streptophyta > Magnoliopsida > Asparagales > Orchidaceae > Dendrobium > Dendrobium nobile. Next base: position 56,038,960 of record CM039735.1, read on the forward strand.
GATAGGGCTACAAAATTCTATTCTCTACAGGAACAAGAAACTAAAGAATTTTTTATAAATTAATAAGTTCCAGATGTACTCTTTTGATCAACCCTATGACCTACAAAATTTGAATCTAAATATCTAATTATTTTAAATGAAAAGCTAAACATAGGATACCAAATCCATAAGTTCTAAGTTCCCAAGAGATATCTCAAAATCCTTTTTACTGCTATTAAATGTGATTTTTTTGGATCTGATTGAAATCTAGCACACAAATAAACACTAAACATAATGTCAGGTCTGCTAGTAGTCAAGTAAAGTAAAGATTCAAAAATTCTTCTAAATTTCTTTTGATCAACAGATTTTCCCTTAGGGTCCTTCTCTAATTGAACTAAGGAACTCATTGGTGTACTAACATGTTTAACATTATCCATTTCATACTTTTTGAGGATGTCCTTAACATACTTTGACTAACTAAAAAATGTTCCTTCCCCAATTTACTTAAAGCTACAACTTAGAAAGAACTAAGATCTCCCATTTGGTTCATCTCAAATTCACTACTCATTATTTTAGAAAAATCATCATAAAGATTTTTATTTGTAGATCAAAAGATGATATCAAAAACGTAAATTTGTATAATGAGTATATCGTCTCCCAATTTCTTTAAAAAGGGAGTGGTGTCCACACTTCATTTTCAAAAGATCTCTCAAATAAGAAAGTGCTCAACCTCTCATGCCAAGCCAATGTTGCCTATTTCAATCCATATAATATCTTTTTTAATTTAAAAATATGATTTGGTTATTTCAAATTTTTAAAACCTGGAGGTTGTTCAATATAAATATCCTCTTGTATTACCACATTCAAAAAGACACTTTTAACATCCATTTGATACAACTTAAATCCTCTAAAACAGGCAAAGTTTAACAAAACCCTTATTGCTTCAACTCTCGCTACAAGGACAAAATTCTCCTCAAAATCAATTCCTTTAATTTGATTATACCCTTTTGCCACCAATCTAGTCTTATTTCTAACAACAACTCTTGAGTTTTTCATCTTATTTTAAATACCCACTTAGTTCTAACTACACATTGATCCTTTGTCCTTGCAATTAATTCCAAATATCATTTCTTACAAATTGATTTAATTCTTCTTGCATTGCCAAATTCCAAAATTCATATGAAAGTACTTGATTTACATTTATGGGTTTTATTATTGAAATAAAAGCAGAATCATTGACTTCTTTGCTAAGTCCATGTCTAGTCCTAACACACTCACTAGGTTCACCTAAAATCAATTCCTTAGGATGGTTTTTAGAAAATGTCAAATCTATAGGCAAAGGGTGTTCTATCTTTAATTTTTCTTCCAAATCAATCTTCTTAATCTTTTGGGAGTTATTATCTATTTCATCCTCTTCCAAATTTAGTTCTTACAAATTTTTAGATTCATCAAATAAAATATGTCTGGTCTCCTCAAATACTAAATTTCTTTTGTTAAATACTCTATATCATTTTCTGATACTAGAGTATCCAAGAAAAGTTTATTCATCTAATTTTGGATCAAATTTTTCTAAGGTAGATTTTCCATTATTATATATGAACACCTTACATCCAAAAATATGCAAATGTGATAAATTAGGTATTCTCCCTTTAAGTAGCTTATAGAGTGCTTTATTCAATTTCGACCTAATGCTCACCCTATTAAGAATATGACATGTAGTAGTGATCGCTTCATCCCAAAAAATATTTAGGAAGTGAATATTCTGCCAACATGGCTCTAGTGGATTCCATTAATATTCTCTTCTTTCTTTAGACTACCCCATTCTACTGAGGAGTTCTAGGTGCAGAAAAATTATGATCAATCCGTTTTTCTTTAAAAAAATTCACAAATATTTCATTTTCAAATTCACCGTTGTGATCACTTTAAATGGTTAAAATCTCACACCCTAATTTTCTCTGAATCAAATTCAAAAAATCTCTAAATTCCTCAAAAGGCTCACTTTTATGAAATAAAAATTTAACCCACACGAATCTTGAGATATCATCTACAATCACAAATCTGTATACCTTCCCTCGAGTAACAATGCTAACCGGTCCAAAAAGATCCATATGAAATATCTCCAAAGGTTTACTAGTTTTAAGATCCTTATTAGACTGAAAAGAGAACTTCACCTATTTTTCTAATTGACATGCATCACAAAAATGGTCCTTAGTAAAGTCTAGCTTTGGTATACATCTAACCAAATCCTTTTGGGTAATTTTCCTAAGGCTTTTCATGCTAGTGTGATAGAGTCTCCTATGCCATAACCATGAATCATCAGAAACAATTTTCAAATAAAAAGTATTAGGAGTTTTAATATAATTCAAATTTAGCATATACATGTTGTTTACCCTAATTCCATGCAAAACATCATTTCCATTTAGACTTAATATGCAGCTAGTGAGAAAAATTTTTACACAATACTCTTTATCACATAGTTGGCTTATACTTAACAATTTATACTTTAAGCCATCTACAAGCAGTACATTTTCTATGAAAAAATTTTGCAAGTTTTTGATCATTCTAATTCCAACCACTTTCCTAGTGGTATTATCTCCAAGTGTAACCTTGCATCCACTTCTGGCTTCCAGTGATATAAATTGCTCAGTGTCTCTAGTTATATGATTTGAGCAACCACTGTCTAGGTACCAAATGCTCTCATGAGGCCTTATATGAGAGCGTTCCTGCAAAACACTCAAATAATAGACTTGGGAACACAAATAAGTTTGGGTTCTCCTTTAGGCAAAATAAAACTAGATGCATGTATAATATGACTAGGTTTATGCATCTTTGGTCTCAACATCAAATGAATTTTTCTATGTAAGGTATAAGTGTGTTTTACATGTCCAATCATCCAACAAGAAAAGTATTTTACTCTAGAAAATGGATTTTTCAATCTTTTTTAATAATTCTATTTCTTCTTGGATTTTACAATCTTCAACCTCAGAATAAGATTTGTAAAATCTTCAAGTGTTTGGAGTTTTCTATTTTTTCTAAAGCTTTTACTTTTAATTTAAGAAATGTGTTTAAATCTTCTAAAACATTTTTATCAAAATTCAAATAATGCTCTCTACTCTCTTATCATCCTTAAAAGCCATAAAACCTTTTTCCAATTGAGCATATGATGATTTTAAAAGATCATTCATTTTTTTTTCAAGTCATCAAATTCATCAAGTAAGATCACATAATTATTATCTATCAGTGCATGATCTTTTCTAAGGATTTTGTGTTCTCTTTGCAATTCTTTCATTTCTAGGTTCAAAATACTATGCATTTTCTTAAGTTTTCTATATGCATCACGAGTTCTTTCAGAAACTTCTAACAGTCTAGTATAGTTTAAGTCACATATCTGTTCTTGATCTGATTGATCTAAATTATTGGCCATTAAGCACAAGTTAGTGACTTCCTCCTCCTTTTTTATTTCTGTTGAATCCGAAGCTAAGTCCGCCCAAAAAGCTCTATGAAATCTCTTCTTTCCCTTCTTCATATTTTCTCTCTTCTACCTTCTCCTTGTTAGGAGTGGCTTTTAGATTTGGGCAATTTGATTTTATATGTCCAGGTTTCCTATATTCATAGTAAATCACATCATTAGAAACCTTAATATTTTTATTAAACTTATCTCTATTCTACTGCTAGAATCTCCTCTTCTTCCTTTTAAGAAAACTTCTAAATTTCTTAATCGTTAAGGAAATGTTTTCCTCATCCTCAGGCTATGACTAATCACTCTTTAACTCCTCCACTTTTAGTGCAATATTCTTCTCCTTTCGCTTCTCACCTGTATCAATCTTCCTTTGACTCACTCTTTTTTTTTTTTTTTGAACAAAAATGCAGAATGCATTAAACTAGAAAAGAAAAACAGATACAATCAAGAGAGCCCCAAAGCATCACATTCCTCCTTCAAACAAAATAGGAAAGAAGAAGGAATACCATCCCCAAGAAGATGATCCCACAAGTAAGATCTCTCTAAAGCCAAATTAGCACATATATTAGCTAATTTGTTATTACATCTACTAGCCAAAGAGAAAATAACTTGATTAAAATTTAGAAAAAAAGCTAAACCTTCATCAATATTTTTACTAACCTTCCAATCCTTGATAGAATTTTGAAGCATCTTCACAATATTGAAATTATCTCCCTCAATGATGATTCATTGAGCTTCAAACATCCATTCCTTCAGTACATTTCTTAGATAAGAATAGCCATCAGCTCCAACTGTGAAATATCCCAATGCAAACATTGGGTACCAAAAGCTCCCAGGAACCTGCCGTTCCTGTCTCTAGCAATTCCACCTATCCCAGCCAAATTATTCCCTTTTAGAGCAGCATCAAGATTGATTTTAATCCAAACGGTTGGAGGAGGATACTAAGGAATTAACAGCGATTGCTGATTAGCATCCCTGTTTACCGGCCGAACATACAAAAAATTTTTCTTCACAGCAAATAAAATAGCATTCGCTACTATGACAGCTTCTGAATCTTCCTTCTCTCCATGAACCACCTTACATCTACTCTTCCAAACCAGGAAAATAACGGAGCAGAAAATATTAGCACTAAGAACATCCTTCCTCACAAGCTTTTGAAGTCCTTCTTTGCAATCCAAAAAGCCATTATAAAGTGGAATGGGAAATCCCCATCTATTCAGTAAAAGGATTACCTTCTGAATTTTACAACAATTTCCAACTAGATGACTGTTATCCTCCACACCATAATAACCTCTCGGACATCCAGCAAAGGTGCTTAATTTCCTATTAACTAGGAAAGAATTTGAGGGAATAGCCTTCATACACAGTCTCCACCAAAAGAGTTCTATTTTCGGATGTAATTTTATCTTTTTCAACGAATTACAATGTGTTACCTCAACTTCATGCTCCAAAGTAGCTTCAAAAGCCAATGCTGTAACAGATTTACCGGAGAATTTGTATTTCAATTCCAACATATCAGATTCTCTATTGGTAGTGATAGGGATGTTGGAAATTAAGTTCACCAGCTGCTCACCAAAAGAAGCCTTAAGCACTTCCAAATTCCAGCTCCCATTGGAAATGAAATTACTGAGTTTGAAATTTAAAATATTTTGAATATTGACAAAAGTGGTCCAAGAAGCTATACACTTGTCAAAAATCCAAGAGTCATTAACCCAATTGATAGAATTTCCATTTGAAATACTCCATCTAACAATGTTTTTGAGAAATTTAGCTCCAATGGTAATAATCTTCCAAGTTGAAGAACTTCCTCCCTTCACCGAATTGGACCAAAGATCTCCCCCATACTTTTCTCTAAGGACTTGATTCAATAAAGAGTGAGGCTTCATATAGAAATCCCATGCGAATTTGGCTCTAGAAGGACCAACTCTTGAAACAGCAGAAAACAGTCCCCTACCACCTTCCGATTTCGGCTTACAGAGCAGCTCCCATGAAGCATAATGAATACCAGCATTTCCATTGTTTTTACTCCAAAGAAACCCTCTACACATCTTATCAAATTCTTTAAGAATACTCAAAGGGACCAAAGAGAGTGTAGATAGAAACTGGGGCAAAGAAAGAAAAGCCGACTTTACTAATACCAATTTACCTTCCAATGAAATGCACTTCTTCCCCAAAGTATTGATCTTGTTGTGTGCAGCTTCCAACAGAACCTAAAAATCCGAAGCCACCATCCTTTCGAGGGTCATCTTCACACCAAGGTAATTGATATCCTTTACCACTTTAAACTTTAGCCCCTTAATAATCTTTTTCTGAATACTTCTATTAGTGAACCTCCCGAACATAATCATAGACTTCAAGTTGTTAACCTTCTGTTCAGTCCAATTACAGTAATTGGAAATGATTTTCTTCAATTCCTTAACCTCCTTGTAATTAGCTTCCGCAAATATTAAGATATCATATGCATAGAGTAAATGAGATACTCTAGGAGCCAAAGGAGAAATACTGATTCCCTTACCATTTCTTCTAGCAAGCAAAGCATCAGACAAAACTTGAGAACACAAAATGAATAAAAAAGGCGACAAAGGACAACCTTGTCTGAAGCCACATTTTCCATCAATCCATCTAGATTTTTTCCCATTGATATGAATACATAATTTAGGATTAACAACATATTGCAAAATAAGTTCCAAAAATTTTGAAGGGAATTTAAATTAAGAAAGAGCTTGCCTTAATGTTTGCCATCCCATACTATCATAAGCTTGTTCCATGTCAAGCTTGATAGCAAACATTCCACTTCTAGCCTTGGACCATCTGAATTTATTGAATACCTCCTGAGCCAACAACACATGATCGGACAACGAACGTCCTCTCACAAAAGCCACCTGATCATTAGATATGATCTTCTGTATTACTCTCTCCATTCTGTTAAGGAGCATCTTAGCAATAAGCTTGTAAATAGTCAAACAAAGACTAATAGGTATATAATGGACTGGTTCTTGAGGACTCTTAATCTTGGGGATTAAAACAATCATTGTTTCCTTCCAAGATTCATCCATAAAACCTGAAATCATAATGTTAAGATAGTTGCTATTTGCATGCTTTACATTTTTAAAACATATGAAGTTTTGATTTTGAAAAAGATGCGCAAAGCGCCACATGTGGTAATTCTCTTCTTTCTAAATTCTTTCAATATCTTAATTCAAATTGATCTTATGTTCATTTATATTCTATTGAACTTTGAAATATCGAATTTTTTTTACATCTCTCTTGTAATGATTTTCTATATTCAAATGTCTAAATTGAATCATGTCTTTGAAAAATTCTTCTTACTTACAATGTTATATCACTTCTTAAAGTTTATGAATTTCTATGATTGACCTAATATTTTTAGTTTAAATTGCATACCTTATGTCAATCACCATTTAGATTAAATTTTCAAATGAATTTCATACAATTACTTACATTTCTCGTCTATTTCTTCTTCACTTTTTGTTGTTGTCAAAAAGGGGGAGAAATCATTGTGTTTGTATGTTTTGTTTGTGTGTTATTGTTTTCTAGTTTGTTATTATTTAAAATTTTTTTGAAAAATAAAAAATTGTATTTTATGGTTCAAAATGCCTCCTTATTTTCATATATATATCAATTTAGGAGGAGTTTAGGAGAATAGTTTAATTTGAAATCATACAAACAATAATCGTTATGCCATCATCAAAAAGGGGGAGATTGTTAAGATAAATGCTATTTGCATGCTTTACATTTTTGCAACTTATGAAGTTTTGATTATTCCAAACATTATTGTTCAAATGTGTAGTTATCTCCTAACATTTTTTAGAAGAATTGTATTTGCTCTTGTGTGTACTGACATTTCAGGAAAAATGAACTCCAGACTACGAAGACTTCAAATTAAATTCAGCATGAAATACATTGTAAAATTTGAAGCTTGTACTTTTCTTAGAAATCAAATTGAAAGAGAGTGATTGTATTTTGAGTGAATAAAAACATACACACACACATAAGGAGAACATATAAAAGTTATACTGATCGTATGGGACAATATCTGTTCGTACTGGACGATCAGACAGTTATCTCCTATAGAGCACATGGAACAAATAGGAACTGCTCGAAAAATTTTTCTAAGTCCTATTCATCCAGTATGAAATTAATTATCGTCCTGGATGATTGGTTCACTTTAAAATTTTTGTCCAAATGAAATTAAATTATCGTCAATGGCGATTGGTCCTCTGGAAAATTTTCATACAGACGAAATTAATAATCGTCTAGGACGATCTGGTCTCTGGAAAATTTTTGTCCAAACGAAAATAAATTATCGTCCGTGGTGATTGGTCCTCTGGAAAATTTTCGTCCAAACGAAGTCAAGAATCGTCCAGGACGATCGGTTCTCTATAAAAATTTTGTCCAGACGAACATATTCTCGTCCAAACGATTAACCGACTTAGAACAGTTTTCAGCAGTTTCTAGAACCGACCTTGTAATAACCGTTCGTACAGGACGAACCTAGTTCGTACAGGATGATCAGCTGTACGAAGACATTTCGTACACATATTCAAGTAGGGTCGTTTCAGATCGTTTAAGTAAAATCGTCCAGGACGATCCACGATCATACGGGACGATCCACTTCGTACAGAATTGAATACTTGTAGTGTATGGGCAGTTTTTCTTGTCTTTTGTATAAATAGTCCAAATTAGACTGCCACCCAATCTTTTTGTCATTTGATCTTCGTGCCTCTTGAGAGAATAGCCAAGGAGAGAGTGGAAGAGAGCATTCAAGGGATGATTCCTACCATTGGAGCAAGAAGGCTTCACTTGGATTTCAAAGGTAAGAGTCTCTACTTGTGTATTGGGATTACTTCACTCTTTTCCTTCTTCCTTCTAGATTCTTCTGAGAAGATCTGTCAAGGAGATCCGGACACTTGGAGAGTGTGAATAGCTGAAAGGTTCTCTGCCTACACTTGGAGAGTGTGAACAGCCGAAGGGTTCTCTGCCTACACTTGGAGAGTGTAAACAGCCGAATGATTCTCTGCCCACACTAGGAGAGTGTTAAAGGATGACGGTTCTCTGCCAACACTGGGGATAGTGTGAAAGGACGGACGGTTCTCTGCCAACACTGGGGATTGTGTAAAAGGATGGATGGTTCTCTGTCGCACCGGGGAGTGGTGAAAAGAGTGTGTTGTAAAGGCTTCTCCGCCTTGCTGTGGGTGCAAAAGGAGAGTCACTATTGGTATTAGTGCAATACTCATAGGGTGCCTCTGGGGAGTGGATGTAGGTCTGGTTTTAGACCGAACCACTATAAATCTGGTGTCATTTACTTTACTATTTTTACATTTCCGCACTTTAAATTTTAGTTTTAAAAACTCTGTGGTTGAAAAATATTTTTCTACAAAATTTAAAAGAAATTTTTATTTCGGTTCAATAATTTTCAAAAGGGGACTTAAATTTTTAAACTACCAATTCTCCCCCCCCCCCCTCTTGGTAGCCTTGGGACATTCACTTAGGCTTAACAACCTAATTACTAGACTCAACAAGTGGTATCAGAGCTTCATTTCAAAATCATAAGTTTGAACTACTTTTTGATTAACGTAGATGGCTACTTTCGGAAACCGAAACACACCTGAGGGTTACTCTATCACTAGACCTCCACTGTTTGACAATATTCCTTTTGATTTTTTGAAAACACGCATGTCTACTTTCTTACAGTCACTTGATTATCGCATGTGGATTCTAGTCCAGGATGGCTACAGAAAACCAACTAGATTAGTTGATGGAGTTATGGTAGAAATACCTTTTGCAGATTGGACTATAGAAGAACATGACTTAGCACAATTAAATGCCAAATGTCTAAATAGTTTCTTTTGTGCTTTAAAATCTGAAGACTACATGCGGGTTTCCACTTGCAAAAGCGGAAAGGACACATGGGATAGACTTTGTATAACTTATGAAGGGACAAATGAGGTTAAACAATCAAGGCTCAATATCTTGTTACATGACTATGAATTGTTTCGCATGAAAACTAATGAATCTATTTCTGACATGTACACAAGATTTACACAAATTATCACTTCTTTACATGCACTTGGTAGGGAATTAACTAATGCTGAAATGGTTAATAAGATTCTTCGTTGTTTACCTACTGCTTATGATGCAAAAATTATTGCAATTACAGAGTCTAAAGATTTAAACATTTATTCTATTGACAATCTTCATGGTTCACTCATTACTTATGAGCAAGTAGTAAGTCAAAGAAAGATTGATGCAGGTGAACCACGAAAGGAGAAGAATATAGCACTAAAAGTGGAAGAGTCAGAGAGTGAACACTCACAACCGGAGGATGAAGATGATATTGCACTAATGACTAGACAATTCAGAAGCTTTTTAAAGAGGAAGCAGAAGAGACGCCATCAATGGAATAGAGGTAAGTTTAACAGAAATGGCAAGGTTTCTAATGAAGTGATTTGTTATGAATGCAGGAAACCAGGTCATATCAAGACTGATTGCCCAAAACTCAAAGCCACTCCTAGTAAGGAGAAGGTGGAGGAGAAACCTATGGTAAAGAAGGGCAAGAAGAAGTTTCAAAGATCTTTCTGGGCAGACTTAGCTTCAGACTCATCTGAGACGGAAAAGGAAGAAGAAGTCACCAACCTTTGTTTGATGGCAGATAATGTTGAACAATCAGATCAAGAAGAGGTATGCGACTTAACCAATGATGAATTGTTTGAATTTTCTGAACACATGCATGATGCATATAGGAAAATGAAAAAGATGCATGCTAGTTTAAGTTTAGAATTGGAAGAGCTCAAGAAGGAACATGAAATCCTTAGGAAAGATCATGCATTAATAGATGACAACCACATGAAACTACTTGATGAATATGATGACTTGAATAAGAATTTTAAAAATCTAAAATCATCCTATGCTGATCTTGAAAAAGATTTTAAAAAAATTAAGGATGAATCTGAGAGGAAAACATATCGAATCAATTATACAAATAGACTCTTGGAAGAAATGAATTCATTTTATAAATTGACAATAAGAGCTCTTGAGGATAATAGGATACCCCCCAAAATTGAAGATTTTACAAATCCTAAATATTATCCTAAATATATGGAATCCCTTAGAAGATAATCAAATGGAAGAAAACTTAGGAATATTTTTCCTAATGTTAAATATAATAATTGTGGATTTTTGGGACATATAGCTCAAACCTGTACTTTGAAGATGAAATCTAATCTGGTGTGGAGACTTAAGATGCATAAACCTAGACATATCATACATGCATCTGATTATAAATTGCTAAAAGGTGAACCCAAACTTGTTTGGGTTCCCAGGTCTAACATTTGATATTTTTGCAGGATTGCTCTCACACAAGACCTCGTGGGAGCATATGGTACCTGGATAGCGGATGTTCAAAGCATATGATTGGAGATACTGCACAATTCATATCGCTGGAAGCCAGGAATGGAGGCAAGGTTACACTTGGAGATAATACCACAAAGAAAGTGGTTGGATATGGTATGATTGGTAATTTCAAAAACTTTTTTATAGATAATGTTTTATTGGTTGAAGGCTTAAAGCATAATTTGTTAAGTATAAGTCAGCTATGTGACAAGGGATATAATGTGAAATTTTTACCTACTAGTTGCATATTAAGCCTAAATGGGAAAGAAGTTTTAAATGGAAAAAGGGTAAACAATGTTTACATGCTAGATTTGAATTCATTTCATACTCCTATTGCTTTCTGTTTGAAAACTGTTTCTGATGAATCTTGGCTTTAGCATAGGAGACTTTGTTATTCTAGTATGAAAAATCTTAGGAGAATTACCCAAAAGAATTTAGTAAGAAGTATACCAAAACTACACTTTACTAAGGACCACCTTTGTGATGCATGTCAATTAGGAAAATAAGTGAAGTCCTCTTTTAAGTCCAATAATGATCTTAGAACTAGTAAACCATTAGAAATTCTTCACATGGATCTTTTTGGACCAATAGGAACTATAAGTCTAGGAGGGAAGGTATACGGATTTGTTATTGTGGATGATTTCTCAAGATTCACGTGGGTTAGATTTCTTTTTCATAATAGTGAATCATTTGAGGAATTCAGAAAATTTTCAACTTGGATACAGAGAAAACTAGGATGTGAAATAATATCTTTAGAAAGTGATCATGAAGGAGAATTTGAAAATGAAAGATTTAAAAATTTTTGTAAAGAAAAGGGATTGATCACAATTTTTCTGCACCTAGAACCCCTCAACAAAATGGGGTAGTTGAAAGGAAAAACAGAATATTAATAGAAGCTGCCCGAGCAATGTTGGCAGAATACTCACTTCCTAGATATTTTTGGGCTGAGGCGGTTAGCACTGCATGTTATGTTCTGAATAAGGTGAATGTGAGATCGAATTTAAATAAAACACCCTATGAGTTACTAAAATGTAGAACACCAAATTCGTCTCATTTGCATGTTTTTGGTTGCAAGGTGTTCATTCATAACAATGGAAAATCTGCCTTAGGAAAATTTGATCCAAAATCAGATGAAGGAATTTTTGTTGGATATTCAAGTGGTGGAAAATATTATAGGGTATTCAACAAAAGAACTTTGGTCATTGAAGAAACCACACATGTTATATTTGATGAATCTGGAAATTTAGAAGAGCCAAATATTGTTGAAGAAGAGATTGAGGAAAACTCTCAAAAGATTGATAGATTAAATTTGGAAGAAAATGTGGAAGAAAATTTGGAAAGAGAAAACCCTTTGCCTAGAGATTTGAGATTTTCTAAAAACTACCCAAGAGAATTGATTATAGGAGAACCTAGTGAGGGTGTTAAAACTAGGCGTAGATTAAATAAGTAAGTCAATCATTCAGTCTTTATTTCAACAATAGAACCCACTAATATTGAGCAGGCACTTTCTGATGAATTTTGGATATTATCCATGCAAGAAGAGTTAAATCAATTTATAAGAAATAAAGTTTGGGAATTAACTATAAGGCCAAAAGATCAAAGTGTTGTTGGAACCAAGTGGGTGTTCAAAAATAAAATGAATGACTCAGGAGTAGTCATTAAAAATAAGGCTAGATTAGTTGCTAAGGGGTATAATCAAATTGAAGGTATTGATTTTGAGGAGACCTTTGCCCCTGTAGCAAGACTTGAAGCAATTAGGGTTTTACTTGCCTTTGCCTGTTTTAAAGGTTTTAAATTGTTTCAAATGGATGTCAAAAGTGCCTTTTTGAATGAGGTTAATGAAGAAGATGTTTTTGTAGAACAACCTCCAGGATTTGAAAATTCAAAATACCCAAATCATGTTTTTAAGTTAAAAAAGGCATTATATGGATTGAAACAGGCATCTAGGGCTTGGTATGAGAGATTGAGCACTTTCCTACTTGAAAGATCTTTTGGAAAAAAAAGTGTGGATACAACTCTCTTCTTAAAGAAATTTGGAAAGGAAATACTCATTGTTCAAATTTATGTGGATTATATCATCTTTGAATCTTCAAATAAAAATCTTTGTGATGATTTTTCTAATATAATGAGTAGTGAATTTGAAATGAGTCTAATGGGAGATTTAAATTACTTTCTAGGTTTTAGCATCAAGCAACTTGAGGAAGGGACATTTCTTAGTCAAACTAAATATATTAAGGACATCCTCAAGAAATATGAAATGGACAATGCTAAATCTGTTAGTACACCAATGAGTTCCTCAGTTCAGTTGGATAAAGACCTTAAGGGAAAATCTGTTGATCAAAAGAAATATAGAGGGATTATTGGATCTTTGCTTTACTTGACTGCTAGCTGACCAGATATTATATTCAGTGTTTGCTTATGTGCTAGATTTCAATAAGATACAAAAGAATCACATTTGACAGCAGTGAAAAGGATTTTAAGATACTTACTAGGAACTCAAAACTTAGGAATTTGGTATCCTAATTTTAGCTCTTCATTTGAAATTATTGGTTATTCAGATTCTGACTTTGCAGGCTGTAGAGTGGATAGGAAAAGCACTTCTGGAACATGTCAATTCATTGGAAATTCATTAGTTTCTTGGTCCAGTAGAAAATAAAATTCAGTAGCCCTATCTACTGCAGAAGCATAATACATTGCATTAGGAAGTTGTGTGGCACAAGTACTTTGGTTAAAATAAAAGTTGATTGATTTAGGATTAACTATAGGCACTATTCCAATTTATTGTGACAATACTAGTGCTATTTGCATTTCCAAAAATCTTATTCAACATTCTAAAACCAAACACATTGATATAAGACATCATTTCATAAGGGATCATGTATCCAAGGGAGAAATTGAACTCACATATGTTTCAACTGAAAATCAACTTGAAGACATTTTTACAAAACCTTTAGCCTTTGATACCTTCAGTACTTTAAGAACAAGGCTTGGTGTTATTGATTTGAATGCCTAAATAAAATGTCTTTGCAACATTGATATTTATGTTTTTTTTTGTTTTTTTTTTGATTTTGTGAAATTTTGTGTGTTTTGAATGAATTTGTTTTTGGGTCTATGGTTTTATTTTATATTTTCTGTGTTTTTGAATGTTTAGTTTGATTTTCTTAAATTAAAATTCAAAATTCAAAAAATTGGAGGAAATCGTCCGGGATGAATTTTGTTTCGTACTGGACGATGTGTGAAAGAACAGTTTGTACGAATTTTAACCGTTTTGAGAGCAGTTTTTAATTAGATCGTATGTACGATCTGATGATCGTCCAGGACGAAATTTTTTTCTCTCAAACGTCGAAACGATTGAATGCAGCGGTTGAGTGGATAAGACAGTTTTAAATATGGATTTCGTTTGTACGAATTTTTGGTTCGTCCAGACGAACAGATGTCGTTTCATTGTAGGGGACGGTTTTCATGAGACATTAAAACGAGTTAGTTTTTGATCGTCTATATGAAATAATTTTGTTTGTACGATCGGTCAAGTCAAAAAGCCTGTACGAAGGGACGCATCATAAGTTGTGTTGATTACGAAAAGCCGTTACATTTTGGACGAATTTGATCGTCTGTACGAAATATTTTCATCCAGACGAACGATGATTTTTGTCCAGGACGAAGTTTTTTCGTCTAGGACGAACGTATCGTTTTCTTTAAATATGAAGGCTTTCTAACTTAACAATCACAAATCCAAACTTCACGTTCAATCCCTTTCTACTTCAAATCGACAATGGCCTCCTCAAGCAAGAGACAAAAGGTGTTGGCAAAGAAACCCAACAGGAATGCCTCTGAAAACTTCCTGTCAAAAGCAAATGAGGAATCCTTTCTTCGTTTTGCCTTTGCCAAAATAACTCCCTCTCGCATTTTAATTCAAAGCGAGATACACTTTAGGGTAATGCACCTTTTTGCCTCCACCCAGTTTCAATTCAATCTTTCTCTCGTCCATTTTTACAACAAACAAACCTTTCACTATTTCCTAGCCAACATGAGTTTTAATTCCGACCACTCCTACATAAGTTCTTATGTTTTCAAGCAAAAAGTTAAAATCACCAAGCATGACATTGGTGCCTTTTTGAACTTAAGAACTGAAGGATATAGAGCCCACACTCTAATGACAGAAACCACTTTTAAATGGTATGATGTCAATAGGGTAATTAGACAAAATGGTCTTGACTATCATGTTGCTAGAGTCTCCGGTATGACCAAAAATGCCTGAATCATCCAGCATATCCTTCGATCTTCAATCATTCCTAAAGCTGGTGATAGGATTAATATTACCCCTCTCCTTTCTGTTCTAACCTTTTTGATTATAGAATGTCATCCTATTGACGAAGCCCAACACATCATAAATCATATCTATGGGCATTCAGAAATAGGACATGCAGATCAGAAGAGAAAAAGGAACATCTCTTTGGGACACTTAGTTACTTACATCTTGGAAAAGAAATACAGCTTAGTGCATCCTGATGAAGAATACGAAGAGCCAGTTTACTATAATGATGCTTCCTTTAGATTGCTCTTCAAGGAGGAAAAAGAAAAAGAAAAAGTACATGCCAGTGCTTCAGAAGAAGAAGAAGAAGAAGGAGAGCAAACTTTTGCACCTCAGTCAGATTATCAAAATCTGATTGAAAAATTTGATAGACTTGAGACTCATGTTGATCAAAGATTTGATCAACTTGATGCTCAACTTATGCAGCAACAACAAGACATTGGTAGCATCAGAAATGAAGTACATGAAATAATTACCAATGTAATTTTGATGGCCTCCTACTTCAACCTTTTTGGCAGAATTCCTCCTCCTCCTCCTCCAGAACAGTAGAGATGAACTTCGTTGTGTTTGTTGTACTCGTGTTTTATATTTTGTTGTGTCAGTTTTTATATTAACTGTTTATTTTTATGTTTGTTTTTACTTTTAAGTTCAGTGTATTTTCTTATTTGTTTTTAGATATTATGAAATGTGTAATCCTTTCATTAATATCAATGCATGTTGTACTTGTTTCAAATTTGATTTATTTTTGGAATGTGGTTAATTTTTATGAATTTCATTAGTATTATTTAATCTTCATAGTGCTTAAATTAGATTGTAATTTGAGATTATCTACATTAGAAAATCTAGTCTTTCTAAATTTAAAAGTTGTTTATAACTTGTTGTAATTAGAACTTTTAAATTCATGTCTATTCATTTAGACTACATAAAAGTTAATATTATTATTGCAATTTAGATGTTTTCTTATTTTGTATTTCTTTGCTCAAGTAATATTTATGCACTTAGAAATATTTGAAATTTTAGATTATTGATTTTGGAAAGAATTGGTCTCAATTACTCTTGAAAATTGTACAAAATGTATAAAAATCAAAAG
Organism: Dendrobium nobile; assembly: GCA_022539455.1. NCBI lineage: Eukaryota > Viridiplantae > Streptophyta > Magnoliopsida > Asparagales > Orchidaceae > Dendrobium > Dendrobium nobile. The sequence continues at coordinate 56,055,214 of CM039735.1, forward strand.
GAATGCGCAAAGGTTCGTAAATATGAAAAAGAGGCACAAAATTAGCCCAATATCAAAAGATGCACAAAAATGTGCCCAAAAATTTTGAAAAAGATGCGCAAAGCGCCACATGTGGTAATTCTCTTCTTTCCAAATTCTTTCAATCTCTTAATTCAAAGTGATCTTATGTTCATTTATATTCTATTGAACTTTGAAATATCGAATTTTTTTTACATCTCTCTTGTAATGATTTTCTATATTCAAATGTCTAAATTGAATCATGTCTTTGAAAAATTTTTCTTACTTACAATGTTATATCACTTCTTAAAGTTTATGAATTTCTATGATTGACCTAATGTTTTTAGTTTAAATTGCATACCTTATGTCAATCACCATTTAGATTAAATTTTCAAATGAATTTCATACAATTACTTACATTTCTCGTCTATTTCTTCTTCACTTTTTGTTGTTGTCAAAAAGGGGGAGAAATCATTGTGTTTGTATGTTTTATTTGTGTGTTATTGTTTTCTAGTTTGTTATTATTTAAATTTTTTTTGAAAAATAAAAAAGTGTATTTTATGGTTCAAAATTCCGCCTTATTTTCATATATACATCAATTCAGGGGGAGTTTAGGAGAATAGTTTAATTTGAAATCATACAAACAATAATCGTTTTGCCATCATCAAAAAGGGGGAGATTGTTAAGATAGTTGCTATTTGCATGCTTTACATTTTTGCAACTTATGAAGTTTTGATGATTCCAAATATTATTGTTCAAATGTGTAGTTATCTCCTAACATTTTTTAGAAGAATTGTATTTGCTCTTGTGTGTACTAACATTTCAGGAAAAACAAACTCCAGACTACGAAGACTTCAAATTAAATTCAGCATGAAATACTTTGTAAAATTTGAAGCTTGTACTTTTCTTAGAAATCAAATTGAAAGGGAGTGATTGTATTTTGAGTGAATAAAAACATACACACACACATAAGGAAATCATATAAAATTATACTGATCGTACGGGACGATATCCGTTCGTACTGGACGATCAGACAATTATCTCCTATAGAGTACATGGACGAATAGGAACTTGCTCGAAAAAATTTTCTAAGTCCTATTTGTCCAGGACGAAATTAATTATCGTCCAGGACGATTGGTTCACTAAAAAATTTCGTCCAAACGAAATTAAATTATCGTCAATGGTGATTGGTCCTCTAGAAAATTTTCGTACAGATGAAATTAATAATCGTCCAGGACGATCTGGTCTCTAGAAAATTTTTGTCCAAACGAAAATAAATTATCGTCCGTGGCGATTGGTGCTCTGGAAAATTTTTGTCCAAACAAAGTCAAGAATCATCCAGGACGATCGGTTCTCTGTAAAAATTTCGTCCAGACGAACATATTCTCGTCCAAACGATTAACCGACTCAGAACAGTTTTCAGCAGTTTCTAGAACCGACCTTGTAATAACCGTTTGTACTGGACGAACCTAGTTCGTATAGGACGATCAGCTGTACGAAGACATTTCGTACACATATTCAAATAGGGTCGTTTCAGATCATTTAAGTAAAATCGTCCAGGACGATCCACGATCGTACGGGATGATCCACTGCGTACATAATTGAATACTTGCAGTGTTTGGGTGGTTTTTCTTGTCTTTTGTATAAATAGTCCAAATTAGACTGCCACCCAATCTTTTTGTCATTTGATCTTCGTGCCTCTTGAGAGAATAGCCAAGGAGAGAGTGGAAGAGAGCATTCAAGGGAGGATTCCTACCACTGGAGCGAGAAGGCTTCACTTGGATTTCAAAGGTAAGAGTCTCTACTTGTGTATTGGGATTACTTCACTCTTTTCCTTCTCTCTTCTAGATTCTTGTGAGAAGATCTGTCAAGGAGATCCGGTTCTCTGCCGACACTTGGAGAGTGTGAACAGCCGAAAGGTTCTCTGCCTACTCTTGGAGAGTGTGAACAGCCGAAGGGTTCTCTGCTTACACTTGGAGAGTGTAAACAACCGAAGGGTTCTCTGCCCACACTAGGAGAGTGTGAAAGGACGACGGTTCTCAACCAACACTAGGGATAGTGTGAAAGGACGGACGGTTCTCTGCCAACACTGGGGATTGTGTAAAAGGACGGACGGTTTTCTGCCGCACCGGGGAGTGGTGAAAAGAGTGTGTTATAAAGGTGTTGTGGGTGCAAAAGGAGAGTCACTATTGGTATTAATGCAATACTCAGAGGGTGCCTCTGGGGAGTGGATGTAGGTCTGGTTTTAGACCGAACCACTATAAATCTGGTGTCATTTACTTTACTATTTTTACGTTTCCGCATTTTAAATTTTAGTTTTAAAAACTCTGTGGTTGAAAAATGTTTTTCTACAAAATTTAAAAGAAATTTTTATTTCGGTTCAATAATTTTCAAAAGGGGACTTAAATTTTTAAACTACCAATTCACCCTCCCTCTTGGTAGCCTTGGTCTTCCAAACTAAGAACATTAGAAGGTCTCAGCCACCCTTCTAAAATGCAGTCCCTGAATTGCCATTTGCATCTGAAAAAATCAGAGAATGTATCCTGAATTACAGATTCTTCCTCTAAGAAAATTCCACTCCCTGTTTTAATATGACTAATCCAGTTTGAACTCCGCCTTGCACTAGCAAACTCATGAAAGAAAGAGGTATTACAATTCCCTTCATCCATCCATCTAGCTTTGGCTCTTTTTCTCCACCAAGTATTGATCCTAGCCAATGTAACATTAAGTTCGTTGATTTTAAATCTCAAAATCTGCAGCCTCTCCACAGATAACACCCCTTCAGATTCTTCCAATTGAATCTCCAAAATCTCATCCTTCAATTTATCTCTTAAAGCATTTAACCCTTTGTACTTTTCCTTGCTCCAATAGAACAGTGCTTTTAAAGTTCTCTTGAACTTCAAATTAAGAATAGTAGCCGGATCCCCTTTACAATTCCTCTTCCAAACACTCTTCACTAAAGCAGATGCACCATAATAGGAAGCCCAGACTTCTTCATATCTGATTGTACTCTTAGTATGCTCCAAAGGTTTAAAAACCTCCAACAAGATTGGACAATGATCTGAGGCCACACGAGATACATGCTTCACAAGAGCAATATCAATGCAATCCAAAGCAATGGTATTGATAAGGCATCTATCTAGCTTTTCCAGAATTCTAGCTCCACCCTTCTTATTGTTACACCAAGTAAATCTTGGTCCCATTGACTTAATTTCATGCAAATCATTTCTAATAATGAAATTATTGAAATCTTTAAAACCTTGGTTAACCAAAAATTTCTTCCCTCCTCTCTTTTTAGCTTGAGAAATTATACAATTGAAATCATCCCCTACTACGAAAGGAAGGTTACCTGAGCAATGTTTCTCTAAATCTGTCCAGAGAGTTCTTCTATTCTGAATATCATTGCTTCCGTATACAGATGCTACCATCTTGCTTCCCTTCCCTGAAACATCAAGCTTCCCCACTATCATTTCAGAAGAAGCTTCCAACACATAAAAACTAGCTAAATCTTTCCTCCATAAAACCATCAAACCACCCGAAAGACCAACAGTTGGCACTTAAAAGAAATCCCATTGCACTCCCAGCGACTTCAACAGAAAACAATCCTCTATTGAATTAATCTTTGTTTCCAATAACCCCACAAAAAACACTCTAAAATCTTTGACAATCTCTTTAAGATCTAGAGTAGCCTCCACCTTCTTTGACTCACTCTTTGCTCGTAAGTAATTAGTGAACCAAGAACATTATTAATGAAGTAAATATTTAAATCATTAGACTCTATAATAGAAGTTATTTTGCATCATAAATAATGGCAAACAATGAAGAATTTTATTAACCATTTCAACATTCGTTAGTTCCCTACCTAATATGTGCAAAAAAGTGACTATATGAGTGAATCTTGTGTACATATTAGAAATAGATCCATTGGAATTCATGTAAAAAAATTCATAGTCATATAACAAGGTGTTTAATCTAGATTACTTTACTACATTAGTCCATTCGTAAGTAATACAAATTCTATCCCATATGTCCTTTCCACTTTTACAAGTAGAAACCTGCATGTAATCTTCTGACATAAGTGCACAAAAGAAACTATTTAAATATTTTGCATTTCATTATGCTAAGTCACATTCTTCTACAATCCAGTCAACAAAAGATGTTTGAACTTTAATGCCATCAACTAATCTAGTTGGCCTAATATACCCTTCTTGAACTAGGATCCACATACGATAATCTAGAGACTACAAGAATGTAGACATCCGTGTTTTCCAAAAATTGAAAGGAATATTATCAATTAATGGAGGCCCAGTGATCGAATATCCTTCGAGTGTATTTTAGTTTCCAAAGGTAGCCATACTCGTTAATCAAAAAGTAGTCTAAACTTATAATTTTGAAACAAAGCTCTGATACCACTTATTGAAACTTAATTAGGTTGTTAAGCCTAAGCTATTGTCCCAAGGCTAACCAAGAGGGGGGGCATAATTGATAATTTAAAAATTTTCTCTTTGATTTAAAATTTGAAAAAATTTGATTCAATTAGCAAGTTAATTAAGATTTTAAAAACAAATTTTTTAACCATAGAATATAACTTATAGTAAATAAAATTCAAAATTTTAAAAAACACAAAGAGTTATAGTAGTTGAAGATCAAAATCTTAACTAATCTTCATTTAAAAGTCTTCAAAAATTCGAAGGATGATTTTTCTAAAATGTTAGTACACAGAAGAGCAATATAATTCTACCAAAATATGTTAGGAGAAATAATAATCAAAGAAATAATATTTGGACTCATTAAAAACAAACAAGTTGTAAGAATATGAACAAACAAGAATTAAATAGCAACTATCTTAATAGTTTCAAGGGAGTGTGGAGGGGATTTCACATGGTTTCTATGGCAAGCTTGCACCTTAGTACCATCAGATTCAAAGTTCATCTTGAGGGAAGTTTTGGGAAGAAGAACTCCTTTGTGTCAAATGACCCGGCTAATCCGCAGCACCGAGGAAGATGGAAGTGATTTTATAAGGGCTTCTTTGCCTGGCTGGGGGGGCTAAAGGAGATTCACTGAAGGTTTAGTGTAATATTCAGAGAGTGCCTCTGAGGAGTGGACGTAGGTCAAGTTGGACCGAACTACTATAAATCTAGTGTGTTCTTTCCTTTATTATTTATGCACTTTATTTTTATTATGATTAACTGGTCAGGTTAAATCTCTGATTAATCTTTTCTTATTTCTGCAATGGATTCTTCTAAGTTATTTATAATGTGACATCTTGCAAGGATTGCTTCTGATCACTGTCCAATTATTTTTAATTTTTTTTACCAAATTCCTAGAGCAAAAAAAAAATTCTCAAATTTGCTGTGGTATGGGCTTCTTACCATACTTCCATTGATATTGTATCTAAAGAAAACTTTTGGTAGTTCTTCTGAGATCTTTAATATTATGTTTAAAAGAGCTTTGAAATAATTATATTTTTGGTGTAAAACAAAATTAAGGGATCTTAATTTGTGAAAAAGATTTCCTTAAGAGGGAGATATTGGAATTACAAATGGAGGAAGCTAGTGATGGTGGTATCTTTGAAAATAAGATTAAGTTACTCATATTAAAGGTTAATGAAATCAACAGTACTTTGGAATGGTTGAATACTTGGTAAAAACAGTGGGCAAAGGTGAATTGGTTATCTGATGGGGATATTAATACACAATTTTTTAAATCTTTTGCTAATGGTAGAATGAACTCTAATTGGATTTATATAATTAAAGATTGTAATGGGGTGGTGGTTGAAGATCAAAATCAAATAGAGGATATTTTTTTCCAATATTTTAGTTACAAATGGTGGCACAAAAATTATATGTTGGAGGGTTAGCCTACCACCTTGGTGGTTCTAGATTAAGATGATAGGAGTTTGTTGGAAGTAGATCTTTCATGGGAGGAATTTATGGGAGAGATTCGTGATTTGAAGGGTAATAAATCTCCAAAAATTGATGGAATTTCTTATTGCTTCATTAAGTGTTATTGGTCTATCATTAAGACTGATATTTGGAACGCAATATTTCAAGTGTTCTCTTCGGGTTGTGTTAATGCGGATTGGAAAGAAACATTTGTGGTACTCATTCATAAAGTGTAGAATCCTTTGACTCTTGCTTATTTCAGGCCTATAAGTTTGTGTAAATCAATCAATAAATTGGTTGCGAAGATTCTTTCAAATAGGATGTATGGTATGCTACCCAAACTTATAACTATGGAACAAGTAGCCTTTCTGAAAGGGAGGTCTATATTAGAGCACATATTATTGGCACAAGAAATTTTTCATAGATTTAGATTTCTTAACTCTACAAAAGGATTGGTTTCATTCAAGATTGATATGGAGCAAGCATATTATAGCATGGGATGGTTTACTTTAGAGCAAGTGTTGAGGTATTTTTGTTGTTCATTGAATTTTCAAAATTTTTTATGGATTGTGTAGTGGATGCCAAATTTTATTTTTTGATTAATGGATAGTATTCAAAATGGATTAAAGCTGAAAGTGGATTTCAAAAATGTTGTCCACTTTCTCCCTTCCTGTTAATTCTACAATCTCAGCTTTTATCTACCTCTTTGATTCATAAAGTTGATCTAGATGGTATTCAAATTCATCCTAATTCTCCAAGAGTTTCTCATATGATTTATGACCATGACATTTTCATCATTTCGGATTCTAGTATTCAAATGATAAGGAGGTTAACAAGTCTCTGTTGGACTTTTGTGATTGGTCAGGTCAATGTATTAACTATCAAAAATCAGTGATTCTATTTGGTAAAGCAGTTAAGAATAGAAAAAGGAAAATGATAAGTCATTTGATGGGTCTTAAACCAGTTAAGGAAATAACTTATTTAGGGGTGAAAATTGCTTTAAGAAGATTGATTCATACTAATTTCATTAATATCATTGATAATGATTTCAGAAAATTAATGCTTGGGGGAGTAAATTTATCTATTTGCAAGGGAAATTTGTTCTTCTTAAATCTATTTTTTTATCACTTCCCATATTTCAATGTACAGGTTCACTGGTTCCTAAAAGTATTCTTTGTTATATTGATAAGATGTGTAGAAGATTTTTATGGATCAAACAAGATGTTAAAGTTGTTATTCATTATGTCAATTGGGATGTTTTGTGCAAACCAGTTGAGAGGGGTGGATGTGGACTTTCATCTTATATCAACAAAGTTTGCCCTGTTAGAGTTAAGTTGGCATGGAATTTCAATAATGATACAGATTCATTATTACATAAAACACTGTCCAGTAAGTATGGTACAAGGATTCTTAATTCTTATTTGCAAAATTTTTCTGCTACATGGAAAGTATTAACTGATGGTGCCAAAGCTTTGAGCCAGGTAACTAGGTAGATAATATCTGATGGAAGATATGTTAATGTTCTTAATGATGTATGGGTACTGGATAAGTCTTTTTTGAGATGGCCAATGTTTGTTTCAATCCACGTGAAACTTGTATTGATGGAGGAGAAATTTATTATCATCGGTGTTGTGAATATACAGGAACTTCAGACATATTTTGGTGAGGAGTTTATTTTTCTTAATTTTAAAACAAAAAATTATTCTAATATAAGTGTAGACTAAGTGGAGTTTATTCATCAGATATTAGGTAAGACTATTTTTGCATTAGCTTTTGAGGCGATGTTTGGTAATAATCCTGATAAAAATTACTAGAAATAGATTAAAAAACTCAAGCTGAATCCTCGTGTGGAGAATTTCTGGTGGAGGATTTTCCATAACGCCATCCCAACTTTTCAATTTTTGGTTCATAGGAAATTGATAGAGCATAACTCTTATCCTAGAGGAAGTGTTAAAATAGAGGATTATGAACATTTGGTAGTTTGTTGTCGGAAACTTGTCCAAATTATTTAGATTTTGATAAAATGGGGATTTGCTTTACCTATTTTTTTCATTCCATGATTACTTCGTTTGGATGGAACGTAATTATTCTTATCAATTTTTTTGTAAAGATTTTACTGTGTTATGGTCTTTTTATTATGGAAATCAAGAAGTAAAGGAGTTTTTGGTGGGAATGAAGATTGTTGTTTGTTCATTACTTCTAACACAATGAGCATTTCTTCTACGGTTAGTTCGGCCAGTGTAAATAATTTTAAATCTGGCATCTGGGATGTTAATAAGCCTTATCGGTTGTTAAATAAATCTTGGCATCCTCCACCTCCTGATTGGATCAAAGTGAATGTTTATGTGTGTTTTCTTTCCTTATACAAGGCTAGTATTGGATGTGTTTTCAGAGATTATAAAGGCAAATTTTTATTTGCATTCAATTTTAATCAACTACATTGGGATATTGATCAATTGGAGATGATTGCTATTCAGTTTATGAGAAGTTACTTACAAACATGGAAGCCAAAATAGAAAGGAATCATAGTCGAAGGTGATAATGATAATGTCATCAAGCTTCTTCAAACGAATTCAAAGGATTCTAAATATTATGTGGCAAATAATCTATGGGTGAAAAACTTCTATCTTAAAAATTTTAATAAAGTTATTTTTATTTTGTTGATAGGGATTGTAATAAGTTAATAAGTTAGTTGATCTTTGTGCTAACATAGATATTTCTAATGATTTTCTTTGGGATGATTTTAGTTTGAGTTATATTCCTCATTCATTTTATAATTTGTTAAAGGAGGAATGTGAGTTTATTAGTAGTATATAATAATTTCCTTTTAATGTTATTTCTTTGGCATCTTTGAAAAAAAAGGACAAGGGTGAAGAAAAGATAAATTTCAAAATGGGGATGCAAATGACACAGATAGCTTTATGGGTAAACTCAGTTTCATACCCTTCAGAGCATAAACCTGAGAAGAAGGAAACAAATTTATTTAATGACTGATAATTATTCTTTTAACTCCAACATGGAAATGGTATGTGAACTTACCTTCGATGAATTTTTTTTTTTTTCAAAAAAAAATTACATCAGACATATTACAAATTAAAGAAATTATATGCTAATTTAAATTTGAAATCTCTTAAATTTGATATGGAGCATGATAGTCTTAGAACATAGCATATTACACTAGATAAAGAGCATGCTTCCCTACTCGATGAATATAATGAACTAAATAAGAAGCATGTTAGATTGAATAAGTCTTATGAATCATTTAATATCAAGTATGTTGAGCTAGAAGTTGTATTTAAGGAGTTAGAGACACTTGCATAACAACTGGATAGCAAAGAGTTTGAATTACTAGTTGAAGTAGGGGTTGCGAAAAATGTGAATGAATATTTTATAAAGAAAATAAATGCACTTCAATAGAACACGCACGGGTCTATTCATACACAACCACATACTAAAACATATCATGGATTTCATATCCATAGTAATTGGCACAACACCCAACATAGATTAGTAAATCTATCTCCAAGTATTTGGTACAATTCTTATGGCATGGTAGAACAGGTAGCCCATACTTTCAGTGTACATCATAGAGTACATCCTATGTGGAGGACTAAATCTATTACATCACAACATAATATGCATATCATACATTCAAAAAGATATAAGGTGGAGCCCAAACTTAATTCCTTAAATTTAACCTTTAATTGACATTTTAGGGATACTATCAAAAATGGCCTAATGAGAGCATGTGGTACTTAATAGCAGATGTTCATGGCATATGACTGGAGATGTTAAGTAATTCATCAGGATGAAGGCTAGGGCTGGAGGCAATGTTTAATTGGGAGATAACACCATGATGAAAGTGGTGGGTTCAAGTTTGATTGGCGGTTCCAAAAAAAAGTTTTTTGAAAATGATTTACTACTAGATAGATGAAAACATAACTTTCATAATATTAGTTAGCTGTTTGACAAAGAATATTTTAAACAAACGAGATACTCTACTTAATAGGAATTTGTTGTCTAAATATGGAGATAACTAGTGGAGATGTGTAGAGAAGAAATGAGGCTTGGCTTCATGGAAGTTCATTTTGAATGGATGGAGTTCTCTCAAAAGTATTGTTAGATGGAGAGTTTTATCAGTATCTTGTATTACTGTCCTGAAGGATGTATGGATACTTGAAAAATGCATAAAGAAATGGATAACATTTGTTGAAATTTGGGAGGAGGAAGATATAATGCTGAACTCTTTCATTGTAAATGGTTCTTGGAATTATGATAGACTGAATCAATTTTTGGGGGAAGACCTTATGAGCATGATAAGGAAAATTTAGATATGTTCTAAGTTGGACGAAGAACGTATGGAGTTAAAGTTTTCAAATACTGGCAAGACTATTTCAGAACTGATTATAGAAGCTCTATTGGATAAGGATAGGGACTGTTATTTTGGTTCATGGGTATATATGTAGAAGCTTAATACTCGTGTGGAGCTCTTCTTATGGTGTATCTATAGAAATATTATACAAAGAAGATTATCATATAGCAATTTATTTCCAAAGGGTTGTGAAAAAGTTGAAAATACTAATCATATTAATACTAGTTGTCCAAAGCTTATTCATGTTATCAAATTATTTGATGCAAGGGGATTCACTGTCATGGTGTTTTGTTCTTCCCAAGATTGCTTATGGGAGTTGGAGAGAATTTTTAGTGGGAATCAATTCATTGTCAAGATGATTTAACTTTGTTATTGTTTTCTTAGAATAATAGTAATAAAGTGAAGCATGGAAATATGGAGGATAGAGTTGCGGTGGTTGCTTCTAGAGTTAGATGTTATGTGAATATTGAAAATCTAAAGGAAATCATCTAATATTACTGGGGTGCTAATCAGTCTTTTAACTATTTTCTAAATTTTTGTACCCTCCTCCTCCTTAGTGGTTTAAGATTAACATTGATACTTCTTTGAGAAAATCTAATAAAGCGAGTGTCGGTGGTATTGTTAGAGATAATAGAGGAAGATTCTTATTAGCATTTCGATTTGGTTGTGTTCATTAGGACATAACACAATTGGATTGACTAGCTTTCAAAGCTTTAAAGGATGTGATCCAAGGACGAATGCCGGAGGCGGAAGGAATTATTATTGAAAGTGATAATTGTAATGTGAACAATTTTCTTCCCAAATTATACAACAAACCAAACGAATTGATTAGAAGACATGAAGATGAAGATATGATATTTTTAAAGGATTTCAATAATGTTTTATTTCATTATGTTAGTCATGAATATTATAAGTTAACTAATTATTGTGCTAACTTAGCTATTTCTTATGACTTCATTTGGGATGTTTTTAGTGAGAATAATGTTCCTCCTTCATTTGTTTTAATATTGAAGGAAGAATGTAATTGGATGCTTTTATTTTAATAGTTTGTATCTAGGTGTTTTTTTAATGCATTTTGCATTTCTCTCAAAAAAAAAAAAAGACAAAGGATTTGACATAAAATTTTTAATTACTAAATATTTGATTAGTTTAAATGGAAAAATTATTCTAGAAGGCAAAAGAATAAATAATATTTACATGATTGATTTAAATTATATTGATTAATCAAATTACTTATGTTTAAAAATTATTGTTGATGAATCGTGGCTATGGTATAGGTGAGTATGTCATGCAATCATGAACACACTTAAGAAAATAACTCAAAAAGAAATTAGTTATAGGCATACATAAGTTTGAATTATATATGGACCACTTATGCGATTCTTGCAAATTACAAAAAGAATTCAAATCATTATTTCATTATGTTAAGGACATGATGACCCTTAAGCCACTCGAGATCGTGAATATGGACTTATTTGGGCCTTTTAGTACAACCAGCTTAAGCGGATAAATCTTTGGATACGTAATAGTTTATGATTACTCTATATTTACCTAAGTTTTATTCCTATCATATAAAAATTATTCATTTGAGGAATTTAGATCTTTCTCTACTTGGATTAAAAAAAAATTAAATGTTAAATATCTATTGTCCAAAGTGATCCTGGTGGTGAATTTGAAAATGATAAGTTTGAATCTTTTTACAAGGAGCTAGGCATTAAACATAAGTTTTTTTACCATAATTCCCCTCACTAGAATGGAATAGCTAAATGAAAGAATATAACCTTTGTGGAAGCACTTAGGGAAATGTTAGCAGAATATTCTCTCCCTAGATATTTTTGGGCAGAAGAAGTGAATACCTTTTTTTTCTTTTTGAAAAGGGTAAAGGTTAGATCAAAATTTAGTAAGATACCGTAAGAGTTACATAAGGGAATGACACCCAAACTTTAACACCTTCAAGTGTTTGGATATAAGCGCTTCATTCTTATAAATGGAAAATCTCCTCAAGAAAAATTTGATCCCAAATATAATGAAGAAGCTATCTTAGGTTATTCCTTCATAGGTAAATCTTATAAAATGTTTAATAAGAGGACTTAAGTTGTAAAGGAGTTAACCCATATGGTACTTGAAGAATTTGATAAATCTAATGAACCATGGTTATAAGAAGAAGAAGAGGAAGAAGCTATCCAAGGAATACAATCTATTGACCTTGGTGAGAGTGAATAACCTTATGAGCTATTTCCTAAAGAATGGAGATGCTTATCTAGTCATGCTAGGGAGTTCATTTTAGGAGATCTATCAGCAAGGATTAGAATTAAGCATTTATTGACCTTGATTTTTACCAAAATCCTGGGTCAAGCAGGGTTTCTCTTGGTTAATTGATAAAGCCAGACCCCAAGACCACTTCTATTGGGTTCAATGGGTCAAACCAAGTCTCTTGAGCATAAACCTATGTCCTCGGTCAACCTAGTTGACCAAATTAACCCAAATCATCTTTATTTGAGTGTAAATCAATTCCAAAACTCCATTAGCTCAATCCCCAACCCATTTGGGTCTAATTGACCATGTTGACTTGGTTAACTTAAAGCTTGGTAAAACCCAAGCCTTACATGGTCAAATTTGACCTATTTAGGTCAAATCTTTACGCTTTATTATATTTAAAGCCATCGTAATCTCCCCTTGGCCCAGACCACATACAAAGAGCCATAATTACATCCTAATTAACCCTAGTAGAAATCCGAACCATTCATGATTGACCTAAAGCTATAAAATAAAACTAATTTGAAAATTTTACAAAAAGTACTTGCCATCATAAAAAATGGGGAGATTGTTTTTTTTTTTTTTAAATGCCAATAGCATTAAAATAAAAAAGCAAGAACAAAAGCTAAGTGATAGCTACCCTATCACTTTCCTCTTTTAACAAAGAGTAAATGGTAGGAGGTACCTTATTGGCTTCTAAAATGTCCCAAATAAAATCCCCTTCCAAGGCATAGTTAGCACACCAATGAGCTAACTTATTACAACATCTATAAACAAAATGAAATAAGATTACATCAAACTCTTTAAGAAAGTCCAAGTTTTCCTTCTCAGAAAAGTCTAGTGATCGGCTATCAAGACTCACCAATTTTTGTAGATATTTAATAACATTAAAGTTGTCTCCTTCTACAATTATGCCTTTTGCCTCCAACATCCAGTTTTTGATAACTCTTCTTAATGAATGGAAAGGCAATAACTCCATGTATCCTATGTCCCAGTGTACCACCGAGAACCAAAAGGCTAAAAGCATCCTTCCTGTATGATCTCTAAAAATGCCTTTGATCCCTGCATTATTAGATTTATGAAGAGAAACATCTATGTTCACCTTATTCCATCCGGGTGGAGGGGGATGCCATGTAGAGGAATTCAGCTTACACAGCTGGTTAGCACCACAGTGGTCCAAATAAAGATTAAAAGATGAAGTAGAAGCATAAGTAATAGCATTACCCACAATGAAACCATCTCCCATTTCTTAGCCTTCATGAATAAGATTGTTTTTACTATTCCAAGAATTGAACACCAATGTACAATACATTCTTGCAATAAATGGATCTTCTTCTCCATGCTTTCTCAAAAAGAATAAGCAATCATGAAGATTGCTAAAAACTGCTAGATTAAAACCCCATTTGTTAGCTTTCTGAATAACAAATTTTAACTTCAAACAATTTACAACCACATGATCTCCATCTTCTTTCATTTCACAACCCCTTGGACAAAGGTTTTTATCAGTCATTCACCTATGCATTAAGAAATCTTTGATAAAAATCTAGTCCTGGATTAGTGTTGATTCATTATCTTCCCAATTAGCAATAGTACTCCTTACCATTCCATATATAGTTTTGCCCGAATGGAGTTTCAGCAGTTCAAAATTATCTCCATTTTCATGACACTCATGGTCAATTTTAATATTACAAATTACATTCACCATTTCCTCCCCAAAGAAATATTGCAGTTTTTCTGTTATCCACCTCCCTTCTAAAATAAAGGAAGACAGATTAGGAACAATGCTTATTTCATTTGAAAAGAAAGAGGGCCAACTTTCCAATCTTTTATCAAGGATCCAAATATCTTTCATAATATTTATAGAATTCCCATCTTTAGCACTCATCTAACAATATGCCTTAAGGACTTAGCTCCACTTAGCATTAGTTTCCAAGCTAAAGATGAATTCATTCTTCAATCATCATCCCAAACATAATTACCGTATTTAGTAGTCAAGGATTTACTAAGTAAGGAATTAGGCTTCTTAAAAAAATTCCAAACCAATTTAGCTCTAAGGCACTCCACTGATTCAACTGCTGAATGAATTCCAAGTCCTCCCTAATCTTTCAGTTTACATAATTCTTTCCATGCTACATAGTGTATTCCACTTTCCCCATTGCTTTTGCACCACATGAACTCTCTGCACATCTTATCATGCTTCTTCATAACAGCCAATGGAATCAAAGACATAGATGTGTAGAAGACATGAATAGCTTGTAACACAAATTTGATACGAGTAACTCTTCCAGCCGAAGAGATGAACATCTTTCCCCATATACCCTTTTTATGAGTAGCCTTCTCTAATATATTTGAAAAATCTGATGCCACCAGTCTTCGTAAGGCAATTTTATTGCCCAAATAAAAGAACCCTTTTGCCTCCTTGAACCCCATAAGTTTAGAGATCATTTTTCTCTTTCTCCTCTCTAAATTCTTATTGAAAATAATAGTTGATTTAGAAAAATTAATTTGTTATCCCGTCCAGCTGCAATAATCCAAATTAATATCCTTTATTATCTTTAGATTTTCCATTTCAGCATTAGAGAAGATCAAGATGCCATATGCAAATAGTAGGTGTGAAATCCTTAGAGCCATACGGGCAACTTTAAGCCCAAATTCCTTCCTTTAGACAAAAAGGCATTAGTAAGTAATTGAGAGCATAGAATGAATAAATAAGGAGAAAGAGGGCAGCCCTGTCTAAATCTGCTTCTTCCTTTAATTCCTTTCAGTTCAACACCATTAATTAGAACTAAGAACACAGGATCAGTAACACAATCCATAATAAGATTAGCAAATTTTCCTGGAAACCCAAAGTAATCCAACACATGTTTAAGGGTACCCCAGGCCATACTATCATATGCCTGCTCCATATCTAATTTAATTGCCACCAAACCTCTTTTAGATTTAGAGTACCTGAATTTATGAAAAAGTTCCTGAGCACGAAGCATATGCTCGGATAAGGTCCTCCCTTTAATGAATGCCACTTATTCCTCAGAAATTAAGAAGTGAATAACTTTCTTCAATCTATTCAACAGAACTTTGGCCGCAATCTTGTAAATAGACGTGCATAAGCTAATTGGCCTAAAATTAGAGGGGGATATAGGATTACTTTCTTTGGGTATAAGTACCACCAATGTCTCCTTCCATTTGGAAGACATTATACCCGCAGTAAACCAAAGTTGAATAGCTTTCCACACATCCATCCCGATGATCTTCCAATAAGCTTTGAAGAAAGAATAAGTTATTCCATCCACTCCAGGAGAAATGTTATTGCCCAGTTCATTAATCTCCTTCTCAATTTCTTCACAAGAAAAATTAGCCTCTAAGCTATCACAATCTTCCTGCTTCAAAATGTTGTCATTCGGAGGCCAATTGTCTAATTGGCATGCTCTGTTCTTTCATTTACTGTAGAAATACTAAAAAAATATGCTCCTTGTAATTAAAAGATCTTCCACCAGCCCTCCATCCTCAATCTTCAATTGCTTGATCAAGTTGCAGCTCCAACCATTAGCAAAGGCATGAAATAAAGAAGAATTTAAAACCCCCTCTTCAATCCACTTGGCTTTAGCTCTTTGTCTCCACCATGTACTCAACCGAGCAAGAGTGCAATTGAATTCCTTGATTCTCATTCTCAGAAGCATAGATTTTCTTTCTGAAAACTGCGGATCCGACACTTCTTCTCTCTGCAGATCTTCAATCTCCATCTTCAATTTATCCTTCAGTTCTTCCAATTTTTGATGCTTAGCCTTACTCCAAAAATACAAGGCTTTAAGAACTCGTGACAATTTCTTATTAAGAGTTTCCATATCATTTCCCCTCACTGGTTTAGCCCAAGAATTCCTGACCACCGATGCTGCCACTGAATAAGACATCCATACATCTTCAAATTTATGCTGTATAGAACTATGAAGTTGCCGATGAAACAATTTTAATACAATGGGAAAATGGTTCGAAGCAATTCTACTTAAATGCCTTACTACTTCTTGATTGATCAGCTCTAAAGCTTTCGGATTAAGTATGCACCTATGCAGCCTCTCCATAATCTGGACACTTCCACTCTTGTTATTGCACCAAGTGAATTTAGAACCAAGAATACCCACAGCATGCAAGTCATTCCTATTCTTAAAAGACTTCATTTCAAATGGCCCTTGTGAGAAGGAAATTTTCTTTCCACCTTTCTTCTCATCTTGAGAAAGTATGCAATTGAAGTCGCCTCCTACCACAGTTGGAATATCCGGATTAAAACCCCCATCCAGAAAATTCCATAACTCTCTTTTACCTTGAATCTCCCTACTACCATAAATAGTAGCTATCATCCTACTGCCTTTTTGAATGCCTTCAGTTCCCCCATCACACATTGATCCGAGGCCATCAAAATAGAGAATGAAGCAACTTCAGTTTTCCAGATTATTAGATACCTCCAGAGTTACCTCTTGAAAGCTGCAAAAAATAATCCCAGCTCAAGGGGAGATTGTTATGATCTTGAAACCTGAGCTTATATCTTTTTATGATGATAAACCTTATTAATTATCTAATTATTTTCTCCTAATATTAGTATCATATATTTTCTCTTGTATGTACTAACATTTTGGGAAGACTACATCGTGCAATGAAGATTTAGGGCTTAAGACTAAGTAAAATGGATAATGTTTTATAAGAGTTTATAATTTTTATTTCTTTATTTTCATATATCTTGAGTTAATGTCATGTAAAGGGTATGCTAACTTGGCGATCGCACATACACATTTGGGAGTTAGAATATAAATTTAAAAATTTTGAACTAATAGTACCATATGAACAATATAGTACTGTACAATTAGTTATTTCAAAATTTTAATTTAGTTACTAAGGATTTTAAATAAATGATACTGCACAAAAAAGATCATACATGAAGGTCAATTTAACTCAGAAACCCTAGTCACGAATCAAATTTAGGTAAGTATTTTAATATTTAAATTTCAAAATGATTGTATTGTATGAACCCATTCATATTATATGATATTTAAAATTTTATCTAAAGTATTCCTATAATTAAACAATCAACTCATGGTTTAATAAATATAACAGATTGTACAGTATGATGAAGATCATACAGGATGGTTGACAAAGACAAAGAATGATCATCTCATGGATCTTACTGGTTCAAACCTTAATTTTTAAACTAATCATACCATCTAAATTAGAACATTTGGATGAATGGAAAATAAAATTTCAAGCAACCAAAAGTTTTCCCTGTAGGATATAGAAATGAATAAACTAATCATACTATAAAATCCAATAATCAAAAAATATTATTTATATGCAATGTTTGAATTGATCGTATAATGGTTATTTAAGTAGTACAGGATGTTGCAAGTTTTGACCTAATCATACTATACAACCCCAAATCATACCATACAAATAAAAAATGTAGAATTAAAATTTTAAGGTTCTTTTATGATCTCATATATAAACTCTTTTTTTTTTTCAAGAATGCAAAATGCATTAATAACTAAAAGAACCAAAGAGCCTAGATACAAACTAATGAGGGTAAACCACCATATCACTTTCTTCCATCACTAAATGAACAAAAGAAGAAGGAAGATTACTCTCACAAAACAAATCCCAAATAAAATCATAAGATAAAGCTAAGTTGGCACAATAATCTGCTAACTTATTATAGTTTTGACCAACAAAATGAGAAATAACATTATGAAAATTACTAAAAAAATAAAAGATCTTCATCTTCAATGCTCCCCTTCAATTTCTTCGGCTTGCTATACAACTTATGACGAAATTGGATCACAATTTTTTTATCACCCTCAATAATAATACCTAGTGCATCTTGTATCCATCCTTGTAACACTTTCTTCAAGGATCTAAAAGCCAAAAGCTCCAATTGTGCAGTTTCCCAATTAATTTTACTAAAACCAAAAGCTATCAAAAACCTTCATTTATAATCCTGAACAATGCCACCAATACCTACCTCATTATTATCCTTTAGTGAAACATCAATGTTTATTTTATACCACTCGGGTGGAAGGGAATGCCAACCTTCTGAAAATAGTACAACAGATAGAGTAATATCCCAATAATCCTAGAGGATTTCTCCCTGTTTAGCCGTGCTTACAAAACTAAGAACAGAAGCAGTAATCATCACTTCACTGTCTTATGCTTTACCATATTTCACCTTATTCCTGCTGTTCCATACAAACCACAATAATGTTAAATAAATTCTAATAGTTAGCAAATTTTATCCCGCTAACCTCTTCAGCTCGTGCAAACATTCCTAAAAATTTTCAAGTTTTTTATAATGAATCTCAAACTTCTCAGTAAATCAATTACCTTCATGATCTTTGAACATGTAGTAGTAACATTTTTGATATCTTCAATCTCTCTACATCCCATTGGATGCAAATAACTTTTAGCAAGCCTTCTACTATATAGAAACTCTGATGTTGGAATTGCATCCTTGCAAACACGCCATTGAAAAAGTTCCACCCAAGCATTCAATTTTAATTTGTGAAACCATGAAACAGGATCCCCGTTCATCTCTTCCTTCAAGCCATCTTCAAGTAGCATAGCTGAGATAGACCTTCCAGTCATTTTAAGCCTTAATTCCATACACTCTTCAAGCAAACTGTGATAGAACTGAACACCACTTATCACTTTCACAAGTTCTTCACCAAAGTAGAAACATAATGAAGAAGTCAAGAGTTGTTTTATCATCATCAAAGACTCCAACAAAAGTTGGCCATTTATGTGAACTCTTGTCTATAATCCAAACATCTTTCAAGACATTAATGTTAGAGCCATCAACAACTTTTGACCTTAAAAAATTTTTGAGAGCCTTCCAGCCACTAAAATTGATCTTCAAAGAAGATGAACTACCTCTAATATCATAATTACTCCATCTTTCTTCATACTTAGCCAATAAATTCCTGTTCAACATGGTAGACAGATTTTCCAATAACTTCCATGCAAACTTCATCCTTAGCAGCCCTATCTTGGACAACATTGACTGGATCCCCCAACCTCCCAAAGATTTGTGTTTGCACAAAATTTCCCAAGCCATATAGTGTAGCCCATGACTTCCATCATATTTATTCCAGAAAAAATCCCTACATAACTTCTCAAACTCCTTCAAAATACTCAATGGAACAAGATAATGTGAAATAAGGAATAAAGGGAGAGTAAGAAACACTATTTTCACCTAAACCAATTTTCTTGTAAAAGAAATATACCTATTTCACGAAGCATTCAGCTTTTTCAATGATCTATCCAATAAAATTTGAAAATCAGATTTCCTCAATCTCCTTAAATCAAATTTAATCCCCAAGTATTCCAGTTCTTCAACAAGTTTGAAACCCAATAACCTTGAAATTTGTTTCTTCCTCCTCCAAATAGATTTACCACAAATCAAGGAAGGCTATTGATAATTGATTCTTTGACCAGTCCAATCACAATAATCCTTTACAATGTTTTTCAACTTCTTAACACTTCTAAATTTAGCATAAAAAAATAACAGTACATCATCTGCATAAAGTAGATGTTAAATTCTTTGAGCCTTTGGAGAGATTTTGATACCCACATCCATGCCTCTAGTGAAGAAAGCATTAGAAAGCAGCTGCGAGCATAAAATAAATAAAAAGTGTGAGAGTGGACAACCTTGCCAAAAACCACTCTTCTCCTCAATCCATTTAGAGTTACAATCACTGATAAAGATAGAAAATCATGGTTCCAAAACACAATCCATCACCAAGCTCACCAATTTGATAGGAAAGCCCAAGCTTAACATCATTTTTTTAAGAGTTGACCAACACATGCTATCATATTCTTGCTCCATCTCTAACTTGATAGCTAAAGATCCATTGCTTGCTTTGGAGTACCTTAATTTTTAGAACTCCTCTTGAGCTAATAACAAATGATCCTAGATAGATCTCCCTTTCACAAAAGCCACCTGCTCTTCAAAAATAATCTTAGGAATAAGCACAAGTAATCTATTTAATAACACCTTAGCCACAATTTTTTAAATAGAATTACATAAGCTTATTGGAAGAAAACTAGGAGTCACCAAATTAGAGAATTTGGGAATCAGCACATCAAATGTATCCTTCCACTCCTTACACATTTTGCCCGATAGAAAAAAACACTTCACCGCTTTACGTACATCATCTCTAATGATACTCCAATAAGCTTTGGAAAATGAATAAGTCATTCCATCACATCCAGGAGCCATATTATTACCCAACCTCGTAACAACCTCCTTTATTTCAGTATCAAAAAGTTCCACCTCCAACCCTCTTCTATCTTGTTCTTCTAAAACCTTCCACGGACTAGGCTAATTCTCCAAACAGCACACCCTATCCTTCCATTTGTTCTGAAAGAAATTGAAAAAAACCTCATCCACCTCCTTCGGATCGTCAGTAAGAACAACATCTGAATTCCTTACTTGAGTAACCCAATTAACATTATTCCTAGCATTAGAAAAAGCATGGAAAATTTTAGTGTTAGAGTCACCTTCTTCAATCCAGTTTAGTTTGGTTCTTTGCTTCCACCAAATATTCAAACAGCAAAGGTTGACATTCAGCTCTTTGACTTTCGATCCAAGCATCCATAACTTATCTTCATTCAACCAACCATCTCTAGCTTCCACCTCTTGAAGCTGAAATATTTCCACCTTCAATCTATCTTTCTCCTTAGAAAATTCCTTTAATTTGAACTTACTCCAATAGAAAAAATCCTTCAAAGTTCTTTTACATTTATTATTAAGAACTTTCATGCCATCTCCCTCATAAGCCTTCTTTCACACCTTAGAAATAGTATGAGCTGAGGCTTTCAAGGATAACCATACATCTTCAAACTCTGGACTCCTTTTATTTTTAATAACAGAATAAAAAATTTTAAGCACAATTGGATAGTGGTCCGATGCAACTCTGGCAATGTGCCTAACCACTGCAACTTGGATATTATTAATATCCAATGAATTAATAAAACACCTATCCAATCTTTAAAGAATTTGTCCCCCTACAACTTTATTATTGACCAAGTGTAACTTGGTCTAACAATCCCTACTTCATGAAAATCTTTTTCATTCATGAAATTTACCATTTCCTTGTGACCTTGTGAGAACACAAACTTCCTTCCACCCTTTTTTGTGTTCCTTGGACACAATGCAATTGAAGTCCCCACCAATAACTGAAAGAACTTTCCTATGGGATAGCCCATGAATACAATCCCAAAACATCCTCCTTTTATGAACCACCTTACTCCCATAAACAGTTGAAATCATCCACACGCCCTTGTTGAAGACATTAAGATCCTCTATAACACATTTATCCGAGGTCTTTACCACAAAAAAAGATGCCAAATCAGATCTCCATAAGATCATAATTTCACCATATAAACCTTCTAATGGAAGAAGAAAAAAATCCCATTAAGGACCCATCAACTTTTCAAAAGTAACTCTATCAAAAGAATTAATTTTGATCTCCACCAACCCCACAAAAAAAACATTAAAATCTTTAATAAACTCCTTCAAATAGAGAGAGGCTTCTTTCTTCTTAGCCCCTCTACAATTCCAAAAGGCAATGGATTCCATTAAACCTTCTTGGGGGAAGAGCCCCCACCACTTCTCTTATTACCCACTTAAAAATTTCTACTATGAGGAATATTTTTGATATGTCCTAAAGATTTGAGATCTTTAGCAAGATTGAATTTTTTCATATCCCCATTAGAACCAATCTCCTTTACCACACCATTATCACCCAAGTCATTATATGAAATTCCTCCACAACCTTCAGAATTTCCCAACATACTAGCATCAGCCACAAAACTATTACATTTCATCCCACTACCACATAAAATTTTATTGTTCACATCATCCTCCACCTTATCCACATCCTCCATATACAAAACATCAAATTTATTAATAGCTACTTGTAAAAAAGAAATGGCAGTAGATGAGACCATACCTAAATCACCAACAGCATTCACTATAACATCAATGTTCTGCACATCGAGCTCCTTAGCCGCAACAGATTTCTTCTCTCCAATACCGAGATCCTGACCCAAGATAAATTCACCCTCCTCTATTTGATCTACATCATCATTCGAATTCTTCAGCTCAAAATCAATTGCTACATCTTGGTCTGCCTATCTCACTTTGGTTTTTTCATCTTGAGCTTCCAAAATTAGCTTCATCTGCTTCTTTACAAACTTCAGAGTCGAGGCCTTTACAATATTCTTCCTTTGAGTAGACCTTCTATTATTTTTTTCCATTAACCAAGGTCCATGGACCATAAGTAGAAATATTATTTACCACTCAACTCCTCCCAACCTCCTTATCCAATCTTATATTACTAGCAACATCAGTTGTTTCCTTTATAATTGAATTTCTTTGTTTACATTCACTCTTCACATGCCCAATCATTCCACACTCAAAACAAAATATGGATATTTTTTCATACTCTATTTTTTTAAAAACCCTTCCAGAAATACCCTCCAACCACACCCTTAAAAGAAGATGTTGATCAAGCTTCACTCGCACACAAACCCTTGCAAACTCCCTTTTCCCACCATTGGAACATGTTTCCATCCAACATTAATGGTTTACCAACAATAGAAGCAATTCATGCCACTTTTACATCATCCTAACACTACAATGATAAATTAGGCATTCTTATCCATATAAGAGAGGTTAGGCTTCATGGATAATGGAGAGAACTCAGCCAACCATCTATCCATTTTGACAATAGGCCCATTCACAAACCATGGTCAACTTGAAGGAATAGGTTCCAACATCTCAGCAGAACTGAAGGAACACAAAAACTAACCCTTTCCAAGAGTTATAAAATGGAATTGACCAAATTGATTCCATTGACATCAATATATTTGAGTTCAAAATCTTAATATCTTCCCTCAATTTTACTGCTTTGCCATCCTCCAATAACACCACATCATCATATTTAAAATTTAATTTGATATATGGCTTAGTTTTCCAAGGATTACCATCAACCTCATTCACAGTTCTAGTAGGCATTTCAACATCAATCTTATCCACAGTACCATCCTCCTCTACCCCTTTTCTATTAGTGACATGAAACTTTTTGTTAACAGAAGTAAGAGAATTTGCATTTATCACCCTGTGCACAAGGATTGCATTTAAATTCCCAAATTAATTAAGAAAAATTTTCATCCCAGACGATGAAGCAGAAGGAGCAGTTGATCTCAGCACTGATGATCCCTTATCAAGCTGCGGGGTAACAATTTTAAATCAATGGACTTACTTTTTCCCTCCACATGAAAAACCTTCTTAGGAACCTCTCCAGCATTCTCCTTAATCACCAAAGGGCCTCTCGAGCACTTATTAACCATACCTAAAATTTCCTATTTTGAACTAGCAACTAGTTGATTGTTTTCAACTAAAATTTTATTTTGTAACACCTCCAATGGAAGAAGACTACACCGCCAAAGCTAAAGATGGCTGGTGGCCCTCAACCACCATCTTCCTTGGCAATTCCTAAAAAATAGGAAGCAAAATTGGGAAGAAAAAAATTTGAATTTTTTAAAACTTTCTCTCTAACGGGAGCTTCTTTCTCTAACACTTCAGTTTTGATAAAATATTTCCCTATAGGGCTATAAACTCTATTATTAGACTTTAAAATAATTCTTTTGCTTTTGAGAGATTTCTATAAGAGTTCTTGAGAGGTCTTGGAGTTTGGAGAAGGAGAAGGAGAAATTGAATTAGAGGGAGAACTTCTGTGAGGGGATTCATGTGGTTGCTCCAATAAAGCATCTTCCTTGGTTCCTCCTAGTGTTTTCATTGATCTTTTGGGCTATTCTAGGGAGAAAATCTTTAAGTATGAAGATTTTTGAACTCTCTACATCACTAGGATAATGAAAGAATTCAAGGTTCTCTAACTCAGAAAGTGGGTGAAAAGGATTATGGGTTATTTTCCTCACCATGACGGTGTAAAATAATTCAGGTTCCCAACCTCACCAACAAAGGTGGGAAGTGATTATATAACTTCTTCTTCTCCTTGCTCTTGGAGCTAAAGGTGAGTCACTAAAAGTTTAGTCCAATACCCCAATAGGAGGACACTTTTTTTTTTTTTTTTTGAAAAAATGCCATTTGTATTAAAAAAAAACCTATTATAAGCTACAAAGTGATAGAGGACCTATTGCAATCCTCCTTAATTAAAGAAAGAAAAGAAGGAGGAACCTCTTATTACAACTTAGATCATACCAAAAAAAATCTCCAAGTAAAGCAAAGTTAGCACAAAAATCAGCCAACCTATTACAACCTCTATGAGAGAAATGATATAAAAAATTCCAAAAATCCTTCAAGAAAGACAAGTGTCCACCAAGCCATAGTCAAAGTTTCTACAAGCTTTATCAATAGAGCCTTGTAGATATTTAATCACATTAAAGTTGTCTAATTCAATAATAATACCTTTGACATCCATCATCCACTCTTGAAGAACCATCTTTAAAGTTCAAAAACCAAGAGCTCTAGGAAACCACTATCCCAATGAATACATTTGAATTCAAAAGCAAGAAAAACTATTCCCTTATGATCTCTGAAAACTCTAGGAATACCAGCCTAATTTGACTTCAATAGTCCAGCATCAATGTTGATATTAATCCTTTCGAGTGGAGGAGAGATCCAAGAAGAAGAGGAAAACTGAGAAAGCTGGTTAACACCCTAGTGATCCAAAAAGAAATTACATCTTGCTGAAGATAACAAATGTCTAATTGCATTTGAATAAATATAACCCAATCCAAGCTCTTGTGCCATGTTGAACAGTATTTCTTCTTTTCCAAGAGAAGAAGACCATGGAACAATAGAGAGTAGTAATAAAAGGATTAAAAATAGCTAACATTTCCATATTCCTTTTACAATCCAAAAAAGAACAGAAAAATGGAACCTAAAATTCACCCTTATTAAGCAATTCAATAAGTTAAATTAATTTATCATAAAGTACTTCAATATGCTCTGAGTTCTCCACAACAATACAACCCCTCGGGCAATGGTTATGACCTAACAATCCTTTATACATTAATAAATCATAAGTAGGGATAGAATTATTGAGAAGTCTTCACCAAAAAAATTCCACACAAAGAGAAAGCCTCAACCTTTTAATCTATTTCAAATATTCCCCATTAGCAAAATCCATAACTGCTACCTTGGATTCCATTGAAGAAATAGACTTATCCGTAAATTTATACATAAGTTCTAGAGAATCACCTAATACCTCTGAGATGATTTGAACCTGTAGGATGATCTCTATTAAGGAGATGCCAAAGAACTTAACCAACTCTTTTTAATTCCATTCACCATTCACAATAAAATTATCAAGAGAAGGGAATTCTCCATCTATAATAATAATAAAATTAGGTCATTTTTGAAAACTTCTATCTAAAACCCAAACATCTCTTAAGGTATTAATTGAACAACTAGAAGACACCCTCCATCATAGCAAAGGCTAATGAGATTTAACTCCACACTAAATAATTTTCCAAGTGGAAGAGCAGTTTTTTTTATGATCAGCATGCCAAACATCACCATATTTTTCCCTCAATAACATATTATGGAGTGAACAAGGTCTATTAATAAAATACCATGCAAACTTTACTCTTAAAGGCCCAACAACAGAAATAGCAGAGTAAAATTCCATGCCCTTCAACCTCCTCTAGTTTGTAAAGATCATCCCATGCCACATAATGAAGGCTACAGACACCTCCTGGTTTGTTCCACAAAAAGTCTCTGCACAACTTATCTTAACCTTTCAAAATGCTCATAGGAACTAGAGAGTGTGAAGCAAAGAAAACTGGAATAGCAAGGATTACTTACATAATCAAGACAAACTTTCCAGCAAAAGAAAAAAAAAATTGTTACCTAGCCATTCAATTTACAAGCAGCTTTTTCCCATATATAAAGAAAATTAGAAGACACCATCCTTCTCAAAGCAATTTTAATACCCAAGTACCTCAACTCCTTTACCTTCTTATACTTGAACAACCTTGAGACAATCAAATAGGAGGACTCTAGGGACTGGATGTAGGTCAAGGTTTGACCAAACCATTATAAAATTCTAGTTTTCCAATTTTTTTATTTTACACTTCTATTATAGATTTTTTTATTTCATGCATATTATTTTCTTGATATATGAGATTATGATATTGTGATAGCTTTAGATTATTTTTTTGAAAGGAAAATATTATTAATAAAAACTAAAAATAAAAAGAAAAGAACATTATTTTATTATTCATACCAAAAATATAAACATCATTTTATTGTTTGGTATTTTCTTCTATTTATGTTGTAACTTGACAACATTTAAAAATTTTTGAAAGGAAAATTTTAAAACACAAATTCACCTCACCCCCACTTTTATTGGTGGGTCTTTGGCAGTTCAAGTTACTCTAATGACCCAAAATAAATCTTAACCGATGACCTATTTTAAATCATTTCCTAAGATCACTATGATTAATCCACATTATTGACAATATTAGCATGCATAAATCCTTTTAACTAGATTCTATGTATTAACTTAAAATAATAACTTTTTTTTTATACATTTTCATTATACTATGTGTATAAACTTAGCCATACCACCTTATTTATGTTTTTTCAATTATAATTTTACTAGTTTTATTATAGTTTCTAATCAACTAATCCATACCTTATTGATTGAGAATCTTTTAATAATTTTTTTTCTATGTAAGGTTATGTCTAATCTTCTTACTATTATGCCTTTAAAGATATGGCATTTAGCCCTTTAATCTTACTCTCTTGACCAAATAATATTTAAAACAAAATATTCTCTTTCTACAAAGTTCATTTTTTAGTATAATCAATAGCTTTTCACTATATTATTCTAGTTTGGTCATGTTCTTTTAGTCAAATCTATTAGATTTTGATCATTCTATTTTAACAAAAACATTCCTTAATTGTCCTTATAATTTTAGTTAAACTATCCCTAGATTTAACCATACTTTATTTGGTTGAGTTTATTGTAATTGAATCTTGCTGCTTCGATTATATGCCTCAACCAGTGATGCTCTTTATAAAAAATTTTGAGACTTAATTATACCATATTTAGTTAAATCTCATCGTAAATAAGTAATACTATTTTTATTGAGAAAATCTATTATTCTTTTATTAAACACTACCAAATTTTTAGTATACAATGATTGTTGAAAATGAAGCATAACATTCCAGAAAAGAAAAAGTATACAATGATTCTTATCCCATATCTTTCCTATTGTGTATATACCTTCACCTTGAATTAATCTTGTTACAAAAATATTCAAATCTTCTTTTATTAGTTTAAAAAATTTCCAAATTTTATGTGTTTTAATTGATCCCAAATACTTCAAACTTAAGCTTTATAAATTATTATTTTAACCATCTCATTTAATATTGAATGTATTTGCATCTACATAAAATAAGTTAGCAGTTAACCAAGTAATTTAAGCCCAATTAGCTCTTCTTTGAAATTTCAAGATGTTTGATATGATAATAAAATGTTGTAATATAGGAGCGTTATTATATGTTTTGATGATTATAAATATTATTTGATGCATTATTTAATTTTTTAAGCATTAAATTTTATAAATTTTTTTTTTGTGCCACTAATCCTTTGGGTACAACATACACCAAGAAGTGATTGAAGAACTAGCTCATGATAGTGTAGCAACAGAGTAAAATTGAGTTTATATGTTATAAATTATGTAATTTTCATTTTTCTTGAGTATATTTCTGTGTTAGGTATATGTTGACTTAGTAACAATGCACACACACATACAAGGGTGTTACAATTAAATGTTTTAATTTTTTATTAATCAGACTATACGATACATATTATACTATATGATCTACTCTAATAGAAAATAACTGAAATATTTAATTAAGATTAATTAAAATTGGCATATAACTAATAGTAATATTTAATTTATACACCATATTAGCAGATCATGTATATTTTTATACCACACTATTGATTCTTGGTTATTTAAAAAAGGAAAATTTGAACTTTAAAAATTGAACTGATCGTACTATATAAAATACTATATAATGTATGATATTTAAGTATACATGCCTATTTTAAGATTGATAATTAAGGAATCAAATAAAATCTACATAAATTATATATCATATTATACGATACATATATTTTATAGTCCGATAAGCCTAAGAGCTCTCTAGATGAATTTTTTTTTATTTTGTATGGTCATATTTTTAATTGAACTAATCATATAGGATAATTTCTAATCCTACAGGATAACCTTTGATAACATTGAACCAATGATGCTATAATATCCAAGAATTAATTTGTACAAATAAAGGTTTCTAAATTTAAAATTTAGATTATTAGAGCCTTCTTTATAAACTTTATATTAGTTTTATGAAAGAGTGTTTTGCTAGTCAAGTATCACTTCATTTTTATGATATAGAGCTAAAAAGTTTAACTCACATGGGAGAGAGAAGATGAGGTTGAGAGAGGGGGAATATCCTTGAGGGATTTAAGGGATTATGAGTGGATCAAGATTATTTATCTAGCTATCATACTCCTTAGGTCATCATGTTTTATAGGAGGAGCTCTTGCAAAATATATCTAGGAAAGGATTGTGTTTGGGGCAAAAGACTATCGATATCTCCGTCGGATTAGGAGTTGAAAAGAATTTTTACATCTATGTTAGGCATGTAAACAAAAATAGGGGGAAAAATTTCTACCCTGAATGAGAGAAGAAAAAGGAGTTTTAGCATCTCCGCTGAATCAAGGAGGTGAAAGTTTGGACATCT
This sequence comes from Dendrobium nobile, assembly GCA_022539455.1. Classification (NCBI taxonomy): domain Eukaryota; kingdom Viridiplantae; phylum Streptophyta; class Magnoliopsida; order Asparagales; family Orchidaceae; genus Dendrobium; species Dendrobium nobile. The sequence goes on from CM039735.1 coordinate 56,084,549, forward strand.
TCTCCATCATGCTGAGGAGGTAAAAGGAGGGACAGTCTATTGAGTCAATAAAAATCATTATCCACCTAGTTATAGGTGAGGGGCTTCTTGAACTAATTGTGGGCTGAAGGAGAGTCATTATCAAGTGTAATAATAAATCAAGAGAACCTTTGGGGAGTAGATGTAGGTAAAGTTGACAAAAACCACCATAAATCTCAATTTGCATTTTTCTTTGGTAGGACATTATTTTTACTTGAAATTTAATTTTACTACATTTGGTCAAATTATGATTAGATGAATGCAAGAGGATTTTGGTAATTGTTTTTGTTCTATCTTTAGTTCAAAAAATTGACATATACATATATATATATATATATATATATATATATATATATATATATATATATATATATATATATATATATATACAGGCAAATGTTTTCTACTTAAACATAAAAAATTCAAACCTTTTTTAATCCTATTTTTGATTTGGTAAATCATTTTACTTAGTTGCTTTCAAATTATTAAGTGTCATTTTAAGCAAAAAATTTTAAAAAATTTGAAAAGTTATAAAGAACCAAATTTCCCCCCTCCACCTATATGTGCCTTCTGGTAGTTTCAATTTGTTTCAAAGATAATTTTTAAGTTTAAATTCATATCAGAGTGGGTTCACTTTAGTTTGGGTTTTAATACCTTGAGCTCGATCCAATAGTACATTTTGGTTATCGTAATAATGCTAAAATTTACTCTATCACCCGTCCTCCTTTATTTAACAATATTTCATTTGAATTTTGGAAAATTCATATGCTAACATTTTTATAATCAATTAACTTTCAAAAGTGGCATATGGTACAATCTAGATATTCTTTACCATCTCATACTTTCAATTGAGTTAAAATAAAATCCCCCTTCATGAATGGCTTTTACAAGATAGAGAACTTTTTTTTTTTTTGACAAGATATAAAACTTGCATAACCTAATGCTTGGTGCTTCAACTATTCCTTTAATGCACTTCAATTTAAAGATAACATGCATTAGTGGTAAGGAAGTATGTTATTAACTCTACATTACCTAAAAAGTAATCAACTAAGTTAAACATCAATGCTTGATATTGTTATTACATTAGTCAGAACTATTTTGTATGAAACCTAGTGAGTCCATTTTAGATATTTATATTAGTTTTACTAAAATCCTCACTTCTTTGAATGCCTTGGGCAGAAAGATTTTAAATTTTGAAAAAAGTTATTAAAATTCTATGTTTCCTGCTTGAATCATGGGATACTAAAGTAATTGAGTTTTTTAATTCCAAATATTTATATGTTTAATAAATTGACAATCATCTAGGCTCTCTAATTGCTAATGGGAAAATGCAAGATAATAGCAAACAGTTGCATGTGACCAAAAGAAAGTAAATACTATAGAACTAAAGGCTAATGACACAAAAAGTAGAAATTTAGGACCTGCTGGAAGTGAATACATTGCTTTATTGACTTGTCAATTTAAGAGTTCCCAAAAAAATAAGCATTTATTGTCCTATAGTATGTTTGGATATATGTTAAAAACTAAAATTTTGGAAAGACTTGGATGAATTAATACAATTGAAACCTCTTAAAGTAAGAGTTTTTATTGGAGGAGATTTAAACGGACATATTGGCAGAGCAGTAGATGATTTTTAAAGCATTTATGTGGCCATGGGTTTGGGATGACTAATGAAGTTGGTAATATAATACTAGATTTTTATTTTTCATATGATTTTTTAATTGTTAATTACTTATTAAAGAAAAGAGATGAGCATCTCATCATGTATAAGAATGTATATATGAAATATCTTATTTATTGTTTTCTTATATGAAAATTAGATCCTTTAAATTACAAAGATCATAAAGTTTTTTTTGAGTGAAAGTTTATGTACATAGCATGGCTTAGTAGTTTTGAACTTTAAGATGAAGAGGTAGAAAATAAAAAAATAAATTAAATCAATATTATATAATTAGATTGGAAAATTTAAAGAATATTAACAAAAATATTTTTGAGAGAAAGATTTTAGATCTTAAGATTTTTTCTAGCAATGAGGGTTATAATGTTATGTCGAAAAAATGGCTAGTGATATTAAGAATATTGTAAAAGCTGTGTTTGGAGTTTCTAATGGAAAAGCTCCAAATAATAAAAATAACTGGTTGTGCAATCCAAATGTGCAAGAAAATATAAAAAATAAGATGATTTGTTATAAAAATTTATTTAGATGTTAAAATTTTGATAATTTGGAAAGATATAAAGAGATACGTAAGGAATGTAAGAAAGTAATATACGATGTAAAGATCTTAACTTCTAATAACTTTTATAATTGACTAGATACTAATGAGGGGGAATAATATATGTATAAGTTAGCTAAAGAAAGAGATAGCAATATTAAGGATTTAGTTCAAGCGAAGTGTATTAAGGATGAAAATAGAAAGTAATTTTCTTAGTATATGATATTCAACAAAGGTGGATGAGATTTTTTTCTAAACTTTTTAATAAAGATTGTGAGAATATGATTCACTTTAGTGACCTTAACACGCTAAATGAAAAAAAAATATATATTTTATCAATGTATTATTAAAACCAAAGTTAGAGATGCTTTAAAGAAAATAAAGTGCGGAAAAGCTGTTAGACTTGAAGATATTTCAATAGAGGTGTGGAAATGCTTTGGCGATGAAGGAATTTCTTGGATTACTAAACTTTTTGATATTATTTTGAAGAATAAAATGATGCCAGATGAGTGGAGATTACTGTGCTGATTCATCTTTTTAAGAATAAAGTTGATGCACAAGATTGTGCGAATTATAGAGGAATTAAGTTATTGTTTCATACTTTAGAAATATGGGAGTGAGTTATGTAGTGTAGGTTGCAGTGTGATACTAATGTTTCTAAAAATCAATTTTTATTCATGTCGAGTTGGTCTAGTATGGAAGCTATATATTTATTGAGAGGGTTGATGGAGAAATATAGAGAGAATAAGGAGGTTCTATATTTGATATTTATTCATTTAGGGAAAGCATATGATAAAGTTCCATGCGAAGTGCTATAGAAAGTTCTTGAGAACAAAAGGAGTTTATAATGCTTATATTGAAATCATTAAAGATACGTATGTAGGAGCTATTACTTGTGATAGATCACAAATAGGTTTGACAAAGTATTTACCTATTACAGTTGGATTACATCATGGATCAGCCTTAAGCCCATATCTTTTTACTTTAGTGATTGATGTTCTAACTAGACATTTACAAGAGGATTTACCTTGGTGTATGCTTTTTACTAATGATATTCTTCTTGTAGATAAGACTAGAGAAGGAGTTGAAGGTAAACTTAAATTATGGGGGTATATCTTAGTGTCTAAAGGTTTTCACTTAAGTAGATCTATAACTAAATATATGAAGTATAATTTTAGTAATAGTAGACCTAATGGGGGGATTGTGACTTTGGGTCACCATGTCATTAATTAGAGTACACATTTTAGATATCTTAGATCTATTATTCAGAGTGATAGTAAAATAGATGGAGATATCATAAAAATAATTCAAGTTGGATGGTTGAAATGAAGCAATGCATTAGGGTTGTTGTGTGAATGAATAACCCCTCTCAAACTTAAGGAAAATTTTTATAAGATGGTGCTTAGACCTGCAATGCTTTATGGTGCAAAATGTTGGCCATTAAAAATGAAATATAATACTTAGTTAAGTGTTGTAGAGATGAGGATGCTCAGGTAGGGGATTGTATTTAACCTTAGAGACATCATAGGAAATGACATATATGTGTGAAGGTTGGAGTAGCTAAAATGGAAGATAAGATTAGAGGGAGTCACCTTAGATGGTTTGGTCACATAAAACGTCAACCTTTTGATGACCCAATAAGGAAAGTAGAGGTACTAGATTTAACTTATATTAAGAAAAGTGGGGGTAGACCTAAAAACGCTTGGTTAGAAAATAGTAGAAATAGTCTTTCTTTATTAGATTTAAATTAGAATTTGACTTTTAATAAGAGATAATGGAGAAAAAAGATTCATATAGTTGATTCATATAGCAAAATAACTACTTGTTGTTGTTGTTTTATATTAGTTTCTAGGATAGCACTTGAATTTATCATAAAATTTTCTCTGCTTTTATATTTACTCTTTACGATATAAATAGATATTCATTGTAAGACTTGATAAAAGATATAGTTTATCCAAAAAGCCCCCTTATTTTAATAATTTAACCTTTCTTAATCATGTTTTCAAGCTTAAAAAGCACTTTGTGGGCTTAAGAAGGCACCTAGGGCTTGGAATCATATATCAGCTATTTTCTCTTAGAAAAATCATTTGTTATGGGCACCATAGACGCCACCTTATTCCTCAAAAAGGTAGGAGAAGTTTTAATTATAGTTCAAAATTATGTTATTTATTAACCTCATTTTTATCTGAGGTCATGACCCTAAATCTTACCTTCAATCTAATTTTGCCACTCTGCTATGGTATGGTGACTTAATTTTTCAACTTTAAATCAATGATTTGATAATCACCCTAGAGGATCATTTGATCAACCACTCAATCTCTTATTATCACCTATTGGTTATCAAAGATATAAGTATTTCAAATCTTAAACCCATTAATATATGATAAATTTCAATCCTAAATCAAATCCAAATCCACATCTTGCTTAAAACTTTAAACTCAAAAATCTAATGTTCAAATCTAATGCCCAAAGCCTTTAGATTTTTCCCCTATTTGAATGAAATTTTTTATTGATTCAAAACCCTAACTGAAAGCACTAGAATGGTGTTTGATCATTTACATGTTTATTAGGCATGCCCTTAAAGTCTACTTAAACATCTCAAAGGCCCCCATATTCTAAATCCTTAAACTTAAAGAACATTTTTAGAATATAAACCTTTAAATATTTATAGCTCACACCAATGGACTTATCATCTTGAAAAAAATTACCTTGGAAGCCTTTAGAAGCACATTAAAAAACTTCATAATAATGATTACAATGATTTGAACTCATTTGAGTCAATATTTGACCATGGTTGACTTAGGTTTGAAAGTTTGCATAGGTTGTTATACCTATTTTAATTGTCCCAATACGATGAATTGGTAATTTATATAAAAAAAATCTTTGTGAATTTTAGAAAATTGTTGTTTTTATTTTAACATGATGAAAATTTATCAAAATAAGCTTTTAAACAAAAAAATAACAGTGAAAAAAATTAAAAATGCTGTAAAAATAAAATAAAAGAAAATAGAAATTTATAGTTGTTCAGTCCAACTAGATCTACGTCCACTCCTTGTAGACTCCCTCTTCTGGTATTGCACTATACCAAAGTGACTCTTCTTTTTCTCCCACAACAAGGCATGGAAGACCTTACAATTACCTCTCTTCCATGAATCTCAGGTGCGACAGAGTACCATCATCCTTTTACACCTTCCAGGTATCGATAAAGAACTGTCATCCTTTCACACTCTCATGGTGTCAGTAGAGATCCAACTTCCTTTCACACCCTCCTAGTGTTAGTAGAGAACAAGATCTTCTCCAAAGATGTTCTCAAAAGCATTTTCAAATAAGTAAGGAAGAGATTTGACAAACTTATAAAGAGATCCTCACCTTTAGGCAACCTTGTGAACACTTCACAAATTCGACTTTCAAGATATCTCAATCCACAATCTCAAATGCTCTCATAAAGCACTCTCACACCGGCTCTCAAAGAAAATACAAGGAAACATTTGTGACAGTCAATTTTTAAGGACCTTATATATGAAAGACAGGAAAAACCATTCAGAAAGAAAAAATTTCAATTTAATTGTCCATGATTGTATAGTACAATCTCACATCATTTATACCTTCGATACAAAAATTACTCGTACGATCCTGTACGAACTGTTATCATACTCTGATAGTCATATTTACGAACTACCACCGTATAGTATGATCAGTTCAAAATTTAATAAGATTGTCTGGTATGATTCTATACGAACTGGTTTCATTCTCTGTATAATATAGTGTATGAACCCCATATCATATAGTACAATCGGTTCTAATCAAACTATGATTCATTCGGTACAAAAATGGATGAGTCCATTTCGTACTCTTGAAGTCACCTAAACAAACCTAAGGTTGTACAGTACGAACAATTTAAAATATTTACATGTTCATACGGATGAAATGATATGCACCCATTTCATGCTCTAGACATCGTCTATATAAACCTAAGATCAAACAAGATAAATAGTTCTGAAAATATTTGAGTTCATTCGGGTCGAACTGATATGTTGTTATTTTATACTTTTGGTGTTGTTTGTATGAAGGTAACTTCATACAATACGAACAGTACTTAAAAATTTTTCCAAACCTAATTCGATTAACTTTTTCGGAGGAATGCTTAAGTCAAATTATCCCGTATGATCCAAAATCATATAATACAATTAGTTTTTAAAAAATATAAATTTTTATACTCTCCTAGTGTGTGTGTGCATGATTACCCAATTACAATCATGCTCTCTCAGACAGAAGAAAAATATAAAAAGTACATACTTTAAATATAATAAATCTTAATTTAATCTATCTTGAAGTTTTCAGCAGTCTGGAGTATGATTTACCAAAAATGTTAAAACACACAAACAACAAAACCAATTTTTCCAATATATGTTAGGAGAAATAAAAATAAATAAAATTAGATTTTGGAATCATTAAAAACACATATGATATAAGAACATAGTTATAAAAATAAAGTTTCAATAATCTCCCCTTTCTTTGTGATGGAAAAATAATTATTATTTGAGTTAATTTTTAAATAAAATTTTCTACTTAGCTACTCTAAATGAATGACCAATTTAAATCAAGGGGTTCTCATAAAGATTAAAAAAAAAACCCTAAAAACTAAAAAGAAACAACAAACAATTACTGCTTAAATAAAAAAACAACACGAACAAAAACACGAACACCAACTGGACACGAACAAAACATTTAAAAGATACACACATTCACAATACAACAAACCACACATTTAGAATTCAACAAATAATATTATGATGGTATCATTAAATAATATTTTGACTCCCCCTTTTGACAATAATAAAAAGTGAAGTATATCTTTAAATTAAAGGTTTTTATAGATAAACCAAAAGAGTTGAAGAAGAAAAGGATTTTAAACCAATTGCAAATACAATATTAACTTCATAATACAAAAAAGAAAAATTTCAAAATTTTAAATAAAAGAATAACTAAGATAAGAAAATTCGACCAGGTTCATTGTGCATGCTAGATAAAATAAATAAAATTGACTATTGTAAAAATGACAAAAAGAAGATTACCTAATTTCAAATTCAATATTGAATATGATTGCCTATTAGATGGATTTGGATTAGAGATTAAATGATAAAGAAAAGAACAATATAAATGTTTTCAATTAGAGGCATTTCTCATTTTTTCAAATATTTGTCGCACACTTTGTGCAACTTTTCATTTGGGCTAATTTTGAGCCTCTTTTCACTTTGCGAACCTTTACAAATCTTTTTTATTTGTGTACACTTTGTGCTTTTTTTTTTTGGGACTTTCTAATATAAGCAATCTAAATTAAAATACCACTGATAACAAAAATGAACATATTGAAATAAAATAAAAATTAATAAGACATCAATCTTGTGATACTTACAGTTTAGATATGTTTATCTATAAGAACATGAAATTGATCTTCTTGTCTACTTCTAGTCATAAATTAATTTAAACTTTTGAATGATTAAATTTTGTAAGTAAATTAATTTGTAGAGCAAAGTAATTAAGAATCATTACAATAATTAATTACAAAAGATCTTTCCATTAAAAACATAAAACCTTAAGAAATTAAATTCAATGCAAGTGAACAAAATATTCCATCATTTCATTAAAATCAAGGAGCACTTATAAACATATTTCTTATTTCATATTATTCCATATAATAACATTTAACTAACATCATCACATAGATTCAAAATAACATATGAAAACACTAAACTCATAGAAGAAACATCATAATAGAAAACACAAAAATTCAGAAGCAACAACAGCACATAAGTAAATCTAGTAGTCAGAGGGGTTCTGATCTGGAGGAGGTGGTTGAATGAATATAGAAAAATAACTACTGATTGTAGCTACATTCATGTTCACTAAGTCAAACTACCCTCAGATCAAACCCACATCTTTATGATATCTTACGTCCTATTGATTTAAGTGACTCTAAATTTGATCAAAGTGTTGTTCAAAAGAGTTTCCAATATATCAAAGAGCTGGACCATTTCTTCGTAGAAATTCTTGTTAGGTCCAAGTGTAGGTGAAGATGCTGTAGAAGGAGCTCCCGCTTCCTCCTCTAAATCAACACTCTCAGAATCTTAATCTCGCCCAAAAAGTTCTAGAAAAGAGGTATTAGTAAAATAAATAGGTAGTTCAGTGGGAGGATCTGGGTGCATAAGTTTGTACTTCTTTTCTAAGATATAGGCAACTAGATGTCCAAAAGCCACATTTTTCTTTCTCTTGTGATGTAGAAGTCAAATTTTAGAAAGATTATAAATATAATCCACAATGAGTTGGGCTTCATAAAAAAAGTTTTTTAGTGATTATCAAATAAGTGATTTTGGATAAAAGAGGAGTCATGTTAATGCGTTCACCAGCTTTTGAAATTATTAAGGTCCTTAAAACATGTTGGATGATTATGGCACTTTGATTGAGAGTATAAAATTGAGACAAATGACTCACTTGGGCCACACCTCTAAGATTTTGATTAATTTCATACCAATCAAAGTTGGCTTTGAATGTTAAAGTATGTGCTCTAATCCCATGGCTTCCCAAATCGAGAAAGTAGCCTAGATCTTCCTTTATAATTTCTACCCATTGCTTGAGAACATAAGAAGTAATCCTAGAGTGGTCCTTATTAACTTTCATGTTGGCCAAATGTAATTGGAATGTCTCTTTATGGTAGTCAAATATAAGAGCTAGGATGAAAGAAAGTTGAGTTGAATTGAATAAGTGCACGATTGAGAAATGAAAATCACCTTGCATGCGAAGTTGAGAAGGGGTGATTTTAGTAGAAGAATATCTAAAGTAGGCATCCTCATTCTCTTTGGATAAGAAATTATCATCCCTACCAGGTCTAGAAGAACATCCCTTAGGTAGGCGGGGTCGTTTACTGCTACTAGTCATTCCTATGATGTTGGCTCTAGAAGGTTTGGAACGAATAAGAAAGTGATGGAAAAAAAATCCAAAGACACTTCTATTTAAAGAATAATGACCTATTGTATAGTACAAAATTAAGATCATACATATGATTTTAAAATCATACGGGTGAAAAGATTTCATATGTACAAATAGAAATGGCTAAAAATAAAATGTCTTTCCGTAAAACAACATTTCTGAGGCATCCTTTCATATAGGCTTTTTGACCATACAATCGTACAAACAAATGTATGTTTGTCTGGGATGATCAGAATATCAAAAATTATTTTAATGATGGTTAGGTTCATCCCCCACAGAAATTGACAACTGGATCGTATAGAAGAAATGCAATATTGTAGGTACGATAAAAAATCAATAACTAACATTTTTTGGAAACCGTCACTCCTCATATAAACAAAAATGCATATATTATATAGTATGATGACATCATCATATTGTAGAAACCCTATGTAAAACTGTGTTTTGCATGCTCAACTCAAAAACCTATCATATACATGGTACATAATTCATATGAGATGAAAAAAAAATTTGAACAGTTCGAAAAGAGCACATAGAAAACAAGACATGATAATCATAAAATATTTTCAAAACTAACCACTTTACATCAAATGACATGCTTTAATTCTAATAAAATAAACCAAAATAAAAAAATAAAAACTAAACACACAAAAAAATCAAACAAACAAACAAGTGATAATTAGACAAACACTTATTTACACACTAAATCAAGCTTATTGAATTTCATTTGAAGCATTTAGATCAATCACACCTAACCTGGTTCTTAAGGTACTAAATGTGTCAAAAGCAAGTGGTTTTATAAAAATATTTACAAGTTAACTTTCCATAGTAACGTGTTTCAATTCAGACTCTCCCTTAGCTACATGATCTATGATGAAGTGATGCCTTATGTGTATATGCTTAGTTCTATAATGTTGAATAGGATTCTTTGAAATGTAAATGGAACTAGTATTATCACAAAAAATTGGATTTGTGCTAATAGAAAATCCTAAGTCGATCATTATTATTTTAACTAAAAGAATTGTGCCACACAACTACCTAAGCCAATATATTCTACTTCAGCATTAGTTGGGGCTACTAAATTCTGTTTCTTACTAGACCAAGAAACTATAGAGTTTCCTATGAATTGACAATTTCTAGATGTAGTTTTCTTATCAACCCTACATCCTGCAAAAGATGAATTAAAATATACAAATATTTCAAATGAATAGTTGTGCTTAAGATACTAAATCCCTAAGCTTTGAGTTTCCAAAAGATACCTAAGAATTTTTTTTACTGCTGTCAAATGTCATTATTTTGGATCGAATGAAATCTAGCACAAAAACAAATATTGAACATTATATCTAGTCTTCTAGCAGTAAAGTTAAGCAATGATCTAATTATTCATCAAAATTTATTTTGATCAATAGATTTTTCCTTAGAGTTCTTATCCAACTGTATTGAGGAACACATTGGTGTAGTAATTGGTTTAGCTTTATCCATTTCATATTTCTTGAGGATATCCTTAATATACTTTAACTAACTAATAAATATTCCTTCCTCATTTTTCTTTATGCTAAAAAAATGAAAGTAACTCAAATCTCCATTCAAATTCAACTCAAATTTACTACTCATTATTTTTGAAAAAAATCACAAAGATTTTTATTTGTAGATCTAAATAAAATGTCATCAACATATATTTAAACAACGAGTATGCCATCTCTTATCCTCTTCAAAAAGAGAGTGGTGACCATAATTTCTTTCACAAATGATTTATCTAATAGGATTGTATTTTACATCTCATGCCAAGCCCTAGGTGCCTATTTTAGTCAACGCAATACCTTTTTCAATTTAAAAACATAATTACAGAATTTAGAACGTTCAAAATATGGAGGTTGCTCAACATAAACATCCTCTTATCTCACCCCATTAAAAAAGGTAATCTTAACATCCATTTGATACAATCTAAAACTTTTAAAACATGCAAAGGCTAATAAAACCCTAATTGCTTCAGGTATGGCTACAAGGGCAAAAGTCTCTTCAAAATAAGTCTCATCTATTTTATTATACCATGTGGATACCAATCTTGCCTTATTTCTAATCATAATTCCTAAATCATTCATTTTATTTTTGAACACCCACTTAGTTATAACAACACTTTGATCATAAGGGCTTTCAATTAATTCTATAGGAGTTTTCCCATTATTACAAATGAACACCTTACATCCTAAAACATACAAATGTGTCAAATTTGGTATTTTTCCCTTAAGAAGTTTAAATGGTATTTATTAAATTTTTATTTAATGTTCACTCTATTAACAACATAGTAAGATGTACTAACCTCTTCAGCTGATAATATTTTGGAAGTAAGTATTCTGCCAGCATGGCTCTAGTAATTTAAATTAATATTTTTTTTCTTTCTTTCTACTAGGTGCTAAAAACTTATGATTAATTTTTTTCTCTTAAAAAAATCATCAAATTTCTCATTTTTAAATTCTCCTCCAGATCACTTTGAATTGATAAAATCTCGCACCTTAATTTCCTTAGAATCCAAGTGCAAAAATTTCAAAATTCCTCAAATGATTCACTATTATAAAGTTAAAAATTTAACCCAAGTGAATCTTAAAAAATTATCAGCTATTATAAATCTAAACACTTTATGTCCTAGACTTACAGTGCTAACCAGTCTAAAAAGATCCATGTGAATGATTTCTAACTATTTGCTAGTTATATGATCCTTAATGGAATGAAAGGAAGACTTCCTTTATTTTCCTAATTGATATGCATCATACAGGTGATCCTTAGTAAAGTATAGTTTGGGTATTCGTCTAACCAATTCTTTTTTTGTAATTTTTCTAAAAAATTTTATGTTTGCATGACAAAGTCTCCTCTGTCATAAACATAGTTCATCACTAATTATTTTAACACAAAAAGCATTAGATGACTTAATACAATTCAAATTAAGCAAGTACACATTATTTACTCTAATTTCGTACAAAACATCTATTCCATTTTGGCTTATTATGACCCAAAAAGACCTAGTTAGAGGTATCCTCAAGCTTAAATTCTCTAAAGACCACCTTTGTGATGAATGCCAACTAGGGAAGCAAGTCCAATCCTCTTTTCACTCCATTAAAGACATTAGCACCTCTAGACCTTTAGAAGTCCTTCACATGGATTTTCTTGTACCCATTAATACTGCCAACTTAAGGGGGAAAGTCTATGGTTTTGTAACTGTTGATGACTACTCGAGATTTACTTATATTAGATTTTTGTCAAATAAGAATGAAGCTTTTGGTGAGTTTAGATCCTTCTCTACTTAGATTAAAAAAAAGTTAGGTTGTGAGATCTTGACCCTCCATAGTGACCATGGGGGTGAGATTGAAAATGAGAAATTTGGAGACAATTATGAGGATAAAGAGATTTGTCATAACTTCTCAGCTCTTAGGACCCCTCAGAAAAATGTGGTAGAATAAATGAAGAACAGAACCTTAATTGAGGCTGCTAGAGCCATGCTTAAAGAGTATTCACTTCTAAAATACTTTTGGGCTGAAGCTGTAAACACATATTGTTATATGTTGAATAGGGTGAATGTTAGAGCTAAACTTGATAAGACACCGTAAGAGATCCTTAAAGGTATGACACCCAACCTTTCCCACCTCCTTGTCTCTGGTTGTAAGGTTTTCATTCATAATAATGAGAAGTCACATTTAGGAAAATTTGACCCAAAATCTAATGGAATTTTGTTAGGTTATTCAAGTATTAGGAAATCATTTAGGGTGTTTAATAAAAGGACATTGGTGGTGGATGAGACTACTCATGTAGTGTTTGATGAGTTTGATCCTAAAGAGTCTAGAATTGAGGATGAAGATGGTGTTAGAGAGATTTCCAAAGGAGTTCATAATTTGGAGAAGAGAGTAGAGTGTTACAACAGGGCTTCCGAGTTTATGATTTTGATGATAACAAATAATATTTATTAATCTCTAACTTCTCCTAGTATTTGTAGTGCATATTTCTTTCTATGTTGACTAATATTTCAGGTATATCATGCACCGTTCTTTGAAGATTCAAGGCTCAAGATTGCATAGAATTGGTCGTATTAAATGAGTCTGTAGTTTTTATTTATTGAGTCAAATCTTGTAATGATGTATGTTAGTTTGTTGATCATGCACACATACAGAGGGAGCAAAAAATGATTATAAATATTTTAACTTTTCTGTTCATCGTACTGTATGAATTTATTTCGTACTGTACGATCTGGTGTAACAGAAATAAATTAAAATATTTTATTTTTCCAAAAAAAATTATTTTTTAATATAACTAATCGTACTGTACGATCACCACATCATACTGTACGATCTGTTATAATTAGAAAGCCCGCCGTCCATTAAATTAGGCAAAAATTTGAATTTGAACAGTTGTATAATCGTATTGTACGATCATAATCGTACTGTACGATGTTTAAAATATTGCCTAAGTTAATCCTGAGATTATGCAATCAAAAAGGCTGAAATTTGTCATTTGGATCCTACTGTACGAACTGGATCGTACTGTACTAACTGGATCGTACAGGGCATCGTACAGTACTAACAGGTCAATTTCTGCACATCGTACTAGACGATCTTGCGATCGTATGGTACGATATTTGACGGCTGAATTGAGTATTTTTAGGGTTTTTTGAGCCCTCTATTTAAGCACTCTCATAAGACTTTGTAAGAGTCTTTTGGCAGCCATTGTGTCTTTGTCTTTTGGAGAAAACTTGAAGAGAGGACTTGAAAGGGAGAGAGGAAAGGGTGAAGTTTGAGTGAGGGAGAAGATCCTTGGAGGAGGTTTCAAGGGAGTGTGAAGGAGATCACACGGTTGCTCCGGCGAGCTTGCACCTCAGTACCATCGGATTCAAGGTTCGTCTTGAAGGAAGTTTTGGGAAGAAGAAGATCTCGTTGGTGTCAAAGGACCCGGCTCCTCCGCCGCACCGGGGAAGGTGGAAGTGATTGTGTAAGGGCTTCTCCGCCTAGCTGTGGGGGCTAAAGGAGAATCACTAAAGGTTTAGTGTAATACTCGAAGGGTGCCTCCGGGGAGTGGACATAGGTCATGGTTTGACCGAACCACTATAAATTGGTGTGTTCCTTCCATTATATTTTCTGCACTTTATTTTCGCATTTATTTTTATTATGATTAATTGCGTGGAAGAAATTGATTACATATCTTTTTATTGTGAATGAAATTCACTTCCGCATAAAGTCATAAAAAGATATTTCTTTTCATTAAAGAAAGTTTTTAATCATACAATTCACCCCCCTCTTATCACCTAGTAATTTCAATTGGTATCAGAGCTGGTTTCAAAAATAGTGTTTTAGAAAACCTTGAAAAAATCGATCATGGCATATTTTGGAAATCGTAACATTGCAGAAGGCTATTGTATTACACGACCACCTTTATTTGAAAATATTTCTTTTAATTTTTGGAAAATTCACATGTCAACATTTTTGCAATCAATTGATCATCGAATGTGGCATATGATTCAAACTGGCTATTCTATACCTTCACGTATGATAGATGGAGTCAAAATTAATATTCCTTTCACTGAATGGAGTAGAATAAAACTAGTCAATGCAAAATTAAATGCTAAATGTTTGAATTGTTTTTTCTGTGCATTAAATTCTGACGATTGCATGAGAATCTCTACATGTACTAGTGGGAAAGAAATTTGGGATAGATTATGCATTTCATATGAAGGTACTAGTAAAGTCAAACAATCAAAATTGAATATTCTAATGCGTGATTATGAACTTTTCAGCATGAAACCATATGAGACTATCTTAGACATGTTTACTAGATTTAATCAAATTGTGATGTCATTGCATGATTTAGGTAGAGAACTTTCAAATGTTGAAAAAGTTAGTAAAATTTTACGTTCTTTACTTGATAAATTTGATGCCAAAGTCACAGCTATATGTGAATCAAAAGATTTGAATGCTTATTCTATAGATAATCTAATCGGCTCACTCATTGCCTACGAGGAAAGTGTGAGTCAAAGATTTTTGGATGCAGGTGACGAGAAGACTATTGTGTTAAAAGCCAAACACACAGATGAATATGACTTAGTAGATGATGAAAGCAAGGAGATAGCATTGATAACAAATAAATTTTAAAGTCTATTGAAGCATAAGCATGAACATCAACAAAAGCGGAGTAAAGGTAAAAATTGTAAAAATGCTAAATTTTGTTCTGACATAATTTGCTTTGGGTGTAGGAAACCCGGACATTTCAAGCGTGAATGCCCCAACTTAAAAAACTCTTCCTGCAAAGGAAAAGAGTAAAAACAAACCATTTATAATATGGGGAAAAGATGAAAAGCAAAAAGTCTCCTGGGCAGACTTAGTTTCTGATTCATCAGAACAGGAGCAAGATGATGAGGTATAAGTATGTTAAGGTTTGTTTGTTGTGTTTATGTGTCTTGTTTATGTGTTTTGTATGTTTTTTTTGTCTTGTATGTTTAACTTGTTTAATAATTGTATGTTTTTGTTTCGTTATTGTGTTGTTATTTTATATTTTATTTTATCTCTTCTTTTTGATAATGTCAAAGGGGGAGAAAGTATTGTATTTTATTGCATTTTATTTTAATTTTTGTTTTTTTTAAATAAAAAACATAATAAAAAAAAGAAAGCTTTCCCCTAATTTTTAATATAATTCTTTTACTGAGGGGGAGTTTAGGAGAAATTTTTTTTAATTTGAAAAGTCAACCAATATTATTTGACATCATCAAAAAGAGGGAGATTGTTACCACTGGGGCTTCCGAGTTTTTGATTTTGATGATAACAAATAATATTTATTAATCTCTTATTTCTCCTAGTATTTGTAGTGCATATTTCTTTCTATGTTGACTAATATTTCAGGTATATCATGCACCGTTCTTTGAAGATTCAAGGCTCAAGATTGCATAGAATTGGTCGTATTAAATGAGTCTGTAGTTTTTATTTATTGAGTCAAATCTTGTAATGATGTATGTTAGTTTGTTGATCATGCACACATACAGAGGGAGCAAAAAATGATTATAAATATTTTAACTTTTCTGTTCATCGTACTATACGAATTTATTTCGTACTATACGATCTGGTGTAACAGAAATAAATTAAAATATTTTATTTTTCCTGAAAAAAATTATTTTTGAATATAACTAATCGTACTGTACGATCACCACATCGTACTGTACGATCTGTTATAATTAGAAAGCCCGTCGTCCATTAAATTAGGCAAAAATTTGAATTTGAACAGTTGTATAATCGTACTGTACGATCATAATCGTACTGTACGATGTTTAAAATATTGCCTAAGTTAATCCTGAGATTATGCAATCAAAACGGCTGAAATTTGTCATTTGGATCGTACTGTACTAACTGGATCGTACAGGACATCGTACAGTACTAACAGGTCAATTTCTACACATCGTACTGGACGATCTTGCGATCGTACGGTACGATATTTGACGGCAGAATTGAGTATTTTTAGGGTTTTTTGAGCCCTCTATTTAAGCACTCTCATAAGACTTTGTAAGAGTCTTTTGGCAGCCATTGTGTCTTTGTTCTTTTGGAGAAAACTTGAAGAGAGGACTTGAAAGGGAGAGAGGAAAGGGTAAAGTTTGGGTGAGGGAGAAGATCCTTGGAGGCGGTTTCAAGGGAGTGTGAAGGAGATCACACGGTTGCTCCGGCGAGCTTGCACCTCAGTACCATCGGATTCAAGGTTCGTCTTGAAGGAAGTTTTGGGAAGAAGAAGATCTCGTTGGTGTCAAAGGACCCGGCTCCTCCGCCGCACCGGGGAAGGTGGAAGTGATTGTGTAAGGGCTTCTCCGCCTAGCTGTCGGGGCTAAAGGAGAATCACTAAAGGTTTAGTGTAATACTCGAAGGGTGCCTCCGGGGAGTGGACATAGGTCATGGTTTGACCGAACCACTATAAATTGGTGTGTTCCTTCCATTATATTTTCTGCACTTTATTTTCGCATTTATTTTTATTATGATTAATTGCGTGGAAGAAATTGATTACATATCTTTTTATTGTGAATGAAATTCGCTTCCGCATAAAGTCATAAAAAGATATTTCTTTTCATTAAAGAAAGTTTTTAATCATACAATTCACCCCCCTCTTGTCATCTAGTAATTTCATAGAGTCCTAAAACACTGAAGGAGTATGAGAGATAACCTAAGGAGTAGAAAATTAAAATCTAGAAGAAAGGGTTAATCCTACACACACTTTGCCTAAGGATTGGAGATACTCTTTGAGTCGTCCTAAAGAACTGATCTTAGGAGACCCTTATAAAGGTTTTAGCACTATGCATTGACTTAGGAAGGAAGTGAATCACTCTGGCTTTATTTCATTGACTGAACCCACCAATATTAATCAATCCTTGTCTGATGAGTTTTAGATCTTAGCCATGTAAGAGGAATTAAACCAATTTATTAGGAATGATGTTTGGGAGCTTATAGAAAGACCAAAGGGATAAAGTGTCATTGGAACCAAATGGGTCTTTAAGAATAAGATGATTGATTTTGGTGTAGTGGTTAGGAATAAGGCAAGATTGGTGGCAAAGGGGTACAACCAAATAGAAGGGATTGATTTTGAGTAGACCTTAACCCAGTAGCTAGATTGGAAGTCATTAGAGTGCTACTAGCCTTTGTCTGTTATAAGAGATTTAAGCTTTACTAAATGGATGTGAAGAGTGACTTTTTAAATAGGGTAATAAAAGAGGATGTGTTTAATAAAAAACCCCCAGGTTTTGAGAGTTCCTAATTTCTAAATCATTTTTTCAAATGAAAAAAGACCTTATATGGATTAAAATAGGCACCAAGAGCTTGGTATGAGAGGCTTAGCACTTTTTTACTAAAGAGGGATTTTGTTAAGGGAAGTGTAGACACCATCCTTTTTCAAAGGAAAGTAGGAGATGAGTTACTCATTATTCAGAACTATGTTAATGATATAATTCTTGGATATTCTAATAAAAAACTATGTGATAATTTTTAAAAATAATGAGTAAGGAGATTGAGATGAGTATGATGGGAGAGTTATCATACTTTTTGGGGTTTAACCTAAGAAAATATGATGATGGAACCTTTATAAGTCAATGAAAGTGCATTAAGGACATCATAAAAAATATGAAATGGATAAAGCCAAGCTAATAAATTCTCCCATGGTTTCTAATATTCAGATGGATAAGGACTAAAATGGAAAACTTGTTGATCAAAAGAAGTATCGAGGGATAATTGAATCTTTACTTTACCTGACAGCTAGTCAACCTGATATAATATTTAGTGTTTATCTCTATGCTAGATTTCAAGCTGATCCTAAAGAATCCCATATAAATGTTGTTAAGAGAATTCTAAGATATCTTTTGGGGACCCAAAATAAAATAATCTGGTATCCTAGGCACAACATTTCTTTTGAGATTATTAGATATTCTGATTCTGATTTTGTATGATGTAGGGTGGATAAAAAGAGCACTTATGAAACTGGCCAATTCATAGGATAGTCATTAGTCTACTTGTCTAATAGAAAATAAAACTCTATTGCACTTTCTACTGCTGAAGCTGAGTACATTACCTTAAGAAGTTGTGTGGCCCAAGTCCTTTGGTTGAAGCAAAAAATTCTAGATTTAGAAATACTTAGAGTCATAATTTTAATCCTTTACGACAACACTAGTGCCATTTGTATCTCTAAGAATTTTATCCAAAATTCAAGTACTAAATACATTGACATAAGGCATCACTTTATTAGAGACCATGTGACCAAAGGAGACATTAAGTTACACCATGTGACAATTGAGAATCAATTGGCTGACATCTTTACTAAACTACTAGCTTTTGACACTTTTAGCACCTTAAAGACCAAATTGGGTGTGATTGACATAAATGCATGAACTTCTTATTTACTGATTTCAAAATCTTCTATTTTATTGCCTTTTTGTTTTATTTCACTTTGCTTACTTTATTTTTTACTAGTTTTTCTTTCTCTTTTTTATTTTATTTTAGCTATTTTAGTTTTTCTTCTTTTGTAATCACTGCTGAAATGATATTTTATACCATGTTTTTTTTTTTAATTTGTAGTCAATGTCTTACATCTCTTAATTAGTTAAAGGGAGAAAACACTGTTGATTATTTCTCTTCCTCTAAACTCTTTTAGTGGTATAATTTTATTTTCAAAGTAAAAGTTTATCTCAATTTAACAACTGGACTTTGTGATTGAGATCTTTTCTATCTTGCTATATTAATTTATCTTATATTTATAATGTTCAAAGTCTTCAAATTACTTCAAGATTTCTTGTCATCCTATCCTTATACTTATCATATGATTTTGATTATGTTTTATGGTTTTTTCTTTTTTATATTAGAGAGTGAGTTTTTCTCTTCTAATATCTAGAAGATATACTCAAAATTGAGAATATTTAAGAGTTTTGAAAAGGGATCTAGCTTGCAAAATATATATATAAAAAAAAAAGTGGACAATGACACCAAATTAAAAAATATATACAAAGTGTATCAAAAAATCAAAAGATGCGCAAAGTGTACCATTACATTGACAAGGGGGATAAAATGAGCCCACCAAAAGAAAGTTCTCCTCTCTTTCAAACTTTTAAAACTTAGAAGCATTCATGTGTCACTTAATATTTTTAAAGGCTTGATTTTGAATTTCTCATTTATGACAAATTACTTTGATATATTATTCTATAAAATATATTTTTAAAACTAAGTCTTGAACGGATCTCTTTTTCTTATCCAATTGGTTTTTTTGAGTTAGGTCTTTTGATTTCAAAAGTTGATTTTTCCCTAAGAGAAGTGCAAGCTAGAGTTAACAGGATCGGATATTCTAGTACTTTCAAATTTCGATCATGTTAACCCATTGGTCTTACAAGTCTTTAAAATCAATAACATGGAGACTATGTCATATTCATGCTTTGATTAAAAAAAACTTTGCTTTCATTCTTCTTTTTTTCACTTTTTTCTTTCCTAGTTTTTTCCTCATCCTTTTTGTGGTGTCAAAAGAGGGAGTAGTGTTTGAAGTTGTTTTTATTTTATTTAGTGTTGATTATTTAATTATTTTCCATCATAAAAAAGGAGAAGATTGTTACGAATCTATTTTCAGGGAATATAATTTTGATGATAAGATACACTTCTATTTCTTTACGACTTCCTTGCCTTCTAACATTTCAGGTCCATAAGATCAAACAACAATTTAAACCAGCTCATGATTTGGTAGACTGGTTTAAGTAAGTTTGTAATCGTTTCCTTTTCTTGAGTCAATTTAAACGATATAGTTCCTGATGCTAAGTAACCTTACACACACAAACACTTTGGGAGAATTTTTTTGACTATTTTTATAGTTTATTATTTTTTATCATATCATCTGGGAAATCCCAAAATTGACCTAAACAATCAGTTAAAAATAGAAACCATAATTAGGGCATCTTGGTTAATGTAGTCATCATTTAGTGTATTATCCTAGATGATATGTCATTGACCATGATGATAGGCTCAAATCAGAAAAAATTAGCCTCCAAATCTATTTAGGTATCTTTTATTTTAGACATCATCTAGGATATAATCCTAGATGATGCAATATAATTCTGTCTAAATTAATAATGTAATCAAGGAATGCAATTAAGGTCTGATTACTCGATCATATCATCTTGGATGATCGCAGGATCGACCGAGATGATCATTTCACAAACCTTAGTTATTCTTGGATGACTAAATATAGGCCAGCTTCTATTCAGGGAGATATTTTGGATTATATGTGTATAATTGAACTAATCATTTGGGATAATCAAGAGATTATCCTGGACAATTAAGTTATATTTATATCATCCAAACATCCATTCAGTGTGATGTTCTGGATGATATTTAATAATTTGTACTAATTGTGTAGGATAATATCTTATCATCCTAGATGATATGAACCAAAACCTTCTGATTGTCCCAAATCATTCTGGCTAATTGAGCTATTTTTATACTAATCATACATGACGATATGTATATTGTCTTGGATAATAAAGTCAATTTTGTAATTAAGATCTCTTGTTCTACCCAAGAGATTATCTTTTGCTGCTTTTTTGACCTGAGAGAGCCAAGAGGAGAGGGAGAGCAAGGGAGAGAGAGAGAGGATCTTATGAGGGGGAGTTTGTGAGGGGTTTCACAAAGGATGCTCCAAGTAAGGATCTATTGTCATCTTCTCCAGTCGTCATCCCTAGTTCCTTGGGGTTCTAGAGAGGTCTACTTCAGCATCTAATCAAGGTTCTCTTCCTACTTCAAGAGGAAGAAAAAGGAGTTGGGTTCTCTGCCTGCTTTTGGAGGAAGCAAAAGGAGTTGGGTTCTCTGCCTGCTTCTGGATGAAGCAAAAAGAGTTGGGTACTCTGCATCACCTGGGTTGGTGGAAAGGAGGTTTGTAAAGGCTTCTCTATCTTGTTGTGGGGGTAAAAGAAGAGATATTGTGTTTAGTTCAATACTCGAAGGGCACCTCTACGGAGTTGACCAAACCATATAAATTTCTGTAATCTTTATTACCACTTCCACATTTAATTTTCACACTTTAGTTTTTGTGGTGAATCTTGGTTTTGGTTTTAGATTGAATTTTTTTATTAAATAATTTTTAAATACCAATTCATCCCCTCTTGGTTAGCCTTAGGAATAGTTCATTAGGGCTTAACATCCCTGTCAAACTTTCAAAGTCAAGTCCTACATTTATTCAATTAAAGATTTAAGAACTAGCAAACCCTTAGAAGTTATTTTAATGGTTCTTTTAGGATGGAAAGTGTTTGGCAATGTAATTGTCGATGATTATTCAATATTTAATTGGATTAGATTCTTATCACATATGAGTGAACCATTTGATAAGTTTACAAAATTTTCTACATGTATTCAGAGGAAGCTAGGTTAGAAAATTCTTGCAATTTATAGTAATCATGATGGAGAATTTGAAAATGAAAATTTTGAAGTTTTTTATAGAGAGCAAGGAATATATCATAACTATCTAGCTCCTAGGACACCTTAATAGAATGGTGTTATTGAAATAAAGAATAACACTTTGGTAAAATATGTTAGAGCCTTGTTGGCTCAATATTCACTTCCGAAATAATTTTGGGCTGGAGTGGTTGATACTGCTTGTTATGTTCTGAATAGAGGGAACATTAGATCTAAGTTGAATATGACACCTTATGAACTTTTTAAGGGTAGAACACTAAATCCCGCAAATTTACATGTCTTTGGATGTAGTGTTCATTCATGATAGTGGTAAAACTCTTTTAGGAAAATTTGATCCTAAATCTAATGAGGGAATTTTTCTAGGATATTCGAGTTTTTTAAAATGTTATAAATTTTTTAACAAAAGGACATTGGTAGTAGAGGAGACCACTTATGTAGTTTTTGATGAATCTGATATTTCTAGAAAGTCTAGTTTATATGAAGAACATGTTGATAAAATTTCTCAAGGAATTGAAAATGCAAATCTTAAAGAGAAGGTTGGAATAGAAAATACATTGGCTAGAGAATGAAAATATTCTAAATGTCATCCTAAAGACCTGATTTTTGGAGACCCGAGTGAAGAAGGGGTTAGAACTTGGTATGGACTTAATGAAGAAGTGAAGCACACTACATTTATTTTTATGATTGAACCCATTAATATAAATCAAGCATTTTCTGATGAATTTTGAATTTTAGTTATACAGGAAGAATTGAATCAAATTATTATAAATAAGGTTTATGAGTTGTTAGAAAGACATAAAAATCAAAGTTTTGTTGAAACTAAGTAGGTTTTTTAAAATAATATGAATGATTTAGGTGTAGTAGTTGGAAATAAGGTAATATTGCTGGCAAAGGGGTAAAATCAAATGGAAGGAATTATTTTGAGGAGACTATTACACCTTTACCTATACTTAAAGTAAGAAAGGGAAATCTAGCCTTTACTTATTTTAAAGGATTTAAATTATTTCAAATGGATGTTAAGAGTGTTTTTCTTAATGGGGTGATAAAACAAAATGTTTATGTTGAGCAACCTTTAGGTTTTTAAAATTCAATGTTGTTGCGGATCTATGGCTTATGATTTTTGATGATAGCAAACATTCTCTTTTCTCTACAACTGCCTTATCTACTGACATTTCAGGTTCACACGATCGGACTGCAATTTGGAATCAACTCAAGATTGGGTAGACTAGGTCTGAGTCAGTTTGTACACTTTTTCCTTTCTTGACTCTGTTGTATTCAGTGTGGGATCTGTTGATTTGTAACTTAGAAGATTTCATATTGTTCCCTATAAGATTTTAATTTTTGTTAATATCGACCGGGACGATATGTCCAAAATAAAAAAACCTAATTAGGGCATCCCCATAAAGGCAGCCGTCATTAGCAGATCGACCTGGACGATACCTGTATCGGCCAGGACTATAGTCTCAATTCAGAAAGAATCAACTGCCATAATCAGTTCAGGAATTCTTTGTTTTAGGAAATCGGCCAGGACGATCTTTATATCGTCCAGGACGATCTTTATATCGTCCAGGCCGATCTAACTCAATTATGCCTAAATTGATCTGGTATCTTTGGAAAGCATTAATGGTTAATTGATACGATCACATCATCCGGAATGAACGCCTGATCGGCCGGGACGATGTCCTGGACGATCTACATCGGACAACATGAATTCAAGGTGATGATCAGGATGATTGAAATTGATTTTAAACTAATCGGCCTGGACGATAATGATACTGGCCAGGACGATGTAAACAATTTTCTTCTGATAGTCCCAAATCGTCTCGGCCCGATGAGCTGAATTTATACTGATCGAACAGGACGATATACCTATCGTCCTGGACGATAATGTCGGCAACTTGCATTAATGCTCGTTTTTAGCTCTTCTATTTAAGTTTGTCAAGGCACTTTGTAAGTGTCTTTGGCAGCCATTGTAGCTTCGTTCTTGTGGGGGAAACTTGAAGAGAGAGCTTGAAAGGGAGAGAGGAAAGGGTGGAGTTTGAGAGGGAGAAGATCCTGTGAGGGGGGGGGGGGGACTCAAGGGAGTGTGGAGGGGATTCCACACGGTTGCTCCGGCAAACTCGCACCTCAGTACCATCGGATTCAAGGCTTGTCTCGAGTTAAGTTAACCAAAGAAGAAGATCTCTTTGGTGTCAAAGGACCCGGCGACTCCGCCGCACCGGGGAAGGTGGAAGTGATTTTGTAAGGGCTTCTCCGCCTAGATGTGGGAGCTAAAGGAGAGACACTTGTTTATTGCAATACTTGGAGGGTGCCTCAAAGGAGTAGATGTAGGTCAAGGTTTGACCGAACCACTATAAATCCGATGTGTTCTTTCTTATTATCGCTTCCGCATTTATTTAATTTTCGCACTTTGTTTGTGGTGATATTGGTTTGAATTGTTGTACTTTATTTAAAGAATTTTATTACCAATTCACCTCTCTTCTTGTTAGCCTTGGGCCTGTTTTATAGGGCTTAACATCCCTAACGAACTTTCTAGTGCCATCAGAGCACTTTCAAGTGGTATCAGAGTATTTTCTAGTGTCATCTGATCAGTTTCAAATGTTTCTTAATCATGTACTTAAATTTAAGAAGGAATTATATGGACTAAAATAGGCACCTAAGGCTTGGTATAGAAGGTCAAGCACATTCCTACTAGAAAGATCTTTTATTAAAAGAAGTGTAGACACCACTCTCTTCTTAAAAAGAGTAGGAATTGATATTCTCATTATTTAAATATATTGATAATACCTTGTTTGGATCCAGTAAAAAATTATTGTGATGATTTTTTAAAAATAATGAATAATGAATTTTAAATGAGTTTGATAAGATACTTGAGTTCCTTTCTTAATTTTAGCTTAAAACGGAAAGAGGATGTCAATTTTTTAGTCAATCAAAATAAATTAAGGATATCCTTAAGAAGTATGAAATTGATAAAGCTAAACAAATAGGTACACCATTGAGTTTCTCAGATTAGTCAGATAAAAACTCCAAAGGCAAATCTATTGATCAAAAAAAAGTTTAGAGAGATAATTGGATCATTACTTAATCTAACTACTAGTAGATATGATATCATATTTATTATTTATCTTTGTGCTAGATTTCAAGTTGATCCAATAGAATCCCATTTGAACACTTTTAAAAGAATTCTGATATATCTTTTCGGAACTCAAAACTTATGGATTTCGTGTCCTTGGAGCATTAATCCTTTTGAAATCATTAGATATTCTTATTCAAATTTTACAGGATGTAGGGTTGATAAAAGAAGTACTTCTGGAACATATCAATTCATTAGAAGTTCTTTAGTTTTCTTTTATAGTAGAAAATATAATATAGTAGCCCTTTCTACTACTGAAGAAGAATATATAGCCTTAGGAAGTTGTGTGGCACAAGTTTTATTATTAAAATAATTACTTATGGATTTAGTTTTTTTTTTAATTGGTACTATTCAATTTTTTTTGTGATAATATAAATAACATTTGCATTTCAAACAATCCAATTAAACACTCCAAGATTAAGCATATAGACATAAGGCATAACTTCATTAGGGACCATGTTACAAATGGGGAAATTGAGCTACATCAAGTGACAAGTGAAAATCTACTTGCAAATGTTTTCTTAAACCTACTAGTTTTTGAAACTTTTAGCACTTTAAGAACCAGATTGGGAGCTATTGATATTCATGCATGACCATTGTAATTTTAAAAATTGCATTTATAGTGCATATCTTTTGTGTTCATGATTGTGTTTAGTTAATTGTTTGTAGTTTATTTTGTTTGACACTTTTGTATTTTGTGTTTGATTTTTTTCATTTTTATTGTTCTTATTTTTATGTTTTGTTGATCTTGTTTGATTTGTTTTTGGAAAAGCATTTTGATCACCATGATAAAATCTAAAACTTCTTTTTCGTTCGTCTTGTACGAATGACTTTTATACTTCACAAATTCTATAGATTTTAGATGATTCCTTTTCTGAGTTGAACAGAAGAAAACATGATTTTTTATGGTGATCGTATAGTATGAACACATCATTATCTGTATGAACTGTCAATTATTAATCTATACAAATATGGCAGGATTTCTAAGAGCTATTATTTTTTGAACAACTTCTATATGAACACAAGTTCATCTATATCATTGGCTAGCCCAAGTTGTCGATTTGCATCCAAGAATATTTTTAAAATAACTAATTCACTCCGCTCTTAGTTTGCCTTGGGATAGTTCTAAGAGTTCTAATGACCAACACAAACTTTCAAGGCAACGAAACCATAAAACCTTAGAACTGAACCATTAGATAAACTCTTAATGGCTATATCATGATATAACCAAAGACCACTTATAATAATTTTAAAATATCATTTATAGTAGATTGGACCTGATGTCAATCCTTTGACTTGCATGTTTGACTAATTAAGCCTAGGTTGACAAAATTAACCCTTTTGCCATTAAGTAAGAATTTTATTAATATAGACCATTCAATGACCTAAACCTCATCCAAAAACATCCAAATATTAAATGGAATTAGTTGGAACCAACCTCAACCCTTAATCAAGTCTAGTTTACGAGGTCTTCCATGGTTAACCAAAATCTTAACTTAAACCCTCTAAACCATGAATTCATTAATCTAGACAAATGTAAGACACCCAAACCCATTATGACTATCCATTAAGTCCCCATGGATCAACCATAGGTGTTTCAATCATTTGGCCCACTTAGGCTAGCCAATTTGGCTAAGCCAAATGACCAAGAAAAATTAGCCCAATTAAACACTTTTATTTGGAGAACCTTGAACCTATACATCTACAAATGTTATCTCAACTTATGGCTTCACCTAGGTCAGCCAATTGGGCTAGCCCAAATCATAAAATTATTAATCCCTAGACCATATAGCAATCTAAAGCCTTCGGCAAACCAATTCAAGCATATTGTTCAACAACTTTCTGGATACTTGGCCTAATCACCTTACGCTAGGTGGTTGCTAGAGGTGGCTAGAATCTAAATAAATAGTGAATGCACTCCATTAGCTGAGCTCAGATTTTCTATCATAAATGCCTATACACACACAATCATTATAGAATCATCTTATAAATCCTATTAGACTATCCCTAACAAAAATATATAGCTGGAGCTAGTCTATGATGGTTTTAATTTGAGCATAAAGACCTATCTACACCATATAAATACTCCTAAATTTTACACTATGGAGTTCTTGATTTAAATTCCCAGAGCTTCCATGGAGTTCACACTTGCATTTTCTTACTTCCTAGTATCCTTGGTGTTTTTAGCAATATGGAGCAAGCTCTAGCTAGGCCAATTAGTTCAAACAACAACTTTTGATCCACTATAAGCCTAGCCCTATTACCTAATAGAGACTTGTTCTTACGGTTGAAATTAGTGCGAACAAACTAAATTCCAACATAATTTATCAATAGATAATGCTTAGAATCAAATATGAGCACTTAATTCATAAATGTCATTCATGTTAGAAGAGAACATTCAATCCACAAGGATCTGATAATTGGATTGAATTTTCATGCTCATATGATGCTCCCTAATATATTTGAGCAATGCCCATGGAGTAGATCTTTGGATTATATTAAAATGTCTTTATGGTAGAGAAACCATACAGAAGGTTTAAGATAAAATAAGAGTTGTTGGTTTTGTTCAATGACTCTAAAAGTTTGTTAGGGATTTTAGGCCATTATGAACTAGCCCGAGGCTAACCAGGAGGGGGGGGGGGGGGGGGGGGGGGGGGGGGTTAACCAAAGCACAACAAAGCTCAAACCAAAAATCACCACGGAAAACAAGTGCAAAAAAATTAAATGCGAAAGCAGTAAAAAGAACACAAGGGTTTATAGTGGTTCGATCAACTCGACCTACGTCCACTCCCCGAAGGTGTCCTCATAGTATTGCACTACCAAAGTGACTCTCCTTTTGCTCCCACAGCAAGGCGGAGAAGTCGTTACAAAAACCTCCTTTTTGCCACCGGCAGCAAGGCAGAGAACCCAACTCATTTTGCTTCCTCCTAAAGCAGGTAGAGAACCTTAATCGATTGCTGAAGCTTACCTCTCCCAACCCTTCCAAGGACAAGAGACTCTAGTGGAAGAAGAAGTGGAACAATGCTTGGAGCAACCCTTGTGAATCTCCCTAACAAGATCCTCTCTCTCTCTCCTCTAGGATTTCTCAAGTCAAGACAACAGCAAAAGATTGTTCAAACTATTAAACAATAGATCTTAAATAGAAAAGTTTTAAAATAGCTCATTAATTGCAAGTTGCCAACATTATCATCCAGGATGATAGGTATATCATCCAGGATGATAGGTATATCATCCTGTACGATCAGTGCAATTTAAGCCTAATCAGCCGGGACGATTTGGGACAAATAGAAGAAAGGTCTTGCTATCATGTCAGACAATAATAAATTGTCTTGTACGATTAGTTCAAATCATAGACAATTGGCCAAATAATTGCTCTGAAAAGAGTTTTGGACAACTCCAAAATAGCTTGATCGTCCGGGCCGATATCACGATCATCCCGGACGATTAGTTCAAATCAGAGAGAAATCGTCTAGAGCTTTGCTCAGAATTAGAGCTGGCCAATCCTGATAGTCCAGACCATCGCCAGAAATTTGAGCTGTCCAATAACGATCATCCAGGAGTAACTAAGGTTTTTTGAGCTGATCGTTCTGGTCCATCTTGTGATCATCTAGGATGATGTGATCGTATCAATCATCCTTAATTGCTTGCCTTAAATTTAGGCATGATTGTATCATATCGTATAGGCCGATACAAGATCATCCTGGGTGATTTCCAGAAATAAAGAATGCCTAAATAGATCATGGCAAATGATTCTTACTATTTTTAGTCTATCGTCCTGGCCGATACAAGAATCGTCTAGGAGGATTGACTAATGACGGCAGCCTTAATAAGATGTCCTGATTAGGGTTTCTGTTTTGAACCCGATTGTCCAGGATGATAATAATATCATCCGGGACAACGTGAATAAAAATAGAAATTCTAAGTAAGATAGAAAAATCACTCAAGTGTGTGTGTGTGTGGGGGGGGGGGTTACTTAGCATCATAACACATCAAAGTTTAACTCAAGGAAGGGAAGAAGAAAATTATAGGCTGAATCAAACCTAGTCTACCTAATCTTGAGCTGGTTCCGATTATCGTTCGATCTTGTGGTCCTGAAATGTTAATATCTAAGGCAGTCGTAGAGAAACAAGAGTGTTTGCTAACATCAAAATCATAATTCATGAAAATAGATTTGCAACAATCTCTCCCTTTTTGATGATGGCAAACACTTTGACGATCCAAAACAGTAGTTCAAATTTTTGGAATAAAACAGTGCAAACACAAACATACAGTGCAAACACAAACATACTACTCCCCCTTTTGACATCTCAAAAAGGAGGAGGAAACTAAAAAACAAAGTAAACAAACCCTAATTTTTTTTTTAAACCAAGGCATGAACATGATGTAGTCTTCCACGTGTTTGATTTTAAAAAATTGTAAGCTAATGATTTAACAACATCGAAAATCCAAAAAATGGTAGAATATCCGATCATGTTAACCCTAAGCTCAGACTTTTTCAGGGTAAAATTGTGTTTTGAAATCAATGACCTAACTCAAAAAATTTAATTGGATACGAAAAAAGGATCCGTTCAGAACTTGGTTTAAGAAAAAATATCTTATAGAATAATGTATCAAAGTAATTATGTCACAATCACAAAAGTTCGAAATCCAGCCTTTGATTTTATCAAGTGATACATGAAATCTTATAAGTTTTAAAAGTTTTGAAAAGAGATGAGAGCTTGCTTTTGGTGGGCTCATTTTATGCCTCTTGTCAATTTGAATTGTGCTTTGCGCTTCTTTTCATTTTTGATACACTTTGTCTATTTTTTTTCAATTTGACGTCATTGCACATCTTTTGTTTTTGGCATCATTGGCCGATTTTTTTTTATTTTTGCAAGCTACATTCTCTTTCAAAAACTCTTAAATAATCTTAGTTGTGAGTATATCTTCTAGATATTATAGAAGAAAAACTCACTTTCTAATATAGAGAAGAACGAGAGGAAAAGGAGAAACTCCAGCCATTATAGAGAGAAACTCCAGCCGTTAGAGAGAGAAAATTTTGAAAATTCAAAATTTTTTTGCCGATTTCTGCTCCCTTAACTCAGGGACGAAGGAGGGAGATGGCGGCGGACTGCCACCGGCAAGCTCATCAGATGAAGATGGAATCTTCGCCAGCAAGCTCATCAGATGAAGATGGAATCTAATGATCAACAGAAGTCGACGTCGATAACTTCGACGTCTCCGACTATGGTGGTTAAATTAAAAAAACCTATTTTAGGGGATGGCATGGCAGTTTTGAATTCATTTCAAAAAATTTAAAATCCTTTGTTTAAGAGTCATGGTCCGTTGGTGATTAAGGATGTCTCTGAAATATCTCCTTAAAGAATTCAATATATGGAAGGCAAAGGTAAGGCAATCGATGAGAGTTTGAATTCGGTTACTCCTAACAATTTTTCATCTATAGTTTTGCTCCCTGATAACACTCCATCAACTTCTTGAATGAAAATATTTGTTAATCATTTCAGGAATTCGAATGCAATCCCTGGACTATGTCGCAGCGTGATAAATGAGAATACCCAGAATTTGTTTAACAAAAAAATTCATTCAGAACCTGAATTGAGGAAGGAGAAGATTGTAGATAAGCTTCCTGATGGAATGCCGAACAGCACAATTGGCTTGGGTAACATGAATCCTTGGAGAAATAAACCTTACATTAAGCTGAATTTTAATGAAGAAGAAGTGGTTTATTCTGAAGATGGAATTGCAGTAAGGTTACATGAAGATATAGAGAAGAAGAATTCAAAAAAATTAGCAAACTCATTGGTTATTAAAGTTTTTGGAAAAGTTTTACCTTCTCACTTGGTGGCTTGGGAGATAAGGAAACAATGGACTCAATTTGGACAATTCCATTTTACTACTTTAGGTAGTGGATGGTTCTTATGTTCTTTCTCATCGGAAGAAATGGTGGAAGCAGTCCATTCAGGTGGCCGTGGTTTGTAAATGGATATATTATAGGAATGGAGAACTGGACTCCTAATTTTAATACAGCATCTATTAAAGGCTTATCTTCTCCAATATAGATTAGAATGCCTCATTTACCATTACAGTGTTAGGACGAGAAGAATGTTGCTTGCATTGCTTCAAGAATTGGAAAACCTCTAATGTTGGATTGTAACATGTTCCATTGGGGAAGGAGAGAATTTGCAGAAGTTTGTGTTAGAATTAAACTTGAACAACCTCTTCCATTAGGAGTTTGGGTGGATTGCATGGCTAGAAGGTTTTTCTAAAAGGTTGAAGATGAGAAGGTTTCAAACTTTTGCTTTGGTTGTTGGAAAATTGGTAATGTGAATAAGGAATGCGAACAAAAAGTTAATAATCCTCAAATGGTTCAGGATGGTGAAGAATGTTGTGGAGAAAAGAATACAGGAAGAAAATAAGAAGGTACAGTTGAACATTCTTATGGTCCATGGATTATGGTCAACAATAAGAGAAGAAGGAATAATATAATAAGGAATAAGGAGCTTAAAGCTAGCTCACTCAGATATGTTAAAAAATATGAGATTCTTGTAGCAGGTAGGATCACTGCTAAGAAGGAGGTAGTTGAAAGATCAAGTGGAAGTTTGAATCAAGAAGATCTGGTAAACTTCTGTGTTGAGGCTGAAAATTTAGAAGAAGGGGAATTCTTGCTAGAACAATCTTTTAATCCTCATTTGAATATGGCTGTGGATGGGGATTGCAGGCCAGAACATAATTCTGTACCGGTTCTGTATAATCACTTGCCTATGGAAGAGCATGACACTTCCTGCAGCACAGTTGGGAAGGGTTGCCTGCGAACTCGAGTAAGTCCAAATGGATTACTTGCGAACTCAAGTAGTCCCTATCATGTTTCAGCAGTTTCTATCAGCAAAAAACCTGAAAAGATGACAGATAAAAAATTTAATTTGAAGGTAGAAGGTCCCCTGTCTCTGATTAAGGAAAATAAGTTCTCAATTCTACAATGTGTTATTGATGTTGGTAATGAAGTTGCTATTATACTAGACAGTTTGATGAGAGCTGATGATGAAATACAGGTTTTGGAAGGAGGATTGATGACGGTCAAAACAACAGTAGACAACTTGGTGTTGGAAAAAGATAAAGAGCTGATTGAAGAATTGCCTAAGATCAAATTGGCAAAGGAATTAAGATCTTTAGGTCCCATTAATAATAAAACCCGTGGAAGACTTGGAGTAAGTGGAAGCAAGAAGAAGGTTGGGGGCTTCTCCCCAAAAAAATTTAATGGATTCCATAGCTTTATGGAATTGTAGAGGGGCTAAGAAGAAGGAAGCCTCTCTATATATGAAGGAGTTCATAAAAGACTATAAAGTTTTCTTTGTGGGTTTAGTGGAAACTAAAATCAGCTCTATGGATAAAATTGAATTTGATAAGATTATGGAACCTAATTAGGATTTCTTTATTCTTCCTTCGGAAGGACTATCTGGTGGTATTTTGATACTTTGGAGAAATGATATTGCTTCATTCTCAGTGTTAAAGAGTATAAATCAATGTGTTAATTGAGATCTTAAAGTCTTTAATAAAGGAAGTTGGATGATTGCTAAAGTCTATGGGAGCAAGGAGGTGCACAAGAGAAGATTGTTATGGGGTTCCATCCAAGAGCATTCACTAAGGAAGATTCCATCTGTTATTGGTGGGGATTATAATTTCATTCTTTCACAAGAAGAAAAAAGAGGAGGTAAGAAGTTTATCTTCTCAAGGTTCTTTAGAAATGCTTAAATTTATGAATGATTGTGATTATCATGATATTAGGATGGTTGGTCCAAGATATACTTGGTGCAATAACAATGTAGGAAGTGGAAGAATTCTTGAACGCCTGGACAGATGCTTGTTAAACTCATTGTCTCTTCAAAAGATACAAATTGTAGTGGTAAGTCACTTAGCAAGAGTGGCTTCGAACCACTGTCCCATTGTACTGAAATTATTTGAGGAAAATTGAAGATTGGCAAGATCATTGAGATTTGAAGATATTTCGTTATCCTTCAAAACAACGGAACACATAGTTTCTAAAATCTGAAATAAAAATTTTGTGGGAGATGATATGGAAGTGCTCAACAATAAGTGCAAAAGAACATTAAATGAGCTCTTTTATTGGAGCAAGAATAAACTTAAAGACTTTTCTAGTGAAAAAACTTGATGAAAGGCTAAAATTTTATTACTCCAAGAAGAAGAGGCTACTAAGGGATGGCTGGATGATGACAAATTATTTATTCTTAGAACTAAAGTGAAAGAGTTCAATAATATTCTCAACTACTTGAACACGTGGTGGAAACAAAGAGAAAAAGTTAAGTGGGTAGTTGAAGGAGATTCAAATACCAAAGTTTTTCATGCCTTTGCCAATGCTAGAAGAAATGCCAATTGGATTTCTCAAGTGAAGAATCTTGAAGGCCAAATCATTGAAGATCTAAGGGAGGTGGAAGATGTTTTTCTTAATTTATTTCAAGAGAAATGGAAGGAAATACATTGTAATATAGATAATTGGCCGAATCCATGGAAGGTTTTGAATGATGATGACAAAACTTGGTTGAAGAAGGAGCTAACAGCTAATGAAATTAAGGAGGCCATTATGAAGCTAGGGAATAATAAAGCTCCTGGATGTGATGGATTAACTCACTCCTTTTTCAAAAGCTTTTGGGAGATTATTGATGGAGATGTATGTAAAGCAGTGAGCTTATTTTTGTCCACAGGTAAAATGAGTAAAGAGTGGAAGGATACTTTGGTTGTGCTCATTCCAAAGTCCACCAATCCTTTAACTCCTGCATATTATCTACCAATCAGCTTGTGTAACTCTATATATAAGATTGTGTCAAACATAATCTTAAATAGATTGGTTTTAGTTATTCCCAAGATCATCTCTGAAGAGCAAGTGGTGTTTGTAAAGAATAGATCAATCTCCAATCATCTATTATTAGCTCAAGAAGTTTGTAATAAATTGAGGTTTTCTAAAGCTTCCAATGGGTACTTAGCTATCAAATTGGATATGGAACAAGCATAAGATATTATGTGTTGGTTAACCTTGAAGAAGATGTTGATTGATTTGGGAATTTCGAATAGATTTCTGGAGCTTATTATGGTGTCTATTACCTTACCCAGATATTCCATTTTAATCAATGGGACAAGATCTAAATGGATTGAGGGAAAATGTGGGTTTCATCAATGATGCCCGCTCTCTCCATTTTTATTCATCATTTGCTCTCAGCTGCTTTCTAATATTTTCTACTGCAGGGGGAAAAATTTGGGAATCACCATTTGTTCTAATGCAAACAAGATTTAACATATGTTATAAGCAGATGATGTTTTTTTGTTTTCAAATGCTAGAATGAAGAATGTGAAGAAGATCAAAGGCATTATTGAGCAACACTGCAAGTGTACGGCATAAAATATTAACAAGCATAAATCATCTATGATTTTGGGTAATTCGGTGTTGAGGAGAAGGAAGAACCAGATTTCCAAGTTGCTGAACTTCAAACCGATTGATGAATTGGAATATCTGGGTATTAAAATTGCTCTGAGATGTTTAAGGAAGAGTGATTTCCATGTGCTGTTAGACAAAAAAATGAAGCGTATTAATGAATGGGGAAACAGACATATTTCTCTTGCTGGAAGGTTATGCCTAGTAAAATCTGTCATCCTTACTCTTCCAATTTTTTTGATTTCTAACTCTCTTATTCCTATGAAAATACTATATGAGTTAGAAAGACTTAGTAGAGATTTTATTTGGAATAAAATGGATAGAAGCAAAAGGTTTACACTTTGTTGCATGGGAATTATTATGTACTCCTAAACATTGTGGAGGATGGGGTCTTCAATCAATCACTTTAAGATTTGGATCTCTTAGAGCAAAGTATGCTAGGAATCTCATGGAGAAACCAAATACATTGTTAGATAGAAATTTCCTAAAAAAAAATATGGTGAATTGTGGTGGAACAAGGAAGATGTCAATGGAGGATCCAATGCATGGAAAATCATCATAAGCGGATGGAAGGCTCTCAAAAATTCTGTAAGGTGGAAATGGTTCCAACATTAATGTTTTACAGGATACTTGGATTCTAGACAAAAGCCTTCTTAAATGGCCTGCTCTTGTAGGTTGTCTTGATGAAGATATTACTGCTCTTGATTACTTCATAGAAGATGGCAAATGGAATGAAGCTAAACTGAGACATTATTTCGGAATGGAGCTCCAGAAAATCATACAAGAGGTGCACATTTTCAACAATGCACCAACAGATTATTTGGAACTGAACAAAAAAATTTTTGGTAGGACTCTCTCTTCCTTAATTACTGAAGATAAGTCCAGAAACTATTCTTTAAACAAATCGTTTTATTGGATTTTTAAATTAAAGATCAATGCTCGGGTTGATCTTTTTATGTGGAGATTATGTATTGATGCCATTCCTACATAATGTTTTCTTTTTAGAAGAAAACTTTCACTGAATTGTTTATGTCCTATGGGGTGTGAGGAGATTGAAGATCTAGATCATATCACCTCGAATTGATCTAAACCTAAGGAGGTGTGTATAGTTCTACAAGGTTGGGGCTTTCACATTCCAGTTTTCAATAACTGGAATGAGTTCATCCTCGGAATCAGAAGATTAATTAATACGGAGATCATGACAGCTAGGATATATATTATGATTGTATGGATGGTTTGGAATAATAGATGCAAGGTTAAACATGGTAAAACTGGAAGGAGTAAGTTGATGATTGCTTCATCAGTTTTAAGCTATCTTAGCACGGTAAAACAAGATATCTTCCACTCAGAACACTGGGATGCTTATCAGTCCCTTAGACTCCTTTCAAATTATTGGAATCCTCCTCCATCTGAGTGACTTAAGAATAACCTTGATGTAGCTGTTAAAAATAACTATATGGTTGTGATTGGTGGAGTGGTAAGAGATGATAAAGGAAGATTTATCTTTGCTTTTGGAAAGAAGAAGATGCATTGGGACAGTGCACAAATGGAGCTCTTGGCATTCAAAGCTTTGGAAGGAATTCATCAAGAATGGATGAAAGATACTAAAGGCATTATTTTGGAAGGTGACAATAAAAATGTTCTCCAATATCTTAAGAATTTGTACAGTAAACCGAAGATCATTAGGGAGAACTCATTGGATGGTGAAGGTATTTCTTTTTTTACTAATAATGTCATCTTTAATTATGTCAATCAAAATTGTAATAAGTTAGGTGGTGATTGTGCTAACTTAGCTTTTGCTTTTGATTTTGATTGGGACATGTTTTTAGAGGATAACCTTCTTTCTTCCTTTGTGAAATTAGTAAATGAAGATAGTGAAAGGTGGTTGATTCCTCATTAGCTTTTATCTAGGCTTTTCTTTGCCTTTTTATTTTATTGTTACTTAGCATTTCTAAAAAAAAATAATATAGAGAAGTACAATCTGTTGAGTCTAGTGAATAGGTTGTTAAACCTAAGTTAATGTCCCAAGGCTACCAAGAGGGGAGTGAATTGGTATTTTAAAAATTATCCCTCTTTTAGAAAAGTTGAATCGAAAATAAACTTTAATGAATTTTTATAAAAAGTTTTTCAGCCAAAACTTTTTAAACAAAAAAAAGCAGAAAAAAAAAGCAGTAAAAATAAATGACACAAGATTTATAGTGGTTCGGCCTAAACCAGACCTACATCCACTCCCCAGAGGCACCCTCTGACTATTGCACAAATACCAATAGTGTCTCTCCTTTTGCACCCACAGCAAGGCGGAGAAGCCTTTACAAACACTCCTTCCACCACTACCAGGTGCGGCAGAGAACCGTCGACCTTTTACACTATCCCCAATATTGGTAGAGAACCGTCCGTCCTTTCACACTCTCTTAGTGTGGGCAGAGAACCCTTCGTCCTTTCACACTCTCCTAGTGTGGGCAGAGAACCCTTCGTCCTTTCACACACTCCTAGTGTAGGAAGAGAACCCTTCGTCCTTTCACACTCTCCTAGTGTGGGCAGCGAACCTGATCTCCTTGATAGATCTCCTCACAAGAAATCTAGAAGGAAGAAAGAAAAGAGTGAAGTAATCTCAAATCACAAGTAAGAAATCTTACCTTTGAACATCAAGCAAAGCCTTCACGCTCCAGTGGTACAAATCCTCCTTTGGATGCTCTCTCACACTCTCTCCTTGACTCTTCTTCCAATAAGCATGAAGATCAATGAGAAAAAAGATTTGGTGGCAGTAAAAATTGGACCTTATATAGGAGAGACAAGAAAAATCGTCCAAAACTGCAAGATTTTCAAGTTATCACAAAATGGATCATCCCGTACGATCATGGATCGTCCCAGACGATTTTACCTAAAGTGTCGAAAATGATCCTGATGTATATTTGTATGAACTATGTTCGTACATGCTTATCGTCCGGTACGAACTAGGTTCGTTCGGTACGAAACGGTTAATACATTGGTCGGTTCCCAAATCCTTGCAGGATGTAACCAACTGAGGTAAGTCGGTTGGGTTCATCCTGGGATGAACAAGTTTCATCCTGGATGATTTTATACAGAGAGTTTCGTCCAGAGACGAAGGTTAATTTCGTCCTGTATGATTTTATACAGAGAGTTTCCAACAAAACGAATTAATTGGTATCACCCGTCATATGTCGAGAGCATCCGCAGTCCAGGTACCATATACTCTCATGAGGCCTTTTGTGAGAGCTCACTTATAAATCTTAAAATGTCCGATTTAGGAACCCAAGTAGGTTAGGGTCCCTTATTAAAAGTAGAATGCAATGCTTGTGTGCTATGCTGTGAATCATGCAATTTTGGTCTCCACACCCAATGTGTACAATGGTAAAAAGTGCAAGTGTGTGAGATGTGTCCTTGCATGCCACATGAGAAGCATTTAATTCCAGGAAAAGGATTTCTTAAATGGTTTGGGTAGTAATGCCTCTTCCTAGGTTTTGACTTTTGATCAAGTGTAGGTGTCATCCAATTTTTCTTAAGTGTATCCAATTCATTTTTAATCCTCAAGTTAGATTTTTTTAAAGCATCACTATCAATTCTCAAATTTTGCTCTATCTCTTTAGATTCTTAAAATCAAATTCAAGTGAGGTTTGTGAAGCTTTTAATGAATCATGCTCTTCAATTAATTTAGAATGCCTTTTATTTAAATCATCAGATTCATCAAGTAGAGTCATATGATTTGAATCAATTGTTGAATGATCTTTAATCAAAATTCCATGCTCCCTTTATAAATTCAAAAGCTCCAATTTTAAACTAGCTTGAGTTTTCTTGAGTTTTCTATATGATGCACGAATTTTTTTAGAAACTTCAAGGAGTTGGTCGTAATAGTTCACATACC
This sequence comes from Dendrobium nobile, assembly GCA_022539455.1. Lineage (NCBI taxonomy): Eukaryota > Viridiplantae > Streptophyta > Magnoliopsida > Asparagales > Orchidaceae > Dendrobium > Dendrobium nobile. The sequence continues at coordinate 56,123,169 of CM039735.1, forward strand.
TCTTCTTGATCAAGATGATCATCTGCCATTAAGCACAGCTTTGTTGTCTCATCTTCAGGTTCAATCTCAGATGAATCTGATGTAGAGTACGCCCAGAACGCCTTTTGAAACTTCTTTTTGTCATTCCTAAACTTGGGTTTCTCCTCACCCTTTTCTTTGCTTGAGTGAGACCTAAGTGTAGAGCAATCATCTTTCACATGTCCTGTCTTTCTGCATTCAAAACAAACAACATTAGAAGATCCTTCAGAATATTTGTTATCCTTACTTTTTCTCCAATTTTGATGATGCTTGTGACTCTTCCATAGAAAGCTTTTGAATTTCCTTGTGATTAAGGCAATGTCATCGCTTTTAGACCCGGAAGAATCAGAGTCCATTTTGTTGGCCTTCAATGCCATAGTTTTCTCCTTCTTTTTCTCACCTGCATCAAGATTTCTTTGATTCACCACTTGCTCGAATGCAATAAGTGAGCCAAGTAAGTTATCAATTGAATAGGTATTCAAATTTTTAGGTTCAATAATGGCGGTGATTTTAGCATCAAAAGAGGAAGGCAAGCATCTTAAAATTTTGTTCACTTTTCATAATTTTAAAGTTCTCTTCCTAAGGCATGTAAAGAAGTTATAATTTGATTAAACCTTGTACATATATCAGAAATTGATTTAAAAGGTTTCGTACAAAAAAGTTCATAATCATGTAAGAGAATATTCAAACGAGATTGTTAAACTTCATTGGTTCATTCATAAGTAATGCATAATCTATCCCAAATCTCTTTACCAGTAGAGCAAGTAGAGTCACGCATGTAATCTTCAGACTTTAAAGCACAGAAAAAATAGTTTAAACACTTTGCATTAAGTTGAGCAAAATTTATTTCATCAAAAGTCCATTCAGTAAAAGGCACTTCAGTTTTAATTCCATTAAGTTCACGAGAAGGTGGAGAATATCCTTTTTTAATAAGCATCCACATGTGATAATTAGTTGATTGTAAAAAGTAGACATGCAAGTTTTCCAAAAATCAAAAGGTAGATTATCAAATAAGGGTGGTCAAGTAATAGAATATCCTTCCGTCGTATTACGAATTCCAAAGTTAGCCATTAATTAAAATTCAAAAAGTTTTCAAACTCAGTTTTTATAAATCCCTCTCTGATACCACTTGAAAATTTTTTAGGGATGTTAGGCCCTTATAAACTAGCCTAAGGTTAACCAAGAGTTGGGGTGAATTGGTAATTTAAAAAATCTTTCAACCAAAGCACAACAAAGCTCAAACCAAAATCACCATGGAAAACAAGTGCAAAAAAATTAAATGCGAAAGAAGTAAAAAGAACACATGGGTTTATAGTGGTTCGTTTACTTGACCTACATCCACTCCCCGGAGGCACCCTCCATGTATTGCACTACCAAAGTGACACTCTTTTTTCTCCCACATCAAGGCGGAGAAGCCCTTAAAAAAACCTCATTTTTGCCACCCCAGCAAGGTAGAGAACCCAACTCATTTTGCTTCCTCCTGAAGCAGGTAGAGGACCTTAATGAATCACTGAAGCTTACCTCTCCCAGCCCTTCCAAGGACAAGAGACTCTAGTGGAAGAAGAAGTGGAATAATGCATGGAGAAACCCTTGTGAATCACCCTCATAAGCTCCCCCTTATAAGATCCTCTCTCTCTCTCCTCTAGGCTTTCTTAGGTCAAGACAGTAGCAAAACATTGTTCAAAATGTTGAACAATAGCTCTTAAATAGAAGAGCTTCAAAATAGCTCATTAATTGCAGTTGCTAACATTATCCTCCAGGACGATAGGTATATCGTCCTATACGATCAGTGCAATTTAAGCCTAATAAGCTGGGACGATCTGGGATGAATAGAAGAAATGTGTTCCTGTAATCCTGGACGATAATAAATCGTCCTGTACGATTAGTTCAAATCATAGACTACCGGCTAGATAATCGCTCTGAAAAGAGTTCTAGACGACTCCAAAATAGCTTGATTGTCCGGGCTGATATCATAATCATCCCAGACAATTAGTTCAAATCAGAGAGAAATCATCCAATGCATCGCCCAGAATTTCAGCTGGCCGATCCTGATCATCCAGACCATCGCCCGGAATTTTAATTGTCTGATAACGATAGTCTATGACGATGTGTCGTATTAATCATCGTTAATTTCTTTCCTTAAATGCCAGATTAAATTAGGCATGATTGTATCATACGTCCCAGGCGATACAAGTTCATCCTGGCTAATTTCCATAAATAAAGAATGCCTAAATATATCATGGCGACTGATTCTTTTTGTTTTGAGGCTATCGTCCTGGCCGATACAAGTATCATCCAGGATAATCGGCTAATGACGATTGCCTTAACAAGATGTCCTAATTAGGGTTCCTATTTTGAACCCGATTGTCCAGGTTGATAATAAAATCATCCGACATGATGTGAGTAAAAATAGAAATTCTAAGTCAGACAGAAAAATTACTCAAGTGTGTGTGTAGGGTTACTTAGCATTAGAACACTTCAAAGATTACAATTGACTCAAGAAAGGGAAGAACAAAATTATAGATTGACTCAGACCTAGTCTATCCAATCTTGAGCTGGTTCCGATTGCCATCAAATCTTGTGGTACTGAAATGTTAGTAGCCAAGGCAGTCGTAGAGAAACAAGAGTGTTTGCTAACGTCAAAATCATAATTCATGAAAAGAGTTTTGCAACAGACTCCAATTCTATTATATTAGTACTTGTACTTCAATCATATGACTTTGAGTTGTTATATTATAGCCAACTATCTAAGATGAGATGGTTATATATTAAATTACTTAACAAATGGAACCTCAAATAATTAATCACCCAATAAGATATCACCAAATTAGAAAGAATTGTTGAATCTATAAATACTTATAGAAAAGTAAGAAAACCCTTCTAAAGATTAAAAAATTCAGAACTCCTCACACACTTTTTGAAATTAAGTGTTCTTAGGCTCTATAGGTTAGCCTTTAAGCATCCTTAAAAAGCCTTACAGTCTCAATACCTATGTCTTAAAGCTTTAAAAGTAATTTTATAAATACTCTTTGGGATATTTATAAATTCTTTCATTAAATAAAATTCATGTTGGACGCAATTTTAAATTGTAATTTTTTGGTGATGTCTTTTATAAGTTAATAAAATGGATATTTGAATCTTATAATGGCTTCAATTGAGAAAAATCTCTATGGTGATGACTTGACCTAAAAATTAAAATTGCTCAAGTCATAAATCCATAAGGCATTAGGGATTAATTATTTATGTTTTGCTAATACATTGTATGAGGATTAATGGGCCACTAATTTAAACCCAAGCCATTCTCTCTATAGTAAAAAATACAATTTTCATAGGCATAGATATTTTTACCTTAGTGATTAATTTCAAACCCTAAGGAAACTATGATGGATTCTAACTTCTTAGGTTTAACCTTTGGTTTTGATTAAACTATGGTTCAAAATTCAGGTGACTTGGAAATCATTTGGTCTATGAATTAGTGAACCCTATTTCACATTATATTTTACACGCTATGGGCTCCATATCTAGCTGACCCTTTCAATCAGACCAAACCACTTTTTCAAGATCCAGTCCTTTTGTTTCTTGAATTCTTATGGAATTGGACATTACCTAAAAACATCCCTGAGAGGTATGGCTTGGATCAAAAGCTTCTTATTATTTACAAAAGAAAGGCTTTGAAAACATACCTAATTTTTGCTTTCATTGCAAAGTCCATGGCCAGTCATTTAATGAATATTTTATGGCTCATCCTAACCTCTGAAAAGGAATTAAGGAGGGAAAGTGGTGGAGCTTTCTAATAAAAATGATTCTATTGATAATGATGCTCACATCTCTTTACAGGTGAATAATTGTTTTATGGATGTCTGGGACAACATTGAAATTATAACTTCAGATAAACCTATTATAGATCATGAAGAAAATTTAGATAATCCTTCTTTAATGTAGTCTTAGATCCTGACCCAAATGGATGGTTCAGTTCTTCATAATATTAAAGATGATCTCATGATTCTTACTAGATTCCCTATAAAGGAAGTGGTTCTAAATGATATCAAGGAATATGATTTACACAATGAAGGTGATGGTGGTGATGCAATACATAAACAATGTGCTTTAAATCATACTAATAGATAGTAATTTTAGAATAAGGACGGAGGTGAGGAAGAAAATATGGATGAATGAGAATATTTATCAAACAAGGATGTTTCTCTAATAGGGACGTCTAAACTTATAAATAATGTTCACATATTGTCCCCTCCTTCAAAAAAACATGCCAATAATAATGATGGTGGTTATACAAAAGTGGGAATGAAAAAAATTAAAAATAATAAACTCTTAGATGCTAAAACATTTATAGTTACTTGAACTTCTAATCTTTATTCTTCTAATGGATAAAGAACTCATTTGAATTATTAGGGGTTGTCTAATATCAATATTTTATGCATAATGTATAATATTAATGTTCTTGTTTTACTTGAGCCTTTAACATCTCCTTTGAAGTTGGATTCGATTTATATTATCTAGGGATTTGTGGTGTTATAGTAATTTATCAAATATAATTTGGAAATTTTGGAAAATTGAGTTACTTTAAGCGTCACTAATGATTATCATTAAATTGTGCACATTAGTGTTAATTATCTTCAATTTTCTTGTTATGCTTGTTTTGTTTAGGCTTCTTATTCTAGAATTGATAGGAGAATTTTATGGACTCAAATTACTAATTTCTTTGCTATTATTACCAAACCGTGGAGGGTTAGTGGTGACTTTAACACTATTACCAATGTTGTTGAGAGAGTTGGTGGGAAACCTCCAAATTTTCAAGCTATTGAAGACTTTGGAGATACTATTTTAAACACTAATTTAAATGATATTGGTTTTTTTTGCAATGCATTTATAAGGAATTAATCTACCATGTGGCTATAGTTAGATTGTATTCTTTTGACTAATGTTTGGATTTCCAAGTTTCATAATACTCATGTTGGGCATTTATCTAAAACACTTTCTGACCACTCTCCTCTTATTTTGAATACTACTATGTAGTATAATAGTAAGCATTCTCTTTTTAGAATTAAAAAAAAGTGGCTTCTTCATGATTCTTTTTTTAGTAATGTTGAGGGGAATCGGCATGCTTCTTTATTTCCTTCGGATAATAGTGTTGGTGTTATTAGACTTTGGCTTAAGCTTAAGAGGCTTAAGAAGAAATTGAATGGGTGGAATAAATTTGTTTTGAATATTTTATTTTGTAATATTATGCAAGATGAGAATCAAGTTGCTTTGGCATAAAACAAATACATGAACCATTCTTCTTTCAATGAAGCAAAAGATAACTTAGTTAAACATGAAGAATAAGAAGGTGTTTACTTGAAACAAAAAGCTGATTCTAATTTCTTTTTTTTTGTTTTTGTTTTTTGAAAGATGCAATTTGCATTTAATGATAAAGAACTTACAAGCAACTACAGATAGTTATCACACTCCTTCTTTAGAAAAAAAAACAAAGATGAAGAAATGAAATTGAAATAAAAATAATAATAAAATAACTACTACTTAAAGCTAAAGTAGCACAACAATCAACAACTTTATTACTATTTCTAGAAAACAAATTAAAGATAAAATTATTATAATCATTAAGGAAAATAAGATCTTTATTGCACTCTCCATCTTGCTACCATTTTGCCTTCTTCAAGGACTCTTTAAGCAACTTAATCACGTTAGAATTGTATCATTTAATAATTACTCCCTTGTATTATAGCATCAAACTTTGCAATTGCTCTCTAAGTAAGAGAACAGACCGTAGCTCGAGAGTAGCTACATATCAGTGCTTCAACAGCTTGCCAAAAAGCATGAAGAAGCTACCCTTAATGATTCTAATAACAACGCCAACACCAGCATTGTATGATTCCATAAGAGAAGCATCTGCCTTAACCTTGATCCAATCTAGAGGTTGAGGATGCCAAACATCAGGAGACTCCAATCAAAGATCAAAATCTCAGTTTTCTAGTATCAAATACTCTGATGGATGCATAATGGATGTTAAAACATTTGAAGAAAATATATTAACAGATGATGTAGCCAATCCAAGCTTTATTTTGTTCCAGCCTTTCCAAGGGAAATAAACTATTATATAGTATAATTTGACTATATTCAATTTAACTATAGACATTCTTTTCAACTCCTCTAAATAGTTTGAAAAAGATTTAAAGAAAGGAACTTGAAACCACCATTCAGGAAGCTTACACAAAATCTAGAGCAAATGTATGCAGTGAACATCCACATGCTCATTGTTCTCCGCCTCATGATACCCTATAACATAACTATTTGATTGCAATATGCTCCTATAGCTTAGAAAAGTGTTGGTAGGAAAAGTATTCCTACATAACCTCCACTAAAAAAATTCAACCTTAGGAATAAGCTTGAATTTCTAGATCCAAATCAACATCTCAATTTGGCTATGATTCATCATCCTCTAATGAACATCAAATTCTATCCAAGGTTCAAATGATAGAGCAGTGATCGATCTACTTGAATGCTGCCTAATAAGCTCCATTCAATATTCCTCAAAATCTATAAATAAAGGAATTTATTTGATACTCAAAACTAACTCCTCATTAAAACCTTTTTGCAACTCCAAACATTTCCAGTTACCATCCTTTGAAATAAAATGAAGAACTAATTCATTACGAAGTTTATAACACATAACATAAGTTATCCACATATTGAGAGGTTTATCAAAGATCCATGCATCATTCAAGATACTCACTTTATTGCCATTCACCAGCTTCGATCTAACAATATTTTTCAAATACTTTACTCCATCAACCAAAATTTTCCATAATGAAGAATTCCTGCTTTAAACCATACCACTCCACACATAACTTCCAAATTTGGATGTGCATGTTTTTATTTTGTAGCTTATATTTCTTGTTTGCTCAAGGGATTATGGATCTTAAAGGCTAGTCGGAGTTTTTTGCAGGAAGTTCGTGCTAAAAGTTTTTAAAAATATCTTTCTTTTTTGGCTGCTGGCTACTAGCTACCCTAGAATGTTATTAAGTGATTTTATAAAACATAGTATAGGGAATCAATCGCTCAAAGGTTTTGTTTTAACTTTTTTGTAGCTCAATTGAGCATTAGCTCGCTGAAGATTCCTTTTAAGGACCTTAGAAACTTTTTAATTTTAATTTGTAGGCTCCTCCGTAGGTTTCACAAAAAAAGATCTTTAATAAATCATAATATATTCAGAATAAATCATAAAAATATAAAGTAAAATTCAGTAAGTTACAAATTCAATATACTTTTAAAGAAAAATAAAAGCTCCGTAAGAATTTTTAAAAATAAAGATTAATTAAAATTAAGGAAAATTCATTGAATAAATAAATAATATAACTAAAATTATAAATAAATTTCTAAATAGTCTTAAACTCTTGAAATCATCTTTGGAGGCCACTAATGATCTCAAGTGATAATTTCAAGTGATTTTGAATTGATTTGATTCAAAAATAAAATATAACTGAATTACTTGAATTTGTTATTTCAATTAATTGGTCTAATTTTATAAAAAAAAATAAACAACTTAAGAAAAAATATAAAAGCAAACTAAATTGCAATCAACTCGAAATTAAATTTAGAATTTATTAAGAATTTTAAACCACTAGAATCTCAAGTGAAAATATGAGACAAAGTTTGGTCAACTCATTTAAAAAAAATTTAATAATAAAGAAAATTCCATAATAAACCTAAAGATTTAATGATAAAATAATGTAATAAATAAAAAGATAAAGAATAAACCATAAAGATAAAATTGATTTAAAATTTATAAAGTTAATATAAAATTTGAATTAAATAATTAAAATTAAATACATTAACTTAAACAAAGTAGATAAATAAGCCAAAGTACTCTATGTACCTATTTGACCTCTTTAGCGGAATCAAATGCATTACAATTATTAGCTAAAGATGTTTCAATTGAGAATTTCAATTTGTTAAAATTATCAAGGATAATATAGAGGAACTTAAATTCAATATAATATGAGTGTAGGACTTGCTAATCAATGACTCATAGCAGTTAGAGGTTGTTGAGTGCAATTCTATTTAAAACTTAAATAAATAATTCAACACTTAAACTAAATCTTAAATTGTAAAACACTAAAATTTAAATTAAAATAAATCTTTTTTGACTTGAAATAAATAAAAAATATTTTTTTTTGATAACTTTAAAAAATAATAAACCAAGGACATATCCATACCACTTTGCCTGTTACACATTTTTTAGATGGTTTGATGAAGCTGTTGAGTCTAGCCAAGGTAAGGATGGTGGGTTGATTTATTTCATTTGGAGTACCTTGCATAAAGGACATTCAAGATTGGTGTTTACCTTCTGTACTATAAATATCATGTTTATATTCTTGATGGTGACTCTTAAGCCTTTATGGCATGTTATACTTTATACACAAAAATTTGCTTTGTATTATTTTACTATATTTTACAAATATTGCTTATATATTCCTATAAAAGTAGAATGTACCTAGGTGATGAGTTACATGTAAATTTATAAATGTAAAGTTCTAGATACTTACAAAGCTTATATGATATCAAGAGTTGCAAAAAGATTATAGATGATTATTTAGACATATAGAGTTCCAAAAAGAAATTATTCTTCTTCCTTTAAAATCATTTAATTTTGGAATATTAAAAATATCACGGTGCATAAAGATAAAGAATGAAGAAAGCAATAAAATTTAAATATATTGTATATAGAGATAGAAATTGAAGCTTGTTGTGGTGGAGCTATGCAACGTTACTTTACAACAGACCTTGGTTTGTATTTTACATTAAAAATAAATGAATAAATTTTTGTTTACACAATGTTGTTTCTTATTGCTTCATTTTACATACACAATATTCATATGGGTCATAGATTTGCATTACAGGGTATCCATTTTATAGAATTCTTTAGGTGTACATGTTCCAAACTTTGTAGAAACATATAATCTTGTCTTAGGACAATACGATAGTGGTATCATATGTATGAACACTTTTTCCTTGACATTCATACATACAAGCACTTTAAATTTCTACAACATGTGCTAAAGCAAAGTGTATAAGCGTACAATAATAGATAGTTTTTTTTTTGGGGGGAATATGGGTTTAAGGTCGTTATGCTATCAATTTTTTTTACCAATTCTCTTTGCCTACTGAAACTCGACTCCTTTCCTATCATATTTTGACTAGAGAAAGAGCTAGTGGAAAGAAAAAGGTGACAGTTTTGATAAGATTCTCTCGTAAGAAACTACCAAAATAAATATGGATTTTCCTCCCACTTCCTTTCATGTCTGTGAAAACCCAAAGCCAAATTCAAGCATAAACAGAGGGAGTGCTTAGCTAACACATGAGCTGGAGAAGATTTGTTAGTCCACTCAACTTAAATGAGAGGTTGAATACCATATCAACAAGTGTTCCATCTTATAAATAGGGCATATCTTATCTAGAAAAAATCATAGAAATTATACCCTTATTCCCATGCCTTCAAGATAGTTTATCATCTACTTCGATTATTATTAACCAAAAATAAATTTTAAATTTTAGGACGTATTTGACTCAAAGTTGGGTTAGATAGTTTCATTTGCATAATAAGTAATCTTAATTAATTGTATACTAAAAGTACTTCATTCCTTAGATAAAGATTCTTCCAATCTTTAATTCATAAGGTGATTGATTTCTTTTAGAATGTTAGTTAGTAGCCCACTATAGCTAGATCCAAGCCCTCCATCACATTTTTTTCTCTTCTATAAATACCCCTTCCCTTGGGAAAATGGTTGATCAATCTATTTCCTCAATCTCCTAATGAACCCCCAGCTTGAAATAACTAGATTGACAAGAGGGGGGTGGGAGGGGGGTGAATTGTTAAAACTTTGTAGCAATAATTAAAAACCTAAGCAGGAGTTCTAATTTTTTTGGTGTTTTTAAATTTTTAACATGAAAATTTAAACTACTACGAAGGCAAACAATTGAACTCAACGTGCAATAATAGAATCCCTTTTCTTTCACAAATTTTCACCAAGCAAATATTATGAAAATAAAAATGCACACAAGAATAAAAAGCGATAAGGAAAAAGCACTCGAAAATTTTATAGTGGTTCGGTCAAACCATAACCTACATCCACTTCCCAGAGTCCTCCGCTCCGAGAATTTCACTACAAACTATAGCTCTCCTTTTACTTCCCTCGCCAAGGCGGAGAAGCCCTTACAAGACTCACTTTCACCAACCCGGCGTGGCGGAGTGCCAAGCTCTACTTTCACCCTCCTGGTGACGGCAGAGTACCTTCTCATTTTTCTCCCTCCTGGAGAAGGTAGAGTACCTTCGAGATCATGGATGTAGAAGAGTCTCTTCCCTCAGACAGCCTCCCCCAAGTTCTTCCTAGGCCAAAGGAGGAGCAAGATGCAGCAAGAATGGAGCAACAGTGTGATCTCCCTCACACCTCTTCTCCCAAACCAAGCTCACCTTCTCCTTCCTCTCTCAAAGCCCAAAAACTTCTCAAGAGCTCTCTACCAAGGATTCCCTCTCTAATCACGTTCCCCTCTTTCTGTCTCTCTAAAAAAGATTACTAATTTTATACTTAAAACAGGCTCCAAAATCCCTGAATTATTCAAAGTAGCCGTTACAATCGTATAGTACGATTTCAAATCGTACAATATGATATGTATAACATGCCTCATCCTGGTACGAAGGTGTACAAAGAGTTCAAAATATAATCGTACAATACTATAATAAATCATACAGTATGATCCTCAACACTACAGCTCGAATAGGATGATAGCTGGGACAATCAAATATCGTCTCTGTACATCGTATGATACGATATACATCGCACAGTACGAATGGTAAAAATTAGGGCATTGTCCAGGATCAAATGTCATCTCTGTTCATCGTAGGGTACTATAGACATCATACAGTACGATGAGAAAAAAATAAGGGATCGTCCAGGTTGATCTCCGGGATGATCAGAATTCATCTATGTTCATCGTATAGTACGAATGTGTTCGTACAATATGATTTTTAATTAGTAATTAAGCCTTGATTTATTCCACTAATCATGGGTTAATTTAAGTAAGTATTTAAAATAAATTGTACAGTACGAAGTCCTTCGTATAGTACGAACGGCTAAGAATAACTTACTTAACTTAATTTGATGGCTAGGATTTTGGATTTGGAACATATCGTACAATACGATAGTATTTGTATTGTACGATCAATTCATAGAAATCATTTTACAAGCTCAGATCATACAGTATGAAACAAAACTGTACAGTACGATCACTAGAGAAAGAAAATCTACATTTTTTTACTTTTAAAATAATCTCTCCCTGTGTGTGTGCAAGGTTGCTCAGACTTACAAGCAGTTTGTGGCCAGACTCAAGAAATTTAAAATAAAATAAATAATAAATTACATTGCCAGACTCATACTCCAAATCTAACCAGTCTTGAGTTTTCCTGTTATCCTGAGTAGTTTATGATCTTACTGAAATGTTAGTACTCGCGGACATTAGAAAACAATAAATGATATTCAATGAATAGTAGTTCAGGCGACATTATTTGTCATCATCAAAATCTTAAACTCAGGGTCATGGGTCACAACAATCTCCCCCTTTTTTATGATGTCAAATAATGTTTGTTGTAGGCAGGTTTGAAAGGAATATATTTTTTATTTTTTTGTCAATAGAAAGAAAAAACGAACTAGACAAGACAAGTAAAGAGATAAAATGCATTCTATTGAAACACAAACGGAAACTACAACATAAGGAAACTACAAGATAAGCAAACAACAACAACCTTCTCCCCCTTTTGACATCACCAAAAAGAGGAGCAAACAACATTAAGAAAGAAAAATACAACACATACACTTCAAAGGGAATGATCCTGATCACTTGGAGCTAAAGGTGGGTTTGGTTAAAAATAGTGAAGGATTATGTCAAATCATTGATCAATCGCGATAAAGCATTTCCAAAACTATTGCATGTCGGTCTCGTGTTGCTGATGTTGCTCAAGTTGCTAAAGGTGTAGTGAGTGTGTGATGATCTGGAACAACCTTAGAATTTTTTTTTTGTGTTTTTGTGAGTTTTTTTTTTGTTTTATGCATTAATGTCTATGATACCTAGTTTAGTCCTCAAGTTACGATAGGTATCAAATGTTAGTGGTTTTGTGAATATATCAGCCAATTGATCTCCTGTACCGATGTAATGCAATTTTATATCTCCCTTAGCAAAGTGATCTCTTATGAAATGGTGTCTAATATCTATGTGTTTCATTCGAGAGTGCTGAATTGGGTTCTTTGAGATGCAAATTGCACTTGTGTTGCTACAAATGATTGAGATGGTTCCTACAGGTAGGTCAAGATCAAGAATTTGTTATTTTAACCATAGTACTTGTGCAACGCAACTTCCTATTGTAATATATACTGCCTCAACCATGGAAAGGGCTACTGAGTTTTGCTTCCTACTAGACCAAGAAACTAAAGATTGTCCTATGAATTGGTAGGTACCAGAGGTGCTTTTTCTATCTATCCTACATCATGCAAAATTAGAATCTGAGTACCCTAAGATTTCAAAGGAAGTGATGTGCCAAGGATACAAAATTCTTAAGTTCGGGGTGCCTAGTAGATATCTAAGTATTCTCTTGACTGTAGTTAAGTGAGACTCTTTAGGATTGGCTTGAAAATAGGCACAGGGGCACTCACTAAACATTATGTTCGGTCTACTGGTAGTCCGGTAAAGAAGGGATACAATTATTCCCCAATAATATTTATGATCTATTGATTTTCCTTTAGGATCTTTGTCTAATTTAATTATTGAGCTCATTGAAGTGTTCATGGGTTTAGCACTATCCATTTCGTATTTTTTCAAAATATCCTTAGTGTATTTTGTTTGGCCAAGAAAAGTTCCGTTATCCATTTGTTTTATACTAAAGCTAAGAAAGTAATTAAGTTCTCCCATCCTGCTCATTTCAAACTCAATACTTATAGTTTTTGAGAATTCATCCCATAAGTTTTTATGTGAATATCTAAATAATATGTCATCCATATAAATTTGAACAATGAGAATTTCATTTTTGTTCTTTTGTAAAAAGAGAGTAGTATCTACACTATCATTTTTAAGTCCTCCTTCCAATAGGAATGAGATAAGTCTTTCGTACCATGCTCTAGGTGCTTGCTTTAATCCATAAAGTGCCTTTTTAAATTTGAATACATGGTTTGGAAATTATGAACTTTCAAATATGGGGGATTGCTCAACATAGACATCTTCCTTAATTACCCAGTTCAAAAAAGCACTCTTTATATACATTTGATATAGTTTGAAGTTCTTGAAACAAGAAAAAGTTAAGAGCACTCTTATGGCTTCTAGTGTAGCAATAGAGCAAAGGTTTCTTCAAAGTCTATTCCCTCAATCTAGTTGTACCCCTTAGCTACTAATATGGCTTTATTTCTTATTATTGTTCCTGAATCATTCACCTTATTTTTGAAGACCCATTTTGTTCCAACAACACTTTATTCTTTAGGTCTCCTGACTAACTCCCAAACATCATTCCTGGTGAATTGGTTCAGCTCTTCTTGCATTGCTAGAATCCAAAATTCATCTCCTAAGGCTTGATCTACACTTGTAGGTTCTAACATAGAGATGAATGCTGAATGACTAGCCTCATTCTTAAGTCCATGCCTAGTTCTTACACCTTCTGAAGGGTCTCCTAAAATTAAATCTTTAGGATGACTAGAAGAATATCTCCAATCTCTAGGAAAATCATCCTAAGGTTCTACCTTTTCTCCTAAGGTCATAATCTCTACTCCTTAAATTGCCTCTATTTCATCATATTTAAATTTATATTCAGAGGGCTTATCTGATTCATCAAATACTATATGGGTGGACTCTTCTACTACTAGGATTCTCTTATTAAAAATTCTATTGGCCTTACCAACAGATGAATAACCTAAGAAGACACCCTCATCAGACTTGGGATTGAATTTTCCTAAGGGAAGTTTGCCATTAATCAATATGAAGAACTTGCACCCAAAGACATGTATGTGTGAACGATTTGGTGTCCTACCCTTAAGGAGTTCATAATGAGTTTTATTCATCTTAGATCTAATGTTTACCCTATTTAAAACATAACACGCTGTGTTAACTGCTTCTACCCAAAAGTATCTAAGAAGGGTGTACTCATCTAATATTGCCCTATTGGCTTCTACCAAGGTTCTATTCTTCCTTTCTGCTATACCATTTTGTTGAGGTATTCTAGGGGCTAAGAAATTATATTTTCTTCCTATCACTTGGCAAAATGATTCAAATCTATCATTTTGAAACTCTCCACCATGATCGCTATGTATTGTTGAGATTTTACAACCTATTTTTTGTTGAATCCATGTGGAGAATATCTTAAATTCCTCAAACGACTCATTTTTATGTGCTAGGAATCTAACCCAACTGAATCTAGTGAAGTCATCTACAATCAACAATCCATAGTTTTTCCCTCCTAGGCTAGCTGTGCTAACGGGTCTAAATAAGTCCATGTGTAGGATTTCTAATAGCCTAGATGTGATCACATCTTTAATTGAATGAAAGGATGATTTGATTTGTTTTCCTAGTTAGCAAGCATCACATAAATGGTCCTTAGTGAAATCTAACTTAGGTACGCCTCTAACTAGGTTTTTCTAAGTGATGTTTATAAGTGTTTTCATACTAGCATGTCATAGTCTCCTATGCCATAGCCAAGAGTCATCTACTATTATTTTCAAACAAAATGAATTTGAGCTATCAATGCAATTAAGGTCTAACATGTAAACATTGTTTAATCATTTACCTTCTAAAACTAGTTTATCATTTAAACTAATCAGGCATTTGTCCAAAAAAAATTTAATTTCAAAACCTTTGTCACACTATTGACTAATGATAAGTAAGTTATGCTTCAAACCATCAACTAATAAGATATTTTCAATTAAAAAATTCTTAGCATTACCAACAATACCTGAGCCTATCACTTTCCTAGTAGTGTTGTCTTCCATTGTTACTTTACCTCCGGTTCTGGTCTCCAGTAAGATGAACTTCTCCATATCTCCAGTCATGTGTCGCGAGCAGCCACAATCCAGGAACCACATGCTCTCACTAGGACTTTTGTGAGAGTATCCCTATAAATTCAATTAAGGGTTAGATTTGGGAACCCAAGTGAGTTTGGGTTCCTCCTTATGCTTGCATGAATGAGATGTATGCATGCTATGCTGTGATGGATGAACTTTAGGTCTCCATACTAAGTGTGTCCTATGATGAATTGTGCAAGTGTGGGCTATGTGACCTAGCATGCATCAAGAGAAGCACCTAACACCAGGAAATAGATTCATTAACCTATGTGGTTGGTGATGCCTCTTCCTAAAGTTGTGTGATCCATGCTGTGTTGGGGGTTAACTAGGTTGGGCTAATGTGAGTGATGCAATTTCTTTTTCTAGTTCTTTGATTTTTTCTTTAAAAGTGTTATTTTAATATGTCAATCCATGAACTTCTATTTTTAACAAATGCTCACTGTGATCTACTTCTAATGCAAGTTTGTCTAGTCTATGAAAAGCCTCTTCTAGTTCAACATGAGTGGTTTTCAAGGTTTCATGCAATTTTCAATATGCTTCTTATTTAATGCATATGATCTTTATCTAAATTAGAATTTTTTTTGACTAAGTTAACATGCTCAGTTTGTAAACTACTAAATTCAATATTAAGACTAGTCTGCATATTTTTTAATTTCCTATACGAGTCATGAATATTTTTAGAAATAACCAATAAAACTTCATATGAAAGCTGACATACCTCATCATGATCTGATTGATCAAGATTATCGTTAACCATTAGACACTGATTTATTACCTCCTCTGCTTCTTCTTCTGATGATTCTGAGGTAGCGTCGGCCCAAAAAGCTTTTTGTGTCTTTATTTTTCCTTTCTTATACTTGGATTTGTCCTCACTCTTTTCTTTAGTAGGTTGGCTCTTTAAGTTTGAGCAATCAGCTCGAAGGTGACCAGGCTTCCTGCACTCAAAACTGATTATATCAAATGAAACTTTATTAAACTTCAAGCTTTTACCTTTGTTCCAGCCATTCTGATGATGCCTTTATTTTCTCTTTAAGAAGTTGTTGAACTGTCAGGTCATCAATGCTATATCATCTTCTTTCTCCCCTGCAGAGCTGCCGCTTTTTGAATTGTTTGCTTTTAATGCCACCGTTCTCTCCTTCTTTTCACCTGCATCACTTTATCTTTGACTCACCCCTTGCTCGTATGCAATGAGTGATCCAAGGAGATTACCAATAGAATAAATGTTAAGGTCTTTAGATTCAATGATAGCAGTTATCTTAGCATCGTAGGAACTAGGTAAGCATCTTAGAATCTTGTTAACTTTCTCAGAATTTAAAATCTCTCTCCCTAATGCATGCAAGGATGTCATGATTTGGGTGAACCTAGTGTACATGTCAAATATTGTTTCGCTAGGTTTCATATGGAAGAGTTCATAATCATGTAATAGAATGTTAAGCCTAGACTATTTTACTTCACTTGTTCTTTCGTATGTAATGCACAGTCTATCCCAAATCTCCTTACCAATAATACAGGTAGAAACTCTCATATAATCCTCAGATTTGCACCAAAAAAGCAATTTAAACACTTAGCATTCAATTGGGCTAAATCCCTATCCTCATTGCTCCATTCATTAAAAGGTACTAGAGTTTTCACTTCATTCAAATTTTTAAAAGGTGCAACATATCCATCATTGACTAAGATTCACATGTGGTAATCAATAGACTGTAAAGAAGTATATATTCTAATTTTCCAGAAATCAAATGGGATGTTATCAAAAAGAGGTGGACGGGTTATTGAATAACCCTCCGCGGTGTTACGATTACTAAAATGCGACATGATCATTTTTTCAAGATTTTCTAAAACACTATTTCTGAAAATAGGCTTTGATACCAATTGAAATAACTAGATTGATAAGAGGGGAAGGTGAATTGTGAAAACTTTGTAGCCATAATTCAAAACGTAAGCAGGAGTTCGAATTTTTTTTGGTGTTTTTAAATTTTTAACATGAAAATTTAAACTACTATGAAGGCAAACAATTGAATTCAACTTGCAACAATAGAATTGTTTTTCTTTCACAAATTTTCAATAAGCAAATATTATGAAAATAAAAATGTACGCAAGAATAAAAAGCCATAAGGAAAAAGCACACTGGAATTTTTTAGTGGTTCGGTTAAATCATGATCTACATCTACTCCCCGGAGTCCTCCGCTCTGGGAATTTTACTACAAACTATAGCTCTCATTTTGCCCCACTCGGCAATGTGGAGAAGCCCTTACAAGACTCCCTTTCACAAACCTAGCGTGGCGAAGTGCCAAGCGCTGTTTTCACCCTCCTAGTGATGGTAAAGTACCTTCTCATTTTTCTCCCTCCTAGAAAAGGCAGAGTACCTTCGAGGTCACGGATGTAGAAGAATCTCGCCCATCAGAGAGCCTCCCACAAGTTCTTCTTGGGCCACAGCAGGAGCAAGATGTAGCAAGAAAAGAGCAATGGTGTGACCTCCCTCACACCTATTCTCCCTCACCAAGCTCACCTTCTCCTTCCTCTCTCAAACCCTAAAAACTTCTCAAGAGCTCTCTCTCCCAAGGATTCCCTCTGTAATCATGTTCACCTCTTTCTGTCTCTCTCAAAAAGATTACTAATTTGATACTTAAAACAGGCTCCAAAATCCTTGAATTATTCAAAGTAGCCATTACAATCGTGCAGTATGATTTCAAATCGTACCGTATGATATGTATAACATGCCTCATCTTGGTATGAAGGTGTATAAATAGTTCAAAATATAGTCGTACAGTATGATAATAAATTGTATGGTATAATCCTCAACACTACGGCTCGAATAGGATGATAGCTGAGACGATCAATTGTCATCTCTGTATATTGTATGGTACGATATACATCATATAGTACAAATGGTCAAAATCAAGGCATCATCTAGGATTAATGCCGCGACGATCAAATGTCATCTCTATTCATCGTAGGGTATGATAGACATCGTACAGTATGATGGGAAAAAAATAAGGGATCATCAAGGATGATCTACAGGATGATTAGAATTCATCTCTGTTCATCGTATAGTACAAATGTGTTCGTACAGTAAGATTTTTAATGAGTAATTAAGCTTTGATTTATTCCACTAATCACATGTTAATTTAAGTAAGTATTTAAAATAAATCGTACAGTACGAAGTCCTTCATATAATATGAACGGATGAGAAAAACTTACTTAAGTTAATTTGACGGCTAGGGTTTTGGATTTGGAACACATCGTACAATACGATAGTATTCGTACGGTACGATCTATTCACATAAATCATTTTATAAGCTCAAATCATACAGTATGAAATAAAGTCGTACAACACGATCACCAGAGAAAGAAAATCTATATTTTTACTTTTAAAACCCTCTCCCCCTGTGTGTGTGCAAGGTTACTCAGACTTACATGCAGTTTGTGTCCAGACTCAAGAAAAAATAAAATAAAATAAATAACAAATTTCATTGTCAGACTCATACTCCTAATATAACCAGTCTTGAGTCATCCTGTTGTCCTGAGTAGCTTGTTTTCTTCCTGAAATATTAGTACTCATGGATAATAGCAAACAATAAATGATATTCAATGAATAGTAGTTCAGGCGACATTATTTGTCATCAACAAAATCTCAAACTCGGGGTCATGGGTCACAACACCGCTCTCCCATAGCCTTGTTTTCTCTTCCATAGTTGAATAAATCTTCATACAATTAAGAGAGAGAGAGAGAGAGAGAGAGAGAGAGAGAGAGAGAGAGAAGGAGAGAGAAAGGGTAATATCAGGTTATATTCTAATCTAGTGAAGTTCAGCTCTAGGAGTCTTTTAAGAAGTTGAACCATGGATCAACTAACACATGTCCTTAAGTTTTGATGGTGTGGCATTACATTTCCCAATCATTTCTAATAATTAGGTAATAAAGGCATGGCTAAAAATTGAATTAAATAATAATAACTTCAAAAAAACCTAGAAAATCAAAATCAACTCTAAATTTAGTGATCTTAAGCTCATTAGAATGTGCTTGAGCCCTACAATTTTATAAAAATATTTTCAATATAATTTCATTATTGTATATTGAGAAAATTAGAAATTTTTGAATTCTTATTTTTGTGATCATAAGATACATTGGTCAATTGAGCTCAATTTTGGACAGTTGATTTTTTAGCATGTTATTGACCTTTTCTATTTTTCATGAGTTATGGTGAGCTCTAGATTTTTCTGATTTTAATTTCTAAAGTCATGTGTCCATTTTGGACACATAAATTTTAAAATTCATGACTCTAAAAATATTTAAAAATTTCTTGCTATTTTTATGGTGTGTATATATTTATATAGGGGTTTAGTTAGACCTTGATTTCACTCAAATCGGGTTAGAAGAACTCTTAAAATAGACTATTAAATCAATAGATGCATTTAGCATTGATAATTAATTTTGAATCCTAGGGAGACTTGAATGTGCCCAAATTTAGTGGGTTTGAAGCACACATAATCATTTAATTTTGCTTCGAATTTCACTACATTTGCAGATCATTTATTCTATCATTTAGTGAACCAATAATTCATTTACAAAATTAACCTAAGAACATTAAAAACTCACAAAAAATTAATTATAAATCTTAAAAAAAAAGTTAAAATATCATAATGCTAAAAATTAAAAGCTTAACAGAGGAGAAACAAAGACCCGTATAAATCACCCAAAAGTAAAAATAATTAAATAATCAAGGAATTCTAAGAATTAATTAATATGAATAATTAAAACTTTTAAATTTTATCAAATAAATTTTAAACACTTAAATTCATCCGTAGGAGTCAAGACATTTTGGTGAATTTTTAAAAGATTTGGATCTAATTTTGTGTAGAAGTAAGAAAAGCATTCTAATCAAATAATTAAATAAATCCATTAAATCATCGAACATATAAAATTTGTAACTAATTCCTGAAAATCCAAAATAAACAAACTTAAAGGCATTAATTTAATAATTACATCTAGTATTTTTTAAAAATATAAAAACTCAAGAAATCAGTGTAATAAAAAAGTCCTCCATTTGGTCAAATTGAATACATAAAAGTGCATCAAAGTTATAAAATCCATAACTAACTCCAGACAAATTCAAATTGAATAAACTTAAAGGCATTGGAGTAATCATCTCAAGGTCTAGTGTTTATGAAAATATTTAAAATACCAAAATTATTGTAAGTTAAAAAATCAAGTAATTCAAAAATTTTAATTCATATAAATAACCAAAACTTAGAAAATACATAACAAATTCCAAAAAAGCTAAATTGAACAAAATGAAAGGCATTGAATTCATAATTACAACTAGTATTTATGAAAATATATAGAAACTTTAGAAACAACTGTAAAATAAAAATTCAACAATTTGATCAAGTTTAATACATAAAAATACATTTAACTTATAAAATCAAATACTATTTGTAGAAAAATTCAAATTTAGTGAACTCAAAGCATTGTATTTATAATCAGATATAATATTAATGAAAAATATAAAAACTTCATAAATCATTGTAAATCTAAAGGTTATATAATTGGTCATATTTATTTCACATAAATAAACATTTACTTTTCCAAATCAATAACTATTTGTAGAAAAAATCCAAACTGAACACACTAAGAGGCATTTAACTCAAAACTAAACATAGTATTTATGAAACATATAAAATTTTTGAGATAACTACAAATTAAAAATTCAATAAATGGGTCATATATAAATTCATTAAAATATTTAATAAATTACGAATAATTAATAAATCATCAAAATTTTAGTAAATTATCAACCCGATGAATTAAATCTGGTAATAGAAATAAAACAAAGAAACAACATTTTGTCAAAGATGTTTTTTAAGTAGACTATCTTGCCCTCTAGGGCTACATATCCTAATAAGGCTTGGTTCCTCAAGCCCATTATGACAATGTCATATATGAATTTGGTAAAACATAAACATTAATTTTTATTCTTAATAAATAAATATTTAAAAAAAATTGAATTAGAAACCATTAAGAAAATACTTAGACATTACATTTTCTATACCCTTGTATTTGATTCCTTTTAGGAGGGAAAATATGTATAGGATTGATACCTTTAAGGCACAAAACACTTAATTAAAAGAAAGGACTATATACTATCTAACTACCCCATTTTTAGAGGGCTATCAATATTATAAATATGAGCCTAAAACTTGATAATCAGTACTTTCTTGCACTTAGAAGTTGTAAAATGATATGTTTTATAAAATCTAAAATGCATAATTATAATAATTAAAACTTTTTTAAAAATAAAATATATAAAATATTAAATACATAAATTGAAACCATACCTTAAAGACCTTAAATAAATCAAACCAATTATAGGTAATTTTAAACTAATTAAACCGAGGAACTATCCAAACCACACAAAACATTCTATCCACAATTATATACTTTATAAGGACAAACAACTCTAGCATAGACTAGGCTAGTGATTTTATTTGTTTTTCTTGGAGTGCCATACCTTAAGGGTACTGTTTTTTAAGTTTTTACTTTATGTAGTCTCAATGTCATATTTATTTTTTATTGGTGCATAAGTGATTGGAGTGAAATTAAAAGTTATGCTATTGTTCTTTTAATATGTGCTTCCCTATGTGTGTGTGTGTGTGTGTGTTTGTGTGTGTTATATGTATACTCATACTTCACCATTTTAGATGTGCATTTTTATAATTGCTCTTTTATGTTCCTATAAAAGTAGAATGTACTTGGGAAAAAAATGTAAAGGCTAATGTAAAAAAATATATATAAAGTTTTTAGATATTTATATAGCTAGATTAAATTGTATAGTCTTAATATTTGTAAAAGATTAAAAATGATTCTTTATATACATAAAAAGGTATCTAAAGTTAAAGATTTTTCTTCCTTTGAAGATCATTTTCTTTTGGAATATGATAGATGATCCAGTGTCTAGCAGATTGAAGACCATAATAAATAATCATATTTAAATCTATACTTCGATAGGAGTAGAAATGCAAGCTTTTTTTTTTGCGGACATTGCCACGTTTTCTTTATAGTAGACCCCAGGTTGTACTCTAAAATTATGAACGAATAAAAGTTTTATTTTTATTTATACTCAAGCACCCTTTTATTACATGATTATATATATATTATAGAGTTCTGATTATTAAATTATAAATTTATATTCCTTATGTAGCTTGATTATGAAATTAAATTCATTAATTTACATTCAAAATTTGAACTTGAAGTTAATATTCCTTTTATCCTTAATATTACTTATGCTATGTTTGTTCATGAAAATAAAGTGAGGTTTCTCTTCTCAAATTGATAGTGAAATAATAGTTTGTTCTTTTAGATGGTGTATTATAAATCTAAGTTGATTTGAAGGAAAAAAACCTAAAACTAGTTTAAATTAAATCATGTGGCAAGTAGTACTAAAGAAAATTTGTCCATAGCTATCAATGAAATGATCAAATAATGAGGAACTAACAAAAATCTCTGTATGTGGTGGAGGGCCAAGAAGGCCAAGCTATTAAAAGAAAAGAGCCTAATAATGTCTTATTGTTCAGTCATTACTAAAGAAATTAAACGAAGTTCCTATTGATCTTAAAATTCATGAGTTTGAAATACCAAAAAAATTCCTTTTATTGGTTCAAAGCCAATTCTTTCCCTTGTGAGCTACTACCAAAGAAGATAACATTATATAGATAACTCATTTTACCCCTCCTGCATTTTATAAAACCCTTATCCAACCTTCTTTATCTGAAAGGCTAGAAGAAATTTAAAACCTTAGTAAATGGATTGTCCATGATTGTGCTAAAAATTATTAGAAATAATAGAATGAATTTTAAATTTTTTTTAAAGATATTATCTCTGCTTAGGCTATGTTTGATCCATATAGATAAAATCATTCCCGTACTTGCTAAGTAGAGAGTACAATTTCAATATGAAACATTTACAAAGCTAGTATTTGTTGCAATGCTAGAAGAGAATTGAAGAAGTTATCTACTGCTAAAAGTTAATTTATTCAAATTCGTATTAGTGGTTAGAATTATCAAACACATATTAAATATTTGGGTTAGAGTGCTAAAAAAATATGACATAATCTTATTACTCTGCCTTCTTTATGTGGTTCTATAAATAAATCACTTAGAATATCTCATTACTCATTGGTTCAAAAATTGCAAAGAGTTGATTGGAACAACTTTGACAGTAGTTAATATTCACTTACTCCAACATTCAGGGTAATATATATATATATATATATATATATATATATATATATATATATATATATATATATATATATATATATATATATAAAACATGCAGTAAAGGAAAAAAAGAGATAAAGGTTAAGCTCTGTTGCAACACTTTCCTATAAAAGTATACACTCTAGTTGACCCACACAAAATGGCAAGAAGATAGATAGAAAATATGATGCAAAATCTCAAGTATAGTGTAAAGAAATTGTTGAAGAAGAAGCCATGGAAGGGGCTTTAGAGGAATGTCATGATGAAGATATGTCTGAAAATGTTTTGTAAAAAGAAAATTATAAAGGAAAAGTAAATCCTATAGAATCATATTTAGGAGAGAAAAATACAATAGAACTGGCTCAAACATTACTAAATCAGTTAAATTCTAAAGATGAGCAGCTTGGCAAAATGGAAAAGAGAATGGAGGAGTTAATGGCTGCCATGGCCATTTTACAATGTAACAAAACTCCTTAATCTAAAGAACAAATAGAATCAATGATATAGAGTTTGTTTAATACTAAATTTAACAGAAGAAACTAGTAAAATAAAATCAAAATTAAGTCATAAAGTCAAGGAAAGAATGTAAAATTAGTAGATATAAAGTAGTGGGTAAAGTAAAAAATTACAAATGGGTTTTTTACAATCCCAAGTCACTTCATCTTGTCTAAAGGGTAGACTCTACTTAGAAGAATATGAATTGGTTTCTAAACCAGAGGGATTCTTTCCTCCTCTATTCAGAAACTTTTATAGTACTGTAATCTACAAATAATATTTAGCACACCTCCAGGCTAGCTATTATAATGTAGGTGACAGTGAGGTATTATTATTAAGGCAATTTTTAGTAGTTTATTGGGGTAGCTTTAATTTGAATGCAGAATTGCTAAATGGTTCAATCTTTATATTTGTTGAACTACAATAGTTATTTGTCAAAATAAGTAGAAGATCATGTCATCAGTTGATAATTAGGGACATGCCTAGATTAATTTAACTTTAATTCACCACATAATTTGCTTAAAATATTTTTTTATTTAAATATAAATATCTCAAAGGATAGATGAAATTTTCACTAACAATTTGAAAAGAGAAACTAAATATATTTTTATAATTAAAAACATCATAAAGAATATTCAATTAATCCCAAATGATAAAAAAAATTTTAATTTATCATTTTTATTAAGAGACTAAATCAATGTATATATTTTAAGGCCCAAACAATATAAAGAATACTTAGTTTATCATCAAGGATAAAAAGAATTTTCACTTATAATTTTTACTATGAAACTAAACCAATATATTAATATTCATAATCAAATAACATATATAGATTATTCAATTCATCCCAATAAATAAAAAGAATAGTTACTTATCTATGAAAATAAACTAATGTTTAAAACTAGGTTTGCGACCACAAATTTTTTTTCTTATCTTAGTAAGGAACTAAAGTAGGGTGTATTTAATTATAGGTTCTAGACTTCCTATAAGAGTAAGCCCCTATAATTTATTACATCTATGAAAAGAATTCTCTGAACTAAACTGAAGACTAAAGACTTTCATATTTATTTATAATTAAATAATGACTTGGGCTATTAAGATTTTAGTATACAGTCTTTAAACTATAAATAATTAACTTGAATTTAAAATTTAGATTTAGACTTTAAATTTGAATTTTTTGGAAGGATATAACAGAAGGAATATTTAGAGACTGGGGTGTGTATATAATCTTGGCTTATACAAACCTATAATAAGCTACCAACTAACAATCCTAATCACTATCAATCATCATATGAATGTAAGATTAGATGTCTCTATTTTAAGAATAATGGAATTATAAATTTTTTTTTTCAAGAAGTGCAATTTGCATTAGGTAACAAAAGAACTAATTACAAATGTCATAAGGATGACACTCCTCCTTGATGAAATTTAACAACATGGAAGGAATGTCATCAAAGGAAAAGCTATCAAAGAAAAAACTACTATCTAATGCCAAAGTAGCACACAAATTAGCTACTTTATTACAATTTCTATAGACATGTAGAAAAACAACTTTATGGAAGTCATTTAAGAAAAAGAAATCCTTGGCCGATCTATTAACCACAAGCCATTTATTCTCCTTTAAAGAATTCTAGAGGCAAGTAATAACATTGATGTTATCACTCTCCACAATCACCCCTTGGTATTCAAGCATCCAACTTTTGACATAATCCCTCACCGAGAATGCAGCCTCCAGCTCAAGCTGAGCAATATCCCAATGAACCTTGTTCTTCCCAAAAGCAAGGATGAATCTACCTTTGTGATCCCTGAAGACACCACCGACTCCCGCAAGGCCAAAACAAAGTAGGGAAGCATCAACATTAATCTTCATCCAATCTTTCGTTGGGGGGCACCAAGTATTTTGAGACTCCCTAAGTAGATTAGTACCCCAGTTGTCAAGATATGGACTTGATTTGGTAATGGCTGCGAAAAGTGCATTTGCTGCAATGAAACAATAAGGTAATGCAGGTTTGCCGTGTTTAATAGCATTCCTATTATTTCAAGAGAAGTATACAATGGTGCAGTAAAGTCTCACTATGCCAAAATTACTTGTTGTTAGTCTCCTTAACTCCTTTAAACAATGATCCAAAGAATGGAACATAGGAATGTAGATACCCCACTCAAGCAACTGCATGAAGATTTCAACTAGATACTTGCATTGAACCATAATATGTTCATAGCTCTCCACCGTCAGACATCCTCTAGCACAGGAATCAGTCTCCGAAATCTTACGATTCCTAAGAAAGAGGTTCGTAGGAATAACAGATTTTCCAAGTCTCCACCAGAACATCTCCACTTTCTTGCTAAGATTAAGATTCAGTCAAATTGAATCTACACTTCACCACCTGATCAAACGACAGGCCAACAACTGTATTACCCGAACATACTTTCTACAGCTCCACTCGATCCTCCATATTGGAATCAAGCTGAATTTGATTAATCAACACATTGAGGTCTGGATGAAAGACTTTCTAAAGCAAAGGAAGATTCCAATGGCCATTATCCAGAATTAACTGCTAAACATTAACCCCCTCCAAAGAATTACAATCAATAAAAGTGTGCCATCGGTTACATCTATCTAATATCCAAACATCATTCAAGACATTGATCTCCTCTCCATTGCCTACTTTCCATCTAGTGATACTTTTAAGGTGTCTTCCTCCATCTGATAAAATCTGCCAAACCTTAGAAGTAACTTTCTTATGAGTACCATTCATTATATCCTTCCCATACTTGGCTTTGATTGATCTATGGAACAGGGTATCCGGCTTCTGCATAAAGTTTCATGCCAGTTTCGATCTCAATGAGCCAGCTTTCAATACCGGAGACTGCAGACCCAGCCCACCCATACTTCTTGGTTTGCATAACTCATCCCAGGCAACATAGTGGCAACCATCAGATTTCTGCCAAATAAAACTTCTACACAGTTTTTCCAAAGCATACAACACACTTTTTGGAATCAAAGAATGTGTAACTAAGAAGTTTGGCATAGACAAAAGAGAGCTTGTAATAAGAGTAATCTTACCACCCATGGATAAAAACTTCTTACCCCAAGCATTAAGTATATCCATGACATTGATTAAAAGATCTTGAAAGTCAGCCACCTTCAATCTATTAAGAGAAATCTTTATCCCAAGATAATTCATCTCCTTGACCACTTTAAATCCTAAAATTTTAGTATTCTTCTTTTTCATGGGGTAGCAGACAACTTGGCCGAAAATAACTTGTGAATTTGTGACATTAATCCTTGGCCCCATCCATTTGCAAAAGTCTTCAACAATAACCTTCAAAGCCTTAGCTAATTCCTTGGAGACATGTGAGAAGATGAGTACATCATCTGCATACATAAGATGAGTGATCCTTGGCCCTCTAGGAGAGAGTTGGATGCCAAGATTTTGGCCCCTCTGCTCTAAGGAATTGGAGATCAATTGAGAGCACATAATATAAAGGTAAGTGGAAAGTGGACACCCTTGACAAAACCCACTATGAGCATTGATTCACTTGGAATTCTTTCCATTAATAATAATGGAAAATTTGACATCTACAATACATTCCATAATAAGATTAGCATATATAAAAGGGAAGCCATACCAATTGAGAACTTGATCCAGAGTTGGCCATCCCATGCTATCGTATGCTTGCTCCATATCCAACTTCAAAGCCATCAAACCCTTTCTACTTTTGGAGATTTTGAACTTGTGAAAAATCTCCTGGGCCAGAAGACAATGCTCTGAAATCGATCTTCCTGGGATGAAGGCCATTTGTTCTGTAGTAATCATTTTGGGAATACACTTCTTCAACCTGTTCACTAGCATTGTGGCTGCAATCTTGTAATTAGTCTGACAAAGACTAATAGGCCTATAATTGGATGGGAGCAAAGGATTTTTCAACTTAGCAATCAGAACAATTAAAGTAACCTTCCAATCCATTCTCATATGCCCAGAGATTAGAAAACATTTGATAGCATTCCATAGATCTTCCCAAATAATATCCTAATAACATTTGTAAAAAGAAGAAGTGAGACCATCCATACCTGGTGATCTATTGCTCCCCTGCTGGAAAATTGATTGTTGTAGCTCATTCACCAAAAATTCAGTGTTAAGAGCAGCTACCTCCTCTGGAGCCAATTTCTGGTGCTCAAATATTTCAGGCCATCCCGTTAACTCACAGTTTCTGGATCTCCATTTTGCTTCAAAGTATTGAGTGAAGACTTCCTCTATTTGCACCTCATTATGCATATCTTTGATTTGATTCACTCTATTGCCATTTCTCCTTGCAGAGGCAAATTTATGAAACAAAACTGAGTTGTGTCACCTTCTTCATCCCATCTTGCTTTTGCCCTTTGATTCCACCAAGTGGACAATCTTTTCAAGGTCACATTGAACTTATGGATTTTTCTCCTAAGTAAAAGAAGATCATGATTTGACCAATAAATTTCAATTGCCTCCTTGTGTTGGAGATCCAAAATTTCCATTTTCAATTCTTCCTACAGCACATTCAAATTTTTACACTTATTTTTATACCAAAAAAAATAGAGCTTTTAAAGTTCTACTAATATTCCTTTGAAGAACCAAACCTTCATCTCCAAAATCTTTTTTCTTCCAGGAGTGGTATACAATACCTTTAGCTGTTGGATAAGATCTCCAAGTGTCCTCAAA
The DNA here is from genome assembly GCA_022539455.1 of Dendrobium nobile. Lineage (NCBI taxonomy): Eukaryota > Viridiplantae > Streptophyta > Magnoliopsida > Asparagales > Orchidaceae > Dendrobium > Dendrobium nobile. Next base: position 56,151,745 of record CM039735.1, read on the forward strand.
TTTGATAGTCTTCAATTTGAAATGCACCTTTTCATCCATTTTAAAGGCAATAGGACTGTGATCCGATGCCACCCTTGAAAGATGTCTAGTAAAAGCTATAAGAATCTTTTGGAGGGCAGCCGAATTTATCATACACCTATCCAGCCGTTCCCAAATCTGGGAGGCTCCTTCTATGTTTTTGCACAAAGCGAATCTTGGCCCAATGCTCCCCACATCATGGAAATCAAAGTTTGTCATAAAACACTTCATATCTCTAGGTCCTTTGGAAAAAATGAACCTTTTACCACCTCTCTTCTCTTCTTTGTTCAAAACACAGTTGAAATCACCACCAATAATAGAAGGAATAGAGCTTTCCATATAACTTTGAAGTTGACTCCAAAGATTCTCGCTCTCCGTGCAGCACCTGCTTCCATACACGGTAACAACCTTCCACAACCCCAAGTTAGGGATAGATAAATCCCCAATTAACATTTGGGAAGAGGTTTCTTTGACCACAAAAGTCACTACCTTCTTATCCAAAGCACTAGGATACCGCCAGAAAGACCAACAGCGGGACAATGAAAATATTCCCAATCCTACCCAATAAGGCTATCAACATCCTTCCTCTCAATACTTGTCACCTTAGTCTCCATTAACCCAATGAAGAAAATGTCTTGATCTCTAACAACCTCATTCAAATACAGAGAGGCCTCTTTCTTCCTAGCCCCTCTGCAATTTCAAAATAAAAGCGAAGACTTTAAATTGGTTTAGGGGATCCCTCCCTATTTATGGAATTCTTCCTGCCATCTCTCTTCATCTTCTTGTAAGCTGGATCACCTGGCCCCAAATGTTTCAGCTCTTTTGCAAGTTTAACTTTAGTAGAACCACTACAGCTGGATGCAACATTGTTCACACCATCAGCATTTTCTAATTCCAGATTCATAACCATCAGTTTTCCAAACTTTTCAAACTTTCCCAGAGAGTCTACTTCACTGTCTTCAATCAAAACAACAAATTTATTATTCACAGAAATACCTAGCCGACTATCTGCATCAGCTTTATCTTTATCTGATTTAATTTCTGGACCCAAAACCAAATTTTCCACATTATCAGCATTCTCCTTTTCACTAAAGATTTGCTTCTGAATAATACTCTCTGGAATCTTATCTCCACTGTATTCAGACCTGCCCAAATTATTAATATGCTTTCTTTTATTAGCAACTCCACACTTATAAACACGCCTACTCTTAAATTGGACATGTATCCAAGGGCCATACTCTGATTTATTCACATAAGTCTTGGCGTCAATCTCAGGTTTTTTACTTCCCCTGTTACAGCTTCAGATTTTTCCAACCTCTGGTCTTTGATACCCTGAACAACATTATCAGTACATTCATTCACATCGTGTCCCGCTCGACCACAGTGATAACTCAAAAAATTAATCTTCTCATACTCCACCCGCTGGAAGAATCTACCAGCTAATCCATTTATCGATACTCCATTAGGAAGTTTCTTCTCCAGGTCGATCTTCACACAGATGTGGGCGAATTCTGTTTTTCCCACCTGAATGTATTTTTGTCTAAATACTTAGGTGTACCAAATCGAGAAGCAATTCTGGCTAGATTCTCCTCATCCCAGCAGTATAACGACAAGCATGGAAATCTGATCCAAACGGGAGTTGAAATCCCTTCAAAATAATACGGATCAAAGGCGGGAGACCACCTGTCCACTCCGAAAATATAGCCATTAATATACCACGGCCCCCCATTCGAAATTTCTTCCACTACCTCATTCGTCTTCAAGGAACTGAAAATCCAATTCATGCCAATAGATGTCATATGGAATCCACCGAACTTATTCAAGTGCCTTCGCAATTCAATACTACAAATTGAGAAGGGTACATTGCTTCCAAGGACTTTAATCACAATCGAATGCATCAAAACTTTAGAGTTCTTGGCTTCCAATTCTGAATTAAGCCTAACAATAATCCCGTCTTCAGATAATTCAATTTGCTCTCTATCAAAAGCAATCTTGATGGGCTTCGGCTTCAACCAAGCTCGGACCACCTCCCCAATGCCATCATTTCCATTATTATCGTATAACTTGGTCATCAAGAGTTCATCATTCATTATATCCTTTCCAGAAACTTGCTGACCTCCATCAATCCAAGACTTCTTCATAAATTCCACATTATTCACACATTAGACACCAGGTGACCCATATTCACCCCAGCAAAACTTTTTAACTTCAAAATAGGTTCAAACGAAAATGAAGAATCAAGATTAGCCAAATTAGCCGCACCATCATCCTCTCTTACATCTGCACTACTTCGGACAGCAACATCTTCCATCAAAACCTTCATTCCCTTACCTTCCATCATAACCGGATGATTTATAGGTCTCGCCCCTTCTTTGATTACTACGCCATTTCTCCCTCTACCACCAATGTGTAGAGTACCAGAGGGCCGCGAAACATCCATAACATCGATAAAGAAACACCGATGATCTTCCGGCGACGGCTCCACCGGCCGTGAAAATCACGGGAAGACAAAATTTGAACAAGAAGATGGGATTTTCTCTCTCTATAAATCCAAACATTCTCTCTCTAGAAATCTAGGTCCTTTGTCTCTCCATGGAATTATAATTTAGAAAGCATTAATAAGGGCTTTATAATATGTACATGATCACAGAAAGAAATGTTGCAGGAATAAAAAATATATAAATAAAAAGCTTTTATTCATTGATTATTTCTCATAATATAACTCAATGTCTTTTATAAAGTTAAATTGGCTAGGGTCCACCAACAAGTAAGTCTGAATTTCAATTCCTATAAAATATAGATTTGAATATGATTGTTTATCATTATCTTTAATCTTTTAGCTTTTGGATATTCTATAAAATTCTAAAATCATTGATTAGCAAGTCCCAGGATAATATTTTCTTTTGTTTATGATATTCTATTAAACATTCATTATCTTTAATATTTTAGCTTTTGGATATATTTTCTTTTAAACAATCATTATCTTTTAGCTTTTGGGTATTCTATTAACAAGTCCTAGGATGATATTCTATTAAAAATGTTTGTTTATGTTTATTAATAGCTTTTGGATATTTTAATTTAGAAGTCATTGATTAGCAAGTCCCAGGATAATATTTGTAATGCTACCAATCCTTTAAAATGGAGTAGATAGATTTTATAGACTCCTTATATTAAAAATAATTTTATTAGTCTTTAAGTTTCAATTAATACCCCTTTGCCTTCTTTAAAGAACTCAGGCACACGAGTATGAAATTTTTGTTCTCTAAGTATTTTATTACTTATTTCAATAGTTATTTACAGTTAATATAAATGTCCTTTGTAAAACTAGGGTTATGAGATTTATCTCATGTTCCTTGGGGCTAAGCTAACAGCCTTGTAAGCCCGCATTGCCCAACAATTTTCTTTTTATTTATAATTTATTATTGGTTGATAATTTTTATTTAATTTAATTCATTGATTATAAAATTATAAGATTTGTAATTTGACATCTACATCCTATCAATTCATTCTTGGAGATATCACAATAAGTTTGGGAATCAAAGCCTCCTTAGGGCATGTTGTCTTGTAGTGTGAGATTTCTGCCATATAAACTTATTGAATAAGTGTTTATTATTTATTACAATTATTCATAAAATTTAATTCATTTAATTATTCATTTGCTGTACTTTTAGTGAATTTTCATAATTATTGGATTATTTAATTATTTAGGTTTTTCAATATTTAACTTTTTATTTTATATTGATTTTTGAGAATTTTATATTTTTCATAAATATTGTATGCAATAATGAGTCCAATTCCTTTGAGTTTGTGTCATTTAGATTTTTCTATAATTAGTTATAATTTAATAAGTTCAACCATTTTAATGAATTAATTAATAATTTAATTAACAAGATTTTTTTATTTGTGTGTCAAATCAATTCCAAATCTCTTAAAAACTTCCCTAAATGTCATTGATGACTCCTAAGGATGATTATAGGTGCTTAAAAAAATTTTTGAATTTTATTATTTTGAAATATTTTAGTTATTTAAATAGTGGGTTTCCTTATTTTTAAATTACTTTTTATTTTGAATGAATTTCAAAGGACTTTTAATTTTCCTATGTTTGGCATTTAATTCTAAGGGAGTGAACCATTGAATATTATTTTTAGGATTTAATTTGGAAATATTATGAATTAATTAAAATCCTAGGTAAATTATGTTATTTAAACTTGGGTTCACTAATTGATGAGTAAATGAACTCCAATTGTGATGAAATTTAAAACCTAGGTTCACCTCAACCTATTCTTGAAACCCACTAAATTTGGATTCATCAAAATTTTCCAAGGCTTTATATTTAATCAGTTATTCTTAGGGGATTTACTTTAAATAGTATACTCATGGGATTGGGTTGCAATCGTCATAATACTAACACTTATATAAAGTATAATAAGCACACCAAAGCACAAACCCTAATTCCATACGGATTCACATGTAGACCCATTTTAAATTTACACAACCCTAATTCCATAAGGATTCAATTATATACCCATTTAAATTTGCAGAAATCATATTTCAACCATTACGCTCTCCTCCTCCTTGGTAATTCATTGGTTATTTTGGTCTTGCTCTCGGAAGCATTGGTTTTGATCTATTGGTGTTCTTGTTTAGAGTTTATTTTCTCAAATTTTCTCCTAAGTTCACTTCATCTTTTTTGTGGCTTTCATTTAAGTTTTTTTCTCCTTTTTTTGGCTTCATGAGATGAAAGCTCCGTCATCATCTAACCCCCCATTTTTTTCGATCCCAAATGGCTATTCGTAGTCCTTCAAGGATGTTGTATCTGGTTCTTCTTCTTCCATGCCTAAGCTAAATTTTGTGCATGCCTCCTTTAAGGGATGCCCAACTTTAATGTTTGATGAGGCGGTGGTCTCTCAGTTGGAGCCGCCTTTGCACTTACTTGTGTTGGTAAAATTCTTCTTCGTAGGTTGAATCTGGATGTTATGCGAAAATTCTTTATTAGCTTGAAACTTTCAGGTTCTTTTCTATATCTTCTCAAGAAGGTTATACTATATTCATACTTGTCAATTGAGTCTTCTCAAATGGACGTCGAACTTTGATGTGAAGGAGAATCTCCTATTTCTCTCGTGTGGATTTCCTTCCCTAATTTGAGACTTCACTTCTTTAACTCGTAAATTTTATTTTGGCTTGCTTCTATTTTTGGGAAACCCTTATAAATGGATCAAGACACTGCCTTTATCTCTCTCCATTTAGTGGCTCATGATCTTGTGGAACATTATATTTCTAAGAAACACCTAAATGAATTGTGGATAGGATCCAAGTTGAATGGTTACTTCCAAAAAGTGGAATCAGAAAACCTTTCTACTTTTGTTCTCATTATAAAATGCATGGTCATGGCATTAATGAATGTTTTAGGTCACATCCTCAACTTTGTAAAGATAAAGCTTTTTCCAAAGGAACTCAATGAAATAATATGCTTGATCTTAAGAATGAAAATATGCCTTGTGTTGAGGTTGTAGGAAATAGTTCCAAATTGGGTGACAGACATATACTAGTGCATACTGGCTTGCCCGAATGCTTTTTTCTTCATCTCCTTCCATTGTGGATGATCAACCCTGTGTTTAGGACAATATTATTAAAAAAATGCTAGTTTATTCAATGAATGTGACAATTTGGAGGACCAAAGGCTAACTTTTTCTTCTCTTCAAAATAATGCTATCTCTGAATTACCGATTATGGATTATATGATGAATACTGATAAATCTTCTAATATTGATGCCTCTTAATGTATTGTTCATAATAAGGGAACTGCTTCTAGAAGTGAAAGGAATAGTAGAGATCTTATGGGTTGGATAATAACTTGAGGGTTAATGAGATGGCTTTGGTTGTGAAAGAGAATGTGGAACTTGGTATGAATTATAATGTTAGTGTCAATGGAGATTTGTAGGAGGAAGGTGAACTTCCTTAAAAGGTAAAGGAAAATGATTTAAAAACTGATTGTAAGTCTCCCTCTACCTCTCATTAACATAATGATGCTTTTACTAACACTGATGAGTTGGAATTTTCTGTCATATGCCTTGTGAAAGATGATAATGATACTAGTTTTATTGAAGTTCAAAATAAGTGTGGTAGAAAGAGTTAGAATCTTTCTTTACAATCAGCTAGAAACACACGTTCACAAACTAGTCATTAGATTTGTTTTTATGTTTAAGTCTATTATTTTGAATGTTAGGGGTATTGGGTGTTCTTCTTCTCATTTCAATGTGAAGAATTTATGTCATATCCATGATATTTCTATTCTTGTTTTACTTGAACCTCATATTTATGTTTCTAATTTACCTTAATTTTTAGGTTTTAAGCATGCCACTATAAATTCTGCTAATAAGATTTGTTTATTTTGGAAAGATCCGATTAGAATTGATATTCTTGGCAACTTCACTCAAGTTTTGCTTTATAACATTGAAGTTTTAAGTTTAAATTAGTTTGCATCCTTTGTTTATACTTCTTCTTCTCGTGGGACTAGAAAAATTATTTGGGATCAGTTATCCAATTTTCATAGCATTTGTCATTAACCTTGGTTGGTGGGTGGTTATTTTAACCCCATTTCTACTCCTTCGGAGCATATTGGGGGTTCCACTCCTATTTTGCATGCCATGGAGGATTTTAATACTATGAATATGGATTGTAACCTCATTGAAATTGGCTTTTCTGGTAACAAAATATTTGGAACCGTGGTAAATTATGGTAACAGCTGGATCATGTTTTATTTAATATTAAATGGGGCTTAGCAATTTTATTTCTATTTTTGTTGAGAATTTTAATCATACTCTTTCTTTTCATTCTCCTTTGTTACTTGCTTTTAGTACTAGACATGCTAACTCTTTTCCTTAATTTTGATTTCAAAATAAGTGTTGTTGATGATAATTGGGGTTCCCCTTTGCATCTTGATAACTCTGTCATTGGCATGAAAAGACTTTGGTTTAAATTTAAAAGATTGAAACAACTTCTAAATTGGTGGAATTATAATGTTTACAAAATATTTTTACTAAATTCTTAATTGCTGAAGATGTTGTTAACAATGCTGAGATTAAATGTCAAGTCTCTCCTTCTGAAGCTAAAGTTGGTTTACTTAGAGAGGCTAAGGATTGTCTCTTTAAATTAAAAGCCCAAGAGGAAACTTTTTGGAAACAAAAAGCTACAACTAAGCATCTGGCAGATGGGGATAATAATAAGAACTATTTTCAAGCTTTGGTTAAATGGAAATGAGCTAAGAATTCCATTAGCAAAATCAAAAGTGGGGATGGTTTTGTTACTGAGAATGCTGAGGAAATTGCTTTTTTGGTTGTTCAACACATTCAAAATAAGCTTAACAAGGACTTTAACCCTAGTAATATTTATAACCCTACTATTATTCCCAATCTCATCTTATATGAGGATAATGATTTTCTTTCTAAACCTCCTTCTTTAGATGAATTAAAAGATATATTTTTTGATATGAATGGTGACTCTATTATTGGTTTGGATAGATATACTAGCAATTTTTTTCAAAAAACTTGGTTTATTATTAATGATGATCTCTAGGTTGTGATTTCGGAGTTTTTTGATGGTCATACTATGCCTAAATTTTTTTCTTCCACTTCTATTATTCTTATCCCTAGGAATAATGAGTCTAGCAATTGGAATGACTTTAGACCAATTAGTCTTTGTACCTTTTTTAGTAAGTTGGTTTCAAAAAATTTTATGAATTGTTTAACTATTGTTCTTCCTAAGATTATATATCCTTTTTGTTGCGACTCATTGCTCACAAGTTTATATTTTAAATGATAAAAAATATTATGAATCAGTTTTCTAAAACTTTCCAAGAGTCTTTTTTTAATTACCAATTTACCCCTCTCTTGATTTTCCTTGAAATTTTTGCATATGTTTAATTACCTATCCTAGCTTGTCAAGTGCTATTAGAGCCTATTTTAATATTTAAAAGTTTTGATTACTTTTTGAAAAATGATTATGGCTAATTTTTGAAACTGTAACATACCTAAAGGATATTCGATCACTAGACTACCTTTATTTGAAAATATTTTATTTGATTTTTTTAAAATCTAAATATCTATTTTCCTGCCATCAATAGATTTTTGAATATGGCATATAATTCAAATTGGTTATTTTGTACCATCACGTATTATAGATTGAATCAAAAATTGATGTCCCATTTTCTGAATGGAGTAAAGTAGAACAAAGTTATGGTGAATTAAATGCTAAATGCATGAATTGTTTACTATGTAATTTAAATTTTGAAGATTATATGAGAATCTCTACATGTACTACTGGCAAGGAAATTTTTGATAGTTTATACACTACATACAAAGGAACTACTGAATTCAATCAGTTTAAGTTGAATAGTTTTATGCACGGCTATGAACTCTTCAAATATTACAACTGGAGGGAAAAAATAGTGATGAGGTGGCTATGAAGACTGCTGGAATTGAAATTGAATTGATAATAGAAGGGGTGAATTATGTTTATTCTGAAGATATTTCAAGGAGATCAACAAAGGAAAATGGTATGAATCCCTCCACTATTATCTCTAAAATTCTTATGCAAGACAATATGTTCAAATTATTAGAGACGGATGGTGAGGAAGAAAATCCAAATTCTGCATTGGAGGCTTAGGTGGAATCTGAACTGGAGGATGGAGAATTCATTAGAAATGATGCTATGAGTAAAGATACAGTGACAAATCATCAAGGGGAGCTCCATGAGATAATGGATGAAAGTATCGAAATAAACTCTAAATCTGAATCTGAATTCAGAGAAGAGTTTATTGAGAAGATAAGTACTCCTTTGTTCTAATTTTATTAAGTAAATAATGGAGAAGATTTGTTTGAAGTTGGGAAATTCCAAATCCCTTCTTTGTCAAAGAAAAAATTTATTAAAGATTCATTATTATTTACTCCGATTAAAGGAAGCCTTAGAGGAAGGAAGATGGGCATTCTTTGTGGCAGCATTTGAGCCACTATACTATTTAACCAGTGATATGTGTGGTGAAAGAGAAGTTAAAGAGTGGTTGGTGGTTTGGTTGATGATGGTGGAGCTTCTTAAAAACACTTTGTGGGGAGTCATCAAGATCATTGGTGATGCTTGACAAATTTTTGTAGCTTATGTTTCATTTCTTTTACTTTGTTTAGCAAACTCATTTTCTCTTTATTTATTTTAAGCATAGGTTGGTATTTGGAAAATTGTACAGGAATAATGGAATTTAAGAACCATTCTATCTATTATTTTTTACTCAATTGGGAAATTTGGGATACTAATCAACCTTTTAGGTTGTTGTTTTATCTTTGGTATCCCCTCAACCCCTATGGGTTAAAAATGATAAATATAAGGTCTTATTTTCATTATGACATTTCCTATTTTCCTAATATTTTCATTATGCTTAAATTATATATTAATAAGACTTCCTTTTTCTTTGTTTTAAAAGGAGTGTCTCGTAGTTTCTTTTTTCATTGTAATAGTTTATTTTTCTAATTTTAATGTTATATGCATTTTCTCTAAAAAAAAAAAAAGACTATGAACTCTTTTGTATAAAACCTTTTGAAACCATCTTAGACATGTTTACGAGGTTTTCATAAATAGTAACATCTTTGCAAGCTGTAGGTAGAGAAGTTTCAAACTTTGAAAAAGTAAATAAAATTTTATGATGTCTACCTAAAACATTAATGCTAAAATCACTGCTATATTTGAATCAAAAGATTTGAATGATTATACTATTGATAATTTCATTGGCTCAATCATTTCTCATGAGAAAATTGTGAGTCAAGGATTTTTTGGATGTAGGTGAAGTGATAGTCATAAAAATTAATGACACTGAGAAAAGCAACTCAGAAAATGATGAAGGAAAGGAGATAACATCGATAACGAGAAAATTTGAAAAGCTACTAAAGTGCAAGTATCAACAACAACAAAAGAGGAACAAAGGTAAAAATGTTAAGGATATTAAAGATGTTGTGGATCTGTTTTCATGGATTATAATTTTGATGATAGAAAACACTCTTATTTCTCTACGATTGCCTTATCTACTGATATTTCAAGTCCACAAGATCAAACTTTAATTTGAAACCAGCTCAAGATTGGGTATACTAGGTTTGAGTCAGTTTGTACCCCTTTTTCCTTTCTTGAGTCTATTGTATTTGGTGTGGCTCCAGATGTTATGTAACTTTGCACACACACACCTTGGAAGATTTTCTGTCTATTCTCTAGAGTTTACTATTTTTGGTTATATTGTCCTAGTTGATATTTATATCAGCTTGGACAATCGGTTCAAAAATAGAAACCCTAATTAGGGCATCATCCACATTAAGGCAGCCGTTATTAAGCTAATCGGCCCTGACGATCCTTGTATCGGCCATGACAATAGGCTCAAATCAGAAAGAATCAGTCGCCATGATCAATTTAGGTATTCTTTATTTCATGACATTGGCCAGGATGATCTATATATCTGCTTGTATGATGCAGCATAATTATACCTAAATTAACTTGGTAATTATGGAAAGTAATTATGGCTAATTAATACGATCACATCGGCTAGAACGCTGGCCTGGATGATTAATATCGGCCAAAATCTATTCCGGACAATATTCTGAACGATTGTGCTTGGATTTGAACTAATCGGCCAGGATGATATTGTATCGGCTTGGACGATGTAACCAATTTTCTTCTGATCATCCCAAATCATCTCGGATGATTGAGCTTATTTTGTATTGATCGGCCAGGACGATATTCCTATCTGCCTGGAAGATAAAGTTGGCAAGTTGCATTAATGAGCTCATTTTGAGATCTTCTATTTAAGCTTTTGACTAGGCACTTTTGTAAGTATCTTTGGCAGCCATTATAGCTTCGTTCTTTTGGGGGAAACTTGAAGAGAGAGCTTGAAAGGGTATGAGGAACAGGTGAAGTTTGAGAGAGGGAGAATATCCTATGAGGGGGAACTCAAGGGGGTGTGCAGGGGGATTCCACACGGTTGCTCCAGCAAGCTTGCACCTTAATACCGTCCGATTCAAGGCTCGTCTTGAGGGAAGTTCATAGAAGATAAAGATCTCTTTGGTGTCAATGGACCCGACAACTCAGCCGCACCGAGGAAGGTGGAAGAGATTTTGTAAGGGCTTCTCCGCCTAGCTGTGGGGGCTAAAGGAGAGACAATTAGTTTAGTGCAATACTTGGAGGGTGCCTCCAAGGATTGGATGTAGGTAAAGGTTTGACCGAACCACTATAAAGCTGGTGTGTTCTTTCCTTTATTATTTTCTCATTTAATTTTTGCATTGTGTTTTCTTTGTAGTGAATCTTGATTTTGGTTTTAAGATTGTGTTTGTTTTAAAATACCAATTTACCTCTCTCTTAATTAGCCTTGGGCCAATTCATAAGGAGCCTAACATCCCTAACGAACTTTCAAAAAATTCCTCTAAAGTAATTTACTTTAGGAGTAGAAACATTGGACATATGAAAAATAAGTGTTCGAACTTAAAAACTTTTCTTGCAATGAAAAAAAAGTTAAAATAAGAAAATTTCAATAATGGTAAATGATAAAAAATAAAAAATCTCCTGGGCAGACCTAGCTTCATAATCATCAGGCTAAGAGCAAGATGATGTTTATAGTTTTGTTTGTGTGTTGTCAATATGTGCAAATATTTTTTTTCATTTGTGAATATGTTTAATTTTTAGTCATATATTTATTAAGATATGCATATTTATGTTCTTTCTATCATTTATAATGTCACTCTGATTAACACACACACACGTCACATTTTATTTGTAAATTCAACCAGTTATGTTTATCATCATAAAAACGACGGAGATTGTTGCGACTCATTGCTCACGAGTTTATATTTTTAATGATAACAAATATTATGACTCACATATTCATCTTTCATAGTGCTTTCATACTATATTTGTTTTGTGTATAAACTAATGGGGAAATCTTACTACAAATTGTTGATGACTTCAAGATAGATTATATTAGTGTTTCTTGTAATGAAGTATGTGACTCTTTTTATTATTCTTGAGTCTAAGAGAGTGTGATTGTAATTGGGTAACCATACACACGCACAATGGGGGAGTGTAAAAACTTGAATTTTTTAAACTAATCGTACTATACAATCTTGGGATCATATGGGAAAATTTGATCTAAATGTTTGTCCAGAAAGCAGTTAATTGAATCATGCCTTGAAATTTTCTTTAAACTCTTCATACTGTACAAAATTACATTCGTACAGTGAACATCCAGAGTATGATATGGGCACGTCCAAGTTCTTACCATATGAAGCATGATTTGATTTAACTAGTTCATACTGTACGATGTACGATTCATATAAATGATGACCATAGCACGAAATATGTTAGTACATAATTGTATCAGCCAAACTTATTTAGTTTTTAAACTATTTGTATTGTACGATGTCATTTTGTATAAATGAATTTGAATTTTTCATATAGGACACTATGCATTCATACATACGATTCGTACGGGACACTATGTGTTCGTATGGGAAATTTGTATGGGACACTATGCGTTCGTACTAATGATTCATATGGGGACACTATTCATTTGTACAGGATTATATATGATCATACAGTATAATCATAGGATAGTTTTTCTTATAATTTTCATTTTTTGAATGGTTTTTCATGTCTTTTCTATATAAGGAGTCCAAAAAAATGTCACTAAACACCTCTGTCATAAATTTCTCTTGAGAGTGGCCATTGAGTGTGAGTGTTTGGGAGAGATTGTGAGATGGAAATGTTAGAGAGCAAGTAAGGGGGAGTTATGGGGGATTGACAAGGTTACCTAAAGCAAGGATCTCTTTCACTTCTTCAAGTTTCTACCCATCTTCTCTGTATGCTCTTAAGTGAAGTTCTTCAACATTGGTTGCAGGTTCTCTGCCTTCACCAGGAGGTTGAAAAAGGACATTGGTTCTCTATCGACATAAGGAGGGTGTGAAATGACATCGGTTCTCTGTCATCACCCGAAGAGTGTGAAAGGAGGTCAATTTTCTACCGACACCAGAAGGGTGTGAAAAGATGCCGATTCTCTACTGACACTTAGAGGGTGTGAAAGGATGACAATACTTCTCTGTCTTGCTATGGGGGAAAAAGGAGAGTGACTTTGGTAATAGTGCAATACCTTAAGAGGGAGTCTTCAGGGAGTGGACGTAGGTCTTATTGGACTGAACCACTACAAATTATTGCGTTCTTTTATATTTCAATATTTTTATTTTACACACTTTAATATTTTGTGGTTGAAAAATCTTTTGTGTTAAAATTATAAATTGGTTTTCTAAAACTTTCCAAGAATTTTTTTAATTACCAATTCTCCCCCGTTATGATTTGCTTTGGGATTTTTGCATAGGTTTAACAACCTATCATAACTTTACACTTCTCAAATGGGCTTTGTCAAAGGTCATGCTATCTCTGACAATATTTTATTGGGCTAGGAGTTCTGCCATGATTTAGATGTCAAGCTGAGGGGATGTAATATCATCTTGAAGCTTGATATCTCTAAAGCTTATGTAATATTAGTTGATAATTTTTTAATAACATTATGCACGTATTTTATTTTAACTTGGGATTCATTAACCTTATTAGAAATTATATTGAAGGCTCTTATTTCTCTATTAATATTAATGACAAGAGTTTTGGCTTTTTTTTTTAAGTCCTCTTATGGCTTAATGTAGGGAGATCTTATTTCTCATGCGCTTTTCATTATCATGGGTGATTATCCTTCTAGAATCCTTACTAAACATTTTGAAAATCACCCCAGCTTTTACCTTAGGACTTTGGGGGGCTTCCCTATATCTCACTTATGTTTTGCTGATGATTTAATCATTTTTATGAATTCTTCTTTTAATAGGATTAATAATTCTTTGGATTTCTTTCATATTTTTGAAATTGTTAGTGGCCTCTCCTTAAACAATTAGAAATGTTATTTCAATATTTCTAACAAGGTGCCTAATGCTCATATCTCGACTACTAAAGACCTCACCAAGTTTGTGCAAGGCCATTTACCTATTAAGTATCTTAGTAACCATCTTTGTAAAGGTAGAAATTAATCTTTTTTTTTGATGATTTAATTACTTCAGTACAGAATAAAATCTTGTTTTAGGATTAATTTCTTGAGTTTTGGGGTAGGCTTACTCTCATTTGAAGTGTTCTTTTCTCTCTCCCTGTCTACTCTTTCCAAACTCTGCTTCCCACTAAAATGATGTGTAATAGAATTGATAAAATCCTTAATAATTTCTTTTGGCAAGGTTTTAATAGTAACACTAAAATTGCTTGGTCTTCTTTGGACAAGTGTTATAGGGTTTTGAAGGAGGGCGGCCTGGGGTGTAAAAGCATGTCGGATTGGCTCATGCTTTTTCCTTCAAGTTATGGTTTACTTTCATTCTAAAATGAGTTTTTGGCTAAATTTATATATTCCAAATATTATGTTGGGAAGCATCCTACTATTTTCTCTTTTAATATTGGTGATTCTAAAGTTTGGCAAAGGCTTCACAAAGTTAAGTGGGAAGTGGAGCTTCATCTCTCTTTGGGGTCTTGGGGGTGGCAACATCTTCTTCTAGTAGAATAAATGGTTAGGTAATCAATCCAAAGACTCCAATATTAATTCTTCTTCTACTGCTATGTTTAAGGTAAATTTGTTCATTAAAGATAACTGTTAGGATTATGATAAAATTGTTAATGTGATTCCTGACTTTATTATTCAAAAAATTCTTAATATTCTGTTGAACTTGGAGTTGAAAGACATTTTATAATGTAGATTAAAAGATGCTTGGCATGTATTTAGAGGTAAGAATGTTGTTACTAATACTTTTTCTATGATTTGGCGGAAAAGCATCCTTTCTACTATTGCTACTTTTATTTGGAGAATTTTATATAGATTCATTCCTATGAATGATAATTTGATCAAAAGAGGTTTTATCCATCCTTCGAAGAGTCAATGTCATAATTATGAGGAGAATATGCGTCATGTTTTTGTCTCGAATCGTTTAGCTATTAGAACTAGGTGTTATTTTGTTCATATTTTCATATTAAACTATTTTAATACGAATTTGTCTATTAATGCTATTCTTAATGCTTGGTTTGTTAATTCTAAAGGCCATATAAGAAATATTATCCCTTATCTTATTTTGTTCTTTCTGTGGATAGAGAGGAATAATTCTCTTTTTAATGGCATTAGAATGGACTCTCACAAGATTATCAAGAATGTGAAAGACAAATTGCTGAGCTTATTTTCTATTAATTTGCTTTCTTTCAAAGTTTCAAAAATTTTTATGTTGTTTCTCTAGATTTAGGGATTAGTTTGGGGGCGCTTCTGTATACCTCTCAGCCTCATTTTGTTTTCTAGGTTAATCCCTCTTTGGGTTGCTAAAAGCTAAATGTTGGTGTTTCTGATAAAAATATCTGTATGGGGTGAGGTGGGATAATTAGAGATTACAAAGGTAATGTCACTCTTTCTTTTATGGGACCTTTGTTTAATGGTAACTTTTATCTGGCACTTCTTAATGCTATTCTTTATGGGGTGAGAATTTGTATGTCTCTTGACATTACTACTATTGGTATTGAGGTTGAGTCTATTCTTAATATTCAGTGCATTTTTTACATTGCTGACTCGATTTGTAGTTCTGAGATTTTTCATCTTATTAGGGATATTAAATAGTTGATGATTTTTATCAGTGTGTGCTTTTCTCAAGAGTTTAAGGAAGGCAATGTTTGTGCTAATTGGCTAGCCCATTTTGAGTCTGGGATCGACTACTTCATTGATTTCTTGGTAGCTAGTGCTCCTTCCCCTTTAAAAGACCTTTTAAGATTAGATAAAATTTGTTTACCTTATGTGAGGAGTTAATTTGGCTTTTTTATGTTTTTCTGATATATGTTAGGTTGCCTCTTCTGCAGCTTCTTCTCTAGAGGATTTAGTTGGCCTTCTCTATGGTTTTAGCTTTTTTCTTGAGGCCTTTCTTGGTAAGCATCATGCCTTTCATTTTTTTATTGTGAAGTTACTTGCCTGGAGCTTTTATGGGTTTTTAGGGCTAAGTTATGATTACACTGGATTTTCCTTGATGTATATCCCTTTTGTTGCTCTCCTTCCTCTAGCTTTGGCTTTGCTTGATCCTTTTGGGTATGGTTTTTATTGGGCATTCTGACAGGGGCTTAGTTTCTCTATTTATGGTGTTTTATGGGTATGTTGCTGGTGGTCTGAAGGCGTGCTGGGTTACCTAGAGTGTTGCTTCTATCCTATTTGCTTATTTTATTGGAGCCTTTTGTTTGGGTTGCTGATAATTTTCTGGAGGCCATGTGGGCTTTCCTAGGTAAGTTATTGCTCTTTTTGTGGTGTTTTTTAAATGTTCTATTATGGTTTGCTTCTTCCTGGGTGTGGTTCGATGCTCTTTCTTTAGTCTTATCCCTCTGTATTTTCTGGATCTTATTGCTTGGGGTCGATGGATGTAGCTTGTTGGTTGGATGGAGTGACATTGGGATTATCCTAGTGATGTTTGTTGGATCCAATTTCTCTTGAGCTCTTTCTGTCCGAACCCTATCTGTCAATGCTGTGGTATTTTTTATTCCGCTGGTGTTTTCTTGATCAGTGCCAATCAGTTAGTTTATGGGTTGTGTATTTTGATTAGTTGTTACTCTTGGTTGAATTATGTTGGGCTATTGTTGGGGATGGTGCTGGACTTGTTTTTCTATTTCTATGTTGGCCTTGAATTGTTGGGTCCCTGCTAGTTGGGCTATTGTTTGGCTAACAGTTGGGTGTGGCTTTACCCAAATATTTTAGGCCTATTATCCTTTTCTTTCTGGAGGTTTTTGTCTTATTTTTGATTTGCATGGTTGGTGGGAGTAATTATGGTGTTTATCCTTTTGTTTTGAATTATTTCATAGGTTTTTTTTTCCACTGATGGATCTTTGTTGCCTATTTCTTTGAATCATCGCTTTGAGTTTTTGGCCTTGCTTCTTTACTGCTTGGTATGGCCATTTCTAGACTATTCACATTGTGTCTATGTTGGCTCCAGTGTATTGGATCTACAATAGAAGTTTGGTACTATGTTTTTTTTTTTAAGTTATATTGTGATCATTGGTTGGAGTATTATTCTTATGAGAGTCATTGGTTGGATTTTCTTTATATTACTTTTGGTGTATTTTCTCATTATGTCCTTCTTTCCTATCAAAATTTTTTATAGGATCTCGCTGGTGCTGATGCTTCTAGGATTGGAGCTATGGATGGTGGTATGAAGCCTTTTGTTATTTTTTGGTCTACTCCTTTTTAAGTGTTTTCCCTTGAGCACTGTAGAATGTACTTAGGTGATTTTGTATTGATCTATAGTGTGGAACTCAAGCACTTAGCTTTTATTTTCCTTTTTTTTCTTGTAGCTCTTTTGAGCAGTAGAGAGTTTGAGTTCCTCTTAAGGACTTCGTAATCCTTTTGTTTAATCAACGTGTAGGCCCCTTTGTGGGTTTCCCCTAAAACAAAAAAGACCCATTTAAATTTACAAGTCATTTCATGATCTATGAACTTAAGGTTCAGAATTGAAATACTTAGATGTTCTAAATTAACATGAAAAATTTTGGGTATGTGGAAAATTTCTCCAAGAACTTTCCCTATCAATTTCACCCCATGATGAATTCTATTTAATGAATAATTTTAGAAATACCTCTAATGGTTTTTTTTTAATTTCACTTAATGTATAAGAAATTATGATGTGTATTTTTTTTGTTAAGCTCCTCCTAAATCCATAGAGCCTAAGATTATAAAATCTAATCAGTTGGTTGAGGAGTTATGAATTTTTTAAGTTTATATGGTATCTCTAACAATTATTAGACCAATTTCATAATTAGCAATGTTTTATACATGTCATAAACAACAATCAAAAGTTTTTTGACAAAAGGGAGCATCTGTTAAAGACCTGGAAGAGGTTTGCATTTATGAATATGGTGTTTTGGGAAACTATAACACAAATAGTAAATAGTCAAATGCTCAGTCTCAGTAAACTGGGACATTTGTATGGAATAGAAATTCTAATATCAGAGCCCTCAATGTGAATTATGGTGAAGGTTTTATAGAAAATGGCACAGTGGTGAAAATGGATTTGGAAAATGACTTAGAAAACTGAAGGAAGCTCTAGAAATCGCTGGTAATTAAAGTGTTTGGGGAGAATGTTCCATTCCACTTAATTGGCTTGGAATTAAGAAGGCAGTGGTCCCAATTTGGGAAGTTTCATATAACTATGCTGGGATTGGGATGGGCACTTTGTGCCTTTAAAGAAAGTGGTGCATTGGAGTATATTTTCTCTAATGGCCCTTGGTATGTCAATGGACAAATTATAGGAATGGATAAATGGTCTCCTTCATTTTCTCCTTCCTCATTAAAAGGGCTTATGGCTCCTATTTAGATTAGAATGCCTAATCTCCCATTGCAATGGTGGGATGAGGTCAATGTTTGTAGAATTGCTTCAATGATAGGAACACCCTATCAAATTGGCAGGAATATGTTCTAGTGGTGGAGGAGAGAATTTGCTAGAATTTGTGTTCGAATCAAGCTTGATGACAAATTTCCCTTGGGAGTGTGGGTGGAAGGAAGCCAAGGAAAAGTTTTTCGAAAAATTGAGAATGAGAAGATATGAAATTTTTGTTTCAAATATGGAAGGATAGAGCATTTGGAAAAGAATTGTGTGGAGAAATGTTTAGATTCTTCTCAAGGATCTAAGGATGCAAACAAACAAGTTAAAAATGCTGATTATGTTAACAAAGAAACTCATAAAGCCATTGGGAAGTGCTGGAAGGAGGAATGGTTGAAGGTAACAACTAGTATGGACCTTGGGTCCATGTGAAATATGGAAAGGGTAGAATTAAAAACAAGAATTTCAACGAAGCTTAGACAAGATCTACGAGGGAGGATGCTGCTAATGTGAAAGTCCCTGCTGATAATCCAATAGCTCATAAAATTTTAGAAAAGAAAAAGAAAGAAATATTCATGAAGACCATTAAGTAATTCTTGTTATTGTAATAGAGCTCACTACTACGAAGCAATCCATCAATGAGAACAATTATACAAAATTTGGGAGAGTTTTGTCTCTTTATTCAGGTAATTCTCTTACTATTCTTAACAAATTTGATGCTCTAAATAAAATGGGGGAAGAAGGGGAAATATGATGTCCAGAAATTGATGCTGGAATGAATGTTGCTGAAGTGTCTTTAATCAGTAAAGATGAGGTGATTATTTCGGTGAAGAAAGATCGTGTATCGTCGGAGGTGGAGCTGGAAAACAAAGAAGGAGGTTCTTCTAATGTCAAGTAGAAAGGTACTAAACAACTAAAGGGATTGAGACCTATTAATATGGTAGCTAAAAGTTGAAGAGGGAATACTGATCAAAAAGATAAGTTTGGGACTTTGTCACCTCTTGTTTAATGATGTCTTCAATTATCTTTTGGAATTGTAGAGGAGCTAGAAAGAAAAAGGCTTCTCTATATCTCAAAGAGATAGTAAAAGATCATGGGGTATTTTTTATGGGTTTGATTGAAACCAAATTATCTTCTATTGATAGATGGGAGATAGATTCTAAGATAGGTTCGGATTGGAGTTTTTCAAGTTCCTTCTCTGGGCTTATCAGGAGGAATTTTGGTGCTATGGAGAGATAACTTTGCTTCCTTCGACTTTTTGGAATTTTCTTTTGAATTGGTTATTTGTGAACTTCATGTTCCCAAAAAAGAAAGATGGAGACTAGCTGCTATTTATGGCAATAAAGATGTATATAGAAGAAGATTGCTTTGACGAAAATTGGAATTGTATTCAGATACTGAGTTGCCTTTGGTGTTGGGGGTGACTTCAATTGCTTGCTTACTAAGGAGGACAAAAGAGGTGGGAGAAGATTTTCCTTTTCCCAAGGACCTTAAGAGATGCAATATTTCTTATCTTGCAATGACTTACATGAGGTTAGATGGATTGGACCAAGGTTTACTTGGTGTAACAACAAAGTAGGTGCTGAAAGAATTCTAGAGAGACTCAATAGATGTTTTATAAACTCTGTTGCCTTTAAATATGGTCATCGAATGGTGGTGAGACATTTGGCTAGAGTTGCATCTGATCATTGTCCGATTTTATTAAACTTGCTGGAATTCAATGCTTGGGCTAAGAGAATCATAAAATTTGAAGAGGTGTGGGCTATTATAGCGGGTTCAAAATTGGGGGTGGAAAAGGTATAGAGGAATAAAGCTTTTGGTGGACCTTCTAAAGTTCTTAACAGTAAATTGAAAAGAGCATTCAAGAATCCTTTCTATTGGAGCAAAGCCAAATTCAAAAATTTAAATCTTGCTATAGAAGAATTAAAAGGAGATCTATTAAAGCTACAAGAAA
Source organism: Dendrobium nobile (assembly GCA_022539455.1). Taxonomy (NCBI): domain Eukaryota; kingdom Viridiplantae; phylum Streptophyta; class Magnoliopsida; order Asparagales; family Orchidaceae; genus Dendrobium; species Dendrobium nobile. The sequence continues at coordinate 56,172,151 of CM039735.1, forward strand.
AAGAAGCTGAAGAAGGTTGGCTCTTGGTAGAAGAGAGTTGGATCCTTAAAAACAAAATAAATGAGTTGAATTCCACTTCGACTCATTTGAACACTTGGTGGAGGCAACGTGCAAAACTCAAATGGCTTGAAGATGGTGATAGGAATTCTAGGTTCTTTCAAGCTTTTGCTAGTGCTAGAAAGAACTCTAAATTCATTAACAAAATCAAAAATGATGAAGGCATTATTGTGGAGGATCAACAGCTAATTGAAGAGGTTATGTTCCAATTTTTCAAAGACAAATGGAGGTTTAGAAAATGCACTTTAACTGGATGCCCGAATTCAAATAACTCTTTGAATGAAGTTGATTTTTATATGTTAAACAAGGAGTTCCCATAAAGGAGGTGGAATCTGTGATCAAGGAGGCAGGAGGAAGTGTATCACCGTGAAAGGATAGAATTACTTACACATTCATTAAAGCCTATTGGTCCATTATAAAGGAAGATTTATGGAATGCAATCAACCATTTTCTTTGATCAAGGGAGGTGTATAAGGGGTGGAAAGAGATAATTGTTGTATTGATTCCTAAGGTGAGTAATCCTATATCTCCTTCCAATTATAGACCTATTAGCTTGTGCAACTCGGTCTATAAAGTGGCGGCTAACGTCCTTTTGAAAAGATTGTCTCCTATTATTAAAAAATTGGTTTTTGAAGAACAAGTGGCTTTTGTGAAAGGAAGATCATTGTTTGATCATGTTCTTGTAGCTCAAGAAGTTTTCTATAAGCTTCGGCTTTCTAGAACCACTAAAGGGCTAGTTCCTTTCAAAATAGATATGGAGCAAGCTTACGACTCAATGGGGTGGTCTACTTTGGAAAAAGCACTAGATTACTTTGGATTTCCAATGAAATTTTCCAAATTGATATTGGAATGTGTTTAAGATCCATCCTTTTCTTTGATGATTAATGAGAACCTCACGGTTTGGATCAATGCTTCTAAAGGATTTCATCAAGGTTGTTGCAAATCTGAGTTTATGGATTAGACTTTCTAAGATATCAAACATTAATGATTTGCTACGACTACATTGCCTACTAACTATTCAGGTCCACATGATCGAATACAACTCAAACCAGCTCAAGATTGGGTAGATTTAGGCTGAGTCAATCTGTAATGTTTTTCTTTTTCTTGAGTTAATTATAAAAGTAGATCCTGATGCTATGTAACCTTGCACACACACTCTTGAGGGGTTTTCTATTTTGAGTACATCGGCCTAGATGATGTTCATATTGGCCAGGACGATCCAACTAAAAATAGAAACCCTAATTAGGGCATCCTGGTTAAGCAACCATCATTAAGAAAATAGGCCTGGACGATCCTTATATCGGCCAGGATGATAGGCTCAAATTAGAAAGAATCAGCCACCATGACAATTTAGGTATTATTTATTTTTGTACATCAGCCAAGATGATCGCCATATCGGCCTGGACGATGCAGCACAATTATGCCTAAATCGTTCTGGTAATTATAGAAAGTAATTAAGGCTGATTGATATGATCACATTGGTCGGGCCGAATGCAGGATCGGCCAAGACAATGTCTTCGATGATTAACATCGGCCAGAGTCTATTCCAGGCGATGTTCAGGATGATTATACTCAGATTTGAACTAATCGGCTAGGATGATATTGTATCGGCCTGGATGATGTAACCAATTTTCTTTTAATCGTCCCAAATCATCCCGGCCAATTAAACATATTTTGTACTGATCGGCCAGGACAATATTCATATCGTCTTGGATGATAATGTCGGTTCTTCAAATTCTATTTAAAGGACCCAAATTTTCTCATGTAAAGAGACATTTAGCTGCTGTCTTGACCTGGGAGAGCCAAGAGGAGACGGAGAGAGAGAGGGAGAGAGAGAGAGAAACTTGTGAGGGGGAGTTTGTGATGTTAAGATAGTTGCTATTTGAATGCTTTACATTTTTGCAACTTATATAGTTTTGATGATTCCAAACATTATTGTTCAAATGTGTAGTTATCTCCTAACAATTTTAGAAGATTTGTATTTGCTCTTGTGTGTACTAACATTTCAGGAAAATCTAACTCCAGACTACGAAGACTTCAAATCAAATTCAACATGAAATACTTTGTAAATTTGAAGCTTGTACTTTTCTTTGAATTAATTTTGAAAGGGAGTGATTGTAATTGAGTAAATAAAAACATACACACACACATAAGGAGATCATATAAAATTTATACTGATCGTACGGGACGATATCAGATCGTACGAGATGATTAGAAAGTTATCTCCTATTGAGCACATGGAACGAATAGGAACTGGCTTGAAAAATTTTTTTAAGTCCTATTCATCCGGGACGAAATTAAATATCGTTCAGGACGATCTGGTCTTTATAAAATTTTCGTCCATATGAAATTAATTATCGTCATAAAACGAGTTGCTCTCTGTAAAATTTTCGTCCAGACGAAATTAATTATCGTCCAGGACGATCGGGTCTCTGTAAAAATTTCGTCCAGACGAACCAATTTTCGTCCAGACGATTAACCGACTTAGAACGATTTTCAGCAGTTTCTAGAACCGACCTAATAATAACTGTTCGTACCGGACGAACTTTGTTCGTACGGGACGATCAGCTTGTACGAAAATATTTCGTACACATATATAAATATGGTCGTTTCAAATCGTTTAAGTAAAATCGTCCAGGACAATCCACGGTCGTACGGGATGATCCACTGCATACAGAATTGAATACTTACAGTTTTGGGCGGTTTTTCTTATCTTTTGAATAAATAGTCCAAATTAGACTACCACCCTATCTTTTTGTCATTTGATCTTCTTGCCTCTTGAGAGAATAGCTAAGGAGAGAGTGTGAGAGTGCATTCAAAGGAGGATTCCTACCACTGGAGCGTGAAGGCTTCACTTGAAGTTCAAAGGTAAAAATCTATAGTTGTGAATTGGGATTACTTCACTCTTTTCTTTCTTCCTTCTAGATTTCTTGTGAGAAGATGTGTCAAGGAGATCCGGTTCGCTGCCGACACTTGGAGAGTGTGAATAGCCGAAGGGTTCACTGCCTACACTTGGAGAGTGTGAATAGCCGAAGGGTTCGCTACCTACACTTGGAGAGTGTGAATAGCCGAAGGGTTCACTGCCTTCACTTGGAGAGTGTAAATAGCCGAAGGGTTCGCTGCCTTCACTTGGAGAGTGTAAATAGCCGAAGGGTTCTCTGCCCACACTAGGAGAGTGTTAAAGGATGACGATTCTCTGCCAACATTGGGGATTGTGTAAAAGGACGACGGGTCTCTACCGCACCGGGTAGTGGTGAAAAGAGTGTGTTGTAAAGGCTTCTCCGCCTTGTTGTGGGTGCAAAAGGAGAGTCACTATTGGTATTAGTGCAATACTCAGAGGGTGCCTCTGGGGAGTGAATGTAGGTCTGGTTTTAGACCGAACCACTATAAATCTGGTGTCATTTACTTTACTATTTTTACGTTTTCGCATTTTATTTTTAGTCTTAAAAACTCTGGGGTTGAAAAACTTTTTCTACAAAAACTTAAAATAAACATTTTCATTTCGGTTCAACATAATTATACAAGGAGGGTTTAAAATTTTTAAACTACCAATTCACCCCCCCTCTTGGTAGCCTTGGGACATTAACTTAGGCTTAACAACCTAATTACTAGATTCAACAAGTGGTATCAGAGCTCCGTTTTAAAATCTTAAGTTTGAACTACTTTTTGATTAACGTAGATGGCTACATTCGGTAACCGAAACACACCTGAAGGTTACTCTATCACTAGACCTCCACTGTTTGACAATATTCCTTTTAATTTTTGGAAAACACGCATGTCTACTTTCTTACAGTCACTTGATTATCGCATGTGGATACTAGTCCAGGAAGGTTACACAAAACCAACTAGATTAGTTGATGGAGTTAGTATAGAAACACCTTTTGCAGATTGGACTATGGAAGAATGTGACTTAGCACAATTAAATGCCAAATGTTTAAATAGTTTCTTTTGTGCTTTAAAATCTGAAGACTACATGCGGGTTTCCACTTGCAAAAGTGAAAAGGACATATGGGATAGATTTTGTATAACTTATGAAGGGACAAATGAGGTTAAGCAATCAAGACTCAATATCTTGTTACATGACTATGAATTGTTTCGCATGAAACCTAATGAATCTATTTCTGACATGTACACAAGATTCATACAAATTGTCACTTCTTTGCATGCACTTGGTAGGGAATTAACAAATACTGAAATGGTCAATAAAATTCTTCGATGTTTACCTACTGCTTATGATGCTAAAATTACTACAATTACAGAGTTTAAAGATCTAAAAATATATTCTATTGACAATCTTCTTGGTTCACTCATTGCTTATGAGCAAGGAGTAAGTCAAAGAAAGATTGATGCAGGTGAACCACGAAAGGAGAAAAATATTGCATTAAAAGTGGAAGAGTCAGAGAGTGAACACTCATAACCTGAGGATGAAGATGATATTGCACTGATGACTAGACAATTCAGAAGCTTTTTAAAGAGGAAGCAGAAGAGACGCCAGCAATAGAACAGAGGTAAGTTTAACAGAAATGGCAAGGTTTCTAATGAATCTGTTATGAATGCAGGAAACCAGGTCATTTAAAGACTGATTGCCTAAAACTCAATACCACTCCTAGCAAGGAGAAGGTAGAGGAGAAACCTATGGTAAAAAGGGGCAAGAAGAAATTTCAAAGAGCTTTCTAGGCGGACTAAGCTTCAGACTCATCTGAGACTAAAAAAGAATAAGAAGTCACCAATCTTTGCTTGATGGCAGACAATGTGGATCACTCAGATCAAGAAAAGGTATGTGACTTAACCTATGATGAATTATTTGAAGTTTCTGAACACATGCATGATGCATATAGGAAAATGAAAAAGATGCATGCTAGTGTAAGTTTAGTAATGGAAGAGCTCAAGAAAGAACACGAAATCCTTAGGAAAGATCATGCTTTAATAGATGACAACCACATGAAACTACTTGATGAATATGATGACTTGAATAAAAGTTTTGAAATTTTAAAAACATTCTATGTTGATCTTGAAAAAGAATTTAAGAATTTTAAGGATGAATCTGAGAGCAAGATATATAGAATCAATTATACCAATCGAATCTTGGAAGATATGAATTCATTTTACAAACTCACAATAAGAGCTCTCGAGGATAATAGGAAACCCCCTAAACTTGAAGATTTTACAAATCCTAAATATTATCCTAAATTCATGAAATCCCTTAGAAGACAATCATATGGAAGAAAACTTAGGAATATTTTTCCTAAAGTGAAATGTAATAATTGTGGATTTTTGGGACATATAGCTCACACTTGTACTTTGAAGATGAAATTTAATTTGGTGTGGAGACCTAAGATGCATAAACCTAGACATATCATACATGCATCTAATTATAAATTGCTAAAAGATGAACCAAAACTTGTTTGGGTTCCCAGGTTTAACATTTAAGAGTTTTGCAGGAGTGCTCTCACACAAGACCTCGTGAGAGCATATGGTACCTGGACAGCGGATGTTCAAAGCATATGACTGGAGATACTGCTCAATTCATAATGCTGGAAGCCAGGTGTGGAGGCAAGGTTACACTTGGAGATAATACAACAAAGAAAGTGATTGGATCTTGTATGATTGGAAATTTCAAAAACTTTTTCATAGATAATGTGTTATTAGTTGAAGGCTTAAAATATAATCTGTTAAGTATAAGTCAGCTATGTGATAAGGGCTATAATGTGAAATTTTTACCTACTAGCTGCATATTAAGCCTAAAAGAAAAAGAAGTTTTAAATGGAAAAAGGGTAAACAATATTTACATGCTAGATTTGAATTCTATTCAATCTCCTACTATTTTTTGTTTGAAAACTGTTTCTGATGAATCATGGCTTTGGCATAGGAGACTTTGTCATTCTAGTATGAAAAACCTTAGAAGAATTACCCAGAAGAACTTAGTGAGAGGTATACCAAAACTAGACTTTACTAAGGACCACCTTTGTGATGCATGTCAATTAGGAAAACAAGTGAAGTCCTCTTTTAAGTCCAATAAGGATCTTAGAACTAGTAAACCTTTAGAAATTCTTCACATGGATCTTTTTGGACCAGTAGGAACTGTAAGTCTAGGAGGGAAGGTATACGGATTTGTTATAGTGGATGATTTCTCAAGATTCACCTGGGTTAGATTTCTTTTTCATAAAAGTGAATCATTTGAGAAATTCAGAAATTTTTTAACTTGAATTCAAAGAAAACTAGGATGTGAAATACTTTCTTTACAAAGTGATCATGGAGGAGAATTTGAAAATGAAAGATTTGAAAATTTTTGTAAAGAAAAAGGGATTGATCACAATTTTTCTGCACCTAGAACCCCTCAACGAAATGGGGTAGTTGAAAGAAAAAACAGAACATTAATAGAAGCCGCCCGAGCAATGTTGGCAGAATATTCACTTCCTAGATATTTTTGGGCTGAGGCGGTTAGCACTGCATGTTATGTTCTGAATAGGGTGAATGTGAGATCAAATTTAAATAAAACACCTTATGAGTTGCTAAAAGGTAGAACACCTAACTTGTCTCATTTGCATGTTTTTGGTTGCAAGGTGTGCATTCATAACATTGGAAAATCTGCCTTAGGAAAATTTGATCCAAAATCAGATGAAGGAATTTTTGTTGGATATTCAAGTGTTGGAAAATCTTATAGGGTATTCAACAAAAGAACTTTAGTCATTGAAGAAACCACACATGTTGTATTTGATGAATCTGGAAATTTGGAAGAGCCAAATGTTGTTAAAAAGAGATTGAGGAAAACTCCCAAAAGATTGATAGATTAAATTTGGAAGAAAATGTTGAAGAAAATTTAGAAAGAGAAAGCTCTTTGCCTACAGATTTGAGATTTTCTAAAAACCACCCAAGAGAATTGATTATAGGTGAACCTAATGAGGGTATTAGAACTAGGCGTGGATTAAACAAGGAAGTCAATCATTCAGCCTTTATTTCAACAATAGAACCCACTAATATTGATCAAGCACTTTCTGATGAATTTTGGATATTGGCCATGCAAGAAGAGTTAAATCAATTTGTAAGAAATAAAGTTTGGGAATTAACTATAAGGCCAAAAGATCAAAGTGTTGTTGGAACCAAGTGGGTGTTCAAAAATAAAATGAATGACTCGGGAGTAGTCATTAGAAATAAGGCTAGATATGTTGCTAAGGGGTATAATCAAATTGAAGGAATTGATTTTGAGGAGACCTTTGCCCCTGTAGCAAGACTTGAAGCAATTAGGGTTTTACTTGCCTTTGCCTGTTTTAAAAGTTTTAAATTGTTTCAAATGGATGTCAAAAGTGCCTTTTTAAATGGGGTAATTGAAGAAGATGTTTTTGTAGAACAACCTCCATGCTTTGAAAATTCAAAATATCCAAATCATGTTTTCAAGTTAAAAAAGGCATTATATGGATTGAAATAGGCACCTAGGGCTTGGTATGAGAGATTGAGCAACTTCCTACTTGAAAGATCTTTTGAAAAAGGAAGTGTGGATACAACTCTTTTTTTAAAGAAATTTGAAAAGGATATACTCATTGTTCAAATTTATGTGGATGATATCATTTTTGGATCTTCAAATAAAAATCTTTGTAATGATTTTTCTAAAATAATGAGTAGTGAATTTGAAATGAGTCTAATGGGAGATCTAAATTACTTTCTAGGTTTTAGCATTAAGCAACTTGAGGAAGGAACATTTTTGAGCCAAACTAAATATATTAAGGACATCCTCAAGAAATATGAAATGGACAATACTAAAACTGTTAGTACACCAATGAGTTCCTCAGTTCAGTTGGATAAGGACCTTAAAGGAAAATCTGTTGATCAAAATAAATATAGAGGGATTATTAGATTTTTGCTTTACTTGATTGCTAGCCAACCTGATATTATGTTCAGTGTTTGCTTATGTGCTAGATTTCAATCAGATCCAAAAGAATCACATTTCACAGCAGTGAAAAGGATTTTAAGATACTTACTAGGAACTCAAAACTTAGGAATTTGGTATCCTAAGTTTAGCTCTTCATTTAAAATTGTTGGTTATTTAGATTCTAACTTTGCAGGCTGTAGAGTGGATAAGAAAAGCACTTCTGGAACATGTCAATTCATTTGAAATTCATTAGTTTCTTGGTCCAGTAGAAAACAAAATTCAGTAGCCCTATCTACTGCAGAAGCAGAATACATTGCATTAGGAAGTTGTGTGGCACAAGTACTTTTGTTAAAACAACAGTTGATTGATTTAGGATTAACTATAGGCACTATTCCAATTTATTGTGATAATACTAGTGCTATTTGCATTTCTAAAAATCATATTCAACATTCTAGAACCAAACACATTGACATAAGGCATCATTTCATAAGGGATTTTGTATCCAAGGGAGAAATTGAACTCACACATGTTTCAACTGAAAATCAACTTGCAAACATTTTTAAAGAACATTTAGCCTTTGATACCTTCAGTACATTAAGAACAAGGCTTGGTGTAATTGATTTGAATGCTTAAATAAAAATATTTTTGCAACATTGATATTTAAGTTTTCATAGTTTGTTTTATTTTGTTTTTGTGATTTTTGACTATTTTTGAGTGATTTCATTTTAGAGTCTGTGGATTTGTCATTATTTTTCTATGATTTGGATGTTTAGTTTGTTCTTATAAAAAATTCAAAAAATCCAAAAATGTGGAAATCGTCCGGGATGAAATTTTTCGTACTGGACGATGTGTGTAAAATTCAATTTGCGTGATATGAAACGTCTTGAGAGAAATTTTTAATGTAAATCGTCTGTCCGATCTAATGATCGTCCAGGATGAAATAATTTTTCTCAAACGTCGGGACGATTGAATGCAGCGGTTGAGTGGATAAGGCAGTTTTAAATGTGAAGTTCGTCCGTACGAACTTTTTGTTCGTCCAGACGAACAGACGTCGTTTCATTGTAGGGGACGGTTTTCAACTGACATTAAAACTAATTAACTTTTGATCGTCTGTACGAAAATTTTTTGTCTGTACGATCGGTCAAGTCAAAAGTCTGTATGGAAGGATGCATCATAAATTGTGTTGATTACGAAAAGCCGTTTCATTTTGGATGAATTGGATCGTCTGTACGAAATGTTTTCGTCCAGACGAACGATGATTTTCGTTCAGAACGAACAGTTTTCGTCCAGGACGAACGTATCATTTTCTTTAAATATGAAGGCTTTCTAACTCAACAATCACATCTCCAAACTTCACTTTCAATCCCTTTCAACTTCAAATCGACAATGGCCTCCTCAAGCAAAAGACAAAAGGTGTTGGTGAAGAAACCCCACAGGAATGCCTCTGAAAACTTCCTGTCAAAAGCAAATGAGGAATCTTTTCCTCGTTTTGCCTCCGCCAAAATAACACCTTCTCGCATTTTGATTCAAAGCAAGATAAATTTCAAGGTAATGCACCTTTTTGCTTCCACCCAGTTTGTATTCATTCTTTCTCTCGTCCACCTTAACAACAAACAAACCTTTCTCTATTTTCTACCAACATGAGTTTTCATTCCGACCACTCCTCCATAAGTTCTTATGTTATCAAACAAAAAGTAGAAATCACCAAGCACGATATTGGTGCCTTTCTAAACTTAAGAACTGAAGGATATAGAGCCCACACCCTAATGAGTGAAGACACTTTCAAATGGTTTGAAGTCAATAAGGTGATTAGAGAAAATGGCCTAACATATCATGTTGCTAGAGTTTCAGGAATGACCCGAAATGCTCGAATCATCCAGCACATTCTTTGATCTTCAATCATTCCTAAAGCTGGTGATAGGATCAATATTACCCCACTCCTTTCTGTTGTAACCTTTTTGATTATGGATCGTAAGCCTATCGATGAAGCCCAACTTATCCTAGACCATCTTTATGGGCTTTCAGAAATTGGGCATGCAGAACAGAAGAGAAAAAGGAACATCTCATTAGGACACTTAGTTACATACATTTTGGAAAAGAAATACAACTTAGTGCATCCTGATGATGAATACGAAGAGCCGGTCTACTACAATGATGCTTCCTTCAGAGCAATTTTCAAAGAGGATAAAGGGAAAGCACATGCCAGTGCTTCTGAAGAAGAAGAAGAAGGAGAGCAAACCTCTGCACCTCAATCAGAGTTTCAGAATCTGATTGAGAAATTTAATAGACTTGAGACTCATGTTGATCAAAGATTTGATCAAATTGATGCTCAACTTATTCAGCAACAACAGGACATTGATAGTATCAGAAATGAAGTACATGAAATCAATACCAATGTTATGTTGATGGCCTCCTACTTCAACCTTTTTGGTGGCATTCCTCCTCCTCCTCCAGAAGAATAGAGAATGAGAGATGATTTTGTGTTTGTTGTACTTGTGTTTGTTTTAAATGTTTGTTGTGTTAGTGTTTAGTTTAGTATTTGTTTTAGTTATGTTTGTTTATGTTTCTTGTTTTGTTATTATTTTTGATATTATGAAATGATCATGTAATCTTTCTCATTAATATCAATACATGTCGTAGTTGATTTAATTTTGGTTTTTTTTTGGAATGTACTTAATTTTTATAAATTTCATTAGTCTTATTTAATCTTAATTGTGCTTAAATTAGATTGTGATTTGAGATTAATTACATTAGAAAATCTAGTCTTTCTAAATTTAAACTTTGTTTATAACTTGTTATAATTAGAATTTTTAAATTCATATCTATTCATTTAGACTACATAAAAGCTAATATTATTATTGCAATTTAGAAGTTTATTTTTTTTTATTTCTTTACTCAAGTGATATTTATGCACTTAGAAAAATTTGAAATTTTAGATTATTGATCTTGGAAAGAATTGGTTTCAATTACTCTTAAAAATTGTACAAAAAGTATAAAATTCAAAAGGAATGCGCAAATGTTCGCAAATATGTAAAAGAGGCACAAAATTAGCCCAATGTCAAAAGATGCACAAAAATGTGCCAAAAATTTGAAAAAGATGCGCAAAGCGCCACTTGTGGTAATTCTCTTCTTTCCAAATTTTTTCAATCTCTTAATTCAAATTGATCTTATGTTCATTTATATTCTATTGAACTTTTAAATATAGAATTTTTATTCATCTCTCTTGTAATGATTTTCTATATTCAAATGTCTAAATTGAATCATATTTTTGACAAATTCTTCTTACGTATAATGTTATATCACTTCTTAAATTCTATAAATTTCTATGATTTACCTAATGTTATTAGTTTTAGATTGCATACCTTATGTCAATCACCATTTAGATTAAATTTTCAAATGAATTTCATATCATTACTTACATTTCTCGTCTATTTCTTCTTCACTTTTTGTTGTTGTCAAAAAGGGGGAGAAATTATTATGTTTGTATGTTTTTGTTATTATTGTGTTTGTATGTTTTTGTTGTTATTGTGTTTGTATATTTTGTTTTGTTTTGATTGCTTTGTTTACATTTTGATTTTGTGTTTGACTTTGTGATTTTGTTAAAAATTTTTTTTGAAAAAAAAAAATATTGTTCTTTGCTTCAAAATGCCTCCATATTTTCATGTATTCATTAATTCAGGGGGAGCTTAGGAGATTTGTTTAAATTGAAACCATGTAAACAATAATTATTTTGCCATCATCAAAAAGGGGGAGATTATTAAGATATTTGCTATTTGAATGCTTTACATTTTTGCAACTTATATAGTTTTGATGATTCCAAACATTATTATTCAAATGTGTAGTTATCTCCTAACAATTTTAGAAGATTTGTATTTGCTCTTGTGTGTACTAACATTTCAGGAAAATCTAACTCCAGACTACGAAGACTTCAAATCAAATTCAACATAAAATACTTTGTAAATTTGAAGCTTGTACTTTTCTTTGAATTAATTTTGAAAGGGAGTGAATGTAATTTAGTAAATAAAAACATAGACACACACATAAGGAGATCATATAAAATTTATACTAATCGTACGGGACTATTTCAGATCGTACAGGACGATCAGACAGTTATCTCCTATTGAGCACATGGAATGAATAGGAACTGGCTTGAAAAATTTTTCTAAGTCCTATTCGTCCGGGACGAAATTAAATATCATCCAGGACGATCTGGTCTCTGTAAAATTTTCGTCCAGACGAAATTAATTATCGTCATAAAACGAGTTGCTCTCTGTAAAATTTTTGTCCAGAAAAAATTAATTATCATCCAGGACGATCGGGTCTCTGTAAAAATTTCGTTCAGACGAACCAATTTTCGTCCAGATGATTAACCGACTTATAACGGTTTTCAGCAGTTTCTAGAACCTACCTAGTAATAACTGTTCGTACCGGATGAACTTTGTTCGTACGGGACGATCAGCTTGTACGAAAATATTTCGTACACATATACAAATATGGTCGTTTCAAAGTGTTTAAGTAAAATCGTCCAGGATGATCCACGATCGTACGGGACGATCCACTGCGTACAGAATTGAATACTTGCAGTTTTTGGGCAGTTTTTCTTATCTTTTGTATAAATAGTCCAAATTAGACTTCCACCCAATCTTTTTGTCATTTGATCTTCGTGCCTCTTGAGAGAATAGCTAAGGAGAGACTGTGAGAGTGCACTCAAAGGAGGATTCCTACCACTGGAGCGTGAAGGCTTCACTTGAAGTTCAAAGGTAAGAATCTCTACTTAAGAATTGGGATTACTTCACTCTTTTCTTTCTTTCTTCTAGATTTCTTGTGAGAAGATCTGTCAAGGAGATCCGGTTCACTGCCGACACTTGGAGAGTGTGAATAGCCCAAGGGTTCGCTGCCTACTCTTGGAGAGTGTGAATAGCTGAAGGGTTCGCTGCCTACACTTGGAGAGCGTGAATAGCTGAAGGGTTCGCTGCCTTCACTTGGAGAGTGTAAATAGCCAAAGGGTTCGCTGCCTTCACTTGGAGAGTATAAATAGTCGAAGGGTTCTCTACCCACACTAGGAGAATGTTAAAGGACGACGGTTCTCTGCCAACACTGGGGATTGTGTAAAAAGGATGACGGGTCTCTGTCACACCGGGTAGTGGTGAAAAGAGTGTGTTATAAAGGCTTCTCCGCCTTGCTGTGGGTGCAAAAGGAGAGTCACTATTGGTATTAGTGCAATACTCAGAGGGTGCCTCTGGGGAGTGGATGTAGGTCTGGTTTTAGACCGAACAATTATAAATCTGGTGTCATTTACTTTACTGTTTTTATGTTTCTGCATTTTATTTTTAGTCTTAAAAACTCTGTGGTTGAAAAACTTTTTCTACAAAAACTTAAAATAAACATTTTCATTTCGGTTCAACATAATTATACAAGGAGGGTTTAAAATTTTAAAACTACAAATTTACCCCCCCCCCCTCTTGGTAGCCTTGGGACTTTAACTTAGGCTTAACAACCTAATTACTACACTCAAGATGTGAGAGGGATTCACAAATGTTGCTCCAAGCAAGGTTCCAAGGCATCTTCTCCAGTCTTCTCCCTTCGTCCTTGGGGGTTCAAGGGATGTAAGCTTCAGCAATTGGTCGAGGTTCTCTGCCTGCTTCAGGAGGAAGCAAAAGGAGTTGTGTTCTCTGCCACACCGGGGTTGGCGATAAGGAGTTTTTGTGAGGACTTCTCCACCTTGCTATGGGAGTAAAAGGAGAGTCACTTTTGTAGTGAAATACTCAGAGGGCACCTCCAGGGAGTGGACATAAGTTAAGTTGACCGAACCACTATAAATCTGCTGTGATCTTTCTTTATTTTGATTTTCGTAATAATTTTTTCGCACTTTGATTTCTGTGGTAATTTTGGTTTTAAGTTTTGTGCTTTGATTATAAGAAAGATTTTTTAAAATACCAATTCACCCCCCCCCCCTCCCGGTTAACCTTGGGCCAGTTCTTAAGGGCTTAACATCCCTAACGAACTTTCAAAGGTTGTCCTTTATTGCCATTTCTTTTCATTATATGCTAATAAGTTATAATGAATGCCTTTTCTCAAAGTAGTAAAAATATAGGGATTCGTGTGAATTATGGTGAGCATAGAATATGACATCTTCTATATGCAGATGATGTGGTTATCTTTTTAGAAGCAAGTTTAAAGGCAGTTAAAGAAGATAAGGCCATTCTGATGAACTTTTGTGATTAGACAAGGCTTAAGATTAAACACAACAAATCTTGTATCTTATATGGAAATTCAATTAGAAGGAGAAGGAAGAAGGCCATTTACTAGATCATGGGATTCAAGACATAAAAAAATAAATGCAATATTTGGGTGTCAAAATTGCATTGAGAAGATTAGTTAAATCAAATTTTCAATTAGTTTTAGATAAGGCATTAATGATGTTGAACATTTAGGGAGGTAAAATGTTATCCTTAGCGGGAAGAATTACTTTAGTTAATTCGGTGTTGCTAACCTTCCCTACTTTTCATTCTACTATATCATGGGTATCTAAACGTATACTTAATGAGATAGATAAGCTTTATAGAGGCTTTATTTGGAGCAAAAATGGTGGAAACCATGGAATTCGTTATGTAAAATGGGAGATGATCTACCAACTAATTATTTATGGTAGAAGTATTAATGCTTTCTCAAACAAAGAAGGCCCTTTGAGGGCCAAATTATCTTCGAATTACAACCATAACATAAAATCTATATTACACAAAGCATTATATTCAAAATATGGATCTCCTTATGATGTTATCTGTTCAAAATCTATTGTGTCAACTTCTTGGAGGCTTATCTGTGATGGTGCAAGATTTGTAATACTGATTACCAGATGGAGCATTGCTGATGGGAAATCAATTAATGTATTAGAAGACACCTGGATTATGAACAAGAGTCTTAACAGATGGCCAACATTTGTTATTCCTCAAAGCAGTACTTTTTTAAAAGTTGAGAGTTTTATCACTGAAGGAAGATGGGATGAGAATAAACTCGGGGAAGCCTTCGAGATCGAGCTGGTGGAATTGATATACAATGTCTAAATTAAACTTGATCTAATAGAAGATAGAATGGAGCTCATTTACAACTATTCTGGAAATTCTATCACTATTATGGTTGCTGAAGTGCTAGAGAAAAAAGATGAGACAGAACTTAAATATTGGAAATGGATTAGAAAAGCTGCTATAAACCTGAGAACAGAAAATTTTGGGTGGAGAATATTTCATAAAGATATCCCTACTAACCAGTTTTTAACATATAGAAGATTTCAAAATTATAATAGATGTCCAAGAGATTGTGATGGGGTAGAAGATATTAAACATGTGGCTATCAAGTGCAAAAAGTTGAAGGTTGTTGTAAAAATTGTAAACAGATGGGGATTTCAAATTCTAAATTTTGAATCCTTTAATAGCTACTACAGATGGATAAGCTCCCAAAATTCTTGGTTAGTAAATTTATATTGTAGTATCATTTTTCTTTCATGGAAAGCTAGAAATGAGTGGATTCATAACGAGATTGAGGGGAATTCACTGAGTATAGTAGCTAATGCTATTAATTATGCTACATACTCAGCAAAATCATTTCTAAATATCTTAGGTTGTTTGGATGTCAATCAACACATGCTGTTGGAAATTATTTGGCACCATCCTCCACCCGATTGGGTTAAAGTCAACGTTGATGCTTTTCTTCTACCTTCTTATAAAGTAAGAATTGGTGAAGTTTTCTGAGACAACAAGGGAAGATTTATAATTGGATTTGGCAAGCAATGTCTTCATTGGGATATATCTCAATTGGAACTCTTTTCTATACAAGCTATTAGAGAAGTTGTGAAAGATTGGTTGTATGATTTCAAAGGAATCATCATGGAAGGGGACAATTATAATATCATCAGATTTTTCCAGGAAATCACAAAGAAAAAAGGCAAAAAATTGGTAGAATTCTCTTTTTAAATAGTTTCAATAGTGTTATTTTTAATTGTATAGATAGGGATAATAATAAGTTAGCTTATTTATGTTCTAACTATGCAATCTTTAGCTCTTTCATTTCGGAAGACATCTCTTTGAATAAGATTCCTCCTTCTTTTGTTAAGATTATATAGGAGGAATCGGATGTTTCTCCTAGGTAGTTTGTAATCCTTTTATTATGTTTTTTAGTATAGATTCTTGTTTCTCTAAAAAAATAAAATAAAATAAAATAGAAGGCATCTCCTAAGAAATGGAAAATCTATGAGAAGATTCACACCTAAACTTGGAAGTTTTTTTTTAAGATTTGGTTAGGATGTTGCCATGAGGACTTTCTCCATCATTAATAGATGACCATAAGAAAAGGAAGACATTATATGGGGACTTACACTTAATCATAGAGGATTAGAATTTAGAATATAATGGCACCACAAAGGGGTTTCTCCACTACTAGCTTATGATTATATAAAAATTAAGCCTAAGTGTGGGGACTCGTACCTAATCTTGCTTAATGTCTACTATTTAAACTATTTCCTATAAATTTTTTACTCAGTTTTAATTTCTTCCACTACCTCATTCTATTTACTTCAATGTTGCACACACTTGATTGGAATTGAATATATTTGAATTTTAGTAGAAAGATCCTCTTTACTTTGAGGAATGGCCTTAACAACCGTTATATTTTCAAAGTTCTTCTCCAATCTAACTATATCTTTTTATTTTACTCAACTGATCAAAAAGACTACTAGTCAAATTAGGAACATCTTCTTTGTTGCCTTCTTCTTCTTATTCTTCTTCTTTTGTGAACTCTATTGAACTCATTATTATTTTATTTTCTTTTATATTGACGATCTTGTATCGACCATGAGTGTACTTTCATCCATCACATCATCTAGACCATTTAAAGTTACTATTTCATTAGTTTCTTCTTGACCGATTTTTTAATACTTTTTTTCAAATAACTCGTCATCTCTTCAAGTAATTTCCCCAACATATTATGCTCGTTAACTTGGATATACTCCTTATTGAAGGAAGATTCTACTTGAACCTGATTCTACTTTCTTCTTTTTCTTATTGTACTTTATTTATTACTACTAGGTATAATAGAAGTGGAAACTATTTTAGGTCTGAAACATTCTTCTCATTGGATAGTGCATTTGACTGATTAATTACTTTTAGTCTTCTGCTAATAGAATGAGAAGATGATTTACTACCTTTGAAATGATCCTGATTAATTCTTGGTGATTGATGAGCAAAGGATTGATTAGAAACTTCAATCACATCAACTTTTTATTCAATAGATTCTAGAGCCTTGACTAGATTACGAATTTGAGAGTTTACAACTCTAAACCTTTGATCAAGAAAGTTCATCACGGATGTTATGACCTTATCAACTAGTCCCAAGGCTAACCAAGGGGGGGGGGGGGGGGGGGGGAGGGGTCATTTGGTATTTTAAAATTTCTCCAAACAATCACCACAAAAATTAAAGTGCAGAAATAAAGTGTAAAAAAATAATAAGAAAGAATATACGAGATTTTATAGTGGTTTGGTCAACTTGACTTACATCAATTCCCCGGAACCTCTCCTCCAAGTATTGCACTAAACTCAGTGTCTCACCATTTGCCCCCACAGCAAGGCAGAGAAGCCCATACAAATAACTTTTTATCATTTATATTATTTTGTTGTTAGTTATCATTTTTATAAGTTCAACCCATTTAATGAATTAATTAATTTTTTATTTAAAGGGATTTTTCATTATTTAATTAATTATGTTAAATTTATCTTTCTGATTTACATTGAATTATTAAAATTTTATATTTTTATGAGTACTAGATTCATTGATGAGTCCAAAGCCTTTGACTTTTTATCATTTATATTATTTTGTTGTTAGTTACCATTTTTATAAGTTCATCCCATTTAATGAATTAATTAAATTCTTAATTAAAGGGATTTTTTAACCAAATTAACTCCAAACATCTTGAAATCTTTCCCAAATGTCACTAATGACTCTTAGTGATGATTGCAAATATTTAAAAACATTTTAGAGATTTTATAATTTTTAATTTTTTAAATTATTTAATTATTAGATTATTTTGATTTTAAATAACTTTTAATTTTAAATGAATTCTTGGGGATTTTTAATTTTTCTCTGATTATCATTTAATTATGAGTATGTACAACTCGAGATGTATTTCTTGTATTATTTTTATATTTATTTTGAATTCATGAGAATCCTAGGTCAATTATATAGTTCAAACTTGGGTTCACTAATTGACAATCCAAATAAATTTCAAATGCAATAAACTTTGAAATATAGGTTCGACTCAACCTATTCTTCAAGCCAATAAAATATGGAATCATCAAAGTCTCCCTAGCCTTCACAATTAATCACCCATGGTAAATACAACTATTCCTTAAGGTATTCAATTTGGATCTACTCATAGGATTAGGTTGGAATGATTGAAATTATAACCCTTATATAAAATGTATTAAATAAACCAAAGCACAAACCCTAATTCGCTATGGATTTACATGTGTAGTCATTTAAATTCATAGGGTTCTTAATTGAAGCCCTTAGTGGTTTCAAATTTACATGAGAATTTTTTGGCATGTGTAGCACATCCCTAAGAACCTTCCCTATCAATTTTACATCGTGTGAATTATATTTGATAAATAATTTTAAAATAACCCTAAAAGTACTTTTAAAATTTTTTTTATATAAGGAATTAAAATGTTTTAATGTACAAGAAAATGCATAGTAATCATGCTCAAGCTGAATCCATTGAGCATAATATTACCTAATTTGCTCAAGAAGTTTAAGAGTCATGAATTTTTGAAGTTCATATAATTTTTGTGATAATTTATAAGCCAATTAGAGCATTAGCTGCGCTTTATATGTGGTATTATCTAATTGGTAGAGCAATGATTGATACGTTAATGAAATAAATAGTTTTCATTAATAACATTCCTATAAAAGATCAAATGATTAAGGTTTAATCTAGATTAAATTGCAGGATTGTGAATGATCTAATCTGAGCTATTGATCAAAGTCAAAAGTTAGGATTTAATCTTCAACTTCCTTTATAATTTACCATTCAGCAGCATATTTTAGCAAAACCTAAGAGATTGAACAGATGCATTCCATTGAAACATCTTAAAGAGTATTATGTGAAGATGAACCTTTAATACAAAAGTCAGATCTCATTGGATTTGAGGTTTGTTTCACACTTGGCAAAACCTATCTTATCTAGAGCTTAGGATTAGAAGAATACCATAAGGAGAGATCAACTGGGTTGGATTTTGATTTAGTTGGTTTGTTTGATCCCTTGGAACACATCATCATTAGAGAAAAAAGGTAAACATTAAGTAGAATAGGATCATAAGTGGTCACTCAAACTTGCTAGAAACTACCATAAGATAGGCTATGGTGCTGGGGTTTAGATTTTAGAACACTATGGAAGCTTTTCAAATTTAGAATTATAACTATTTATTAGAAACAAATTTAGAGTATTTATAAGCTACGGGAAATGCATATAGATAATAAATTGGAATATTTTAGACCCTTAAACAACTATGTTATGTTGGGATTATTACTTGTGACTTTAGGAAGCCTTCAAGAGTATTCCATGACTTGGGGACACATTGGGAGAAAACTTTGGTTGAACCCATGGATTATAGGGTAAATTTCTTAAATGTTGGCCATCAACCACCACCACTTGTGGGGAGGCTAAGCTAGAAAATATCTAGAAGCTTCTTACATGCAATGCTGGAGCAAATTTAGCATAGGCTGGTTAAGGATTACAATGTGGTTCAGGATTACACAATTTTGGTGCTTTTGGTTAGCCCCAATTGGTTAATAAAAGAAAAACAAAGGGCTAAATATATTAGAGTAGATGTAATGGGTTACTGAGAACTTAATACAAGGGTTAGCTTAGGCCAATTTTGTTTAAGTTCAAATTTAGCTTAATGGGGAGTGGTTTGAAATTTTTTTTTAGTTTGGGCTTTTTGTACGAAAGGAAAGTCCCCATATAACTTAAGGGAAAATTCTATAAGATGGTGGTGAGACCTACAATGCTTTATTATGTTGAATGTTGGCCATTAAAAGAGAAGCATAATACTAAGTTAATCATTGAAGATATGAGGATGCTTAGGTGGATGAGTGGCTTTACCCTTAGAGATAGGATATGAATTGAGCATATATGTTAAAAGGTTGGAGTAGCTCCAATGGAAGATAATATTAGAGAGAGTCACCTTAGATGGTTTGATCACATTAAACACAGGCATTCTTATGACCCGATGAGGAAAGTTGAGGTATTACTTTGATTTATGTTAAGAAAGGTAGAGGTACACCTAAAAAGACATGGTTAGATAATATTAGAAATGATCTTTCTTTATTTGATTTAATTTAGAATTTGACTTTTAATAGGGTAAAATTGAAAAAAAGAATGTGTGTAATCGACCCCACATAGTGGGATAAAGGCTTCATGTTGTTGTTGTTGTTGTTGTTGGGGAGTACTTTAGGCATCTTGAGTCAAGCCATGTGGCTAGCTCAAGTGCACCCATGGTATGGGTGACCAAGGTGTGGACAAATTTAGCATCTAAAAAGAAAAATGCCTCACAAGATTTTCTTTAAATTTATATTTTATGTTTATTTAATTAAATCTATATAGATTTATATTATAACCTCTCTAAGAAAAGACCAATGATTTACAATCAATTTGAGAAGGGAAACTATCCTTTTATGATTTAATATTATGTAGGAAATATTCAATTACCCACTAAGAATAAAAAAAAATATTCACTTATTATTTCAATTAAATCTAATGTTTGAAGCTTAGGTCTGCATTCTAAAAATATTTCCCATAACTTAGAAAGAAACTGAGATATTTTTTATTTTATTCTGTGTTGTAGACTCCCTATAGGAGAAAATGCTTATAGTTAACTACCTCACCTAAGACAATACATTTTATTAAAGTGAAGATTAAAGATTTTCAAAGAAATATAAATATAAGGAAATGTTTGGGCTAACAATATTTAATTTATTAGATCTGATTATAAATCCTCTAGTTGTCCTCTAAATTTAGACTTAGAATTTTGGAATTTTAAAGAATTGAATAGAAATATGTAAAGACTGAAGAGGTGTTTACAACCTAGACTTATAGTTTCTTGGAATGTGTTGCTAGCTAAAAATGCTAATGCACAGTCAGTAACCTTAGATGTAATGCATGATAGAATAAGCTTTATCCTAAGAGATA
This sequence comes from Dendrobium nobile, assembly GCA_022539455.1. Classification (NCBI taxonomy): domain Eukaryota; kingdom Viridiplantae; phylum Streptophyta; class Magnoliopsida; order Asparagales; family Orchidaceae; genus Dendrobium; species Dendrobium nobile. Next base: position 56,193,312 of record CM039735.1, read on the forward strand.
AAATGATGAGTCAACCTCTAAATTTTATGACTCTTGATGAGTAATTTTTACTTTATGATCAAATGACACTAGTAGCAGGACTCACAATGAACATTAAAATTTATATTATTTAATTTACCTAACTAAATTTTTCTAACCACAAAAATTTCATTGAAATTTTAGTACCGTAACAACCTTATACTAGTGAGGAAAGAGCTACTTTACCGACGCTGGGCATAAAAGTTTGGCTTAACATATGTTCCATAAATTAAATGCAACCAGGTATGCATGTATAGGTAAAGTGGTTTGTTATACATTACCTAATACTATATCATCCAAGAATTAGTATATATAGTCATATAAAGTTTGGAAGATACACACTGAAAGAAACTTTGAAAATTTTCTACCCACTAATGTAAACTACAAACAATATGAATTTAATAAATGAAGATATATAATAAATGAAAGATTAAATATATAAAAAGTAATTTATTTGTTCATTGATTTGATAATTTGTTATATACCCAAACTCTTTAGAAAAGAAAGGGGATTATACTCCAACATAATAAATCGGGATTTCAAATCCTACCATATATATAGTTTAAAATATACTTACTTAGAGTATTCATGCTTCAAGTCTTCTATGGAATTCTTTTTTTTTTTTTAAGTCTTTTATGGAATTCTAAAAGAGATTATCATACAGAGGAAAGGATATTATATATATATATATATATATATATATATATATATATATATATAAGTAGATATATTTAAATCTTTTACTATTCAAGCTGAAGTACAACTTAATATGTATACATTTTTCATTTATAATGACTTGTATATATATGCAACATTCCTAGGTTACATTCCACTTTCGCTCTTATAGAAATTTAAAGAAATATAAAAGTATATAAAATCATATTAAAGTACAAAATAGTTGTGTAATAACCTGAAGCTTCTTATAAAGTCCTTAAAGAGACTAAGTTTACTAGCAGGAATTTAAATTGCTTGAAATTCATATTACAAAAAAGAAAAAAAGATAAACATGCAAAGGTACACTTTAAAAAATGCAAGTGGCATACAAATCCAACCAATGGTCCAGCCTAGGCTGGAGTTGGTTATCCTAGCAAATTATCTAAGTGGTGTAGAAAGGTTGTGTGACTTTGAAAGTTCCAAGGCTTTATTGTTTAAAAGTTATATAAAAATATAATTTAAATTTTAATGATTTAGTAGAATTTAAATTTCTTTTAAAAATATTTTTTTTGATAATATTCTTTAACTTTAGGTTTTAAAGAACATAGCATTCAACAACTTCTAAGTGTCTGAAATATTGATTAATACATCCTAGACTCAAGAATTTAATGCTACTAATCATCTAAAATGGGGGTAGATTGATAGCATTGACTCTTTGAATTTAATTATATGTTTGGATCCTTAAATATTTCTAAATCCAATACACATTTGCCCTTCTAAAAGGAATCAATCACAAGGGTATGAATAGCTATAATGTCTACATATTTTTTTAATAATTTTTATTTAAATTTAATTTATTATTTGATATTTTAATTAATTTAATATTTTAGTATTTATATTCTATCAATTTCAATCATGGCCTTCTCATAACAAGCAAGGGCACCCAGTGCCTCCTTTGGACATGTAGCCCCATAGCTCATGGTAGGCCAACCTTAAATATTTAATAATAAGAATGTTAATTAATTTTTTAATATTTTTACTTTTTTAAATTCATTTAAATGATGATTTACTAATGTTTTAATGATTAATTAACTGTTTATATTCTAATGAATATTTTAATTCATTTAATATAGGGTTCATTTCATAAATTTTTTATTTATATTACTTTCTAAATTTTTTATATTTTTCATAAATACTAGACCCAGAGATCAGTCTGATGTCTACGAGTTTACAAGATTTCGAATGTTGTATAATTAGTTCTAAAATTTAGAAGTTTGATGCATTTTATGAACTACATACAACCCAAATGTTGATGTTTTGCTTTATAATGAATTCTAGAGATTTTTATAATTTTAATAAAACTAGAAACAAAGATGAGTCCATTTCCATTGTTTTTTTTTTTTTTTGAAAAGTGCAAACAACAATATTTTTTATTAACCACCAATCACTTACAAGAAGATTCTTCCTTCAACAAATTTAAAATTAAAGGAGGAACTTTATCTCTAGAAAAATCATCCCAAAAGAAGGATGAGAAATAAGCATAGTTAGCACAAAAATGAGCTAACTTATTGGAATTTGTATTAGGAAAAGAAAAAATGAATTGCTTAAATTTAAAAAGAAAATCTAAATCCTTAGGCTTTAGAGATTCTTCATGAATCCACTATTTTTTAAAGGCATTTTGAAAGATCTTGATCGCATTAAAATTATCACCTTCAATCACAATATCTTTAGCTTCAAGCATCCAATCTTTGATATAATCTCTCAATGCCAAAATTGCTAATAACTCCATTTGAGCACAATCCCAATGCAGACTTTGAAATCCAAAAGCAGCTAAACCTCTGCCTTTACAGTCCCTGAAAATGCCTCCTATACCGGTACTGTTGTTAAGAAAACCAAAAGCATCAATATTTACCTTGATCCAACCCGGAGGAGGAGGATGCCAAGTGGATTGAGATAGCTTAAATAGCTGATTAGCATTTTATTTTTCATGGATTAAACAAAAATAATGATACAGTTTGAATAATAGCTCTTGAAGCAATAGAAGAAATGCTGTCATCAACACCTCCATGAACTAGTTTATTTCTACTATTCCAGTAGTAGAAAATCACAGAACAAAATAGATTACCCAAGAAAGGATTAGAAGCAGCCAAATTACTCAATAACTGATAACATCCAGCTAAAGAATCAAATTCAGGAATATTAAAATGCCAATCAGCTAGCAACTTTAATACCCTCTTAATTAAAAAACATTTAGAAACCACATGTTCTGTATCTTTCATCTCCAAACAGCCTCTCGGACAACCTCCACAATCAACAAGCTTTCTATATAAAAGAAAAGCAAACGTTGGAATGCCATTCTTACTTATTCTCCACCAGAACATATCAATCTTAGGCTTTAATTTTAATTTTTTCCTCCATTTAGAATTTTCATCCTCAATGAAATTTCAATTTTTTTCCATAAACATTAGCTATAATATATTTACATAATAACTTCTTGATACATTCCATCTTGTCTTCAATTTGATCTGAATGAATTAGAATTGAGAGGATCAATTCAATAAGTATTTCACCGAAACAGAGCTTCATTTTTCCAATATCCCATCTTCCTTCTATGATAAAATCCAAAACTTGATTGAAGTCTGGATCTATAATGGTTACAAAAGTATGCCACTTATCTATTGTCTTATCCAGAATCCACATAACTTTGAAAGTATCAACATACTCTCCATTAGAAATTGTCCATCTCGTCACAGGAAGTAAAAATTCTGCAACGTTCTGAATTATTTTCCAGGTTGAAGAGAAACAACTGCTATTAGCATCATTCCATAATACGTCCCCATACTTGGCTCTTAAAACTCTACTTAGAGTAGTATTGGGCTTCATAATGAAATTCAGCTAATGTTTAGACCTCAAAGGTCCCAACTTCTCTACTAAGGATTGTAAACCATAGGCCTCCTTTATTTTTTGGTTTACACAATGAGCTCCAAGAAACATAATGCATACCATAACTTCCATCTCTTTCATTCCAAAGAGATTCTCTAGACATTTTCTCCACTTCATATAATACCCCCAAAGGGATCAAAGAATGACTGGATTGATAAGTAGGTAAAGAAAGAACTGAAGAATTGATCAAAGTAACTTTTCCTGCAAGAGAAATGAACTTTGTACCTCAAATGTTCATCTTAGCTGTTGCTTTCACAATAATTTTACTGAAATCGGCTTTAACCAATCTTGTAAGAGCAATTTTAACTCTTAAATAATCCATTTCTTTCACCATATTCATTTTAATAACCTTGAGAAGGGATCTACAATCTCTTCTCTTCATTGCTTTACTGAATAATACCGCAGATTTGAGTAAGTTAATTTTTTGTCCAGTCCAATACAATATTTCTGTCACTAATATTTTTATGCTTTTCTTTATTCCAAAAGAATAAGGATCTCAAAGTTCTTTTGAACTTAGTATTTAAGATATCTGAAGCAGAACCCCTTATTTTTTTGTTCCAAGCTGCTAGAACTATTGAATGAGAAGCTCTATAAGATAGCCATGTATCTTCAAACATAAATTTCCTTCTTTTTGTTATCATGGATGCCAAGATCTTAATAGAGATTGGGCAATGGTCGGATGCTATCCTGGCTAGATGCTTTACCACCATCGTTTGGAGAAGATTTAGAGCAGCACAATTAAGAAGGCATCAGTCCAGTCATTTCAAAATCCTTCCTCCTCCATTTTTATTATTGCACCAAGTGTATTTAAGACCCAAGTATCCAACTTCATGTAAGTCTCCTCTATTCATGAACGAGATCATATCTTGTAATCCTTGAGAGTGTACAAACTTCCTACCACCTCTTTTATTACTTTGAGAGATTATGCAATTAAAATCTCCCCCTATAATCCATGGAAAATCATCATCAAAATAATTTTCTAGATTATTCCAAAGAATCCTTCTCTTACTATTTTCCCTGCTTCCATAAATCGTAGCTATCATACATGTTTGATGATTTTTAAGTTTAAGTCTACCCACCACCACCTGCTCATTGGCTTCAATAACTTCAAAGGTTGCCAAGTCATGTCTCCAACAAACCAAGATACAACCTGATAGACCAACTGTCGGGTACAGGAAATAATCCCATAGCTCACCAATAAATTTTCTAACTTCAATAGGATCCATAGAAGAAACTTTAGTTTCCATAAGACCAACAAACAAAGCATCGTTATCCTTCACAATTTCTTTCAAATATCTGGAGGCCACCACCTTCCGAGGCCCCCTACAATTCCAAAATATAAGGGAACTCATTTCTTCTTTGAAGTGCGATTAGACACACGACAAATACTCTTACAATCACCTTTCCTTATTTTAGACTTTAAAGAATTATTCCCCAATGATTTTAATTCTTTTTGCAATTTAAACTTTACTTCACCAAAAATAGGATTTTCCACCAAATCATTTCTGTCACTAATATTTTTAACAGATTTTTCCTCTTCCTCCAACTCTTCTACTCTTCTTTCAACCAAAGAAATTTCCTTTGAAGGATCAGCCTTATCTTCATCAGTAACAGTTTGAAGAATAGAAAACGTGTTCTTGCTATTGAGATCAACCAAAATTTTATCTGAATACTTATTTTCAGTAATAAATTCTGAGTTTTCTATAAGTAATTAAGAATTATTAAAGTTTGATGATTTGATGGATTTATTTAGTTGTTTAATTTTGGGCATTTTCTTATTTTTGTAACCAACTAACTCTAAAACCTACTAAAATCTCTCACAAATGTTAGAAACATCCTCTAAGGATGTTTTCATATGTTTAAAATTTTTTTGGTCATTTTATATATTTTTAAATTTTATTTTAATTAATTAGTATTTTTTTCAAAATTAATTTAAATGTTGGAGTAATATGATGAGGCTTTTCTTTTCTCTGCAGAGTTATTAATCCTAGGAATTTTGAAATTATATTTATAATTTTTAAATTAGAATGAATTTATTATGAATTTTTTAAGATCTTAGATCAAGCAGGTATATGAATCTTGGATTTACTTAATATAAGATCAATTTATCTCTAAATTCTGTTTAATTTGAACAATAATTGCACATATACATGTGCTTCAAACTCACTAAATTTAGGTTCATCAAAGCTTCCCAAGGTTGAAAATTCAATCACCAAACTAAAATACATCTTTAGCTTTGGTGATTTATTTTAGGGGCTACACTCATTACTTTTAGGTGAAATCAGAGGGAAACTAATCTTGACTTACATATAAATTGACCACAAAAAAATAAAAATGTAATGCTAAATGTATGATTATTTAAGAATTTTAAATTTTAATAGCTATTTCATTTAGGGACTGACCAATGAGTTTCAAGTAATGCTTTATAGAGTTTGAAAGCATATGGTTTGTTATTAGGGAAGTAATGGTCGAACAAATCATTGAATCATTGAAGAGTGGTTATTTTAGGGAATCTTTCCACCTTAACTTCTTAGCTGGCAAGGCCTTCATGTGTGGTATAGAGGGAAGGTTTTAGAGCCTATTCAATCCTTTGGTTGGGTTCAAGTTAGGCTGGGTTGGTCTAGGGTCAATAAATACGGGTTTTGGAGAACTTTTTTCAAACCACACTTATAAACTAAGTCAAACCATGGGACTAAGCTCTTTGGTTAGGTGTATTGGGCTAATACACATATATTATACAAGTTTAAAAATTTATTTTTATAAGGGTAGTGATTTAGAGCAAAAAACCCATTTTGAACACTTGCTTCATCCCATTTGTCAAACCAAGTGGGCCATAGGCTTGGGAATTTTTAAAGGACTCATGTTGACCTCATGAATATCCCCTAAAAGTTTTGTTCAAATATTTGTTCAAAATCATAGGAAACATAATTTTTAGGAGTATATTGTGACTTTTGTCAACTAGGGCTGACCTGGTCAACCAAGTTTAACAAGGATTGAGTTATGGGTCCATCTTACTCCAAAAGGTACATTGGACTTATTGGATGTCGTCTTGAGGTTTGGTGAGATCATTTAGTTCTAAATGCATCATTAATGGTTAAAAGGGCCCATTAGTCAACCTCGGTTGACTTGGTAAACTAATGATGGCCATGTGTTGGAATTTGGTTTTATACATTTTAAATGATGTTTAGGGTTTGTTGGAGATGGTCCTATGCTTTGGTTCTATCTCCATGAATGTAATGTAGTAAATAGGTTTTTTTTTAAATGGGAAACCATAACTAGGCAATTTGGTCAACCTAGGTTGGTCAACGTGGTTTATCTAGGTCATGGGGTTTGTTTTAAAGGATTCCCAATCACATTCTACATATGTTTTGGGAAGGTGGCATGGATTTGTTTGAATTATCTATGTTGACATTTAAGGATTTTTAGGGTTTTGATGTCAACCATGGCCAGACAAGGTTTAATAGTTGATTAATTCATTATGTTAGCAATTATGATCATGATTTTTGAGTTTGGAGAACCCTCCAAGTTAAAATTCACATGATGTTATGTTTAGTGGCATAAGTTAGAATTACCCCCTAAGGGATAAAAGTCCCATTTTCTTGGCAAAGAATGTCCGAAACTATTTGAATTTATTTTTTCTTCATTTTGGAGGATTAGAGGAAATCACTGTTAGTCATTCTATCTTCTTCCCATATTCCTCCTTTTAAATATGTTGGTGGAGTTCCCAAGATTATTAAAGATAATCTTGAAACATTTATATCATTTGGTATTGTTAAGATCAACTCTATTATAAATAAAGGTAAAGATTTAATTTCTGAAGGCCAATATTTTTTAAGTAAAAAGTTTAATCATCTTGCTAAATCAAACATTATTATTGGATTTCAAAAAAGGCCGAATATTTTTGTGGCATCTTCTTTAGCTGGCCCAAAATTAAAAGTAAATAGATTTATGAATTCTAAATTTGTTGATGCTTGTCTTATTCATAAACATGTTGGAAATAGTGGTTCTTATGATCATGTTCTAATCAATTCATCTTCTTCCATTAAATAAGATATAGGTTCTAGTTTTTCTACAATTTTAGATATTAAGTATTTTTCTTCTAATATGAATAATGTTTTTTTGTGTTTTAAGTATGTTGAAACAATTGATGCTTGTGGTATTGTTTCTGAATATTTTAATAATATTACCTATAAGATGATGAATGGATCTACAAATGCTTGGAAAAAACCATATATCAATGTGGTTAGTTCTTATACTAAAATTGAGATGTCATAAGATGATGTTGATGTTAAATTGCATCCTGTTAATGAAAAGGCTAATATCTTTAGGATTTCAATTTCTTTGGTCATTAAGGTTTTTGGAACTACAAATTCTTTTTCTGTGATTAGTATAGAAATAAGGAAGTTGTGGAGTAAATTTGGTTCTATTCATTTTACTAATTTAGGAATGGAATGCTTTCTTTGTTCATTGCATTCTTCTAAAGAAAAAGAAGCTATTTTTAGTGGAGGACAATGGTTTGTAAGTGGACATATTACTGGAATTGGAAAATTGGAATCTAGAGTTTTCTCTATTATCAATGAAGAATTTATTTTCATCATTTTTGATCCATTTTCCTCATATTCAGCTGTATTGTTCGAATAAAACTACCATTGTTAGATTAGCTTCTATAGTTGGTACACCATTACTCTTGGATGGACATCTATTTAATTGGAGGAGAAGAAAATTTGTAACAATCTATGTTTGAATCAATCTTGATGCTCAACTTCCTAATAGTATCTTTGTTGAAGGGTCTTCAGGAAGATTTTTTCAAAAAGTTCAATTTGAAAAATTTTCTTCAATTTGTTTCAAATGTGGAAGAATAAGGCACTCTCAACGAAACTACAATTAAATTAAATGAAGCAGAATGAGGGTTCCTTCAATAGAAAATTTCATAAATAATGTTTCAAATTTTCTAGATATTACGTATAGAATGTGGAGATTCTAGATGATGCAGAAGATCCTAATATAGTTTATGCTATGGAAACTTTTTATTATAAAGTTAAGTAAGATGTTGAAGATTTTAAAGATGGTCCAAAAATAGCAAAAATTAAAGGTGTAATTAATCTAACATTTGAAGATGTTATTGATAAATAACAATTTTTATAAAGAAAAGTTGAAAGACAATCCAAAGTTTTTGAAGGTATCAAATAAAACTTTTAATAAAATGTCTTTTAATTCTTTCCCTGTGAAGGTCCCTACATCTAATGAAAGTGCTATTGCTAAAGATATATCTCTTTCTTCTAAACTAAAGGATAAGTTTTAACCTAAATATAGTCATCAAAATATTAAATTGAGGAATGATTAAACTTGTTAGGCCCTATCAAGGACAACGATAGAGTTAGAAGAGGAAATAGAAGTAATAAAGGTGCTGGGGCCACATCCCCATTAATATCCTAAATGTCTCCCATACTATTTTGGAATTGTAGGAGAGCTAAGAAAAAGAATAAGCTTCCCAGAAGTTGAGAAGTTTGGTTGGTGATAATGGTTTATTATTATTATTATTAATGGAAACAAAATTGAATTCCCAGGATAATAAGAAAGTCAAAAGGATTATTGGTATTGAATGGGTTTTTTTTTTTCATTTTTATGCTAATGGAACTTCAAGAGGTATTCTTTCTATATAGAGAAAGAGTATTTATTCATTTATTGTTTTAAAATTTTCAAACCATTGTATTATAGGAAATTTAAAAGGTCTGAATGGTAATAAATGGGCATTGTCTATTATCTAGGAAAATAGGGATCTTCCTGAAAGAAGGAAGCTTTGGGAATTTATTGAAGAACAAACATCTATTGATAATCCATGTATTAGTGAAGGAGAGTTTAATTGTATTATGTCAAAATTAGAAAAAGAAGGTGGTAAAAGTTTTATGTTCTCTAAAGGACCACAAGAGATTAAGGATATTTACTAAGAAATGATTAGAATGGTATTTGTTCTGTTGGTCCAATATATAGTTATTTTAATAACAAGAAGGAGAAGATCATATTTGGGTGAGATTAGACAAAAATTTTCTCTAAATTCTAAAGCTTAACTATAGATCCATTTTGTTATTATTAAACATCAACAAATATTGGCGTTTGATCATTATCCTCTCACCAATAATTTAATAAATTTGGTAAGCTATAATAAAAAAAAGTATCATATAAAAGAATGTATGGTGTTCCTATGAAGTTTCTTGGGGTGTGGTAAAAAATGCATTGATGAAGAAAAATTTGGATCTGCATCCAAAATTCTTTAAAGGATTTATAATAGATCACTTAAAAACTTAATGTTTTGGAGTAAAAATAAATTAAAGGGATGAACAATTTAAAGTCATCATTGCAAAAAGATATTATGTTATTGCAAGAAGAAGAAAGCATTCATGGTTTGATACAAATAAAGCTGCCTAAATTAAGGAAGAATGTTCTTGAATTGAATATCACTCTTGTTAGACTTGCATTGTGGTGGAGTCAACATTCTAAAACCCAATGGTTGGAAGATGACAATCAAAATTCTCTATTTTTTCATGAAATAAAGGAAATAGAAATATGATTAATTATATTACTATTTCTAATGGAACTATTTAGTTAGAGCTTGAGTCAATTTAGTCAGCTTTTGTTAAGTTCATTCAAAATAAATGAAAAAAAAGACTTTGCATTCTTAATAACTGGCCAATCATTCGATTAGAATAGTAGTTAAATGAAGATTTGAAGTGGTTTTTATTAATAGATTTTCATAAAGAAGAGCATGCTTCTACTATTATGAAGATTGATAATAATAAATTTATCGGTAATTATGGGGCTAGTGATTTTTTTTTTTAAATCTTTATGGAGCATTGTTAATATGGAAGTGTGGAAGGCTATTGAGAATTCTTCAATTCGGGTATATGCCTAGTTTCTGGAAAGAAACTTTGGTTTTTCTAACTCCTAATTTTCCTAATGTATTTGAAGTAACCAAGTTTAAACCAATCAATTTATGTCAAACAATATACAAAATTGTTGTTTGAATGATATTAAATATATTAAAAAAATTCCTTCATTTGATTATTTCTAATCAACAAGGAGCCTTTGTACCTGGAAGATCTTTTTTAGATAATTTTCTAGTGGCTCATGAGATTTTAAATAATTTTAGATTTTTAAAAGCTTAAACTAGATATGGAGTAGTTATATAATAGGATGAGTTGGGAAACATTTAATTAGATATTATATGTCATGGGCTTCCCTGAGAAAATAATAAATGTAATTATCCAATGTATCAAATATTTAAAATTATCTATTATCATCAATGGAAGGAAAAGGAATATAATAAATGTTGAATGCAATTTTAGACAAGGATGTCAATTATCCCCTTATCTTTTTATTTTATGTTTGGAATTACTTTCTAAAGTATTTCTTGAGAAATGATAGGACTATGGGATAAGAATTGTTCAAAATAAAATAAAGGTTTCTCATCTACTGTATGTTGAAGAAGTTCTTTTTGTTGTAGAGGCCTTGCAATATATTGCTAAGGTGGTAACTAAAATTTTGAAGGAATACTACAGCTAGATTGGGAAAAAGATTAAATTTAACAAATCAATGATTTTTTATGGAAAATATGTGTGAGAAGAAGGAAAAAAATATTAAACAAAATTTTTAGATAACGAGTTATTTTTTATATTACTTATGAAGGAGTTAAAGATGGATCTTAAAATATAAAAAGTTGCTGATTATCAAAATGTTCTTAATAAGATAGTATAAAGGCTTAATACATGGTATTCTCGATCACTTTTACTAGTAGAAAAAAAAATTTGTTGATTAAAATAACTTTTATTTCAATTCCTTCACTTATTATGACACACTCTTAAATTCTTAAAGGGGATTTTAGATGATAATGAAATATATAGTAGGAACGCTTTATGGCATAAGTGACAAGGAAAATAAGGAATGCATTATATTTATTGGATTATACTATTTACTCCTAAAGTAAAGGTGGTCTTGGAATTCAAGGTACTGCTGAAAGTCTGGAGAAATTAGGGGCTCGTATTACTTGGAACATCATTCAAAATTAAAATTCGTTTCTTAGTAAAATTATTGTTGCAAAATATTGGCAATGTTATCTAGAAAAAAGAAATGAAGAGATGTTCTTCTCCAGTTTGACTAATTATAAAAGATGGGGTTCACTTTTTAAAACCCATTATCTTATGGAAAGTTTCAAATTGGGTAATTATTAATATCACAAATGATATTTGGATTCTTGACAGATGCTTAAATAAGTAGTCGACTTCTTATAATATGGTTGATATTCAAAATAAAAAGGTAGAAACTCTTTTTGATTAAAATGGTCAATTGAATCTATCTAATACTTGGTATTCTCGATTCCTTTTACTAGTAGAAAAAAATTGTTGATTAAAATAATTTTTTCTTCAATTCCTTCATTTATTATGACTCACTCTTAAATTCCTAAAGGGTATTTTAGATGATAATGAAATGTATAGTAGGAACGCTTTATGGCATAAGTAACAAGGAAAACAAGGAATGCATTATATTTCTTGGATTATACTATTTACTCCTATAAGTAAAGGTGGTCTTGGAATTCAAGGTACTGCTAAAAGTATGGAGAAATTAGGGGCTCGTATTACTTGGAACGTCATTCAAAATTAAAATTCATTTCTTAGTAAAATTATTGTTGCAAAATATTGGCAATGTTATCTAGAAAGAAGAAATGAAGAGATGCTCTTCTCCAGTTTGACTAATCATAACAGATGGGGTTCACTTTTTAAAACCCAATATCTAATGGCAAGTTTCCAATTGTGTAATTATAAATATCACAAATGATATTTGGATTCTTGACAGATGCTTAAATAAATAGTCGACTTCTTATAATATGATTGATATTCAAAATAAAAAGGTAGAAACTCTTCTTGATTAAAATGGTTGATGGAATCTATATTTAAAAAAAAAAATCAGATTATTTGATTCAGCTAATCAATGAAATCCTTGTAATTTCTGGTTCAAACGGATATCAAATCGAAGATCTAGTCTCAAATTCAGTCAAATTTATTATTATGTTGGCTTTTGAGGCTTCATTCTTTCAACATAATAAAGGGAAAAAAATTTAAATTGATAAGGAAATTAAATTAATTCCAAAGGAAGTTTTATTTTGGTAAAGATTGCTAAATAATTCTCTTCCATCTAATCTCTAGTTGAATTATAAAAATTTATAGGATACAATTATCTGTTTGAGATCTTGTATGCAAATTGAATATGTTACTCATATTTCAGTAGCAATGGCTTTAATTCTTATTGGATTGTGGCTAAAAGTGGATTTAGGCAAGGGTGTCCATTACCCCATTACCTATTTATTTTGTGCTCTAAATTTCTTACTAATGCATTTTCTCAAAAGGTAGTAGTGTTTATATTAGGTTGCTCCTAATGCTCCAAAGATTTCTCATTTATTGCATGCAGATGATATTATTATTTTCTTTGAAGCTAAGCAAAAGGGCATGAAGAAAATTAAGGGTATTCTTCGCAAATGTTATAGTTAGACAGGTCATAGATCAATATGTTGAAGTCTTCTATTATTTTTGGAAAGTCGGTGAAGAGAAGGAAAAGAAGATCTCTTTCTAAGGTGATGGGTCTTAAGGTTTTTAGTGAGATGGAATATTTGGGTGTTAAAATTTCTTTGAGAAGGTTTGTGTATTCAGATTTCCTTGGATTTCCCAAAAGTGATAGAATAGGCTTCAAATAGATTGAATATATAGGGGAATAAGTTTATTTTGCTTGCTGGAAAGTTTATTCTTATTAACTCATTATTTTTTCCCTTCCAAACTTTTTATCAACTCATTCATTAGTTCCTTTGAGGGTTTTGACTGAACTTGATAAGATATGTATGAGTTTCATTTGGCATAAGAATGAAGGTAGTAATGGACTTCATTATGCTGCTTGGTAGGTTTTATGTGGACCAAGAAGGAAATGAGGTCATGGCTTGCAATCTATTGTGGAGAAAGTTGTTCCTTTGAGATCCAAATTTTTTTGGAATTTTATCTCTAATCCTAGTTCCCTTCTCAACAAAACCTTGATATCTAAGTAAGGTATGGATGTATGGAACTTTGATTGTAAAAGTAATTTTTCATCTACATGGAAAATTATTTTGAATGGAGCAAAATTTCTTCAGCCGATTATTAGATGGAGGGTTTATAATGGTGTTGATATCATTATTACTAAAGATACTTGGATTTTGGATCAGTGTATTATTAGATGGCTTACTTTGGTTGATAAAATGGATGAAAGAATTATTGTTCTTTCAGACTTTATTTCAAAAGGAGCTTGGAATGTATTCAAATTAAAGCAATTTTTTTGTTCGTGTTTGGTGGACATAATTTTTTATGTTCCTATTAATTCAAACTTGGATAGAGATCGATTTGAGCTTCTTTAAAAGTGTTTTGGTAAATATATTTCAACCTTAACTTTGGAGAGATATAATGAAGATTTTGTGGAAGATACTTATTGTAGCTGGATGAAAAAACTATGTTTAAGACCTTTGGTTGAGATGTTCTGGTAGCATCTATATAAAAAAGCTTTTATGTCTAATCATTTCCTGGTTTATAGAAGATTTTATGATTTTGCTTGTTTCCCAAGAGGATTTGATTCTGATGAAGATGTTGAACATGTTGTTGTGAACTTTGTTAAGATTTATCAAGTGTTTCATTATCTTTTTAAATTGGGTATTTCTATTCCTGAATTCAAGTCTCTTAAAGATTATATTAATTCATTGAAGCAGCTTGCATATTCTAATTTGTTTTACAGAAATTCGTATTGTTCTGTGGTTTTTTTTTTGTGTCAGAAGGGTAGAAGCAAGATTACTCATGGAGGAGTGGATAATTCTTCAGCTTAGTGATTGCTTCATTTTGGGATAATCTTATTTGGGAGAACTGGGATGCTAATCAGCTATACAAGCTATCTCGATCTTCTTGGCATCCTCCACCTCCTTGATGGATTAAGGTAAAAGTGGATGCATCTTTGTTTAGCACAAATAAAGCTGGTATAGATGGCATCTTCAGAGAATGTAAAGGAAGGTTCCTTGGTGCTTTTGGATTCAGTTACCTTCATTGGGATTGTTTGCAAGTCAAACTTTTATTAGCGCTCTTTTTGATGAAGTTTATTCAAGAATGGATGCTTGAGGTTGATGGAATTATTATAAAAGGAGATAATTGTAATGTTATCTATTTTTTTAAAAGATTATTGAACAAAGTTGATGACAAGGAGGGACTTTTAAATCCTAAGGATTTATTTTTCCTTAATGATTTTAAGCAGATTTTTGTGTTAACTTAGCTCTTTCTTTAGATTTTTATTGGGATGATGTTAGTGACACTAAAATTCCTCCTTCTTTTGTGAGTTCGTTAAAGGGGGAATATGATTATAATTAGTTTCTCGCTCTGATAAATTGCTTTATGCATTTTCTTCAAAAAAAAAAAATATTTTAGATTTTTCCAATAAGTTAAATGAAATTTTTTATACTTTTAAGCAATGGGGAATATAATTTTCCTAAATTTAACAATTTATTGCATCATGTGTATGATTTGGAGAAAGTTGTTTCTTCAAATTTTGGAAGTATTAGAATTTATTTGTCTTCAATTTATCATAACTATGAAGCAAGGAATAATTTTAAGCATGGAGCTAGTGTTCCTTCTCCAACTATGATTGTAGAAAATAATTTTTCTTATTCAATCTTACCTCAATCATTTCCAATTTTCCAGAATTTAGATATTAAGTTGCATTACGTGCTATCTTACAATTTGTATCCCCCACCTATAAATTGGATCAAGTTGAATGTTGATGCTCCTCTGATGCAGTCAAACTTGGCAAGTATAGCAGGTGTGCTTCCTGACCACAAGGAACATTCTTATTAGAGTATGGAAAGAAATTATTTCATAGGGATATTTCTCATTAGGAGTTGAGTGCTACTTTTAATTTCAAAAATGTTATTCAATATTGGATAATTCATAAGAAAGGAATCATCATTAAAGTTTATAATATTTATATTATCATGATCTTATGAAATTTAGTTTTTATGACAAAAGAGAAGAAAAAAAGTATCCATAGATTGAATTATTATTTTCCAGAAGTTCTTAAAGAAGCTATTTTTTATTTTGTTTCTAGAGAGTAATAGACTGGCTATTTTCTTTTCTCATCTAGTACTCTTAGGTGATTTCAATTGGGATGTTTTTGTTGAGGATGTTCTTCCATCAGGTTTTGTTGACTTGATTAGTAAGGATTGTGAGAGGTTGACTATCACATAGTAGTTTGTATCTTTCCCTTATTTGTTTATTGCTATTTGCATAATTTTGAAAAAAAAGCTATAAATATTTAATGGATTGATTCCTATTTAAAACTTTTTGTTTAATTCTTAGAAATCCTTAAATGCCTTCAGCTAGTAGTGTCTGACCTTAGATACATGTCTAATCAATATGTATGTGATAGATTAAGAATCTAACATCATTTGGTCAGGTTTCAAGGAAAAGGATATTTCTGCAAAAATAGGCTATGGGCCATTGGATTTTAGGCTTGGTTTTGACACTGAATTTTGGAGTTTTGAGTTTGCAATGGGTATGATCTATGAGTTTGCTTTAGATTTGATTTAATCAATGATTTATGGAGTATGTATTTTGAAATGATCAGATCACTTACAATCAATGATGACTATCAAGTGATTTATTTGGTGTCAATGATAAGGCCACTTTATCGAGCATAGTTATGAATTGAATTTTTAAGGTGTAGTTCAATGATTTATGGATAGTAATTAGATGTTTGATGTTGATGTTTGACATCATACAAATACTGATGTCAATAAATGGACCTCCAATATATATGATGAACATGAAAAATAAATCACATATGTTAGCATTGATATATGTAATCAGTAGAATCTATAGAGATTTTAATGATTAGGATTTAAAAAATAAATAAATTTTAGAGATAGAATCTATGTTTTCAACTTGGATGGTGGTACGAGGGGTTTTCAACATCACTAGTAGATGATTTTTTTTAAAGGAAACCCACAGAGGGGCCTACACGATAATAAAAAAACAATTATATAGCTCTTAATGGGACCTCAAGCTCACTAATGCTCAAAAGATCTTAAAAAAGAATTTAAAAAAACCTAGGAACTTGAACTCCCAACTGAGAAAAATTTTAAAGAAACCTAGGTACATTCTATGATACATTCTATGGTGCATAAGAACGAGTACCAAAAAAAGAGGAAAGCAATAAAAAATAGCTATCATCTCCAGCTTCCCAATAAAATGATCATCATAATGATTACCTACAATAAGAACAATCTACAAAAAAGGATAATACACACGAAAGAAAGAACATAAATAACAACAGTAGCTAATAAGATGAAAGAACCAATAATAATAACAATAGCCACCAACATCTCGTTAAACAGGAGAGGGGAAGACCACCCCATAATCCACCAAATGAAGTACAAGAAAAAAGACTTGAGCTCCATAACACTAAACCATCTCCACATAAAAGAGAGATAAGCAGCCAGAAACATGCCACCCAGTAAAAGAATAGATAACCTTACAGCCTAGGCTAAACATAAGAAGAACAAAAGCACCAAGAATAATGAAGCTCCTTTAGGTCCAGGGAAAGCCAACAACCCAGCTCAGAAGACCCCCACAGAACCACAAAGAGAAGCAACAAAGGTCTCAAATGTAAGCAACCAAGTAGGCCCAAGAAAATTGATGGAATGCAGTAATAAACTCCAAGAAACTAGCCAAAAAACTCACACCTGGTAACCAATCCAACACCCAACAGGAACCAAAATGCCACAAACAAAACCCAAAAATAAGGTAGCTAACAAGAAAACAACAACAACCACAAACAGTTACAAAAAGCCCCAGCCAGACCTAGGAGACAACAAAATGATCCAAGAAACCGAGCAGTAGGCATGGCCACCCAAGAACCAACAACCAACAGACAAGGCAACAAAAACATAGAAGTTGGCAGAAACCAAGCCACATCCCTACCTAGCAATCCAATTAACACTAGCATTTCCTTCCTTAAGGTTAAAAAAAGAGAAATTTATAAGGCTCAATAAATTCTAAATATCCCATATAATATAAAACATGGAAGAAGAACAAACCGTATCATCCACATAGTTAGAAGATTATAAGCAATAATTAAATCTAACCTCAATAATAATATTGGTGAGATTAAGAAAAAATAAAGTCTTAATACATGGAGAATAAAAAAAGTAGTAGCAAAATTAACATCACAATTAAGTAAATGGCCAACAAAACCTAAAATAAAATTTCCATGAGAATCTTTGATTACTTCACCACAACCCACATTAAAATCTTGGATAGCACCATCCACAACAACTTATAAGAGTTAATAGGGGGCTGAGTCCAATAAATAAACTTAAGTTCTTTAGGAAGATTATCAACCTCCAACTTAAGACCTAAATCAACCGCAAAAGAAAAATAATTTTTAAAGATCTTTACATAAAGCAACTTAGCAGAATAAAAAGCCACCACCTTGTCTTTCACATTTTGGATAATTCTATGATGGTTCATAACCAAACCATTGAAATAAGAATTATTCCTATCCAACCATAAAAATCATAAGATAAGAGAAGGAATGATATTTTTGATATGGCCTTTGGACTTAATAAACCAACAATTAAGCTTAGCTTTAATAGTTATTTTGGCATTAAAACATTTCAAATGGAAAATGTCATCAAAATAAGACCACGTTTTGATAGCTGAAGGACCTAAGAGAAAAACATGATGTATATTATCTATATAATAATAACATTTGTACTTAGATGGTATGATAAAGCCTCTTTTAATGAAATTATCATCCATTGGAATGAACTTATTTATGTTCTCCAAAAAAAACAAAAGCAACCATGGTAGGAATACTTTTATGCCAAATCATATAGAAAATCTCGAAGACCTCATGCTTGTATCTAAAGGAATGCCAGGCATCCTTTAATCTAAAGCTCACATCTTTAGTCAAAGCACATAATGGAACATCATTAGAATTATTATTCAAAGGAAGATTCAAAATTTGATGAATAACTGAATTACGAAGAAAACTGGAAAGTTTTCAAAATCCCAACAATTACCAGTAAAGAAATAATTCACCTTCACAGTCAACAGGAATGACTGTGAATTATGAAGAAACTAGAATTATTTTTAATGATATCTTCTCTGCTATCACTGATTTCTTTAATGGTACTCCTATTCTAAAGTTTTTTTCTTCTTCTTCTATTGTCCTTATTCCCAATAACAATATTGTGAATTCTTCGAATGACTTTAGACCTATTAGTTTGTGAACTATTTTTTATAAACTACTTTTTAAAATCTAGATGAATCAGTTAATTTTTTTATTGCCTAAGCTTATATCTCCCTTTCAAATGGGGTTTATCAAAGGTTGTGCCATTGCTTATTATCCTGTTGGCTCAAGAATTTTATCAAGACATGGATGTCATGGTTAGAGGTGGTAATATGATTATGAAATTTCATATTGTTAAGGCTTATGGTAATATTAACTGGAATTTTATTTGTAATAACTTGAGTTTATTTAGTTTTGACTATAATTTCATCAATCTCATCAAGACTTGTATTGAAAGCCCTTTTTTCTTGATTATTATGAATGGTAAGGGCTATGCTTTCTTTATGGCTTCTCATGGCCTTAGGCAAGGGGATCCATTTCCCATGTGTTCTTTATCATTACTGCGGATTATCTTTCTAAGGGCCTTGCTGATCTTTTTAATAAATGTCATATTCTCTATTTCAGAACTTTAGGTAGAATTAAAATTTCTCATTTATTCTTTGCTGACGATTTCATTATGTTTTTGAATTCTTCAATGAATAGTATAGACAATATTTTATGCTTTTTTGACCAGTTTGAATCGGTTAGTGGTTTGGCCTTTAATAAGCAAAAGAGTTATTTTGTTGTTACTGAAAATGTTTCTTCTGATCATGTTATGGATATTAAGAATCTTACTCATTTTAAAATAGCTGGGTATTCCTCTCTATAATGGCAGAAAGAAGTCTTTTCTTTTAGATGATTTAATTTTTTTGGTGCAAAACAGATTGTGTTCTTGGGATTCTAACTTCTTAAGCTTTGGTGGTCATCTTATTCTCATTAAAAGTGTTATTTTCTCTATTCCGGTCTATAATTTTCAAACACTTTTTCCTACTAAGAATGTGTGTCATAGAATTGATAGAATTTTCAATAAATTTTTTTGAAAAGGTTTTGGGAACAATTCTAAGATTCATTGATTTTCCTTGAGTAAATGTTATGGGACTTTGCAAGAAGGGACTTTAGGGTGTAAGACTATGTTTGATTTGTCTTCCATTTTTTCTTGTATACTTTGGTATAATCATAGGTCCAATATGAGTCTTTGGGTTAATTTTATTATGGCCAAGTATTGTGGGGGGAGACATCCTCTCATTTGTTGTTTTAGTAAAGGCCACTCTATAGTCTAGCAGTGACTCTACTTGATTAAATGGAAGGTGGAGCCTTCTTGAGTGTGGGGTCTTGGTAAGGGCAATATTTTCTTTTGGCAAGATCGGTGGTTGAATGGCCAGTCGATTAATTCTTTATTAAACTCCTTTTCCATTGCTAAGGTGAAGGTTAACTTTTTTTTCCTAATTATGGATGGGATTTGGAGAAGTTTTTTGTTGTTCTCCCTAACTTTATTATTCAGCTTATTTTCAAGATTACTCTTAACAATATCTCTAAGGATGTGTTGCTCTATACTTTACCAAAGATGAGTCTTCTATGCTTTTTAAAATGATTTGGCACAAAAGTTTCCCCTATATGGTTTTAGTCTTTATTTGGAGAATTCTTCCCAAGCTAATTCCTACGGATGAGAATTTGAGGAAAAGAGGTTTTATCTTTCCTTCTAAATGCCATTGCTATTACCATGTTGGCAATATGCATCATATTTTCATTTCTGGTCCTATTGCTGTTAAGGTTTGGTCTTATTTTGAGGACTAATTTCATCTTAACTTTTTTAATGCTAGGAGTTCTATTTACTATTTGCTTGATTGGTGGTTTGTTAAGTCTAAAGGCCTTGTCAGAAATGTTATTCCCTCTCTTATCCATTGATTCCTTTATCTAGAGATAAATGATTCTCATTTCAATGGGGTTGTTATCAATCACGAGAGACCTATCCATAAAGTTATGGATAAAGTGGCTTTCCTTTATTCTGCTATCTTACTCCCATTTAAGAATCTTAAGAACTTTTTAATTTACTTTCCCTACTTTTTGTATTAACTTGGAGGAGAATAAGTAGCATAAGGCGACGAGGTGCATTATTTGGAGTAAGCCTCACCCTAACTCTTTTAAGTTAAATATGGATAGTGCTAAACTGGGTGATATTGTATGTTGTGGTGGCCTTATTAGGCATCATAACGGCACTTTCATTTTTGGTTTTGCTAGGCCTATTACTAATGGTGATATTAATTTTACTATTCACTTTGATATGCTTCAGGGCATAAATCTATGTAATAACCTTTCTCAAATTAATATTATTCTAGAGATTGGTTCTTATTTTGATTTCAATTTTCTTCATGTTAATGATGATAACATTTGTTCCTCTACCCTGTTTTACATATGGAGGGACATTAGGGAGATGTTGAACTCTCTTAAATGCTTCTTTTCTATTATTTTGGATGAGGGGAATGCATGTGCACAAGTCATGGCCAATTTGGGTTGTGATTTTAATTGTTTGACTGAACTTTCTTTTCCTGAACTGCCTATTTTTGTCAAAGGCCTTTTAAGGCTAGATCAAATTGGTTTATGTTCTGTTAAGCTTTAATTTTTGCTGTTCTGTTCTCTTTTGGTGGTTGTGGGGTTCCCCTCTTTAGCTGCATTGGGGTGTTCTTGCTATCTTTAATTTTGGTGATTCTACTCTCTTTCGGTGGTTATGGGTTCCCCTCTTTGGTTACAATTGGGTGTTCTTACTGCCCCTCGGCTTGGTTGTGAATTAGCTCTATTCCTTTTGTTGCATTATTGTTTTAAGTCCTCTTTGAGTCATATATGGTGGTGTTTTTCTAGTTTGTTTTTATCCTGTTGGGTTTTTTGCTTCCTACTATTGTATTACAATATAGTTTGGATGGGTGTGTTTCTACTGTTGCAGGGTTATTCTGTGCCTCAGCATGGGCTTTTGCTAGGGTGCAGGTTGTTGTTTTTTCTATTGTATGAAATGGTGGTTTGGATGGGTGTGCTTAAGCTATTATAGGGTTTCTTTGTGCCTCTACTTGGGCTTTGGCTCGGGTGCAAGTTGTGGTTATTCTCGATTTGGTTTCTTTTATGTTGCCTGGTGTTCCAGGTTTCTTCTTGGGCTGACTTTATCTTATTGCTGATGCTTGCCATGTATGGTCTTTATGGTGGGAGCATTGGTGACTTGTTTTGGATGTATCCTTTTTGGGTAGAGTTGGGCTATGGAAATTGGTTTTTCCAATTTTTGTAAGTTTAGCCTTATTCTATCATTGATTTTCTGAATATCTTCTCTGTTTTGCTATTTTGGTGGAGCCTGATCAGGTGGTTAGTTTGTCTCTTATATTCCTTTTGTTACTTATATTAATATTCTTGTTATTTTTCTTCTATACTATCATCATATTTTGTTTAGGTCATACTACTGCTATATCCTTCTTGCCTATTAGTATTTTTTGTAGGTTATTTTCTGGATGGTTGATTGCAAGGTCGCCATAGGGATTGGTTGTTGGGAGCATTTTGGTTATTTTTTGTAAGTTCCTCTTTTTTGGGTGCTTTCTGTTAACCACTGTAGCATGTACTTAGGGTTTCTTGTACTAATCTTTAGTGGGGAACTAGAACTCCTAGGTTTTTCTTTTTTTTTAATTTTCTAGCTCTTTGAGCAGTAGCGAGCTTGAGGTCCCCTTAAGGACTATATACAAATTTAATTTAATTAACGCGTAGGCCCCTTTATGGCTTTCCCCTAAAAAAATGATGATTCTTTAAAAAATTTTCACTTCTTTACTATTCCTCTACCATATATTATTTGTGAGCAACAAATGCAGATGATGGTGCAAACATTTTAGGATGCCAAATTTTATTGCAATTAGATAACATCACTGGCTGCCTTATCAATTTTTGCCTCCTTCTATCAAGATGAGGAGATGAATCTCAACCTTGTTGATGTTGATCAACTCTTAATGGATATTCACTCAATGATTGATTAGAGGTCTTATCTAGAATATCTTTGGATTGAACAGGAGGGGAAATAAGATTATAACATGAATGGGCTAATGCTCCATATCATTAGGATTTGACCGGAGCAAAATGACCTTATTTCTTGGAAGGTATCATATAATTATTAACTTGTGAACTTCTTCTTGATTCTTGCTGATATTTTATGGTAGTTACTTTTTGACTTGGACCTAGTTCTCTAAATTATACTTTTCTTTGGTAAAAGGAGATATTTCTCTCTCTCTCTCTCTCTTCTTTTGAGTGTAATTGCACTCTAGTAGATATCATATCCTTCACTCTTCTAAGAAACTCAATCTTTGATTGCCCATAATCAAAATTATAGTCATGGATTAACTCATTCAATAGTGAAACTTTTTTTTCTCTTAGATAGAGAATGTAGAATAAGATTATGGTGGAATGGAATAGGTGGAGAATTTTCTATTCAAAATGGATTTTCTTCTCTAGCTGTAGTAGATAATGGATGAAAAGCTTAGTATATTCCTTAATTACCATTTTTGTAGACTTCAATTTAGATGCTTTAGTTGAAGAATTTAAATAGTAATTTGCTTCTATTAATTTCAACTTCTCAACTCTATACCTTAAGTGGTGATTAATGTTTTTATGTTGAGATTCAATTATCTCCTTAGCGACGAAGGATGATTTAATCTAAAATTTAGTAGGGTAGAAGAACTCAGATTCTATGCCATCCTTTCCCTTCAAGCTAGAAGATAGTCTTTGGAATGTCTGTTGGCAAAATACTAATGGTTTAGTAGCTACATGGGTAATTGAAGACCAATCGTCAAATACATAGTTAATAGGTGTAGCAGGTATAGACTTAACCTTGACACATCAGATTATGGTCCAGTGTAGCTGAACTAAACATTATTCATTAAACCTATCTGGAGCACAATTTCATTGGCACTTGATCCTTGAGTAATAGTTAGGTTTGCTTTGTTGGAGAAATAGAGGTCAACATTCCAATCATTATTTTTGAAATGGACTAGAATTGCATATCAATCTTCAAAATTCTCTTATCTTTAAATCCGGTCTAAGTCAGAAAAATATGTTGAGTAAAGATTATTGAATCCCCAAAGCATGTTTAAACTGAAGGTAATCAGTGATTATGACTTTTAAATGGACCCCGCCTATACAAACATAGATTAAAGAGATGCTTGAAATTAAAGTTTAATGATATAATTTTAGTTTGGATTGATTTGAACTTTTAAAAGAACATTGAACAAGGACTCTTGTTAAAAGACTCCCAAGTGTGTATAATGTATAAATGTATGAACATAACTTAAATTAAAATTTTTATAGAGGCATCAATAAAAGGAATTTCAAAAAAAGAGAAAAATAACAACATGGCTCAATTTGGGCAGTCCAATTATGTCATACATGTGATTTGATAAAACCCATACCAAATTTAGTTTGAATTGAACAAAAAATTCAATTGCCCATAACTTTTGATCCATTTGCCCAAATTTGATGAAGTTTGAAATGTAGGATCAAGATTACCTAATCTTTCAACACGTAAAGTTTAGAAGCTCCATGCATTTTGATCTAGGAAAAAATAAAAATTAAATTTAAAATATGAAATTAAGATATCTCACATCCTTTGGATGAATTTTGATGATCTTCGTCTTTTAGGAAAGCTTGCAAGATCCTCCTCAATTTCCAAAAAAGATCTAGAGGTTGGAGTACACTTGAACAAAAGATATCTCTAAATTATCCATTCCCTCTCTTTCTTTCTTTCTCTTACTAGATTGGAGTTTTCTTGAACTAAAGTGGGTGTAGAGAGACTATGGGAGATCTGGGGAGGATGTTAGGGTGATTGGGAATCAATTTGATTAACCTCAAAGTCTTAGGAATTTGGGGTATTTATTAGAGAGAAATTTAAATTGAAGGTTGAGTTTTTGCTACCTAAGCTAAGGCCATTAGCCACTACAATTAGGAACTGACCAATGGGATCCATGTGAAAGATCAGGAGAGTTTGAAAGAACATGGTTTATTTTTGTGGATGTTATGGTTAAACCAATCAATGGAGAAGAGTAATTTTTGTTAATCTTTCCACCATAGCTACATAAGTAGAAAGGGCTTAGTGTGGGCTATAAAGAAGGATCTAGAGCCTATCCAATCCATAGGTTGGGTAAACTTAGGCTGGGCTAGTACTGGGTCAAAATTTATGGTTTTATAAAGCTTAGTTTAACTTATACATTTAAATTGGGTTAAACCATGAATTTAGACTCCTAGGTTGCCTGGATGGAGTTAATACACGAATATTATATTGGTTTACAAAATTTATTTTGATAAACATAGTGAATTAGATAAAAAAACTAAATTTTTAACATTTGGTACCACAATATTAGTTAAACCTTGTAGGCTAAGGCTTAGAAGTTTTAGGGGACACATGTTTTTTTAAGAAATGCAAACATGCATTAAATAAAAAAGAACCAAATAGCCTAGATACAAGCTAATGAGAGTATACCAACCTATCACTTTCTTCCTTCACTAAATGAATAAAGGAAGAAGGAAGATTACCAAATCCCAAATAAAATCATAAGATAAAGTTAACTTAGCACAATAATCCGCTAACTTATTACAATTACGACCAACACAATGAAAAAGAACATTTTTGTACTTACTAAAAAACAAGAGATTTTCATCTTCCATATTCCCGTTCACTTTCTTCAATTTGCTTTACAACTTATGAAGAAATTGGAGAACATTTTTATTATCACCTTCAACAATAATACCTTTTGCATCTTTTAACCATCCTTGTAACACTTCCTCCAATGATCTAAAAGCCAAAAGCTCTAGTTGTACAATATCACAATGCATTTTTCCAAAAACAAAAGCTAACAAAAACCTTCCTTTATAACCCTGAACAATACCACCAATACCCGCCTCATTAGTATCCTTAAGTGAAGCATTAATGTTTATTTTATACCACTCGGGTCGAGGGGGATGCCAATTATCTGAATATAGTCCAATGGACTGAGGAACATCCCTGTGATCCAAGATGATTACTCCCTATTTAGCTGTGCTAACAAAATCGAGAACCAAAATAACAATCATAACCTCACTATCTTCGGCTTTACGATGCTTCACCTTATTTTTTCTGCTCCATACAAACCATAATAGTGACAAATAAATTCTCACATTTAGAAAATTTGATCCTGCTAACCTCTTAAGACCGTACAAACAATCCTGCATATTTCTAAATTTCGGAATACTGAACCCCCATCTTCTTAGTACATCAATCACCTTCAAAAGCTTTGAACATGTAGTAGTAATATGATTGGCATCCTCAATCTCTCCACATCCCATTGGACTTAGCTAAGTTTTAGATATCCTTCTACTATATAGAAACTCTGTTGTTGTAATTGCATTCTTGCAAACACGCCATATAAAAAGTTCCACCCAAGCATTTAATTTTAATTTGTGAAACAATGAAATAGGATCCACATTCATCCCTTCATTCAAGCCATCTTCCACTAGCATAGCTTTGATAGATTTACCAGTCATTTTAAGCTTTAACTCCATACAATCTTCAAGCAAACTATGATAAATCTACACTCCACTTATTAGTTTCACAAGTTCTTCACCAAAGTACAAACATAGTTTGCCAAAGTCCCACCTTCCATCTTGAATGAAGAAGTCAAGAGTTGTATTATCATATTCAAGGACTCCAACAAAGGTTGGCCATTTAAGTAAACTCTTGTCCATAATCCAAACATCCTTCAATAAATTAATGTTAGAGCCATCAACAACTTTCCACCTTAAAAATTTTTGAAGAGCCTTCCAACCACTAGAAATGATATTCCAAGAAGAAGAAAAACCTCTAATATCATCACTATTCCACCATCCTTCTCCATACTTGGCCAACAAATTCCTGTTCAACATGGAAGACAGATCTTCCAATATCTTCCATTCAATCATTGCCCATAGCAGCCCTATCCTAGATATTGTAGACTGGATCCTCATCCTCCCCAAGACTTTGGTTTACACAATAATTCCCAAGCCACATAGTGCATCCCATGACTTCCATCATTTTTATTCCAGATAAAATCTCTACATAGCTTTTAAAACTCCATGAAAATTCTAAAAGGAACAAGAGAATGCGAAATATGGAAAAAAGGGAGAGAAAGAAAAACTGTTTTCACCAAAACCAATCTTCTGGCAACAGAAATATACCAATTTCCTCAAGCATTCATCTTTTTATTGATCTATCCAATAAAATTTGGAAATCAAGTTTGCTCAATCTCCTTAGGGCAATTTTAATCTCCAAGTATTCCAATTCTTTGACAAGTTTGAACCCCAGTAACTTTAAAATTTTTTTCTTACTCCTCAAAATAGATTTGCCACAAATCAAAGAAGACTTTTGATAATTGATTTTTTGACCAGTCTAATCACAATAGTCCTTGAGTATGTTTTTTTACTTCTTAAAACTTCTCAATTTAGCATCAAAAAATAACAATACATTGTCTACATAAAGTAGGTGTGAAATTCTATGAGCCTTTCGAGAGATTTTGATACCCACATCTAACCCTCTACTGAAGAAAGCATTAAAAAGTAGCTGCGAGCATAAAATAAATAAAAAGGGTGAGAGTGGACAACCTTGGCAAAAACCACTCTTTGCCTCAATCCATTTGTAGTTAGAACCATTGATCAAGATACAAAATCTTGGTTTTGAGACACAATCCATTACCAAGATGATGAATTTGATAGGAAATCCCAAGTTTGACATAATCTTTTTGAGAGTTGAGCAACACATGCTATCATATGCTTGCTCCATGTCCAACTTGATAGCTAAAATAACCATTGCTTTCTTTGGAATTCCTTAATTTGTTGAACACTTCTTGAGCTAATAAAAAATGATCCAAGATAGATCTCCCTTTCACAAAGGCCACATGCTCTTCAGAAATAATCTTAGGAATAACCACAAGCAATCTATTCAATAACACCTTAGCCACAACTTTGTAAATAGAATTATATAATTTGATAGGATGAAAACCAGAAGGAGTCACGGATTAAAGGACTTAGGAATCAACACAACAATAGTATCTTTCCACTCCTTACTCTTTTTGCCCGAAAGAAAAAAATGCTTCACCGCTCTACAGACATCTTCTCCAATGATACTCCCAAAAGCTTTAAAAAATGAATAGGTCATTCCATCACATCCAGGAGCCTTATTATTACCCAACCACATAACAACCTCCTTTATTTCATTATCATAAAGTTCCTTTTCCAACCCTTTTCTATCTTTTTCAACCAACACCATCCACGGGCAAGGCCAATTCCTCAGGGACACATGTTGACCTGATGAAAATACTATATGAATTTGGTTAAATTATTTGATAAAAGGAATGATAAATTAATTTTTTAAGTTTATAATGTGATTTTGGAGAACTAGCATTGACTTTGTCAAGTAGGTTTCACCAGGGGTTAATGAATTGTCTGACTCATTTCAAATGGTGTTTTGGACTTATTGCAAGAATTCTCAGAGCTTGTGAGGTCATTTAATTAAAAAATCTTGATTAAGGGCTAAATGGGCCCTTTGGTCAACCTAGGTTAACTTGGTCAATGAAGGTTATCCATGGGTTGGAACTTGGTTCAATATATGTTAAATGATATTTAGGGTATATCGGAGGTAGTCAAAAGGTTTGGATGAGTCTATATGTATGTAATATAATTTATAAGGAAAAAGGGAAATATGCTCAGCCTAAGTTGATTAATTAGGGCAAACTCGGGCTTATGGTTTTGTTTGATGGAATCGAAACATATTTTGGGTATGCTTGGAGAAGGTTGCATGGCTTTGTTTGACTAAGCTACGTTTAGTTTTAAGAAAAATTCAATTTTTAAGGTTTAAGGTTTTAGAGTTTTATGGTTAACCACGGTTAATATTGGTTTTAATGCATCATTTTATTGATGATGACTATGATTAATTATTTTGGAGAGGCCTCCAAGGTAAAAATCATATGATGCCATATTCAGTGGTTAGTATATAAAATTTTTTATGTTCTTTAGCCTATGGAAATGCCTTAAAACTGAAGTGGTTTACCTTAGAAACACTCCTAATCAATATGTAAGTGATAGATCAGGGATCCAAGTTCATTTGGTTAGGTTTTAAAGAAAGAAAATTTTCTCAAAAAATAGATTATGAACTAAGGGATTTTGTTTTTAGTTCTGATAACAATTTCTAGATTTTTTAGTTTGTATTGGTTTTGATTAATGAGTTTGATTTAGATTTAATTTAATCAATAATTTGAGTGGTTTAAGTTTAGGAATGCTTAGATCACTAACCGTTAATTATGTATGTCATGTAATAAATTTTGTGTCAATAATCTATGCCAGAGAATAGTGATGAGTTTAATTTGAAGATTGAGAAGAACTCCAATGATTTATAAATGATTATTAGATGTATGATGTTGATGATTGACCTCACACAAAATGAGTTCAACACTTGGATTTGTTCCTAGGAAACCAATGAGTTGTCTTAGGGATCCAATTTGGTTTTGATATGCTTGGGTGAATAAAATTGAATGAGAATTAGTTGTTTGTGTTGGGTCAACCTTAGTTGACTTGATTAACAAGGTTGGATCATGGGTTAGGGCTGCGTATAACATATTCCCGATGACATTTGGGACCTATTAGAAGAGATATCAAGACTTGGTGAAGTCTCCTTATATGAAATATATGTTTGAATGCTTTATGCTTCATTTAGTTAACTTGGTCAACTACTTTGGAACATGGGTTAAGGTTGGGTCTATCACATTCCAAATGACATTTGGGACATATTGCAAGAGGTCTTAAGTCTTGGAGAACTTTCCGTATGTGAAATGTATGTTTGAATGCTTTATGTTTCTATTGGTGAACCTTGGTTTACTTGGTCAATTAGGTTGGACCATGGATTAAAGTTGGGTTCAATTAACTAAAATTGACATTTTGGACTAGTTGGAAGAAATCACATGTAATGTGGAGGTCTTTTTTTTTTTTTTTTGAAAGATGCATAAAGCAATATCATTAAAAAGAAAATAAGCTAATTACAAGCTAATAACATCACATTCCTCCTTTAAAATAAGATAAAAAGGAGAAGGAATGTGATCCATACTAAGACAATCCCAATTAAAATCACCATTATGAGCATAGTTAGCACAGAAATCTGTTAACATATTGCTTTCCCTACTAACATGTTTGAAAATAACACAATTAAACTCTTTAATAAAGGAAAAGAACCTTACTTCAAAATCCAAAGTATGACTTTTGTTGAGAATGTTTTGAACACGTTTCATCACATTTTCATTGTCTCCTTCAATGATAATCCCTTTAACTTGAGAAATCCAATCCTTAATAATGTCATGAAGAGATAAAATACCTTCAATTTCAAGGCAAGCAATGTCCCAATGGATACCTTTGATTCCTTTGGAAAATAGAAACCTCCCTACATGATCATGCCCAACAGCTCCAATTCTGACATTATAAGAAGATAACAAAGAAGCGTCCACATTAATCTTGATCCAATCGGGTGGAGGAGGATGCCAAGAATCTTTAAACAACCAAGATGGTTGATTAACATCCCATAGGCCCAATTTATTTCTATTTGAAATAGAAATTGAAGTCAAACTAAGAGCATTAGAAGCAATTCTTAAATTGGAATCCTCTATTCCCTCATGAATAAGTCTATTTCTAGACTTCCAACAAAGAAAAACCAAATTACAAAAGGCATTTGTGATAAATGTATTTTTGGAAGCATTTAACTCCAACCAGTCAATAGTTTCAGCAAAATTGTTAAAATTCGGAATCTAAAATCCCCATATATTAAGAATAATTTTTTTTTGAATGAGCTTTTCACAACTAACCACCACATGCTTAACATCATCAATTTTTAAGCAACCTCTTGGACAAAAGAATCCTTTTTTAAGTCCTCTATATTCAAGGAAATGAAAGGTTGGAATAGCTTTATGGAATAGTCTCCACCAAAAAACTTCATTTCTTGAATTGAGCTTAATCTTCTTCATCCAAGACCAATAGCTTCCTTTTCTATCATTCATTAAAAGAGCCTCATAAGATAAAGCCCTAAGCGATTTTCTTGAATTGTAAGAAATGAGCTCCATTTGATCACATCCAGCATCATGATCAATATTCAAGTCACATATAATCTGAAGCAAATATTCTCCGAACACATTAAGTAGTTTAGTAGTATTCCATCTACCATTTTCAAGAAATTGATCTACACATAGATCATTAATAAGTTGATTATTAAGAAACGTTGGCCATTTACATAAAGCTTTATCAAGTATCCACACAACCTCCAATACTTTAATTTTTTCACCATTAGAGATCCTCCATCTAATAATTGGTTTAAGAGCCTTAGAACCACTTCTTAAGATTTTACAGGTAGAAGATAAATTCTGCTTCCATTTCGAAATCCAGCCAGCATTTCCATATATAGGCTTCAAGCATTTATGCAAAAGTGAATCTTCATCATTCACATATTTCCATGTAATTTTAGCTCTTAAGCAATCTATTCTTTGAGTACAAGATTTGCGTCTCCATCCACCTAAATGAAATGGCTTGCACAGAATATCCCAGATGAAAAAATGTAATCCATCTTCATTGGTCTTCTTGTGGCATACAAACTTCATACATGCTTTATCAATTTCACCCAGGACACCGGTTGGAACCAGTGAATGCGTGTAGTAAAAAATTAGAGTTGAAAGGATGGTGGATCTAGCAAGAGTAAATCTTCTAGCAAGAGAAATAAATTTAGATCCCCAAGTATCAAGCTTTTCAAGAACATTCTCGAACAGAAAACTGCAATCTAAAGCAACCAATCTCCATAAAGCAATTTTTACTCCTAAGTAATAGAATTCCTTCACATGCTTGAATCCCATTAACCGAACAATTTTTTTCATTTTTTCTTCTACCAACGGCTTTCCCACATAAAATAGAGGATTTATTGTGATTGATTTTTTGTCCTAACCAATTACAATAGTCTAATAAGATTCCCTTAATCCTCTTAATCATTTTAAAGTTTGCTTCAAAAAAGATCAAGATATCATCTGCATAAAGCAAATGTGATATCCTAGGGGCATTATGATGAATCTTAATCCCTATCTTCAAATTTTCTTGCATCAAAGCATTAGTTAAAAGTTGAGAGCATAAAATAAAGAGAAAAGGAGATAGGGGACAACCTTGTCGAAATCCACTATGTGCATTGATCCAATTAGAAGATTTGCCATTGATCAAGATAGAAAACCTTGGATCACTAAAACACTCCATAATAAGCTTTGAAAAGTGCAGAGGAAAGCCAAAATAACTCAAAATCTTTTCCAAAGTTTCCCAAGACATGCTATCATAGGCTTGCTCCATGTCTATTTTGAAAGAAACCAATCCTTTTGAAGATTTTGAAAATATGGATTTATGGAAAATTTCTTGAGCAATTAACACATTGTCTGTAAGAGAACAACCATTAATAAAAGCAGATTGGTTCTCAAAAACTAGTTTTGGAAGAAGATTCACAAATCTTCCTAGAAGAATTATAGCCACAAGCTTATAAATAGTTTTACATAAGCTTATAGGCCTAAAATTAGGAGTCAAAGGCAACTTTACTTTAGAAATGAGCTCAATAAGTGTATCTTTCCAGTTGGATTCCATAATACCTATCTAAAAAAACCTTTTCAAAGCATCCCAAACATCCAGCTTAATGATTTGCCAATAGGATTTAATAAAAGAATGTGTTATACCATAAACACTAGGTGATATTCCTCCCTCCAAATGGCTAACAGCTTGCCAAACTTCCTTCAGGTTAAGCTCAGAATTTAACATTTCTCTATCCGAATCAGATAGAGTAACTTTCAGGTATGGCCAGTTATTCAAAGAACAGTTCCTATGATTCCACTTGGATTGGAAAAATTTGAAGAATACTTCTTCAATTTTATTTTGCTCCTCCACCAATTCTCCATTTTCATCTTTAATGTTGAAGATAAAGTTTGCATTTCTCCTTGCATTCGCAAAAGAATGAAAGAACATTGTATTCAAGTCTCCCTCTTTTAACCATTTTACTTTAGCTCTCTATCTCCACCAAGAATTTAATCAGGCTAATGTGCAATAAAGTTCATTGATTTTTGATCTAAGAAGTAGGATTTTACCTTCAGGAAGGCTGCCAACCGAAGACTCCTCCATTTGAAGATCCAATATTTCTTTGATAAGATTGTCTTTCTCCATGTTGAGGCTTTTCAGTTTTGATTTGCTCCAAAAGAATAGAGCTTTCAAATCTCTTTTAAACTTGATATCCAGTTTATCTGAGAGATGATTGGCAATATTTCTATTCCAAGCTTTTTGATCAATAGACGCAAAAGTATAGTGAGAAGCCCAAGTGACTTCAAACTTGATAAGGCCATTTGGTTTTGGTTTATTTTCCCATAATTTCATCATAACGGGACAATGATCAGAAGATATACGAGGGAGATGATAAACCACCAAGAAAGGGTCAGACTAAAAAGCAAATGTATTAACAAAACATCTGTCTAGTCTTTCAAGGATACGAGCTCCACCTGATTTGTTATTATACCAAGTATATCAAGGCCCAATAAAATTCAATTCATGATAATCAAGGTTAGAAAAAAAAATATTTTCATATCCTTAGAGCCTTGTGAGAATTCAAATCTTCTACCTCCTTTCTTATCCCTTTGAGGTAAACGAAAGTTAAAAAAACCTCCCACCACAGAAGGTTTATCAAGAAGCAAATAATTCTCCAAATGATTTTGAAGGTCCCGCCTTTTATAGGAATCTTTATTAGCATAAATAGTAGAAATCTTCCAGATTCCTTTATTATGTATTTCCAAATCACCAATAACACATTGATAAGGAGAAAATAATGTATTAAAAGAAGCAAACTTAGAATTCCAAAGATTTAAAATCCCTCCTAAAAGACCCTCCGAGGGATAATGAAAAAAATCCCACTCCATACCAATCAGAGCATTGATATCTTTTCTAGTCATAGAAGAAACTTTGGTTTCTAACAAACCAATAAAGCCCACATCATAATTTTTGACAAACTCCTTTAGATATAGAGAAGCATTATGTTTCCTTACTCCTCTACAATTCCAAAATATAATGTAATTCATTGATTAGAAAGTGGACTAGCCCCATTCTTCTTGTCTTTGTTTCCCATCTCCAATCTTCTACTTCTAGTCAAATGTTTAATTGGTCCAAGAGTTTTGAGCTCTTTTCCAAATTTCATTTTAATTTTTTACAGTTAAAGCCATATCCTTCGGTTTAAGGGATAACATAGTAACATTATCATCAATGTTATTCTTCATTGCATAAGCAACATTATTAGCATCCTCATCAACTGTATTAAGAATATCAAACATATTTTTATTCAAAATAATATGTTGAGAAGTTTTCGGATTCTTACTAGTTGAAATCCCATTGACATTTTGAGCTATATCTGATTTGTATATAGGCATATCCTCCATAATCTCTCCATCTTCCAGGTTTTTGTCAATTGCTATATCACCATTCACCAGATCATTATCTCTGTCATCATTCTTCAGATTTTCAACCAAATGCAGGTCTTCAACAATAGGAACAGAAACTCACATAATAGGAATTTGACTAGGAACCATAGCTGGAACAGCACCTGTGACATGTTTCCAGACTTCTTTCAAAACAATTGGTCAAGCAGCAGGTTTTTGTTTAACCTTAACTGCATTGTTCTAAAATTTCTTTTTCCTCCCATATCTGACTTGCATCCACGGACTAAACCCATTCTCTTCCGGATCAACATTTGCAACATCAATTGCATTTACTATTTTTTCTTTAAGAATAGAATCCACTTCAGAAGAAAGCACATTTGAATTACTTTTAAAATCTGCAGGATTAGAACAAGAACACTTCATTATTAAGTGTCCAATTTTTCCACATTTGAAACAAAGTTTGGAAACTTTTTCATATTCCACTTTTTGATAAAATCTTGTAGAATCACCTTCCACCCATACTCCCAAAGGAAGTTGTTCGTCAAAATTAATACGAACACAAATCCTAGCAAATTCTCTTCTATTCCATTGGAACATGTTTCCATCTAGTAGAAACAGTTTTCCAACTAAAGAAGCAATTCTACAAATATTGATGTTGTCCCAACAATATAAAGGCATATTAGAGAGTCTAATCCAAACCGGAGCTGAAAGACCTTTCAAGGAATTTGTAGAAAAAGAAGGTGACCATTTGTCAATGCCCACAATGTGACCTTTAACAAACCAAGGTCCTTCACATAAAATAGATTCCATAATGTCAGCAATCTCACAAGAACATAGGACCCTGTCTTGACCCAGCATAGTGAGTCTAAAGCTGCCATAACAACTCCATTATCTTATTAACTCACTGTTGATCACATAAAATGGAATGTTATCACCAAAAACTTTGATAACAAGAGCATTTCCCAATATTTTGGAATTCTCCAAAACATTCTCCATATGCAGTTTTACAGTTTTCCCATCTTCAGCAAGAAATGAACCTAGGTTCAAACTATCCACTCTCACATTAGCACTTCTTGTCCAGTCATTTGTTTTAATGTTGCCCATTTTATTAGTTGTCTCCGGAGGACAAATATTACTAGGACAATGAATTTCAGTGTTTAAATCACCTGAAATACAATGTCTGACCTGCTTTAAGTCATTTTGAATAGATATTTCCTCAACTTGGTGTGACTCGTCAACAAACACCTTATCAGCAACACGATGATTGATTTCATCAATAATATCACCATCATTTGAATTTCCACATTTAGCAATCAGATCAACAGTACCGCATGGGGTAGAATTATAGAATCTACTCACATGTAATTTGAATTCTGAGGAATTAGAAGTATTCGGGCTCCCAGAATTGAAATTCAGATTATTAAAATTCCTCGAGCACTTCACTCCATCTTCAATAAGAACGGCCTTGCCTTTCCCAATTATTGGACTTGTCTTTTTTGAATTAAGACAAGCTCCTTTATTAATGATCAATGGTCTTTCCTTAGCAGACATTTTACAATTTTTGCCAGTTAGTAATTCAAACGAATAATTCTTTTTAGAAGATTTTGAATCTGGAGGATCGGACATCCCATCCATTAAAGTAAAAGGAGGATCGTCACCCATCATTCATATTCCAATGATCAGAGATAGATCACCGGAGCAAATGATTGGCGAGAAAAATCAGCAACAACTAAATTTGAAATTCACTTTCTCTCACTAGAAAACGGCACTTTCTCTAACTAGAGTTGGAGGATCATTCCAAAACTTTGATAACCATGTAGAGGTCATTTGGTTTGTAATTCATGTTTATGTTTTTAAGCTATCTTTTTGTTAATTTTGGTTGACTTGGTCAACAAGGGGTAACCTGGCCAACCTGGGTTAACCATAAGTTTTTTTATTTTTTGAAGTAATGCATTAAATGCATTAAAAATATATAATTTGGGTTTAGGTTCAATGCATTAAAAATGGAAGTTGGAATTTGTTATACGTGATACGAAGGTTTGGTGTGATCGTCATGCATAAAATGTATACTTGAATGATTTGTATTTCATTTGGTCAACCTAGCTTGACTTGGTCAACATGAATGGACCAAAGTTGGGTTTGGATATTACACATCCTAA
Organism: Dendrobium nobile; assembly: GCA_022539455.1. Taxonomy (NCBI): domain Eukaryota; kingdom Viridiplantae; phylum Streptophyta; class Magnoliopsida; order Asparagales; family Orchidaceae; genus Dendrobium; species Dendrobium nobile. The sequence goes on from CM039735.1 coordinate 56,229,796, forward strand.
ATAATGTTTTGGGTATGTTGAAATAGGTTTTATGTAATAGTGTGGCTTGAACGTATGAAATGCAAGTTTATGGTTCAATGGTTCCATTTGGTCAAACTACAACAACTTTGCAAACCAACTTTTACCATGGCTCGGGTTTAGGTTTAAAGCACTGAATATCAATTTTGGGATATGTTATAAGTGGTTTAATGATTTGGTTTGATTGAACCTTGTTGATGTTTAAGAAAAATTAAATTTTAGGAGGTTTTAGGGTTTAAATGTCTTTGTGGCTAACCTATATCCACTAAGGGTTCAAGGTTGGTTGAGTGTATCATGATAATGAAACTTATCAATGTCAATGAATTTTGGTAAGCTTTCAAGATCAAATTCCTTAGGATATCATGTTCAATCGTATAGGTTTTAAATATTTAAAGGTTTTATAACCTTGGGAAAGTTTTCAAGTTTATGGTGTTAGATATCTTAAAATGCCTACAAATTGGTGTGGTAAGAGATAAGGTTATGTTTGATCAGTATGTAGGTAACTAATCTGGAATTTAATTTTATTTGGTAGGGTTTTGAGTTGATTGAAAACTCTCCAAAAGTAAGCTATAGTCCAAGGTGTTTTGGGTTTAGTTTTAGGAAATAAATCTTGGAGTTTTGGAATTCTTTTTGTTGGATTTAGACAATGTGTTTGGTTTGAATTTTACTTTATAAATCATTAGATGGAGTTTTAGATTAGAAATATTTCGATCATTGACAATCATTGATGATTGCTAGTGTCTTAATAGACAATAAGGACAATCATTGGTGACTATCAACTGATGGATTTGAAGTTTGATTTTTCTTTTAGTTTTAATTTTGATTATGAAGGTAAATTATTGAGGGAGGTATTGATTTTAAACTTATCATATGACTGAAAATCATTTGGTGATTATCAATTGATTGATTAGATGATTAAATGATGAACAAGGGTGACTATCATGTGATGATTTTGGAGTAAATAATATAATCACTATACCAATGCATGGTGGTGAATTGATTTAAGGTTTGGAATGTAGATCAATAGTTCTTTATTTGCGGAGATTGGATGTTTGATGTGGAGAATCGAGCTCATTCAAAAATGGTGTCAACAACTTCATGAAAAAAATGAAAATGCAGTAAAAGTTTACTATACAACATTATAAGAAGTAAGAATCTTAGTTTGAAGAGAAAGCGTCAACTTCAAGGGAAGAATACTACAGAGATACTCCTCAAGGATGTACATAGCCTGGTGACCTTTCTTTTAAAAGGATTTATTATCAAAACTTTTGAAAAACTGCTGAATAATACCTCAAATCATTAAGTTGAAGCTTCTTAGTTGTTCCTCTTTAAAGACTACCTAGTAGTAGATATAAAGAAATTAAAACCTAAAAAGGTTTTTGGTAAGAAGTCCAACTTAGTGTCAATAGTTTATAAGGGAAAATTGGCTATTAAATTTCTAGCAAAAAATCTAGGTCATCCTTCTGAATATAATCAGCTCAGTGAATCTTAAAATAAACAATTCTTTCCATGTTCTAGTCTCCTTCCATAAACAAATAGAGAAAAGTTTGAAGCTCTTAAAAATAAAGCATATTCAATTCAAAGAAAGTAATTAAGAGAGTTTTCATGATTCTCTTTAAGAAATCCGAGTTCATGATTTATGACCCCAAGAGGCCAGAAGACATGGGAAAAATTAGGGAAACACAATTATTTCCCACATCTTTAAATTTCAGTTCATGACCTCAAGGTTTGTACAACCTTGAGGGAATGACTTGAAAAAATATTAAATATCAAGAAATTATGATACCCAATGACTATTTAGTCATTCTAGGTTAAGGGACAACTTAATGCATAATTGGGAGTCTTTTATACCCTTTTTTAATTTTAAACTATGAAGATGATTGGGATATGACTTTATCCTAATCATTAAAATGGTTTCTAAACAAATTATATTATTCATCTTCTCATGTATCACTGGGTGTTTAGAGTCCCATCAAGATTTATCTTATAGTTTTCAATGTAGAGGTCTAGGATAAAATCCTGAAAAAAGAACTCCAGAATAATTCAACTCATCAATCTTCAATAGTTTAGAAGGAAAGGCCCATAAAGAGATGTTGAAATATAAAAAGTAAAATTTCAATCTCTGCTATTGGAGGATCTAAAGCTCTTATACTTATTACACTATATAATTTTATATTGTCCCTCTTGGAACTAAAAAAGTAATAAAGGAAGATTCAGAAAATAACCTTTCTTTATCGATCAGATGATGATTTCACAAATAATAGCTTAAACATTTCAAATAAAAAAAATTCTCAAAAATCTAAAATAAACCTAAATGATTTAGAAAAATCTCATCAATGCTTTTTTGATAGGGATTCCCATATTATTGATAATCATGGTGAGCTTATTAGTATAGAATTTGCGATGTCTAATTTTGATGGATCTCAAAATAGAAGTTTTAAGATAAGAGATTATAAAAAGTTTACGAGTTAGTGACTTCTTCCCCAAATAACCTCAAAATGAAAGCAATTCACTTATAATCTGAATAATTTAACATAACCTCAACTAGATCAAGATGTTTTTAACTTAGGCACTCCTAAAATTGAACATAACATTTAGCTCATCTCTAAAAAATATCTGCTAACCTAACAACTTATGATGCTCTTATCCTTTCTAAGGAAATGGTGGCTTTGATCAAATGTTTACTCAAACTAGACATCTATATGACTCAATTAGCATCAACATGGTTTGAAGATGCTCTATACATTAAGAAGATTCTAGGAGTAACATTTCCAAATGAGGACATATTATTGGGAAACGTTGACCATAATTGCATATTACATATTTCTATAAATATAGACAACATCAAGTTATCTTGTATCTTTGTTAATCTGAGTACCATGTCCTTATTAATTCAAGAGTTTCAGGAAATATAATGACTCTCAAAACTCTTGGTGATCTAAAAGTAGATACACACAAACTCAGTTTTGTTAAAATGTTATTGCGATGATTTAATGAACATGGTGATTGGGCTATGAGTTCTATAACTTTATTTTTTTTTTAAATTAAAACCCACACAGAAGCCTATGCATTAATATTTAAAAAATAATTATAGAGTCCTTATAGGAGACCATCAGCTCACTAATACTCTTATGAGCTACAAAATAAAGTAAAAGAAAACACATGAGCCAATTGTCTCCACTATTCAAAATTACAAGGCATCCTAGTAACATTCTAACGAAGTTATAAACAAGCATCCAAAAAAGAAAGATAATATTAAAGCAGTAAGGCCCAATCTTTCTACAAAACAACTTAAGGTCAGCCAAAAGCAGCTCAAACTGCAAAGAAAAGCTATTGCAAAAAGAAAAGCTACACCTGCCATTTAACCTTGCACAACCTTCTCCAAACTTTAGAATCACCTAGCTTAGCAAAAATATTAGTCGGATGTTTACCAACAGAATACTTAAATATCATAAAATTAGCCCAAAGGCTCTCTTTAGTGCATAAGTTATACCAAAGTTTAAATGAAAAATCCTTAGCAAGATCATTTAAATTTTTGCAGCAAAGACCACCTTCAGCCAAAACACCACAATAGTTCTCCCAAGTAGCCCAAATAATTATAGAACCAAAAGATGTGACTTTCCTATAGAATTTGTTAATAAGCTTGTGAACCCTATTGCAAACAATATGAGTCAAAAAAATAGTTTGAAAACTATAAACCAGTAAAGTACAAAGAACACTTTTGATTAGAGTAACTCTATCACCAAAGCTAAAAAAATTGGAATCCCAAGATAAGAGCTGATCCTAAACCGAAGCAATAAGATCATCAAATAAAAAAGTTTTCCTCCTACACTTAAAAGATGAACACCAAGATATTTGATGGGCAAGTGAGAATGGGTAAAACCAGTAACATCTTTAATAGCTAAAATACAATCAATGGAAATCCTGTTAGAAGCAATAAAGCAACTTATATTTTTGATAAATGATAGACCACTCACTATTTCAAATTGATGAAAGAACTTCATAATTTTATGAACTCTAATAATAGTCGCATTACTAAATATCATCTACAAAGCATAAATGAGATATATGGAAGCCTCCCAAAGTTCTAAAATAAAGACCAAGATTATTCTCAAATAAATTGGAAATACCCCTAGAAAGAGATTCAACAGCAATATAAAAAGGGTGGGAGAAATAGGATCACCTTTCCTTAAGCCATGAGAAGACTTGAAAAAACCATGATTAGAAACATTGACAATTATAGAGAAATAGAAATCTTCAATACAATTCTTAATATGTTTAATAAACAATGAATTAAAACCAAAAATCTCAAGGGAAAGGTAAATAAAGTTCCAATCAATATTGTCATAGGCCTTAGCAATATCTAGTTTCAAAATCAAATTTCCCCCTCTCACCTGAACATCCAAATCTTGAATGAATTCTTGAGCCAACAGAATATTATCTGTGATAGCTCTACCTTTCAGAAAACCCATCTGAGAAGGGGAAATAATTTTAGGTAATAATGCAGTAAGACGATTCAGAATAATTATAGAGATATATTTGTTAAAGAAGGTACAAAGACTGATAGGATGAAAATCAGCAAATAACGTAGAAGTAAAAAACTTAGGGATAGGGTTACCAGCAAACAAATCCAAAACAATAGCAAAGATATCATTATGAATAATGTGCGAAGCTTTTTGAAACAAATAAGTGGTAAAACCATCAGGCCCCACTATAGAATCACTATTCATACCCAACATAATCTCTTTAACCTCTTAAATTGAAGGAGGCCAAGAAAGAGATACATTATCCTAAAGGGATATAAGGTTTGGAATAAAAGAGTGATCCATAACTTGAGTAGGATTGAAAACTTTATTGAAATGGGTATGAAAGTAATGGACAACTAAACTAGCAATCTCTATATTGTAGTCAGTAAAAGAGCCATCCTCCCTTTGGATTTTATTGATACTATTTTTAACCCTTTTTCTCTTAGCTAAAGCATTGTTTCACTTAGATAACCTTATAACAAAAGATAAGTTGCATATAATATAATTAAAAGTTTCATTTAATGCCTTACTAGGTAGACCCTATGTTTATTAATATAGAATGGTGATTTCCTCCCAACATCAACGTTAAATATTCCTCCAAGAGTATTGAGCATTATATTAAAGGAGATTTATAACTATTTAAAATTAATTAATTTGATATACATCAAGATGCTAACCACTATCTACCTAAAAAGTAGGCCATCTTCTCTTTAAATATTAAAATGACTATTAATAAAGAAAAATAAGCGAAAAAAACATAGATAAGAAGAGAAAAAAAGGAAAAGAATGGTTTTTTAACCATGAACATAATCTTCTTTCCTATCCCAAACTCACAAAGGGTGGTAGAATTGGACAATGATCGAGAGGGAGAGGTCAATGATTGAAAAAATGAGACAAATAAAAATAAAGAAAAAGAAAGCATGTCAATAAAATTATGTGTAATATATATTAATTTGGAATATAGTATGAAGATTCAATCATATGTCTTTAAGAAAAACAAACAGACTGAAGTGCATAAAAATATTATTGAAGAACCAAAGTTTAAAATATTTATAGAAGAGCATAGAGATGACGCTAAGATCCAAGTCATTGAGAAAGAAAAGTAAATAAGAATTGTCTACCCTAAAATATTAAACAAGTATGTAGAGAATGCGACTATAATCCCATTCTTTAAAATTGATATGGCTGGGTTGGGAGTTAAGGTCTTTCCCTCTCTTAATCCAGATTCTAAAACTAATGACTTTATACCATCTACTGGCATAAGTATAAATACTATTGCTACCCTTGATAAACCATTTATAGATTAAATAATAGGGCTTCCTTTTGACTGGTTTTTTAACTTTATTAATAAATTTGAAAAATAAGTTTCGCACAATCAACTTGGATTAGAGGTGAAGCCAAATAGTTTAAAAACTTGAAGAATACTAAATTATACAGTTATAAATCTAAAGTAGGTGTTGAATTCAACACCCTTTATCATTTTGAGGATAATTAATACTATTATATCATAAATGGAAATCTTGATTTTGATAGTCTCTTTTTAATTGATGTTAAATCAACTTTAAAAAATTTTGTTTAAAGACTTCAGATGATCTAGATGACTCTTATGTTGAGAATGTAGCTCTTGAGTTTGAAGAGGAAATTAAATTTGCAATAGATGATCTTAAAGAAATAAATTTTGATAGTAAATAAAACCCTCATCCATTTTTATTAACTTATTATTCAATAAGGATAAGGTAAATGAAATTATTAAGTTTCCCTTATAATTTATAAATTTCTATGCTTGGAGTTATGAAGAAATTCTTGAAATATCTCCAAATATTATAATTCATAATCTAGAGATACAATTAGATATGGTTCTCGTAAAACAAGCACCCTAGTGTCTGCGACCTAAGATTAAGCAATAAGTCATCATTGAAGTCAAGAAACTTATAGAGGATGGGTTTTTTTAAGACAAAAAAAACTATAGTCCTAGTTAGCCAGGATTATTCTAGCTAAGAAGAAAATTAATAAAATTCATGTATGTATTGACTTTAGAGATATGAATGAGGCCTATCTTAATGATGTGTTTCCACACCTTATACCTGAACTCATTATAGATATTGCTTCATCACATGCAATATTCTCCTTTATGGATAATTCATTTATGTATAATTAAATAAATATTCCTCCTAAAGATGAGAAATTTAAATCTTTTTTAGCATGAATACGAGTTTGTTATAATAAAATAATGTTATTCTTGCTATGTATTACTGGTGCATAATATTGCTAGGAGATGCTGATAATATTATATTTTAAAAATATTGACTAATAAGTTGAATGTTATATCAACAATTTTGTCATTAGAAGTATCTGAAGAGAATATCATTTAAGTGATCTAAGAATTAATTTCAAAAGATTAAATTAGTATAATCTAAAATGACTTCCTTAAAGTGTCCCTTCAACATTACTTCAAGGAACATCTTTGGTTTTGTGGTTTGAAACTATAAGATTAAATAGATCATCTAAAACTAAATTAATCTTGGAGGTTTCGTCTCCTAAAAGTCTTACTCAATTGTGATCCCTTAAATGTCAATTAGCATATATGAGAATTTTTGTATCAAATTTAATAGGTAGATGTCAACCATCTATTGCTCTATGGAAGAAAGATTTTAATTTTTAATGGAACAAATTTTATCAAAAAGCTTTTAATTATATTAAAGGATATTTGATGAACCTTTAGTATTGGCAATTCCTATCTCAGGGAAGCTAATAATCTTATATACAGTATCCTTACCCAAATCTTTTAGCTCGTTATCTCAAGTAATAGATGAACATAAATATGGTGAATTTTTTTACTTGATTAGAAAATTAATACCAACCAAAATGAACAATCCTCCAATTTTGAAGTATTATTTAGCCTTGATTTTATTTCTCAAAAATTCAGGCACAACATGCTTTGTTATAATGTGAACTTAGTATATCGAGTAAATCTGTTGTAGTATTTGATGAATCAACTAACATTATAGGGAATATTAGCCCTATGGTTATTTATTTTCCTTTAGTTTAATATAATGTGCATGCCTTTATGTGCTATGAAAGGACAAGCATTAAAATATTTACTAATAGCGCAGTTAGTTCAGGATACTCTTCCAATAAATGTTAAACTTTCAGTTGAATAGATCCTAAATTAAAAAGTAAATAAAAAATCTACAAGGAATTTTATTTAATGGTGCACCATCTAGTCAAAAAAATAAAGGACCACATGATATATCCCTAAAAAAGATAGAATTGGTATTATATTCATCACCCTACATAAAGGTTTGACATACTAATCTTCTTATTCATTAAAGCACTGTGCAAAAGTTGAACCTAAGTATGAGGGACTAATAACCAGCTTATAATTGATAATCTTAAATACTATCAAAGAAAAAAAGGTATATGGAGATTTGTGCCTAGTTGTTACCAAGGATCAAGGTAAATTCAAGATGTTAAAACTAAACCTAGTTTCATATCACTAGTATAGGACTAAATTATTATTATAAATTCTAAATGTGACTTTGAATAGAATACCACATAGAATAAATGTCATGTTGGATGCGCTAACAAAGCTCACTAAAGAGTTAACTTATCCTGAAGTGGACTCAATTCTAGTAAAGGTAGTGGGTCGCAAGGTATTGTCACTAATTGATTTGGAATATATAAGAAATTCTTGAGCTAAAGTGAAAAGTATATTTTTCTATTAAAGGTAATGTGTTAGCATGGAACAAATTATTAATTGACTATTTGTAATAAAATAAGCTCCCTCAAATCACTTAAAAATCATAGAAAAAAAAAAGATTGAAATGTTATAGTTTAATTAATAGGACCCTTTATAAAAGATTATTCGAACAGATAAGGTTGCAATGACTTAATAAACTAGATGCTAAAGAAATATTAAAAGAAGTTAATCATGGATTATATGGTGCTCACCAGTCTGGTCTTAAAATGAAAATGAAGATTGAAAAGATGGGAAACTTTTGGCCATCAATGATAGATGATTGCATGAATGTTGCATATTATTACATTAGTGCCAAGTGCATGGTTTTCTTATGCATCATCCCCCAAAAGCACTACATCTAAAAATTTGTTTGTGGCCATTTGAAAGCCAGGGCTTAGATTTTATTAGCCTAATTGATTTGCAATCTTGTAGATGCAACCAGTTTATATTAGTATCTACCAACTACTTTTTTAAATTAGCAAAAATAGTTCCTTATGTGAAGCCAATGCTTATAATAAATTTGTTATTCATGAAAAAATCAATTTTGTGTCCATCACGAATCATATCTAATACTGATCCATCCTATAGAAGAACCAAGATAAATATTGTTTTCCAAAAATCATAAAAATAATGAGAGAAACTCAACTATCTATTACACTCATGCAAATGGGTTAGCTGAGGACTTCAATTAAACTAGTGTAAAATAAAAATAAAACTCTAAATGATAAAAAATGTTAATGGCATGAAAAGCTAGGAGAAGCTTTACAAGAATATCAAATAACATGAGAAGATGGTTCATCTAAGAACATTCAAAGTAGGATACTTGGTCCTTGTTCTAAGAAGACCTATCATAGTCCATCAAAGGATGGGTGGTAAATTTGAGCCAACATTGAAAGGTCCATTCATGACGGTCATTTGATCAGCCACCTAATCACTTAAAATATCCTAATGTTTATTAATGATCTAAGTATTTTAAAGCTTAAACTCTTCCATCAATGATAAAATTCAATCCTAAATCAACATAAAATCAAAATTGAGCTTAAAATTTTAAACCCTAAAATATAGTGTTCAACTTTAAACCCGGAAGCCTTTGGAATTTTACCTAATTTAGTGGATATTTCAATTGATTCAAAACCTTATGTAAAGTCTCAATCATGGCATTTGATCATTTTTACATTAATTAGGCATGTCCTTACAATCTAATTTAAATATTTTGGAGGCCTGCAAATACTTCTAACCCTAAAACTCAAAGCATATTTCAAGCATATAAAATCTTCAAATATTTTTAAATCATGCCACTGGACTCAATAACTTGATGTAAATAAACTTTAAATATTTTGAAAACTCATTAAAAATGTTAAGAATCATCATTACATTAATTTGGACACATTTGATGCCATGGTTGACCAAGTTGACTTAGGTTAACCTTGTTTGACCTATGGAAAGCTTTAAAATATAAATACTTCATATGCATGAATCATATTGAATTACTCAATCTAAGACATGATTTCCTATCCTAGATACTGAAAATCATTAATGATTAAGCATAGATCTTGTTAACCGCTTTTTCGCACTATTCATTCGCACACTTTATTAGTCGAGTTACCTTTTATACACATGTTTACTATGTACAAAAGTTTTTCAATCAAGACTTTATCTTATGAAATAGATTGTATCACGATGAATCAAATGATTTCTAATGGCACTCAAATTAAACATCATGTCATCTGTGTCAAGGAGAGATAAAGTTATGTGTTGTTTCATAATTAATTTAATAATTAAAATAAATTTCATTTAATAAATCAAAATATAAAATTTTAATAAATATAATTCATAAATTAAAACATAAATATATATATATATACAACAACAACAACAACAAGCCATTCGTCCCACTATGTGGGGTCAGCTACATAAACCCATTTTGTCCATTGTGTTATATTAAAAGTCAAAATATTATTTAAATCAAATAAAGAAAGATCATTTCTATTATTTTCTAACCATGTCTTTTTAGGTTTACCTCTACCTTTCTTAACATAAGTCAAATCTAATACCTCTCCTTTCCTAACAGGTCTTTGAAAGGCCATCATTTTATGATAACAAACCATCTAAGGCAACTCTATGTAATCATATATTCCACTAGAGCTACTCTAAACTTTTCACATATATGCTCATTTTGTATCCTAACTTTAAGGGTAAATCTACTTATCCACCTGAGCACCCTCATCTCTGCAACACATAACTTAATATTATGATTCTCTTTTAATGGAAAACATTCTGCACCATAAAACATTACAGGTCTCACCACCATCTTATATAACTTTCTCTTATGTTTGAGGGGAACTTTTTTATCACAAAATAAGCCCGATGCATTCCTCCGCTTCAACATCCAACTTGAATTCTACTTATAATATCCACATCTTTTTCACCATCACTCTGAACAATAGATCTAATACATAAAAAATGCATACTCTTATTATTGACTTGATCTCCCAAAGTAACAATCCCCTCACAAGGTCTATTACTACTAAATGTTTGCATGCATGTAGAACAAAATTAAAAAAAAAGTATTTATATATAAGTCTAAATAAGTCCATTATGAAGTTCACTAAAATACAAATTCAAGAATAAATAATTTTAGCTCTCAGTTTAATTTTGTTCACTAAAATATAATTCAAGAATAAATAATTTTAGCTCTCAATTTAATTCAATCTTTTCTATCCATTTCAAATAAACAAGGGTATGATGGTCTTCTCTATTATATAAAATGTTGGGGTTTAGTTTTGTGGCCACATGAATCAAAAAGGGCTTTCTATTTTCCCCTCCAAGAAATAGCCCTCATCTCAACCATCCAAAATAGATAAAATAGCATTTTTTTTTAATTAAGATAACATCCATCATTTCCTTTGAACCCTTAAGTATACTAAGATCACATCCCAACCATTGGATCTGGGGAAGAATATATCTATGTTCACATTGATTTTATCTTTATGTTTAAAAGAATATATGCCAATATTCATAACTTTGTTACATAAATATTTCTTTTAACATCTAGCACCTTCTAGATCATTTAATATTATGTATAATTTACTTTGAAATGATTTGGGAAAGAGAAAACGTTATTGAAGACATTCTCACAGCATTGATTTTGTTAAAATTAAATATTCACCTATATGTTTACCAATCACATGATACACCTTTTTATAAGTGTAGTTCTTTTTCCTTTCCACATATTCATACCTCAAGTTTATGAAATGCATAACATTTGTATTGATTAAAGCTCATCATAATAAAAAAATAATATTTTGTTGATATCAAATTTTGCCTATCCACAAATTTTTAAGTAATGGCAACAAAATGAGCATATTTTAGCTATTTAAAAATTCTTAGGATTTAATTAGGTAAAAAATTCACATAAACCTCTATTATAAAAAAAAGAGAATCAAAGTATTATTTTCAAGTAAATTAAATTTCATTATATATATATATATATATATTAATCCCAAATGATTTGAAGATTTTAGAAATTGTAAACTCAAGTATCCTAGACATGATAATTTAATTCATACTAATCAAAATTTCATTTATGAATTTTAATGGAAATCAAGGGAGATGGTGGTGATGGATTCATAATAACATGATTATTCATTCTTAATATATCTACTATGTATTGAATTAATCATCTTTTATCAATGCTAGAAAAGATTTTTTAATTTTGTAAAGCATGTTTGAAATTGTGTTGTTGTCTTAGAGACATGATTTTGATTATTTGTTTACGTCCATGGTTGCATTTTTGTACTAAATTTACATTTGACATTATATGTTCATGAGTTATTGAAGAGTTTACATGTACATTCAATGAGTATGATAGTTATGTGGGGGATATAGTTTCATGGGAGAAATTAATTTTATATTAGTTCTTCGTATCTCAATTGCAATAAATACCAATAATGAATAAAAATAGCATTGGATGATACTTATGTTATATACATAAAAGTTTCATAGTTTATTTCATATGGTTGTAAGTGAAATTTAATACTAAATGTGCAATGTTTTTGTATAGAATTTCATAATATATTTACCTCATGTATATTTTATAAGTAAAATTTAATATTCATGTTAGTAAGTGTATGTTAAATTTATCCCACTTTAAATAAATTTATTATTAATTGTTTAAATTTAAAAAATTCCTTTGCTAACCATTACCTTTATTTTCCTTGCATTTTTGCTTTGAAAGGAATTATGGTGTAGGCAATTGGAGCTACATGAACAATAAAATAAAGCATTTAGTCACTTTATTTTCTTCTAAATTAAGGTACTATGGACATAAATGACTGACAAGCATCATGAAAGTTCAAGAGTGGGGTTTAAACCTCATTGTATTACCCTAGGCATATCAAGAAGAGGGTGGGGGGTGGTTCGGGTGAACTAGTTTTTTAAAAATTCTTCTCAAAGAAGCCCTTTTTTATTTTTTTACTTTAAATCAAACACAAGCAGAACAACTTAATAAATATAATTTAATTTTTTTATTTCCATAATAATAATAATTTAAACAACCAAAGCTTGATAATAAATAAATAGATTTGAAGGAATAATAAATTTGCAAGAGATTAAAGTGTAGGAAAAAGATAGTGCAGAAAAAAGTAGAATGAGCAGACCAAATTTTAAAGTGATTCAGTCAAATCATGACCTACGACAACTCCTAAAACTTCTTTCTGGGTATTATACTATAACTATTAGGGTCTCTTCTTCGGGCCCAATAGAAAGGTAGAGAATCCCTTACAAACTCTCTTCCATGAACTCGGCCTAGGTAGTGCACCTAAAAGCTTTTTCACCCTCATAGCGAAGGCAACAAACCTGTCCTTTTTTATTCCCTTGATGAAGGAAGTGAACCTAGACCTTTAGACTTGAAGACTTTCTTTCTAGAGCAACCTCAAAAGACCATCAAAGCCATTAGAGGAAACAAGGTGAAATCTTGCTTGGAACAACCATGTGGAATCCCCTCAAATTACTCCCTCTATCATAACTTTTCCTTGTCCTTCTCTAATACTCTAAGACCTCACAAAGCACTCTCTCATAATCCATTCTAAAGCCAAAAATCATTTCAAATGACTAATAAATAGTTTTTATACGAGCCTTACAGAAAGCAAAAAATTTTATTTTGCCAACTCTATTTATACTGTATAATCGAGGATCATATAGTATCCTTATTTTATAAACTAGACTTTCATCAGTACTATGGAATAATTTCATGATGAATTACTCAAGTATTATATATAGATCGTACCTTATGATCTATAGATTGAACGGTATGATTAGGTTAGTTATCTTAAGTTCATGCTGGATTATCTCCTAGATAATTAAAATCATCTTTTTAGCCATCCACTATGATTAACATCATATTATATGATAAGTTAAAAAAACTATTGTTTCACCCAGGATGCTCTCTAGTATGATCTAATTTCATCTTTTCTTATCATATGTATGATTCACATCATATGGTACGATCTACCATATGAATTAAACTTTGATTATATTGACTAATCATAAAGGTTAATTTCAGTAAGTTTTCAAAAATTATATACTATAAATGGATTTGTACTACATGTATAAGAAAAAATTTAAAGTTTAAAATACATACTGTTGATTGGTGGCAATGGCTTTCAGATTAAACATACTATATAGTATCATCATGTTTGTATAGTAGGATTTGTTTAAAAAATGTTAATTATGTGAATAGTCATTTTAATTAATTTTGCAAATAACTATCATATTGTATAGTATAGATCATATATTGTGATTATTTCATTAATTTTTTAAAATTCATTTTCTCACTCCCTAGTGTGTGTGTTTGTGTGCATGACTGTCAAATCAACATACACCTTATTTGGCCTAGACTTAAAAAAAAAATCAAGAACTTAAAAACTACAAACTCTTGTAAAACATTATCTTATTCTACCAAATTTTGAGCCCTAAAACTTATTGCATGGTGTATGACATACCTAAAATGTTAGTACACACAAAAAATACATATGCTATAGAAATGCTAAATGAATAATGATTCAATCAATATAATTAATTGATCTTCAAAATCACAAGCTCAGAATTAAGGATTACAATAATTTCCTACTTTCTGATGATGATAAACATTTTTGGCTGAAAAGATAGTTATATTTCTTATTAGGCTCACCCTCACTAAGAAAATTTATTTAAAAGTAGTGTAACAAAACACATACATTTTATTTATTTATTATTACTATTATTTATTTTAATAAAAACTACTAAAGCAATAATAATAGAACATAAAAAAAGAAAAACATTGAAAAAACATAAAATTAAATAGAATAAGAATGAGCAACAACTAAATGCTACTCACACTATTGATATCACAAAAAGGAGGAAACAACAAAAAAAATATATAAGAATAAAATAGGAGTTATAGAAGATACCAAAAAATAAAAGTATAACAAAGACTTATTCATAGAAGTGGGATGGCATCTCTGGTGTTGTGGTGGTTAAAAAAATTGACTATTGGCAAAAAAATTCATAGTGAACCTCTGGTGGTGGTTAAAAAATTGACTATTGGCAAAAAACTTCTCAATGAACCACCTATCAGCCTGATGATGGTAATATAACTTCTTATGCCATTATAGGATGGTCTCATTCAGATGTTGTATCACCTCAAAGTTATAATTTCAATCATCAATATGTGAGGTGATACTAGTATTTTAAATGGCAAAGCCTACTATCATGGTGTTGTGGAGATCATTCCAGGCTACTGTAGGAGTTGGTGCAATTATAGGTGCTAGATATTGTGGTGGAGTAGGAAGGTCTCCCCATTCCTTATTAAAATATGGCTCCACTGCTAGCTCATCTCCCTGATGTAGGAAATAAAAAACATGAAACATGATGTTTGCATAGAAGGTAGGAAAAAGATCTATAAAGCTAGAATAGACAAGTTGATATTTTTGGTCAAGGATATATATATGTACCACATGTCCTAGAGAAATATTTTTCATTCACCAGGTGGAAGGTTGATGAATAGAGGTGAGACTCTATAATTAGCTTGTAATCCTTTCAGCCTCTACAAAAGGTGTGTCTAACATAATGAAATTTTTAGCCAAATGTAGGAAAGGAGTCATGATAACCATATCCTTAGCCTTAGGAAAGATTAACATTCTACGGAGGTGCTTGTTGACTTGAACATTTTTGTATAAGAAATGAACAAAGGGTTGGTAATTATTTAAGGGTTGATTACTAATGTAATGTTTACAATAATCTAATTATAGTCACTGCTAGAAGAGAGAAAGTGGGGCTTAGGCCCAAAGGTATAGGTTTTTTTACATCCACTTTAGTGATTTATAGGGGACTTTTACATGATAGAGTATTTTACGCTCACCTTAAGACTCGAAAAGAACTCAAAGTAGGGTATAGAATTGAAAGTAAAACTAGGTTAAGGATAAAGTATAGAATAGTAGAAAAAATATTATTCATGACCTAATAGTTGAGGATAGGGCAATCTAGGAGATGAGAGGGTGTTTAGGGTTGAACAAGCATACGACTGTTGTGCTCTACTGCTCTCTGGTGATTCCTGGGTGATTTAGGGTTTCCATTCATGAGCTCTGGTTTTAATCTCCTGCCATGTTAAATGGGTGGTTTTTTCATAATTTTTTCTCCTTGGTCCTTATATGTTTCTATCGCAGCTTTCATTTGAGGATTGTTTTTCTATGTATTTTGTTTTAGGAGATAAAGGCCCCGCCATCATCTAACCAGTCAGTTTCTTTATTTCCTGATGGTCATTCTAAGTCATTCAAGGAGGTTTTATGTGGTTCTTCTTCATCTACATCTAAACTTCAATTTGTGCAAACATCTTTCAAGGGTTTTTTTGCTTTGATGTTTGATGATGTGGTGGTCTCTCAGTAGGTTATTCCTTTTGTGCTTACTCTAGTTGGGAAATTACTTCTTCATCGGCCAAATCTCAATGTCATCCAAAATTTTTTTGTTAATTTGAAGCTTATAGGTTCCTTTCATGTTGCATTGCTGGATCTTTGACATATTATGATCCAACTTATGAATGACCTTGACTATAGCCGCATCTTCTCCAGGTGGTCATACTATATTCAAGCCTGTTAGATGCATCTCCTTAAATGAATGTCGAACTTTGATGTTAAGGAGGAATCGCCTATTGCTCCTATGTTGATTTTTTTACAAACTTGAGACTTCATTTTTTTAACTCTTAAATTTTATTTGGGCATGCTTCTATTTTTCGTAGACTGTTACAAATAGATCAAGTTATGACCTCTATCTCACTTCCCTGTATGTCTTGTGTTCTTATTGAACTTGATATTTGTAAGAAACACCATGATGAAGTTTGGATTGGGTCGAAGTTGAATGGTTACTTTCAAAAAGTAGAATTTAAATCCTACCTATTTTCTATTCTCATTATAAAATGTATGGTCATGGTGTTAATGAATGTTTCAGATTGCATCCTCATCTTTGTAAGGACAAAGTATATTCCAAATAACCTCAAGGGATTGATGTCAGTATGGCTATTCTTGAGAATGAGAATCTGACTTGTGTTGAGGTTGAATGGAATTTTCCCAAATTATATGATGAACAGATACAAGTACATACTAAACCATCCCCTGTCATTATGGATGTTCCTCCTCCTTCTCAGGGTAATATTATTAGCAACATTTCCATCTTAGTAAATGAATGTGATAATTTAGATGAACAAAGGCTAACCACTTCTTCTTGTAAGAAAAATATTATCTCTGAATTGTCGGATATGGATTGTATGTTTAATACGAACAAGTGTACTAATATTGTTTCCTTTCAATCTATTGTGAATAATCAGGAAACTGCTACTGGGAGTGAAAGGATTAGCATAGAGCATGTGGGGATGGACAATAACTTTAGGGAAAGTGAGTTAGCTCTGATTGTGGAATAGAATGTGGAATTCTTTTTGCATAGCAATGAAAGTGTTGATGGAGATCTGTTGGAGGAAGGTGAACTACCTCAAAAGGTAAATGAGAATGGGTTCAAAAATGATAGTAAGTTTCCCATTAACTCTCATTATCATGGGGATGCTTTTACTGACACTAAGGATATGGATTTTTCTACTAAATACTTTTCCAAAGATGAAAATGATACTAGATTCATTAAATTTTAAAATAAACATGGTAAGAAAAGCAAGAACTTTATTTTATAATCTACTAGAAACACCCATTCACAAACTACTCATTATATTGGTTTTTTATTTTTAATTCTATTATTTAGGTTGTTAGGGTCATTGGATGCCCTTCCTCTCAATTGAGGGTTAAGAACTTATGTCGTATTTATGATGTTTCTATTCTTATTTTACTTGAACATCTTATTAATGTCTCTAATTTACTTAGTACTACTAATTTTTAACACTTTAAGCATGGCACTTCGAACTCTGCTAATAAATTTTGGTTATTTTGGAATGATCCAGTTTATATTGATATTCTTGGTGATTTTACTCAAGTTTTGCATTGTAATATTGAAGTTTTTAATATAAATGATTGTGCTTCTTTTATCTATGTATCCTCCTCTTATATTACTAAAAAAAGTGCTATGGGAGCAACTCATTATTTTTCATAGTATTTATAATTTGTTCTTGCTGGTGGGTGGTGATTTTAACACTTTATAATCCTTCGGAGTGTATTAGGGGTTCCACTCTTTATTTCATGCTATGAAGGATTTTAATAATAAGATTATGTATTGCAATCTAATTGATATTGGCTTCTCTGGTTACAAATTTACTTGGAACCATGGTCAAATATGGAAATGGCAATATCATTTTTTATTTAATAATGGATGGCCTAACTCTTTTAACACTATTTTTGTTGAGCATTTTAGCAGAATGCTTTATGATCACTCTCGTTTCTTAATTGGGCTTAATACTAGACAAGTGAATTTCTTTCCTCAATTTAGATTTCTGAATATGTGGTTACATCATGATTCCTTTCTAAATGTGGCTCATTAAAATTGGTTTGCCCCTTCGCATCCTGATAACTATATCCTTGTTATGAAAAGATTTTAGTTAAATTAAAAAGACTGAAACAAATCCTCAAATGCTAGAATCACATTATTTTTAAAATTATCTTAAGTGAATATAATAGAGTTAACAATGTTGAAGTTATTTGTCAAATGTCTCCTTTTGGTGCAAATTTTGTTTTACTAAGACAGGATAAGGAAGCCACTTTAAATTACAAGGTCAAGAGGAAACTTTTTAGAAACAAAACACGGATGCAAAACATTTGGTTGTAGGTGACAATAACACTAAGTATTTTCATGCTTTGGTTAAAAGGAAGCGTGCTAAGAACTCCATTAAAAAAAATCAAACGAAAGGATGGGGTTGTTACTGAGAATGTTGAGGAAATTTCTATGTTGGCAGTGCAGAACTTTCAAAATCATCTTATTAAGGATTTTACCCCTAGGAATTTTGAGAATCCTACTATTATTCCCAATCTCATTTCATATGAGGATAATAAATTTCTTTATAAACCCCATACTTTTGATGAATTAAAAGATATTATCTATAATATGAATAATGATTCTATGGTAGGGCCGGATGGGTTTACTAAAATTTTTTTTTTGAAAGCCTGCCTTATTATTAGTGATGATCTTTACTCTTTGGTTATGGAGTTTTTTGCCTGTCATGCTATGCCTAATATTTTTACCTCTACTTCTATTATTCTTATTGCTAAGAGTACTGATGTTAGTAACTGGAATTATTTTAGACCTATTAGTCTTTGCACTTTTTTTAGTAAGTTGATTTCTAAAATTATTATGATTCATTCAGCTGTTGTTCTTCCTAGAATTATCTCACCCTTTCAAATGGCTTTTGTTAATGATCGAGCTATCTATGATAATATCTTGTTAGTTCAGGAATTCTACCATGATTTGGATGTCAGGGTGAGGGGTGCTAATATGATCTTGAAGTTTGATATCCTTAAGGCCTATGATAACATTAATTGGAAATTTCTTTATAATATTCTGCAATTAGTTGGTTTTAATTTAGTTTTTATTAAAAATATCAAAAATTGTATGGAATATTCTTATTTTTCTATTATTATTATTAATTGTAAAAGCTCTATTTTTTAAAATTTTCTCATGGCTTAAGATAGAGGGATCCGATCTCTCTGACCCTTTTCATTATTGCGGCTAATTAACTTTCTAGAGACCTTGCCAACCTTTTCGTGAACCACCCTAGCCTTTACTTTAGGACTTTGGGGGTTTCACTATATCTCAATTATGTTTTGTTGATGATTTGATCATTTTTATGAATGCCTCTCATAATAGGATTAATAGACTCCTGGACTTCTTTCAAAACTATGAAAATGTCGGTGGGTTTTTTTGAAAAATTAGAAAAGTTCTTTCATTGCCACTAATGAGGTGCGTAAAGCTAGTATTTCTATTATCAAAGATCTCACTAGTTTTATGCAAAGCCACTTACCCATTAAGTATTTGGGTATCCCTCTTTTTAAAGGTAGAAAGAAGCCTTTTTTGTTTGATGAGTTAATTACTTTGGTGCTGAAAAAGCTTTTTCCTTGGGATTCAAATGTTTTTAGTTTTGGGGGTAAGCTTACTCTCATTAAAGTGTTCTTTGTTCTCTCCCTATTTACTCTTTTCAAACTCTTTTGCCCACTAAAATGGTGTGTAATAGAATTGATGAAATTCATAATAAATATTTTTGAAAAGGGGGTAATAGCAACACTAAAATTGCTTGGTCCTCTTGAGACAAGTGTTGTGGTATGTTGAAGGAGGGTGGACTTAGGTGTAAGAGTATGTTTGATTTGGCCTATGCTTTTCCATTAAGTTATGGTTTACCTTTCATGCTAAAGTGAGCCTGTGGGCTAAGTTCATGTATTTCATATACTGTGTGGGGATGCATCATACTATTTGTTCTTTTAACATTGGTAATTATAACGTTTGGTAAAAGCTTTGCAAGGTTAAATGGGTTACTGAGCCTCACCTTTCTTGGGGGCTTGGTGGTGGCAACATCTTCTTTTTGCAGGATCAATTGTTGGGTAATCATTCCATTGAATCCATCATTAATACCTCTTCTACTATTGCGATTAAGGCAAACATTTTTATTACTGATAACAATTGAGATTATGTTAAATTTTCTAATGTAATTCCTAATTCTGTTATTCAACAAATCCTGATCCTCCCTTTGAACTTGGATTCAGATGATTTTTTATTATGTAAGTTGTATAAAGATGGGGTTTTAGATTAAAAGATTCTTGCATTATGTTTAGAACCAAGAATGCAATTATTAATATTTTTTCCATGATTTGACATAAAAGTAACCCATCTACTATTGTTTTCTTTATTTGGAGAATTTTACCTAGAATCATTCCTAGTGATGATAATTTGTTCAAAAGAGATTTTATCTTACCGTCCAAGTACCAATGCTATTATCATGTGGACAATATGCATCATGGTTTTGTCTCAAGTCCTTTAACTGCTAAAATATGGAGTTATTTTGATGATATTTTCAATTTAAACTATTTTAATGCAAATTTATCTATTAATGCTTTACTTAATTCTTAGTTTTTTAATTTTGAAGGTCATATTAGAAATGTTATCCTCTCTCTTATGTTGTGGTACTTATGGATGGAGAGGAACAACTCCCTTTTTAACAGTATTAGAACGCATTATCATAGGATTTTGAAAAATGTTAAAGACAAACTCCTAAGTCACTTTTTTATTAATTTGCTTTCTATCAAGATCTTTAATAACTACTATTTTTTTCCTCCTAAGTTAGGCATTAGGTTTGATGTGGTTCTGCCTATCTATGAACCTTAGTTTGTATTCAGGGTTAAACCTTCTTTGGACTGCTATAAACTGAATGTTAGTGTTTTTGATAATGATACCATCCTGGGGTGTGGTGGGATCATCATAGACTATTAAGGGAATGTTACTTTTATTTTCGTGGGCCCTTTACATAAGGGTAATTTACATCATGCTCTTCTTAATGCTATTCTTTATGGGTTGAGAATTTGTTTGTCTCTTGACATTACTAACATTGGGATTGAGGTTGAGTCTATTCATAGTATTCAATGCATTAACAATGGTGAGTATTTGGTTTACAATTCTACGGCTTTTTATCTGGTTAGGGATATTAAATAGTTGATGATTTTTATTAATGTTTCTTTTTCTCATGTGTTTAGGGAGGGTAATTCCTATGCTAATTAATTTGCCAATTTTGGGGCCGGGCTTAATTATTTCATTGATTTTTTGGAGGCCAATTTACCTATTCCTTTAAAAGGGCTCATAGGATTGGATAAAATCAGTATGCCTTATGTCAAGAGGTAATTTGGTGCTTTTCTAGTTCTTATGGGGTTTTCCTTTTTGTTGTGATGTTTTTTATGGTTTCTTGCTAGTGTTTTGGCTTAGTTGGCTTATCCCTAGTGGATCTGATCTTTCTTTATATTAGCTTTGTGCTAGAGCCTTTCTTGGGTGGCTTGCTCATTTTCATCCCATACTTATGGATGAGACTTTTATCCCTTTCTTGGGGGGGGGGGGGGGGGGGGGGGGGGGGGTTGTTTTGGCTATTGTAGTTATCATTGGTGTTATTTGTGGTTACTTTGTGAGGCTATTGGTTTCTCATATTTATTGTTGTGCTTATCTGTCTAGGGATGTATATATCTGGTTGTGGGTGGCTGCCTTTTCTATGGGCTTATCTTGGTGCATTTTGGAGTTTATTATTAGGGGGTGATTTGTTTAGATGGATAGTAGGATGGAGCGGCATCGGGTTTACCCGAGTGATGTTTGCTGGTTCCATTCTATCATAAGCTCATTCTGTTTGTACCCATTTTATTTTTGGTTTTATATTCTTTATTTTGTTATTATTTCTTAGATCATAGCTATTTCTTTTGTTTGCTGGATGTGATATGTGACTTCTTGTTTCCTCTGGCCAAGTTTTTTTAGGGGTAATTTTGAGGTTTTCTCGTTGGATTTTCTCGGTTTAGTTGTTGTTTAAGGGCAAGGCTGGTTATGGCTTAGCTTTTTGTTTCTTCTAGCTTGGCTTGGTCCTATTATTACTAGTGGTTTTTGACACCAGAGTGGATGGGGGTCCGAATTTTTCCATGGTGTTTTGCTTTGTTATGTCCCACATTTCTTGAGTGGCTTTGGTCTATGGTATCTTTGTTGTTGGTTTAAAATTCTACTATATTAGCACTTGTTCTTGAGCTTGGAGGCTATGATATATCTGCTATTTGGTGGATAGTAATTTGGTGATTGGTAATATCTATTTCATCTCAATTAGAACCTATTTTGTTGATAATTATTGTGATTGGTATACTAGATTCTGCTTTAACTTTTGTTATATCTATCCTGGTCTTCAAAATTTTTGCATAATTTTTTTTATGCAGGTGCTTGTGGTGAGCTCGCTTTGGATGGGAAGATGGAGATGGTTGCTACTTTTTGGTTTTCTCCTTAATTTTGGGTGCTCATTCTTGTGCACCATAGATTATACCTAAGGTTTTTTTTTTTATAATTTTGCTTAGCAGGGACCCTGAGCTCTTAGTTTTTTTGCTTTCTTTTGTTGCTCAATTGATCAATAGTGAGCTTGAGGTCTCTTTATAGACTATGTAATTTTTTCTTGAATTAACGTGTAGGCCCCTTTTAGGGTTCTCCTTAAAAAATAAATAAATAAAGATATAAGAGGGTGTTATATAAGAAGTTTTTAAGTGATGATATATGGCCTCATCTACTACAGTTTTAAACCTATCGTCCATTGGATAATGAGAGGAACTCCTCTAAATAAGACATGCTTACTCTCTACCTCCAACAATTTAGAAGATTAAGGATTAGAGAGAAAGTGAATGAAAGGAAGTTTAAGATTAGTGAATGAAATACTTATAATCCCTTACAATTTGTAGAGTTTCTAGCAAATCATATAGTATGATAGAGGTTCACACTGAATGATCAATGGGAGCTAAATCATCTAGATGACTTACAAAAAAGTGTGGCGAAATCATAGAGTATGATAAGGATCTTCCTGCACGATCTAAAAAAAGTGGTCATTCCGACGAATTGTCTTGAAGACATTTTGACTAATGTATCATAATGTGCGAACAGGTGTTCGTACAATATAATAGTTTAATTATTATCATACTAAATAACTTGAATTTGTTCAATGACTATAGACACATAGATCATCATGTACAATATTGTGGTCGTACAATATAATAACCAATTATTTGTCAGATTGGGGCTGTTGATTTCACAAGTTGTGAGGATGTGAAGACTTGTGAAGATTATATAGTATGATGTGAGCATTTTTTTATTTTTATTTTAATTTTTTTTAAATAGCTTTGTGTCTAAGATTAGTGAATAATTACTAACTAGAATTATGAAACATGCAAAAAAGAGCAAAATCAAAAATAAGTAAATAAGTTTAACAAAAATGAAAACACATAGAAAGAAATGACTGCACACATTGTTCTTTTCAATCTACTTTGAATAAAGCGTGAACATGAATAATAACTAGCCTAGTCCTTGATGTGCTAAATGTATCAAAGTTTAAGGTTTTGGTAACAATGTTTGCCAAGTCAATTTCATTGGCTACATGATGGAGTTCTTTGTCTCCCTTGGCAACATGATCTCTATTGAAATGATGCCAAATGTCATTAAGTTTTATACAAGAGTGCTAAATTAGGTTTTAAGAAATGTAGATGGCACTATTGTTGTCCCACATGATAGGAATGGTGCCAATAGATAGTCTAAGATCTTGGGTCTATTGGTTTAGCCATAAGGCTTGAGCAGCATAGCTTCCTATAGTTATATATTTTATTTCAGCAATGGATAGAGCTGTAGAGTTTTACTTCCTACTAGACCAAGAAACTATTGATTGTCTTTTTCTATGTATCCAACACCCTACAAAGTTTGAGAATGGCATTGCAAAGCTAATACTTTTGAGACTATGGCAATGCCCAATAGAGAAGTTGGTGCCATAATTTTAATGTTGTGGCTCTCCGATGCCTTCGATGGTGTTGCAGTGTTGATTTGTTCAACGTTGCTGTGCTATATATGACTTAAAAATATATGCCTCTTTTTTTTCTATTTCTCTTGTATAACACAACTAAAATAATGCAATTTCACAACAAATATAACATATAAAGTAATACATTATTTGCACTTAAAAATTCTCCCCAACATAAACTCTTGCTTGTCCTCAAGAAAATAAAAATATTGAAATTTTATTTAATGATTAGCCATAGTAAAAATTAATAATATAAAATTACTAAAATATATGAAAATACATCACAATCTAAAAGAGTAAAAATGAATTAGATTATAATTCTTTTTTGAATAAATACTAATAATTACAAAAATTAGTTATTCTTATTATTTTTAAAATGAATTCACAGGTTATAAATTTAGTTATTAATTTTTGAGTTTTAAAATGAATAGTATAGTTTATTGATTATATATATTAGTAGTTAAAAATGAAACTTTCATTAGTTCACCATCATATGTACTAATTTTCTTTTTTTATCATTTATGAATTTAAGTATGAGAGTGTAATCATTTTAAGCTTTTGATTCATTCTAATTTTTGAATGTACTCAACTTTCCTTTTTCTTCTATTTTAAAACTATTTTCATAATTCCTTCTTTTTCCTTCTTCTTTTTTATGGAGTACATAGTTTGTAATTTTGAATATCAATTTTTTCAACCCTTTTATAATCTGTAAAAGTTTAGTGTAAGAATTTAATAAGATTATTAATTCCAAATTTGGATTGCTCATGTTTTTTAATTTTAATCTTCTCATATCTAATCTTTAAATCTAATTAGCCATCATTATTTCAAAAATTAATTAAATAAACGTATAATAGATGATTTTAAATTAAAACCAATAATTTAAATTATCTAAGTCAACTAATTATTAGTTTTCTTACTCTATGAAGTATAAATAATGTTATCTAAAAAAAAGTATAAATATTGTTCATTTGAACTATCATCTAGGTTTTTATTATTATCTTAATTTTACATAATTTTTAATTATCATTCATCTATGTTTAGTTAAAGAATTAGAATACAAAAGTAATGATGAGCATGAGGAGAATTGTAATAAAATGTACACAAAAGAAACACAAATTAAAAACACTACAAATTATTTTATATAAATGATAAACGGCTCATAAATGTTCTCACTAGACATTTACAAGAGGACGCACCTTGGTGCATACTTTTTGCATATGATATTCTTCTTGTTGACAAGACTAGAGAGGGTGTTGAAGGTAAACTTGAATGATGGTGGTCAACCTTAGAGTCTAAAGGTTTTCACTTGAGTAGATCTAAAACGGAATATATGGAGGGTAATTTTAGAAGTAATAAACCTTGTGAGGGGATTGTCACTTAGCAAACAAGTCATTAATAAGAGTACACATTTTAGATACATTGGATATATTATTCAGAGTGATGGTGAAAGAGATAGGGATATTATTAGCAGAATTTAGGTTGGATGGTTGAAGTGGAGGAATGCATCGGGCTTATTGTCTGATAGAAAATTACCCCTCAAACTTAAGGGAAAATTCTAAAAGATGGTGGTGAGGCCTGTTTTGCAATCCAAGACCCCTAGTTTGAGTTTTTGATGATGACAAATAATGTCGTCTGAATTACTATTCACTTAATACCTTTGATTTCTGCTATTGTCTGTGAGTACTAACATTTTAGGAAGATCATAAATTACTAAGGACAACAAGAAGACTCAAGACTGAGTAGAGTAAGAGTGTGAGTTTATAACATTTTAATTTTTCATTTATTTTTATTTTTCCTTTTTTTTACTTTGGCCACAAATTGCGTATAAGATTGAGCAACCATGCACACACACAGGGGAGAGGGTTTTTTAAAAGAAAACTCAGATTTTTTCTCTGTTGATCATATTGTATGAGTTTATATCGTACTGTACGATTTGATCTAGTTGAAATGTATTTTTGTGAATAGGTAGTACTATACGATTTATATCATATTGTACGATGTGTTTCTAACCCAAAACCCTAGTCGACGGATTAGTTTAAGTAAGTTTATTTAGCCATTCAAACTATACAAAAAGATTCATACTGTACGATGTATTTGAAATTCTTACTTAAATCAACCTATGATTAGTGGAATAAATAAAGGATTAATTTTTAATTAATAATCATGTTGTACAAACAAGTTCATATCGTATGATGAACCGAGGCTTTTTTTGATCATCCCAGACTTCATCCTAAACAATCCCTTGATTTTGACTAATTATATCGTACTAAGTCATACCCTACGATGTATAGAGCCAAGTTTTATTTGGCCCAGCTATCGTCCTGTACGAACAGAAGTGATTTATCGATCGTACAGTACGAGTTTACATCGTACTGTATAATTGTATTTAGAATTTTTGACCTCTTCGTAAACCTTCGTACCAAGATGAAGCTCTTTTGAACTAATCGTACTATACGATTTTAAATCGTACCGTACGATAATAACGACTACTTTGAAAAATTCAATGTTTTTTTGAGCTCATTTTAAGTATCAAAAAGTTATGTTTTAAGTGTGTGCCTAGAAGAGGGAAATGTGATTAGAGAGGGTTTCCTCGTGAGAGAGCTCTTGAGATGATTTTAGGGTTTGAGAGAGGAAGGAGAAGGTAAGCTTAGTGAGGGAGAAGTAGTGAGAGGGAGATGACACGGACATGGTTGCTCCATTCTTGTTGCACTTTATTCCTACTGTGGCCCGAGAAGATCTAATGGGAGGCTCTCTAAGGGGGTGCCCCTTCTACATTCATGTCCTCTAAGGTACTCTGCCTTCTCCTGGAGGGAGAAAAATGAGAAGGTACGCTAGCATTGCCAAGAGGGTGATAAAGCGCTTGGCACTCTATCATGCCAGGTTGGTGAAAGTGAGTCTTGTAAGGGCTTCTCTGCTTTGCCGAGGGGGCAAAAGGAGAACTATTATTCAGTAGTGAAATTCCCGAAGTGGAGGACTCTTGGGAGTGGACGTAGGTCAAGTGATCGAACTACTGTAAATCTCTTATGTGATTTTTCCTTTACCACTTTTATTTTTGGTTGTATTTTATTCTCATTAAAATTTCTTGGTGAAATTCATTGTGGAATTTATTTTTTGCTATTTGTGTTCAAGTACTCGCTTTCGCATTAGTTAAATTTTTTTGTTAAAAATTTAAAAACATAAAAAATATTAGAACTCCTGTTTAGAATTTTTTTATTGCAATAAGTTTTTTGCAATTCACCCCCCCCCCCCCCCCCCTCTTGGCGTATCTAGAATCTTCAATTGGTATCCGAGCAACTTTAATTGGTATCTAGTAACTTCAATTAGTATCAGAGCGGGGTTTCATAAATAGCATTCTAGAAAATCTTGAAAATCGATCATGTCTCAATTTGGTAATCGTAATACTGCGGCGGGTTACTCAATAACTCGTCCACCTCTTTTTGACAAATTCCTGTTTGATTTCTGGAAAATTAGAATGTTTTTATAGTCTGTTAATTACCGCTTGTGGATGTTAGTTAATGATGGTTACACTACACCGTTTAAACTTGTGAATGGAGTGAAAATTCAAGTATCTTTTAATGAAAGGAGCAATAAGGATAGGGATTTAGCTCAATTGAATGCAATGTGCTTAAACTGCTTCTTTATGTATTAAAATCTAAGGACTATAAGAGAGTATCTAGCTATACTACTAGTAAGGAGATTTGGGATAGACTGTTCATCACATACGAAGGAACTAGTGAAGTTAAACAGTCTAGGCTTAATATTCTATTGCATGATTATGAAGACTTCTGTATAAAACCTAGCAAAACAATATCTGACATGCACACTAGGTTCGCCTAAATTGTGACATCCTTGTATGCATTAGGTAAAGACCTAAACGTTTATTGTATTGATAATTTTCTTGGGTCACTCATTTCGTACAAGCAAGGGGTGAGCCAAAGGCAAAGTGATGCAGGTGAAAAGAAGGAGAGAACTGTGGCATTGAAAAGTAAATAACTCAGAAAGTGAAAGGTCTACAATGGAGAAAGAAAATTACATAGCCTTGATAACCCGACAATTCTAAAACTTTTTGAAAAGAAAATAAAGGCGTCATCAGAATAACTAGAATAAAGGTAAAAGCTTCAGAACTACTAAAGTTTCATCTGATACAATATATTTTGAGTCCAGGAAAACAAGTCACCTTCGAGCTGATTGCCCCAACTTAAAGAGTTAGCCAGCTATGGAAAAAGGCGAGGATAAAGCAAAGTATATGAAGGGGAAGATGAAGACACAAAAGGCTTTTTAGGCTGACTCTGCCTCAAAATCATCAGAGGAAAAAGCATATGAGGAGGTAACAAATTTGTGTCTAAGGGCTAATGATAATCTTGATCAATCAGACCAAGATGAGGTATGTCAACTTTCATATGAAGATCTACTGCTTACTTCTGAAAAAATCCATGACTCATATAGGAAGTTGAAAAAGATGCATGCTAGTATTAATATTATTTTTAGTACTTTACAAACTGAGAATACTAACTTAGTTAAAGAACATTCTTATTTAGATAGAGATTACATGTCCTTGCTTGATGAGTATGATGCATTAAATAAGATGCATATTGATTTAACAGAAGCGCATGAATCCTTAAAAATAATGTATGTTGAATTAGAAGAGGCTTTTAATAGACTAGACAAACCTACATTGGAGGTAGATCATAGTGAACATCTATTAAAATGGAAAGTTGACGGATTGACATATCAAACCAATACATTTAAAGAAAAAATCAAAGAAATAGAAAAGAAAAAGTCATCACTCATATTTTCTCAATCTAGCAAAACCCCAGCACTTCATACATCACAAAACTTTAGAAAGAGGCAACACCACTCTCATAGGTTAGTAAAGCCATTTCTCGATATTAGGTGCTTCTCTTGTGGCATGCTAGGGCACATAGCCCACACATGGACGATTCATTATAGGACACACCTAGTATGGAGACCTAAATTACATCCATCATAATATAGCATACATACATCTCATTCATTCAGTATTCATCTCTATGATAGAACCCTCTAGTATAGATCAAGCCTTAGGAGATGAATTTTAGATCCTAGCAATGTAAGAAGAACTGAACCAATTCACTAGGAATGATGTTTGGGAGTTAGTCAAGAGACCTAAAGAATAGAGTGTAGTTGAAACAAAATGGGTCTTTAAAAATAAAGTGAATAATTCTAGAGTCATAATAAGAAATAAAGTCTGACTAGTAGCTAAGGGGTACAACCAAATTGAAGGAATAGACTTTGAAGAAACCTTTGAACTAGTTGCTAGACTATAAGCCATAAGAGTGCTCTTAGCTTTTGCTTGCTTCAAGAATTTCAAACTATATCAAATGGACATAAAGAAGGCTTTTCTAAACGGGGAAATCAAGGAGGATGTTTATGTTGAGTAACCCCCCGGATTTGAAAGTTCACAATTTCTAAATCATGTATTCAAACTAAAAAGGCACTTCATAGACAAAAGCATGCACCTAAAGCCTGGTATGAAAGACTTAGCTCATTTTTACTAGATAGAGGATTTATAAAGGGCAGTGTGGACACTATGCTCTTTTTGTAAAAAGCCAAAGAAGAAATTCTCATTGTTCAGATTTATGTGGATGACATTCTATTTGGATTTTCAGACAAAATTTTATTTGATGAATTTCAAAAATAATGAGTAATGAGTTTGAAATGAGCATGATGGGAGAGCTTAATTATTTTCTTGGTTTTAGTGTGAAATAAATGGATAATGGAATATTTCATACCCAAACAAAATACATTAAGGATGTTCTGAAAAAATATGAAATGGATAGTGCTAAGCCTATGAACAGTCTAATGACCTCCACGATTCAACTAGACAAAGACTTGAATGGAAAATCAGTAGATCAGAAAAAATATAGAGGAATGATTGGATCTCTCCTCTACCTGACTGCTAGTAGACCGGACATAATGTTTAGTATATACCTCTGTGCGCATTTTCAAGCTGATCCTAAAGATCCTTACCTAACTGTGGTCAAGAGAATTCTTAGATATCTACTAGGCACCCTGAACTTAAGAATTTGGTATCCTAAGCACAACACTTCCTTTGAAATCTTAGGGTACTTAGATTCTAATTTTGCAAGATGTAGGGTAGATAGCAAAAGCACCTCTAATACCTGCCAATTCATATGATAATCATTAAATTATTGGTTCAGTAGGAAGCAAAATTTGGTATCCCTCTCCACAGCCGAGGCAGAGTATATTACAATAGGAAGCTGTGTTGCACAAGTATAATTGTTAAGGAAACAAATTCTTGATATTGGATTACCTGTAGGAACCATCCCAATCATCTATGATAACACAACTATAATTTCCATCTCTAAAAATCTAATTCAACACTCTCGAATAAAACATATAGACATTAGAAACCATTTCATAATAGATTGTGTTGCTAAAGGAGATATAGAATTACATCACATAGCTACAGGAGATCAATTGGTAGACATTTCACAAAACCACTAGCATACGACACCTTTAGCACATTGAGGACATGTTTGGGTGTCATAGACATTAATGCCTAATTCAAAAAAAAAAAATCTCCAAGGTTATTCCTGATCATTACATACTTACTACACCTTCGATTGATCATCGCTTCAAGATAGTCCGTCAATATTTCTAACCACACCCACCTCCACCTCCATCTCCAAGTGATCAGGATCCTCCTTGCTGAAGTGTATCTATTTTTATGATGTTTTCTAAGTGGTAGTTGTGCCTCCGCTTTTTGGTGATGTCAAAAGGGGGAGAAGTCTGTTGTAGTTTATTGTCTTTCTTGCTTAAGCTTATGTTCACATATGTTGCTTCTGTTTACTTATGTTTCAATGAAATGCATTTTTTCCTTTTCTGTCTATTTCATGATGTTTCTATTAATAAAAAAATACCATTCAAATTTGCTTATACTAAACATTATTTGACATCATCAAAAGGGGGAGATTGTTACAATCCATGAGCCCTAGTTTTAAGATTTTGATGATGACAAATAATCTAGTTTGAATTACTATTCATTGAATACCTTTGATTTCGTTTATTGTCTGTGAGTAGTAATATTTTAGGAAGATCACAAGTTACTCAGGTCAATAAAAATACTCAAGACTAGGTAGTGTAGGAGTATGAGTTTATAACATTGTAATTTTTCATTTATTTTTATTTTTCATTTTTTTTAGTTTGGCCACAAATTACATATACGACTGAGAAACCATGCACAAACATAGGGGGAGAGGATTTTTAAAAACAAAATATAGATTTTTTCTCTATTGATCGTACTATACGATTTTATATCATACTATACGATCTGATCTGGCTGAAATGTCTTTCTGTGAACAGGTAGTACTGTACGATTTATATCATACTGTATGATGTATTTCTAATCGAAAACCCTAGCTGTCAAATTAGTTTAAGTAATTTTATTTAGGCATTTGTACTGTACGAAAAGATTCATACTTTAAATTTATTTTGAATACTTACTTAAATTAACACGTGATTAGTGGAATAAATGAAGGATTAATTTTTTATTGGTAATTGTACTGTACAAACAAGTTCATATCGTATGATGAACCGAGGCTATTTTTTATCATTATGGACTTCATCCTGGATGATCCCTTTATTTTGAATAATCATACTATACTAAGTAAGTCATATACTATGATTTACAGAGTTGAGTTTTGGTCATCCCAACTATCATCCTGTACGAATAGAAAAGATTTGCAGATCATACGGTATGAGTTTATATTATACTGTATGATTGTATTCACAATTTTAGACTTGTTCGTAAACCTTCTTACCAGGTTGAAGCCCATTTGTACAAATTATATTATACGATATTAAATCTTATTGTATGATACTAACAGCTACTTTGAAAAATTCATGGTTTTTTGGAGTTCTTTTTAAGTATAAAAAAGTTATGTTTTTGGTGACTCACTATGAGAGGGGAACGTGAACAGAGAGGGTTTCATTGGGAGAGAGATCTTGAGAATATTTTAGGGTTTGAGAGAGGAAGGAGAAGGTGAGCTTGGTGAGGGAGAAGTTGTGTGAGGGAGATCACACGGTTGCTACGTTATTACTGCAATTTGTTCCTCCTGTGGCAAGAGAAGATCTTATGGGAGGCACTATGAATGGGAGACCCTTTTATATCCGTGTCCTCTAAGGTACTCTGCCTTCTCCAGGAGGGAGAAAAATTAGAAGGAACGTGGCCGTCGCCAGGAGGATGATAAAGAGCTTGGCACTCCGCCATGCCAAGTTGGTGAAAGTGAGTCTTGTAAGGGCTTCTCTACCTTACCGAGGGGGCAAAAGGAGAACAACTATTCAGTAGTGAAATTCTCAAAGTGGAGGACTCCGGGGAGTAGACGTAAGTCAAGTGACCGAACCACTATAAAATCTCTTATGTGATTTTTCCTTTATTGCTTTTATTTTTGCTTGTATTTTATTTTCATTAAAATTACTTGGTGAAATTCATTGTGGAATTCGTTGTTGCTATTTGTGTTTAAGTACTCGCTTCCACATTAGTTAAATTTTTCTATCAAAATTTTAAAAACATAAAAAATATTAGAACTCCTGTTTAGGATTTTTTTATTACAACAGGTTTTTTACAATTCAACCCCCCTCATGGCGCATCTAGTAACTTCAACCTGCAATGCTTTATGGTGCTGAATGTTGGCCAGTAAAAGAGATGCTTACTACTAAGTTAAGTGTGGAAAGATGAGGATGCTCATGTGGATGTGTGGCTTTTCCCTTAGATATAGGATACGAAATGAGCATATACGTGAAAAGGCTGGAGTAGCTTCAGTAGAAGATAAGATTAGAGAGATTCAACATTGTTGGTTTGGTCACATAAAATGATGGCCTCCCAATGACCTGGTTAGGAAAGTAGAGGTATTCGATTTGAATTCTGTTAAGAAAGGTAGAGGCAGACCTAAAATGACTTGGTTAGAAAATATTAGAAATGGTCTTTCTTTATATTATTTAAATGAGAATTAGACTTTTAATAGGATATAATGGAGAAACAGGATTCATGTAGCAGACCCCATGTAGTGAGAAAAAGTCTTATTTTTGTTGTTGAGAAATGGCTCATAAAATATATGTTAATATTACATAACATAGCATACCAAAGGTTACAAGATAAGTAAGGTAGTAGGCAACATGCATAGCATATTGGCTTCAAAAAGACAAAACAATAAGTTATACTCTAACTACATATACCAATAACTCACATAAGTGTATTTTCTTTTAAAAGATATGAAACACAAAAAAGATACAATCACACATCCACTATTCTTCAAAAGTAATGATTTCTTAACCTATGACTGTTGACCTTAAAAATGTTCAAAGCTTTCTTATCATGAATGATGATGGCACCATTGATATATATATATAAAGGAATATGGGGCTGTTAAGAGAGTTGCTACTTAGCTTTGCATGTTTTACATTCTTGCAACTTATCTGTTTTTATTGATTCCAAATATTATTATTTTGATTATAATTTTCTCCTAACACATTTTAGAAGAATTATTTTGCTCTTGTGTGTACTAACATTTCAGGAAAATTATACTCTGGATTGTTGAAGACTTCAAATGAAATTCAATTTCGAGTTATTAATTTTTTTAAGTCTGTATTTTTCATTTTATTGAGTTTGTGATAGTGTGATTGTAATTGAGTGACTGAACACACACACACCGGAGGAAGAGTTTTATAATTCACATTTTTTAAACTGATTGTACAGTTTCATATGGGACGATCTAGTTAGTTATATTCCCTAATGAGCAATGAAATGAACAGCGAGTGTTAAAAGTTTTCTAAGTATAGATCATACGAAGGATATTTTCCATTCATGTCAGGATGATCTTCTCTATTTTTGCCAAATGTGAAGATCATACGGATAATAGTTTCCATTCATCCCAGGATGATTTTCTCTATTTTTGCCAAATGTGAAGATCGTACAGACGATATTTTCCTTTTGTCCCAGGATGATCTTCTAAATTTTTTCCAAAAATGACGATCTTACGAACGATTATTTTTGTTCATCCTAGGATGATCTTCTATAGATTTTCCAAATGTGAAGTTTATATGGATGATAATTTCCATTCATCCTAGGACGATCTTCTTTGGATTTGCCAAATGTGAAGTTCGTACGGACGATAATTTCCATTCATCCCGGGGCGATCTTCTCTAGATTGGCCAAATGTGAAGTTTGTACGGACGATAATTTCCATTCATCCCAGGATGATCTCCTCTATTTTTAGGAAATACACAATTCATCCATATGATATTTTCTATTCATCATAGGACGATCCCCTCTAGTTTTGCCAAATACACAGTTTGTACATCAACATTTTCAGATCCGAAAGAATCAGTATCCATATTATTGGCCTTTAGTTCCATAAATTTCTCTTTCTTTTTCTTACCTGCATCAAGATTTCTTTGATTCACCCCTTACTCGTAAGCAATGAGTGATCTAAGTAAATTATCAATAGAATAAATATTTAAATCTTTATATTCGGTAATTGCTATAATCTTAACATCAAAAGAAGAAGGCAAGCATCTCAAAATTTATTGACCCTTTCATAATTAGTTAGCTCTCTTCCTAAAGCATGAAATGAGGTAACAATTTTAGTAAACCTTGTATACATTTCATAAATTGACTCAGAAGATTTCATGTGAAAAAGTTCATAATCATGCAATAAAATATTCAATCGAGAATGTTTAACTTTATTGGTTCCTTCATAAGTTACACATAATCTATCCCAAATTTCTTTACCAGTTACACAAGTTGAAACATGCATATAATCTTCAGATTTCAAAGCATAAAAAAATAGTTCAAACATTTTGCATTAAGTTGTGCTAAATCTCTTTCATCAAAATTCCATTCAATAAAAGGAATTTTAATTTTAACGCTATTAAGTTCATGAGAAGGTGGTGTATAACCTTCTTTAACAAACATCCATATATGATAATCAAGTGATTTTAAAAACGTAGACATGCGAGTTTTCCAAAAATCAAAAGGAATATTATGAAACAAAGGTGGACGTGTAATAGAATATCCTTCCATTATATTACAATTACCAAAGTTAGCCATGAATTAAAATTCAAAAAAATTTCAAACTTAATTTTATAAATCCCGCTCTGATAGCACTTGAAAGTTCGTTAGGGATGTTAAGCCATTATGAACTAGTCACAAGGCTAACCAAGAGGGGGAGGGGGGGGGGAGAATTGGTATTTTAAAAAATCTTTTGATCAAAACATAATCTTAAAACAAAAATCAAAATTCACCACAGAAATCAAAGTGTGAAAAATAAATGCGGAAGCGGTAATAAAAAACATTGAAATTTATAGTGGTACGGTCAACACGGCCTACATCCACTCCCCGAAGGCGCCCTCCGAGTATTGCACTAAACTCACTATCTCTCCTTTTTCCCCCACAATAAGGCAAAGAGGCTTATACAAACCTCCTTTCCACCAACCATAGTGAGGCAGAGAACCTAACTCCTTTTTCTTCCTCCAAAGCAGGCAGAGAACCCAACTCCTTTTGCATCCTTTTAAAGCTGGCAGAGAATCCAACTCCTTTTTCTTCCTACTGAAGCAGATAAAGAACCTAACTTCTTTTGCTTCTTCCAGAAGTAAGAAGTGAACCTTGATGAGATGATGAA
The DNA here is from genome assembly GCA_022539455.1 of Dendrobium nobile. Classification (NCBI taxonomy): domain Eukaryota; kingdom Viridiplantae; phylum Streptophyta; class Magnoliopsida; order Asparagales; family Orchidaceae; genus Dendrobium; species Dendrobium nobile. The sequence goes on from CM039735.1 coordinate 56,265,778, forward strand.
GTTTACCTCTCTAGAACCCCCAAGAACTAAGGATGATAACTAGAGAAGATGATAATGGATCCTTACTTGGAGTAACCTTTGGAACTCCCTCACAAACTCCCCCTCACAAGATCGTCTCTCTCTCTCTCTCTCACTTACTCTCCCTCTCCTCTTGGCTCTTTTAGGTTAGAACAATAATAAAGGATGAGCTCTTAGGTAGAACAAGATATATTAAATAAAAGAGTTTTAGAATAGCTCTTATTTTATAAACTTTAACTTTATAATCCTAGATGATATGGATATTGTACTGGATGGTCAGCATAAATTTTGCACAATCACCCCCGAATGGTTTGGGATGATAAGAATATTTTTGGTCATATCATCCAGGCTGATATAATATAGTATTGTACGATCAGTACAAATCCTTTAATATCATCCAAACAATCACTCTAAAAGAATGTCTGGAGAATGCAAAAATAGCTTGATCGTTCAGGCTGATCTCATGATCGTCCCGAACGATTAGTTCAAATCAGTGAAACTCATCCTAAGCATAGCCCTGAATAAAAGCTAACTGATGTCAATCGTTGAAGAGATCTTCCCTGACGATCTTGCTATTATCCAAGATGATGTGATCATAAAATCAACCCTTAATTGCTTTCATTAATTACTAAACTAATTTATGCATAATTATGCTGCATCATCTAGGAAGATATCCTGGACGATGTCCAAAAATAAAGAATACCTAAATAGATCTGGCGGCTGATTCTTTTTTATTTGAGCCTATCGTCCCAACTGATACAAATATTGTCTAAGATGATGTGCTTAATGATGGCTACCTTTACTAGGATGCCTTAATTAGGATTTCTAATTTTAACAGATCATCCAGGATAATATTTGGATCATCCTAGATGATGTGATCAAAATAGAGAACTCTAATCAATAGATAGAAATTTTGTCCCATATGTGTGTGTGCAAGGCTACTTAGCATAAAAAATCACATCATTTATAATAAACCCAAGAAAGGAAAATTATAAATTGACTCAGACCTATTCTACCCAATCTTGAGCTGGCTTGAGTTGTACTTGATCTTGTGGACTTGAAATGTTAGTAACTAAGGCAATTATAGAAAAAATTGAATATTTGCTATCATCAAAATTCTAATCCATAAAATCAGATATGCAATAACGAGCATGGCTACTTTTAGAAACTCAAACACACTTGAAGGATATTCGATCACTAGACCTCCTTTATTTCATAATATCCGTTTTGATTTCTGGAAAACACGCATGTCTATATTTTTATAGTCACTTGATTATCGCATGTGGATCTTAGTATATGAAGGGTATATAAAACCAACTAAACTAATTGATGGCATTAGAGTAGAATCACCCTTTGCAGATTGGACTACAGAAGAATGCGACTTAGCATAACTTAATGCTAAATATGTAAATAATTTCTTTTGTGCACTTAAGTTAGAGGACTACATGCGGGTTTTCATTTGCAAGAGTTAAAAGGACATATGGGATAGACTCTGTATAACTTATGAAGGGACTTATAAAGTTAAACAGTTTAGATTAAACATCTTGTTGCATAACTATTAATTATTTTGCATGAAATCAAATGAATCTATTTCTGAAATATACACAAGATTCACTCAGATAGTCACTTCTTTGCATGCACTAGGTAGTGAATTAACAAACACTAAAATGATTAATAATATTCATCATTTTTGCCTAACACTTATGATGCAGAAATAACTGCTATATCACAACCTAAAGACTTAAATGTTTACTCTATCGATAATCTTCTTGGATCATTAATAATGCTTTGCCGTCCAATTCGTTTCTTTCTTATAGAAGAATTATTTGGTATAATAGCTGTCCTAGAGGCTGTTACGATGAGGAAGATATTTGCCACTTAACTTGTAAATGCCTTAAGATAGTTGTAGTTATTCAGCAATTGAACAAATAGGGATTTCATATTCTGATATTTAACATTAAAGAAGATTTGTATAAGTGGCTATTCAATCAAAATGCTTTTCTTTCCATTTTATTATGCACTGCAATATTCCTTACTTGGAAGGAATGAAATGAAATAGTTCACGAAAAAGTTGAAAGAAGTTCCTTTTACATAGCTGTGGAAGCTTTAAGCTATATAGGAGCATTCAATGCTCTAAACTATAACAAATTAGGCCGGTTGAGTACCAATCAGCAATTGCTGTTTGAAAATTGTTGGTATTCTCATCCACCAAATTGGATCAAGGTGAATGTTGATGCAACACTTTTTCATTCTTATAAAGGAGGCATAGGAGGAATGGCTAGACATCATAAAGGAAGATTAATAACAGCTTAAGGTATTTCTAAAATGTATTGGGATTTCACTTATTTGGAATATCATGCTATTACTTCTGTCAAAGACATGATCTAGGATCGAGTGCATGGATTTCAAGGTATTATTATTGAAAGTTACAATATAAATGTTATCAAGTTTATTCACAAGGCTATCAAAAAGGGAGGTAAAGGTATGGATAAACTCTCTTTTGGGGATAATTTCAATTATGTTATTTTCAATCATGTCAAAAGAGATTGTAAGAAGTTAGTGAACTTATGTGCTAACTTAACTATTTTTTCTTCTTTTTATTGGGATGATTTATTCCTTGATAAGGTTCCTCCTTCATTTTCTAAAATCTTGAGAAGAGGAATCTAACACTTGCACTCGGTAGGGACTTTGCTTTTGTCCCTTTTTTTCTTTTATTGCAGTTTCTTTATGCTTCTTAAAAAAAAAAGAGTGAGTCAAAGAAAGATTGATGCAGGAGAACCGTAAAGGGAGAATACTTAAAGGGGAGGAGTTCAGAGGAGTTGAAGAGTGATCTATCACAACCTGAGGATAAGGATAACATCACTTTGATGACTAGACAGTTCAAAAGCTTTCTATAGAGGAAGCAAAAGAGATGCCAACAATGGAACTGAGGTAAGTTCAATACGAATGTCAAGGTTTTTAATAATATGATTTGCTATGAGTGCAAAAAACCTTGACACATTAAGTTAGACTGCCAAAAACTTATAGGCACTCCTAGCAAGGAGAAGGTAGAGGAGACACTAAATGTGAAGAAGGGCAAGAAGAAATTCCAAAGAGCTTTCTAGGCGGATACAGCTTAAGATTTGTCAAAAACTAAAAAGGAGGAAGAAGTCACCAACTTGTGCTTGATGTCCAAAAAACTTGATCCGTCAGATCAAGAAAAGGTATGTGACTTAACCTATGCTAAACTTTTAGAAGTTTCTAAGAGAATACATGATGTATATAAAAAGTTGAAGAAGATGCATGCTAGTCTTAACTTAGAATTATAAGAACTTCATAGAGACCATGAGATCCTTAGAGAAGATTATGAATTAGTTGATAGCAACCACATGAGCTTACTTGATGAGTTTGATAATTTAAATAAGAAAAACATGAATTTAAAATCATCCTATACAGAATTGGAAAAAGAAATTAAAAATTATAAGGATGAATTAGAGAGTAAAAAATATCATTTGAATTATAGCAAGAAAATTCTAGAAGATAATGAACACATTTTTAAGATTGAAAGTGGAAGCTCTCGAGAAAAATAGGATACACCCAAGACTTGAAGATTTTACAAATCCTTTTTTGTATCCAAAATTTTTACAACTTGGGAAGAATCAGAACAGTTATAGAAGATTAAGAAATGCATTTCCTAGAGTTAAATGCTATAGATGTGGGATGATTGGTCATATTATATATACTTATACTTTAGATAGAAAAACTTATTTAGTGTGGAGACTAAAGATGAATAAAATTAGACATATAATACATGCATTTATTTTAAAATTGTCAAAAGGTGAACACAAACTTGTTTGGGTTCCCAGGTCTAACATTTGATGATTTTTTTTGCTCGCTCTCACACAAGGCCTCGTGAGAGTATATGGTACCTGGACAATGGTTGCTCAAAGCATATAACTGGAGATACTGCACAATTTATATAACTGGAAGCCATAAATGGAGGCAGGGTTACACTTGGAGATAACACCATAAGGAAAGTGGTGGGATCATGAATGATAGGAAATGTGAAAAACTTTTTTATTTAGAATGTGTTACTAGTTGAAGGCATAAATCATAATATTTTGTGTATTAGTCAGCTATGTGATAAAGGATATTGTGTTAAATTTTTTCCTACTAGCTGCATATTAAGCCTGAATGGTAATGTAGTTTTGTGTGGTATACAAATAAATAATGTTATATGCTATATTTGAATTATATTAAAACTCCTACTGCTTTTTGTTTGGAAACTTTATCTGATGAATCATGGCTTTGGCATAGGAGACTTTGTCACTCTAGTATGAAAAACCTTAGAAGGATTACCCAAAAGAACCTAGTGAGAGGTATACCAAAATAGGACATTACTAAGGATCACCTTTGCGATGCATATAAATTAGGAAAATAGGTGAAGTCATCATTTTAGTCCAATAAGGATCATAGAACTAATAAATCATTGGAGATTTGGCATATGGATCTTTTTGGACAGTCTGTTACAAACCTATTTTTGATTATGAATTTGATGATAGCAAACAAATATTATTTCACTACAACTACCTTTTTCTCTATTGACTTTTCAGGACCCAAAGATCGGACGGAAAATAGAATCAGCTATAGATTGGGTAGATTAGGGTTGAGTCAGTCTGTAATATTCTTTTTTCCTTTTCTTGAGTCAATTGTAAATGTTTGAAGTGACTGATGTTAAGTAACCCTACACACACACTTGAGAGATTTAGAATCTCTATTTTTACTCACATCGGCCAGGACAATATTATTTTCGGCCTGAACGATCGAGTTTAAAACAGAAGTTCTAAATAGGATTTCTTATTAAGGCAGTCATAATTAACTGATCGGCCTAGCCGATACTTGTATCGTCCAGGACGATAAGCTTAATATAGAAAAAATTTGCTGACATAAAAAATTTAGGTATTTTATATTTTTGAAAATCATCCAGGACGATCTTAAGATCGGCCTGGATAATAACACACAATTATGCCTAAATTAATCCAGGAATTAAGGAAGTAATTAAGGATGATTGATACGATCACATCATTCTGGACGATCTCAGGATTGGTCAGGATGATCTATTCAAAAACCTTAGTTACTCTTGGATGATAAATATTAGCCAACACAAATTCAGGGCGATGTGCTGGACGATCTGGATCGGACAGCTTGAATTCAGGGCGATGCTCTGGATGATTTTCCTCTGATTTGAACTGATCGGCCAGGATGATCGTGAGATCGTCCTAGATGATCAAGATAATTTTCAATCGTCTAGTTTGCATTCAGGGCAATGCTCTGGCCGATCTCATGGGATATGTACTGATCGGCTAGGATGATTTCTATATCGTCATGGATGATATAGTCGGCAACTAGCAATTAAAGAGCTCCTTTGAAGCTCTTCTATTTAAGAGCTCTTGTTCAATATTTTTGAATATCCTTGGCTATTATCTTGACCTGAGAAAACCTAAAGGAAAGAGAGAGAGAGGGAGAGAGAGAGAGAGAGAGGATCTTGTGAGGGGGAGCTTGTGAGGGGATTCACAAGGGTTGCTCCAAGCATTGTTCCACTTCTTCTTCCCTAGAGTCTCTTATCCTTGGAAGGGTTGGAAGAGGTAAGTTTGAGTAGGTGATTAAGGTTCTCTGCCTGCTTCAGGAGGAAGCAAAAGGAGGACGGTTCTCTGCGTTGCCGGGTGTGGCAAAAAGAGGAATTTGTAAAGGCTTCTCCGCCTAGCTGTGGGGGCTAATGGAGAGTCACGTTTGTAGTGCAATACTCGGAGGGTGCCTCCAGGGACTTGACGTAGGTCGAGTTGACCGAACCACTATAAACCCTTGTGTTCTTATTTTTTTACTGCTTCTATATTTATTTTCTTCCGCACTTATTTTTTTGGTGATTTGATTTGTATTCATGCTTTGCTTAGAGAAATTTTTTAAATGCCAATTCACCCCCACTCTTGGTTAGCCTTGGGCCAGTTCTATATGACTTAACATCCCTAACGAAATTTCAAGTGGTATCAGAGCGGGATTCATAAAAACTAAGTTTGAAAACTTTTTGAATTTTAATCCATGGCTACTTTTGTGAATCGTAATACACGGGAAGGGTACTCTATTACCCGACCACTTCTGTTTGATAATATCCCATTTGATTTTTGGAAAACTCGTATGTCTACATTTTTACGATCTACTGATTATCGCATGTAGATGCTTGTTATGGATGGTTACACACCTGCAACTAGTAAACTTAACAACATTACTGTTCCACTTCCTTTTACTGAATGGACTTTAGATGATAAGGATTTGACTCAATTGAATACAAAATGTTTTAATTACTTTTTCTGTGCTTTAAAATCAGAAGACTACATGCATGTTTCCACTTGCAAACTGCTAAAGAAATTTGGGATCAATTGTGTATCACTTATCAAGGCACTAATGAAGTTAAACAATCCCGTTTGAACATTCTCTTGCATGACTACAAACTTTTTTGTATGAAACCTCATGAATCAATTTCTGAAATGTATACGAGATTTACTCAGATTGTTACTTCTTTGCATGCCTTAAGAAGAGAACTTTTGAACTTTAAAAAAGTAAACAAGATTTTATGATGCTTGCCTTCCTCTTTTGATGCTAAAATCACTGCTATAACTAAATCTAAGGATTTGAATACGTATTTGATTGACAACTTACTTGGCTCACTCATTGCTTACGAGCAAGGGGTGAATCAAAGAAATCTTGATACAGGTGAGAAAAAGAAAGAGAAAATGGTGGCACTGAAGGCACACAAACATGACTCTGATTCTTCCGGGTCTAAGAGTGATGAAGTTGCCTTCTTCTCAAGGCAATTCAGAAACTTTCTAAGGAAGAAGCAAAAGCATCATCAAAATTGGAGAAAATGTAAGGATATCAAATATTCTAATGGATCTTCTGATGTTGTTTGTTATGAATGCAGAAAGCCTGGACATGTGAAAGTCGATTGTCCTACACTTCAAGATCACTTAATCAAAGAAAAGGGTGAGGAGAAATCGAAGTTCATGAAGGACAAGAAAAAAGTTCAAAAAACATTTTGGGCAGAATCTGCATCAGATTCCTCTGAGATTGAACTTGAGGAAGAGACAGCAAACCTGTGCTTAATGGGGGAAGATCATCTTGAGCAAAGCGATTATGAAGAGGAATGTAAACCAACTTATGATCAATTGTTTGAAATTTTTGAGAAAATTCATGCATCATACAAAAAACTCAAGAAGACTCATGCTAGTTTAAAGTTAGAGCTTTTGAATTTACAAAAAGAATATGAAATTATTCTCAAAGATCATTCTACGATTGATTCAAATCATATGGCTCTATTTGATGAATTTGATGATTTAAACAAAAAGCATTTGGAATTAATTGATGAGCATGATGCATTAAAAGTTTCACACACCTCACTTAAATTTGATTTTAAGAAATCCAAGAGATAAAAAAAGATTTGAGGGTTGATAATGATGTCTTAAAAAATAATAACTTGAGGCTTAAAAATGATTTAGACTAACTTAAGGGAAATGTGAAGACTCCCACTTTGAATCCAAAGCCAAAACCTATGAAAAGGCATTATAACCCAAGTCATTTAAGAAATTCTTTTCCTGGAGTTAGATATTTTTCATGTGGCATGCTAGGACATATCTCACACACTTGCACTGTTCACCGTAGTACACATTGGGTGTGGAGACCAAAATTACATAAATCACAGCATAGCACTCATGCATTACACTCTACTTTTTATGAGAAGGGACCCAAACCTATTTGGGTTCCTAAGTCTGACAGCTGTTGATTCTTGCAGGATTGCTCTCACCAAAGACCTCGTGAGAGCATAGGAAACGTGGAAAAATGGAGGCTCACAACTCATAAGTGCTTAAATTTTCTGCTTAACAAATTCTTGAATTGCATTTAGAGTATTGCTATGTTTTATTTTTGTGATAGTTTTTGTTTAGTTGTTCTAGTCGTTTTTACTTTTGTTTTCTTTATGATGATTTTTTATTGTTCTTAAACTTTAGAGATTTATGGCCAATGATTAGCATATCTAAATCGGTTAAATGGAGAAAACACCGTTGATGGTTTCCCTCCCTCTAACCTCTTTTGGTGATATAGTTTTCTTTTCTAAACAAAAAGTCTATCTCATTTTAAATGGTTTTTGAAATTAAGATCTTTTTTCTTTCAGTAATAGTCTATCTTATATATATGATCCAAAGTTCTTATATATCTTTCAAGTTAATTGAAATCTTGTTGTTTCACTTATCATAAGACTTTGATTTTCGTTTTGTGGCTTGTTCTTCTCTATGTTAGAAAGAGAAACCCTCTTCTCTAATATCTAGAAGATATAATCACAACTAAGAACCTTTTTAAAGGGTTTGTTAAAGAGTTTATCAGCTTGCAAAATTAAAAAAATTAAAAAGGGGGGGGGGGTGCAGAGGCCAATGACGCCAAATTGAAAAGAAAGCTATACACACGAAATGGTATCAAAAATCAAAAGATGCTCAAAGAGCTAATCAAAGTGACAAGAGCCATAAAATGAGCCCACTAAATGCAAGCTATCCTCTCTTTTTAAAACTTTTAAAACTTAGAAGGACTCATGGGTTATTTGATATTTTCAAAGGCTTGAATTCAAATTCCATGATAGAGACAAATTACTTTGGTATACTATTTTATAAGATATTTTATTTGTAACCAAGTTTTGAACGAATATTCTTTTTATCCAATTTATTCTGAGTTAGACGTCTTGTTTTCAAAAGATAATTTTTATCCTGAAAGAAGTCTGAGCTAGGGTAAACAGGATCGGATTTTCTACCGTTTTCAGATTGTGACATTGTTAACTCATTGATATTTCAAATCTTTAAAATTTAATTATTTGAGAAATTTGTCATATGCTTGCTTTTCTCAAAACAAAAAAAAAATAAAAAAATTAAAAACCAAAAACTTCGTATCTTTTTTTTTTTCTTGTTTTTATCTATTTTTATTATTTTTTTGTTTGTATTCATTTTCGTTTGGGGTTTTCTCTGATCATCTCCATCTTTTCTTGATTTTCAAATTCTTGTCACATCGTCCTGGCCAATAATTATATCATCCTGGATGATAGGACAATTTCTCTTAAAAATTCCATCTACTGAACCTTTTTCTGAGCTTTCTGTAACTCATCGTCCCGGACGATCCCTTATCGTCCTAGCCGATATGATCGAACTCTATTACAATCTTTTTTGATCATCTTGGTCGATACAATGTTCATCCTGGCAATTGTATTTGTGGTCATCGTCCTGGCCGATACACTAGATCATCCTGGATAATCCATGTGTCAGTATATTTAAATCCTTAAAAATGGCCCCAAACGATCCATTATTGGACAATCGTCCTTGCCGATCCACTGTTCATCCTGGACGATACACGTGGCATAGATTTAAAACATTTTAACTTTTTCCAGTACAATAAATTATTGTGCATCATCCTGGACGATACACCTAATCGGCCCGGACGATATACTCTTTCAACGGTCGTCCGGCTTGACTCCTCGGGACGATCGCCTATGTCTAATCGTCTTGGCCGACATCTGATCGGCCCAGCCGATCGGACCACCTTTTTGACCAATCAGCCTGTACGTAATAACTGAACCAAATCGTCCTGGATGATATGGCCATTTCTTTAAATACAGGGCATTCCAGCCATTATTTTCACCTCAACCTTCTTCTTATCTTGTGTTTACTAACAGATTTCTAGCTATGGTTGGTGGGAAGCTAGTCCGACAAGCCTCTGGAAGTTCCTCGAGGGCTTCTCTGGACCCTCGATTCAGGGAAGTGGAGGATCAAGCAGCTTACCATTGTTACAAAGAATGTGGCATCACCCTTTCCAGAACCATCAATCCTGCCCACCTTTCAGATCCGGTAATGGATCTCTTTGCTCACACTTCTCTCTGTTTCATTCTTACCCTCGTTGTCCCTTTTTTCTCAGAACTTCTGTTAGAATTTTATGAAAATCTTTGTATAAATTCTACTTTCACAGCCCTGACCTCCTATGTGAATTGACGCCCGGTCGAGATCACATATCAATACTATGTTGAACTATTACAGCTATCCACCACCGGGGATAAGCTGCATATAATCGTTTCAGATCCTGATTTTGACTGGTCCACAGCAAGCCATTTTCTTCGCCAGACCAACACACCCTTTCGTGTTGGAGAGACTAGATCTTTAGTCAAAGATGCTAGGATAATTCAACGTGTCCTTCACACCTCCATTATTCCAAAAGTTAGAGACTGATTCCACATCACTCCTCTGCTTTCTCTGACTACCTTTTTCATCATGGCTTGGAGAGAATCTAATGCTACTGATCTAATTTTTTGATACATTGATCATTTAATAACTATTTGTGATCCAGGCCATAGGAGGAAGCCCAACCTTGCTTTAGGACATCCCAAAGCCTATATTCTTGAAACCAAATATAATCTTCAATACTCTGCTCGTCACGACCTTCAGCCTCCTTGCTACTCAAACAGCTCTTTCAATATCCTTCACAATACTCTTCTCCACCTAAGGGATGGGGAACCTCGGAGAGCCGAGGAGGAGGAGGCTCCCGCTAGCATTCCTGATCCTACTCCTCTTCGCCAGCACTCATAATTTGACCAGTTAATGGAGAGATTTTATCATTGGGAGACCCATTTTGTTGCTTTCATTGCAGCACAAGAGCAGCAACATTCTGAGGACATGGCCTGCTACGAGCAGCACCGCACAGAGGACTTTGCCATTTTGACATCTATATTACTCACCAGTAGTAGCAGCACGACCAGGACATAGCCTAGTTCAATGCTCAGTTTACTACGCTAGCTGGCTACTTTCATCAAGCTCCACCACCTCCACCTCCATCTGATGATCAAGATCCCTCATTTTTTTAGTTTTAGTTTCTTTTTTTTAAGATTGCTTTCTTCTTATGTATTTCTTCTGGTTGGTTGCTTTAGTTTGAAGTTTTCTCCTCCTTTTTGATATGTCGAAAGGGGGAGTAGTATGTTTGTACTTGTTCTAGTAAAAATTTAAAAGCTTGTTTAGTTTTTGCATTACTGTTTTAGAAGTAATTTTTGATATGTTTGCCATCATAAAAAAGGGGGAGATTGTTACAAACCTGTTTTTGATTATGACTTTGATGATAGCAAATAAATCTTGTTTCACTACAACTGCCTTTATCTCTATTGACTTTTCAGAACCCAAAGATCAGACGGAAATCAGAATCAGCTACAGATTGGGTAAATTAGAGTTGAGTCAGTCTGTAATCTTCTTTTTACCTTTTCTTGAGTCAATTGTAAATGTTTGAAGTGACTGATATTAAATAGCCCTACACACACATACTTGAGAGATTTAGAATCTCTGTTTTTACTTACATCGGCCAGGACAATATTATTATCGGCCTGGACGATCGAGTTTAAAATAGAAGTTCTAAAAAAGATTTTTTGTTAAGGAAGCCATAATTAACTGATCGGCCTGACCGATACTTGTATCATCCAGGATGATAGGCTTAATACAAAAAAAATTTGCCGACATAATAAATTTAGGTATTCTGTATTTTTGGAAATCATCCAGGACGATCTTAAGATCGGCCTGGACGATAACACACAATAATGCCTAAATTAATTCAAGAATCAAGGAAGTAATTAAGGATGATTGATACGATAACATCGTCCTTGACGATCTCAGGATCAGCCAGGACAATCTATTGAAAAACCTTAGTTACTCTTGGATGATAAATATCATCCAGCACAAATTCAATGCGATGTGCTAGACGATCTGGATCGGACAACTTGAATTCAGGTCGATGCTCTGGATGATTTTCCTCTGATTTGAACTGATCAATCGGGACGATTGTGAGATCGTCTTGGATGATCAAGCCAATTTTTAATTGTCCAGTTTGCATTCAGGGCGATGCTCTGGCCGATCTCATGGGATTTATACTGATCGGCCAGGACGATTTCTATATCGTCCTGGATGATATAGACGGTAACTTGCCATCAATGAGCTCCTTTGAAGCTCTTCTATTTAAGAGCTCTTGTTCAACGTTTTTGAACATCCTTGGCTACTGTCTTGATCTGAGAAAACCTAAAGGAGAGAGAGAGAGGAAGAGAGAGAGAGAGGATCTTGTGAGGGGGAGCATGTGAGGGGATTCACAAGGGTTTCTCCAAGCATTGTTCCACTTTTTTTTCCCTAGAGTCTCTAATCCTTAGAAGGGTTGGAAGAGGTAAGTTTCAGCATGTGACTGAGGTTCTCTGCCTGCTTCAGGAGGAAGCAAAAGTAGGAAGGTTCTCTGCCTTGCCGGGTGTGGCAAAAAGAGGTGTTTATAAAGGCTTCTCCACCTAGCTGTGGGGGCTAAAGGAGAGTCACATTTGTAGTGCAATACTCGGAGGGTACCTCCGGGGAGTGGACGTTGGTCGAGTTGACCGAACCATCAGAAACCCTTGTGTTCTTTTTTTTTACTGCATCCGCATTTATTTTCTGCCGCACTTATTTTTGTGGTGATTTAATTTGTGATAATTGTTCTTTCTGCTTAAAAAAATTTCTTAAATACCAATTCACCCCCCCCTCTTGGTTAGCCTTTGGCCAGTTCTATAGGGCTTAACATCCCTAACAAACTTTCACAGTCAAAACTGTAAGTCTATGAGGGTAGATATATAGATTTATGATTATGGATAATTTTTTTAGATTCACATGGGTTAAATTCTTATATCATAAGAGTGAGTCATTTGAGGTGTTTAGAGATTTTTTACTTAGATTCAGAGGAAATTAGGGTGTGAAATTATAACAATTCAAATTGATCACGGTGGAGAATTTGAAAATAAAAAATTTAAGAATTTTTATAAGGAAAAAGGGATTGGTCATAATTTTTCTGTACAGAAAACCCCTCAATTGAATAGGGTAGTCAAAAGGAAGAACAAAACATTAATTGAAGCTGCTCGAGCAAAAAAAAAATAAATAAATAAAAAATAAATAAAAAAATAAAAAAATAAAAAAAAATTTGAAGCTGCTCGAGCTATGTTAGTAGAATATTCACTTCTTAAATATTTTTGGGCTGAAGGAGTTAGCACAATATGTTGTGTTCTGAATAGGGTGAACATCAGACAGAACTTGAATAAAATACCCTATGAGTTTCTTAAAGGGAGAACACCTAATTTGTCGCATTTACATTTTTTGGATGTAAGGTGTTCATACATAATAATTGATAGTCTTCCTTAGAAAAATTTGATCCAAAATCAAATGAATGAATTTTTCTAGGATACTCTTATGTTACAAAATCTTATAGAGTATTTAATAAAAGAACTTTGGTAATTTAGGAGACCACACATATTGTATTTGATGAATTTGGTATTTTGGAAGAGCTGAATATTGAAGAGGATGAGATAGAAATAAACTCCCAAAAGATTGAGAAAGTTAATTTGGAAGAAAATTTGAAGATAGAAATACTTTGCCTAGAGAATTGAGATTTATAAAAAAACACTCTAAGGAGTTGATTTTAGGTGAACCAATTGAGAGCGTTAGGACTAGGCATAGATTGAGCAAAGAAGTTAATCATTTTGCCTTTATTTCTATAATAGAACTCACAAATATTAATAAAGGACTTTTAGATGAATTTTAGATTTTGGCAGTGCAAGAAGAATTAAATCAATTTATAAGAAATAAAGTTTGGGAATTAATTGTAAGGCCATAGGATCAAAGTGTAGTTGGGACTAAGTGGGTATTCAAGAATAAAATGAATGACTTAGGAGTAGTCATTAGAAATAAGGCTATATTGGTGGCTAAGGGGTATAATCAGATTGAAAGAATTAATTTTGAGGAGACTTTTGCCCCTGTAACTAGACTTGAAGAAATTAGAGTTTTATCAACCTTTGCCTATTTTAATGGATTTAAATTATATCAAATAGATGTTAAAAGTGCCTTTTTGAATGTGGTGATTTAAGAGGATTTTTATGTGAAACAACCTCACGACTTTGAAAATTCAAAATACCCATATCATATTTTCAAATTAAAAATGGCATTATATGAATTGAAATAGTTACCTAAGGCTTGGTATGAGAGGTTGAGCACCTTCCTACATGAGAGACCTTTTGAAAAATGAAGTGTAGACATAACTCTCTTTTCAAAGAAATTGGAAGATAACATACTCATTGTAAAAATTTATGGTGATGATATCATCTTTGGATTTACTGATAAAAATTTTTTGTGATGAATTTTCTAAAATAATGAGTAATAAATTTGAGATGAGCCTAATGGGAGATCTGAGTTACTTTCTAAGCTTTAGCATTAAGAAAATTAAGGATGATACATTTCTTAGTTAGTCAAAGTATGTTAAGGATATCCTCAAAAAATATGAAATGGATAATGTTAAACCTATTAGTACACCTATGAGTTCCTCAATTCAGTTAGATAAGGGCAAAAAGGGAAAATCTGTTGATCAAAAGAAATTTAGTGAGATTATTAGATCTTTGCTTTACTTGACTGCTAGTAGAATCGATATTATGTTCAATGTCTATTTGTATGCTATATTTCAATCAAATCCAAAAGAATCACATTTGACAGCAATGAAAAGGATTTTAAGATATCTCTTGGAAACTTAGAACTTAGGAATTTGGTATCCTAAGTTTAGCTCTTCATTTAAATAGTTGGATATTCAGATTAAGACTTTATAGGTTGTAGGATTGATAGAAAGAGTACGTCTGGAACATGTCAATTTATTAGAAATTCACTAGTTTCTTGGTCCAGTAGAAAATAGAATTTTGTAGCTCAATCTACTACTGAAGCTGAATATATTGCCTTAAGAAGTTGTCTGCCACAAGTTTTTTGGTTAAAATAATAGTTTATTGACTTAGGATTTATTATAAGCACTATTCTAATTCATTATGACAACACTATTGCCATTTGCATCTCAAAGAATCCTATTCAATATTCAAGAATCAAATATATTGACATAAGGCATCATTTCATAAGGTATCATGTATCCAAAGAACAAATTGAACTTAATCTTGTTTCAACGAAAAATTTACTTGCAGGCATTTTTACAAAATCACTAACCTTTGATACTTTTAGTACATTAAGAACAAGGCTTCGTGTGATTGACTGAATGCTTAAATAAAAATTCTACAACCTTGATATATGTTTTTATGTGTGTTTTACTATTTTTTGGAATTTTATGTGCTTATCTATGATTGTTCCTATATTTTTGTGTTTTGTGTGTTTGAAATGTTTTTCACATCATATTTCATGTTTTTGATCAATTTTATAAAATTTTCTAAGTGTTCTATTCGTACTATACAAAATTTATTTCATACAGGATGAATTCTATAGTGTATCGATTGATGGGTAGGTCAGTTTGTATATCATTTTTTTTTTCAATATAGTTCATCTGTACGATCCCCAAATCATTTGGATGATGTGTATTCATTCGTATGTAAGCATGTAGATGGCTATACGGGCAGAAGCAGCTATTATTAATAATAATGCGTACAAACCTTGAATTCGTACATACTGTTGAGTCTAGTAATTAGGTTGTTAAACCGAAGTTAATATCCCAAGGCTACCAAGAGGGGGGGGGGTGAATTGGTAGTTTAAAAATTTTAAACCCTCTTTAAATTTATTTTGAACCGAAATAAAAATTTTCTTTTAAGTTTTAGAAGAAAACGTTTTTCAACCACAAAGTTTTTTTTTAAAACAAAAATAAAATGTGAAAAAGTAAAACCAGTAAAGTAAATAACACCAGATTTATAGTTGTTTGGTCTAAAACCAGACCTACATCCACTCCCAGAGGCACCCTCTGAGTATTGCACTAATACCAATAGTGACTCTCCTTTTGCACCCATAGCAAGGCGGAGAAGCCTTTACAACACACTCTTTTCACCACTCTCCGGTGCGGCAGAGAACCGTCATCCTTTTACACAATCCCCAGTGTTGGCAGAGAACCATCGTCCTTTTACACAATCCCCAGTATTGGCAGAGAACCGTCATCCTTTCACACTCTCCTAGTGTTGGCAGAGAATCCTTCGGCTATTTACACTCTCCAAGTGTAGGCAGCGAACCCTTCGGCAATTCACACTCTCCAAGTGTAGGCAGCGAACCCTTCGGCTATTCAAACTCTCCAAGTGTCGACAACGAACCAGATCTCCTTGACAGATCTTCTCACAAGAAATCTAGAAAGAAAAAAGAAAAGAGTGAAGTAATTCCAATTCACAAGTAGAGATTCTTATCTTTGAATTCCAAGTGAAGCCTTCACGCTCCTGTGGTAGGAATCCTCCTTTGAATGCACTCTCACACTCTCTCCTTATCTATTCTCTCAAGAGGCACGAAGATCAAATGATAAAAAGATAGGGTGGCAGTCTAATTTGGACTATTTATACAAAAGACAAGAAAAACCGCCCAAAAACTGCAAGTATTCAATTCTGTATGCAGTGGATCGTCCTGTATGATCGTGGATCGTCCTGGACGATTTTACTTAAACGCTTTGAAACGACCCTATTTGTATATGTGTATGAAATATTTTCGTACAAGCTGATCGTCCCGTACGAACGATTATTACAAGGTCGGTTCTAGAAACTGTTGAAAACCGTTCGAAGTCGGTTAATCGTCTGAACGAAAATTGGTTCGTTTGGATGTAATTTTTACAGAGACCCGATCGTCCTGGACGATAATTAATTTCGTCTGGACGAAAATTTTTTAGAGAGCAACTCATTTCTGACGATAATTAATTTCGTATGGACGAAAATTTTACAGAGACCAAGTCATCCTGGACGATATTTAATTTTGTTCCGGACAAGTAGGACTTAGAAATATTTTTCAAGCCAGTTCCTATTCGTTCCATGTGCTCAATAGGAGATAACTGTCTGATCGTCCCGTACGATCTGATATCGTCCCGTATGATCAGTATAAATTATATATGATCTCCTTATGTGTGTGTGTGTGTTTTTATTTACTCAAATACAATCACTCCCTTTCAAAATTAATTCAAATAAAAAGTACAAGCTTCAAATTCACAAAGTATCACATGCTGAATTTGATTTGAAGTCTTCGTAGTCTGGAGTTAGATTTTCCTGAAATGTTAGTACACACAAGAGCAAATATAAATCTTCTAAAATTTTTAGGAGATAACTACACATTTGAACAATAATGTTTGGAATCATCAAAACTATATAAGTTGCAAAAAATGTAAAGCATTCAAATAGCAACTATCTTAACAATCTCCCCCTTTTTGATGATGGCAAAACAATTATTATTTGTATGGTTTCAATTTAAACAAATCTCCAAAACTCCCCCTGAATTGATGAATACATGAAAATAAGGAGGCATTTTGAAGCAAAGAACAATATTTTTGTTTTTCAAAAAAATATTTGACAAAATCAAAATGCAAACAAAACAATCAAAACAAAACAAAATATACAAACACAATAATTTTTCCCCCTTTTTGACAACAACAAAAAGTGAAGAAGAAATAGACGAGAAATGTAAGTAATGATATGAAATTCATTTGAAAATTTAATCTAAATGGTGATTGACATAAGGTATGTAATCTAAAACTAATAACATTAGGTAAATCATATAAATTCATAGAATTTAAGAAGTGATATAATATTGTAAGTAAGAAGAATTTGTCAAAAACATGATTCAATTTAGACATTTGAATATAGAAAATCATTACAAGAGAGATGAATAAAAATTCTATATTTCAAAGTTCAATAGAATATAAATGAACATAAGATCAATTTGAATTAAGAGATTGAAAGAATTTGGAAAGAAGAGAATTACCACAAGTGGCGCTTTGCGCATCTTTTTCAAATTTTTGGCACATTTTTGTGCATCTTTTGACATTGGGCTAATTTTGTGCCTCTTTTACATATTTCCGAACCTTTGCGCATTCCTTTTAATTTTTGTACTTTTTGAACAATATTCAAGAGTAATTGAAACCAATTCTTTCCAAGATCAATAATCTGAAATTTTAAATTTTTCTAAGTGTATAAATATCACTTGAGCAAAGAAATACAAAATAAATAAACTTCTAAATTGTAATAATAATATTAACTTTTATGTATTCTAAATGAATAGACATGAATTTAAAAATTCTAATTATAACAAGTTATAAACAAAGTTTAAATTTAGAAAGACTAGATTTTCTAATGTAATTAATCTCAAATTACAATCTAATTTAAGCACAATTAAGATTAAATAAGACTAATGAAATTCATAAAAATTAAGTACATTCCAAAAACAAATCAAAATTAAATCAACTACGACATATATTGATATTAATGAGAAAGATTACATGATCATTTCATAATATCAAAAACAATAACAAAAACAAGAAACATAAACAAACATAACTAAAACAAATACTAAACTAAACACTAACACAACAAACATTTAAAACAAACACAAGTACAACAAACATAAAATCATCTCTCATTCTCTATTCTTCTGGAGGAGGAGGAGGAATGCCACCAAAAAGGTTGAAGTAGGAGGCCATCAACATAATATTGGTATTGATTTCATATACTTCATTTCTGATACTACCAATGTCCCGTTGTTGCTGCATAAGTTGAGCATCAATTTGATCAAATCTTTGATCAACATGAGTCTCAAGTATATCAAATTTCTCAATCAGATTCTGATAATCTGATTGAGGTACAGAGGTTTGCTCTCCTTCTTCTTCTTCTTCAGAAGCACTAGCATGTGCTTTCCCTTTTTCCTCTTTGAAAATTGCTCTGAAGGAAGCATCATTGTAGTAGATCGGCTCTTCGTATTCATCATCAGAATGCACTAAGTTGTATTTCTTTTCCAAAATGTATGTAACTAAGTGTCCTAATGAGATGTTCCTTTTTCTCTTCTGTTCTGCATGCCCAATTTTTGAAAGCCCATAAAGATGGTCTAGGATAAGTTGGGCTTCATCAATAGCCTTACGATCCATAATCAAAAAGGTTACAACAGAAAGGAGTGGGGTAATATTGATCCTATCACCAGCTTTAGGAATGATTGAAAATCAAAGAATGTGCTGGATGATTCGAGCATTTCGGGTCATTCCTGAAACTCTAGCAACATGATATGTTAGGTCATTTTCTCTAATCACTCTATTAACTTCATACCATTTGAAAGTGTCTTCACTCATTAGGGTGTGGGCTCTATATCCGTTCTTAAGTTTAGAAAGGCACCAATGTCGTGCTTGGTGATTTCTACTTTTTGTTTGAAAACATAAGAACTTATGGAGGAGTGGTCCGAATTAAAACTCATGTTGGCTAGAAAATAGAGAAAGGTTTGTTTGTTGTAAAGGTGGACGAGTGAAAGAATGAATCCAAACTGGGTGGAAGCAAAAAGGTGCATCACCTTGAAATTTATCTCGCTTTGAATCAAAATGCGAGAAGGTGTTATTTTGGCGAAGGCAAAATGAGAAAAAGATTCCTCATTTGCTTTTGACAGGAAGTTTTCAGAGGCATTCCTATGGGGTTTCTTCGCCAACACCTTTTGTCTTTTGCTTGAGGAGGTTATTATCGATTTGAAGTTGAAAGGGATTGAAACTGAAGTTTGGAGATGTCATTGTTAAGTTAGAAAGCCTTCATATTTAAAGAAAACGATACGTTCGTCCTGGATGAAAACTATTCATCCTGGATGAAAATCATCGTTCGTCTAGACGAAAACATTTCGTACAGACGATCCAATTCGTCCAAAATGAAACGACTTTTCGTAATCAACACAATTTATGATGCATCCTTTCGTATAGACTTTTGACTTGACCGATCGTACAGACGAAAATTTTTCGTACAGTCGATCAAAAGTTGATTCGTTTTAATGTCAGTTGAAAACCGTCCCCTACAATGAAACGACGTCTGTTCGTCTGGACGAACAAAAAGTTCAAGCGGACGAACTTCACATTTAAAATTGCCTTATCCATTCAACCGCTACATTCAATCGTCCCTAAGTTTGAGAAAAAATAATTCATCCTGGACGATAATTAGATCGTACAGACGATTTACATTAAAAACTGCTCTCAAGACGTTTCATTTCACGCAAACTGAATTTTACACACATCGTCCAGTACGAAAAATTTCGTCCCAGACGATTTCCACATTTTTGGATTTTTTGAATTTTTATCAAACAAGAACAAACTAAACATCCAAATCATAGAAAAACAATGACAAATCCACGGACTCTAAGATGAAATCACTCAAAAATAGTCAAAAATCACAAGAACAAAAACAAACTACGAAAATATAAATATCAATGTTGCAAAAACATTTTTATTTAAGCATTCAAATCAATTACACCAAGCCTTGTTCTTAGTGTACTGAAGGTATCAAAGGCTAAAGGTTTTGTAAAAATGTCTGCAAGTTGATTTTCAGTTGAAACATGTGTGAGTTCAATTTCACCCTTGGATACATGATCCCTTATGAAATGATGCCTTATGTCAATGTGTTTGGTTCTAGAATGTTGAATAGGATTTTTAGAAATGCAAATAGCACTAGTATTATCATAATAAATTGGAATAGTGCCTATAGTTAATCCTAAATCAATGAACTGTTGTTTTAACCAAAGTACTTGTGCCACACAACTTCCTAATGCAATGTATTCTGCTTCTGCAGTAGATAGGGCTACTGAATTTTGTTTTCTACTGGACCAAGAAACTAATGAATTTCCAATGAATTGACATGTTCTAGAAGTGCTTTTCCTATCCACTCTACAGCCTGCAAAGTCAGAATCTGAATAACCAACAATTTCAAATGAAGAGCTAAACTTAGGATACCAAATTCATAAGTTTTGAGTTCCTAGTAAGTATCTTAAAATCCTTTTCACTGCTGTCAAATGTGATTCTTTTGGATCTGATTGAAATCTAGAACATAAGCAAACACTGAACATAATATCTGGTCGGCTAGCAGTCAAGTGAAGCAAAGATCTAATTATCCCTCTATATTTCTTTTGATCAACAGATTTTCCCTTAAGGTCCTTATCACACTGAGCTGAGGAACTCATTGGTGTACTAACAGGTTTAGCATTGTTCATTTCATATTTCTTGAGGATTTCCTTAATATATTTAGTTTGACTCAGAAATGTTCCTTTCTTAAGTTGCTTAATGCTAAAACCTAGAAAGTAATTTAGATCTCTCATTAGACTCATTTCAAATTCACTATTCATTATTTTAGAAAAATCATCACAAAGATTTTTATTTGAAGATCCAAAAATGATATCATCCACATAAATTTGAACAATGAGTATATCCTTTTCAAATTTCTTTAAAAAGAGAGTTGTATCCACACTTCCTTTTTCAAAAGATCTTTCAAGTAGGAAGATGCTCAACCTTCATACCAAGCCCTAGGTGCCTGTTTCAATCCATATAATGCCTTTTTTAACTTGAAAACATGATTTGGGTATTTTGAATTTTCAAAGCCTGGAGGTTGTTCTACAAAAACATCTTGTTCAATAACCCCATTCAAAAAGGCACTTTTGACATCCATTTGAAATAATTTAAAACTTTTAAAACAGGCAAAGACAAGAAAAACCCTAATTGCTTCAAGTCTAGCTATAGGGGCAAAAGTCTCCTCAAAATCAATTCCTTCAATTTGATTATACCCCTTAGCAACTAATCTAGCCTTACTTCTAATGACTACTCCTGAGTCATTCATTTTATTTTTGAACACCCACTTGGTTCCAACAACACTTTGATCTTTTGGCCTTGTAGTTAATTCCCAAACTTTATTTCTTACAAATTAATTTAACTCTTCTTGCATGGCCAATATCCAAAATTCATCAGAATGTGCTTGACCAATATTAGTGGGTTCTATTATTGAAATAAAGGCTAAATGATTGACTTTCTTGTTTAATCCATGCCTAGTTCTAACACCATCATTAGGTTCACCTATAATCAATTTTCTTGGGTGGTTTTTAGAAAATCTCAAATCTTTAGGCAAAAGGTTTTCTCTTTCCAAATTCACTTCCACATTTTCTTCCAAATTTAATCTATCAATCTTTTGGGAGTTTTCTTCAATCTCTTCTTCAACAACATTTGGCTCTTCCAATTTTCCAGATTCATCAAATACAACATGTGTGGTTTCTTCAATGACTAAAGTTCTTCTGTTGAATATCCTATAAGATTTTCCAACACTTGAATATCCAACAAAAATTCCTTCATCTGATTTTGGATCAAATTTTCCTAAGGAAGATTTTCCATTGTTATGAATGAACACCTTGCAACCAAAAACATGCAAATGAGACAAGTTAGGTGTTCTACCTTTTAGCAACTCATAGGGTGTTTTATTTAAATTTGATCTCACATTCACCCTATTAAGAACATAATATGCAGTGCTAACCGCCTCAGCCAAAAATATCTAGGAAGTGAGTATTCTGCCAACATTGCTCGGGCGGCTTCTATTAATGTTCTGTTTTTCCTTTCAATTGCCCCATTTTGTTGAGGGGTTCTAGGTGCAGAAAAATTGTGATCAATCCCTTTTTCTTTGCAAAAAGTTTTAAATCTTTCATTTTCAAATTCTCCTCCATGATTACTTTGTAAAGAAATTATTTTACATCCTAGTTTTCTTTGAATCCAAGTTGAAAAATTTTTGAATTCCTCAAATGATTCACTTTTATGAAAAAGAAATCTAACCAAGGTGAATCTTGAGAAATCATCCACTATAACAAATCCGTATACCTTCCCTCCTAGACTTACAGTTCCTACTGGTCCAAAAAGATCCATGTAAAGAATTTCTAAAGGTTTACTAGTTCTAAGATCCTTATTGGACTTAAAAGAGGACTTCCGTTGTTTTCCTAATTGAAATGCATGACAAAGGTGGTCTTTAGTAAAGTCTAGTTTTGGTATACCTCTCACTAAGTTCTTTTGGGTAATTCTTCTAAGGTTTTTCATACTAGAATGACAAAGTCTCCTGTGCCAAAGCCATGATTCATCAGAAATAGTTTTTTAAAAAAAAAAGCAGTAGGAGATTGAATAGAATTCAAATCTAGCATGTAAATATTGTTTACCCTTTTTCCATTTAAAACTTCTTTTTCTTTTAGGCTTAATATGCAGCTAGTAGGTAAAAATTTCACATTATAGCCCTTATCACATAGCTGACTTATACTTAACAGATTATGTTTTAAGCCTTCAACTAATAACACATTATCTATGAAAAAGTTTTTGAAATTTCCAATCATACCAGATCCAATCACTTTCTTTGTTGTATTATCTCCAAGTGTAACCTTTCCTCCACTCCTGTCTTCCAGCGTTATGAATTGAGTAGTATCTCCAATCATATGTTTTGAACATCCGCTATCCAAGTACCATATGCTCCCACGAGGTCTTGTGTGAGAGCACTCCTGCAAAACTCTCAAATGTTAGACCTGGGAACCCAAACAAGTTTGGGTTCACCTTTTAGCAATTTATAATCAGATGCATATATGATATGTCTAGGTTTATGCATCTTAGATCTCCACACCAAATTAGATTTCATCTTCAAAGGACAGGTGTGAGCTATATGTCCCAAAAATCCACAATTATTACATTTAACATTAGGAAAAATATTCCTAAGTTTTCTTCCATATGATTGTTTTCTAGGGAATATCATGAATTTAGGATAATATTTAGGATTTGTAAAATCTTCAAGTTTAGGGGGTTTGTTATTATCCTCGAGAGCTCTTATTGTGAGTTTATAAAATGAATTCATTTCTTCAAAGATTCGATTGGTATAATTGATTCTATATGTCTTGCTCTCAGATTCATCCTTAAAATTCTTAAATTCTTTTTCAAGATCAGCATAGGATGTTTTTAAATTTTCAAAATTTTTATTCAAGTCATCATATTCATCAAGTAGTTTCATGTGCTTGTCATCTATTAAAACATGATCTTTCCTAAGGATTTCGTGTTCCTTCTTGAGCTCTTCCAGTTCTAAACTTAAACAAGCATGCATCTTTTTCATTTTCCTATATGCATCATGCATGTGTTCAGAAATTTCAAATAATTCATCATAGGTTAAGTCACATATCTCTTCTTGATCTAAGTGATCCACATTATCTGCCATCAAGCAAAGATTGTTGACTTCTTCTTCTTTTTCAGTCTCAGATGAATCTAAAGCTGAGTCCGCCCAAAAAGCTCTTTGAAATTTCTTCTTGCCCCTTTTTACCATAGGTTTATCCTCTACCTTCTCATTGCTAGGAGTGGTTTTGTGTTTTGGGCAGTCAGTCTTTATATGACCTGGTTTCCTGCATTCATAACAAATTACTTCATTAGAAACCTTGCCATTTCTGTTAAACTTACCTCTGTTCCATTGCTAGCGTCTCTTCTGCTTCCTCTTTAAAAAGCTTCTGAATTGTCTAGTCATCAGTGAAATATCATCTTCATCCTCAGGTTATGAGTGTTCACTCTCTGACTCTTTCACTTTTAATGCAATATTTTTCTCCTTTCGTGGTTCACCTGCATCAATCTTTCTTTGACTTACTCCTTGCTCATAAGCAATGAGTGAACCAAGAAGATTGTCAATAGAATATATGTTTAGATCTTTAGACTCTGTAATTGCAGTAATTTTAGCATCATAAGAAGTAGGTAAACATCAAAGAATTTTATTAACCATTTCAGTATTTGTTAATTCCCTACCAAGTGCATGCAAAGAAGTGATAATTTGTGTGAATCTTGTGTACATGTTAGAAATAGATTCATTAGGTTTCATGCGAAATAATTCATAGTCATGTAACAAGATATTGAGTCCTGATTGCTTAACCTCATTTGTCCCTTCATAAGTTATACAAAGTCTATCCCATATGTCCTTTTCACTTTTGTAAGTGGAAACCCGCATGTAGTTTCAGATTTTAAAGCACAAAAGAAACTATTTAAATATTTGGCATTTAATTGTGCTAAGTCACGTTCTTCCATAGTCCAATCTGCAAAAGGTGTTTCTACCCTAACTCTATCAACTAATCTAGTTGGTTTTATGTAACCTTCATGGACTAGTATCCACATGCGATAATCAAGTGACTGTAAGAAAGTAGACATACGTGTTTTCCAAAAAAAAAAAAGGAATATTGTCAAATAGTGGAGGTCTAGTGATAGAGTAACCTTCAGATGTGTTTCGGTTTCTGAATGTAGCCATCTACGTTAATCAAAAAGTAGTTCAAACTTATGATTTTGAAACGGAGCTCTGATACCACTTGTTGAGTCTAGTAATTAGGTTGTTAAACCTAAGTTAAAGTCCCAAGGCTACCAAGAGGGGGGGTGAATTGATAGTTTAAAAATTTTAAACCCTCTTTAAATTTATGTTGAACCGAAATAAAAATTTTCTTTTTAGTTTTAGTAGAAAACGTTTTTCAACCACAGAGTTTTTTTTTAAAAATCAAAAATAAAATACGGAAAAGTAAAAACAATAAAGTAAATGACACCAGATTTATAGTGGTTCGGTCTAAAACCAGACCTACATCCACTCCCCAGAGGCACCCTCTGAGTATTGCACTAATACCAATAGTGACTGTCCTTTTGCACCCACAGCAAGGCGGTGAAGCCTTTACAACACACTCTTTTCACCACTCCCCGGTGCGGCAGAGAACCATCGTCCTTTTACACAATCCCTAGTGTTGGCAGAGAACCGTCATCTTTTTACTCAATCCCCAGAGTTGGCAGAGAACCGTCATCCTTTCACACTCTCCTAGTGTGGGCAGAGAACTCTTCGGCTATTTACACTCTCCAAGTGTAGGCAGCGAACCCTTCGACTATTCACACTCTCCAAGTGTAGGCAGCGAACCCTTCAGCTATTCACACTCTCCTAGTGTTGGCAGCGAACCGGATCTCCTTGACAGATCTTCTCACAAGAAATCTAGAAGGAAGAAAGAAAAGAGTGAAGTAATTCCAATTCAGAAGTAGAGATTCTTACCTTAGAACTCCAAGTGAAGCCTGCACGCTCCAGTGGTAGGAATCCTCCTTTGAATGCACTCTCACACTCTCTCCTTAGCTATTCTCTAAAGAGGCACGAAGATCAATTGACAAAAAGATAGGGTGGCAGTCTAATTTGGACTATTTATACAAAAGATAAGAAAAACGCCCAAAAACTGCAAGTATTCAATTCTATACGCAGTGGATCGTCTCGTACGATCGTGGATCGTCCTGGACGATTTTACTTAAACGCTTTGAAACGGCCCTATTTGTATATGTGTACGAAATATTTTCGTACAAGCTGATCGTCCTATACGAACAAAGTTCGTCCGGTATGAACGGTTATTACAAGGTCAGTTCTAGAAACTGCTGAAAACTGTTCTAAGTTGGTTAATCGTCTGAACGAAATTAGTTCGTCTGGATGAAATTTTCACTGAGACCCGATCGTCCTGGATGATAATTAATTTTGTCTGGACGAAAATTTTACAGAGAGCAACTCGTTTCTGACGATAATTAATTTCGTCTGGACAAAAATTTTACAGAGACCAAGTCGTCCTGGACGATATTTAATTTCGTCCCGGACAAATAGGACTTAGAAAAATTTTTCAAGCCAGTTCTTATTCGTTCCATGTGCTCAATAGGAGATAACTGTCTGATCATCCTGCACGATCTGATATCATCCCGTACGATCAGTATAAATTATATATGATCTCCTTATGTGTGTGTGTGTATGTTTTTATTTACTCAAATACAATCACTCCCTTTTAAAATTAATTCAAATAAAAAGTACAAGCTTCAAATACACAAAGTATCTCATGCTGAATTTGATTTGAAGTCTTCGTAGTATGGAGTTAGATTTTCTTGAAATATTAGTACACACAAGAGCAAATACAAATCTTCTAAAATTATTAGGAGATAACTACACAATTGAACAATAATGTTTGGAATCATCAAAACTATATAAGTTGCAAAAAATGTAAAGCATTTAAATAGCAACTATCTTAACACATACGAATATAAGGCATATCAATGTGGGGTTTGAACAAAACTGTCATTAAAATTATCTAAAGTGACTGATGATCCCAGATGAACACCTATTCATCTGTGCAATTGTTTGTCAAAAAGTCTGCACAAAAGGACGAATCATAAATTATGTGAATATGAAAAGTTGTTTCATTTTAAAAGCATTCATCCATACATCTGAAGATTAATTTCGTACGTACAAACTTTAGCATCGTACGAGACGAACCTATTTTCGTCTGTACGAAAGATGTTGCGGATCTGTTTTCATGGTTATAATTTTGATGATAGCAAACACTCTTATTTCTTTATGACTCCATTATCTACTAACATTTCAAGTCCATAAGATCAGACTGCAATTTCAAACCAGCTCAAGATTGGGTACACTAGGTTTGAGTCTGTTTCTACCACTTTTTCCTTTCTTGAGACTATTGTATTTACTCTGGCTCCTAATGCTATATAACTTTGCACACACACACCTTTGAAGTTTTTCTATCTTTTTCCTAGAGTTTACTATTTTCCGTAACATCATCCGGGAAGATATTTCTATCGGCCTGGACGACCAGTTCAAAAACGGAAACCTTAATTAGGGCATCATCCTCATTAAGGCAGCCATCATTAAGCTGATCGGCCTGGACGATCCTTGTATCGGCTAGGACGATAGACTCAAATAAAAAAGAATCAGCCTCCATGATCAATTTAGGTATTCTTTATTTTAGGACATTGGCCTGGACGATCTATACATCAGCCTGGACGATGCAGCATAATTATGCCTAAATTAATCTAGTAATTATGGAAAGTAATTAAGGCAGATTGATACGATCACATCAGTCGGGCCTATCGCAGGATTGGCTGGGATGATATCCTGGATGATTGATATTGGCCAGCATCCTTTCCAGGCAATGTTTAGGATGATTATACTCGGATTTGAACTAATTGGCCTGGATGATATTGTATCAGCTTGGACGATGTAACCAATTTTCTTCTGATCATCCCAGATCATCCTGGCTGATTGAGCATATTTTGTACTGATCGGCTAGGATGATATTCATATCGGCCTGGATGATAAAGTCGGCAAGTTACATTAATGAGCTCGTTTTGAGATTTTCTATTTAAGCTTTTCTCAAGGCACATTTGTTAGTGTCTTTGGCAGCCATTGTAGCATTATTCTTTTGGGGGAAATTTGAAGAGAGAGCTTGAAAGGGAGTGAGTTTGAGAGAGGGAGAAGATCTTGTGAGGGGGGGGACTCAAAGGAGTGTGGAGGGGGATTCCACACGGTTGCTCCGGCAAGCTTTCAACTTAGTATAGTTGGATTCAATGCTTATCTTGAGGGAAGTTCACAGAAGAAGAAGATCTCTTCAGTGTTAAAGGATCCGATGACTCCGCCGCACCAGGGAAAGTGCAAGTGATTTTGTAAGGGATTCTTCTCCTAGATGTGGGGGCTAAAGGTTAGACACTTAGTTTAGTGAAATACTCAGAGAGTGCCTCCGAGGAGTGGACGTAGGTCAAGGTTTGACCGAACCACTATAAATCTGGTGTGTTATTTTCTTTATTATATCCATACTTTGGATTTCTTTGTGGTGAATTGTGATTATGTTTTGATTGTAAGAAGATTTTTTAAAATACCAATTCACCTCTCTCTTTATTAGCTTTGGGCCAGTTCATAAGGGGCCTAACATCCCTAACGAACTATCAAGTGGTAACAAAGTGGGATTCATAAAAATAAGTATTTGAAAGCTTTTGAATTTTCGATCAATGGCTAATTTTCTAATCATAATATTGCGGAAGGTTATTCAATCACCAGACCACCTTTGTTTAAAAATATTACTTTTGATTTTTGGAAAATGTGCATGTCTACTTTCTTGCGGTCTATTGATTATCGAATGTGGAATCTGATTTTAACTGGTTATTCTTTACCGTCACATGTTATAGATGGAATTAAAGTTGATATTCCTTTTAATCAATGGAATAGGGAAGAACAAATCAACGCTCAATTAAATGCAAAATCTTTAAACTATTTTTTCTGTGCTTTAAATTCTGAAGACTTTATGTTCGTTTTCACGTGTACTACTGGTAAGAAATTTTTTGATAAATTATACACCATATATAAAGGCACTAGTAAAATCAAGCAATCTAAGTTAAATATTTTAATGCATGATTATGAAATATTTTGCATGAAAAATTTTGAATCGATCATAGACATGTATACTAGATTTATTCAAATTGTGACATCATTGCATGCTTTAGGTAAGGAGTTTTCAAACTTTGAAAAAGTCAATAAAATTCTGCGTTGTCTACTTGATAAATTTGATACGAAAGTTGTTGCTATTTATAAATCAAAAAATTTGAATAAATATTCTATTGATAATTTAATTGGCTCACGCATTGCCTACAAGTAAAGCTTATTGCGACCCATTACCCCGAGTTTAAGATTTTGATGATGAAAAATAATGTCACCTGAACTACTATCCATTGAATATCATTTATTATTTGCAATTGTTCGTAGGTAATAACATTTTAGGATAATCCAAAGGTACTTAGGATAAAAGGATGACTCAAGACTGGTTAGATTAAGAGTAAGAGTCTGACAATATAATTTTTTATTTATTTTATTTTATATTTTCTTGAGTCTGGTCACAAACTACATGAAAGTATGGGCAACCAAGCACACATACAGCGGGAGAGGTTTTTAAAAGTAAAAATGTAGATTTTCTTTTTTTGGTGATTGTATTGTATGACATTATTTTGTACTGTACGATCTGAGCTTATAAAATTATTTCTATGAATAGATCATACCGTATGAATACTATCGTACTATACGATGTGTTCCAAATCTAAAACCCTAGCTGTCAAATTAACTTAAGTTAGTTTTTCTTAGCCGTTCATACTATACGAAGGATTTCGTACTGTATAATTTATTTTAAATACTTACTTAAATTAACCCATGATTAGTGCAATAAATCAAAGCTTAATTACTAATTAAAAATCATATTGTACGAACACATTTGTACTACACAATGAACAGAGACAAATTCTGATCATCCCGGAGATTATCATGGATAATCCCTTATTTTTGTCTCATCATACTGTACGATGTCTATCATACCCTATGATGAATAGAGATTATATTTGATCATCCTGGAATTTATCCTGGATGATGCCTTGATTTGACCATTTGTACTGTACGATATATATTGTACCATATGATGTATAGAGATGACATTTGATCGTCCCGTCTATCATCCTATACTAGCATTAGTATTGAGGATCGTACTGTACGATTTGTTATCGTATTGTACGATTATATTTTGAACTGTTCGTAAACCATCATACGAGGATTAGGCATGTTATATATATCATAATGTACGATTTGAAATCATACTATACGATTATAACAACTACTTTGAATAATTTAGTGATTTGGAGCCTATTTTAAATATCTAATTAGTAATCTTTTTGAGAGAGACAGAAAGAGGGGAATGTGATTAAAGAGGGAATCCTTGGGAGAGAGCTCTTGAGATGTTTTTTGGGTTTGAGAGAGGAAGGAGAAGGTGAGCTTGGTGAGGGAGAAGAGGTGTGAGGTAGATCACACGGTTGCTCCGTTCTTGCTGTATCTTGCTCCTCCTATGGCCCAGGAAGAACTTGTGGGAGGCTCTCTGATAAGGGAGACGCTTCTACATCCATGACCTTGAAGGTACTCTGCCTTTTCCAGGAGAGAGAAAAATGAGAAGGTACTCTGCCATCACCAGGAGGGTGAAAACATCGCTTGGCACTCCGCCACGCAGGGTTGGTGAAAGTGAGTCTTGTAAGGGCTTTTCTGCCTTGCCGAGGGGGGCAAAAGGGGAGCTATAGTTTGTAGTGAAATTCCCGAAGCGGAGGACTCTGGGGAGTGGACGTAGGTCATGGTTTGACCAAACCACTATAAAATTCAATTGTGTTTTTTTATAGCTTTTTATTCTTGCATGCACTTTTATTTTCATAATATTTTTTTGGTGAAAAGTTTTAAAAGAAAAAGGATTCTGTTATTACACGTTGAGTTCAATTGTTTGCCTTCATAGTAGTTTAAATTTTCATGATAAAAATTTAAAAACACCAAAAAAAATTAATACTCCTACTTAGGTTTCTAATTATTGCTACAATGTTTTCACAATTCACCCCCCTCTTATCAATCTAGTTATTTCAATTGGTATCAGAGCCTGTTTTCAAAAATAGTATTTTGGAAAACCTTGAAAAAATGATCATGTCGCATTTTGGTAATCATAACACCACGGAGGGTTCTTCAATAACCCGTTCACCTCTTTTTGATAACAACCCATTTGATTTTCGAAAAATTAGAATGTCTACTTTTTTACAGTCTATTGATTACCTCATATGGATGTTAGTCAATAATGGATATGTTGCACCTTTTAAAACTTTGAATGGAGTGAAAACTCTACTACCTTTTAATGAATGGAGCAATGAGGATAGGGATTTAGCCCAATTGAATGCTAAGTGTTTAACTTGCTTTTTCTGTGCATTAAAGTCTGAGGATTATATGAGAGATTCTACCTATGCTGCTGTTAAGGAGATTTGGGATAAACTTTGCATTATATACGAAGGAACAAGTGAAGTAAAACAGTCTAAACTTAACATTCTATTGCATGATTATGAACTCTTCCGTATGAAACCTAGCAAAACACTATTTGACATGTACACTAGGTTCACAAAAATCCTGACATCCTTGCATGCATTAGGAAGAGAGATTTCAAATTCTGAGAAAGTTAATAAGATTCTAAGATGCTTACCTAGTTCCTACGATGGTAAGATAACTGCTATCACTAAATCTAAAGGCCTTAACGTTTATTATTTTCATAATCTCCTTGGGTCACTCATTGCATACGAGCAAGGAGTGAGTCAAAGACAAAGTGATGCAGGTGAAGAGAAGGAGTGAACGATGGCATTAAAATCAAATAATTCAGAAAGTGACAGCTCTGCAGGGGAGGAAGAAGATGATATAGCACTGATGATAGTTCAAGAACTTCTTAAAGAGAAAATAAAGGCGTCGTCAGAATGGCTGGAACAAAGGTAAAAGCTCAAAGTTTAATAAAGTTTCATCTGATATAATCTATTTTGAGTGCAGGAAGCCAGATCACCTTAGAGCTGATAGCCTCAACTTAAAGAGCCAACCCGCTAAGGAAAAGAGTGAGGATAAAGCCAAGTATAAGAAAGGAAAAATGAAGACACAAAAAGTTTTTTGGGCTGACTCTTCCTCAGAATCATCAGAAGAAGAAGCATAGGAGGAGGTAAATCTGTGTCTAATGGCTAACGATAATCTTGATCAATCAGATCAAAATAAGGTATGTCATCTTTCATATAAAGATTTATTACTTATTTCTAAAAAATTTATGACTCATATAGGAAATTGAAAAAGATGCATGCTAGTCTTAATATTGAATTTAGTAGCTTACAAACTGAACATGTTAACTTAGTCAAAGAAAATTCTTATTTAGATAGAGATCATATGCTACTTCTTGATGAGTATGATGTATTAAATATGTAGCATATTGAACTAACTGAAATGCGTTAAACCTTGAAAACCACTCATGTTGAACTAGAAGATGCTTTTTATAGACTAGATAAACTTGTATTATAAGTACATCACAATGAGTATTTGTTAAAAATAGAAGTTCTTGGATTGACATATCAAAATAATACTTTAAAGAAAAAATCAAAGAACTAGAAAAAGAAATTGCTTCACTCACGTTAGCCCAACCTAGTGAACACCCAACACATCATGCATCACACAACTTTAGGAAGAGGCATCACCATCCACATAGGTTAGTGAATCCATTTCCTGGTGTTAGGTGCTTCTCTTGTGGCATGCTAGGTCACATAGCCCGCACTTGCACAATTCACCATAGGACACACTTAGTATGGAGACCCAAAGTGCATCCATCATAGCATAACATGCATATATCTCATTCATGCAAGCATAAGGAGGAACCCAAACTCACTTGGGTTCCCAAATCTAAACCTTAAATGAAATTGTAGGGATGCTCTCACAATAAACCTAGTGAGAGCATGTTAAAAGTGCTCTGATGGCACTAGAATGTTCGTTAGGGATATTAAGCCCTATGAACTTAGTCCCAAAGCTAATTAAGAAGAGTGGTGAGTTGGTTAAATAAGAAACTTTAAGCAAAGCACAAACCAAAATCACCACAAATAAAAACCAATGCAGAAATTAAATGAGAAAGCAATAATAAGAAAAGAACACACCGGATTTATAGTGGTTCGGTTAAACCTTGACCTACGTCCACTCCTTGGAGGCACCCTCCAAGTATTGCATTAAAACAAGTGTCTCTCCTTTAGCCCCCACAGCTAGGCGGAGAAGCCCTTATAAAATCACATCCACCTTCCCCTGTGCGGCGGTGTCGCCGGGTCCTTTGACACCAAAGGGATCTTCTTCTTTGGTGAACTTACCTCGAGACAAGCCTTGAATCCGATGGTACTAAGGTGTGTGTTCGCCAGAGCAACCGTGTAGAATCCCCTCCACACTCCCTTGAGTTCCCCCCCTCACAGGATCTTCTCCCTCTCAAACTCCACCCTTTCCTCTCTCCCTTTCAAGCTCTCTCTTCAAGTTTCCCCCATAAGAATAAAGCTCCAATGGCTGCCAAAGACACTTACAAAAGTTCCTTATTATAGCTTAAATAAAAGAGCTAAAAATGAGCTCATTAATGATAGTTGCCGACATTATCGTCCAGGACGATAGGCATATCATCCTGGCCGATTAGTTCTAAGATGAGGAAAATTATCCTGAATATCACCCTGAAATGAAGCTGGACGATGTCTAATCGGCCCGGACGATCTTGTGATCGTCCAGGACGATTTGACCATGTAATTGCTTTCCTTAAATTCTAGAGAAATTTTGGAAAATTTATCCTGAATCAGTCGGGACGATATTTTATAGTCCAGGCCGATCCACTGGACGATGTCTAAAAATAGGTTCTTTCTAAATAGATTTGGCGGCAGATTCTTGCTGAATTGAGCCTATCATCCTGGCCAATATAAAATCATCCAGGACGATGTGTTTTGCACAATGACGGCTGCTTTAATGAGGATGCCCTAATTAGGGTTTTTGCTTTTGGATAGATTGTCTAGGCCGATATAAATATCGTCCGGGATAATATTACTAAAAATAGAGAACTTTAGGGTCCCATTAGAAACTCTTCCTAGATACAAAGTATCAGGACCCACACCAAATACAACAGACTCAAGAAAGGAAAAAGATTACAAACTGACTCAGACCTAGTCTACCCAATCTTGAGCTGATTCCAAATTGCAGTCTGAACATGTGAACCTGAAACGTTAGTACATAAGGCAGTTGTAGAGAAAATAAGAATGTTTGCTATCAATAAAATCATAAACCATAGATTCGTAACAATCTCCCCCTTTTTTATGATAGCAAAAACATTTCAATTTTGAATTTTCAAAAAATAATAATTTCTCCTAATCTCCCCCTCACTTGAATAACACTTTTAAAAAAATAGGGGACATAAAAATATTTTTGTTGTTTTAAATTTTTGAAAAGAAAGTAAAGAATACAAGTACGTTCCCCCCCTTTGACATTATCAAAAAAAGAGAAGGCACAGAGAACAAAATAAAAAAAAAAAATGTTCCCTGATCTAGTGAAACCAAAGTATTCTTAAAATGAGAAAGTTACCTCTTGGTTTTAATCAAAAACTTAGTAGAATTGGATTGACCACGCATAGCCCAAAAAAGTTTAGAAATTCATAATTTGATAATCCAAACTCAAGTTTTTTTAAAAAAGGCTCAAAAACATTTTAATTCAATATCTAAATCAAGAAATAAATTAGAGAAAGAAATAATCATTTTTCAAAAACGCCTTTCATAAAATATATCTAATTAAAAATCAATGCACGAATTGTCGAATCAAAAATCAAGATTTTCAAAGTCAAGTATCAAAAATATCAAGGGTTTTCTTAAGCTTTTAAGAAGTATAAGAATGGTAAGCATTAACTTTGTGGGCTCATTTTATGCCTCTTGACAATTGGTTGGCGCACTGCGCATCTTTTGATACACTTTGTGTATTCTATATTTAAAATTTGGCGTCTTTGCTCATCTTTTATTTTTGGCATCATTGGCCAATTTTTTTTTTAATATGCTTCCTTTCTTAAATCTTAAAAAATAAAGGAAAACCCATCTTAGTAACAAAGCGAATTTCTTGATTAAAAAAATTATGAGTTAGATTCAATGACTTGCAAACGATTCCTATGCGATAAATAAAACATAGGGAAATAAATTAATTTAATTTCAATGACTAATTTAAAAGATGAAAAAGATTTTAAATCAAAAGTAGAATAACCTCTTTTAGGAAATAGAGATTGAGAAAAAAATAATGAGTTTCCTCCCCTAAACTATTTTAGAGAAGTCAAATAAATTTACCAAAGATTTCAAGAAAGAACAGGAAGTAGATTTTTCATTTTTAGAAAAATGAGTGTGTGTGTTTGGATCAAAGAGAAGCAAAAGAAAGAAAAAAATATGAATAAAATAAAAAAGAATAAGTAAAAAGAAAAAGAAAACAAAAGAAAAACAAAAAAAACAACAAAAAAAAAAAACAAACAAAATGAAAAACACAAATAGCCCATTTAACCAATATCTCATTCCTGGTCCGATTCTTCAGAAACCATGTCTTTCCATGAGATTTTATTTTTTCATTATTTCCCCAATTAAACTCTAGCTTTGCCTTACCCTTTTCTTTTGTAGGAAGAATTCTTAAATTAGGGCACTCATTCTTCATATGTCTAGGTTTCCTACATTGAAAGCAAATAATGTAAGAGGAAATATGGACATCCTTACCACTTTTACCTTTCTTCCACTTTTGCTTATGCTTTGGTGAGCTTTCTTATTTGCTTGACAATTCATTGCTATCTTCACCAACTAAACTTCCTGTTTCCGTATCTTCAGCTTTTAGAACGATCGTTTCACCTACATCCAAAAGTCTTTGACCCAAACCTTGCACGTAGGCAATGTGTGAGTCAATCAAATTATTAATAGAACATACATTCAAATCTTTAGATTCACAAATAGCAAAAACTTTAGGATCAAATTTATCAAGTAGACATCGAAGAATTTTGTTAACTTTTTCAAAATTTGAAAAAACTTTTTCTAAAGCATGCAATGAGTTTACAATTTGAATGAATATGGTATACATGTCTAAGATCGTTTCAAAAAGTTTCATGGAAAATAATTCAAAATCATGCATTAACAAATTCAACTTGGATTGCTTGATTTCACTAGTGCCTACGTATATGGTGTGCAGTTTATCCCAAACTTCCTTACCGGTAGTGCACGTGGATACTAACATAAAATCATCAGAATTTGAAGCACAGAAAAAGCAATTTAAAGACTTCACATTCAATTGAGCATTGAGTTGTTCTTCCCTGTTCCATTGACTAAAAGTAATATCAATTTTAACTCCATTAACAATTCGTGACGGTAATGAATAACCAGTTAAAATCATATGCCACACGCAAAAATCAATCGATTGCAAGAAAATAGACATGCGAGTTTTCCAAAATTAAATGACATATTTTCAAATAAAGGAGGTCTGGTGATTGAATAACCTTCCGCAATATTACGATTAGCCATGGATTGAAAATTCAAAATCTTTTAAAAACTTATTTTATGAAAACCACTCTGATACCACTTGAAAGTGCTCTGATGGCACTAGAAAGTTTGTTAGGGATGTTAAGCCCTCTGAACTTAGTCCCAAAGCTAATTAAAAAGAGTGGTGAGTTGGTTAAAGAAGAAACATTAAGCAAAGCACAAACCAAAATCACCACAAATAAAAACCAATGCGGAAATTCAATGCGGAAGCAATAATAAGAAAAGAACACACCGGATTTATAGTAGTTCGGTCAAACCTTGACCTACGTCCACTCCTTGGAGGCACCCTCCAAGTATTGCACTAAAACAAGTGTCTCTCCTTTAGCTCCCACAGCTAGGCGGAGAAGCCCTTACAAAATCACTTCCACCTTCCCCGGTGCGGCGGAGTCACCGGGTCCTTTAACACCAAAGGGATCTTCTTCTTTGGTGAACTTACCATGAGACAAGCCTTGAATCCGATGGTACTAAGGTGCGAGTTCACCGGAGCAACCAAATGGAATCCCCTCCACACTCCCTTGAGTTCCCCCCTCACAGGATCTTCTCCCTCTCAAACTCCACCCTTTCCTCTCTCCCTTTCAACCTCTCTCTTCAAGTTTCCCCCACAAGAACAAAGCTCCAATGGCTGCCAAAGACACTTACAAAAGTGCCTTGTCATAGCTTAAATAGAAAAGCTAAAAACGAGCTCATTAATGCAAGTTGCCAACATTATCGTCCAGGACAATAGGCATATCGTTCTGGCCGATTAGTTCAAATATAAGGAAAATCGTCCTGAATATCGCCCTGAAATGATGCTGGATGATGTCTAATCGGCCCGGACGATCTTGCGATCGTCTAGGATGATTTGACCATGTAATTTCTTTCCTTAAATTCGAGAG
Source organism: Dendrobium nobile (assembly GCA_022539455.1). Taxonomy (NCBI): domain Eukaryota; kingdom Viridiplantae; phylum Streptophyta; class Magnoliopsida; order Asparagales; family Orchidaceae; genus Dendrobium; species Dendrobium nobile. The sequence continues at coordinate 56,303,235 of CM039735.1, forward strand.
AAATTTTAGAAAATTTTCGTGGATCGGCCGGGACGTTATTTTATAGTCCAGGCCGATCCTTGGACGATGTCCAAAAATAGGTTCTTTCTAAATTGATTTGGTGGCAGATTCTTGCTGAATTGAGCCTATCGTCCTAGCCGATATAAAATCGTCCAAGATGATGTGTTTTGCACAATGACGGCTGCTTTAATGAGAATGCCCTAATTAGGGTTTCTGCTTTTGGACAGATCATCCAGGCCGATATAAATATCGTCTGGGACGATATTACCAAAAATAGAAAACTTTAGGGTCCCGTTAGAAACTCTTCCAAGATACAAAGTATCAGGACCCACATCAAATACAACAAACTCAAGAAAGGAAAAAGATTAGAAACTGACTCAGGCCTAGTCTACCCAATCTTGAGCTGATTCCAAATTGCAGTCTGATCGTGTGAACCTAAAACATTAGTACATAAGGAAGTTATAGAGAAAATAAGAATGTTTGCTATTATCAATATCATAAACCATAGATCCGTAACACATGTGGTACGTGGATAGTGGCTGCTCGTGACACATGTCTGGAGATATGAAGAAGTTCATCTTACTAGAGACCAGAACCAGAAGCAAAGTAACATTGGGAGACAACACTACCAGGAAAGTGATAGGCTTAGGTATTGTCGGTAATGCTAAGAATTTTTTAATTGAAAATGTCTTATTAGTTGATGATTTGAAGCATAGCTTACTTAGCATTAGTCAATTGTGCAATAAAGGTTTTCATATTAAATTTCTCTGATAAATGCCTGATTAGTTTAAATAATAAACTAGTTTTAGAAGAAAAATGATTGAACAATGTTTACATGTTAGACCTTGATTACATTGATAGCTCAAATTCATTTTGTTTGAAAATAATAGAAGATGACTCATGGCTATGGCATAGGAGACTATGCCATGCTAGTATGAAAACACTTAGAAACATTACTAAGAAAAACCTAGTTAGAGGCGTACCTAAGATAGATTTCACTAAGGTCCATTTATGTGATGCTTGCCAACTAGGAAAACAAATCAAATCATCCTTTCATTCAATTCAAGATGTGATCACCTCTAGCCCATTAGAAATCCTACACATGGACTTATTTGGAACCGTTAGCACAGCTAGTCTAGGAGAGAAAAACTATGGATTTGTGATTGTAGACGACTTCTTTAGATTCACTTGGGTTAGATTTCTAGCACATAAAAATGATTCGTTTGAGAAATTTAAGGTATTCTCCACATGGATTTAATGAAAATAAGGTTGTGAAATCTCAATAATACATAGCGATCATGGTGGAGAGTTTCTAAATGATAGATTTGAAACATTTTTCAAAGAGATATGAATTGAACATAATTTTTCATCCCCTAGAACACCTCAACAAAATGGTATAGCAGAAAGGAAGAATAGAACCTTGGTAGAAGCTGCTAGGGAAATGTTAGTGGAGTACACCCTTCCTAGATACTTTTGGGCATAAGCAGTCAACACAGCATGTTATGTTTTAAATAGGGTAAACATTAGATCTAAGCTGAATAAAACTCCTTATGAACTCCTTAAGGGTAGGACACCGAATCTTTCACAAATATATGTCTTTGGGTGCAAGTGCTTCATATTGATTAATGGCAAACTTCCCTTCAAAAAATTCAATCCCAAGTATGATGAAGGTGTCTTCTTAGGTTATTCATTTGTAGGTAAGGCCTGTATAATCTTTAATATGAGAACCCTAGTAGTAGAAGTGTTTTCCCATGTAGTATTTGATGAATCAGATAAGCCCTCTGAATATAAATATGAATATCGGCCTATTTGATGAATCAGTAGTAGAAGGTCCACAAGATCAGACATCAATTTGGAACCAGCTCAAGATTGGGTAGACTAAGTCTGAGTCAGTTTGTATCACTTTCTCCTTTCATGAGACTATTATATTTGGTGTGGCTCCTGATGCTATGTAACTTTACACACACAAACCTTGGAAGTTTTTCTATCTGTTCCCTAGAGTTTACTATTTTTGGTAACAACATCCAGGATGATATTTATATCGGCCTGGACGATTGGTTCAAAAATAAAACCCTAATTAGGGTATCATCTTTATTAAGGCAGCTGTTATTAAGCACATCGGCCTGGACGATCCATATATCAACCAGGATGACAGGATCAAATCAGAAAGAATCATTCGCCATGATCAATTTAGGTATTCTTTATTTCAGGACATCTGCCAGGAAGATCTATACATCAGCCTGGATGATTCAGCATAATTATGCCTAAATTAATCTTGTAGTTATTGAAAGTAATTAAGGCTGATTGATATAATCATAGGGGCTAGACCGAACGCAGGATCGGCCAGGACGATGTCCTGGATGATTGATATCGGCCAGCATCCTTTCTAGGTGATGTTAAGGATGATTGTACTCGGATTTGAACTAATCAGCCATGACAATATTGTATCGGCTTGGATGATGTAACCAATTTTCTTTTGATCATCCCAAATCATCCCGGCAGATTGAGCTTATTTTGTACTGATTGGCCATGACGATATTCATATTGACCTGGACGATAAAGTTGGCAAGTTACATTAATGAGCTCCTTTTGAGATCTTTTATTTAATCTTTTACCAAGACACTTTTGTAAATGTCTTTGGCAGTCATTGTAGCTTCGTTCTTTTAGGGGAAACTTTAAGAGAGAGCTTGAAAGAGAGTGAGGAAAGGGTGAAGTTTGAGAGAGAGAGAAAATCCTATGAGAGGGGACTTAAGGGAGTATGGAGGGGGATTCCACACGGTTGCTCTGGTAAGCTTGCACCTTAGTATCATCGGATTCAAGGCTTATCTTGAGGGAACTTCATAGAAGAAGAAGATCTATTTGGTGTCAAAGGATCGTGTGACTCCACCGCAACGGGGAAGGTGGAAGTGATTTTTTAAGGGCTTCTCCGCCTAGATGTGCGGGATAAAGGAGAGACACTTAGTTTAGTGCAATACTTGGAGGGTGCCTCCGAGGAGTGGACGTAGGTCAAGGTTTGACCGAACCATTATAAATCTTGTGTGTTCTTTCCGTTATTATTTTTGCATTTATTTTTCCACGCTTTTGTTTTGTTTGAGGTGAATTATGATTGTTTTTTCATTGTAAGAAGAATTTTTAAAATACCAATTCACCTCTCTCTTAATTAGCCTTGGGCCAAGTCATAAGGGGCCTAACATCCCTAACAAACTATCAAAAGATCATTTTTCTTTAAATAGAAGGGCTTTAAAACTCAAATTTTATACTCTCCAAAAGTCTTTTCAAATCCTCTCATCTTTCCAAATCATTTAATGGCAATCTCTAGCAAAAGGAGCAGACTGGCTAAGGAATTGACTAAGGGACCTTCCTCTAGAAATGCCAAAGAAAATTTCCTATCCCAAATAAGAAAAGAATCTTTTCCTAGGTTTGTCTTAGCAAAAATCACCCCTTCTAGAGTTCTTCTTCAGGAGAACATTATCTTTCAAGTAATGCCAATTTTCTCCTCTACACAATTCACTTTAATCCTCACTCTAATTCACTCCTACAATAAGGAAACTTTCCCCTATTTCCTTACAAACATGACTTTTAGTAATGCTAGAGTAGGATTAGTTCCTATTTTTAAAAAAAGAGGGTAGAAATAACCAAGGAGGATCTAGGGATTTTCTTAAATTTAAGGACTTAAGGGACTAGAGCTTATACCTTGACGTCTACCTCTAACTTTGATTAGACTGAGATAAACTGAGTTCTTAGAGAGATTAGAGAAGTATGTCATTTTCCTAAGGTAAACACTTTACACCAAGATGCTAGAATCATCCAGCATGTTCTTAGGACTTCTATCATTTCAAAAGCTGGTGATCGAATAAATATCACTCCTCTTCTTTCCACTGTAACATACCTGATTATAACTGGCCAACTAATAGATGAAGACCAACTTATCATTGATTACATGTATGGACTTTTAGAAATTGACCATGCATCCCAAAAGAGAAACAAGAATATTGCCTTAGGACTCCTTCTGACATACATTCTTGAAAAGAAATACTATCTTATTCATCCTATTCCACATCTAAAGGAGCCTATCTACTATAATGATGCTTCATTCCGAGTAATCTTTGCTAAAGATGATGGAGGTGATGATTCTAAGGGAGAGAGGAGCACCTGCATCTGCGCTTGCTGGTGGACCAGACTTTCGGGAGATGGTTCATCATTTTGATCGTCTTGAGACTCATTTAGATCAACACTTTGATCAAATTGAAGCTAATCTTCAGCAGCAAAAATTTCAATATAAATAGGATATGGGATGGATAAGAGGTCAATTTGACTCGGTCAACATGAATATAGCCATGATGAATAGCTATTTTAATATATTCAACCCGTCACCTCCTCCAGATCAGGGCCCCACAGAATGATAGAAGTGATTCTTCTATATTTTTTTTTTTGCTAGTTCTGATGATGTAATGTGATGATGTTTTGAGTGTTTGTGATTGTTGTTAGTTTTTATTTTTATGTTTAATGAATCTTGGATATTGATATCAATTGTGCTCCAATGTATTATCATTTACCTTAATATTAATAAAAATTATGATGTCTTATTCTAGTTATTTTTAATCTCTTTCTAAAATATTCGTTAGCCTGTATGATTATCTTGAAATAATTGTTTTAATAAGTGTTATAATTTTAAAAGCAATATAAAATTAAATTCATTAGAAAAACTTAATATTTTAAAAAATTTAAGTTAGCTTATAACTCAATCAAGTTAAGGCTATCAATCTCATGATTCTTTTTAGACTATCATAATTTTAATATTATTATTGTAATTTTGATATTTTATTATTTTTCAATTTTTATTTTCAATATAAGTATCTTTATACTTAAAAAAATTTGAGTTTTTAGATTATCAATTAAAAACATGAGAAATGTACAAATATACAAAAATTAAAAGAATGCATAATGATTTGCAAATTAAAAAAGAGGCACAAAATTAGCTCAATATAGAAAGATGCACAAAGTTTGCCACAAATACTGAAGCGATGCGCAAAATGCGCACAAGTATATGTTCTTTTGTCTATCTTCCAATCTTTAATTTCAAATCAATCTAATGATTAATTATATTTTGTATTGAAATTGGACTTAAATTAAATTTCATTTCATCACCTTTGCAATAATTCTCCTTATCTGATTGTCTAGACTGATATATGACCTTGATTTATTTTTCCTTGTCTGTGTTATATCTTAATTTAAATGATATGAATCTTTATTTTTTTCTAATGAATAATAATCTTATTATTGCAAATATAACTCAATCTCTTTTAGGATCAATTATCAAAGACTTCTCCTATGACTTCTTACATTTCCGTAGTTCATTTCTTCTTCTCTTTTTACTGTTGTCAAAAAGGGGGAGAAATATTATCTGACATTTAATTATTTTGCTCGTGTGTCTTGTTTATCTTATTTTGTTCGTGTCTTGAGTATTTTTATTTTTGTTCATATTTAGGGTTTTGTTTCTCGTTTCAATGTCATTTTTGTGTGGCCGTCTTTATTTATAAAAAACTTTAAAATTAAAAAATTTATTTATTCATAATAAATGCCCCTTATATTCACATGCTTATTCATTTAGGAGGAGTTTAGGAGAAATTTAGGATTTTTAAATTTACACAAATAATAATTATTTTGTCATTATAAAAATGGGGGAGATTGTTGAGAGAGTTGCTACTTATCTTTGCATGTTTTATATTCTTACAACTTGTATGTTTTTGTTGATTCCAAATATTATTATTTTAATTATTATTTTCCCTTAACATATTTTGGAAGAATTATTTTGCTCTTGTATGTACTAACATTTCAGGGAAATCATACTCTTGATTGTTGAAGACTTTAAATGAAATTCAGTTTTGGGTTGTTACACTTTTGAAGTATGTATTTTTTTATTTCAATGAGTCTGAGAGAGTGTGATTATAATTGAGTAATTGAGCACATACACACACACACACCAGTGAAGAGTTTTATAATTCATATTTTTTAACTGATCGTACAGTACGAACCCTATTTGTATGGGATGATCTGGTTAGTTATATTCCCTAATGAGCAATGGAACAAACAGTGAGTGTTTAAATTTTTCTAAGTATAGATCATACTGACAATATTTTCCACTTGTCCCAGGATGATCTTCTCTATTTTTGCCAAATGTGAAGATCGTATGGACAATATTTTCCATTCATCCCAGGTTGATCTTCTCTATTTTTTCCCAAATATGAAGATCATATGGACGTTATTTTTCATTCATCATAGGATGATCTTCTCAATTTTTGCCAAATGTGAAGATCATACGGATGATATTTTCCATTCATCCCAGGACGATCTTCTCTAGATTTCCCAAATGTTAAGTTAGTATGAACGATAATTTCTACTCATCCCAAGATGATCTTCTCTAGATTTTCCAAATGTAAAGTTCGTACAGACGATAATATCCATTCATCCAGGATGATCTTCTCTAGATTAACCAAATGTGAAGTCGTACGGATGATAATTTCCATTCATCCCAAGATGATCTTCTCTATTTTTGGGAAATATACAGTTCTTCTAGACGATATTTTTCGTTCATCCCAAGATGATCCCCTCTGGTTTTGACTAATTCATAGTATGTATGATGATAATTTTCAATTGTACCAAGATGAAGGGCTCTATTCTATATACTTGTAGTTCATCCTGACTTTTCGTACCAATGAACTTTGAAAAATAATTGTTCGTATTGGACAAACCCAATTCATATAGGATGATGAACAGGTATGAATGAAGTTTGTACCAATTCATATTGATTTCATACGCAATAGTTTTTATACTATTCATATGTACGAAATACGATCGTATGGGATGATCGTGGAATGTCAAATTTGAAAATAAAATTTTTGGATGGTTTTTTTTGTCTTTTATATAAAAAGTTCACTTAAGATTATCATTTAATCTTTTTGTCACTTAGTCTTCCTGAATGGTAAAGTGAAATTGAAGGAGAGAGCTAGAGAGAGTATCTAAAGGAGATTTCTTCCTATTGGAACGTTAAGGGTTCACTTGGTTACTCAAGGGTGAGGATCTCTATGTGTATTTTGTGTTTTCTTCACTCTTTTCTCTTGTCCTTCCAGATTTCTTATGTGAAGATCTTTCAAAAAGATTATGTTCTCTGTCGTCACTTGAATAGTGTGAACAGTCGAAGGTTCTCTGCCTACACTTTGAGAGTGTGAATAGCCAAAGGTTCTCTGCCTACACTTGGAGAGTGTGGAAGGATGAAGGTTTTCTTCCTACACTTCGAGGGTGTGAAAGGATGACGGTTCTCTGCCACATCGGGGATTGGTGGAAGAGAGTTTTTTATGGTTCTATGCCTATACTTGAAGAGTGTGAGCAGCTGAAGGTTCCCTGCCTACACTTGGATAGTACAAAAGGATGAAGGTTCTCTGCCTACACTTGAAGGGTGTGAAAGGATGATGGTTCTCTGCCACATCGGGGATTGGGGGAAGAAAGTTTTGAAAAGGCTTCTCCGCCTTGCTGTGGGCGAAAAAGGAGAGTCACTTTGGTATAGTGCAATATCTGAAGTTGGTGACTTCAGGGAGTGGATGTAGGTCGTGTTTTACCGAACCACTATAAACTCTTGTGTCTTTTTATTTTTGCTGCTTTTTATTTTATGCATGTTTTTAATTTTCCTGTAGTTGAAAATTATTATTAAACAAAAAATATAAATCCACTTGCTTCTGTTCATTAATCAGTTTCTATAATTTTAAAATCCAAGAAAGGATCAAGTTTTTAAAATTACAAATTCACCCCCCCCCCATGTTGAGTCTACTAAATAGGTTGTTAAACCAAAATTAATGTCCCAAGGCTACCAAGAGGGGGGGGGGGGGGGTGAATTGGTAGTTTAAAAATTTTAAACCCTCTTTAAATTTATGTTGAACCGAAATAAAAATTTTCTTTTAAATTTTTGTAAAAAATGTTTTTCAACCACAGAGTTTTTAAAATCAAAAATAAATTGCAGAAAGTTAAAAACAGTAAAGTAAATGACACCAAATTTATAGTGGTTCGGTCTAAACCAGACCTACATCCACTCTCCAGAGGCACCCTCTGAGTATTGCACTAATACCAATAGTGACTCTCCTTTTGTACCCACAGCAAGGTGGAGAAGCCTTTACAAACACACTTTTCACCACTACCCGGTGCGGCAGAGAACCGTCGTCCTTTTACACAATCCCCAGTGTTGGCAGAGAACCTTCCATCCTTTCACACTCTCCTAGTGTGGGCAAAGAACCCTTTGTCCTTTCACACTCTCCTAGTGTGGGCAGAGAAACATTTCGTCCTTTCACACTCTCCTAGTGTGGGCAGAGAACCCTTCGGCTGTTCACACTCTCCAAGTGTAGGCAGCGAACCCTTCGGCTGTTCACACTCTCCAAGTGTTGGCAGCGAACCCTTCAGCTGTTCACACTCTCCAAGTGTCGGCAGTGAAACGGATCTCCTTGACAGATTTTCTTACAAGAAATCTAGAAGGAAGAAAGAAAAGAGTGAAGTAATCCCAATTCACAAGTAGAGATTCTTACGTTTGAACTCCAAGTGAAGCCTTCACGCTCCAGTGGTAGGAATCCTTCTTTAAATGCACTCTCACACTTTCTCCTTGGCTATTCTCTCAAGAGACACGAAGATCAAATGACAAAAAGATTGGGTGGCAGTCTAATTTGGACTATTTATACAAAAGACAAGAAAAACCGCCCAAAAACTGCAAGTTTTCAATTCTGTACGCAGTGGATCGTCCCATACGATCGTGGATCATCCTGGACGATATTACTTAAAAGCTTTGAAACGACCTTATTTGTATATGTGTATGAAATGTCTTCGTACAAGCTGATCGTCCCGTATGAACTAAGTTCATCCGGTACTAACGGTTACTACAAGGTCGGTTCTAGAAACTGCAGAAAAAACCATCCTAAGTCGGTTGTATCTTCTGGACGAAATTTTTACAGAGAACAGATCATCATGTACGATAATTTAATTTCGTCTAGATGAAAATTTTACAGAGAGTCGATCGTCCTGAACGATAATTAATTTCTTCTGGACGAAAATTGTACAGAGAGCAAATCGTCATGTACGATAATTTAATTTCGTCTGGACGAAAATTTTATAGAGGGCAAATCATTCTGGATGATATTTAATTTCGTCCTGGACGAATAGGACTTAGAAAAACTTTTAAAGCCAGTTCCTATTCGTTCCATGTGGTCAATAAGAGATAACTGTCTGATCGTCCCGTACGATCTAATATCGTCCCGTACGATCAGTATAAATTTTATATGATATCCTTATGTGTGTGTGTATATTTTTATTCACTCAATTACAATCACTCTCTTTCAAATTTAATTCAAAGAAAAGTACAAGCTTCAAATTCACAAAGTAACTCATGTTGAATTTAATTTGAAGTCTTCATAGTCTGGAGTTCGATTTTCCTGAAATGTTAGTACACACAAGAGCAAATACAAATCTTCTAAATTTATTAGGAGATAACTACACATTTGAACAATAATATTTGGAATCTTCAAAACTATACAAGTTGCAAAAATGTAAAGCATGCAAATAGCAACTATCTTAACAATCTCCCCTTTTTTGATGATGGCAAAACAATTATTATTTGTATGATTTCAATTTAAACAAATCTCCTAAACTCCCCCTGAAATGATGAATACATGAAAATAATGAGGCATTTTGAATTAAAGAACACAATTTTTGTTTTTCAAAATTTTTAACAAAAACAAATAAAAAATAAAATACAATACAACACAAGCCAAATGACACAAAACCAAAATACAAAGCAAACCAAAATACCAAAATACAAAGTAAACCAAAATACAAACATACAAACACTCATACAAATACATTCTCCCCCTTTTTGACAACAACAAAAAGTGAAGAAGAAATAGACAAGAAATGTAAGTAATTATATGAAATTCATTTGAAAATTTAATCTAAATAGTGATTGACATATGGTATGCAATTTAAAACTAATAACATTAGGTAAATCATAGAAATTTATAAAATTTAAGAAGTGATATAACATTGTAAGTAAGAAGAATTTATTAAAGACATGATTCAATTTAGACATTTGAGATATAAAAAATCATTACAAGAGAGATGAATAAAAATTCTATATTTCAAAGTTCAATAGAAATATAAATGAGCATAAGATCAATTTGAATTAAGAGATTGAAAGAATCTAAAAAGAAGAGAATTACCACATGTGGAGCTTTGCGCATCTTTTTCAAATTTCTGGCACATTTTTGTGCATCTTTTTACATTGGGCTTATTTTATGCCTCTTTTTCACATTTGCGAACCTTTGCACATTCATTTTGATTTTTGTACTTTTTGTACAATTTTCAAGAATAATTGATACCAATTCTTTCCAAGATCAATAATCTAAAATTTCATATTTTTCTAAGTGCATAAATATCACTTGATCAAAGAAATACAAAATAAGAAAATATCTTAATTGCAATAATAATATTAAATTTAATGTAGTCTAAATGAATAGACATGAAATTAAAAATTCTAATTATAACAAGTTATAAATAAATTTTAAATTTAGAAAGTCTAGATTATCTAATGACATTAATCTCAAATTACAATCTAATTTAAGCGCAATAAAGATTAAAAAGACTAATGAAATTCATAAAAACTAAATACATTTAAAAAACAATCCAAATTTAAAGCAAATACAACATATATTGATATTGATGAAAAAGATTACAATATCATTTCATAATATCAATACAAAAACACAAACTACGAAAACAGAAATATCAATGTTGCAAAAACATTTTTATTTAAGAATTCAAATCAATTACACCAAGCCTTGTTCTTAATGTACTGAAAGTATCAAAGGCTAAAGGTTTTGTAAAAATGTCTGCAAGTTGATTTTTAATTGAAACATGAGTAAGTTCAATTTCTACCTTGGATACATGATCCCTTATGAAATGATGTCTTATGTCAATGTGTTTGGTTCTATAATGTTGAATAGGATTTTTGGAAATGCAAATAGCACTAGTATTATCACAATAAATTAGAATAGTGCCTATAATTAATCCTAAATCAATCAACTGTTATTTTAACCGAAGTACTTGTGCCACACAACTTCCTAATGCAATGTATTCTGCTTCTGCAGTAGATAGGGCCACTGAATTTTGTTTTCTACTAGACCATGAAACTAATGAATTTCTAATGAATTGACATATTCCAGAAGTGCTTTTCCTATCCACTCTATAGCCTGCAAAGTCAGAATCTGAATAACCAACAATTTCAAATGAAGAGCTAAACTTAGGATATCAAATTCTTAAGTTCTGAGTTCCTAGTAAGTATCTTAAAATCCTTTTCACTGCTGTCAAATGTGATTCTTTTGGATCTGAATGAAATCTAGTACATAAGCAAATACTGAATATAATATCTGGTCGGCTAGCAGTCAAGTAAAGTAAAGAATCCAAGTTGAAAATTTTCTGAATTCCTCAAATGATTCACTTTAATGAAAAAGAAATCTAACCCAAGTGAATCTTGAGAAATCATCCACTATAAAAAATCCGTATACCTTCCCTCCTAGACTTACTGTTCCTACTGGTCCAAAAAGATCCATGTGAAGAATTTCCAAAGGTTTTCTGGTCCTAAGATCCTTATTGGACTTAAAAGAGGACTTCACTTATTTTCCTAATTGACATGCATCACAAAGGTGGTCCTTAGTAAAGTCTAGTTTTGGTATACCTCTCACTAAATTCTTTTGGGTAATTCTCCTAAGGTTTTTCATACTAGAATGACAAAGTCTCCTATGCCAAAGTCATGATTCATCAGAAATAATTTTCAAACAAAAAGCAGTAGGAGATTGAATACAATTTAAATCTAGCATGTAAACATTGTTTATCCTTTTTCCATTCAAAACTTCTTTCCCATTTAGGCTTAATATGCAGCTAGTAAGTAAAAATTTTACATTATAGCCCTTATCACATAGCTGACTTATACTTAACAAATTATGTTTTCAGCCTTCAACCAATAATACATTGTCTATGAAAAAGTTTTTCATATTTCCAATCATACCTGATCCAACCACTTTCTTTATGGTATTATCTCCAAGTGTAACCTTGCCTCTACTCCTGGCTACCAGCATTATGAATTGAGCAGTATCTCCAGTCATATGCTTTGAACATCCGTTGTCCAGGTACCATATGCTCCCACGAGGTTTTGTTTGAGAGCAACCCTATAAAAATATCAAATGTTAGACCTGGGAACCCAAACAAGTTTGGGTTCACCTTTTAGCAATTTATAATCAGATGCATGTATGATATGTCTAGGTTTATGCATCTTAGGTTTCCACACCAAATTAGTTTTCATCTTCAAAGTACAAGTGTGAGCTATATGTCCCAAAAATCCACTATTATTACATTTAACTTTAGGAAAAGTATTCCTAAGTTTTCTTCAATTTATTTGTCTTCTAAGGGATTCCATATATTTAGGATAATATTTAGGATTTGTAAAATCTTCAATTTTTGGTGGAATCCTATTATCCTCAAGATCTTTTATTGTCAATTTATAAAATGAATTAATTTCTTCCAAGAGTCGATTTGTATAATTGATTCGATATGTTTTCTTCTCAGATTCATCTTTAAATTTTTTAAAATCTTTTTCAAGATCAGCATAGGATGATTTTAGATTTTCAAAATTCTTATTCAAGTTATCATATTCATCAAGTAGTTTCATATGGTTCTCATCTATTAATGCATGATCTTTCCTAAGGATTTCAAGTTCCTTCTTAAGCTCTTCCAATTCTAAACTTATACTAGCATGCATCTTCTTCATTTTCTTATATGCATCATGCATGTGTTCAAAAACTTCAAACAATTCATCATAAGTTAAGTCACATACCTCTTCTTGATCTGATTGATCAACATTATCTGCCATCAAGCAAAGGTTGGTGACTTCTTCTTCTTTTTCAGTCTTAGATGAGTCTGAAGCTGAGTCTGCTCAAAAAGCTCTTTGAAACTTCTTCTTGCCCTTCTTTATAATTGGTTTCTCCTCTACCTTCTCTTTGCTAGGAGTGGCTTTGAGTTTTGGGCATTCAGTCTTGATATGACCTGGTTTCCTGCATTCATAACAAATCACTTCATTAGAAACCTTGCCATTTATGTTAAACTTACCTCTATTCCATTGTTGGCGTCTCTTCTGCTTCCTCTTTAAAATGCTTCTGAATTGTCTAGTCATTAATGCAATATCATCTTCATCCTCAGGTTGTGAGTGTTCACTCTCTAACTCTTCCACTTTTAGTGCAATATTCTTCTCCTTTCATGGTTCACCTGCATCAATCTTCCTTTGACTTACTCCTTGCTCATAAGCAATGAGAGAACCAAGAAGATTGTCAATAGAATAAATGTTTAGATCTTTAGACTCTGTAATTACAGTAATTTTTGCATCATAAGCAGTAGGTAAATAACGAAGAATCTTATTAACCATTTCAGCATTAGTTAATTCCCTACCAAGTGCATGCAAAGAAGTGACAATTTGTGTGAATCTTGTGTACATGTCAGAAATCGATTCATTAGGTTTCATGCGAAATAACTCATAGTCATGTAACAAGATATTGAGTCTTGATTGCTTAACCTCATTAGTCCCTTCATAAGTTATACAAAGTCTATCACATATTTTCTTTCCACTTTTGCAAGTGGAAACCCGCATATAGTCTTCAGATTTTAAAGTACAAAAGAAGCTATTTAGACATTTGGCATTTAGTTGTGCTAAGTCACGTTCTTCTATAGTCCAATCTGTAAAAGGTGTTTCTACCCTAACTCCATCAACTAATCTAGTTGGTTTTGTATAACCTTCCTGGACTAGGATCCACATGCGATAATCAAGTGACTATAAGAAAGTAGACATGCGTGTTTTCCAGAAATCAAAAGGAATATTGTCAAACAGTGGAGGTCTAGTAATAGAGTAACCCTCAGGTGTGTTTCGGTTTCTGAATGTAGCCATCTACGGTAATCAAAAAGTAGTTTAAACTTATGATATTAAAATGGAGCTCTGATACCACTTGTTGAGTCTACTAAATAGGTTGTTAAACCTAAATTAATGTCCCAAGGCTACCAAGAGGGGGGGTGAATTGGTAGTTTAAAAATTTTAAACCCTCTTTAAATTTATGTTGAACCGAAATGAAAATATTCTTTTAAGTTTTTGTAGAAAATGTTTTTCAACCACAGAGTTTTTAAAATCAAAAATAAAATGCGAAAAAGTAAAAACAGTAAAGTAAATGACACCAGATTTATAGTGCTTCGGTCTAAACCAGACCTACATCCACTCCCCAGAGGCACCCTCTGAGTATTGCACTAATACCAATAGTGACTCTCCTTTTGCACCCACAGCAAGGCGGAAAAGCCTTTACAAACACTCTTTTCACCACTACCCGGTGCGGCAGAGAATCGTCGTCCTTTTACACAATCCCCAGTGTTGGCAGAGAACCTTCCGTCCTTTCACACTCTCCTAGTGTGGGCAGAGAACCCTTCGTCCTTTCACACTCTCCTAGTGTGGGCAGAGAACCCTTTCATCCTTTCACACTCTCCTAGTGTGGGTAGAGAACCCTTCGGTTGTTCACACTCTCCAAGTGTATGTAGCGAACCCTATAGCTGTTCACACTCTCCAAGTGTAGGCAGCGAACCCTTCGGCTGTTCACACTCTCCAAGTGTCGGCAGCGAACCCTTTGGCTGTTCACACTCTCCAAGTGTCGGCAGCGAACCGGATCTCCTTGACAGATCTTCTCACATGAAAGAAAAGAGTGAAGTAATCCCAATTCACAAGTAGAGATTCTTACCTTTGAACTCCAAGTGAAGCCTTCACGCTCCAGTGGTAGGAATCCTCCTTTGAATGCACTCTCACACTCTCTCCTTGGCTATTCTCTCAAGAGACACAAAGATCAAATGACAAAAAGATTGGGTGGCAGTCTAATTTGGACTATTTATACAAAAGACAAAAAAACTGCACAAAAACTGCAAGTTTTCAATTATATTCGCAGTGGATCGTCCCATACGATCGTGGATCGTCCTGGACGATATTACTTAAAATCTTTGAAACGACCTTATTTGTATATGTGTACGAAATGTCTTCGTACAAGCTGATCGTCCCGTATGAACTAAGTTCGTCCGGTACGAACGGTTACTACAAGGTCGGTTCTAGAAACTGCAGAAAAAACCGTCCTATGTCGGTTGTATCGTCTGGACGAAAATTGGTTCGTTTTGACAAAATTTTTACAGAGAACAGATCGTCATGTACGATAATTTAATTTCGTATGGATGAAAATTTTACAGTGAGCCGATCTTCCTGGACAATAATTAATTTCGTCTGGATGAAAATTTTACAGAGAGCAAATCGTCATGTACGATAATTTAATTTCGTCTGGACAAAAATTTTACAGAGGACTAATCGTCCTTGACGATATTTAATTTCGTCCTGGACGAATAGGACTTAGAAAATTTTTTAAAGCCAGTTCCTATTCGTTCCATGTGATCAATAGGAGATAACTGTCTGATCGTCCCGTACGATCTGATATCGCCCCGTACGATCAGTATAAATTTTATATGATCTCCTTATGTGTGTGTGTATATTTTTATTCACTCAATTACAATCACTCCCTTTCAAATTTAATTCAAAGAAAAGTACAAGCTTCAAATTCACAAAGTATCTCATGTTGAATTTAATTTGAAGTCTTCATAGTCTGGAGTTCGATTTTACTGAAATGTTAGTACACACAAGAGCAAATACAAATCTTCTAAAATGGTTAGGAGATAACTACACATTTTAACAATAATATTTGGAATCATCAAAATTATACAAGTTGCAAAAATGTAAAGCATGCAAATAGCAACTATCTTAATACCCCCTTCCCCTCTTGGTTAGCTTTGGGACAATAGATTAGGTCTTACAACCTATTCAAGAATCAACAAGATTCCATAAGGGCCCACCCTTCTACTTAATTTTTCCATGGTAAAACTTTGTCTTGTAATCCAATAATAAAACATCTTGACCAGGATAAAATATATACTCTAAAACTTCATAATTATTCATTTTCTTTATTTCTTCCCTATATCTTCTTGTATCCTCATGAACTTAATCATTGAACTTATGAAGTTTATTGATGCTAGAAAAACTTTGCATGTGGAGAAAATAAAATAAATCTTATTTTTCAAATTTTATTCATTTTTATTCCTTGGCGAGGAATGCCTTTGCTTGGTTCTACCCATTGCTTAAGTTGAATTTTTTAGAAGAAGAAGATAGCTCTATACCTAAGAATTAACAATTATTGAGAACAAAAATTTCAACACTCCATTTTTATTATTTTTAACTAAAAGGAAGTTTTAAAATGTTAAATTTTAATCAATAAAAGCCTAGCATAGCACTATAGTTCTAAAGTCAGTAGTGCAACTTTCTCTCATCTCTCAAGGATTTCTTTCTAAAGAAGCAAACTAATGATAATTAATAAAACTAACTATCCCTACTTATCACACCTGAGTTATAAAATGTGTTCCCTCCCTTAAAGTGCTAAGTTTATACTCCTCAACCAGACTTAATAAATTACTCTGGTATATTATTTCCATTCTTCAAATGGCTTTCATTAAGATCTTTTTTTTTTTTCTATCAGATTAACTTCAATATTACTATGTAAAGATCCAAGAAGTCTACTACTGACTGAAATTGCAAGCTGACTTAATTTTCTTTCCAAATTTTTAATAAAAATGACTAATTTTGCATTATAGTCCCCAACTGCATAACTACATTCTCCAATGCTAATTTTTTATTTTAAAATTGATTCTTTCATTAAATCTTTAAAGATACATAAGCCTAGGATTAACATTAGGTTTTAAAGAAGTTTTATTATTTACTACTTGATTATTCTTCCCATTTTTAATTGATTATTATCACACATATTATTTGACAAATTAAAATTAGGATGGCTCCTCCAACCTAGATTATATGTATTTACATAGGGATGATATTGTCTTCCAATTACATTGATATTTTTAATCCCTTGCACATAATTATCTTTTATTTAATTTTGATCTTTTTAGGACTCAATTCTTTTTCTAGAACTTACTCCTATTATATTTAACTTGTTAGAAATTGTTGCAACTTATGGAGTTAAGATTGATAAAGGATTAAATCATAAAATTTTAGGTATTTAATAGGATTTGCCCTATTACGTGGAAACTGGAGATTATTAGTAGCCAATTCCTTTGTTAATTAATAGGCTTCCTTAAATGGCTTAGACATTAACGATCCTCCAACTATAGCATCAAATATAGCTCTAGTATATCCTATTAGTTTATTATAAAATATTTCAATAATCAACCAATCTGGTAATGCGAGATGTCGGCATTTTTAAGCATATCCTTAAATTTATCCCAACTCTAATAAATGGATTCTCTTTCAAATAGAGTAAAAATTTTTATAACATTTCTAAGTTCTGTTGTTTTTGAAGTTGGAAAATACTTAGCAATAAACTTATGAGCTAACTCATTACAAGTGGCTATAGAGCCAAGAGATAAAGAATTCAAACATATTTTAACATATCTCTTAGAGAAAAGGTAAACAATCTAAGCCTAACATAATCATTGCTTATACCATTGTATTTAAATGTTGCACAAATTTCTAAGAAGCTTGCAAGATCTAAATTATGATTTTCACTTTTTTTTTTTTTTTTAGAGAATGCAATATTGCATTAAATAAGAAAAAAGAAGAACAACCTATTACAATCTTGAACAAAAGATAAAGCTAATGGTTCCTTGCTCCAACATGGAAAGAAACCTTATTGAAAACATATTTGTTAAACTAAATTTACTATAATTGAAATAAGACCCTACTATTTCCCATTTAAAAACCCTTGGGGTGGAGGGGATACCAAATAAATAAAACAAGCTACATGGTTGATTAGTATCCCAGTGTTCCCAACCGGTTAAAAAATAAGGCTTAGTATAGATCTCATAAATAATTAAAGTAACTTTAGAAAACAAATATAAAACTAAAACAAAGAAAAGGACACTAATAAAAGAACTAAGAAAAAAAATAATTATCAATATTTGATAATTATCAGTAAGAACTAGAAGATATTCTTGAATCTTCTTCCAAAGCCTGAGTCCATAATCCCAAGTTAATAAACTGAGATACTTTTTAAACATGAACTCCCTCATCAAGTATCTTCCAAGAATTACCATGCTATAGATATCCATGTAGTAGTAATAAATCATTTAAGAACTAAAGGGGAAGAACCCCTCACAAACTTTTTTGAACTAAGATCAG
Organism: Dendrobium nobile; assembly: GCA_022539455.1. Classification (NCBI taxonomy): domain Eukaryota; kingdom Viridiplantae; phylum Streptophyta; class Magnoliopsida; order Asparagales; family Orchidaceae; genus Dendrobium; species Dendrobium nobile. Next base: position 56,321,566 of record CM039735.1, read on the forward strand.
CCATCCTCATTCTTGGAAAGCCTTCCACCAGTCCCAAGGATTGGAGCTCTTTAAAAGTTATGTCTAGAAGTAGAAAAAAGATCCATCTTAATACTTCCTATTTTCCCTTTTACTATTGCAGTCTTCTTAAAATTCAAATTTACCTCTGAAGGGGGTGTAACAAATTCTAGTTTTTCTTCATGATAGATATTACATGAACCTGGTTCAATAACAAAATTAGAACCAGCAATAACTACTTCCCCATTTACCTCCTGAATATCCAAAATTTGGATTTCAATATCTGATTGATGAGCTCCCAACGGATTAGCAACAAAAATGGGTTCAGTACAAACAGCTTATAACGGATCAGCTTCATTACAAACGGCTTCCTTAACTTCATCCACAATTTTAGCATTTTTTAATTCAGAATTTGAATTTTGAACTTGCTGATCAATAATTTAGATTGTTGAATTTTTTGATACAATATCTTATTTATGAGTTCCCAACGGATCAGCAACAAAAATGGGTTTCGTACACGCAACTCCTAATGGATTAGGAACCAAAATGGGGAATTCATAATTTGAATTCTGAATGGGCTAATCTAAAATTGATCTAACTGATTCAATTTGGAAATTTGGATTAATAACTTGAATCTGATCAATATGACAATCGGCATCCTTCATTAATTCAGCTGCCTTATAATCATATTTAATCAGAAGATAATACACTAAAATTATTGGAAAAACCAAGATTCGAGGTGTGATCAGCCACAGTATTTCTTCCCGAAATCCTTTTATCTGGATAAACTTTGGAAACTTAATTATTAGAATAGATCTTTTGACTTTTTTTGTTCTTTAACTTCCCTTGCATCCAAGGCCCAAAGGAGTTATCATCATTTTGAGTTGAACTTTTAGGAACTTCTTTGTCAACTATCACCGGATTATAAGTATTTGGACAAACAAAATATTTATGTCCAATTCTTCCACATTTGAAACATATAGATGATAGATTTTCATATTCAAATTTTTTATAAAACCTACCATTAAGACCTTCAATCCAAATAGCACAAGCAAGTTTAGAATTCAACTTAATATGAATGCAAGCTCTTGCAAATTCCCTCCTTCCCCATCTAAACATATTACCATCCAATAATAAAGGGGTTCCTATTCTAGAAACAATTCTAGAAATATTGGTTTCATCCTAGCAATAAAGAGACAAATGAGGTAAACGAATCCAAATGGGAGAAGAAATACCATCCATGGAAATAGGATTGAAGTTGTTGAGAGAGTTGTTATTTGCATGTTTTACTTTTCTTGCAACTTGTAAAGTTTTGATGATTCCAAATATTATTATTTTAAAATTTTATTTTCTCATAACACTTTTTAAAAGAATTATTTTTACTCTTGTGTAGACAAATATTTCAGGATAATCGAACTCCAGACTAATGAAGACTTCAAATCAAAATTCAGCATTTGATAATTTGTAAATTAAAGCTTGTACTTTTCATTGTATTGAGTTTGAGAGGGAGTGATTGTAATTAAGTAACTTAGCACACACACACTTGGGGAGATCTTTAAAATTCATACTGATCATATAGGATGAACCATGTTCGTACGGGACGATCAAGTCAGTTATCCCCTCGGAAGAGCAATGGAACGAAGAGGAAGTATGAAAATTTTTCTAAGTCCTGATCGTTTAGATGAATTTTCTATTCATCCCAGGATGAAATGCTCTCTATAAAAATTTCATCCAGACGAACTTCAATTCGTCCCAGGATGAAATACTCTTTGTAAAATTTTTGTTAAGACGAAATTTTATATTCGGCCCAGGACGAAATGCTCTCTGTAAAAATTTCATCCAGACGAACTTTAATTTGTCCTAGGATCAAATGCTCTTTGTAAAAATTTCATCCAGATGAACTTCAATTCGTCCCAGGATGAAATGCTCTCTGAAAAATTTTTGTTCAGACGAAACTCTATATTCGACCTAGGATGAAATGCTCTCTATAAAAATTTCATCCAGATAAACATTAGTTCGTCCCAAGAAGAAATGCTCTCTGGAAAATTTTTGTTTTGATTTGGAAGAAAATTTAGAAGAAAATTTGGAGATAGAAAACCCTTTCCCTAGAGAGTTGAGATTTTTTGAAAACCACCCAAATAAATTAATAATTAGTAAACCTAGTGATGGTGTAAGGACTAGGCATGGATTAAACAAAGAAGTCAATCATTCAGCCTTCATTTCAATAATAAAACCCATAAATATTGATCAAGCACTTTTGGTTGAGTTTTGGATTTTGGCTAAGCAAGAAGAGTTAACTACAAGGCCAAAGGATCAAAGTGTAGTTGGAACTAAATGGGTATTCAAAAATAAAATGAATTACTTAGGAGTAGTCATTAGAAATAAGGCTAGATTAGTTGCTAAGGGGTATAATCAGATTGAAGGGATTGATTTTGAGGAGACTTTTGCCCCTGTAGTTAGACTTGAAGAAATTAGGGTTTTGTTAGCCTTTGTGTGTTTTAGAGGATTTAAGCTGTACCAAATGGATGTAAAAAGTATCTTTTTAAATGCAGTAATTCAAGAGGATATTTTTGTAGAACAACCTCCATGTTTTAAAAATTCTAAATACCCAAATCATGTTTTCAAATTGAAAAATGCATTATTTGGATTGAAACAGATACCTAGGGCTTGGTATGAGAGACTGAGCACCTTCATACTTGAAAGATCATTTGAAAAATGAAGTGTTTATACATCTCTCTTTTTGAAGAAAGTTGGAAATGATATACTCATTGTATAAATTTATGTTGATGATATCATCTTTGGATCTTCAAATAAAAATCATTGTGATGATTTTTCTAAAATAATGAGTAGTGAATTTGAAATGAGTTTAATGGGAGATTTATGTTACTTTTTAGATTTAGCATTAAGCAAATTGAGGAGGGTATATTTCTTAATCAGTCAAAGTATGTTAAGGACATCCTTAAAAAGTATGAAATGGATAATGCTAAACCTGTTAGTACACCTATGAGTTCCTCAGTTCAGTTGGATAAGGACCATAAGGAAAAATCTATTTATTAAAAGAAATTTAGAGGGATTATTGGATCTTTGTTATAATTGATAGCTAGCTGGCCTGATATCATATTTAGTGTTTATTTGTATGCTAGATTTCAATAAAATCCAAAAGAATCACATTTGATAGTAGTAAAAAGGATTTTAAGATATCTGTTAGGAACTCAGAACTTAGGAATTTGGTATCCTAAGTTTAGCTCTTCCTTTAAAATAATTTGTTATTCAGATTCTGACTTTGTAGGCTGTATGGTGGATAGAAAGATCACTTCTGGAACATGTCAGTTTATTGGAAATTCTTTAGTCTCTTAGTCTAGTAGAAAATAAAACTCAATAGCCCTATCTATTATTGAAGCTAAATACATTGCATTAGGAAGTTTTGTGGTACAAGTACTTTGTTTGAAACAACAGTTGATTGATTTAGGATTTACTATAGTCACTATTCTTATTTATTGTGATAACATTAGTGCTATTTGTATTTCTAAAAATCTTATTCAACATTCAAGAACCAAATATATAAACACCAGGCATCATTTCATAACGGATCATGTATCCAAAAGAGAATTTGAACTTTCTTATGTTTCTACTGAAAATCAACTTGCAGACATTTCTACAAAACCTTTAGCCTTTAATACTTTTAGTGCATTAAGAATAAGGCTTAGAGTAATTGATTTGAATGCTTAATAAAAATGTTTCTTCTACAACATTGATGCGGTTTCTTGTTAGTTATTTTTGTGTGTATCCTTGAGTTTGTGTTTTCATTTTTCCATTGTGTTTTAGTTTTGATTGAGTGCATGTTTTAAAAAATAAAGTGACATTAATCCAGGACGAAAATATTTTCGTACGGGATGAAGTGTGTAGTGTGTCAACTGTCGATTTTGAACCGTTTGCATGCAGTTTTTTTATTATTTTTCACTTCGTCTATATGATCGTCACGATCATCTGGACGAACTTTTGAAACGACGGGATGATTGAATGATAGTTAAATGGATAAGATCATTTTTAATATTATATTCGTACGTACGAACCTTTGGTTCGTCCGAACGAACGCTTGGCAAATCTTTGTGGAGGATGGTTTCAACTGCCATTAAAACGATTATAAATTTTTGATTGTCCAGGATGAACATTTGTTTGTCTATATGATCGGTTAATGAAACGTCTATACGAAAGGTCGCTTCGTAAGTTGTGTGATTACGAAAAGCCGTTTCATTTTTGACTCATTCGCTCGTCCATACGAATTTTTTTCATACAGGATGAACTGAATTTCATACGGGATGAACGTAATTTCATTTGTACGAAAAGTCGTATTTCATTAAATTAACCGGCATTGAACTCAATAGTCACACTCACACATCCCTTTCAGAACCCTTTCTTCCTTTAGATCTTATCCATGGCAAGTTCAAGCAAGTGACAAAAGGTTCTTGCCAATAGTCCACATAGAAATTCTTCTGATAATTTTCTATCCAAAGCTAATGAAGAATCTTTTCCTAGATTTTCCTCCTCTAAGATCACCCCATTTAGAGTTCTTATGTAGGATCAACTGACCATTCTGGTAATAAACTTGCTTGCTTCAACTCAATTTGGTTTCATTCTCATACTAGTCCATCTCTACAACAAAGAGACCTTACATTATTTCCTAGAAAATATGTCCTTCAACTCCGACCATTCTGTAATCAAGTCCTTTGTTTTTAAGAAGAAAGTTGAAATCACCAAGGCTGACTTAGGAATCTTTTTGAACATAAGGAATGAGGGAATTAGAGCCCATACCATGACCAGTACTGCTGATTTTTATTGAAGTTAAATTAATGAAGTAATTAGAAAAATTATATTTAAGGAGAGTATGCCTAAAGTGTCCTCTCTTGTTCACAATGCTCGTATCATCCAGCATGTTCTTCGAACTTCCATAATTCCTAAAGATGGTGATAGAGTCAACATTACTCCTCTTCTTTCAACAGTAACCTACTTGATTATTACTAAGCAACCTATAGATGAAGCCCAACTAATCTTTGACTATCTTTATGGACTTTCTGAAATTGGTCATGTCGCCCATAAGAGAAAGAAGAACATTGACTTAGGACATCTTGTTGCCTACATTTTGGAGAAGAAGTGTGAATTGGTTCATCCAGTTGAATATTTTGAAGAACCTATCTAATACAATGACGGAACTTTCAGGGCAATCTTTAATAAAGATGAACCACGTAAAGCACATGTTATTAGTGACTCAGAGGAGGAACATGAACCTGCACCTCCACCTGCTAGTGAACCAAATTATCAGGATTTGGTTCAGAGATTTGATCACTTATAGTCTCATTTTGATCAAAGATTTGTTCAAATTGAAACTCACTTACAGCAGCAGGATGTTCAGTACAATCAGGACATGGGGTATATGAGAGCATAGATGAATGATATTAGTTCCAACGTGCTTATGATAAGCATTTATTTTAACTTCTTCTGTACTGTACCACCTCCTCCTCCAGATTAGGGTCCATCAGAGTGATTCATGTACTAGGTTATGTTTTTTTTTAGTTGATGTGATTGTGATGTAGTAGTTTGTGATGTGTTACATTATGATGTATTTTGTTTTAGTTATGTGCTTGTTTCATTTGATGTTTTTGTATTTTGAGTTTTATGTGGTAATTGATATCATTCCTTAGATTGTAATATCCTTTATAAAGATATCAATATAAGTTATCTTGTCTTGGTTTTAATCTTGTTTTGAAATATGTGTTAGCCTATATGAAAATCCCTAAAAATTTTTATCCTACAAGTGCTATAACTTAAACTACAACTCATAATTAAATTCATTAGAAAATCTAATTTTTCTAAATTTAAGTTTTATTTATAACTTGATATAATTAAGATTGTCAATTTCATGTCTCTTATTAGACAACATTAATGTTTAATATTATTATTGCAATTGTGATATTTTCTTATTTTGTATTTCACTTTTTAATAAATATTGATGCACTTAGAAAAATTTAAAAAATTTTATTATTGATTTTGGAAAGATCTATATTACTCTTGAAAAATATATAAATGTACAAAAATCAAATGGAATGCGCAATGGTTCGTAATTTGAAAAAGAGGCATAAAATCAGCCCACAAGTAAAAAGATGCACAAAAATGTACCATAATTATCGAAAAAGATGCGCAAAGCGCCACATGTGGTAGTTATTTCTTTCCACAATCTTTTAATCTCTAAATTCAAATTGATCTTCTGTACATTTATATTTCATATTGAAATTTGAAATATACAAATTTTATATTTATCCTTTTTGTATTGATTTTCTTTATCTTAGTGTTTAAATTGATTCATATTTTTGATATATTTTTTATTATCAATTTTATATCTTTTCTTAAATTCTACGAATCATTTTTATTTACCTAATGATTTGATTTTATTTGCATTATTTATTTCAATCACTTTCAAGGATCAATTATCAAATGATTATCATATGACTGCTTATATTTCTATTCCTTTTCATCTTCTCTTTTTTCTGTTGACAAAATGGGGGAGAAAATATTATTTGTATCGTATCTGTGTGCTTGTTTGTATCGTATATGTGTGCTTTTTTTTTATCAAAAAGGAAAAGATAAAAGATAAAATTGTTGTGAAATTCCTCCTTATTTTCATATGTTCATCAATTCAGGGGGAGTTTAGGAGATTCTTAAAATTTGAAATTTATACAAATAATAATTATTTTTCCATCATCAGAAAAGGGGGAGATTGTTGAGACAATTTCTATTTGCATGTTTTACATTCTTGTAACTTGTAAAGTTTTGATGATTCCAAATATTATTAATTTAAAGTTTTATTTTCTCCTAACACTTTTTAGAAGAACTATTTTTGCTCTTGTGTGGACTAACATTTCAGGATAATCGAACTCCAGACTAATAAGGACTTCAAATCAAAATTTAGCATGAGATAATTTGTAAATTGAAGCTTGTATATGGTTTTGAGTTTGAGAGGGAGTGATTGTAATTAAGTGACTTAGCACACACACACTTGGGAAGATCTTTAAAATTCATACTAATCGTATGGGACAATCAAATCAGTTATCCCTTCGGAAGAGCAATGGAACGAAGAGGAAGTATGAAAATTTTTCGAAGTCCTGATCTTCGAGACGAATTTTCTATTCATCCCAAGATGAAATGCTCTCTGTAAAAATTTCATCCAGATGAGCTTCAATTTGTCCCAGGATGAAATGCTCTCTAAAAAATTTTTGTTCACATGAAATTCTATATTCGTCCCAGGATGAAATGCTCTCTATAAAAATTTCGTCTAGGTGAACTTCAATTCATCCCAGGATGAAATGCTCTCTATAAAAATTTTGTCCAGATTTACTTCAATTCTTTCCAGGATGAACTGCTCTTTGAAAAATTTTCGTTCAGACGAAATTCTATATTCGGCCCAGGATGAAATGCTCTCTATAAATATTTCATCCAAACAAATCGTCCCAGGACGAAAATGTTTTAACATTTCTAATTTTGAAAACTTCTTGCAGTTTGTCAAACCGACCCATGGTATGACTGTACGTATCAGACGAACTTAGTTCGTATAGGATGATAATCGGGTATGAAGTCAGTTCGTACCAATTTACATTGGGTTCATATGCAACTGATTGAAGTAAGTTCGTCTAGGATGATCCACGATCGTAAAGGACAACCCACTATGTACAGACTTGAATATTAGCGATTTTTGGATGGTTTTTTGTGTATTTCCTATATAAAGTCCAATTAGAATTACCTCTTAATCTTTTTTCCTACTGATCTTTGTGCCAACTGAAGGGAGACTCAAGGAGTGAGTGTGAGAGAGTGTTTGAAGGGGGATTCTTACTACTGGAGCGTGAAAGATTCACTTGATGCTCAAAGGAAAGAATCTCTACTTGTGGTTTTTGATTACTTCACACTTTTCTTTCTTCCTTCTAGATCTCTTGTGAGAAGATCTGTCAAAGAGATCCAATTCTCTGCCTATACTTGGAGAGTGTGAACAGCCGAAGGATTCTCTTCCCACACTTGGAGAGTTGAAAGGACGAAGTGTTCTCTACACATAATTAGAGTGTGAAAGGACAAAGGGTTCTCTGCCCACACCTCGAAAGCGTGAAAGGATGAAGGGTTCTCTGCATACACCGAGAGAGTGTAAAAGGACAGATGGTTCTCTGCCAACATTGGGAAGAATGTAAAAGGATGATGGTTCTCTGCTGTACTGCATAGTGGTGGAAGAGAGTATTGTAAAGGATTCTCCGCCTTGCTATGGGTGCAAAAGGAGAGTCACTAGTGGTATTAGTGCAATACTTGGAGGGTGCCTCCAGGGAGCGGATGTAGGTCGTGTTTGACCAAACCACTATAAATTTTGTGTCTTTTTATTTTTTGCTGCCTTTTAAATTTTACGGTATTAACTTGTGGTTGAAAAATCTCTTTCTATAAAATTCATTAAAGTTAATTCTCGGTTATAATTTTTAAAAAGAGGGATTAATTTTTAATTACCAATTCATCACCCCCCCCCCCCCCCCGCCCTCTTGGTTAGCCGTTGGGACATAAGCTTCGGTTTAACAACCTAATTCATATTGAACAAGTTTCAACAGAAGTTTGGTGACCATCTGTCAACACTAATAACAAAACCCCCAACAAACTAAGGACCTCCACTAAGAACTTCCTCCAATGCTTCATATGATTGAAAGAATACAAAAGCCAGTCTAACCCAAGTGAGGTTATATGAAATCCTCCAAATTTACTCTGTTGCTTCCTTAACTCAATTGAACATTTTGAAAAAGGCAAGTCCTTACATAAGATTTTCACCACTTATGAATTCCTCAAAACTTGAACATTGGCTTTATCTTTTTCCAAATCAAGCTTGACAATATTTGCATCTTCATTATCATCATTAACTTCATTCAAATTAATTTTAATATGTGGATTTTTAATCCACACATTAGCGTTAACCAATTTTGAAGGAGGATTAGATGAAGAAGCCTCCAAATCATTAGATAAAGGAATAAAGATCGAATTAGAAGAAATTGACTTACTTTTCAAATCTAAAATAACTCCTTTTCCTTTGCCTGCTGGCAAAACCATTTGCTTGAGGCCAAATCTCCCTCTCTGATCACTAGAGGAGAGTTCAAAAAACACAAATTATGGGACATGCTGTGATTGAACGAAAATCTACCTTTTGAATCCATCAAAATTGGATGCACGGTAGATAATAAGGAGAAGGTGTTCCGGTCATCCAAGGATGACCGGCCACCCTCTTCCATCTTTAACAAAAAAAACTGAAATCCTCCAAAATCCTTCTTACTATCTTGGACATTTTATGATTTTCTACAAGAGTTTCCCAAACTGAGAGTTTTGAATCATTTAAATAATATTTTGTTTTAATCCTATATTATTAGCTTGGATTGCAGGTATATTTTTGCTCCAATGAATTCTATCTTCTAAGGGTTTGAATAATCTTTAGAAGATTTAAAATGATTTTTATCTATCTCAAGTCGATACATTTTTAAATATTTATGGTTTTCTAAATTTTAGAAAAGGTTCTCTCAATTTTAGGATCAAAAGATAAAATTTCCTTTCTATAGCTATAAAGCATGCAACCAAGAAAAATAAAATAACATCTAGCTTATCCAATTGAAAGAGAGATAAGGTCTAGTTTTTTCTAGAGAGAAAAGTTGGAATTTTTAAAAGGCTGTGGAGAATTCGTCAACAGGAATCTATATGGCGGCTAATGTTTGCTGGACTTTCATGATGGGCGATCCTTGTGATGCTCGACGACCATCCTCCAATGGTGCAATAATACATGCCCGATAATTACCTGCATTTGGTTATGGTGCGTTAGGTATAGGCTTAAATATTTATGCTCAGGATGTGAGATTGCAGATGAAGAAAAACAAAGCTTTGATTATAATTGAAGGTGGTATTTTATAAATGAAGAATATAGTTCCTGATATCTAAAAGAATAAAGAATTTATGGTTGATAATAATTTTAAATTTGAAAAATCTTGTCCAAGAGCAGTGGGTGGTATTCGAAAAAATGAATCAATTCAGCTTTCTCTAGTTTTAAGGAGGTGAATAACTCTATCCTACCATCTAAAGGTAGACATTCTTGTCATGTGAAAAGGGATGATTCTCTGAACAAATATGTTGATGAAAATAGGATTTTTGATGAAAAGGTTTGTAATGAAAAAACTTATGGTTCTTCTATGAGTATGCAGCAGGATTTGGTTAATTCATGCATGATTAATGTATCAGAAGATTTTAACTCTATTTTTCACTATGAGATAGGAGAAAAAAATGCAGGTCAACTTAATGATGAATTGATTGCGAAGCCTAAAGAACATAGTGGAAATTATTTGAGTAATGCTTGGAAGAAAAAAGATAATATTCGGGTATCTGATTTGGATTATGGGCAATGTCTATTTGATAATGGTTCTACAGTGAGGCTACATTTGCATAATCAAGAAGAAAATGATAAGAAACTTCAAAATGCTTTAGTTATTAAAGTATTTCCTGAAAATATACCTATTATGCTATCAGTGGGGAGCTTAGAAGACAGTGGGCACAATATGGAAAATTCCACCTTACATTTCTTGGTAATGGACAAACATTATGTGCTTTTAATGATGAATAAGCTTTGGAGTCAGTACTTAGCAATGGACCATGGTATGTTAAATGGAAGATTATTGGTATGGACAAATGGTGACAGATGTTTTCTCCTTCAACTTTGAAAGGATTATCAGCTCCAGTGTGGATCAGAATGCCTAACCTCCCTCTCTAATGTTGGGATGAGATAAATGTGTGCAGGATTGCTTAGAAAGTTGGTATCCCATATTAGATTTATGGTAACATATTCCAATAGAGTAGACATGAGCTTGCTAGAATTTGTGTTTGTATTAAGCTTGAAAATAAACTTATCCTTGGTGTATGAGTAGAAGGCCTCGTGGGAAATTTTTTTCAAAAAAATAGAGTATGAAAGAATGCCATCTCTATGCTTTATATGTGGCAAAGTCGGTCATGAGAAGAATAACTATCCAGATCTGAAAATGAATGTTGTGAAAGGAGATTTTGTAAAACCAATGAAGATTGTGGCAGATGAATTTCCTCTAGTGCGTTCAAATATAAATAATAGCTGCAAGGAGAAAGAGGATTCTTATGGTGTGAAAATAATTATGGACCTTTGCATCCATGTAAACTATGGAAAACAAAGAAAATACAAAAATAATTGTATTTGAAGACCATTTGGGAGAGATTCGAGTTTCAACATTAAGAGTAAAATAGTTATAATTGACAAAGAATCAAATGTTATGGATGCTCTGAAAACATCTATTATGGAGGTGAAGGAACCAATGAGGCTGATTGAACAAACTGTGGGGGATGAGCAAACTATGGTAATTGGTGCTATTGAAGTGGTAATTTCTCCCTCAAAGGTAGATCTTGAAGTCTCGATCATTAGCCAGAATAGGCTAAGGTTTCATTTTTGGAAACTGGTATGCATTCCTTCAAACTTGAATAAGTTTAATGTGTTAAGCAAGTTAGAAGAAGAGGGTGAGATCTTGGAGAAGGGAGATGTAGTGATCTCTCTTTTGATTGATAAAGGAAAAGGAAATGTTGCTTTTTCAGATAATGCAGGTGGTATAAATTTGAATTTTGAAATGAAGGATGAGAATTCTTCTTTTGTTAAGAAGAAACTTACAAAAGAACTTGGAGGAATGGGGCCTATAAAGTCTACTCTTAGAAATAGAAAGTTGGATGGGGAGATGAAAGATAAGATGGGGACTCTTTCCCCTTTCAATAATTAATGGCTTTAATAATATTTTGGAATTGTAGAGGAGCCAGTAAGAAGCAACTTTATCTCTATTTGAAAGAGTTTGTTAAGGAGATTGGAGTTTTGTTTGTTGGTTTACTAGAAACCAAGTTATCTTCTGTCAATAGAAGGGAAGTTGATGAATTGATTGGTGTGGATTGGGACTACTATCATGTTCCATGTGATGGTTTGTCTAGACGTATTCTTGTACTGTGTAAGTCTTCTATGGTTTCATTTTTTTTTTTTAAATGTGTCTCAACAAGTTGTAACTTGAATTCTCAACTTGGCTAATAAAGACTCTTGAAGGATCTCAGCTGTATATGGAAGTAAAGATGTCTACAAGAGGAGAGAGCAGTGGAGGGATTTGGAAGTTTTCTACTATAAACACGTCCCTATGGCTGTAGAGTGTGATTTTAATTCTTTATTATCTAAAGAAGATAAAAGAGGTGGCAATCAGTTTATTTTCTCTCAAGGGTCAAAGGATATGAAATCCTTTGTTATCAACAATGATCTTCATGAAGTTGTGTTTTGTGGATCAAGATTCACTTGGTGTAAAAACAAGGCTGATGGAACTCAAATTTGGGAAAGATTGGATAGTTTTTTTTTTTTTTGAATCCAACTGCTATAAATTCCTACCAAAGATTGGTGGTTAGGCAACTAGTGAGGATAGCTTCGGACCATTGTCTGATGTTATTGAATTTTATAGAGATGAAATTTGTGAATAAGAGGATTATTAAATTTAAAATGCTTGGTCTTCCTTTCTATCTTCTTTAGGTATTATCAAGATTGTTTGGAGGAAAAAGATTAAAGGGAATTGCTCTGAAATTCTAAATACAAAATGTAGAAGAGCACTAAAGTTTTTGTTTTTTTGGAGTAAGGTCAAGTTGGAGAACTTTTCTCTCTTAAAAGATTGTCTTTTAAAAGAAATTTTAGAATTACATTTGAAGGAATTAAATGTGGGTTTCCTTTTGGATGATGAGAGTTAGCAGCTCATTGTGAAGATATCGGAACTAAATGCTACATTAACTAGATTGAACACATGGTGGAGGCAACGTGCTAAGGTCAGATGGATGGACTCTAATTCCAAGTTTTTTTCAATCTTTTGCAAGTGCTAGGAAAAATTCTAATTGGATATTCAAGGTGCTGGATGAAAATGGATCATTGGTGAAAGACCAAAATCTGATTGAAGATTTTTTTTTTCAAATTTTTAATGGAAATTGGAATGATAGAAGTTTTGTTCTAAAAGGATGGAAAGCTCCTTTATTTTCACTTGATGAGTTCAAGAAAATGTTGCTAAACATTGCAGTTTCTTGGGATGAAGTAGAGGGAATCATTTTTCAATATGCTAGGAACATTGCTCCTGGATTAGATGGAGTAACTTACTCATTTTTCAAATTCTATTGGGAGATTGTTAAGTTAGATCTCTAGAATACAATTTTTCAGTTCTTTGAATCGGGTAAGATGAATATGGAATGGAAGGAAACTCAGATTGTGCTCATTCTGAAAGTACTCAACCTAGTAAATCCAGCGAGTTATAGACCTATCAGCTTATGCAAGACCGTATACACGGTGGTGACCAAGGTGATTTTGAATAGAATGGCAAATATTTTACCAAAATTGATTTTAGATGAAAAAGCTACATTTTTTAAAGGGAGATCAATGTCAGAACAATTGTTGGTCGCACAAGAATTGTTTCACAAATTCAGATTTTCTAAAGCATCAAAGGGATTAGTCTCTTTCAAAATTGATATGGAATAAGCTTATGATTGTATGTGTTGGGCCACTTTGAGAAAGGTTTTAGAGTACTTTGGATTTCCTTGGAGTTTTTCAAAGCTTATTATGGAATGTTTAAAGAATCCAATGTTCTCTTTGCTAGTTAATGGTAACTCTTCTACATGGATCAATGGAAAAAAGTGGATTCCGTCAAGGTTGTCCTTTACACCTTACGTTTTCATTCTTTGTCTCAACTTCTTTCAAATGTTTCTTTCTCAAAGAGGCAATTCCATTAGTATTTGTATTTATCCTAATTGTCCAAGAATCTCTCATTTATTGTATGCGGATGATATGATCATCTTTTCTGAAGCTAATGATAAAAAGCTGAAGGGCATCAAAGCTATTCTTTTAGATTTTATTAAGTGGACATGGCAGAAGACAAATGTGAATAAATCTGTAATTATGTTTGGCCAATTTGTAAAGAGAAGAAGGAAGAAGGCCATAACTCATATTATGGGGTTCAAATAAGTAAAAGAGTTCAATTATCTTGGAGTTAATGTAGTGTTGAGAAGAATGGTTGGATCTGATTTCCAAAGCATGGTGGATAAAGCTTTAAAGATGCTGAATATTTTGGAAAGCAAATTCTTATCTTTAGCAGGAAAGTTCACATTTGTAAGAACAGATATGTTATCTTATCCAATTTTTCATTCTACACACTCTCTTATTCCTAAAAGTGTTCTAAAGACGATGAATAAGTTGTGTACAAGTTTTATTTGGAATAAAAGGAATAGAAGATTTGGCCTTTATTATGTTGGTTGGGATGTGCTGTGCAAACCAATTGAACGGGGAGGACGTGGATTACACTCATGTGTTAGCAAAGTGGGACCTTTAAGGACCAAGATGGCATGGAGATTTTTTCAAAACAAGAACTCTTTTCTCCATAGGTCCTTGAACCTAAATATTGTGATCGGGTTTTGGAAGCAGGATCTAGGAAGGGAAGTTCTGCAGCATGGAAGATCATTATGGAGGACTCCAAATGTCTTAGAACCATTTTAAGATGGTATATTGCGGATGGAAGGTCTGTAAGTGTCTTCAATGATTTTTGGATTTGGGATAAATGTATCAATAGGTGGCCTATAGTTGTGGCTATCTCAGGAGATGAAGAGCTGACAGTTGATAAGCTTAAGTTGGATGGAACATGGAATGTCTCTATTCTTCATTATTTGTTTGGAAATGAACTTATGTATGTAATTTTGCAAATTCAAATTATGCCAAATTTGGAGTAAGATGGAATGGAACTCATCCACATGCACTCTAAAAAATCATTATCATCTTTAGTTGAGAAAACTATATTGCAAAATAATTTTAACATGAGTTACTGGAAGTGGATTAAGAAAGTTAAACTAATGCCAAAAGTGGAAGTATTCTGGTCGCATTTCTATAACAATGTAATTCCAACAAACCATTTCTTGTATTGAAGATGGATGCAAGAGAATTTGGCATGTCCAAGAGGATGTAACGCGGTGGATTAAATAGTTCATGTTACAACTAATTATGGAAAGCTGATGGAAATTATTATTTTGATAAACAATTGGGGATTCCAAATTCTGACATTTACAAACTTTGAACATTGCTATACACGGTTAAATAGATCCTCAAATGGTATTATTTTCTTAACCAAACTTTTCTGTAATTCACCTTTTTTATCGTGGAAGGCAAAGAATAAATTTATACTTGAAGGTCATTTAGAAAGTTCATAGTTCATTGCAGCTCAAGCAGTATCTTGGTTGTCGTTCTCTTCTTCTTATGTTAAAATAAGCTCAGGCCACTGGGGTCATCTTTTTTACAGCCTAGCATATTTACATCCGAAGTCTGGGTATGTAAACATACTATTTTAATATTTCCCAGTTATTCTTGCATTCGTCCATGAAGGTTAGACATTAAACTAGAATTTACTTACACATATGGCTACTATGTGTATTAAATAAAGATCAGGATAATCTTGAAAACATATTTTAACTTTAGAGGACATAAATTTTTATTTGTACTTAATGTGTTCTCAACATAATCAATCCAAAACTAAAAATTAGACTTGGAAGAAAAGATAAGTAAACTATTTTCCATTTAAATCATATAAGAATTAACATACAAGAGAATGATATCACCAGGAAGGTTGAATGTATCTCCTCTACACTCAATCTTTTCTGATATACGAATTTGCTCAAACAAACACAAACTAAACACTCTAATGATTGTATCAAGTACTTCCTTAAATTCTTTTAGTTGTTACTATGAGAGAGATTTAGAGTAGTTGCCTAAAATATACTAAAATTAAATAAGTTATTGAACTCCCTTACAAACATAACACAATGACTATTTATAGGAGAACATAAAGAAGGCAACAAGTGTTGCAGAGATTGAAAGATCAACACCACTGCACTTAACAAATGAACAAATGCTACTATGCTGCTTATTTGGCTCCTCCACAACACTTCTTGATGTGGATAAGTTACTTAGTTAACAACCAAGTCATTTCATTGATAGGTCGTGTCCTTGGGAAGTTACAACTATTATGCAGCATTCTTGCTGGCTTTTGAATGCTACGGCACTAGAAGGGTAATTTTGGCTCCGAGGCACTATAGATTATGAATGTACTATGCTAGAAGATATAGATCATGGCACTATAAAGCTATTGATTTTGTGACCATCTAGTGCCACAAAATTAACATTGTGATGCCAACAATTCTGTGGACAACAATGTGATGGCACTAGATGCGACTTATAAATTTGTGCCCCTTTTTTATATTTTCCCTGCACAATAGATATGAAAAACAAATTTTTAATAAAAATATAATACATAAAATAATTCATTATTTACATTTATTAGCTATATTATGATTTAATTATCTGGCATTGTGGTGTTGGGTTCACTATAAACCTAGTCGTTTGAGCATTGCACTTCTTGTTCAACCCTTGTAGATTTTAACCTTATTCTAAAGATATTCCTTCATAATAATAACTTATAAATAACTTTTTTATAACTAATTATATAGTAAAATAGTACAAAATTTATACTTAACAAATTTCCCCTAGTTGAAACACTTTTATGCCCTCAAATAGTAGTGTAATCACCTATTGATAAGCCTAATAGCCCAAATAAAATTTGACAATTTTAGACTACTAAAATATAAGGAAATAATTTTTCATTATGATGTTATTCAAAATAATAAAAGTTATGTAATTTTTTTTAAAAATGATCATATGAAATTATTCAAATCAATCGTACTTGTTGTTACTGAAGTTTAACTTATCCACTATAAGTGTAAGTGTAATGATGACTATGAATTTTTAGATATAAATAATACCTCATTTCAAAATTGTGTATGTTGGTAGATAAATTATAAGTTCATTAGTAACTTGGTATGCGTAATAATTTACTTACATTCTACTTTTACCTAAGTATTAGAAAACCCTTAAGAATAGAGCTTTATAAGATACCCATTTTTGGCGATTCATTTTTCTTTTTCTTTTTCTCCCTTTCACTTTATTTTTATCTTTCTTATTTTTTCATTTTTAGTACATAAAATTGATTTTGAATTTTTTGATTGCTTTCTTCCTTTAAGTTACACTTAATTGAAATAATGTAAGAATGCTAGAAAGCTCACTAATTCCATATTCAAGTTTAAAGTAATTTTCATAATTTAATCTGCACACTCCCCTTCTATAAACTAAATAATTCGATTTTTTAAATAATTAGCTTATGCTTAAGTGAATAGCATTTTACTTTAAAGCAAGATAACACCAAGAAGATTTTGTTTTGTTAATTATAATGATTTTCAAATTGAAAAATGTAGTTTTTTATTCATCCGTATTCTTAACTTTAAATAATTTTTTTTGCTATTTTTATTTTGTCAATATGAGCAAGAAAATTAAAACCCTTATGTAGTGGACATTTTCAATCTTAAAACAAAAATTGAACAACAAAAATAATAACATAAACAATAAAAAAAATTACATACACAATATTTTGCATGAAACAAAACATGCCTTATTCAATAAGAATGATATAAAGTTCATAAGGAGTAAATATTCAACTACCTCCATAACTATAATGCAATGTTCACAATGGCACAACAAAATCACATGAACTTCAACATATATCTTCCACAATCATCAGAAGAAATCAATGACGAACTCTCCAACAAAATAAATAAAAAATAAAGAAAAGAAAAAAGTACATCCACCAAAAAAAAACACGAGTCCCTGTCCCCCCTCTCTCTCTCCTAGAAGTAAGCTAATAAATGAAATAAAGAAAAATAAGCATCCATAACCAAGAATCATTGTCCTCCTCCTCCTCATCATCATTGTTCTGATTACTCGACAAGCACCTAATAAAAGGATCTTACATAGGAGCAACAGAAAAATAAAGATGATCTTGATTTTCTATAAAGGAACTCCTCTAAAACATGCCTAAAAATATTTCAATATACTCAGAAGTGTAGTGGTAATGCCTCTCTTAGATGTCTAAATAATGATCCTATCAACTCTATTCATCATAATAAATTATAATTCCATCCATCTATTCTTGCAAATTTGTCACCTGCTCACCTAAAGATCACAGTGACATGGCACTCAACTAACTACAACTAAATTAAATCATCAACTCGGGCTCGCTAGGACCAGCTTACCACTCAATATCAATCTTGTCAAAACTCTCAATTTTTTACCTAAATTATAATTGACGACTGTTTTTCTCAATCTAAACAAATCATCATGTATAATATTTAATCATCTAATATGATTAGTTAAGTAAAATTAATTATCAGGGATGCCTTAATTTTGTTTTCTATTTTAAATAAATTTTGATGTACGATATAAAATTGTCATGTACAACTAGGTCAAAAAATAGAAAATTTTCTAACTCACCAAATAACTCCCCCTTATTGTGTGTGTGCAATGTTACTTAGCTTGGGGTCTACCAAATATAAGACTTGACTCAGGAAAGATAAAAAGTACATTGAAATTTAAATTATCAATAGACTCAACCCTAGTCTACCCAATCTTGAGCTGATTTGCATTGTAACTAAACTTGTAGAATTGAAAGGATAGTAAGTAGGATAAAAACAATAGATAGGCAATAATAGAAATAGTAAAGTAAACAATAATGTTTGTCATAATTTATATCATAGTACTTGGGTCTAGATTTGTAACAATCTCCCACTTTTTGATGATGGCAAACATTTTTGTTAAAATTTTCAAAGTAGGAAAATTTTTTTAAAGAAAAGATTGAGACATAAAAAATGGGAACAAATAAATAAAAAGGTAAATTACACTAAAAATATGGCAAACAACACACTACTCCCCCTTTTGACATCATAAAAAGGAGAAAAAAGGAAAATAGTAAAAAGAATAAAGAATAGAATAAATAAACATCAGTACAAACATAGAAACAAAAGCACTGAGCAAACTAAAATAAATAGGAACTTTGACGATGTGAATAAAATCTAAATTTTCTGGAGATGGAATGGAATGATGAGGAGGATTAAAAAACAAAAATAAAAATACTTAAAACATAGAACAACATAAAAATTAAAAAAAAAATAAATTATAAATCAAAATAAAAGAACCTTTTTTTTAGAATCGATCAATACTAGTAAATGATAAATATCCCTTATGAATGGATTAAAAATTAAAAAGAAATGAATTAACAACACTAAAATCTAGAAAGGGTAGAAAAACAATCTTATTAACCTTAGCTCGAACTCCTTATAGGTTAGAATTCTTTTTAAATAAGAATTTAATTCAGAAAAGAAACTTTATAAAAGAAGTGATATGTTCTAACTTCATTCAAAAAAATATCTGATAAAATAATATTTCAAATTAACTAACAAAAATCATAATTTTCAAAATTTAAGCGTTTGAAGATATCAAGTGGCACTAGATTCTTCTATGATTTAAAGATTTGAAATAGAATGAAGCTTATCTATTTATGGGCTCTTTTTGTGCTCCTTTTTTAGTTTTTTAGTGCACTTTACGCATCTTTTGATTCTTGATACACTTTAGTGATTTTGTAATTATTTGGAGATCATTGTGCATCTTTCAGTTTTTTTCTTTTGAGCATATTTTGAGCCTCTTGTCATTTTTATGAGTTGGATTCCTTTTAAAACCATTAAAAACTCTTAGTTGTGGGATTATCTACCAAATACAAGAAGAAAAAATATATTCTCTAATATAAGGAAGAGTAAACCACAAAATAGAATTATATCCATATGATAAATGCATAACCTGATTAAGAATTCTTGAAAGTGATTAAATGTTTTTTAGCATAATTAATGTGAGATAGATTATTATTGGAAGATAGAATAGATCTTAATTTCAAAGTTCAACTTTTAATTTGAAATAGATTTTCCTTCAAAAAGAAAAATGCAAAACTAAAGGAGTTAGAGGAAGAGTGAAAATAAACAATGTTTCTTCTTTTAACTGATTTAGGGAACTAAAACATTGGTTGCTAATTTCTAAAGCAAAAAAAGCAAGGTAAAAATATTATTTAAGAAATAAATATCAGCATAAAGCATTGATCTAATTCTTTAAAAACACTGAAGGACAAATAATCTAAAAAATGATGAACAAAAACATATGAAATTGAAATGCATAAACATAAACAGACATACAAATAAAAAAACAAAACAAAACATCAAAAACAAAAAGCAATTATTCCAAGTACTAATATCTATCACACCTAATCAAGTTCTTAATATGTTGAAAGTTTGAAAGGCCAGTGGTTTTCTAAAGATAACATCAAGTTAGTTTTTTGGGGATAGATGGTGTAGCTCAACATCTCCTTCAGTAATATGGTCCCTAATGAAGAGATTCCTTATGTTAATGTGTTTTGTCCAGGTGTGTTGGATTAGATTCCTTAAAATATAGATGGCACTAGTGTTGTCATATAGAACTAGAATTATGCCTTCAAGTTGTCTTAAATCAAAAATTTATTCCATTAACGAATAAATTTATGCCACACAACTTCCTAAGGCTATGTATTCAGCTTCAATAGTGCACAGTGCTACTTAGTTTTATTTTCTAATGGACTAGGAGCCTAAGGATTATCCTATGAATTGACATGTTCTAGAAGTGATTTTTCTATCAACTTGGCATTCTACAAAATTTGAATCAGAATAAGCTATGATTTAAAAGGAGGTGTTATTCCTAGCATACCAAATTCCTAAGTCTTGGTTCCTTAAGAGATATCTAAGAATTCTCTTAATAATAGTCAAGTGGGACTCTTTTGGATCTTCTTGAAATCTAGCATAGAGACAAGCACTAAATATAATATGAGGTCTCCTAGTATTCAAGTAAAGAAGTGATCCAATTATTCATCTATAATTCTTTTGATCAACACATTCTCCATTTGAATCCTTATCTAACTGAATAGTTAAACTCATTGGAGTGTTGATTGGCTTGGCTTTAACCATTTCATATTTCTTGAGTTGGTCTATAATGTACTTCAATTGACTAAGAAAACTTCAATCATTTTTTTCCATATGCTAAATAAAAAAAAATAAGTCAGTTCTCCCATCATACTCATCTCAAATTCCTTGCTCATTTTTTTCCAAAAAGTCATCACAAAGGCATTTATCAAAGGATCCAGATAAAATTTCATCTATATAAATTTGGATTATCAGTTATTCATCTCCTACATTTTTAAGAATTAGGGTGGTGTCTATGCTCCCCTTAATAAAAGTTCTTTCTAGTACGAAAATACTTAGCCTTTCATACCATGCCTTGGGTGCTTGTTTTAGTCCATATAATGTCTTTTTTAATTTGAACACATGATTAGAAAATTGTGAATTTTTAAAGCCTAGGGTTGTTCAACATGCACATCTTCATTTATCATCCCATTCAGAAATGCATTTTTATTATCCTTATGGTATAATTTGAATCCCTTAAAATAAGCAAAGGCTAGTAGCACCTTAATGGCTTCTAATTTAGCTATAGGGGCAAATGTATCTACAAAGTTAATCCCTTAAATTTTTCTATACCCCTTAGCTACCAATCTTACCTTATTCCTCACCATTATACCAGGATCATTCATTTTATTTTCCAAAACTCATTTAGTTCCAACCACACTCTATTCGTTAGGTCTTTCAACTAGCTCCCAAACATCCTTCGTTACAAACTAATTTAACTCTTCTTAAATGGATAGGATCCCGAGTTCATCAGATAGGGCTTGATTTATTTTAGTAGGTTCAGGCATTTAAATAAAAGGCAAAGTGGTTTACCCCTTTTTTAAGTCCATTCCTAGTTCTAACACCTTTAGATGGGTCTCCAAAGATCAGTTCTTTAGGATGTCTTGAAGAATACCTCCATTCTATAAGTAGTATGTTTTTAGGTTTTACTCTTCCATCTAGATTTGTAGATGTTAATCCTTGGATGACTTCTACAACCTCTTTTTCTTCTAACCTAAACCCTCCAAAATTATTAGATTCATCAAATACAACATGAGTGGTCTCCTAGACTACTAGTGTTCTTTTATTAAAAATATTATAGGATTTCCCAAAACTCGAGTAACCTGGGAGCTGTTCATCAGTCTTGGGTTCAAACATTCATAGTAGAGACTTTTTCATTATTCAAAATGAACATTTTACATCCACTGACATGATGATGAGAAAGGTTGGGTGCCCTTAAGGATTTTGTAGGTTATTTTGTTTACTTTGGGTGCCCTGCCCTTAAAAATTTGTATCTATCCCTTTCTCCTTATAGAAAGATTCAAATTTTTCATTCCCAATTTCTCCATCATAATCACTATGAATTGTCAGAATTTTATAACCTAACATTCTCTGAATCCATGCTGAGAAGGTCTTAAATTCCTCAAATAATTGACCTTTATGAGTTAGAAATTTAACCGAAGTAAACCTCCAATAATCATCAACAATCATATACCTAAAGATTTTCTCTCCTAGGCTTGCCCTGCTAACTGGTTTGAAGAGATCCATGTGTACGACTTCTAAAGGCTTTTTTTTGTTAATGTCTTTGATTGAGTGGAAGGAGGATTTGACTTATTTTTCTAATTGATAGGCATCACAAAGGTGGTCCTCAGTGAACTCTAGTTTTGGAATTCCTCTCACTAAGTCTTTCTGGGTGATATTTCTAAGGCTTTTCATGCTTTTATGAAACAACTTCTATTCCAAAATTACGATTCATCAACAATTTTTGGTAAGCAAAAAGCAGTGTCATATTTAATGTAATTTAAATCAAGCATATAGACATTATTGATTCTCCTTCTTATAAAATAGTTTTGTAACTTAATTTTTATTATGTAGTTGGTAGACAGAAATTTTATGTTGAAGCCATTATCACAGAGCTGGCTTATGCTGAGTAGATTATGTTTTAAGCAATCTACCAGTAAAACATTTTCAATGATGAAATTATTTAAGTTTTTAATTATACATGAGCCCACAACTCTCTTAGTGGTATTATCTCCAAGTGTCACCTTGCTTCCTACCCTGGCCTCCAGCGAGATGAATTGATTTGCATTTCTAATCATATTCCTTGAATATCCGTTGTCCCTACCACATACTCTCATTAGGCCTTTTCTAAGAGAACTCCATCAAAATCATTAGGTGTCAGATTTAGAACCCCAACTAGGTTTGTGGGGTTTGGGTCCATTCTTATGGAAAGAATGGTGAAATACATGCAATCTATGCTTTGAATTATAAACTTTTGGTCTCCATACCAAATTTGTTCTATGATGAATGGTGTAAGTGCCGGAGATATGTGCAAGCATGCTACAAGAAAAATATCTAACACCACGATGAAGATTTACTAATTTATTTGGGTAATGGTGCCTCTTCCTAGGTTTGAATAATGCATACCTCGTTGATGATTTATCTAACTCTTCCAGTATAGGTAGTTTTTTATTTTCCTTGAAAGTTGTTAATTTAGCTTCTAAAAACTTATTTGTATTTTTAAGAACTAGATTTTTTTTAATGCATACTCCCTACTATCAAAATCAGATGTATTAATATCTAAGTTCTTGTATGCATTTTCTAATTCAACATGTAATATTTTTAAGGAATAATGCTCTTTAGTTAAATCAAGATACTTTTTATTCAAAGTGTCAAATTCATCTAACAAAGCCACGTGATTGCTATCCAGAGTGGAATGATATTTCCTTTGGATTTCATGCTCTTTCTCTAGATTTGAAAAATCAACTTTGAGGCTAGCATGCACTTTCTTTGGCATCCATAATGAATAATTATTTTTTTAGAAACTTCAAGTAATTGATCATAGGTAAGATCACTTACTTCTTCTTGATCAGAGTGATTAAGATGATCTTCAACTATTAAGCACAAGTTTATTACCTTCTCTTCTACTACTGTTTCAGAGTAGTCTGATGCTGAGTCCGCCTAGAAAGCCTTTTGGATCCTTTTCTTATCCTTCTTAAACTTAAGTTTTTCTTCATCCTTCTCTTTTCTTGAGTGAGCTTTAAAAGTTGGGCAATCATACTTCAAGTTCCATGGCTTCCTGCATTCAAAACAAATAACATTAGTGAAAACATTAGAAATTTTATTATTATTACCCTTATTCCATTTCTAAAGATGATTTTGCTTTCTCCTTAAGAAGCTCTTAAATTTTCTAATTACTAAGGAAATGTCATCACTTCAAAACCAAAAAAATTAGTGTTAGAATCATTAGCCTTTAAGGCTACTCCTTTTTCTTCTCACCTGCATCAAGCTACCATAGTTACACTCTTTACTAGAATGTAATGAGTGATCTAAGTAAGTTATCAATTGAATAAACATTCAGATCCTTAGATATAGTAATGGAAGTAATTTTTGCATCATAGGAAGAAGCTAAACATCTCAGAATCTTGTTAAATTTTTCGTAATTTGAGAGTACTCTTCCTAAGGCAAACAGGGATATAACATTATATGTAAGCCTAGTATATATTTTAGAAGTATATTGACAAGGTTTCATGTGAAATAGTTCGTAATCATGAAGTGAAATGTTCAGCCTAGATTATTTAACTTCATTTGTACCTTCATATGTTAGTTCGTACTTAATGGCACTAGCACTTAATACTCACTAAAATAAATAGACCACAATAAAACTTTAATAAAACTCTAACTTTACAAAAATTTAAAAACTATTTATACTTATACAAAAATGGACTCAGGTGCTTCATCCCTCAATATGGTGGTTCCATATCATTATATTATGAAATAGCACCTTAGTGTTGTTGGGCTTTCTTTATTGCAGTGTTAGGTTTATTCAATGCATATAATTGATAAATTAATGCATCACTTGGCAGATTAAGTGTGGCTCTATCATTCATTAACTGCTCCACCATGATTCTACAAATTTGAGTGTTGTGGCACTTAAATTTATGATATGACATTATAGGGTTATAATGTTTGGTGTTGCGATGCTCAAATTGTTCAGACTAATGTGTTGTTATATTGATTTTAATCACTATGGCATTATGAATCATTATTATAATGGCATTGGATTTGCTTGGGTTTTAATTAATTGTTATTTTTCCAAAGGTTCTCATGTTGTAATTTTTTAATATACTGCCATGGTATTATGGATACTACAATGCTGGTGGTTTGAGTGTTGTAGTGCTAGTTCAACACATCAGATTTTTTCTCCTTTTTTCTAAGATATTATTTCATAATAACAATATAAAATAGAATGTTTATTGATATTTAAGATTATAAAATACTACAAAATTTATATTTAATTTCTTCTTCCTATGATCCCTATAGGTTTGGTCAATACCAAGGTAAGGACACCAAAGAACTAAGGAGAATAGGGAAAAACTAGACTCATTCAAAAATGAGGTCAAAAATGGATCACTAATAGGTGTGGTTAAGTCCATTATTTTCACTAAATGCCTTATTATTTATGAATCAATCAACAAGTTCAAAAAGAATTTATCTAGAATATTTTACACGAGCTTGTTTTTTATTTATATAGTCAAGCAAAGATTTTAAGAAGGATTCATAAGGTAATGGATTTAGTAGGCATTTTTTTTGTAGGAAAATTTAGGTAATAAATAGGCGGATTTAAGTAGGAAAATACATAAAAGACATCATCCCTAAAATGTCGATGTAAATAGGCATAATGATATAAGTAGTAAGAAAATTTGAAGTAGGCAATAATCATCCAATTAGGAAGGCACATAAGAAGGTGGAATACAATCAACTAGGGTTCTAAAGAAAGGAAGTCAAAATAATAGAGTTTACAACCAATCATTGAAGATAAGTAGTTTTTGGTAAATTAAATAGAAAAAATGATTATTATATTAGAAAAGTATCTAAAAACCTATTACCTAATTAAACAAAGTTCTAAGGAAAGAATGCCTAAATATTAGGAGTTATAGAAAACCTTGAGAACAAGTACGTAATAGGAAAATATTAGTAAGAAAATATTTTTAGACTAGAAACATACCTCAAAAAGTCTTATCTAGTCAAATAAAGTTTCGAGGAAAGGATTCCAATGATACAATTATTCCTATCCCTATTAACAAGAAGGCATCTGGAAAGTTTAAGCTAATAATGATGGTCAGACTAGTTAAATATCTAGGATGGTGTTATCGAATAAATAATAACTCTGGGAAAGGAAGCCACACTAGAAGTTTATACCTTTTCATAAGAATAAGTAAGCAATAGGCAAATTAAATAGGTAAATTGAGTTGACAAATGTTAAAAAGAGTTCAATAATTTTGATCAAGTTTTACTTTTCAAAGCTACCAATTAATAAAGAAAATGTTTACAACACAAGCCATACACATATTAAATATATTGTGTTTATTTTGAATTTAATTCTTTTATGTAATCATGTGCTATAGTTCTTAAGATATCTTCCACTGACATGAAGCATACGTTGATCTAAATAACAACAAAAAGGTATATGGGATCCTCTTTTTTAGGCTTTTTCTACCATAAATAATTCCATTGTTGTAGGTTCATTGCCCAACTTTTGATAAGCTAAAAAAGATCTTCATAAAATGAAGACAAACTATCCTGCTAGGAAAAATCAAGGTTAACTCATTTTATCATATGCTTGAATCGTACAGGCTTTATATAACTTGAGATTTTGTTTACCCTATAAATACTTCTCTTCTTAACTTTTGAAAACTTTTAATTGTAGTTAAGCATTTTGTTCAGGAGATATATCATATTTTATTGCAACTTTTAAAGAGTGAAATTGTTCCTAAAATAGGAGAATGGCCATAATACCAAACACTAAAGTGAATGATATATATTGAGTTTTAGTATTATAGGTGGTTTGATAAGCCTATAAATATTCTCCTAAATTGTCATGCCATGAATGCTTATTATTCTTTAATATTTTTCTTATAATTTACACGAATGTTTATTAAAGGCCATAGCCAAACTTTTTACCTGAGGGTATTGTATTGTTGAGTATCTCCAATAAATCTTATGATGTATTACAAATATATTTATCTTAGTTCTTCTAAATGATAAACCATAATCTAATATGATTTGGTACGAAAAACAAAATTTGCATTGAATATGGTGAGAAAAAAAATATAAGACATTATGAGTTTTGAATTCTTGTAGTGGGATAGCATTAACCCATTCAGCGAAGTAATCTATCGCTATAAATATAAATTTATATCCATTAGCAGAAGGTGAAGTGATAGGACAAATAACATTTGTAGTTAACCTTTCAAAGGGCTATTAGTAGTTGTTGGTTTATTCAAATTTATAGGATGATGCAAAACAACATTATGTACCTTACACTGATGATAGTGGCCTACACATTCATACAACCATCTATAATCCAAGGTCAATAATAACCCATTATTTTAATCTTTAACTTCATCATAGGATTAGACTAAACAGCACCTCATAATCTAAAAAGTACTTTCATGATAATCTTTAAATATTTAAATTTACTAAGATATCATAACCACATATAATTAAAAGAATGTTGATATAATGTTTCAAGGACTAAAGCATAAGAAAGGGATCTTCTCTTGTTTTGAATAATAAAAATTTTATATTGAGGGAGTTTGCCTTCTCAAAAGTATTCAATGAAGGGTTGTCACCAACCCACAAGTTCATCATTTATGACATTAACACCCTCACTAAAGATAGGGATAATCTTATTTATTTATTCCAAGACTATTGGTGAGAAAATTTGATGGCCCAATACTTCAATAGAAATAGAATTTTTTTCTTAGTAGATTAATTCCATTGCAAGTTTTTCTAAGGCATCCATAGTAGAATTTCTTCCAAATCGTCTTAGATTAAAATTCATATTTGAAATATCTTCATTGAGTTTAATCTTATATTGATGATACAAAATGAGCAATTGGTTTAAGACTTTTTAAATTCCAATAACCAGGTTGACAATGAACTATGATTCTCCAAAGATTTTGAACACTTTAATTCAATGAAGGATTATTAAATCTAGATTAATTTCATAGCATTATACATAACTCCATTGTTTGTATCATGTTGCACCAAATTGTATGAATAGTATAGCATACATCATTTAATGATTATAACAAATAACCTGGTATTGGCTTTCCTTAGGATAAAATCATGTTATTCTTAATCTCATTGATAAGATGCAACACCATAAAAATATAACTCTCAGGTAAAGCTTTTCCACATCTTTAAACTCATGAATTATTTATCTTGAAATTCATTATTCATGGATGAATTGATAAGAAATGGGTTTGCTACTAAAAAATAAACCAAAGCTTAACCTTACACAACACGTAGGAAGAAAATATTATATGAAATTGAAGGAATATGATTGGCCACCCAATTAAATATGAAGAAAATGATTGAAGAGTCATAAGGTATTACAACAAGTTAAACTATCAAATTAGAATGATCTTGTTAGAGAATATATAATCCGTGTACTTTTGATATGCAATGATTAAAGCTAAACAATATTTCTTAGTAAGAGGGTAATTTACATTGGCCTAGAGTAACCATTAACATATGCAGTTGATCACACTATCTACACCTTTATGATTAGTTTGAGCTATTAAGGCTCTAATAGATTCAACTTTCATTATAATACATAAAATTAATGGTTTCATTGGATAGTAGTTGCCAAAATTTTCCTTGTTATCATTAATTGTTTTATATTTTCAAAAGAATTCTAACATTTTTCATCCCACTAAACTTAAGTATCATTTTTACACAAGGGTACAAATGCTTGGAAACTTCTAGAGAGGTTAGAATTGAATCGAATTAAATATACTAAACGACCTTGAAATGATCACAGTTAACTGAGACTTTTAGGATGTTTCATATCTTGGATTAATATTATCTTTTGATGGGTTCATTATGATTCTATGTTATATAACCATAAAACATAGAACCATTCCTAAAGTGACACTAAAAGTAAACTTTAGAGGGTTTATTTTTAAGTCAGGCAAGCATGAAAAGTCAAAAAAATAATCTCAGATAATATAAATAGTATTCCCTTTTAAGACTTTTAACAATTAGATTATCGACATAGCATTCCACTTATATGTGCATCCGCTCATCAAATATCAGAATCATAGCCCATTATAATATTGCTCTAGTATTCTAAAGCCTGAAGAGCATAATCTTCTAAAAAAGTATTCCTATTAGTGCTGTGAGTCCAACAAATATTTCATATTCAAGAGGCATCTTAATCTAACTACATCTAAAGGATCCATCCATGTATTGGCCAACCAAGTGGGATATTTTCCATCCTAAATGAAGAAAACATTAATGAACTTCTTATCTTCAACTATAACTTGTTGTTCCTTTTCTAAATGATAAATTGAGGATCTTATTTTATAGAATCATTATATGTTGATTTTCAAGTTTATAGACTATCATGTAAAGATAATCCATGCATCTCATCATAAATCCAACAAAAGTAGGCTTTACCGTAAAAAAAAAAAAAACTTGATCAACTAACTTGCGTCATCCTCATTAGATATTAAACTTATAAAAATTGGATGAAAATTTTCTTTTTTTCCCATATGATTTTCTTTTATTTAAATAAATAATAATTTATTTATTTCCCATATTGGATGAGGATCAAAATTAAGTGGTTACAATTAGAGAGAGAAGCTGTGGGATTTTTTAGAGAGAGAAACTATTCTTGTTTTTGATTTTTGGCTTTTGCGGGCTTTTGTGATCGGATCATTCTAGGAGGATGGTGATTCCTGACCACCAGCAATGGCTTTCTGGCGGTAATCCTCAGTCCGATCTTCATCGTAATGTTCCTTTTAGATATGCTGATCAGAAACCCATAAAAAATTGCAGCGATTCTTTGGATCAAGAACCTACCAGGATTTCATCTAATCTGGTGATCAGGGAAGGTTATAGGCCTCTGGTGAGATTAGAACTGATAGTGGAAGGGAAAGGTAAAGGTGTTCTTATTGATCGAATTGCTGAAGACATTGTAATTCCAGTTCTTCCTTCAAAATTTGATACGGAATCGTTATCGTCGTTAGATATTGTTCTGAAAGTTAAGAGATGTGCCGGTATGCATGATTCGGAGATCCATAAACAAATTAATAAAAATCATTTGATTGATTTTGAGAAAGATGGAGATAATGTGGATGATGTTGTTAAAATGAATGTCCAAACTGCTCCTGTAAATAAATTTATGTCGGCCTGGTAGAAGATGCAGCATATCAAATTGAATTTTAATGTTAACTCTACCCAATTATCTGAAGATTGTTTGGCTGTTAAGCTCAACACAGATAAGGAAATGGCCAACTCCCAGGTTTTGAAGAAATCATTGGTTATCAAGGTGTTGGGCCATGATGTGCCTTTCTCTGTTTATAGTCAAGAACTCAGACGGCAATGGAGGAAGTATGGTAGTTTTCGTCTAACTACATTGGGATATAATTGGAATCTGTGTTCGCTTGCTAACATGGAATCCAAGGAGGAAGTATTAAGTGGGGGTCCCTGGTATATTGGGAATCACATTATGAGTATGGATAGATGGTCGTCGTCCTTCTCCACTGAATCGCTAAAGGGTATTACTTCTCCGATGTGGATTCGATTTCCTGGGTTACCCTTAAGCTGCTGGGATGATGAAAATATTCCCATGATTGCTTCTATGAGTTCCAATGATGCTTGATGGGAATTCTTTTAAATGGGGTAAAAGATAATATGCTCGGTGCTATGTTCGAATTGATTTGGAAAGGAAACTCCCTAAGGGAGTATGGATTGAAGGACTTCATGGGAGAACATTTCAAAGAGTGGAATATGAGAAACTGATGTCTCTCTGTTATCAGTGTGGAAGAGTTGGACACAATCAAAATGCCTGTCCAGAACCTGTTACTGTTCTGGCTAAGGAAAAAATTGTTCAGAAATCAAAGGAAGTTTTGAAACAAAGTGATGTTGTGAAGGATGATGGATTAAAATAGCATTGTGAAGAATATGGCCCATGGATCAATGTTAACTTCAGAAATCAAAGATTCACAAATGCTAAAAGGAATAATGAATCAAATATTCAAAGTAGACAGGTTTATAAATCTATTGAGACTGTTAAACAGACACAGGTTGTTGAACAACTGAGTGATCTAGTTTATTCAGAAGGAATGCAAGGCAGTTTTAAAAGGTCCTGAAGATATAACAGCTTCTGAAGATATTCGGGTGCAGGATATCCCTGTTATTTGAATAAATTTCAAGCCTTGGACTGTGATCTGGAGGAAGGAGAAGTAATTTATAGGGCTAGTGCAGAGTTGCTGAAGAAATCCAATCATTTGGATTCTGATGGAACTTATATTAATCCAAAATTAGTTATTTCTAATTCTATACAGGATAATGAAGATCAAATGTTATCTGTTACAAACTCAGGAAAATTTAAACTTTCTAAAGAATTGATATCATTAAGACCTGTGGAAGAAGATCAAAAGAAGAGGAGAGGGGATAAGAAAAATAGTAAAATGATAGGGGATAACTCCCCTATTGATTTTTAATGGCTTCCATCATTTTTTGGAATTGTAGGGGGGCTAGGAAGAGAGAGGTCTCCTTATATCTTAGAGAGATTGTGAAAGACAATAAGGGCATTTTTGTTGGGCTAACTGAAACTAAGACGTCTTCTCTTAATAGGAATGATATCAACCGGATTATTGGAAATGAATGGGATAATTTTCATCATCCGATGATGGGCCTTTCAGGTGGAATCTTGGTGATGTGGAAAAAGGAGTTAGCTTGATTTGAAGTGATTGATCATTCTTCCCAAATAATTATGGGAAGTCTTAACATCAATGCTTTGGGTAAATGGAACATTGCAACTGTCCATGGAGGTAAGGATGCTCAAACCCGTTGATCACTTTGGTAGAAGCTTGAAGGCTGTATGATTGGTGATGAACCAGGCATCATAGGGCGAGATTTCAATTGCATCCTCTCTAAGGAGGATAAGAAGGGTGGGAAGAGATTCCATCTCTCTAATGATTCTAAAAACATGAAGATGTTTTTAATGAATAATGATTTCCATGATATTGTATTTGTGGGTCCAAGCTTTACATGGTGTAATAATAAAAAAGGAACATCTAGAATTTGGGAGAGATTAGATAGGTGTTTATTAAATTCTGCAGCTCTTCACAATATCCCAATGGCTATGGTTCGTTACTTACCCAGAGTTGCTTCGGATCATGCTCCTATCTCCTTCAATTTGGTAGAGCATCAAAATCAAAAATCTATTTTTTTAAGTTTTGAAGACACAAGAAATAGTATCCAGCCACTTGGAACATTATTTTAAAAGCTTGGAAAAAGTAAGATTTTGGTACTAATGGTGAAATCCTTCAAAGGAAGTTGAGAAGATCATTAAAAGCTCTCTATTATTGGAATAAAAATAAGTGCAAAGAACTGAATTCGTTAAAAGTTGATTTGAAGAAGGATATCTTACAGCTACAGGTTGAAGAATCCAGTGCAGGAGGCTTAATGGCAGAAAAACTGAAAATTTTGAGAAACAAAGTCCATGATCTTAATGTGACTTTGGGAAGACTTTCCACTTGGTGGAATCAAAGAGCAAAAATCAGATGGCAACAAGATGGAGATATTAATTCTAGTTATTTTCATCAATATGCTTTGGCCAAGAGGAATGGGAATCTGATTTGGCAAATCAAAGATGATAACAGGATAGTTGTTAAAGATTTGGAGCAAATTGAAACTATATTTTACAATTTTTTTCAAAAAAAGTGGACCACAAGAGAGTGTAAGCTAACAGGTTGGCCTTCTTGTACAAAAAATCTGAGAATTTCCAATGAAGATGCTAAGCTATTAAATATGGATTTCACTAAAGAAGAATTGATCAAGGTCGTCTTCAAGCAAGGTAACAATAAATCCACTAGTTTAAATGCATTACTACATCTTTTTTCAAATTTTATTGGAAGATTGTGGAGGAGGACACTTGGAAGGCTATTGATGGTTTTTTTAAAATCGGTATTATGCATAATGAGTGGAAGGATACACTTATTGTTCTTATTCCAAAAATTAAAAAGCCTATTAAGCCGTCCAACTATAGGCCAATATGTTTGTGTCAAACAACTTATAAGTTTGTGGCTACCATGATTTTAAATAGAATGAAAATTATATTTCCAAGTGTATCACTGAAGAAAAAGTAGCTTTCCTTAATGGTAGATTAATGTCTGATCATTGTCTTCTAGCTCATGAGGTTTTCCATAAGCTTAGAATTTCTAAAAGAAAAAAGGGTCTAATGGCGGTTAAGCTTCATATGGAGCAAGCTTATGACACTATGAGTTGGGAGACTTTATTTCAAGTATTAAACATGTTTGGTGTTCCAAGGAGGATAACTATGCTTATCATGGAATGTGTTAAGAATGCTAGATTTTTCTTTATTTTAAATGGTAGAACTTCCAAGTGTATTATTGCAGAGAATGGCTTTATGCAAGGTTGCCCTCTATCGCCATATCTGTACATTATTTGTTCTCAGCTTTTTTCTTTGGCAATGGCACAAAGGGGTCAAGATTTAGGAATTCAGGTTTCACATAGAGCTCAAAAGGCTAGCCACTTGTTGTTTACTGATGATGTTTTGCTTTTCTCTCAAGCATCAAAGCATCTTCCCATTAAGTTGAATAAAATTGTTTTGGATTTTTTTTCCTGGACTAGTTTAAGAGTTCACAATGCCAAATCTTAAATTTTGTTTAGTAAGGGGATGAGTAGAGTGGACATGTTACAAGTGATGAAAATTTTGAAGTTTAAAATGGTTAAAGAACTTCAGTATCTTGCGGTAAAGTTGATGTTGAGAAGACCTGTGAAAGCTGATTTCAAGTTTCTTTTGGATTCAGTTATGCAAAAACTGAATACTTGGGGAAGTAAGTGCTTGTCCTTGGAGGGGAAGGTTACTCTTGCTAAGACTTCCCTATTAACTCAACCAAACTTTATTTCAACTCAAACCTTGGTTCCGAAGAAGGTGCTTCATGAGGTCGATAGATGTTGCAGAAATTTTATTTGGCATAAGAGGGATGGGAAGAAGGGAATGCACTTCATTGCTTGGAAAACTATGTGTAAACCAATAGCTCAAGGATGTTTGAACTTTCAATCGGCAGTTAGTAGATCTGGTCCTCTCAAAGCTACATTGACTTGGAGATTGCTACAAAATTAGAATTCTTTATTACATCAGGTTATGACTGCCAAATATGGTGACAGTTGGTGGCAAGCTAATTCTAGTAATGGCAATTCAACTACTTGGAAGATGTTGAATGAAGGAGCTGAATACTTAAAGCCTCTTTTGAGGTGGAGAGTGGTTAATGGGAGGAAAATTGTTGTTCTTAAGGACATTTGGTTGTTAAACAAACACTTGAATTAGTGGCCAATTAAAGCTAACTGTGTGGGCTTGGAAGGTCATAGACTCAGCCATTTCATTACAAAGAATGGTTTCTGGGATCTAGAGGAATTGCAATTATTTTTAATGAAGATGTCATCACTTTGGTGTTACAGATCTCAATTGATAAGGATGCTAATGATGATTACTTGGAAGAAATTTGCTTTCCTTCTGGCAAATCCATTATAGCGCGAGCTTATGAAGTCTACAGCAATTGCAATAGTGGAGAAGGAGACTTGGGATTTTATACTTGGTTGAGGAAATTAAAACTTTTAGCTCGTGTAGAGCTTTTCTGGTGGAGATTAAGTAAAGTAGCCATCCCTACTAATGAATTTTTGAAGTACAGAAAACTTACAAATGAAGATTTGTGTGCTAGAGGCTGTCAAGAGAGTGAAAATCTGGAACACATCTCTATCCGGTGCAAAAAGCTGAGAATTTCATTAGGCAGATCCAGAATTGTGGGTTCTATATTCCTATTTTTGATTCTATAAATAAGTTCTTAGTTGAATTGAGAACTCTCTCTAATTTTGCACCTAATACAGTTGGACTTTATTGCAATGCTGTGTATCATAATTGGCGGAACAGAAATGCTGTGAAACATTGGAAAATTGGAGTTTCCATTTCTATTTTAGTAGCTAATGTATTATATTCTGCTATTAAAATCCCTAATCCTTTCATTGATAGCTGGGGTGCTAATCTCCCTAAGGAGTTTCCAACTTTTTGGCACCCTCCACCGCTTGATTGGATTAAGATTAATGTCGATGCATCTCTCCTTACTTCTTATAGTGCTGAAATTGGAGGTTGCTTTAGAGACTATAAAGGGAGATTATTGATTTCTTTTGGAGAAAGAAGAACACATTGGGATATAGCTCATCTTGAAATGGATGCTATTATGACTCTTAGAAGACTCATTCAACTGTGGATGCTTGAAAGTAAAGGAGTAATAATTGAATGAGATAACATCAATGTTATCAAATTCATTCAACATTCTTTGAACAAGGCAAATTGGCAAGGTCACAATCGGATTGAAGAGGATTTTCTTTTCTTGGCCAATTTCAAGAAGGTAATTCTTCATCATGTAAATAGAGAGTGTAATAAGGTAGCTGATTTGTGTGCTACTTTGGCTTTTGATAACAACTTTTACTTTGATAGTTCTTCTTTTGCTAACATTCCTCCTTCTCTTTGTTCTTTATCGAAGAAGGAATGTGAGCCTTTTCTTTAGTTTGTAATTAGCTCTTTTCTCTTAATTGCAAAGTGCATTTTTCAAAAAAAAAAAAAAATTCATCTTCAAGTTTACGGGGTGCTTCTCTAACATGAGAGTTATCAAGACACCTAAAGAATGTAAAAATTGTTCAATTAGGGTTTTAACATTCCTTGTGAAGAGTCAATCAAATTCAAGATTATTAGAAAGAATTTAAAAATATTCATCTTCATCTTCATGACCAATAGTACCAATGCCAACACTTATTTTTCCATATAATATTTAGTATTCTATATGTTTGTAAACTATTGAGTGTAACAATTAATACAAGTTAATGGTTTTAAATCTTTGATAGCTAGATTTTTTACACAGAGGATTCAATTCTAAAGGTAGTTCTACTATTTCATTCATAGAAGGATAATCAAGTTTTATATCATTTTTTATACTTAGTTATTAGATGAAGAAACTTTATTAGGTTTGTAATGCATATATTTATCAAGGGAAACATTAACTACCAGCCCATCTACACAACCTTGAGATAGTGGGTTTATGTTACGTTCTCCCCATGTTTCAAAAGATTCTCACGGATAGATGTGTCATAAAAATCTTTATCTTTTACTTAGACCATTTTCTTAAAAATCTTTATCTCCCCTTATACATTATATCATATAATCATAAGAACATTCAATACATATATGAAGGGTGGAGGCACCATTCAATATTTAGGAAGTTAGGGTCTAACAAATTTTAGACTATGAAATTTATCTTAGCCTTTTTTTGGTTTTATATCTCTGAAAGGAATGTAATAGGGTCCAAATCACTCTCACCTTTCATTAAATCCTTCTAAAATCATTTTATCAAAACTAAGCAGTTGAGTTTAACCCTTAAATAGGCAAGAGTTATTAAATTAATAATATTTACTATTTCACCTAGATCAATTATTACACATGAAATTTTAAATTTATCCACATCTATAGAGATTTATAATTTAAGATTATGATCATTGCTTCCTAATAAAATGTTCTTATATAATAAAGTTACCTCTAAAACCTTTTTGAAATATAAGGCTTCCTCAAGTTGTACCACTGGTGATTGAGCCATATAAATCTCAGGATCAAGTGGAGCTTTGATCAAAGCTTCCTTATTTTTATAGAAAAAACTAGAGCATCATAAATAATACATTTAGTTGGAAACATTTTATGATGAGCTAAGACATTATAATTAACCATGGGAACCTCATGATCAACTACATCTTCAAATGTTATAGGCTGACATAATAAATTAGCCCAAGGCTAACCAAGAGGGGAGGGGGGGGGGGGGGGGGGGGGGTGAATTGGTAGTTTTAAAAATTCTTAAACAAAAAGCACAATCTTTTTGAAATATTTTGAAACATAAAACATGAACACCCATAATAAAATAATTGTGGAAATTAAAGTGTTAAAATATAATAAGAAAGAGCACACCATATTTTATAGTGATTTGGTCAACTTGACATACATCCAATCCCTGGAGCCTCTCCTTTAGATAGTGCATTAAAACTCAATCACTCTCCTTTTCCTCCCATAGTAATGCAGAAAATCCTATATAAAAACTCCTTTCCACCTACCCTGGTGAGGCAGAGAACCCAACTCATTTTGCTTCCTCCTGAAGCAGGTAGAGAACCTAGACTCTTTTTTCTTCCTCGTAAAATAAGGTGAGAACCTTTATTGATTGCTGAAGAAGACCACCCTAGAGCCTGTAAGGAACTAGGGATGATGACTTCAGAAGATGACTTGGATCCTTGTTTGGAGCAACCTTTGTGAACCCCTCAAAAACTCCCCCTCACAAGATCCTCTCTCTC
The DNA here is from genome assembly GCA_022539455.1 of Dendrobium nobile. Lineage (NCBI taxonomy): Eukaryota > Viridiplantae > Streptophyta > Magnoliopsida > Asparagales > Orchidaceae > Dendrobium > Dendrobium nobile. Next base: position 56,358,994 of record CM039735.1, read on the forward strand.
TCCAAGCACTCCCTCTCCTTCTCATGGCTCTCTCAAGTCATAACAGTAGCTAAAGATATATTCTTAAGTAAATAAAAGATCATATATAGAAGAGATTCAAATTTTCCCTAAATTTTATATAATTCATAAAGATCGTTTAGGATGATCGATAGAACATCCTTTACAATCAGCTCATTCAGCCAGGATAATCTAGGAGGGCCTGAATGATCAGAAGATCTATTTGTTTTGATTATCCTAGATGATGAGTCTAACATCCTATACAGTTAGTTCAAAACATCAAATATCATCCAGAACATCACTCTGTTTAGCCAGACTTTACTTATTAGACGATAGAAAAATAACCTAGCGTACATGCTAATTATTGGATCAACTTGTATGATTAGTTCATATTAATAACTATCATCAAACACATCATTCTATTCATCCAGGATGATTCAGGAAGAAACTAAGGTTTGTTTAACTGATCATCTAGGTTAATCTTGTGATCATTTAGGATGATATGATCGATCAATCAAATCTTAAATGTTTTCCTTAATCATCAAACTAATTTAGGCATAATTATAATACATCATCCAGGATGATGTCGTGTATAATGTCTAAAAATAATAACATTCCTAAAAGAGTTGGCGGCTAATTTTTTCTGATTTGAGCCTACCATCCAGGACGATGTGAATATTATCTAGGACAATTTGCTTAATTCAGTTGTCTTAAGAAGGATTCCCTAATTAGGCTTTTTATTTTTAACTAATCGACCAGGATGATTTTATATCGTCCTGTAGAATATGATCAAAAATTGAAAAAATCTTAATCCTACAGAATTTCTCCCCATCAGTGTGTGTATGTGCAAGGTTACTTAGCATCAGGATCCATATTATTACATTTGACTCAAGAAAAGGTAAAAATACAGGAAATACAATTACAGACTGACTCGGTCCTAACCTACCCAATCTTGAGCTGGCTTGATTTGTAATTTACCATATGGACCTAAAATATTAGTAGGCAGGGAAATAGTGAAAAAACAAAAATGCTAGAAATGTTTGCTATCATTAAAATTGTAATCCTTGAATCCAGATTTGCAATAATCTCCACTTTTTTATGATGGCAAATATTTAGTATGAAATTGAACTCAAGCAGATAAATGAAACATAAAGTAAAGGTGAACAATATGAACCATGTAACTTAAATTTTACTAAAATCAAGTAGGTGGTACAAACACTAACTAATAGTAGAACGAAAAAAATAATAATACAAAGAAATAATATGAAGACTCTAACACTACCACTACTCCCCCTTTTGTCATCTCAAAAAGGAGGAGGAAATAGAAAAGAAATACGAAATAAAAACTAACAAAAAGATATAATAGGCCCTAAAATAGAAAAGACCAGTAAAAATAAAAGTTAAAAAAACAACGAAAAGACTATAAAAATGATAAAAAGAACATTTTTTTTATCAAAGCAAGAATATAATAAATTTCCCATGTTATTAACTTAAAAATTTGTAAGACAATAAGTTAACTTTGTCAAAATCAAAAAAATAATAGAACAATCGATCCAGTTAACCGTTGCTCAGACTTCTTATAGGGCAAACCATCTTTGAAAATAAAGATCTAACTCAAAAAAGCAATCTGATAAGAAAAAGTGATCCGTTCAAAACTTCATTCTAGAAAAATATCTAATAAAATAATATAACAAAGTAATTACTCACAATCATGAATTTTGAAATCAAGTCTTTGAAAATATCAAGTAACACATGAATTCTTTTAAGATTTAAAAGTTTGAAAGAGAAGGAAGCTTACTTTCTTATGTGCTCATTTTTTTATCTCTTATCAATTAGTTCATGCACTTTGTGCATTTTTATATTTTTTATACACTTTGTATATCTTTCAATTTTTTGACGATCATTGCGCATCTTTTTAGTTTTTCTTCTTTTTGGCTCATTTTATACCTCTTGTCATTATTGCAAGCTAGCTCCTTTTCAAAACTTATATATAATCTCAATTGTGAGGATATCTTCCATATATTAGAGAAGGAAAAACTCACTCTCTAATATAAGGAAGAGTAAACCATGAAGCAAAATCAAATTTATATGATAAATGCAATGAAAAGATTATGAACATTTGAAAGTGATTTAATAACTTTAAGTATTATTTATATAAGATAGATTATTGTAACAAGATAGAAAATATCTCAATCAAAAAGTCCTGTTGTTAATATGAGATAGTCTTTTTACTTAGAAAAGAAAGTTAAACCACTAAAAGATGTTAGAGGAAGCAAAACAATCAATGGGTTTCTCCCTTTAACTAATTTAGGGATGTCAAACATTGAATATAACTTTTCTAAATAAAAATAAGGCATAAAATATCATTTTAGTAGTGACAAAAAGAAAAATTGAAAGAAAAAATTCAAACAACAAAAATGAAAACACAAAAAATAATAGCACTCATCAATTAAAACAAAAATAAAAGAAAGGTCTAAAACAAAAGAACATTCAAAAAATAAAAATAAGAAAAAGATCAAAAAACATAAAGTTCATAATTCTGTACGCATCAAGTTTATGCATTTATGTCAATCACGCCCAATCTGGTCTTTAAGATTCTAAATATATCAAAGTCTAGTGGTTTAGTAAAGATGTCAGCAAGTTGATTCTCAGTTGTTATATGGTGTAACTCAATGTCTCCTTTGGTTATAATGTCCATAATAAAGTGATGCCTTATGTCAATGTATTTGGTCCTTAAATGTTGGATAGGATTCTTAAAGATACAGATGGCACTAGTGTTGTCACAAAGGATTAAAATTATGCCTACAAGAAATTTTAAATCTAAAATTTGTTGCTTCAACCAAAGGACCTGGTTCACACAACTTCAAAAGGCAATGTACTCAGCTTCAGTATTGGAAAGTTCAATAGAGTTCTATTTTTTACTAGACTAGGAGACTAAAGACTGTCCTATGATTTGATAAGTTTCAGAAGTGCTCTTTCTATCCACCTTACACCATATAAAATGAAAATCAGAATATTCAATAATCTCAAAAAAGTGTAATGACTAGGATACTAAATTCCTGTGTTAGGTCCCTAAGAGATATATAAGGATTCTCTTAACTTTAGCCATATGAGATTCTTTAGGATCTACTTGAAATCTAGCACAGAGATAAATACTAAATACTATATCAGGTTGGATAATAGAAAAGTAAAGAAGTAATCCAATTATTACCTTATACTTCTTTTGATCAATAGTTTTTTAACTTAAGTCCTTATCTAATTGAACATTAAAGCTCATGGGAGTGTTTATTGGCTTGGCTTTATCCATTTTATATTTTTTTAAGATGTGCTTAATATACTTTGATTGATTAAGAAAGGTTCCGTCATCCAATTATCTTATGCCAAACCCAAAAATGTAGGACAATTCTTCCCTCATAATCATCTCAATTTCCTTACACATTATTTTAGAAAAATGATCACATATCTTTTTATCAGAATATCCAAAAAGTATATTATCATAGATCTGAATAATTAGTAACTCATCTCCTACTTTCATCAAAAAAGGGTAGTGTCTACGCTCCCCTTAACAAACTCTCTCTTTAGTAGGAACATGCTAAGCCTCGCATACCAATCTCTAGGTATTTATTTTAATCCATATAAGGCCTTTTTAAAATAAAAATAAATAAATAAATAAAAATAAAAACATAAAAAAAAAATATAAAAAATAGTAAACAAAAAAAATAAATAAATAAAAATATAAGGCCTTTTTTAATTTATAAACATGATTAAGGAATTAGGAACTCTTAAAACCTAGGGGTTGCTCAACAAACATGTCCTATTTTATTATCTCATTCAAAAAGGCGCTCTTGATATCCATTTGAAGAAGCTTAAATCCCTTATAACCTATAAAAGCTAGTAGCAATCTAATGGCTTCCAATCTAGCTACATGGTCAATGGCCTCCTCAAAATTAATCCCTTTTATTTAGTTGTACCCCTTAGCCACAAATCTTGCCTTATTCATAACCACCATGCCATAATCATTCATTTTATTCTTAAAGACCTATTTAGTTCCTACTACACTTTGATTCTTAGGTCTTTCTACTAACTCCCAGACATCATTCCTTACAATTTGGTTAAGTTCTCCTTGCATAGCTAAGATCAAAAATTCATCAAAAAAGGCTTAATTAATTGATGTTGGTGGGTTTAGTCATTAAGATAAAGGCAGAGTGGTTTACTTCCTTCCTAAGTCCAGGCCTAGTTCTAATACCTTCAGAAGGGTCTCTTAAGATTAGGTCTTTAGGATGACTCGAAGAATATCTCCAATCTCTAGGCAAAGTGTTTTGAGGTTCTACCCTTTCCTCTAGATTTATAGTTTCTACTCCTTGGGTAATCTCACCTGCTCCATCAGTGTTTTGAGATTCTAACCTTTTCTCTAAATTTATAGTTTCTACTTTTTGGGTAATCTCTCCATCTTCATCATCTTCCTCAACTCTAGACTTCTTAGGATCTAATTCATCAAACACCACATGAGTAGTCTCCTCCACCACCAATGTCCTCTTGTTAAATACTCTAAAGGATTTCCCAACACTTGAATATCCTAAGAACACTCTATTATTAGATTTTGTGTCAAATTTTCCTAAGAGTGATTTCCCACTATTAAGAATGAAAGCCTTACAACCAAAGAAATGGTTGTGTGAAAGGTCGGGTGTCCTACCCTTAATGATCTCACAGGGTATCTTATTCAGTTTAGATCAAATATTCACCTTATTCAACACATAAAAACTATATTTACCCCTTCACCTCAAAAGTGTTTTTGAAGTGAATACTAAATAAGCATGGCTCTAGAAGCTTTAACTAAGGTCCAATTCTTCCTTTCAGCTATGTTATTCTACTGAGGGGTCCTAGAAGCTAAGAAGTTGTAACTAATTTTTTGATCCTTACAGAAAGTTTTAAATCTCACATTTTCAAACTCTCCACCATGGTCAGTATAAATTGTTAAGATCTCACAACCTAGATTTTTCTAAATCCAAGTGGAGAAAGATCTAAATACATCAAAAGACTCACTTTTATGTGACTAAAATTTAATCCAAGTGAATCTTGAGTAGACATCAAAAATCACAAATCTATGGACTTTTCCCCATAAGTTGGGAGGGCTAATGGGTCCAAACAAATCTATGTGAAGGACTTCTAAACGTCTAGAGGTGTAATGGAATGGAAAAAGGATTGGACTTGCTTCCTAAGTTGACAGGCATCACATAGGTGGTCCTTAGTGAACTTAAGCTTGGGGGCACCTCTAACTAGGTCCTTTTGGGTTACTCTCCTACTGGTTTTTATGCTAGCATCACAAAACCTCCTATGCCAAAATCAAGAATCGTCAGTAATAGTTTTTAATCAAAATGAACCACATTCAATGTTATTTGAGTAAAGTATATAAACATTGTTGATCCTCATTCTAATAAAACTAAGTTGTTATCAAGCTAATGATGCATGTGTTTCACAAAAAATTATGATAAATCCCATATCGCATAGCTGACTGATGCTAATTAAGTTAGGTTTCAAGCCACCAATAAGTAAAACATTTTCAATCAAAAGGTTCTTGGAGTTTCCTATTATACATGCATCCATAGCTTTCATGGTGGTGTTGTCTCCAAGAGTGACCTTTCCTCCAACCCTGGCCTACAATAAAATGAATTGATTTGCTTTCCAATCATGTGTCATGAGTATTTGCTATCTAGATACCACATGCTCTAATGAGATCTTTAGTGAGAGCATGCCTACAAAATCATTAAATGTCAAATTTAGGAACACAAATAAGTTTGAGTCCTTTCTTATGGAAAGAAGAATTCAATAATTTTGTGTTATGCAATAAATCATGCAATTTGGGTTTCCACACCCAATGTGTACTATGGTGAATAGTGCAAAGGTGTGAGATATATCCTAGCGTGCCACATGAAAAACATCTAACACCAGGAAAAGGTTTTTCCTCTTCCAAGGTTTTAATGATTGGTATTGATTTGGTGGATTTTGAAACTCAAGCATTGTAGGTAGTTTTCTATTCTCCTTGTAATTAGGTAATTGAGCTTCTAAAATTTTTTTGAATTTTCAAGAATATAAATTTCTATTTTCAAAGCATGCTCTTTAGTGCCAAAATCCATCACAAGAGAATCCAATTCCTTATATGCAATTTTTAATTCAACAAGCAATACATTTAATGAATCATGCATAATGATTAAATCAAAATGATTTCTATTTAACTCTTCAAATTCATCAAGTAAATTCATGTGATTTATATCAAGTGTAGAATGATCTTTAAGCAAAACTGCAAAGTCTTTTTGTAAATTTAAAAATTGAAATTTCAGCATAGCATGCAATTTCTTACTTTTCCTATATGATGCATGAATTTTCACACAAACTTCAAGTAGTTGATCGTAGGTTAGTTCACATACCTTTTCTTGGTTAGACTGACCAAGATGATCATCCACCATCCAACACAAGTTTGCAGTCTCCTCTTTATCTTCTGTCTTAGAGGAGCCAGATGCAAAATCTACCCATAATCCTTTTTGGATCCACTGCTTTTCTTTTCTAAACTTGGGTTTCTCCTCACCTTTCTCCTTGCTTGGGTGAGCCATTAGTGTAGGACCATCGACTCTTATATGTCCTAGCTATCTGCATTCAAAAAAAACCATATAAGAAGAACTTTTAAAATTCTTACTACTCTTACCTTTGTTCAATTTCTGATGGTGCATTTATTTCTTCCTTAGAAAGCTTTTGAATTTCCTAGTAATTAAGGTAACATCATCACTTTTAGACCTGGAAGAATCAGTATCTGTTTCATTAGCCTTCAGCACCATAGTTTTCTCCTTCTCTTTCTCACCTACATCAGGTTGTCTTTCATTCACTCCTTACTCATAAGCAATGAGTGATCCAAGTATGTTATCAATAAAATAAGTATTCGAATCTTGAATTTAGTTATTATAGTAATCGTAGCATCAAAGGAAGAAGGAAAGCTTCTCAAAAATTTTTTAACTTTTTCATAGTTATTTAGCTCTCTTCTTATAGCATGCAGTGAAGTGACAATTTGCATAAACCTAGTATACATTTTAGATATTGATTCACTAGGTTTCATGCAAAAAGGTTCATAGTCATACAGTAAGATATTCATCCAAGATTGCATAACATCACTTGTACCTTCATAAGTAATACACAATAAATCTATCTCAAATTTTTTACCAATAGCACAAGTTAATACATGCATGTAATCTTCATATTCAGTACACAGAAAAAATAGTTTAAATATTTTGCATTAAGTTGTGCTAAATCCATATCATCAAGAGTCCATTTAATAAAAGGAAGTTCAATTTTTATTCCATTAACTTCGTGTGATGGTGCAGAATAACCTTCTGTAACAAACATCCACATGTGATAATGTATATATTATAAAAATGTGAAAATGCGAGTTTTCTAGAAATCAAATAGTATATTGTTAAACAATGGTGGTCATGTTAAGGAATACTCTTCCGTAGTATTTCTATTACCAAAGTTATTCATGGATCAAAATTCAAAAGTTCTCAAAAACTAAATTTTATGAATCCTGCTCTAGTACTACTTGAAAGTTCGTTAGGGTTGTTAAGCCCTTATCAACTAGCTTGGGGCTAATCAAGCGGGATGTGAATTGGTAATTTTAAAAATTCTTAAACAAAAATTACAATCTTTTTGAAATATTTTAAAACATAAAACATATGATCTCCAATATGAAAATAAGTCTGAAAACATAATAAGAAAGAGCACACTAGTTTTTATAGTGGTCGATAAAATTGACCTACATCCACACCCTAGAGCCTCTCCTCGAGGTATTGCACTAAAACTATGTGACTCTCATTTTGCTCCCATAATAAGGCAGAGAAGCCTGTACAAAAAATCTTTTCCACCAACCTCGATGAGGCCGAGAACCCGACTCCTTTTGCCTCCTCCTAAAGAATGCGAAGAACCCAGACTCCTTTTGTTTCCTCTTGAAGTAGGACGAGAACCTTGATCAATTATGAAAGAAGACCTCCAAAGAGACTCCATGGAACCAGTGATGATGACTCGATAAAATAACTCAGATCATTATTTGGGGAAACCTTTGTGAACCCATCATAAACTCCCCCTCACAAGATCCTCTCTCTCTCTCTCTCCCAAGCTCTCCCTCTCCTTCTCTTGGCTCTCTCAAGTCAGGACACAAAAAAAGTTACAATCTTGAGTAAATATAAGATTTTATATAGATGGGCTTTAAATTTTCCCTAAATTTTAATTAATTGATAAAGATCTTCCAGGATGATTAATAGATCGTCCTATACAATTAGTTCATTTTTAGCTCTTTCAGCTAGGACGATCTGGGAGGTTTTGAAAGATTAGAAGATTTGTTTGACTGATCATCCAGGATGATGATTTCATCATCATGTATGATTAGTTAAAAACATCAAATATTGTCTATAACATTGCTTTATTTAGCCAGAGTTTACATATTGGATGATGAAAAAATAACCTATCATCTAGGCCAATTCTTGGGTCATCCAGTACAATTTGTTCAAATCAAAAACTATCATCCCATACATCATTATGTTCATCCAAGATTATTCAAGAAAAAACTAAGGTTTGTTTAACTGATTATCCAGCATGATCCTATGATTATCGAGGATGAACCTATGATTATCCAGGATGATCCTATGATAATCCAGGATGATATGATCAATCAATCAAACCTTAATTACTTTCCTTAATCATCAGACTAATTTAGACATAATTATAATGCATCATCCAAGATAATGATATGTATGATGTCTAAAAATAATAACATGCCAAAAAGAGTTGGTGGCTGATTCTTTCTGATTTGAGCCTATCATCCAAGATGATGTAAATATCATCTAGGATAATTTTTTTCATTTAGCTATCTTAACAAGGATGACCTAATTAGGGTTTCTATTTTTAAATGATTGTCCAGGATGACTTTGGATCATCCTGTATGATGTTATCAAAAACAAAAATTATTTTAAGCCTACAGAATTTCTCTCCCTGAGTGTGTGTGGGCAAGGTTACTTAGCATCAGGATCCACACTATTATATTTGACTCAAGAAAAGGTAAAAATACTAGAAATACACATAAAGACTAACTCAATCCTAATCTACCCAATCTTAAGCTAGCTTGATTTATAATTAACCTTGTGGACCTGAAACATTAGTAGGCAGGAAATTAGTAGAAAAATCGAAATGCCAAAAAATATTTGCTATTATCAAAATTATAATCCTTGAATCCAAATTTGTAACACAAATCTCTAATGAAAGCATTTTGGACTTTATTGACTTCCATTAGACTTTACTCTTGTGGGGGACTAAAGAACTAAACTGAATATTATAAGACTATACTAAAAGTGATATGATTCCTAAATAAAAAAAAATAAAAAACTTTTTGTAGCAATTACTGAAATATCTTCAAGCACCATGATGCTCTAAATTGGGGCACTATAACAATATAAAATGAACTAGCACCTCAATGTTGTTATTCTTGTTCCATTATGGCACTACACAGACTTAATGCATCCATTGGCTGAATAAGTGTGTCTATTGGGTTAATCAATTTTGCTTTATATTTCATCAAGTACTTAATCATATTAGTAAAAAAATTGAGCATTATAGTGTGTGAATGTGCAATCCAACACTACAGAATTATGATGATTGATGGTCCAATAATCAAATTTCTGAGACTTAGGTGGCATGAAATAAATTTATATACCAACATTGACTCCACTAGTAGGTTGAATTATTTAACTTTTGTTTTCAAAGCTCTGGAACTACAGTACCCAAATAAGATATCTTGGTGTTACATACGCTATGACATTTATAGTTGGAGCACTATAGTGGTAGTTCAACACTTCTAAATTTTTCTCCTTTCCCTGAGCATTTCCTATACAATATTAACTTAAATACCATATTACATTTTGTTTAAAGTTAATAAATAGTAAAAATTTACATATAATAAATCCCAAGTTTGTTCTCTTACTTATCCTCAATTATTTATATAATCACGTATGATTAGCTTAATAGCCAAAATAAAAATTAAGAAAATTATAATTACTAAAATATAATATAATAAATCACAGTTTAGAAGTAATTTAGAATGATCAAAGTTGTAATGCTAAATTGAAAATCCATAAATAATTAGCTAAAGTGATAGTCCTATATTGCTTGTACTGAAGTAATTATCCTAGATTGCTTGAGCTGAACTTATTCACGATAAGGATATGTACAAGTTTTTCGTTTTGATTATAGAAATGAAAAATATTTAATTTAGAGATTATATATGCTTATAATTAAATTAGAAGTTCATTTTGGTACAATCCTATATATTAGTTCACTTACCTAGTCCTTTTTTATTTGAAGTATTAGGATTCTTTTTTATATAAGATTCAACTAATACCAATTTTTTAATATACTCATATTTTTTCCTTTTTGAAATTTTTCTATTGAATTTCACATTTTTCACTTTTTTTATAGTTTGATTACATGATTATGAATATCAGTTAGCTTTCATCCCTCTAACAATCCTAAATAAATTTTATGTAACGATTAATAGGATTGTTAATTTCATAATTAGAGATACAATTATCTCATAATTTATGAAATAAATTTCTTTTCCCTAAACTCTACTTATTCATTCCATAATTTAGTTGTCTTTTTTTTTTTTTTTGAAAGCTGCAAATTGCATTAAGAGGAAGAACTACTTACAAGCAATAATGGACTCGCATTTCTTCTTTAACAGAGTAGACAAGGAAGAAGGAATGTCACCAAAAACAAATCTATCAAAAAGAAGCTATTTTATAAAGCCAAAGTAGCACATGAATCAGTTACTTTGTTACACTCCCTATAAACATGGTGAAAAACCACCTTATTGAAATCATTTAGAAACAATAACTCCATTGTAGACCAATTGCCCCAATGCCACTTAGATTTATTCAAAGAATTTTGAATGAAATTGATAATGTTAAAATTATCACCTTCAATTATTACTCCTTTCTTGTCCATCATCCAACTTTGAATGAACTCCCTTATTGCCAAAATCGCCTCCAACTCAAGTTGAGCCACATCCCAATGAACTATTTTCTTCCCAAAAGCAAGAATATGTCTACCTTTGTGAACTTTAAACACACCTCTGATTCTAGAAAAATTAGATTCCAAAATCTATGCATCCACATTGATTTTAATCCAACCTAGCGGTGGAGGGTGCCAAAAATTATTAAACTCGTAAGGAGATTAACACCCCAGCTATCTTACATTGGATTTGATTGTGACATTGTTGTAAACAAAACATTCTTTACAATTACCAAGCTTGGAAGAGTTGGTTTTCCATGTTTACACTCATTATGATTTTTCCAAGATAAAAAAATTGTTGTGCAATACATCTTCACCACATTAGAATATCGAGAAGAAAGATTTCTAAGTTCTCCTAAACAACATTCAAAAGAATGAAATATTAGAATGCTAAATCCCCATTCTCTTAGCTTTAGAATAATCTCAATAATAAATTTAAATTTTACCATAAATGGGCAAAACTTTCCACTTCTTGACATCCTCTAGCACATAGATCATTGTAAGCAAGCTTAAAAAAAAAAATTGTAAGCAAGCTTTCTATGTTTAAGAAATTTATTTGTTGGAATGGCTTGTTTGCTCATCGTCCACCAAACCAACTCTACTCTTGGGTTGAGTTTAAGTTTCCTTAACCATTTTGAATAGCCATAATCATCATCCTTAAAGCCACTTTTCATTGATTCTTCATACGCAAGAGCTTAAATTGATCTCCCTAGATATTGGAACATAGCTTCAACTTGACCCTCCTTAAAATAAGGATTAATAGTAACCTGCTTAATCAGCAAAATGAGTTCTTTATGGAAAAACCATTCAAGCTCATCCACATTCCAGCTATCATCATTAGAAATAAATTGGTCAAGCATTACATTTTCTAATCCCACGCAATCAGTAAATGTTGTCCAAGTAAGTATTCAAACATTTATCTAGAAGCCATATATCTTTCATAACATTAATTCTACTACCATCTCCCACTTTCCATCTAAAAAGTGGTGCAAGATATTTGCCGCCATCCACCAAAATATGCCATGCCATTGATGATCCTCTCTTATATTGACCATTTAAAATATTTTCACCATATTTAGAAATAATATTCTTATGAAGTAGAATCTCCATGCCAATCTTGATCTAATAGGTCCAACTCTAAGAGCAGACAAATGATGCCACAAACCTCCAATATTTTTGGTTTAAATAATTCCTTCGAAGCCATATAATATAAACCTTTGGTTTCATTAGCTTTGGGCCAAATGAAATCTCTACATAATTTATCCAATTCAAGCAACAATCTCTTTGGAACCACACATGAGTTTATAAGAAAATCGGTAATGATAAAAAGAAGACTTAATGAGAGTAATCATACCTATCATAGATAGTAATTTACCTCACCAAGTATTAAGTCTTCCAAAAGCATGATCTAACAATAGATGGAAATCTGCCATACCCAATCTTCTTAAAGTAAATTTAACTCCCAAATACTGCAACTCCTTCACCCATGTAAAACCCAAATTCTTCACAATTTTATTCTCCCTTGGATATTTAATTGTTTTACCAAAAAATAATTTGAGACTTGTTATTGTTAACCTTCTATCTTGTCCATCCACAAAAATTAGCAATAATGCACTTCAAAACTCTCGCTAATCTTTTAGATGCTTGAGCAAATACTAACAAATCTTCAACATAAAGGAGAGGTGTAATATTTTGAGTACTTGGTAAAATCTGAATACCCAACTCTTGTCCCCTTTGATTTATTACATTTGATATGATCAGGAACACATAATGAATAAATAAGGTGACAACAGGCATCCTTGGTGAAATCCACTCTTAGAATTAATCCATTTTTAATATTTCCCATTCAAAATAATAGAAAATCTGACCTCCCTCACACATTCCATGATGAACTTGGAAAACATAGAAGGATACACAAACAATTTTAAAGCTTGAATCAAAGTTAGCCAACCTGTGCTATCATAAGCTTGCTCCATGTCAAGCTTCACCTCCATCATCCCTTTCTTATTTTAGAGATCCTAAACTTGTTAAAGATCTCATGAGCTAGTAAACAATGTTCAGACATTGATCTTCCTGGAATAAACACCACTTATTCTTCAGAAATAATTTTGGAGGTACACACTTTCAATATATTCACCATCATCATTACAATAAGCTTGTAAGTAGTTTTACGTAGACTTATAGGTCTATAATTCATTACAATAATTTTGGAGGTATGCCACTTGTTCTTCATACACAGAACCCCATCTAAACTTGGTGATTTGTTATTTCACTGTTGTAATACAACAATTTTCAATTCTTCCTTGTTGAAATCTACATCTAGTAATTCAATTTTTGCAGGAGTTAATCTCTTGTTTTCAGTGAACAAAGGCCAGCCCGCCAAGTTGCATTCTCTAGCTATCCACTTCTTCTCAAAGAACTTAAAAAAAAAACTTCTATCTTCTCAAAATCCTAAAACAAATTATTTTCTTCATCCTTAATTTGCATTATGGTATTCCCATTCTTCTTTGCTGAAGCAAAATTATAGAAAAAATTAGAGTTTCTATCACCTTTTTCATGCCATCTAGGCTTAGCTCTTTGATTTCACCAAGTTGATAATCTTATTAAGGTAACATTAAGCACACACAACAGACTTTTCAAGAATATCCCACCAAATCATCCTCACATGAAAATCTTTGTTCTCATAAGGTGTGGAAACACTCTAAATACCCATATTAGGAGTATTAAGACTTGCAATAATCAATTGAGAAGAACGCTCAACCACTTCAAAAGACAACATTCCTATTCCACACTACCAAAATCCCACCAGAAGCTCTCTCAGTAGGATGATGAAAGAAATCCCAATACACCCCAATATCACTATTAACATCACTCTTATCAATATTGGTTAACTTAGTTTCAGTTAAAGCAACAAAAAACATCATGATCCCTCACAATCTCTTTAAGATAAAGAGAGGCTTCCCTCTTTCAACCCCTCTACAATTCCAAAACACAAATGAAGACATTAATTACATAAAGGGGAAAAGTCCCATCCTATTATGCCACCTTTTTCATCCACACTTCTTTTCCTTTAAACAGCTTCAAGAGGACCTAAAGACTCAGCTTCTTAGCCAGTTTATGTTTAACCAAACTGGTATTCATAGTGTCAAAATCTGTCGAATCATCATCACCATTTTTTCTTTCGTTTCAGGATACTTTCCAGACATTGTTGGAGGAATACCTGTCTCTCCATAATAATCCTCAATCTTGCTAGCAATATGATGTTTCACTTCAACTACAAAAACTTCATTTGCATCAACATCTTCGTTTACTTTAGCCAAAATATTATGTTAGTTATCCAAACACAAATTAATGATTAGTTGTATCTGAACATTATTACAGTTAGCATTTTGAATATCAACTTACTGTTAATCAGGACATTTACTCATTTCTCTACTCTTATTGCTAGCTTGTTTATATAAATCCAAACACTTGATGAATATTACCAACTGCTTGATGTATGTTCACATTGTGAACATTTTTTTAGAAACCTCACTTCTATTGTTCCACCATACCTTCCCATATTTTTTAATCTATTGTTATAAAATTTAACATGAATCCACGCCCCATATTCTTCATGTTGCAATAAAGACTCTTCCGGCCTATCTTGGGCATTAATCACCTTAATTTCTATTTGCAATATGAAAATCTTCTATTGAGCTGTACGCCTATCTTCAGGACACACTAATTTCAAAAGACCATTACCATAATGGAGAAAAAGAGAATCAATCTTCTCATATTCAACTTTTTGAAAGAATCTAATCAATATCCCTTCTATCAAAACTCCATTTGGTAATTTGTTCACCAAATTAATCGTGACACAAATACAGGAAAATTCTCTTCTTCTCCATTTAAAAGAGTTTCCATCAAGATACATTGGTATTCCAATCATAGATGCAATTCTAAAAATGTTTTCTTCATCCCAACAATGAAGAGCTAGATAGTATAGGTGAATCCAAACCATTGTAGTAAGACCCTTCAAAAAATCTAGAGAAAACAAAGGAAACCACTTATCTAAGCCAATAATGTAACCTCCAATATACCATGGGCCACCACTAAACATTTCTTCCACTGCTTCAGAATTTTTAAATGAACAAAGAATCCAGTCCATCCCAAGTGTTCTCAAGTGGAAATTTCAATTTTCTCTACTGTCTTTGAAGCTCCATAGTACAAACTAGAATGAATAGATTCAAATTAATAGATTGTCCTAGAGAGAGAAGGTCTGGGTTATTAGAGAGAGAAATAGAATTTTGAAATTTTGTTTAGCGGTAACGGTCACTGACACTGAGGGCGGTGGACGATCGCCGGCATTCGACTGGCTATTATTCTAAGAGCGATAACAATTACTCATCTGATCAGCTTAAGATAATAAGGGAGGTAGAAAGACTCCTTCATTGTCAGAACATGATTAAGAGAGGAGAAGAACAACAAAAATTATCATCTTCGACGGTTCTTCTGGATGCAGGCAAGTCATTTTTGAATGTTTGTGATAATAACTTGTCATTTTTGAATTCTACACAGGAAATTCAAAATCCTTAAATAAAACGGCAAGGAACTTTGGTGATAAAGGAGGTATCAAAATTATCTCCTAAAGTAGTCAAGCAAGTTCAAGGTAAAGGCAAGGCTTTAATGGAAACGGTAGATCTGTTTACTCCAAATTCAAAATATTCTGGTATTCCTTCCGATATTAATGCATTGACTTCAGGAATGAAAATATTTGTTAACCAGTTTGGGAATTCGAATGCAATCCCTGGACTATGTCGCTGTGTGATAAATAAAAGTTCTCGAAATATGGTTAAGAATAATTTTCATTCTACTCTAGACAAGAGAAATGAATCGGATGAAGCTTTGATGAATGAAGAAATGCCTAAGAAATCTGTAAGCACAGCACTATTAAATCCTTGGAGTAACAAACCATATATAAAATTGGATATTAATGAGAATGAGGTTGTTTCGTCTTAAGATGGAAAAGCAATTAGACTGATTTGAGAAATGGAGGAGATGAACTCAAAAAGATTATCCAATTCATTGGCATTTAAAGTATTTGGAAAATATTTACCATTCCATATGGTGTCTTGGGAATTAAGGAAACAATGGAGGAATTTTGGACAATTTCACTTTACTACATTGGGAAGCGGGTGGTTCTTATGGTCATTCTCATCAGAAGAGATGGTAAAAGCAACTCTCTCAGGAGGTCCGTGGTTTGTTAACAAACACATAGTTGGTATGGAAAAATGGACACCGAAATTTACTACTTCTTCTTCTACGAGACTTTTTTCTCCAATTTGGATTAGAATGCCCCGACTACCTTTGCAATGTTGGGATGAGAAGAATGTGGCTTGCATTGCTTCAAGAATTGGAAAACCACATATGTTGGAAGGCAATATGTTTCATTGGGAAAGGAGAGAATTTGCTAGAGTTTTTGTAAGAGTTAGACTTGATCAACCTCTTCCATTAGGTGTATGTGTGGATAGCATGGCTGGTAGATTCTTCCAAAATGTGGAGTATGAAAAGGTTTCAAACTTATGCTTTGTTTGTGGAAAGATTGGGCATGTGGAAAAAAATTGTGTTCTTAATGAAAAGATTAATAAGAACATGAATGTTTCTTATAAAATTATTGAAGGAAATGGTATGAATATGGAACAAGAAGGTCATTCAAAACCTTCTTATGGACCTTGGATATTGGTCAACAACAAAAGAAGGAAGAACTCTAAACAAAGCAACTAAACCAACCACTGTTAGATTTATCAAAAAATCTGTAGTACCTATGGCTGTTGTACATGAAGATCGAGAAGAAAATGTTGAAGGCAACTGTAAATCTGCTATTCAACAGTTCCCAGAAAGTTTTGATAATGAACCTAAGAAAATAGAAGATGGGGAGATTAATTGGAAGGAGAAATAGAGGAACAGCTGGAATAAAATATTGCTGTTATGGAATAGAAACTGCAGTCCAACAAGAATTATATCAGTTCTGATACAGATCTATCTCAGGTTGTCTCAAACAACATTAAGGGAAAGGGTTTCTTGCGAACTCAGGTAAATCCTAAGGGATTACCTACGAACTCAAGTATTCCCTATCATGATACTGATCTTCAGGAAGGATTAAATGCACAAGAACTAGAAAATCAAAAACTTGACAACATACCTGATATTATGGCAGTAAGAAGTAAATCAGTGGTGGAAGCTCCTCTTATGCAAAATTTGAACAATAAGTTCTCTGTACTTCAAAAAGATAATGAAAATGGTTTTACAAAACATAATGAAGAGAACATATTGGTTGACAGAGAAGAAGGAAAGCTGGAAGTGGCTGGAAAAACTGAAAAAAAAATGTAATGATCAAAATGAAGTGGTGAATACTTATGCAAATGATATTTGTTCTAATAATTTGCAGAAGTGTAAATTATCTAAAGAACTCAAATCTTTAGGGCCCATCTAATCTAAAGCTCGTGGAAGATTGAGATGGAGGTAGTAAGAAGAGAGATGGGGGCTACTCCCCAAAAAGAACTTAATGGAATCAATAGCCTTTTGGAATTGTAGAGGTGCCAAGAAGAGAGAAACCTCTCTATATATGAAGGAATTTATCAAGGATTACAAAGTTTTCTTTGTGGGGTTGGTAGAAACTAAAATCAACTATTTTGATACAGCTGAATTTGAAAGGATCATGGGTCCTAATTGGGATTTTTTTATTCTTCCATCGGAAGGACTATCTGCAAGCGTTATGACTTTATGGAGAACTGATTTAGCTTCTTTTTCAATCATCAAAACTTCTGATCAATGTGTTATTGGAGAGATCAATGTCATTAACAAAGGAGTATGGATGATAGGTACTGTCTATGGAAGCAAGGAGGTGCAGAAAAGGAAATTGGTATGGGATTGTATTCATGAGCAATCGCATAGGAAGATTCCAGCTGTTATTGGTGGAGATTTCAATTATATTTTATCTCAAAGGGAAAAAAGGAGGAAGGAAATTTCTCTTTTCTCAAGGTCCCTTAGAAATGTTGAAATTCATGAATGATAATGATTATCATGATATTGGAGAGGTTGGACCAAAATTTACTTGGTGCAATAATAAGGAGGGAAGTGGAAGAATTCTGGAATGCTTGGATAGGTGTTTATTAAACTCACTGTCTCTTCAAAATATCAAAATTGCGGTGGTTAGACATTTGGCAAGAGTGGCTTCAGACCACTGCCCTATTGTGCTGAAAATTTTTGAAGTTTCCGTGAAGATGAAAAGATACATCAAGTTTGAAGAGGTTTGGTTATGTTTAAAAACTACAACACACATTGTTTCCAAAGGGTGGAAGAAGAATTATGTAGGAGATGACATGGAAATTCTTAATAAAAAGTGAAAAAGAACATTAAATGATTTATTCTATTGGAGTAAGAATAAATTGAAAGATATTTCTTCGTAAAAAGAGAGGTTGAAAGCTAAGATTTTATTACTACAAGATGAAGAAGCTAGAAATGGATGGTTGGATAAAGAAAAATTATGGCAGCTTAGATGTAATGTAAAAGAACTGAATTTTATTCTCAATTGCTTAAACACTTGGTGGAAGCAAAGAGCAAAAGTGAAGTGGATGACTAAAGGGGATGCAAACACAAAATTCTTTCATGCCTTTGCCAATGCAAGGAGAAATGCTAATTGGATCACTCAAGTGAAGAAGGAAGATGGCTTGCTCACCGAAGATCCTAAAGAAGTAGAAGATATTTTTTTCAAATTCTTTCAAGCTAAGTGGAAGGATAGAGAATGCAGCATGGAAAACTGGCCAAAACCGTGGAAGGTCTTGGAAGAGGATGAGAAGACTCTTTTGAGGAATGAACTTTCAATTAAAGAATTCAAGGAGGCTATTATAAAGTTAGGGAACAACAAAGCTCCGGGATGTAATGGATTGTCTCACTCCTTTTCAAAAGCTTTTGGGATATCATTGGTGAAGATGTGTATAAAGCTGTAAGACATTTCTTCCTTACAGGGAGTAAGAGTAAAGAATGGAAAGACACTTTGGTTGTACTTATACCAAAGTCCTCTAATCCTTTAACTCCTTCCAATTTTAGGCCAATAAGTTTATCTAATTCAATTTATAAAATTGTGGCCAAGGTTATTCTCAATAGAAAGGTATTGGTTATTCCAAAAATCATTTCTGAAGAGCAAGTGGCCTTCGTGAAAGGAAGATCTATCTATGTTCATATCCTTTTAGCTTAAGAAATCTTCAATAATTTGAGACATTCAAAGGACAACAATGGGTACATAGCCATCAAGTTGGACATGGAGCAAGCATACGATAGTATGTGTTGGGCCTCTTTAAAGAAGATGGTGATGGAGTTGGAATTCCCAAATAGATTTCTTGGACTTATTTTGGACTGCATTTCCACACCAAAATTCTCTATATTGATCAATGGGATAAGATCAAATTGGATTGAAGGAAGATGTGGTTTTCGGCAAGGATGCCCACTCTCTCCTTTTTTGTTTATTGTATGCTCCCAGCTCTTATCAAATAATTTTTATAGCAGAGGAGTTGATTTGGGAATCAAAATCTATTCTAAAGATCCAGGGATATCACATCTTATGTATGCAGATGACATGTTATTGTTTTAAGACACAAAACAAAAAAAATGTGAGAAAGATGATAAGCATTTTGGAGGATTACTGCCAATGGACCGGACAAAGAATCAATCAACAAAAATCATCCTTGATCTTTGTCAACTCTGTTTTGGGGAGAAGGAAAAAAAGAATTTCAAAGTTGTTTACTTTCAAAGTGGTAAAAGAAATTGATTACCTTGGAATCAAAATAGCTTTAAGAAGACTAAAAAAGGTGGATTTTCAAATGCTATTGGATAAATCTATTAAAACAATTAATGAATGGGGGAATAGATTTATATCATTAGCTGGAAAATTGTGTTTGCTAAATCAGTAATTCTCACTTTGCCCATATTCCTTATTTATCACTCCCTTGTCCCATTGAAAATTTTAAATGAGTTGGAGAAATGCTGTAGAGAATTCATTTGGAATAAAATGGATAAGAGCCATGAGTTATGTTATGTAGCTTGGGATTTGCTCTGTACACCTAAGCAAAATGGAGGATGGGGTCTTCAATTAACTATTACAAGGATCGGTCCACTCAGAGCAAAGTTTGCATGGAGTTTAATTGAGAAACAAAACACTTTATTAAATAGAAATCTGGTTGCTAAATATGGTGAAAAATGGTGGAATAAGGAAGAGTTTAAAGGTGGCTCAAACACATGGAAAATCATTATCAGTGGATGGAAAATACTAAAGAAGTTTATTAGATGGAAAATAACAAATGGATCAAACATTAATGTTTTAAATGACGTCTGGTTGCTGGATAAGAATCTAATTCATTGGCCAACATTTGTGAGGTGCTGTGAAGATGAAAATATAACTCTTGATTACTTCATAGAGAATGGAAGTTGGGATTTAAGGAAACTTGATATCTGCGTCGGTGATGAGCTGGTAAAGATTATTACAGGACTGAAGATATGCAATAATGTTACTCATGATCAAATGGAGTTAAAACTGCAGTTTTCTGGTAAGTCTTTATCAGCATTACTTATTGAAGATAGCCTGAAATCTAATGTTACAGAAGATTTATATACATGGATTCATAAGCTCAAACTAAATGCTCGAGTTGAGCTTTTTTTATGGAGGCTATGCAGGGATGCTATTCCTACTGAAGAATTTCTTTTTAGAAGAAAAATTACAGGCAATCATCTTTGTCGTATGGGATGCAGTGAGATTGAAAACCAGTTACATATAACAGCTACTTGTCTAATACTTGTGGAAGTTTCTAAAGTATTAAGAGGATGGGTATTCAAAGTATCAGAATTCTGCAATTCGACACATTTCCTACTTGAAATCTGTAGATTAACCTTGCAAGATATAATGAGAACAAGGTTATATGCAATACAGTGGGATAGTGCAAAATTAGATCTATTGGCATTCAAAGCATTGGAGAAAATCTGTACAAATTGGAGACAAGATATTAAAGGCATCATAGTGGAAGGAGATAATAAGAATGTTCTTCAATTTCTTCAACAATTATATAGCAAACCGAAGAATATTAGTGAGAACATGGAAGATGAACATCTTTTACTCTTGAGTAAGTTCAATAATGTTATCTTTAATTGTGATAGGAGAAATTGTAATAAGTTAGCGGATTATTGTGCTAACTTAGCTTTATCTTTAGATTTTGATTAGGATTTATTTCTTATGAACAACCTTCCTTCTTCCTTTGTCAAAATAGTAAAGGAAGAAAGTGAAAGATGGTTGGTCCCACACTAGCTTTTACCTAGGCTATTTGGTGCTTTTTTTTATATTATTGCTACTTAGCATTTCTCAAAAAAAAAAAAACAATGAACAAACTAGAAAAAGGATGTTATTCCCAAGCACTTTAACCAAAAGGGAAAACTTCAAAATTTGAGAATTGGCAATTTCTTAATCAGTATTTAATTTCTCTGCCACTCCATCATTCAACATCTTTGTTGCTCCATCTTATGGTTTAACTTGATGTGTTGTGGTTTCTTCCAAGCAGCAATAAAATTTTCTTTAACTCCTACATTTTCATTACTCACATTTCCTTCTCTGTTTCCACTCCCATAAAAATCAAAATTAACTGACAAATTGTAGCTAATATGACTACGAACAACATCTTAATGGCTACCCATTAATTTATTGACTTTTAGAATCAATCCTAAAGAAGAAGAAGCTTCTTTACCAAATTTACCAGATGTCTGCAACATTATCAAATAAGGTTTAAAACTTTGGTCCATCACATTAGTTTGATCTCAAAACTTCACCAATTTCTTTCCTTTGCCTTCCACTGCTACATCTTGCTAAACAGAAGGAAGAAATCCTTCTCTCATTACCAAATTATTTTCAAGTTTATCACCATCGTAAACCATGCCTTCTATATTCGATACATTGCCTCTTACATAAGAAACATTAGATGATATTACAATGTTAGTCGAATGTTGCGTAGATGTTGTTCCACCGGCAGGAGACTGCTGGAGTTCAATAACCACCATGATTTTCGACCTTGAGAAACTTGTGAAAACTAAAATCAACTCAGAAATTCAAAATTTTCTCTCACTGGAAATCAGGAGCTTATCTCACTATAATTCAGTAGTCAGTGCAAGAGTGTATAGGTTCTAATTTCAAGACAAGTCAACAACTTTGAAGATTTTCCTTTGTTAATTTTTATGCTTTCAAAATTATGAATTGATGTGCTTTATTCATTCAATTATCATCTAAGGTTTTATTGTTATCTTTATTTTATATAAATTTAATTACTATTTTATTTTGGCTAAATGAAAAATCAATGTGTAACCACTATATAGAGGGCAATTTTAATCAACGTAAGTTTAAACAAGAAGAGAAACCTTCAATTTTTTTTAATGTCCAAACATAGCATAGGGAATATTAAATTAACCTAGAAAGATAAAAATAATATTCACCTATCATTTTAATCATGAAATTAAATAAATGATTATATTTTTATAATCCAAATTTCTTGAGAAATATTCAACTCATCCCTTAAGATAAAAGGAATATGAACTTATCTTTTTAATCATGAAAATAGATTAAGGATTTTATTTTCATAATCAATTTATACAAGGAATATTAAATTCACCCCCAGAGATAAAAGGAATATTAACTTATCATTTGATCATGAAATTAAATTTATCTATCCATTTCCATAACATAATATATAAAGATTATTCAAACGACTCATATGTATAAATGAATATTGTTAGGAAAGTTGCTATTTGCATGTTTTACATTCTTGCAACTTGTATAGTTTTGATGATTCCAAATATTATTGTTTTATGTGTTGTTATCTCCTATCATTTTTTGGAATATTTGTTTTTGCTCTTCTGTGTACTAATATTTCAAAAAAATTGAACTCCAGACTACGAAGACTTTAAATCAAATTCAGCATGAGATACTTTGTGAATTTGAAGCATGTACTTTTTATTTCAATTAAATTTGAGAGGGAGTGTTTGTAATTGAGTGAATAAATTCACACACACTAAAAGAGATTTTGAAAAAGTTTTTGTACTGGTCGTACGGGACGATCAGATCAGTTATCTCCTTATAAGAGCAATTGAACCGACTGGAACTGAACTGGAAAATTTTTCTAAGTCATGATCGTCCAAACAAAATCATTTTCATCCTAGGACGCGTTTCTCTCTGTAGAAATTTCATCCAGACGAAGTCATGTTCGTCCAGGACGATGGGAACCGACTATAGAAGTTTCTGGCAACATTTTGCAGTTTTCGGAACCAACTTTTGATATAACTGTTCGTACCGGATGAAATTTTTCGTACGGGACGAACCTATTTCTTCCAGGACGAAATTGGTTCGTACAGATGCACAAATGGTTCGTACGGGATAGTTTTTTACACAGTTCGTCCGTACTAACTCAATTTCATACGATATGATCCAGTGCGCAGAAAAAACATGTTTTTAGTAGTTTTTTGGGCAGTTTTTCATGTCCTTTCTATATAAGGAGTCCTAAAAACTATTACAAGTGCCTTTGAAGTTGTTTTGTCTTGAAAGGGATCATTGAGAGTAAGAGTTTGAGAGAGATTGTAAGAGTGAAGAGTGAGAGATCAAGTGAGGGGTTTGTGAGGGATTCACAAGATTACTTGAAGTAGAAGATCTCTTTGTTTCTTCCCGTCTCCTTTGAAGGCTCTCAAGTGAAGTTCAACAACATCAGTCCGGTTCTCTACCGACACTTGGAGAGTGTAAAAGGACGACAAAGTGTATCTTTGACAGCCATTGTCTCTTCGTTCTTTTGGAGAAAACTAGAAGAGAGACTTGAAAGGGAGAGAGGAAAGGGTGGAGTTTGAGAGGGAGAAGATCCTTGGAGAGGATTTCAAGGGAGTGTGGAGGGGATATTCACACGGTTGATCCGACGAACTTGCACTTTAGTACCATCGGATTCAAGGGTCGTCTTGAGGGAAGTTTTGGCGAGAAGAAGATCTCTTTGGTGTCAAAGAACCTGGCTACTCCGCTACACCGGGTTAGATGGATATTGGATTGTTAGACCACCTTTATTTGAAAATATTTCTTTTATTTTTTAGAAAATTTGAATGTCTACTTTCTTGCAATCCATAGATTATCGAATGTAGCATATGATTCAAAATGGTTATTCTGTACCGTCACGTATTATAGATGGAATCAAAACTGATACCCCTTTTTCTGAATGGAGTAGAGTAGAACAAATTTATGCTGAATTAAATGCTAAATGTATGAATTATTTGTTCTGTGCTTTAAATTCGGAGGATTATATGAGAATCTCTATATGTACTACTGGCAAGGAAATTTGGGACAGTTTATGCATTACATATGAAGGTACTAGTGAAGTCAAGCAATCTAAGTTGAATTTTTTGATGCATGACTATGAACTATTTAGCATGAAATATTATGAGACGATCTTAGACATGTATACTAGGTTTATTCAAATTGTAACATCATTGTATGCTTTAGGTAAAGAATTTTCAAACTTTGAAATAGTCAATAAAATTCTATGTTGTTTACTTGACAAGTTTGATGCCAAAGTTATTATTAATTGAGAATCAAAAAATTTGAATGAATATTCTATTGATAATTTGATTGGCTCACTCATTGCCTACGAGCAATATTTGGGTCAAAGACTTTTGGATGCAGGTGAAACAATAGTGCTAAAAGCGAAAGACATGGAGAAAAGTTGCTTAGTTGGTGAGGAAAGCGATGACTTAACAAGCAAATTGAAAAGTCCACTTAAGCACAAGCATAAGCATCAACAAAAGTGGAATAAAGGTAAAAATGATAAGAATGTTCAGATTTCTTTAAATATTATTTGCTTTAGATGTAGGAAATCTGGACATCTGAAAAGTCAGCGCCCTAATTTGAGAACTCTTCCTGCTAAAGAAAAGGGCAAAGCTAAGAATATTATAAAATGAGAAAATAATGAAAAGCAAAAAATCTCCTGGGTAGATCTAGCTTTTGAATCATCAAACCAGGAGCAAAATGATGTTTAAACCCTTTATTTATGTGTTTTTGTGTGCATGTTTTTTATTAGTTGTATATTTATTTTTGTTTGTTTTATGTATTTTTCTACTTTTATTTTTTAGTGTTTTTGTATTATTTTGAAATGTCTTCACATCTGATTCCCTATTTTAGATCGATCGTGCAAATTTTTCTATGTATTCTATTCGTACTGGATGAAAATATTTTGTACTGTATGATTTCTGTAGCAAATTGATAGTCATTTTTGACCGATTGCGTATTGTTTAAATTTTTCCAATACATATCGTATTGTACGATCTCCTGATTGTCTTGGATGATATGTATTTCTTCTTTTGTACGCATATAAATGGCTATACGGGTAAAATGTTGATAACGAATCTTTTTGTGAGACATTTGGAATGTGATATGAAGATTTTTATAGTTTATATACTTGTGTTTTGAACTTGTATTGCTTTAAATGTTTTGAATATTTAAGTGATTTTGTTCTATGTTTGAAATGTTCGTTAGCCTATATGAAAATCCCTAAAATTTTTTATCTTACAAGTGCTATACTTTGAACTGCAACATAAAATTAAATTCATTAGAAAATCTAGTTTTTCTAAATTTAAGTTGTGTTTATAACTTGATATTATTAAGATTGTCAATTTTATGTCTCTTATTTAGACTAAATTATTTTAATATTATTATTTCAATTGTGATGTTTTCTTATTTTGTATTTCACTTATCAATTAATATTTATGCACTTAGAAAGATTTGAAATTTTAGATTATTTATTTTGGAAAGAGTACAATTACTCTTGAAAATTATACAAATGTACAAAAATCAAAAGAAATGCGTAATGATTCGCAATGTGAAAAAGAGGCACAAAATAAGCCCAACAAGTAAAAAGATGCACAAAAATGTGCCACAAAATTGAAAAAGATGCGCAAAGTGCCACATATGGTAGTTATTTCGTTCCTTTATTTTTTAATCTCTTAATTCAAATTGATCTTATGTACATTTATATTACATATTGAAATATGAAATAAAAAATTTTTATATCATCATTTTTATAATGATTTCCTCTATCTTAAATGTCTAAATATACTCATGTGTTGATTAATTCTTTTTAATTTCTATGTTATATCTCTTCTTAAATTCTATGAATTTTATGATTTGGCTAATGTTTTAATTTTATTTGCATACCTTATGTCAATCAATTTAAAGGTTAAATTTTTAAATGATTTTCATACATCTGCTTACATTTCTAGTCTTTTTCTTCTTCACTTTTTGATATTGTCAAAAATGGGGAGAAATTGTTTGTTGTGTCTTGTGTATTCGTATCGTTGTGTGTTTTGTTTTGTTTTATTTTATTTTGTTTTGTTTTGTATTTCTAAAAATTTTGAAAACAAAAATAATTTGAATGCCTCCTTATTTTCATATGTTCATTAATTCAGGGGGAGTTTAGGAGATTCATAGAATTTGAAATTATACAAACAATAATTATTCTACCATCATAAAAAAGGGGGAGATTGTTAGGAAAGTTGCTATTTCATGTTTTACATTCTTGCAACTTGTATAGTTTTGATGATTCCAAATATTATTGTTTTATGTGTTGTTATCTCCTAACATTTTTTGGAAGATTTGTTTTTGCTCTTGTGTGTACTAATATTTCAGGAAAATTGAACTCCAGACTACGACGACTTCAAATCAAATTCAGCATGAGATACTTTATGAATTTGAAGCTTGTACTTTTTATTTGAATTAAATTTGAGATGGAGTGTTTGTAATTGAGTGAATAAATTCACACACACTAAAGGAGATCTTGAAAAAGTTTTTGTACTGATCGTACGGGACGAACGTTGTTTGTTTTGGACGATCAGATCAGTTATCTCCTTGTAAGAGCAATGGAACGGACAGGAACTGAACTGAAAAATTTTTCTAAGTCATGATCCTCCAGACGAAATTATTTTCATCCCAGGATGAGTTTCTCTCAGTAAAAATTTTGTCCAGACGAAGTCATGTTCGTCCAGGATGATGGGAACCAACTACAGAAGTTTCTGGCAAGGTTTTGCAGTTTTCGAAACCAACTTTTGATATAACTGTTCGCACCGGACGAAATTCTTCGTACGAGATGAACCTATTTCATCCAGGACAAAATTGGTTCGTACAGATGCACAAATGGTTCGTACGAGATAGGTTTTTACACAGTTCGTCCGTACTAACTCAATTTCGTACGGGACGATCCAGTGCGCAGAAAAATATGTTTTTAGCAATTTTTTGGGCAGTTTTTCAAGTCCTTTCTATATAAGGAGTCCTAGAAACTATAACAAGTGCCTTTGGAGTTGTTTTTTCTTGAGAGGGATCATTGAGAGTGAGAGTTTGAGAGAGATTGAAAGTGTGATGAGTGAGAGATCAAGTGAGGGGTTTGTGAGGGATTCACAAGGTTACTTGAAGAAGAAGATCTCTTTGTTTCTTCCCATCTCCTTTGAAGGCTCTGAAGTGAAGTTCAACAACATCGGTCCGGTTCTCTACCGACACTTGGAGAGTGTAAAAGGATGACAAAGTGTATCTTTGACAGCCGTTGTGTATTCGTTCTTTGGGAGAAAACTAGAAGAGAGAACTTGAAAGGGAGAGAGGAAAGGGTGGAGTTTGAGAGGGAGAAGATCCTTGGAGGGAATTTCAAGGAAGTGTTGAGGGGATATTCACACGGTTGCTCCTGCGAACTTGCACTTCAGTACCATCGGATTCAACGGTCATCTTGAGGGAAGTTTTGGCGAGAAGAAGATCTCTTTGGTGTCAAAGAACCCGGCTACTCCGCCGCACCGGGGAAGATGAAAGTGATTTTGTACAGGCTTCTCCGCCTTGCCGTGGGGGAAAAAGGAGAGTCACTTTGTGGTATTAGTGTAATACTCGGAGAGTGTCTCCGGGGAGTGGACGTAGGTCAAGGTTTGACCGAACCACTATAAATCTGGTGTGTTCTTTCTTATTTTTCTTCCGCATTTAATTTCATTGCAAGTTGTTTACTCTGGTTGAAAAGTTTATTTTCTAAACTTTAAATTTAACTTGCATTAATAATTAAAAAGGTTTTCTAAAAATCCAAGAGTAGAAGTATAATTTTTAAATTACCAATTCACCCCCCCACCCCTCTTGGTTAGCCTTGGGACAATTAATTAGGCTTAACATCCTAATTCATATTGAATGAGTTCCAACAAATATTAACTTATCTTTTAATTAGAAAATTTTAAAAAAAAATTGTTTATAGCTTAGAACTATGTCCACAAATTTTTCTCATACCATAGGAAAAAACTAAGATAGGTTTTATTTTAGTTTGGATTCAAAACTCCCTATGGAGGCAAGCCTTGATATTTAATTATATTTCATAATAAAAAAATCTTAGTTAAATTGAAGATAAAGAATTTTCAAATACATATATATTTAAATAAATGATTAGGATAAAAAAGATTATAATGTGAAATGCTAAGCCTAGACTTATTTTGATGATACTTTCCATTTAAATTATTTAATGCTAAAGTTTCTATTAACTCTTTATTGTATGATTGGTATGTTAATTCTAAAGGTCATATCAGAAATGTTATTCCTTCCCTTATCCTTTGGTATTTATGGTTGGATAGGAATAATTCGCATTTCAATGGTGTGGTTATGAACCACCAAAAAATTATTCAGAATGTTAAAGATAAAATTGTAGCTCTCTACTCTGCTTGCTTACTTTATGTTACAAATTTCTCAAACTATTTCCCTTATGCGGTTCACCTTGGGATTAAGTTGGAGGTGGATATTTTTTATAAAGATCCTAGGAGTATTATTTTGATGAAGCCCTCTATCAATTTCATTAAGCTAAATGTGGATGTTTTTTGCTTCAATTCTATTGTGGCTTGTGGTGGTGTCATCTGAGACTCTTATGGTAATTGTATTTTGATTTTTACTGGTCCGCTTTATAATTATGATGTCAATTATGCTACCACATATGCAGTTCTTTATGTTTTAAGATTGTCTTGCTCTCTTGATAATAATAATTTTATGGTGGAGATTGGTTTAACTTACTATTATTTGTTGTTTAACTTGTGGGATGATATTGTTTGTGATTCTACTTTTTTTTACATGAGAAGGGATATTAAGATCATGTTAAGTCTTTTAAATTGTTCTATTTTAGTTGTTCAAGTGGAGGCCAATGCCTGTGTTTATTCCTTTTCCAAATGGGGCTATGAGTTGGATTCTACGGCAGATTTCTTGCTTTTTAATCTTCCTCTTCATGTGAAAGGCTTGTTAAGATTAGATAAAATTGGATTACCTTATGTCATTTTTTAATATTGTTGTGGTTGTTGGTTTTGGATAGTTTCCAGGCTATGTTTCCTACAACTTTTAAGTATTTGTTTCCTGGTTTGTAGGTCTGCCTTTCTCAATTAGCTGGGCTTTGTGCCTTCTTCCTGGCATTATCTTGTGATGTTTTGTCCAACCAGGAGTTCTTTAAGTCTAGGCTTTTTTCCTTTCATTGTTGTGTTCTTGGTGTGTATTTTTTTCTCTTTGAGGCCTATTTCTTATCGGTCTCTTGGTTCTTTGATTACTCTGTTGGGTATTTTATCTCCGGGGTGCTTGTGTTGTGGCTTGAGAGCTTGTTTGGATTTTGTTGGATGTTTATCTTAAGGTTTTCCTTGGATTTTATTGTGTTCTTTTGAGATGTATGGTTTCTTCTCTCTAGTTCTTTGGGAGTCAGCGGATTAGTGATATGTTTCTAATGTCTAATTACATGTATCAAATTTGTTGGATTGTGGGGTGATACCTGATTGGTTTTGGGTTCTTACCTGTTGACCATTATTTGTATTATCATTGGTGGTTCTATCCTAATCTCTACTATTTTGCTTACCATTTTTGTTTTTCTATTTATTATCTATTTTTATAGAATGTGCTTAGTGCAGATGATTATGGAGATGATCTGTTGATGAAGAAAATAGAGATACTAGAGCTGACTGCTATTTTTTATAGATCTATGTTTTTTTGGGTGCTTTCTCTTATCCAACAAAAAATGTACCTAGAATTCTTTGAACTTTTGCTTAGTAGAGAACTCGAGCTTGAGTTCCTTTTAAGGGCCGTGTAATCATTTTTTTAATTAACGTGTAGGCCTCACCATGGGTTTCCCATATATATATATATAATATGCGCCCACCTTTTTCCTGGTGGAGTTATCTCTAAGAGTAACCTTGCCTCCAACCCTGGCCTCCAGCAAAAAGAATTGATTAGTATCTCAGGTCATATGACGTGAGCATCCATTATCCAGGTACCATATGCTCTCACGTGGTCTTGTGTGCAAAATCATCAAATGTTAGATTTAGGAACACAAATAAGCTTGGGTCCATTCTTATGGAAAGAAGAATGCAATGAATGTATGTTATATTATGAATCATACAATTTGGGTCTCCATACCAAATGTGTTCTATGGAGAACAATGCATGTGTGGGATGTATGTCCTAGCATGCCACATGAAAAATATGTAACACCAGGAAAATGGTTTACTATTCTAATCAGGTTATAGTGCCTCTTCCAAGGTTTGAATAATGCATGATGATTTGATGGATTGTGAAACTCAAGCATTGTGGGTGGTTTTTTATTTTCTTTGAAAGAAGTTAATTGAGCTTCTAAAAACTTATTTTCATTTTCAAGAATTGAAATTTCTATTTTTAAAGCATGACCCTTACTATATAAATCAGTTGCAATAGTATATAAGTCCTTATATGTAGTTTCTAGCTTAACAAGTAAACTTTTCAAGGAATCATATTGATTTGCAAATTTACAATACTTTCTGTTCAAAGCTTGAAATTCATTTATAATGTCATGTGATTGCTGTTAAGTTTAGAATTATTTTTAATCAAAAGTTCATGCTCTTTTTATAAGTTTAGAAATTCGAATTTCAGGCTAGTATGCTATTTTTTAAGCTTTCTATAAGAGGAATGAATTTTGTCATAAATATCAAGTAATTGATCGTATGTTAATTCACATAACTCCTCTTCATCAGAGTGTCCAAGATGATTATATGCCATCAAACACAAGTTTATTATCTCCTCTTCAGCTTCAATTTAAGAGGAGTCAGATGCAGAATCTGCCTAGAAAGCCTTTCGGATCTATTTCTTGTCCTTCCTGAACTTAAGCTTTTCTTCCCCCTTCTCCTTGCTTGGGTGAGCTTTCAGAGTTGTACAATTAGACTTCAGATGCCCTAGCATCCTACATTCAAAATAGATAACATAAGAAGAAACTTCAGAATTTTTATGGTTCTTGCCTTTGTTCCATTTCTGATGATGCTTTTTGCTTTTTCCTTAAGAATCTAATTAATTGCCTAGAAATTAAAGCAACGTCATCAATTTTAGAACCCGAAGAATTAGTTATTACAAATCTATTTTTCAAGGAATATAATTTTAATGATAGCAAACACTTCTATTTTCTTACGACTGTCTTACCTTATAACATTTTAGGTCCACAAGATCAAACTAAAATTTGAACTAGCTCAAAATTAGGTAGATTAGGTATGAGTCAGTATGTAAACTTTTTCCTTTTCTTGAGTTTATTACAAATGATATGGTTTCTAATGTTAAGTAACCTTGCACACACACACTTGGTGGAATTTTTCTGACTATTTTAGAGTTATAAGTTTTTGCTCACATCATCCGGGACAATCCAAAAATTGGCCTGGATGATCAGTTAAAAATAGAAACCCTAATTAGGGCATCCTAATTAAGGCAACCGTCATTAAGCATATCATCTTGGAAAATATTTATATCGATCGGAATGATAGGCTTAAATCAGAAAGAATCAGCTGCTATATCCATTTAGATAGCTTTTATTTTTATACATCTTCCTGGATGATGCAATACAATTATACCTAAATTAATTTGATAATTAAGGAAAGCAATTAAGGTTTAATTATTCGATCATATCATCCTGGACCATCACAAGATAGGCCAGGATGATCAGTTCACAAACCTTAGGTATCCCTGGATGACTAAACATCAGCCAGTTGCTATTCAGGGCAATGCTCTGGGCGATTTTCATAGTTTTAAACTAATCGTTTGGGACAAGCGTTAAATCAGCCTGGACGATCAAGCTATTTTTTCATCATCCAGACTAAAAGTTCGTTAGGGTTGTTAAGCCCTATAGAACTGGCCCGAGGCTAACCAAGAGGGGAGGTGAATTGGTATTTAAAAATTTCTTTAAGAAAAAAGAATGATTATCACAAACCAAATAACCACAAAAATAAGTGCGGAAGAAAATAAATGTGGAAGCAGTAAAAACAAGAACACAAAGGTTTATAGTGGTTCGGTCAACTCGACCTACGTCCACTCGTCGGAGGCACCCTCCTAGTATTGCACTACCAACGTGACTCTCCTTTAGCCCCCACAACTAGGCGGAGAAGCCCTCACAAAAACACCTTCTTTTTGCCACACCTGGAAAGGCAGAGAACCACGATCACTTGCTAAAACTTACCTCTCCCAACCCATCCAAAGATAAGAGACTCTATGGAAGAAGAAGTGGAACAATGCTTAGAGCAACCCTTGTGAATTCCCTCATAAGCTCCCCCTCAAAAGATCCTCTCTCTCTCTCCCTCTTTCTCTCTCTCCTTTAGGTTTTCTCAGGTCCAGACACTAGCCAAGGATGTTCAAAAATATTGAACAAGAGCTATTAAATAGAAAAGCTTCAAAAGACCTCATTAATTGCAAGTTGCCGACTTTATCGTCCAGGGTGATATGAAAATCATCCTTGTCGATCAGTACAAATCTCAGAAGATTGGCCAGAGCATTGCCCTGAATGCAAACTGGATGATTAAAAAATGGCTTGATCATCCAGCACGATCTCAAGATCATCCCGGCCGATCAGTTCAAATTAGAGGAAAATCATCCAGAGCATCGCTGTGAATTCAAGCTGTCCAATCCAGATCGGCCAAAACATCGCCCTTAATTTATGTTTGCCGATATTTATCATCTAGGAGCAACTAAGGGTTTTTGAATAGATCATCCTTGTCGATCCTGAGATCGTCCATGATGATATGATCGTATCAATCATCCTTAATTACCTCCTTGATTGTTTGATCAATTAAGGCATAATTGTGAATATCATCCAGGCCGATCGAAGATCGTCCTAGCCGATTACCAAAAATACAGAATACCTAAATTGTTTATGGCGACAATTTCTTTATGTTTTGAGCCTATTGTCCTGACCGATACAAGTATTGTCCAGGCTGATTAGCTAATGATGGCTGCCTTAATTAAGAACCCTTGGTTAGATTTTCTATTTTAAGTCAGATCATCCAAGATGATGTAAATATCGTCCTGGCCGACATGAGAAAAAAAATAGAAATTCTAAGCCTCTCAAGTGCGTGTGTGTCGGGTTACTTTTCATCAGTCACACCAAAGATTACAATTGACTCAAGAAGGGAAAAATAAAATTACAGACTAACTCATCCCTAATCTACCCATTCTTGAGCTGGCTCCATTTTTCCATCCGTTCTTTGACTCCCAAAAAGTTAGTAGTAAAAGCAAGTCCAAGACAAGTAAGAGTGTTTGCCAATCATCAAAACATAGTTCATGGACCTGAATTTGCAATAATCTCCTTCTTTTTTATGATGCCAAAACACTACGACAAATAAATAAAAAACAACAGTATAACACACGGAATCGAAAGTGCAAGAAACATCCTAAAACTACTCCCCCTTTTGACATCTTAAAAAGGAGGGAATTAAGAACTAAAGCAAACCACAAGACACCCTTTTTTTTTACCAAGGCCTGAAGATGATGTAGTATTCCATGTGATTGATTTTAAAAACTTATGAGTTAATGAGTTAACAACATCAACAATCCAAAGAACAGTAGAATATCTGATCATGGTTACCCTTAGCTCGGACTTTCTCTTAGGGTAGAATCATCTTTTGAAATCAATGACCTAACACAAAAAATCAATTGGATACGAGAAAAAAGAATCCATTCATCACTTGGTTTAAGAAAAAATATCTTATAGAATAATGAACCAAAGTAAATTTGTCACAATCGTAAAACAATCGAAATCAAGCCTTTGATACATGAAAACTTCTAAGTTTTTAAAAGATTTGAAAAGATAGAAGAGCTTGCTTTTTAGTGGGCTCATTTTATGCCTCTTGTCGATTGATTGGTGCTTTGCACAACTTTTGCTTTTTGATATATAATTTTTCCAATTTTGTGTCATTGCGCATCTTTTGTTGGCATCATTGGCCAATTTTTTTTTTTTTTGTAAGCTCCATTCTCTTTTACAACTCTTAAAAAGGATTCTTAGTTGTGAGTATATCTCCTAGATATTAGAGAATAGGGTCTCTCTCTCTAACATAGAGAGGAACTATCCATAAAACAGAATCAATAACCAATGACAAGAGTAACGAGGAATCTTGATGTGATAAAAAGACTTTAAGCATTATAAATACAAGATAGATTTGCTTAAGCGAGTTTAGAAAGCATCTAAATTTCATACACAATCTTTAATTTGAACTAGATTTTTTATTAGAAAAGAAAACTATGCCACTAAAATAGGTTAGAGAAAGAGACATAATCAACGAAATATTTTTACCATCTAATAGATTAAGAGATGTAAAACATTGATTACAAATTCTCAAAAGCAAGGACAATGCATACGTTATCATTTCAGCGATGATTTTGAAAGCTAAATTTAAGAAAGAAAAGCAACCAAAAAGAAAGTAAACCAAATCAAACAAAAACTAATAGTAAAAAGGAAAGAAAATAAAGAGCAAAAAGAAAAAGCAACTATAAGAAAAAGAACAAAAAAAAAACAAATAAAAGATCAAGTTTATGCAGTTATGTCAATCACACCCAATCTGGTCCTTAAAGAGCTGAAAGTGTCGAAGGCCAGTGGTTTAGTAAAGATGTCAGTCGGTTGATTTTCAATTATCACATTGTGTAACTCAATATCTCCCTTTGTCACATGTTCGCTAATGAAGTGATGCCTAATGTCAATGTCCATAGTCCTTGAATGTTGGATTGGATTCTTAAAGATGCATATGGCACTAGTGTTGTCACAAAAGATTAAGATGGTGCCTATAGGTAATCCTAAATCCAATACCTGTTGTTTCGACCAAAGGACTTAGGCCACACAACTTCCAAGAGCAATGTACTCAGCTTCAGCAATGGAAAGTGCAACAGAATTTTGCTTCCTACTAGGCCATGAGACCAAAGATTGTCCTATGAATTGACAAGTTCGTGAAGTACTTTTTCTATCCACCTTGCATCTTGCAAAATCAGAGTCAGAAAAACTAATAATCTCAAAAGAAGTGTTGTGTCTAGGATACCAAATCCCTAAGCTTTGGGTCACCAAAAGATATCTAAAAATTCTCTTAACAGGAGTCAGGTGGGATTCCTTAGGATCAGCTTGAAATCTAGCACAAAGGCAAACACTAAATATTATGTCGGATCGGCTGGCAGTCAAGTAGAGTAAAGATCCAATCATGCCTCTGTACTTCTTCTGATCAACAGATTTACCACTTGGGTCCTTATACAATGAAACACCAGAAGTAATGTGAGTATTAATTGGCTTAGAATTATCCATCTCATACTTCTTCAAAATGTCTTTTATGTATTTTGTTTGATTAAGAAATGTTCCATCATCCAATTATTTTATGCTAAACCCTAAAAAGTGGGACAACTCTCCCATCATACTCATCTCAAACTCTCTACTCTTTTTCTTAGAGAACTCATCACAAAGTTTTTTATTAGAAGATTCAAAGAGTATATCATCCACATAAATTTGAACAATGAGCAAATCATCTCCAATTTTTCTAAGAAAAGGGTGGTGTCTACGCTCCCCTTAACAAACTCCCTTTCTAATAAGAATGTGTAAAGCCTCTCATACCAAGCTCTTGGTGCCTGCTTTAAACCATATAAAGCCTTTTTTAATTTAAAAACATGATTTGGAAATTGGGAACTCTCAAAACCTAGGGGTTCTTCTACAAACACATCCTCTTTTATTTCCCCATTCAAAAAGGCACTCTTGACATCCCTTTGATAAAGCTTAAATCCTTTATAACATGCAAAGGCTAATAGCACTCTAATGGCTTTCAATCTAGCTACAGGGGCAAATAACTCCTAAAAATCTATCTCTTCTATTTGTTTATACCCCTTAGACAAAAATCTTGCTTTATTCCTAACCACCACTCCTGAATCATTCACCTTATTCTTAAAGACACACTTTGTCCCAACTACACTTTGTCCCTTAGGTCTTTCTACAAGCTCCCAAACTTCATTCCTAACAAATTAGTTCAACTCCTCCTGCATGGCTAAAATCCAAAACTCATCAGTGAGGGCTTGGTTTAAGTTGGTGGGTTCAGTCATTGAGATAAAGGCAGAATGGTTCACCTCCTTCCTAAGTCCATGTCTAGTCCTAACTCCATCATAAGTGTCTCCTAGGATCAAATTCTTGGGGTGACTTGTAGAGTATCTCCAATTTCTAGGCAAAGTGTGAGAAGGTCAAACCCTTTCCTCCAAATCTATATTTTCTATTCCTTGGGTGACATCTCCTACTCCAATATTTTGGTGACCAACTCCCTTCTCCAAATTTTCTACTCTAGAGGTAACCTCTCCAATATCGTCATCATCCTCAACTCTAGGCTTTTTAGTATTAGACTCATCAAATACTATATGTGTAGTCTCTTCCACCATCAAAGTCCTCTTGTTAAACACCCTAAAAGACTTCCCAACACTAGAATACCCCAAGAACACTCCATCAGATTTAGGATCAAATTTTCCCAAGTGAGACTTCCCATTATTGTGAATGAAAATCTTACAACCAAAGACATGAAGGTGGGAAATATTGGGTGTCCTACTCTTAAGGATCTCATAGGGTATCTTATATAGTTTGGCTCTAACATTCACCCTATTCAACACATAATAAACTGAGTTAACCGCTTCAGCCCAAAAATATTTTGGAAGTGAATACTCAACAAGCATGGCTCTAGCGGCTTCCACCAAGGTTAGGTTCTTCTTTTGAGCTACCTCATTCTATTGAGGGGTCCTAGGAGCTGAGAAGTTGTGGCTAATCCCCTTATCCTCACAAAAATCTCCAAACCTTTCATTGTCAAACTCTCCCCCATGATCACTATGGATGGTCAAGATCTCACAACCTAGCTTTTTCTTAATCCAAGTAAAAAATGTTCTAAACTCCTCAAAAAGACTCATGTTTATGTGAAGGAAATCTAGTCCAAGTGAACCTCGATTAGTCATCAACAATTAACAAACCATAGACTTTCACTCCCAAGCTGGCAGTGCTAATGGGTCCAAACAAGTCCATGTGAAGGACTTATAAAGTTCTAGAGGTGCTAATGTCTTTAATTGGATGAAAGGTGGAGTGGACTTGCTTTTCTAGTTGACAGGCATCACAAAGGTGGTTTTTTGAAAACTTGAGTTTGGGGACACCTCTAACTAGGTCTTTTTGGGTCACTTTCCTAAGGGCTTTCATACTTGCATGACATAGTCTCCAGTGCCACAACCATGAATCATCAAACACTATTTTTAAGCAAAATGAAGTAGCACATTCAATGTTATTTAAATCAAGCATGTAGACGTTGTTGATCCTCTTTCCCTTCAAAATAGTATTGTTACTTAAACTTACAATGCATGAATTTGCAAAGAATTGCATGATGAAGCCCTTGTCACAAAGTTGATTGATGCTCAGCAGGTTGTGCTTCAATCCATCTACAAGAAAAATATTTTCAATCATAAGGTTCTTGGAATTACCAATTATACCTGAGCCTACCACATTTCTGGTGGTGTTGTCTCCTAGAGTAACCTTGCCTCTAGTTCTAGACTCCAGCAAATTAAATTGATTGGCATCACCAGTCATATGTCTAGAGCATCCGCTGTCCAGGTACCACATACTCTCATGAGGCCTTTTATGAGAGCCTACTTGCAAGATTATCAAATGTCAGATATAGGAACCCAAACAGGTTTGGGTCCCTTCTTATAAAAAGTAGAAAGCAATGCATGTGTGGTATGCTGTAGATTATGCAACTTAGGTATCCACACCCAATGTGTATTATGGTGAACTGTGCAAGTGTGTGAGATATGTCCTAGCATGCCATATGAAAAATATCCAACTCCAGGAAAAGGGTTTCTTAAGTGGTTTGAGTTATAATGCCTCTTCTTAGGTTTTGACTTTTGATCAAAAGTAGGTGTCATCCTAGTTTTCTTATATGTATCTAATTCATTTTGAATCTTCAAATTTGTGCTTTTTAAGACCTCATTCTCAATCCTCAAACTTTTTATCATCTCTTTAGACTTCTTTAAATTAGATTCAAGTGAGGTGTGTGTGACTTTTAGTGACTCATGCTCTTCAATTAGTTCACAATTCTTTTTGTTTAACTCATCAAATTCATCAAGTATGGCCATATGATTTAAATCTATTATTGAGTGATCTTTAGTCATAATTGCATGCTCTTTTTGTAAATTCAAAATTTCTAATTTCAAGATAGCATGCGTTTTCTTGAGTTTCCTATATGATGCATGAATTTTTTCAGAAACTTCAAGAAGTTGATCGTAGGAAAGTTCACATACCTCTTCTTGATTAAGACTATCATCTGCTATCAAGCACAAGTTTATTGTCTCATATTCTTTTTTCTGTCTCTAATGAATCCAATTCAGAATTCGCCCAAAATGTTTTTTGAAGTCTCTTTTTGTCCTTTACGAATTTAGATTTCTCCTCACTCTTTTCCTTGCTTGTGTGCGTCTTAAGTGTAGGACAATCAGCTTTCACATGTCTGAACTTCCTGCATTCATAACAGACAACATCAGAAGATCCCTTTGAATATTTATTATCTTTACCTTTTCTCCAATGATGCTTTTGCTTCTTCCTTAGAAAACTTTTGAATTGCCTTGTGATTAAGGCAAATTCATCACTTTCGGACCTAGAAGAGTCAGAGTCTGATTTATGTGCCTTCAGTGCCACCTTTTTCTCGTTTCTTTTCTCACTTGCATCAAGATTTCTTTGATTCACTCCTTGCTCGTAAGCAATGAGTGAGCCAAGTAAGTTATCAATCAAATACTTATTCAAATCTTTAGATTCAGTGATTGTAGTGATTTTAGCATCAAAAGACGAAGGCAAGCAACTCAAAATCTTATTCACTTTTTCATAATTTGAAAGTTTTCTTCCTAAGGCAAGCAAAGAAGTAACAATCTGAGTAAATCTCTTATACATTTTAGAAATTGATTCATGAGGTTTCATACAAAAAAGTTCGTAGTCATGCAAGAGAATATTCAAACGGGATTGTTTCTTCATTAGTGCCTTCATAAGTGATACACAATTTATCCCAAATTTCTTTACCAGTTTTGCAAGTGGAAACACGCATGTAATCTTCATATTTTAAAGCACAGAAAAAGCAATTAAGACATTTTGCATTTAATTGAGCCAAATCCCTATCATCTAAAGTCCATTCAGTAAAAGAAAGTGGAATAGTAATGCCGTTAAGTTTACCAGTCAAAGGTGTGTAACCATCCTTAACAAGCATCCACATGCAATAATCAGTAGATTATAAAAATGTAGACATGCAAGTTTTCTAAAAATCAAATGAGATATTATCAAACAAAGGTGATCAGGTAATAGATTACCCTTTCAGTGTATTATGATTTCCAAAGTTTGCAATGGATCAAAATTCAAGAAGTTTTCAAACTTAGTTTTTATGAACCCCACTCTGATACCACTTGAAAGTTTGTTAGGGATGTTAAGCCTTATAGAACTGGCCCAAGGCTAACCAAGAGGGGGGGTGAATTGGTATTTAAAATTTTCTTTAAGCAAAAAGAATGATTATCACAAACTAAATCACCACAAAAATAAGTGCGGAAGAAAATAAATGCGGAAGCGGTAAAAATAAGAACACAAGGGTTTATAGTGGTTCGGTCAACTCGACCTACGTCCAGTCCCTGGAGGCGCCCTCCGAGTACTGCAGTACCAACGTGACTCTCCTTTAGCCCCCACAGCTAGGTGGAGAAGCCCTCACAAAGACACCTTTTTTTTGCCACACCCGATAAGGCAGAGAACCCAACTCCTTTTGCTTCCTCCTGAAGCAGGCAGAGAACCACGATCACTTGCTGAAACTTACCTCTCCCAACCCTTCCAAGGACAAGAGACTCTAGGGAAGAAGAAGTGGAACAATGCTTGTAGCAACCCTTGTGAATCCCCTTATAAGCTCCCCCTCATAAGATCCTCTCTCTCTCTCCCTCTCTCTCTCTCCTATAGGTTTTCTCAGGTCAAGACAGTAGCCAAGGATGTTCAAAAATGTTGAATAAGAGTTCTTAAATAGAAGAGCTTCAAAAGAGCTCATTAATTGTAAGTTTCTGACTTTATCATCCAGAACGATATGGAAATCGTCCTGGCCGATTAGTACAAATCTCAGAAGATTAGCCAGAGCATCGCTCTGAATACAAACTGGATGATTGGAAAATGTCTTGATCATCCAGGATGATCTCAAGATCATCCTGGCCGATCAGTTCAAATCAGAGGAAAATTGTCTAGAGCATCCTCTGAACTCAAGCTGTCCGATCCAGATCGGCCAGAACATCGCCCTGAATTTATGCTGGCCGATATTTATCGTCTAGGAGCAACTAAGGGTTTTTGAATAGATCATCCTGGCCGATCCTGAGTTCATCCAGGATGATATGATCGTATCAATCATCCTTAATTTCCTTCTTGATTTTCTGATCAATTAAGGCATAGTTGTGAATATCGTACAGGCCGATCCAAGATCATCCGGGCCAATTACCAAAAATACAGGATACCTTAATTATTTATGGCTGTAATTTCTTCCTATTTTGAGCCTATCGTCCTGGCTAATACAAGTATCTTCCAGGCCGATTAGCTAATGATGGCTGCCTTAATTAAGAACTCTTGGTTAGATTTTCTATTTTAAGCCAGATCATCCAGGACGATGTAAATATCGTCCTGGCCGATATGAGAAAAAACATAAATTCTAAGTCTCTCAAGTGTGTGTGTAGGGTTACTTTGCATCAGTCACACAAAAGATTACAATTGACTCAAGAAGGGAAAAATAAAATTATAGACTGAAGAATTTTTTCAAGGGCGTTTGGGAGCTAGAAACATTTTTTGGCATGATAAATGGTTGGGTAATTTTTCTATTGATAATCTTTTATATACTCACTCTACCTCTCATTATAAAGTCAAAGATTTTCTTAGTAATGAGGGATGGAATATTGAACTTCTTTCAAATTTTTTGTCTAACTGTATTATCAAGTTAATTCTCAAGATTTTGATCCATTTGGAGATTGAGGATTGAATTTTGTTTAACCATTCTAATGATGGTAAATTTGAAACTAAACAAGTTTGGAATTCTATTAGCCGAAGTTTGCCCAAAAACTCTCTTTATTTATCTTTCTAGCAAGCTAGCATGCCTCCCTCTTATTCTTTCCTTCTTTGGAGAATTTTGCATTTCTACTTGCCTGTGCATTCTATTCTTTTAAAGAAAGGCTTTTATATTGCCTCCAAATGTCAATATCTCTATCACATTGAGCATACAAAACATGTGTTTATTCAGGGCCTTATTGCTATGAAGTTTGGGATTATTTTTATAATATATTTAATGTTCTTTCAACTAATCATTTTAATTATATTAGTGATCTTCTTAAAGAGTGGTTTACTCCTACTAAAGGTCATATTAGGAATATTCTCCCTATCATTATTTTTTAGTTTTTATGGAGTAGTAGGAATGATTCGAAACATAAGAATATTAAAATGGATGCTTTAAATGTCATTGCTAAAGTGAAGAATAAAATTTATCACGCTTTTGTGGCTAAGCTTTTAATGGCTGGTTCTTTTAAATGTTTTCTTCATGTGGCATGTGAGTTAGGTCTCATTTTTAGTTCCTATACTAACAATTGTAATGATAGGATTATTTACTAGTGAAAGCCTTTGGAGGGATGTTTTAAACTTAAAATTGATGGTGCGAAGAAGAACATAAAAGCAGGTTATGGTGGTACTACTAGGGATTCTAATGATTTTGTGATTATGGATTTTGTGGGTCCCTCTACTACTTTTAGTGCCATTAAAGCTAAAATTGAGAGCCTCTTATTTAGGATTCAATTATGCATTTCTCTTGGAGTCACTAATATATGGGTTGAAGTTGATGCTATTCTCTTCATTATGTTGATGGTAATGTCTCCTCCAATCCTGTTAATTTCTATATGATTTGAGATACAAAATACTGGCTTTTTTCCATTACTTACAATATTTCTCATATCTTGAGGAAGGGGAATGATGTTACCGATTCCTAGGCTAAATTGGGTTGTAAATGAACTATTTTTATTGAATACTATGAGAATACTCTCCCTAAATAGATTAAAGGCTTGGCTAGATTGAACCGACTGGGTCTCCCTTATATTTTCTTTCATTAGTTATCTTGGCTTTTGGTTTTGTTATTGCTTTTTTTTTGTTTAATTCTTAGTTTTTATTTTATGGTTTTCTTTTGGTTCTCTTTTGGGTTCCTGGTTTGTTATATTTATACGACATTTGCTCATATCATTTGGGCATTCTGCTGTTTCGACTGTTATCTTGTTCTCTTTTTTGTTGTCTGTGTTTTACTGTTATGGTTGGTGGAGGAATAGCAATGATTGGAATTCTTATCTTATTAATTTAACCCCTTATTTATGCTCTATTTTACTTGGTTGTACTCTTCTGGGTGGTGTGGTTTCTATTCCTTCTTACCTATTTTTTGAGCAGTATTGTATTTATGATTCCAGAGTTAAGCATGGTTGTTGCACTTCTAATTTGATGAGCAATTTAGATTTTATTTGGGGTTGCTAGTATAATACTATCTATTCCACTAGAGCCTTGGGTGTAATGTATCTTGCAATCTCCAATTTCCCTATCTAATCATATGTTAATTTCATGTGCTACTTTTGGCTGGCGAGTCCAGGGAATAGATGTAAGTGGAATTTGGGGTTATATCATGATGGTGTTGGTACTACAC
Organism: Dendrobium nobile; assembly: GCA_022539455.1. Taxonomy (NCBI): domain Eukaryota; kingdom Viridiplantae; phylum Streptophyta; class Magnoliopsida; order Asparagales; family Orchidaceae; genus Dendrobium; species Dendrobium nobile. The sequence goes on from CM039735.1 coordinate 56,402,154, forward strand.
ACATGATCTATGCTCCTTTTAATGACTTCAGTCTTCTGCCCAACCAGTTCACTTTTCTTATGCTAAGAACTCTATTTTTTTTGATCGGTTGTGGCTTAATTCTGGGTGTTCTTTGGTCTTGGTATCTATCATTTTGGGTCATTGCTACAATTATCACATGAACTCCTGTAATAATTTTAATATTATTCTTTTCATTTTCATTATGAGCCTAGGTGGGTTTAGGATTAGTCTGGAGTGGCAAGTGATTCTTGTCTTTGGTAGCATCTCAGATATTACACGCATGAACTTAAATGGTATTACTTTTCGGCTTGGCACTATTAGTACTCAAAATTTTATTTGGCTGGTTGAATTAAAAACTGATTATTTCCATGTGATAAATTCTTGATTGGTTATTCATTAAGGGCTTTATACTACTCCGTATTTATGTATATGGAATGTCCTGGTGGTTTTCAATTATCCTAATTTTATTGCTGATGGTAGTGATCTATCTCGTTATTGCAATATTTGTATCCTTTTGTGTTTTAAATCGATCATTTATAATCCTGCATACTTCTAGTTATATAATTATTGGTTTTGCAATCTGATTCTCTTGCAAATTGAAGGGATCGAGATTTTGGAGATTAGCTAGATATTTTGTAGGAAGATGGTACTGAAAGTTTTAATTTTTTTCTTCCTTTTTTGGGTCTTATTTTCTGGCAGACCTAGAATATTATTAGGTTATTTTGTAATTTATAGAACAGGGAACCATCGGCTCATAGGTTTTCTTTTGAATTGTTTTGTAGCTCTTTTGAGCAGTAGCGAGATGAAGGTTCCTTTTAAGGACCTTATAATCTCATTTTTTAATTAACACGTAGGCCCTAATGTGTTTCCCTTTCAAATAAAAAAATCATTGGGTCCGCTAACGAACTCCCATACATTATTTCTAATGAATTGATTTTGATATTCTTACATGACAAAGATTTAAAGTTCATTATTTAAAGATTGATTTATACTAGTAGGTTATATTACAAAAAAAGAATATAGTATGACCGAGCTCTTTCCTATTACCTTTGTTGATTCTAGATAGGATATATTCTCTTAAAGTTATGCATATGATCTCTACTAGAGTTCAATTATTCCTTTCAGTTATATCATTTTATTGTGGGGTTCTAAGGCCAGAACAATTATGACCTATCGACGATTTCATAGAAAGTAATTAAAATTATTTACATTCAAATTCTCCATAATAACCACTAAAAATTTAAAATCCTTACTTCCTCTAAATCTAAGTGGAGAATGTCTTAACTTTATTTAATGACTCACCATTTTATTCTAAAAATCTAACCCATGTAAATCTAGAGTACTCATCTACAATAAAAAAACAAAAACTCTTACCACATAGACTACTTATGCTAATAGGCCTAAATAGGTCCACATATATGATTTCTAAAGGTCCAATGGTTAAGTCTCCTTAATAGAATGGAATGAAGAGCTAGTCTTCTTTCCTAACTAACAAGCATCACAAAGATGATCCTTAGTAAACTCTAACTTGTAGATGCCTCTAACTAAATCCAGCTAAGTTATATTCCTAAGTGTATTCATGCTAGCGTGACATTATCTCCTATTCCAAAACCAAGACTCATCTAAAACATTTTTAAAGAAATAAATATCTTCAAATGTATTAATGAAATACAAATCTTACACGCATACATTATTACCCTTTTTTCTTTCCAAAAAGGTTTTTCATTTAAAGTAACAACACATCATTTTTGAAGGAAACATAATGTCAAACCCTTTATCATATAGCTAGCTGATACTTAGCTACTTATGATTTAATCGTTTTATTAATGGTATATTTCAATGATAAAACCATCTAATTGAACAAGTACCTACAACTTTCTTGGTGGTATTATCTCCCAAGGTTTCCTTTCCTCCACTCCTTACATCCAGTATTATAAACTTCTTCAGATCTCTCACCATATATATCGAGTAATTGCTATCTAGTACCATATTCTCTCATTGGACCATTTGTGAAAGCATTCATCATATTAGTCATAGTTCCCAATACTATTATTTTCCAATAAACGTAGTTTAGTTACCTTCCGTTCTAGTTTATATTATAATAAGGCTGAAGCAAAGTCTACCAAGATTGCTTTTTGTATATTTTACTTGACCTTTTTATAATAAGATTTTTCTTTACCCTTCTCCTTAGTAGAGTGACTCTTGAGGTTAGGAAAATCACACTTCATATGTCTAGGCTTCCTAAACTCAAAGCAAATTATCTCAAATTTGCTCCCTTTATGATGATGCTTGTGTTTGCACTTCAAAAAGATTTTAGACTGAAAGATTATGTTAGATATTTCTTTGTTCTCATCATCTTCTAATCTACTGATTTATGTGTCTTCATCCTTTAATGCTTCTATTCTCTCCATCTTTTTGTAACCTAAATCTAAGAGTCTTCAGCTCACAATTTGCTCTTAAACAACTAGAAAGCCTAACAAATTATTAATTGAATAAACATTTAAATACTTTAATTAACATATTGAAGTGACCTTAGTAGTATAAAATTATTAATTAGCATAATATTCTATTTAGTTTATCTGAATTAGAAAGTTCTCTATCGAATTCATATAGATATGCGATAATTTTTTGAACCTAATAGAAATATCAAAAACTATCTCACTTGGTTTCATGCATAATAGTTTTTATTTATGTAATAATTGATCCAAATGTGATTATTTAGTCTCATTGGTGACTTTATATGATAATATACTTGTAGATACTTGCATATAGTCTTCAAATTTTATATTTAGTTGAGCAAAATCCCTATGTTCTATACTCCACTTACTTAAAGGGATTTTAATTTTCATTCCATTAATGATGGCAGATGGAATATAATAATCTACTTGTATCATATGTCACATATAAAATTCAACTATTTCAAGATAGTAAACATGAAGATTTTCTTTCAATCAAAAATTATTATATAAAATAAAAGTTGACAGTTTTTGTTTATGTTTAACCTGAAATGTTGGTGATGCACAGAGAAAAAATATACACTATATAAAGAAGAAGAAAATAAAATAAGCTAATAAAATTAGTAATCATTAAAAATATGATGTTAGGGTCTCGGATTGCAGCATGACTAAGCTTCCATAGGAAATTTATAGTTTAGCATTCAAAAGGTCCTTTAAGTTTTAAAGTTATCAATAATGATAAACCTATCCCACTCAAGGGTTCAATGTGATTTATACATGAACATGAATGATTATCACATGTGTAGGGGAGAAATTTATGTTTTGAATTTAGTAGTTAATTATGATTCATGCTTGTTATGGATTTATGTTTTAAAATGGTCAACTAGTGAAACTAGGTAAACCAGGGATTCAAATGAGTTCAAATTCCTATAATAATTATTGCAAACATATTTGATAAATTTAAATAAGATTTCAATGTAGTTTATATCAAGATGCCATGTTCAATGATATGGGCTATAAATATATAATGGTTTTGAACGATTGGAATATGCTTTGGGCTTTAAGGTTTACAAGTTCGACAAAGATTTCATAATGAATAGGTTGACTCTATAGACATGAATAATTAATATGAGAATTATCAATCACTCTTCCAAAGTTTAATCATATTGTTTTGAATCCATTAAAATTTCCATTCAAAAAGAAAAAAGTTCAGAAACTTTAGATTTTTTATTTGAACACTGGAAATTTATTACAATAATTTAAATTAGGTTCGAACTGGATTAGGTTCAAGATTGATTGTTAATAAAAATGTATGAATGAATGATGGATTTATGAATTATGGTATGTTTAAAATCATTCAACTACTTAAAATCATTAGGTGCTTATAAAATGATTGATTTAGGATTTAATAATTGATTATGTTACCACAGCAGAGTATAGAGCTAGATTTAATGTTTGAAATAGAATATAGGGATCTAAAAATAATAATTGGAATCTTGATTTAGGATTTTGTCCTCATATAAAAGCGAGCTCAATTCCCACTTGTGTAGAAAAAGCCTTAGATGATACATTTTGGATTATTATAATGTAAGAATAGTTAAAACAATTTGTTAGGAATGATGTATGAGAGTTAGTGAGTAGAAACAATGACCAAAGATTTATTTGACTAAATGTGTTTTCAAAAATAAATAAAATTACTACATATCATTTTTTTTTTCCTTTTCTTTCTTTTTTGATTAAAGCAAGATTTTAGGTAAGGCGTGCAACCAAATAGAATGAATATATTAGGAGGAAACCTTTGCCCTAATAGCTAAATTATATGATGTCAGGGCAATGTTTGCATTTTGACTTTGTGTCATTTACTTTGAATTTCCCTTTTCAAACTGTTGTGTTATGCTCTCCCTTACGATTCAGGGGAGATTTAGGGTTGCCGTTCGAAAGCTCATCTTCTTCAATTCCCTGGCATTCTAATTTGATTTTTCACTTCTTTTTCTTAATCGTTGGCTTTATTATTGTTTCCTTGTGGATTTCATTTGAGTTTTCCTTCGGGTTTTGTCTTGGGAGATGACAACTCTATCATCATCTATCTCCCTGATTGCTTCCTTAATTGATGGCCATTCTCGGTCCTTTAAGGATGTGGTTTCTAGATCATCATCTTCTGCTCCCAAGCTTAATTTTGTGCATTCCTTTTTTAAAGGTTGCCCAGCTCTTTTGTTTGATGATTCAATTATGTCTCAGTTAGTTGCCCATTTTGCCCTAACTCTTTTAGGTAAATTTATTTTGCGGCAACCTAATTTGGATGTTATATGTAAGTTTTTCATTATCTTGAAATTTTCTGGTTCCTTTCTTGTCGGTTTGTTAGATCCTCGCCATGTTGCGATCCAATTACCAAATGATCTTTGTTATAGTCGCATCTTCACATGAAGGTCTTACTATATTCAATCGTGCCAAATGTGTCTTTTCAAATGGACACCAAACTTCGATGTGAGGGAAGAATCACCCATTGCACTTATTTGGATTTCTTTTCCTAACTTGAGATTGCATCTCTTCAATTCACAAATTTTGTTTGGCCTTGCTTCAATTTTTGGAAGACCTTTACAAACTAATCAAGCCATGGTTTCCATATCTCGACCATCTATATCTCGTGTTCTTGTGGAACTTGACGTTCCAAAGAAGCACCCGGGTGAGGTTTAGTTAGGTTCAGAGCTAAATGGTTACTTTCAAAAAGCAGAATTTGAAAATTTGCTAATATTTTTCTCTCATTGTAAAATGCACAGTCATGGATTTAATGAAAGTCTTAGGTTGCATCCCCACCTTTGCAAAGACAAAGCCGTGTATAAAAAATCTCAACCAAATGTTGCGCTTCCTTTTGAGAATGATAATTTGCACCTTGTTCAGAACGATGGAAATATTTCTATGTTGGGTGATGCGCCAATACCTATTATTGTTGCTTCTTTACCTTTACTAAATGACCCTTCCCCTCCTCTAAAGATCTCTTCTGTAACGAATCCGACAACTTTCAAGGCTTTCCCTTCTGAGCAGGCTATCATTACTTGTATCTTGGATGGTTCTCTAAGTGTTGGTAACATCTTGGAAAATCAAGGGTTAAATGACTCTATCTCTTTAAATATTCCTACATCTGTTGTTCCTATTATAAATTTCTCTCTAAATACTAACAAATCTTCCATTGTTGATGATATTCCTTGCTCTGATCATAATTAGGAAGTTGTTGTTTGTAATATCCAGATTTATTCTAACAATAATGTGGGTTCAACTAAAAAGGAATTGGTTGAAACACAAAATGTTGGACTTGGATTAAATATTTTTATAATGGAACAGGAAGATTTGTTGGAGGAAGGTGAGCTTCCTCAAAAGGGTAAGGCCATAGATGTAAATATTGACTGTAAGTCCCCTTCTACCTCTCATCTCAATTATGATGCTCTCACTTATAATGAAGAATTAGAATTTTCTGCTAAATGTTTTGCTAAGATGACACTGACATTAGCTTTTTTTAAAGGCCAAGGCAAACATGTAGGAAGAGAAAAAACCATGTTCTATAATCGGGTAGAAATACTAATCTTGTTCTATAATATCGTAGAAATACCTGCCCACATGCTAGTCTTTAATGTTTGGTTTTTTATGTTTAAATCTACTATTTGGAATGTTAGGGTATTGGGTGTGTTTCATCTCGCTTGCGGGTTACGAATCTTTATTATATTCATGATATTTTGATTCTTGTATTGCATGAAACTCTTATTAATGTTTCTAATTTAATTACTATTGCTATATTACTTGGTTATAAGCATGCTATAGCTAATTGTGTTAATAACATCTGGATTTTTTGATAAGATTCGATTCATGTTGATATTCTTGGAAACTTTACTCAAGTGCTGCATTGCCACATAGAAGTTTTAAATGATAAGTGTTCTGCTTCATTCATTTATGTAGCTTCTTCTCGTGGCATTAGAAAAGTTTTGTGGGAGCAATTAATAGACTTTCATAGTATGTGTCCGGGTTCTTGGTTGATGGGGGTGACTTTAACACCATCTCAAACCCTTCTCAGTGTTCGGGGGGTTATGCTCCTAATTTTTATTCTATGGATGATTTTAATAATATGATTATGGATTGAAATCTTATTGCCATTGATTTTTTTGGTAATCAGTTTACTTGGAATAGAGGTCACCTTTGGCAAAGGCTGGATCACATTTTATTTAATGATAATTTGATTAATTCTTTTACCTCTATTTATGTTGAGCATCTTAGTCGTACTCTTTCTGATCTTTCGCCTTTACTTCTTGCTTTGATTATTAGTCAAGTGAATGTTGTACCTCAATTTTGGTTTCAAAATATGTGGCTTTAGAAAGATTCCTTTTCGGTGTTGTTCAAGAGAATTGGAATGCAATTTTGCATCCTAATAACTCTATTATGGGTATGAAAAGACTCTAATTTTAGTTGATAATACTTAAGTATCTTTTAAATTGGTGGAACCATAATATTTTCAAGAATATTTTTACTAATATTTTAAATGCTGAAGAGATAGTGAAAAATGTTAAAGTTTTTCTTCTAAGGTCAATTTTGCTTCTCTTTCAGTGGTTAAGGCTAATCTTTTTAAACTTCAGGCCTAAGAAGAAACCTATTGGAAACAAAAAGCTACTGCTAAGCTCTTGTTGGAAGGTGATAATAATACTAAGTATTTTCATTCTTCGGTTAAAAGGAAACCTACCTCTAACTCTATCAATAAAATTACTTGTGATGATGGTTCTATTACTGAGGATGCCGCCATGTTGGCCGTTCATCACATTTAGGATAGGCTTAATAAGGTTTTTATCCCTAGTAACATTGTTAACCTGAACATTATCCCCTCTCTCAATTCTGTGGAGGATAATAATCTGCTTGCTAGTACTCCCTCTCTTGAGGAATTAAAAGATATTGTTTTTAATATGAATGGCAACTCTATGGTTGGTCCTGATGGTTTCACTATTAATTATTTTTCAAAAAGCTTGGGATATTATTAAGGATGATCTTTTTATTGCTATTTTGGATTTTTTCTGGTAATATGATTCCTAAGTTTTTTTCTTCCACCTCTATTGTTCTTATTCCTAAGAAGAATAATGCTAGTAATTAAAATGATTTCAGACCTTTTAGTCTATGTACCTTTTTCACTAAACTTCTTTCCAAAATTATTATGTCTCATTTAACTAATGTTCTTCCTACGATTATTTCTCCTTTTCAAATGGGCTTTGTTAAAGGTCGTGCCATCTCTGATAATATTTTATTCACTCAAGAATTTTTCCATGATTTGGATTTCAAGGTGAGGGGTGGTAATTCTATCCTCAAGCTGGATATTTCCAAAGCTTATGATAATATTCATGGGCAATTCATTTATAACATTCTGCAATTATTTGGTTTTAATTTTACCTTTATTAATCTTATTAGAATTGCATTTAAGGTTCTTTTTTTTCTTTGATTATCAATGGTAAGAGCTCTATTGTTTTTTTAATCTTCCCATGGTTTAAGGCAAGATGACCCAATGTCCCCTGCCCTGTTTATTATTGTTGTTGATAACCTTTCTAGAAGCATCACTAATATCTTTGAATTTCACCCCAATTTGTATTTTAGGACTAGGGGTGGATTTCCTATATCTCAACTTTGTTGTGCGAATGATTTTATCATTTTTATGAATGCATCTCATAATAACATTAATAAACTTATAGATTTCTTTCATGATTTTTACACTGTTAGTGGTTTGTCTTTAAACAATCATAAATGTTGATTTCTTCTTTCCAATAATATGAATAGGGATCGTATCTCAGTTATTAAGGAGCTTAATGGGTTTATGCGTGGCCAGTTATCTATCAAGTATATAGGTATCCCTTTGTTTAAAGGCAGAAAGAAATCTTTTCTATTTAATGATTTAATTACCTCTGTGCAGAATAAACTCCACTCTTGGGACTCAAATTTTTTAAGTTTTAGAGGTAGGCTTACCCTCATTAGAAGTGTGATGTGTTCTCTCCCTATCTATTCTTTCCATATTCTGCTTCTCACTAAATGGGTGTGCAATAGAATTGATATGATCCTTAAAAAGTTTTTTTGGAAAGGCTCTTCTAGTAACACCCAAAATTTCTTGGGCTTCTTTGGATAAATGTTATGGTGTTTTAAAAGAGGAAAAGCTTGGCTGTAAAAGCATGGTTGACCTGACTCTTGCTTTTTCTTATAAGTTATGGTTTAATTTTCGTGCCATATTATCTTTCTGGGCTAAATTTATATTCTCTAAATATTCGGATTATGACAAGCATGCTGACGTTCTTTTGGATTGTATCTGAAAGTTTGTTTGGGATGTTAAGCCCTTAAGAACTAGCCCAAGGCTAACAAAGAGGGGGGTGAATTGGTATTTTAAAAAATATTTTTTATAATCAAAGAATAAAACATAAAACCAAAATCCCTACAGAAATCAAAGTGCGGAAAAATAAATAGGGAACTAAAACAAAGAAAAATCACACCAGATTTATAGTGGTTCGGTCAACTTGACCTACATCCACTCCCTGGAGTCGCCCTCTGAGTATTGCACTACAAAAGTGACTCTCCTTTTGCTCCCACAGTAAGGCGGAGAAGCCCTCACAAAAACTCCTTTCCACCAACCCCAGCGAGGCAAAGAACCCAACTCCTTTTGCTTTCTCCTGAAGCAGGCAGAGAACCCAACTCCTTTTACATCCTCTTGAAGCAGGCAGAGAACCCAACTCCTTTTGCTTCCTCCTGAAGCAGGCAGAGAACCTCGACTCCTATTGCTTCTTCCTGAAGAAGGTAGAGAACCTCGACCAATTGCTGAAGCTTGACTCCCTTGAACCCCCAAGGATGAAGGACGAAGACTGGAGAAGATGCCTTGGAACCATGTTTGGAGCAACCTTTGTGAATCCCTCTTACAAACTCCCCCTCACAAGTTCCACCCTCTCTCTCCCTCTCTCTACCGCTCCTCTTGGCTCTCTAAGGTCAAGACAACAGCTAAAGGTCACATTGCTTGAGAAAATTTGGGTCCTTTAAATAGAATTTCAAGAACCGACATTATCGTCCAGGACGATAGAAATATCATCCTGGACAATCAATACAAAGTAAGCTCAATCAGCTGGGATGATTTGGGACGATCAGAAGAAAAATTGGTTACATTGTCCCGGCTGATACAATATCGTCCTGGCCAATTAGTTCAAGTCCGAGTATAATCATCCTGAACATCGCCCGGAATAGATGCTGGCCGATATAAATAATCCAGGAAATCATCCCGACCGATCCTGTGATCATCCCGGCCGATGTGATAGTATCAATCAGCCTTAATTGCTTTCCATAATTACCTGATTAATTTAGGCATAATTGTGCTGCATTGTACAGACTTATATTGAGATTGTCCTAGCCGATGTACTAAAATAAAGAATACCTAAATTGATCATGGCGGCTGATTCTTTCTAATTTGAGCCTATCATCCTGGCAGATACAAGGATCATCCAAGACAATTTGCTTACTGATGGCTGCTTAACCAGGATTCCCTAATTAGAGTTTTTGTTTTTAGTCGGATTGTCCTGGCCGATATGAATATCGTCTAGGCCGATGTACTCAAAATAGAAAAATATAGAAAACTGCTCGAGTGTGTGTGTGTGCAAGGTTACTTAGCATCAGGATCCACTTTTATAATTGACTCAAGAAAAAAAGAAAAATATTACAGACTGCCTCAACCTAAATATACCCAATCTTGATCTGATTTGAGTTGCATTCGATCATGTGGACCTGAAAAGTTAATAGGCAATGCAGTCGTAGAAAGTCATGAATGTTTGCTATCATCAAAATTCTAATCCATAAACTCATATTTGCAACAATCTCCCCCTTTTTGATGATGGCAAACACACCCAAAAAATTTTAAACAGTTATGGCAGTTTAATAAAAACTATGTAACAAAAAATAGTTAGCTAAATTCCAGAATAAAAAGTACAAGATACAGCATATTACTCCCTCTTTTGACATCACAAAATGGAGGAGGAAACAGAACACAAACTAAAACAAACATACGAAAAATAAACTATAGAAAACACAAACTCGAACTAGTAAAATGAGGGACCCTGATCATCACAAGAAGGTGGTGGTGGTGGTGGTGGCTGCTAGAAGTAACTGGCCAAAGTGGCAAATTGAGATCAAAACCAGGCCATGCCCTGGTCATGCTGGTGCCGCATGCGGATGATGTCCTCAATATGTTGCTTATCCTGTACAACAACGTAGTCCTCTAAGCGTGTCTCCCACTGATCAAATCTCTCCACCAACTAATCTAGCTGGGAGTACTGGCGGACAGGAATAGGAGCGGGAGCCTCCTCCTCCTTAGCCCCTTGAGGTTCCCCATTCCCTGGGTGGAGATGAGTACTGTGAAGGATGTTTAAGGAATTATTTGAGTAGAAGGGTGTTTGAAGGTCGAGAGGAGCGGGATATTGAAGGTTGTATTTAGATTCTAGAATATATGCAATGATATAGAGTAAGATTGGGCTTCCTTCTATGACCTGGATCTTGAATTGTAATCAAATGTTTGATGTAGCAAAAAATCAGGTTGGTTGCATTGAATTCACGATTGGCCATTATGTAAAAAGTGGTAAGTGAAAGAAGGGGAGTGCAATGGACATGGTCGCCGCCTTTGGGAATCATAGAGGTGCGAAGGACATGTTGGATTATCCTAGCATCTTTAAGTAAAGAGCTAGTCTCTCCAACATGAAAGGGGGAATTTGTGTGGCAAAGAAAGTGATTGTTAATAGCTCAGTTAAAATCAGGATCAGAAATGAGGGTATACAGCTTATTCTTAATGGTGGACAACTTCAACAGTTCAGCACAATTCTGGTATATGATCTCGGCTGGGCGTCGATTCACATATGAGGTGAGAGCTGTGTAGGAAGAATTGAAGTGAAGGTTAGCGTAAAATTCAAAAAGAAGTTCATAACTAAAAGGGACTGCGAGGGTGAGAATAAAGCATAGAGAGGTGTGAGTAAAAAGATCGAGTACTGGATAGAAGAGGTGGACTAGATTGATTGTTCGGAAGAGAGAAATGCTACAGTCTTTGTAGCGGTGGTAGGCAGCCTGATCGTCTGCTTCTCGAGGTCCAGTGTGCCCCTTGAGGAGCTTCTAGACGTGTGTCAAGAACACTTTCCTCCAGCCATAGTAAGCAAACAGGAAGTAAACAAGTAAGGAGAAGAAGATTGAAGTGAGAAACATTGGCTGGATGGCTCTGAATTTAAAAGGATCGGCCGGATCGTCCAGGCCAATCACAAGATCATCCAGGACGATCCGGTGCAATTATTATGTACATGCTGATTGGTCAAAAAGGCGGTTGATTGTTCAGGACGATCAGATATCGTCCGGGACGATCAGACAAAGACGATCATTCTGAGGAGTCAGGCCGGACGACCGTTGAAAAAACATATCGTCCAGGCCGATTATGTGGATCATCCAGGATGATGCTTAATAATGGATCATACCAGTCAAATTTAAAATGTTTTAAATCATGCGCCACGTGTATCGTCTAGAATGAACAGTGTATCATCCAGGATGATTATCCAAAAATGGATCTTCTTTGGCAAAACTATATATTTTAAACATACTGACACGTGTATCGTCCATGATGAACAGGTGTATCAGACAGGATGATAACCAATAAATGAATCGTCCAGGATGAAAACGATATCGGCTAGGAAGATCAAGATGATTGTAGCAGAGAATGATCATATCATCCAGAACGATAAAGGATCGTCCATGACGATGAGAGCAGAAAAGTCAAAATATTTAGCAGATGGAGTTTTTGATGAAAAAAGAACATATCATCCCGGACAAAAAAGGTATCGGCCAAAACGATGTGACAAAATTTTGAACTTCAGAGGAAGGATGGAGATGATCAGAGAAGGACCAAATACAATAAAGTCAACTAAGAACAACACTAAAACATGAAAAAGGCATAAAAACTAGCAATGAAACAAGTTTTTTTTTAAATTAGCAAGGCATGCATATGATAAATACTCCAAATAATTAAATTTTAAAGATTTGTAAGATCAATGAGTTAACAAAGTCGAAATCTGAAAATGGTAGAATATCCGATCTTGTTAACCCTAGCTCGGACTCCTTTCAGGGAAAAATCATCTTTTGAAAATAAAAGACCTAACTCAGAACAAACTAATTGTATACAAAAAAAGATCCGTTCAAAACTTGCTCCAAAGAAAATATCTTATAGAATAATATACCAAAGCAATTTGTCTCAATCATGAAATTTGAAATCAACCCTTTGAAAATATCAAGTAACCCATAAATTCTTCTAAAATTATAAAAGTTTAAAAGAGGGGTAATCTTGTCTTTTGTGGGCTCATTTTATTCCTCTTGTCAATTTGAATGACACTTTTTTGCGCATCTTTTGATTTTTAATACACTTTTTGTGTATATTTTTCAATTTGGCATCATTGCGCATCTTTTTGTTTTCGGCGTCATTGGCTTTTTTATTTTTTGTTCTTGCATGCTAGATCCCTTTTCAAAAACTCTTAAATTTTTTTTAGTTGTGAGCAGATCTTCTAGATATTAGAGAAGAGAAACTCACTCTATAATATAAGGAAGAATAGACAACAAAGCAGACTTTAGTAATTATATGATAAATACAATGGCAAGGTTTCAATTAACTTGAAAGATATATTAAAAACTTTGAATATTATAATATAAGGTAGATTATTATAACAATATAGAAAAGATCTTAATTGTAAAAACTAGTTGTTAATTTGAGATAGACTTTTTTTTAGAAAAGAAAATTATACCACTAAAAGAGGTTAGAGGGAGGGAAACCATCAACGGTGTTTCTCCCTTTAACTTATTTAGAGATGTTAAAACATTGACTATAAACCTCCAAAAAATAAAAACAAGGAGAAAATATTAATTCAATAATTTTCAAAAAAGAACCGTGCTAAATCAACAAAAGTAAAAAAGAAAAAAAAATTAGAGAAAGAATCTAACTAAATAAAAAGGAAAGAAAAGAAGTTAACAATAAGCAATCGATCAGAAATCATGTAACTCAGATTTAATTAAGCAGCAAGTTTAAGCAATGTATGAGCCACAAGCCTTTTCTTGTCCAAGTATCATATGCTCTCACGAGGTCTTTGGTGAGAGCACACCTACAAAATCATCAAATATCAGATTTAGGAATCCAAACAGTTTTGGATTCCTTCTTATGAAAAGAAGAATGTGACGCATGAGTGTTATGCAGTGAATTATGCAATTTGGGTCTTCATACCCAATGTGTACTATGGTGAATGGTGTAAATATGTGCTATGTGTCCTAACATGCCACTTGAAAAATATATAACTCCAGGAAAAGGATTTCTTAATCGGTTCGGGTTATAATTCCTCTTCCTAGTTATTGGCTTTGGATCAAATGTGGGTGTCATCCAATTTTTCTTACGTGCATCCAATTCAACTTTAAACCTCAAGTGAGCATTTTCTAAATCAATCTCCAAACAATGCTTTTTTGTTCATATTCTTTAGTAGAAGCTTTAAAATCATATTCAAGTGAGGTGTAGGAAGCTTTCAAAGAATCATGCTTAATTATTAATTTAAAATGCCTTTTATTTAAATCATCAAATTCATCAAGTAGAGACATATGATTGCTATCAATTTGAAAGTGATCTTTACTCAAAATTTCATCCTCTTTTTGTAAATTAAAAAATTCCAATTTCAAACTAGCATGAGTTTTCTTAAGTTTTCTATATGATACATGAATTTTCTCACATATTTCAAGCAATTAGTCATATGTTGGTTGGCATACCTCTTCTTGGTCAGATTGTTCAAAATTATCAGCCATTAAGCATAAGTTTGTTGTCTCCTCTTCAGGTTCAGTCTCGGATGAGTTAGATGCAAAATCCGCCCAAAAAGCTTTTTGGGCTCGCTTATTATCCTTTCTGAACTTAGGTTTCTCCTCATTTATTTCTTTGCTTGAGTGATCATGAAGTGTAGGGCAATCAGCTCTGACATGTTCAGGATTCCTTATAAAGGTCTTAAATTGCCTCGTCATTAAGGCAATATCATTATTTTCAGGCCCGGATGAGTCATTGTCCAAGTCACTCACCTTAAGTGCCACCATTTTCTCCTTCTTCCTCTCACCTGTATCAAGATTTCTTTGGTTCACTCCACGCTCGTAAGCAATGAGTGAACCAAGCAAGTTATCGATCGAATAGGTATTTAAATGTTTAGATTTAGAAATTACAGTGATTTTAGCATCAAAAGAGAAAGGCAAACATCTTTAAATTTTGTTTACTTTTTCATAGTTAGAAAGTTCTCTTCCTAAGGCATGCAACGAAGTAACAATTTGAGTAAATCTCGTATACATATCAGAAATTATTTCATTAGGTTTCATACAAAGAAGTTCATAATCATGTAAGAAAATATTCAAACGAGATTGCTTAACTTCATTATGGCCATCATAGGTGATACACAATTTATCACAAATTTCTTTTTCAGTAGAGTAAGTAGAAACACACATGTAATCTTCAGATTTTAAAGCACAGAAAAAATAGTTCAAACACTTTACATTAAGTTATGTTAATTCTCTTTCATCAGAAGTCCATTCAGTAAAAGGTACTTCGGTTTTAATTCCATTAAGTTCATGAGAAGGTGGAGAATATCTTTCTTTAATAAGCATACACATACGATAGTCAATCGATTATAAAAAAGTAGACATGCGAGGTTTCCAAAAATTAAAAGCATATTATCAAACAAAGGTGGTCGAGTTATAGAATATCCTTTCGTTGCATTATGATTACCGTTGTTCGCCATGGATCAAAATTCAAAAAGTTTTCAAACTTAATTTTTATGAATCTCGCTCTGATACCACTTCAAAGTTCGTTAGGGATGTTAAGCCCTTAAGAACTGGCCCAAGGCTAACCAAGAGGGGGGGTAAATTGGTATTTTAAAAAATCTTTCTTATAATTAAAGAGAAAACATAAAACCAACATCACCACAGAAATCAAAGTGCGAAAAAATAAATGCAGAAATCAAAACAAAAAAGATCACACCAGATTTATAGTGGTTCGGTCAACTTGACCTACGTCCACTCCTAGGAGGTGCCCTCTGAGTAATGCACTATAAAAGTGACTCTCCTTTTGCTCCTATAGCAAGGTGGAGAAGCCCTCATAAAAATTCCTTTCCGCCAACCCCGGCGAGGCAGAGAACCCAACTCCTTTTGCTTCCTCCTGAAGTAGGCAGAGAACCCAACTCCTTTTGCTTCCTCCTAAAGCAGGCGGAGAACTCAACCCCTTTTCTTCCTCTTGAAGCAGGCAGAGAACCTCGACTCATTTTACTTCCTCCTGAAGCAGGCAGAGAACCTTGACTAATTGCTGAAGCTTACCTCCCCTGAACCCCAAGGACGAAGGATGAAGACTGGAGAAGACGCCTTGGAACATTTCTTGGAGCAACCTTTGTGAATCCCTCTCACAAACTCCCCCTCACAAGTTCCTCCCTCTCTCTCCCTCTATCACCCTCCCCTCTTGGCTCTCTTAGGTCAAGACAGCAGGTAAAGGTCACATTGCATGAGAAAATTCGGGTCCTTTAAATAGAATTTCTAGAACCAACATTATCTTTTAGGATGATAGAAAGTAAGCTGAATCAGCTAGGATGATTTTGGATGATCAAAAGAAAAATTGGTTACATCATCAAGACCGATATAATATCATCCTGGCCGATTAATTCAAATCCGAGTACAATCATCCTGAACATCACCTGGAATAGATGCTAGCCGATATAAATCATCCAGGAAATCATCCTGGCCAATTCTGCGATCATCCCGGCCGATGTGATAGTATCAATCAGCCTTAATTGCTTTCCATAATTACCAGATTAATTTAGGTATAATTGTGCTGCATCGTCCAGGCCGATATTAAGATCGTCTCGGCCGATGTACTAAAATAAAGAATACCTAAATTGATCATGGCAGTTGATTCTTTCTAATTTGAGCCTATCATCCTGGCCAATACAAGGATCGTCCAGGACGATTTGCTTACTAACGGCTGCTTAACCAGGATGCCCTAATTAGGCTTTTTATTTTTAATCGGATTGTCCTGTCCGATATGAACATCATCCAAGCCGATGTACTCAAAATAAAAAAATACAAAATAACCCCTCAATTGTGTGTGTGCAAGGTTACTTAGCATCAGGATCTAATTTTACAATTGACTCAAGAAAAAAGAAAAATATTGCAGACTGACTCAACCTAAATCTAACCAATCTTAAGCTAGTTTGGGTTGCATTCGATCATGTGGACCTGAAAAGTTAGTAGGCAATGCAGTCATAAAAAATCATGAATGTTTGCTATCATCAAAAGTTTTATCCATAAACTCAGATTTGCAACAGTATCATTCAGAAAATTCTCACTCTTCCTATTAACTTTGAATCTAATGATGTGCTTTTATGCAAGTTGGCTAGTGATGGTATATTTAGATTAAAAGATGCTTGGTATGATTTTAGACCTAAAAAAGATGTTAATTCCATTTTTTAATGGTTTGGCACAAAAGTATTCCCTCAACTATTTCTACTTTTATTTGGAGAATTTTACATGGATTTATTCCTACGGATGACAATTCGATTAAAAGAGATTTCGTTCTCCTCTCTAAGTGCCAGTGTTGTTTTCATTTAGAAAGTATGCATCATGTGTTTGTGTCGGGACCTATAGTGGTTAAAACTTGGTGTGTTTTTTTTATGATATCTTAAAATTAAATATTTTTAATGTGAATATGTCCATTTATACTCTTCTCAAAGCTTAGTTTATGAATTCTAAAGGCCACATTAGAAATGTTACCTTCTCCCTTATTTTTTGGTTTCATTGGTTGGAAAGAAATAACTCCTTATTTAATGGTATTAAAATGGACTCTTTGAGGCTCATTAAAAATGTGAAAGATAAATTGATCAGCTTAGTTTCTGTTAATTTAATTTCTATGAAAGGTTTTAAAAATTATTATTATGTTGCTTCTGATTTAGGTATTAGGTTTCAGCTTTCTTTGCTTCCTACCGTTTCTCATCTAGTTTATGGCGCTAAAATGATGGAGGGTTGTTTCAAGTTGAATGTTAGTGTTGAGCATGAGAATAAAAATATGAGGTGTGGAGGCATCATTAAAGATGGTTATGGTAATGTTATTCTTGGCTTTACAGGGCATTTAAAGGGTAATCCCCATTTTGCTATTTTTACTTCCATTCTCTATAGGTTAAGAGGTATGTTCCTTGACATTGCCAGTATTACTATTAAGATTGAGCCTTCCCTTAATATTCAATGCTTATTCAATGGTGTGGACTCAGTTTGCGACCATGAGCCTTTTTATATTATTAGAGATATTAAGCATTTAGGGGCTGTTTGGTTGCCTAAAAAGAAAATGCAGTGTAAAGTAAATACAATGTAAAGTAAATGAAGTAGATTCCGAATACTTTGAGCATGTTTGGTTGTCTACAAAATAAACGCAGGAGAATTGTTTCCCTTGTTTGGTTAGGTAGAACTATAGTAAAGTAAAAGCATTTTTTTTGTAATATTTTATTTTGTCACCTCTAATTTGAACTGAGCTTAACTAATTAATTATGATGACTAAGACATCACTTGGGACGACTTTCTTATTGCTTCTTAAAACAACTTTTCAGTTTAAAATATTTATTTTTTACATTTACACTGAAAAATTGCTTTAAGAAGCAATACAAAAATCATCCCAAACAAAATTTAAGTCTTCATTTGGGACAACTTTCAAATTGATTTCTAAAACAGCTTCTAACTACATAAAATTTTGTACCAACAAATTACTTTAAGAAGCAGAATATAAAGCCTAAAGGTTACTACAATCAGAAGATAACAATAGAATAATATAACTTAAATCGCCCTCAATAATTTTAACCAAAATTTTGAGGCCTCCTTTAAATAGGCCAAGATAAAAATAAAACTAACATGACACAATTGACCTCAGGGCTACATAAGTGACTCAACGCCCTCAAGGGTAAACTAGGAAGAAATAAAAGTGCAAGCATAAATAAAATACAGGTAAATTAGAAATAAAGACTCTGGATCATAGCTGTCGATCTACGTCTCCGGTGATGGTACATGTGTCAAAATCTGATGTCCTCATCACATACTAGTTAAGACATATGAACATTTTTTATGGGCTTTGTTTGGCAATGACTACATTTACAATATTCGAAAGTTACCTACACTGCAACATACATTTATGACTTTAATCACTAAGCTATTTGCTGAGTTGTTGAACCAAATTAATTCCTTATTGAAAACGTACTACATAGAAATAATACATAGACCAAACTCAAATATGAATGTGATGAGGGATGGTAAGGGAGAGGGAAGACCCATTCAAAGGGCTTGTGGGAGATGACCCAAAAAAATATATACAATATTCACAAATTGTTTTAGTAAGGATATTTTTTGGGATTTCACATATAATTTCAGTTGCCTTCTATTTTCATTATAAAAAGATGGTGTCATTATTAGAGTTTCAACACAATAGACTTAAAACAAATGTAGAGAATGCATCATTGTGCATATCTCCAGCAAAAACTTCACCATCTTCATCATAGTGGAAACTAAAGTACATAAACAAGAAGTAGACACAATGAGGCGGACCTGAATAAAAACTCTACATGTTTTTGTGTATTGATTTTCTTGTAATTATTTGCTCCCAGGGATTTCAACTAGATCATGAACTAATTCCCTTGCATAAAATAATTGATCTGGCATCAGTTCTTGTAGATAATGACAAATCAGTTTAAAGAAAAAGTAATGAAATAAGAAAAAGATTATCGTTGACACATAAAGCACCTCACCTATAGTATATTAGCCTTTAACTGTTGGATTTCAATATAACAAATAAAAACCTGTTATGCTACTATTAGGCTCACAAACATATAGCAGTTCAGAAATGCATCACAATTCTCTTCGAAGTAGTCCAAAAATGAATTAAGAATTTTATAAGAACTAATAAAATCACCTCTCCACCAAAGAGTGTTGGCCTAGGGATAATGATAAGAGCTGCTTCTAAAAACTCGATGGCCCTGGAATACATGCCCTTGCCATATGCCTTCTATCCCATCTCAAACATTAGCTTGGTCATCTCCCTCCGCTCCGCCTGCTCCTCGGCCAGCTACTCTTATAACAAATATAATAAAAAGGACAAAAAGTAAAGAACAAATTCTTTAATTTATATTTTTAAATCCAACAAAATCATTTAATTCTATCATGAATCGAAAAAATAACTGACCCTCTCGAGCTCACGACGGACGCGCTTGCACTTTTCCTCCTCGCACTCATCTTCTCCGCCCCCCTCGCCCTCCTCTTCAGTAGCGGCAGGGGCGTTGCGGCTCCCCAGCCATTCTCGCTCGAGGTGAGATATGGTCAGCGAAGAAAACTAGAAGATATTTTTGCTTCGGGCTTTGAGATTTACTTGAGGAGAGAGGGCCTCTGCTTTTTTAGTAAGATGATGCAAACTTGAGAGCTCCCGTCCTTACTTCCGATGAAAATGTTGCGAACGTCATCAAAGGAGCGAAGTCGAACAAGAACGAAGGAGCCGAAGAAGCCTCTCATGTAATCTTACACCTTCTGCGAAGCAATGAAGTCGAACAGCAATGACACGAATAAATTTTTCATCGAGCAAATTTATAACCCGCTCAATATGAGCGGGTTTCTAATTCACACAAAATAAGTCCTGTAATGCATGCCTAATGCTTCAGAGGGCTTCCTTTTCTTCCAATCAAAATTAACCAAACAAGCAAATTTAATAAATACATGTATTTGTTTTACTTTACACTCCTAATTCAAGCAACCAAATAGCCCCTTAATGGTTTTCCTTTATATTGATACTTCTTTTATGCCTAAGGAAGGCAATACTCATGCTAGGTGGTTAGCTCGATTTTATGCTGGTACTGATTGCTTCATGGACCTTGTGGAGGCCAATGCTCCTATGCCTCTTAGAGGCCTCTTAAGATTGGACAAAATTTCCTACCCCTATGTTAGAATTTAATTGGTTTCCTATTTGGTCTCTTGTAATGTTTGAGTGTTTCAGCTTTGTTGGGTGATTTTGTTTGTCTTATCATCTGCTGGATTTCTATCTGGAGGTGGTTGGCTTTGTTTTTTTAGTGTTTTGCTTCTTCTTATGTTGTGTGGTGGTGTTTTTGGGTTGAGCAATGATTACAACTTTCTATTGATGGTTTGCCTGTTTGTTGCTCCCCTCCCTGTGGCTCTGGGTGGGTAGTACCCTATTGGCTATGGGAGTTTTGTTTTCTGGGTATTGTTCTTTCTTGGGCTGATGGTGGGTTTGGACCTGCTGGATCACCATTGAGTTGTTGCTGGGAGTTTTGCTAGTTTATTTTTGGTGGGTCTGCCTCTTTGTGTTATGTTTTTTGGGAGCTTTGTGATAAGTGGTTTGGGCTCCTGGGTGTTATGCTGGTTGCTCTAGCTTGATCTTAATCTCTGGCCGGTGTTGTTGTGAGGAAGGTGGCTTTGCCTCTTAGGGTGGTGTTTTCTGGTTTTTTTTACTTTATTGAGTGGTGCTGTGTGCTAGGGCTGTGGGCTGGATGGAGTGGCATTAGGTACTCTATGATGGTGGCGTGTTTTAATCCTACCTTAGCTCTTCTTGCCCGATCACTACTGCATTACCTATTTGTATTTGAGTTTAATAACTGATTTTTGTCATCACATTTGGTTTTATTTGTATAAGCTAGATACTGGGTTTGGACATTTTGTTTTATGGTGGTCTCTCCTCTATGTTATGATTTCTAGGTGTTGTGGTAAAGCCGGTTGGGCCTTTTGGGTGTTTGGTTCTATGGTCGTGCCTCGCTATGCTATTTGGTTTTTCTAGAGAGCTGGAGGGTGTTTGCTTCTTGGGGTGGTGGTTGCTGGTTTTACCTGGAGTATTGAGGGGTCGTGTAAGCTGGTTCCTTTAGGCTGGATGGTGTAGTTTCAAGTTTTGTCCAGTGAGGTTGTCATTCCTTATACCTCCATAAGTTCTTCTTGTTTCATTCCCTCTAGCATTGATGCTATTTTGGTGGTTTCTTGCTTCATTATGTTATTCTTAGCTTCTCAAATACCAAGTATTAATTATGGTGATTTGGGATGAATTACCTATTATGTTAGTTGGGTATTTTGGGTCTCCTTCTACCCATGGATGTTTATATGGAATATTTTGATTTATCTGGCCTTTTGGAGGAATTCCTACTACTTTGAGAGGATTAAAATGACTTATTCTCCTCGTGACATGGTTCATTGGTGGTACTCTCTTTTTTGCTTATGTTGGCTATTTTTGTGCTATTTTTCCTGTGTCTTTTTCTCTATTTTGCAGTATCCATTTTATGTAGGCCATTGCTCTAATCGGTTTTGGATCAGGAAGCTTGCACTAAATGCTTATGTTGGTTGCTTCCCCACTTTTTGGGTGCTCTTTCTTGTGCACCGTAGATTAAATCTAGGTTATCCTGTATTTTGGTGTAGAAGGGACCTTAAGCTTATAAGGTTTTTTGTCATTTTGCTTATAGCTCTTCTGAGCAGTAGAAGAGCTCGAGGTCCCTTTAAGAACCTTGTATTTTGTAATTATATCAACACGTAGGCCCCTCTGTGGCTTTCCCCTAAAAAAAAGGGGTAATGTTTGCATTTTCATGCTTTAAGGGATTATACAAAATGGATGTAAAAGTTCCTTTTTAAATTGTATTATTAAAGAAGATCTCAATGTAAACATCACCCATGTTTTGAAAATTTAAAATTTTTGAAATCATATTTATAATTTTAAGAAAGTAATATATGGACTTAATTGGGCACTTAGAATTTGATATGCTAGACTTAGGAATCTATTATTATAAAAAATCTTTATTAAGGGGACCATAATTACAACTCTATTTATAAAGAAAGTTGGAGATGACATACTAATTATTTAATTATATGTTGATATTTTATTTATTTCTGCCAACTATAAGTTATGCAAAGAATTTTTTTCACACATTGAGTGGTAAATTTGAGTAAGTATGATTGGCAAGTTAATATATTTCCTGTGCTTTATTGTTAAAGAAAGAGAAGATTAAATCTTCTTAAGTCAGACTAAGTATGTAAAAAAATTGAAAAAATCTCATAGGGAAGGTCACAAAAGTATGAAAACTCCTATGATCCTGACTACCCAATTAAATAAGGATTAGGATGATAAATCAATTGATCAAAATAAGTTTAAAGGGATCATGGGCTCTTTACATACTTGATTACCAATGGAACTAATATTTTATTCTGTGTTTATTTATGTGCTAGATTTCAAGCTAACACAAATGAATCCCATATATCTACCATCAAAAGATGTATCTAATTGGCACTCAAAACATAGATGTTGGTATCCTAAGAATAACTTAACTATTTAATTAGTTAGATACTCAGACTTGGATTCTATTGGATGTAGAGTAGAAAGAAAGAGCACCTCACAAACATGCCAATTCTTAGGATCATCTTCAGTTTCGTAGTCCAATAGAAAGCAAAATTTTATAGCCCTATCCACGGCATAAGCTCAATATGAAGCTATAGAAAGTTATAATGCCAATGTATTTTTTGTAAGCAATAACTTCCTGATTTTGGACTACCCATATAAACCATCTCTATTATATGTTATAACACAAGTGTGATATGCTTTAGTAAAAATACTATTCAACATTCTCACACTAAACATATTGATATAAGACAACACTTCATTAGGGATCAAATTGCCAAGTCTTATTCACCTGATTATAGTCATTGCGCTCTGCTCTAGATTTCTAGGCAATCTCAAGACGATTCTAGGGTTCGCATCTTTGTGCATCTCCGATCCTTCTCCTGGCCAATTTCTTTCTCTTTTCTCATATTTTTCATTCTCTTGGTTTTATCTTTGATATTTCATAGCTTGGTTTTGAGGTTTTCCATTAGTTTTTTTTTTTTTTTTTTTGGGGGGGGGGGATATGACATCTCCGACGTCGTCCAACCCATTTTATTCTTCGATCCCTAGCGATAGATGTTATGACAGGTTCTTCTTCTAGGGTTTAGTTCGTGCACTCTTTGTTCAAGGGTTTTCCTGCCTTATTGATTAAGGATTCAGTTGTTTGGCAGCTTGCTATGCTTTTTTCGTTCATGTTGGTTGGTAAATTTGTTCTTTGTCATCCTAATCTGGATGTGATACGCAAGTTTTTTTTTAGCCTTAAACTCTCTGGTTCCTTTAATGTCAATTTGTTGGATCCTCATCACATTGCTATACAAGTAACTAATAACTTGGATTATAGTCATATTTTCTCACCGATATCGTATTATATTCATGGTTGTCAAATGAGGTTACTCAAATGGTCACTCGATTTTGATATGTGGGAGGAATCTCCCATTGCACCTTCGTGGATCTCCCTCCCAAACTTAAGACTTCACTTCTTTAATTCACAAATTCTTTTGGATTGGCCTCAGTGTTTGTTAGACCTTTACAAACTGACCAAGCTACTGCATCCTTATCTTGTCCCTCGGTGGCTCAAATTTGAGTTGATTTAGATGTTTCTAAAAAAACATCCTAATGAGATATGGCTGGGTCTGAATTGAATGGTTATTTTCAAAAGGTGGAGATTGAAAACCAACCCATTTTTTATTCTCATTATAAGATGCATGGCCAAGGGATTAATGAATGTTTTTGATTACATCCTAATCTTCATAAGGAGAAAGTGTCACCTAAAGCTTTACATGCTAATGATAATCATATAGGGAATGAGGAACAGTTGGTTCAAGTGGGGAAAGGAAATGCCTCTATTTTGCAGGATATGGTGGTTCATAATATTTTTCATGTGATTGAGGATCCTGTTTCTAAGGTCCTAGAGGCTAATAATATGGTGGTTCATAATGCCTCTACTTCTATCCCGTAAGAAGTGTCTAATATTGCTCTTGAACATATTATGGGGCATGATTTTATCGAGCAAAGGTTGGATAGTATTTCATCTCCTAATATTGATTCTATTACTGAGAAGATTACTTATGTTTCTAATAAAAAATGGGCTGATATGGTTTCCACAATCGTTCATAATATCTCCACTAATTCGGTTTTTAAATCTTCTATTATTGTTACTCAGGAGAAAGATCAAGAGATTGTTGTGGATGGTGGACTTGATAAAGGGAAATTTGTTGTGATGGAAGATTGTCCCTTAAAACAAGAATTATGACAGAAAGGTTTTCCAGATGATAGAATTGTTCAAATTAAAGTTGGGCCTCAAAATTCTTCCCAAGCTGAGGTGGTGAAACTTGGGAGTAGTGTGTCCAACAATGTTACTAATGTGGAAGGTGATGTCGTTTTGGTGAAGAGGTTTTACCTAATTCTAGGGAGCACTATGGTACGGTGAATGAAAGCAATTTACCCTTGAATGAGCATTTTCTTAGAGATGTTTTTACTGATAATGAGAATTCAGATTTAAAGGCCAAATGTTTTGTTAGAGATAATAATGATACTAGTTTTACCAGTGGTCGTGGTAAGAGAGGTAGGAAACCTAAATACATTGTTTTGAACTCTCCTCATACTACTCGCTCGTATACTTCCCATTAATTTGTGTTTTTAATGTTTAATGCAATCATTTGGAATGTTAGAGGCATTGATTTTTCTTATTCTAAGGTGAGAGTAAAGAACTTATGCCATATTTTTAATGTCTCTCTTCTTGTCTTACTTGAACCTGTTATTTCCTCTAATAAGTTACATAGTACTGCTAAATTTTTTGGTTTTAAAAATGCCTTGTCCAATGTAGCTAATAAAATATGGGTCTTTGGAAATATTTTATTCGTGTGGACGTCATTGGTGATTTTCCTCAAGTCATTCAATGTAATATTAAATGTTCTAACATGCAATGTTGTGTTTCTTTCATCTATGCTGCTTCTTCTTGTTATACTAAAAATATTTTATGAAACTAGATTATTCAATTTCATAGTATTTGTTATCTTCCCTGGCTAGTTGCGAGAGATTTTAATACCATTGCTTTTTCATTGGAGCATTTAGGGGGCTCTCTCCCTATTTATAATTCTATGGAGGATTTCAATAACATGATCATGGATTATAACCTCATTGATATTGGTTTTTCTGGTGATAAGTTTACCTGACATCATGGGCATTTATGGCAAAGACTAGATAGGGTTTTAATTCATGTCTATTGGTTGAACTCTTTTGATTCTACGAATGTGGAGCATCTTAGCAGGACCCTTTCTTACCATTCTTTGATTATTATTAAAACTAAAACTAATAGGATGGATTTTTTTCCACATTTTAGATTCCAAAACATGTGGCTTCTTCATGATTCCTTTATGGACTTGGTTATGAATAATTTGCATGCTCCTTTACACTCAGATAATTCTATTTCAGGTATGAAAAGATTGTGGTTTAAATTGAAAAGACTTTAGTTTGTTTTAAATTGGTGGAATCATAATGTTTTTAAGAATATTTTTTCTAACATTTTAATTGTGGAAGATAAAGTATCTTTTCAGGAGAATCAATGCCAATTAGTTCCTTCAGAGGCTAACTTGTATCTTTTGAAAGAGGCTAAAGATGGTCTTTACAAATTGCAAGCTCAAGAGGAAAGTTTTTGGAAACCAAAAGTGGCTATTAAACATCTTGTTGAAGGTGATAGTAATTTGAATTACTTTCATGCCTTAGTTAAAAGGAAATACTCTATTAATTCCATTCATAAAATTAATGACCCTGATGGTTCTATTTCTGAGGATAGGGTTGAAATTGGAAATCTTGCTGTGTTGCACTTTCAGAATCATCTAAACAAAAATTTTCTCTCAGATGTTCTTGATAATCCTAATATTATTCCTTCTCTAATTTCTCGTGTTGATAATGTTTTACTGTCTAAATATCCCTCTTTAGAATAGGTTAAAGATATTGTTCTTGCTATGTACAGTGAGTTGATTGCAAGTCCTGATGGTTTCACGGAAAAGTTTTTTCAAAATGCTTGGCATATCATTGGTAATGATATTTTCTCTGCCATTATTAATTTTTTTGAAGGTAATACAATCCCCAAGTTTTTCACTGCTACTTTTATTATGATTATTCCTAAGAGTTCTTCATGTTCTTTTTAAAATGATTTTAGGCCCATTAGTTTGTGTTCCTTTTTTTATAAAGTTATCTCTAAAATTTTGATGAATTGTTTGTCGCTTCTTTTGCCTAATATTATTTCATCCTTACAAATAGGTTTTATTAAAGGGCATTCTATTTCTAATAACATTCTTTTGGCTCAAGAATTTTGCCAAGATTTGGATATTAATACTAGATGTGGTAACATGGTTTTGAAACTTGACATTGATAAGGCTTATGATAATATTAATTGGAAGTTTCTTTATGAGATTTTGAAGTTATTTTGTTGTGGTTTCCATTTTATTATCTCATTAAGCTTTGCATTGAAAGTCCTTATTTTTTCATCATTGACAATGGTAAAGCTAATGGTTTCTTTAAGGCTTCTCAAGGTTTGAGACAAGGGGATCCTCTTTCTCTGGCTATCTTTATTATTGTTGCAGAGTATCTGTCTAAAGGGCTTTCTAATTTATTTGATAAGGTTCTTAGTCTTTATTTTAGAACTTTATGTGGGTTTCTCATTTCTCATTTAGGCTTTGCTGATTATTTTATTATCTTCATGAATGCTTCTTTGAATAGGATTCAAAGACTTTTAAATTTCTTTATTCGGTTTGAATCTGTTAGTGACCTGTCTTTGAATAAAAATAAGTGTGTCTTTATTACTGCTAATAAAGTTTCTTTGGAGTGTATTGGGCGCATTAAGATTTTAACTAGTTTCAGTCATGCTAGCCTTCCTTTAAAGTATCTTGGTGTTTCGCTTTATAAGGGTAGTAAGGTTTCTTCCCTCTTTGATGATTTAATTTTAGTTGTTCACAACAGACTACTATCCTAGGATTCTAATTTTTTAAACTTTGGTGGTAGGTTAATTCTTATTTAAAGTGTCCTTTGTTCTATTCATGTATACAATTTTCAAACCTTGTTGCCCTCTCGGGCTATTTGTAATAGGATTGAGAGGATTTTCAATAAGTTTTTTTGGCGTGGGGCTAGCTCTAATTCTAAAATTCATTGGTCTTATTGGGATCATTATTGTGGCACGTTGGTTGAAGGGGCCCTAGGTTGTAAGACTCTGAAGGATATGGCCTTCTCCTTTTCTTTTAAGTTATGGTATAATTTTCATGCTAATTTGAGTCTTTGGGCTAAGCTTAAGAATGTTAAATACTATGGTGCGAAGCATCCTACCTTGTATTGTTATAGTAAAGTTAACTCTAAAGTGTGGCATCGTCTTTGCAAAGTGAAGTGGTTTGTTGAGCCGAGTATTAGTTGGGGCCTCAGTTGTGGTAATATTTTTTTTCTGGCAGGATCGTTGGTTGGGGGGGCAATCCATTGACTCTATTTTGAATACTACTTCTATTACTTCTATCAAAGTTAATTATTTTTTTAATGAGTATGGTTGGGATGTTAATAAACTCTCTAATGTTTTGCCTAATTTTCTTATTCAAAAAATTTTATTGATTCCTTTAAACCTTCATTGTCTTGATGTTTAAATGTGTGCTTTATCTAAAGATTGTAAATTTAGATTAAAGGACACTCGACATTCTTTTCGTACTAAGCAGGAGGCCCCTAAGATTTTTAATAAGATTTGGCATAAAAGTATCCCCTTTACAGTTTCAATTTTTTTGGCATATTTTATATAAGTTTATTCCTAATGATGACAATTTGAATAAACATGGTTTTATCTTTCCTTCTAATTGTAAATGTTGTTATCATTTGGAAAAAATGCATCATATGTTTGTCTATGGCCCTTTTGCTGTTAAAGTTTGGACATACTTTGATCATATCTTGCATTAAAACTATTTTAATACTAAGGCTTCGATTTACTCTATTCTTAACTGTTGGTTTGATAAGTCCAGTGGTCACATTAGGAATGTTATTCCCTCTCTTATTCTTTGGTTTTAATGGTTGGATAGAAATAATTCCCGTTTCAATGGGGTGGTCATGAATCATAATAGAATTATTCAGAGAGTTAAAGATAAGATGGTGACCATGTTCTTTGCTAAAATTATGTTGCCTGAGAATTTTATAATTCTATTTTTGCTACGGTAGATTTGGATTGAGTTGGTATGGGATAGTTCCATCAATGCCCCTAAGTGTACCTCTTGGTTGAAACCTCAGGTTAATTTCTTTAAGCTTAGTGTGGAAGTTGTTAGAGTTAATACTAAGTTGTGGTGGTATCATCAAAGATGCTAATAGTAAAGGCATTGTGGGCTTTGTTGGCCCCTTTTACACATGTGATGTGAATGAACCTTTTATCTATACGATCCTGTATGGGTTAAAACTCTGTTTTTCTCTCAATTTCAAAAATATTGTGCTTGAGTTTAGCTCTCAACATTGCTATCAGGTTTCTTCTTTTAGAAAGGATATTGTTTATCCTACTGCTATGTTTTACATGAGGAGGAATATTAATCAATGGCTAAGTATGTTCAATTGTTGCTTTTCTATTATTTAGTTGGATGGGAATGCTTGTGCTCTTGGTATTGCTAAGTGGGGTTGTGATTTGGAGTCCTTGGAGGATTTCATTGTTTCTAACCTTTCTCTTCATTTTAGAGTTCTCTTAAACTTGGATGACATTAGTTTTACTTATGTGTTTCATTAATGCTATTGGTGTTGGTTTTTGTTGGTTGTTGCCTGGTGGTTGTGGTTTTTCTCTTGCCATCTGAGTTGGTTGGTTTCTTTTGGTGGCTATTTTATGAGCCTTTTTGTTTCATTTCTGGTTCTCCTTGTTGGGCTTCTGATGGTGCACTCCGTGTATGGGTACATTCCTCTCTATTATCTTGGCCAGAGATTAGCATTTTAGCCTGTGGTTGTCCTGAGGTGGAGATCTTGTTATTGCTCTAGTTTTCTTTTATTGGCTTCCTGGGGTTTTCTTAGTGATCTCAGTTCTTTGGTGTAACTTCTTATTATTTTCTTTCGATTTGTTGGAGGGTTTTGCTATAGCGTTCGGGGTGCTGTTTATTTCAATACTGGGTTAGTGTTTTTTCATTGGGTTGGCCATTCTATTTTGGTTGAGGTTCTATGTTTTTATTGCTTTCATAGGTGTTGCTCTGCTTCTAGTGTTTCTGGTCTCTGGTTCTTGTATTACTGTTATTATGTTTATACTCTTAGGGGGTTGGAATTTGGCCCTGGGTACCTTTTCTACTGGGGGTACTTAGTGGATTTATTTGGTCTGCTTGGACATTGGTTCGGGCATAGCTATCCATCTACTGGTTGTCTCCTTGGTGATCAGGTTTGCATGTTATATTTTTAAATTGTGTTTTTATTTTTGTGGCTGTTTGATTAGAGTTAGGGGTTGTTGTCTTGGTCCTTGCATAACATGGAATACTATATGGTAGAAATTTTGGACTTTTCTTTTGCAAGTATACTTATTGTGTTTTCCATATATGCTTTTATGTTTGCCATATCCCTTTTGTGATATATTTTGTTTTGCAGCCTCCTTCTTTTGCAGGTAAGTCTATTGATCATAGCTCAGAAGAGAATCAAGATTGGGTCGTTGTTTTTGGGATCTCTCATCTTTTTTGGGTACCCATTCTTATACACCGTAGCATGTATCTAGGTTTCCTTACATTTTTTGCTAGTAGGGACCTCGAACTCGTAGATTTTTTTTAATTTATTTTTATAGCTCTTTTGAGCTGTAGTGAGCTTGAGGTCACTTTAAGGACCTTGTACTAATTTTTTTATATTAACGTGTAGGCCCCTTGGTGGGTTTCAACTAAAAAGAAAAAAAATAAAAAATAATTAGGAATCAGATTGCCAAGGTAGATATAGAGCTACATTATATACAAATTACAAATATATTAACAATCATTTTTACTAAACCCAACAATTGTGGTACATTCAATGTACTTAGGACTAGATTGGTTGTTATTGACATAAGGGTTTAAGAATTTGGGGTCATTGAATGCTATAATTGTTGCTTATGTTTAATGTTTTTATATGGTTTTATTTGTGTCTGGTTTGCATTTTTTTATTATACTTTGTATTTTACTTAATTCTTCTCCTATCATTATAGTTTTATTTTTTAGTTCCACTTTTGTGTGATGTCAAAAGGGGAGTAACACATCGAGTTTGTTGAACTATTTTAGTTTGACTATAGATGTTTACTTATTTATATTATTTATGTTCTTTCATCTTTAAAAATATGTTTAAAAAAATTAAAAAAAAAAGTTAAATTAAAAATCAAATATTCTTCCTCATATTTAATAAGTTATTTAGGTAGGGGGAGAACATATCAAGAAATAGCATATGAAGTTTGCAAGATTAAATTTCAACAAACAAAGTTTGTCATCATTACAAAGTGTGAGATTATTTGAATCTAAGAGCCAAACCAACTGTTATGATGATTTCAAATATTTTAGATGATTATTTACTTATTCTAGATTTATATATTACATAGTTTTATGAATGTCATTAGTCATTTTAGGTACAACATACACCAAGACGAATTCAAGAATCAAGATTAAATATAGTGCAGCATTAGCGGTCTAAGTGAGCCAGTGTTTGAAGGAATCTTCATATTATATTTTCTTCAGTCATTTTATGTGTTAGGTATATGTTGACTAAGCAATTGGTCTCACACTCACGAGGGGGACATAAATTAAATATTTAATTTTTTATAAATCATACTATACATTCCACGCTATACTATATAATATTCTTAAATAAAAATTAATTAAAATATTTAATTTACTAAAATTAATAAAATTACAACAGACATAATCCTACTATATAACCACCAAATCAAATAAAATAATCAGCTATTTTGAGAAACCGACCATCGAATCATTGTTACTTAAATAAAGTATCTTTAAATTTTGAAATTTGAATTGATCATATTATACAATCATTTTTGTATTGTACGAATATTAATTAAAAATGCTCAATTTAATCACAAGGATTAATAACTTATATTTTTCTTATTGCCAATCATACACATACCACTCTCCTAGTGGTATTAACTCTTAGTGTCACATTGCCTCTTGCCCTAGCCTCTAACAATAGAAATTGTATCGAATCTCCAGTTATATGTTTCAAACATCCACTATCAAGGTACCAAATTCTCTCACGAGGGCTTGTATGAGAGCATTTCTACAAAATTATCGATCATTAGACTTGGGAACCTAAATAAATTTGGGTTCAACTCTTGACAATGAAAATCCAAATGCATGAGTAATATCCTTTGATTTATGCATCTTAGGTCTCCACACTAGATGAGTTATGCTTCAAATTTTGTAAGTGTGGGAAATAAGTCCTATCATTCCACATGAAAAGCATTTAACTCTATGAAAAGGATTTACAACTTTATGTGAGTTATAATGTCTTTTCCTAGGTTTTGAAATTATTTGCTTTTGATCAAGAATATAAATGTGTTCTAGTATGGGTAGTGTCTTATTTGCCTTATAAGATTTTAGTTTTTCTTTAAGATATGAGTTTGCACTTTCTAAAACTAAATTATCAATTTTTATTTCATGTTCTATTTGATCTGCTTCAGCTATAAACACCTTAAAATCATTCTCAATATCAGTATAGGATGTTTTCAATAAATCATGTTTCTTATTCAGATCATCGCATTCATCCAACAGGGCCACATGGTTTCTATATACATACACATGATCTTTCTTAAGATTTTCATATTCTTTTTGTAAATTTAAATACTCTAGGTAATGATTAGTATGCAATTTTTTAAGCTACCTATATGCATTATGAATTTTCTTAGAAACTTTAAATAATTCATCTAAGGACAAGGCACATACCTGCTATTGATTTGAATGATCAAGTTTGTCTTCCATTAAGAACAACTTTGTGACTTCCTCCTCTTCTTCTGTTTCTAAAGAGTTGGAAGCTGAGTCAGCCTAGAAAGCTCTTTACATTCTTCTCTTTCCCTCTTAACATTAGTTTTCTCCTCAACATTCTCCTTGCTAGGATTAGCTTTAAGATTTAGGCAATCTATTTTTATATGCCCAGGCTTCCTGCATTCATAACAAATGACTTCATTCGAAATGTTTTCATTCATATTGAACTTACCTTTAATCCAATGTTGATGTCTTTGTTGCTTTCTTCTAAGAAAACTTTTTAATTACCTAGTCATGAGTGTAATATCATCTTTATCCTCAGGAATTGATTGATCACTCTCCAAATCATCCACTTTTAAGGCAATGTTCTTCTCTTTCCACTTGTCTCCTACATCAATCTATCATTGATTCACTCTTTGCTCTTAAGCAATCAGTGATCCAAGCAAATTGTTAATAGAATATACATTCAAATCTTTTGACATTGTTATGGCAGTTTTCTTTGCATCATAAGAAGTAGGTAAATAATGTAAGATTTTATTAACCTTTTTTGAATTAGTTAGTTCTCTACCTAAAGCATGCATTGAGGTAATAATCTAAAAAAAAAATGTGTATACATATTAGAAATTGACTCATTCGATTTTATGTGAAATAGTTCATAGTTGTGTAATAAAATGTTCAGTCTAGATTTTTTAACCTCATTTATCCCTCAATAAGTTATGCAAAGTCTATCCCATATTTCTTTTCTAGATTTGCAAGTAGAAACACACAAATAGTCTTCTGATTTCAATTCAGATAAAAAACTATTTAAACATTTCGCATTTAGTTGTGCTAAGTCTTTTTCTTCTAGTGTCTGATCTGTGAATGGAGTTTAAACTTTAATGCCATCAACAAGTCTAGTGGGTCTAGTGTAATATTCTTGTACTAATATCCACATATGATAGTCAAGTGATTACAGAAAAGTAGACATGGGAATTTTTTAAAAATTGAAAGGGATATTATCTAATAAAGATTGTCAGTGTTAGAGTATCCATCAGGAGTTTTCCGGTTTCCAAAAGTATCCATGATCATTTTTCAAAAAGTAGTCTAAACTTTAATTTTTGAAATAGGCTTTGATATCACTTGAAAGTTCAAGTAGGTTGTTAGACCTTATTGAACTGTACAAACAATAACCAAGAGCGAGGTGAAATGGTAACTTCAAAATTTTCTTAGATTTTTAAAAAATGTTTTTAGAAAGTTTAAATAATAATCCTAAAAAATATAGTTTTATAATAAACTACTTATCACAACAAATTTTTTAACCACAAAAAAATTAATAATAATAAAGTAAAGTGAACATAAGAACACAAAATTTATAGTGGTTCGGTCCAAACTAGACCTACATCCTCTCCCTACAGACTCCTTCTCTAATTTTTGCACTAAATCAAAGTGAATCTCCTTTTACCCCCATAACAAGGTGGAGAATCCATTACAAACCCTCTTGCCCTAACCCGATGTGGCAGAGTACTGAAATCCTTTCTCACCCTGCTAATGATGGAAAAGAACCTTCATCCTTTCTCACCCTTCTGGTGATGGTAGAATACCAGCATCCTTTCTCACCCTCAAAGTGATGGCATAGAATCATCATCCTTTCTCTCCCTTCTGGTGATGGCAGACTACTGACATCCATTCTCACCCTCCTGGTGACAGCAGAGTATCGCGACACAATATTGAAGTTCTTCTCTCAAAAGCCTCTAGATGAGATGGGTAGAAAATTGAAGAAGAAAAAGAGATACTCGCTTTGGGACTCGTTGTAAATCCCTCATAACTCCCCCTTACTTAATCTCTCACACTTCACTCTCATAATCTCTCCCAAAAACTCACACTCAATGGCCACTCTTAAGAAAAAATCATAGCAAAGGTATTGAGTGTCATTTTTTAGGACTCTTATATATGAAACACAAGAAAAACCTTATAGAAAACTTAAAATTATAAGTTAACCAACATAAGATTATGTAGTATGCCTGAAGAACACCTGTACGAATAGTTCAAAAATACATGTAGAATCTTGTACGAACCTTATTTCATACTCTATCAGTCATTTATATGAATTGACATCATACAATACAAATAGTTAACAAAAATCATGCTTTATTTGGTATAAATGTGGATGAACCCATTTGATACTCTATTAATTTTTTGTACAAACTGACAACTTACATTATAAATAGTACAAAAACAAATCAATTTATTTGAGATGAATTGGTGCCTACCTTATTTTTTACTTTATTAGTCATTTATATAAGCTGACATCATACAGTACAAACAGTACAAAAAACAAATCAGTTTATTTGGAATGAATAGGTATGCACCCATTTCATACTCTATGAGTTGTCTATACAAACAAACTTTGTATAGTACAAATAGTTGAAAAAAATACAAGACATGGTTGACTAACTTCATTTTGGAGGAAAATATGACAAAACGTACAGTATGATTATAAATCGTACAGTACGATTAGTCTTAAAATTTTATGTTTTGTCCACTCCCCCTGTAAGTGTATGTATGGTCATTAATTATGATCACACTCTCTCAAACGGAAGAAAAAAAATTTATAGACTTCATTACATTAATCTACTCTGTCTTGAAGTCTTCAGCAATCTGGAGTATGATTTCCCTGAAATGTTAGTACACATAAACAATAAACAAAAAATGTCCAGTACATGCCAAGAGAAATGATAAAATAACATAACAATAATATTTTCTTATCATCAAAAACTCATTCTCAAGCTCGATTCCTGAGTTGTCACAAACTGGAAAAGAAAAGAATATTAATGATGATGATCAAAAGATGGATATTTTTATGTAGATATAAGTGTTTCCAATGGATGATAGTCATTGGAGATTATTATTTGGTAACAACTATGATACTCAACACATAATGGTAAGATGATGATGGATTAGTGATGATGAAAAAATAGTAACAATCGAGTAATGGGGTTCTTGCAAATGTAATATAGAGACAATAATTGCAAGTAGTAATCATTGACATTAATGGTTAGGTAAAATCTCGATAAAAATTTAGATCTATAATCTCTCTCAAATTTCAAGTCTAGGTCAATGCTCCCCTTCATGTAAAGAATAGAGTAAATTTATAAATTATTTAAGTGGCATTTGAGTTAATTTAGTGAATATCAACAAATAATCCATTGAATATTTCATATTAAACCACTTGATGATAAAATTTTTTATGCATGTAAGTATCTTTTTAATATTAAATTGAACAATCACATGCTTGCTAGATTTCTCGCATTAAGGTGTTCATTTTGTTTGTAAGCACATGAAATTTTGATCTTAATTTGTCCATTAAACAATATTTCAAAATTTCTAACAATGTTAAGAGTTCTTAATTTTAGATCACTATGATGTAGATCAAGCCAAATTTTATTTCTATGAGTGTATTTCTTTAAAATATTTCTTTTAAAAATAAATTGGTTGAAATAAAAGTTTAAATCATCTAGAACTTTTCTTAAAATTTCCAAATTTAAGCATTGAATCAACATTTGTATTTGGTCAAAATCATTTTTCTAATAACCTACCTATTTGAAAGTTCATGTAGGTTGTTAAACCTAAAAAACCAGTACGAGACTAAACCAGAGGGGAGGGGGTGAATGGGTTATTAAAAAATTTTAAACAAATAGAAAGCACCTTAATCCACTTAAGGCATAAGAAAATTAAAATTATTATAATTCAATGTTTGTCAATCACATAGTAAACCACAAAAAATAAAGGTGCAAAATAATAAAAACAAAATACATAAAAATTTAAAGTGGTTTGGTCCAACCTGATTTACGTCCACTCCCTGGAAGCCACCTTTCTAGCTATTGCACTAAAAGTAGTGTCACTCCTTTTTCACCCTCAACAAGGCAGAGAAACTTTACAAAATATATTTCACCAACTTGTCTAAGGCAAAGAACCTAAAATTCTTTTTCACTCTCCTAGTGAAAGCAGAGAACCTAGAATCCTTTTTCATCCTTCTGATGAAGGTAAAAAACCTACAATCCTTTTTCTATTTTCTAAAGAAGGAAGATAACCTGGGACTACTGCTACAGAGTGTATTCCTGGAGCCACCAAAGTATCAAGACAGAAGCTAAGGAAGAACCTTACTTGGAGTAACCTTGTGAATCCCTAATAAATCTCCGTAATAAAATCTCTCCCTCTCTTTTCTTTCCCAATGCTCTCCTAGGCACCTTTTTGCTCCCTTAAAAAAACACTTAGCAGCTAAAAGCCTCTCCTTGAAAAATGATTATATGAAACTTTAAATATAAAGCCTCTAAAAAAAGTCCTAAATTTCAATCTAGCATTTTTTACTATCTAGTATTATCCAATATCATATTATACTATTAATTTAAAATAATACTTTCAGAATGCACGAACTGCAGCCCACTATACAATCAGTTCAATTGTTTATATTTATCATCTAGTATGATTGGGAACATCATCTGGTATGATTAAAACAAACACATAGCTAATCATTCGGTACGAGGGGAAGTATTTAGTTATCATCTCATGCAAGATTTAGGTTGTGTAGTATGATCATCTCTGATAGTGTTGTACGATCTAATTGAGCAATTTAACCATATTTAAACACCTAATCATAGGATCACTTTAGGCATGGTATTCATATATCATATATTACGATGCATATTAGACATTACAATTAGAACAAAATTTGAATTTTAAAACAATACCTAAATTTTTATTGGTGGTTGTTTGATTGTTATAATTGATCATCATTTACTATATGGATTGTATAGTTGGATTAGTTTAATCACTCTTTTTTTTATGGACGGGGGGGACCCACAGTTGGGCCTACGTGTTAATAAAATTAAAAGGTTACAAAGCCCTTAAAGGGAACCTTCAACTCACTAATGCTCAAAAGAGCATAAAAAAGTTAAAAGAAATCCTAAGAGCTGTTGGTCCCTTATACTATGAATTACAAAAGTACCTAATAACATTCTAGAGACGCAAGTTGTCAACAACCAAAAAATAAAGAACATAAAATATGCAATAAGCACATTCTTTTTGCGAAAAATAATCCCCTTGTCCACAAAAAAAAAAAAAAAAAACTCATTCCCAATAACTTGTAATAGATAATGAATGCAAGAGAGAAATAAGCACAACAAACCATAGAAATGAGAAAAAGGATTATAAATAGATAAGAGATGGTTCAAATTAGAATTTTCAGAAATAATGTTCAATAACCTATTAATAAAATTTATTATACTAACCAAAATATAGTAACAACAGCAAGAATTCAGGAAACACCAACACCTGGATACCCGCCACAACCAGCTGAAATAGAATGTAAGCATACAATAATAATAAGGGGAGATAAACTATTTAACAAAGGGATAACCAACTAACATTAAACTAGAAACTAACCAGCAAATAACTTTAAAAGGCCAAAACACCTTTCAGTAACATCAAAGAAAATAAAAGATTAACCATGCAATCAACCCAAAAATTACTTGTCATCATCCAACCCACCTAGTAAATTATAATAAGCAATACAACAGTTCCATAACCGCATGAACAAATCAAATAGCAAAAAATCCAAAACTAGGAAAGAAAAAGAGACAAAATAAGCTAGAAATTGTATAATAATACCCATCAAATAACCAGGTCCATTAGAGCTCAGGATGATAACCCCAAAGAAACCATCATGATAAAAATCCCAATGCCACTAAATTCTAAACTCATACTCTTTCTGGTATATAAGAATGCAACATAGATGAGTAATAACTAGGAACTTCAGGCAATAAGCCATTACAACCAAAATAGTAGAGTGATTAGTTTAATCACTCTCAATAAATAGAGGTTCCCTAATTAGGGTTTTTTATATAACTGACTATCTAGTATGTATAATTAGTTCAAAAACAAAAATTTATGAAACTCACCAACTCACTCCGTTGAGTGTGTGTGAAAGGTTACTTAGCTTTAGGATCCACCACAATACTTATTTGACTAAAGAAAAGTAAAAAGTACAAAAAAAACTAAAAAAATATAAACATTATTTCTAGTCTACATAATCTTGAGTTTATCGAGGTTGCAGGTGATCTATGATCCTGAAATTTTAGTAGCAGGACAAAAAAGATAATAAATAGATTGAAATATCATAGTGAAAAATCTAATAATAATTGTTATCATTAAAGTGATAAGACATTGATCCAGAATTGCAATAATCCTCCTTTTATATGATGGCAAACATTATTGGTTTATGATTCTGAGTGTTTTACTATTTCCTAAGCTCCCCATTACTAAGTGAATTTATTAAAAATAGGGTAGGAGTCAAAAATATATTTTTTTAATTTAAAAGGAAAAAAGAAAGAAAAACAACACACAATAAGAGAAAACAAAAAATGAAAAGACATACATAAAATTGAACATTTCATAGAAAATTATAAGCTACCAACACATGTTACTCCCCTTATTGAAATCACAAAAGATAAGAAAATAACATCAAATAAATAGGAAACTATAAAATAAGAAAAGTACATATATCATAAAATAAAAAAGAAATTAAAGCAAAGAAGCATCATAATCAAATTGTGGTAGAGGAGGTGGTGGCTGGAAGTACTGGTGGAAAGGAGCAAACTAGTTTGTAAAACATGTTATATCCTGATCTTGCTACTTCTACTGTTGGGTTATGTTGTAATCAAAACAAGCTAAGTTAGGCTCATGTTTCTATTGCTGCTTAGCTACGTAGGCATCAAAATGAAGTTCACACTGATCAAATCTTTATACTACCTGATCAAAATGAGATTATTGGCAGATAGGAGTAGATGCTTGATCTTATTTTCCT
Organism: Dendrobium nobile; assembly: GCA_022539455.1. Taxonomy (NCBI): domain Eukaryota; kingdom Viridiplantae; phylum Streptophyta; class Magnoliopsida; order Asparagales; family Orchidaceae; genus Dendrobium; species Dendrobium nobile. The sequence continues at coordinate 56,441,340 of CM039735.1, forward strand.
TTTCCTCTTATGGCTCACAGTTAGCATATCGAATGTTGTGGTGATGAGCATTGTGAAGGATATGAAAGGGGATATTTGTGAAGTAGACTGGGAGGTGATCTGGTGGTGTAGGATACTAGAGGTTATATTTGGTCTCTAAGATAGAAACAATGATATGTCCTAAGGTCAGATTCAGTACACTCTTATGGCAGGGATCTTGAATGACTGTTAGTTTTTCAAGGTAGCGAATAATAAGGTCAGCTTTATTGATGTCAATTTGAGCCATTATGAAATAAGTTGTAAGAGATAAAATAAAAGTAATATTAATCTGATCACTTACTTTAGAAATGATAAGGTTTCTAAGTATGCATTAGATGATGCGGGCATGCTGAACTAGAGTATTGAATTATACGATATAATATCTAACATCGGACTCCCTAAGGGTTATGTTAGCAGAAGTCCAATCAAAATTAGGATTTGTAGCTAAAACATGAACTTTTTCACCAGTAGTGGAAAGATGGAGAAAGTTATGGAAGTCTTGGTAGGTGATATTTACTGGCCACATATTAACATAAGATTGGAGGGTAGTACCCTCACTATTGATTCTCAGGCTTACAAAAAAATTAAAAAGTAATTAAGAATTGAAAGGATAGGACATAGTAAGAATAAATGTAAGAGTGGTATGGGTAAAAAAAGGTAGTCTTGAAATTTAAAGCCACCTATTTGATGACTTTGGATGTAGTAATTCCAGCATTCTTATAGCAGTGGTAAGCCTCTTCATCAGCAACCTCAGCAATTCAATGTTTAGTTCTATTATCAACATACGGTCCTAATGGCTCCCTGCTTTTTGCTCTGAGGTGACTCCAAGGAAATTTAGGGTTTCTTCTTCCGTCCATAATTTTCTTCTTTTCTGGCTTTTTGTCATGGATTTTGCTGCTCATTTCTCTTCCTTGTTCATTTCTTTGTTATATTTTCATTTAGTTTCATTGTTGTGATTTAGGGTTTTATGGTTTTTCAGGAGATGATGACGCCGTCATCATCTATCCCTCAACCAACTATGCTTCCAAATGGCAAGTACCCTTCTTTTAAGGAAGTGTTGGCTCATTCTTCATCATCTTCCACTAAATTACCCTTTGTTCACTCTTCCTTCAAAGGGTGTCTAGCTTTGTTGCTTGGGGAAGTTCATGATTATTTCCTTACTTGCTCACCAAACTACCCTTTGTTCACTAAATTACCCTTTGATTCTATTATTTCCTTACTTGCTGCTCCTTTTATGCTCTCTCTTATGGGGAAGTTCATGATTAAGAGATAAAACTTAGATGTTATTCTTATATTTTTCTTGAATTTGAAATTGATGGGATCATTCCAGGTGGGTTTATTGGGCTCCAGGCATATAGCGATTCAATCGAGTAATAATTTGGACTATAGCTATATATTTTCTAGGAGGTCTTATTATATACTGGGTGGTCAAATGAGATTGCTTCTATGGTCTCCTAATTTGGATGTGCATGTAGAATCTCCCATAACCCTAGTGTGGATTTCTTTTCCTAATCTCCATTTACACTTTTTTAATTCTCAAATTTTATTTGGTTTAGCCTCTTTGTTTGGTAAATCATTGCATACTGATCAAGCTACAATGTTCATTTCATGGCCATCTATAGCTCATGTATTAGTAAAATTGGATATATCAAAAAAGAATCCTAATGAGGATTGGATTGGTTTGGAACTTAATGGATATTTCCAAAAAGTTGAATTTGAAAATTTACCTATTTTACGTTCTCATTATAAGATACATGGCCATGGTTTATCTGCTTGTTATAAATTACTACCCCATCTTCGAAAGGATAAGGAGACTACTAATCCATCCCATAAAAGTGAATTAACTTCTATTGAATTAGTTTATGTTATTCTTAATCATGATGTTAATGTGGTTAATGTTTCTCAAGTGCAAGGCCCTATTAATGATTCCTTAAATTTGGATTCTATTCAGGTGGAACCAAATCCTATTATTGTGGATGATTTGGTTAAAGGACAGGAAGTTAATCTAAACTCTATCTCTTTTATAGCTATTGATTCTCATAATGTGATTGATCAAAATAAGGCTGCTAATCTTAATAATGCTACCATCTCTGTTGAGCCTCCTTGGGAGGATGGGTTGGTTAATAATATTGTTGTGGAGGAGGAAATTATTCAAACTGATGTTACTACTCAAGTTACCTCCCAAACCGAAGTGGAGAAAATAGGTGATACCGTTGTGCACAATGAAACCAATGTGGAAGGTGATGTATTCTATGATGAAAGAGAAATTCCACTTTCTAGGGGCCACTCAAGTATGATTAATGATTGTAATTTTCCTTTGAATTATAATTATAATAATGATGTTTTTACTAACACTGAGGATATGGATATGTTGGCTAAATTCTTTGCTAGAAATGATAATTATACTAGTTTTATGAAGAGTCGTGGTAGCAGAGGTACGAAGCTAAAAGTTATTGTTCTACAAACTCCTCGCAACACCTGATTGCATACTTCTCATTAATAATTATTTTTATGTTTAACGCCATTATTAAGAATGTGAGGGGCATTGGTTGCTCTTCCTCTAAATTTAGAGTGAAAAACTTATGATGTATCTATAATGTCTTGCTTCCTATATTGCTTGAGCCTCTTATCTCTTATGATTAGTTACTTAGTACAACTAATGTTGCCAATAAAATTTTAGTTTGTTGGAAAGATTTTATTAGGGTTGACATTATTGGTGATTTTAATCAAGTTATTCATTGTAATATTAAGAGTTCTAATTTGTAATATTGTGCTTCACTTGTTTATGCTGCTTCCTCTCATTATACAAGAAAGATTTTATGGGATCAAATAACTCAATTTCATAGTATTTGTAATCTTCCTTGGCTTGTGGGAGGAGACTTTAATACCATTCCTAACATGTCTAAGCGTATAAGGGGCACTCTCCCTATTTATCATTCTATGGAGGATTTTAAAAGCATTATTATGGATTGTAACTTTATTGATATTGGTTTCTTTGGTGATAATTTTACTTGGGATTGTGGACATTTATGGTAAAGATTAGATCGAGTTTTATTTAATGACTATTGGCTGAATTCTTTTGACTTTACTAATAATGATCATATTAGAAGGACCCTTTCTGATCATTTTCCTCTTCTTATTAAAATTAAACCTAGATTGAGAGATTTTCCTTCTCAATTTAGATTTCAAAACATGTGGTTACTTCATGATTCTTTTATGAATATGGTGAAGGATAATTGGCTTGCTCCTTTACATCCAAATAATGTTATTTCTAGTATGCGTAGATTATGGTATAAGCTAAAAAGTCTTAAGTTTGTTCTTAATTGGTGGAATCATAATGCTTTTAATAATCTTTTTTTTAACATTTTAATTGCGGAAGATAAGGTGAATTGTCAGTAGACTCAATGCTAATCATTTCCTTTTGAAGCTAACTTTTATTTATTAAGAGAGGCCAAAGAGGGGCTTTATAAATTACAAGCTCATGAGGAAATGTTTTGGAAATAAAAAGTGGCTATTAAACATCTTTTTGAAGGTGACAACAATACAAAATATTTTCATGTATTGGTTAAGATGAAATGCACTATTAATTGCATTCATAAAATTAATCGGGTTGATTGTTCTGTTACTGAAGATGGGGCTGAAATTGCTAACTAAGCTGTTCAACACTTTCAAAATCATTTGAATTAAAACTTCAACCCTTCCTCTATTGATAATCCTAATATTATTCCTTCTCTTCTTTCTTATGATGATAATGTTTTCTTGTCTAAGCCCCCTTCTTTGGAAAAAGTTAAAGATACTTTTTTCTCATGAATTTTGAGTCGATGGCTGGACCTGATGGTTTCATGACCAAGTGTTACCAGAAAAGATGGCATAGCATTGGTAGTGATCTCTTTTTTGCTGTTCTTGATTTCTTTGATGGTAATTCTATACCTAAATTTTTTACTGCTACATCTATTGTGCTTATTTCTAAGAATAATTTGATCACTTCTTGGAATAATTTTAGACCTATTAGCCTTTGTACCTTTTATCATAAACTTATATCTAAATTTTTGATAAATAATTTAACAATTTTTCTACCTAAACTAATTTCCCCATTTCAAATGGGTTTTGTCAAAAGCCATGCTAATTATGATAATATCCTTTTGGCTTAAAAATTTTGTCATGATTTAGATGTTAAAGTTAGAGGTGGTAATATGATTTTGAAACATGATATTGCTAAGGCTTATGATAATATTGATTGGAATTTTCTTTATGATATTATGAAGTTATTTGGTTTTGATTTAAATTTTATCAATCTCATTAAGCTTTGTATAGAAAGCCCTTATTTTTCTATCATTGTTAATGGAAAGACTAATGGTTTCATTAAGGCATCTCATGGCTTGAGACAGGGTGATCCCATCTCTCTGGCTCTTTTCATTATTACAAATAAATACCTTTATAAAGGGCTTCATGATCTCTTTGAGATGTTTCCTAGCTTTTACTTTAAAATTTTAGGTGGTTTTCATATTTCTCATTTATGTTTTGCATATGATTTTATTATTTTTACAAATGCTTATTTAATTAGGAATCATAAATTGTTGAGATTATTTCAATAATTTGAATTAGTGAGTGGCTTGGCGCTTAATAAATATAAATGTGGCTTTATTTATGCTAAAAAATTCCTTGGATGGTATTGTGGCTATTCAGAATTTAACTGGTTTCAGTCATGTTTGTTTGCATTTAAAGTACCTTTGTGTGCCTCTTTATAAGGGAAGAAAGAAATCATTTCTTTTCAATGATTTAATTTCAGTTGTGCAAAATGGACTTTCATCATGGGATTCTAACTTTCTAAGTTTTGGTGGTCGGTTAACTCTTATTAAAAGTGTTCTTTGTTCTATTCCTATTTATAGTTTTTAAACTTTGCTTCCTACTCAGGTTGTGTGTAACAGGATTGAGAAAATTTTCAAAAAGTTTTTTGGAAAGGGGCTAGTAGCAATTCTAAAATCCATTGGTCCTCCTAAAATAAATGTTGTGGAACTTTTGATGAAGGGGCTCTAGGTTTTATGTCGTTGAAGGATTTGGCTTATTCTTTTTCTTTTAAGTTATGGTATAATTTCCGTGCTAACTTCAGCCTTTGGACTAAATTTATGAATCTTAAGTGTTGTGGGGGGAAGCATCCAACCATGTGTTGTTTTAATAAATACAATTCTAAAGTTTGGCATCATCTTTGCAAAGTGAAATGGGCGATTGAGCCATCTATTTGTTGGGGCCTTGGTGGTGGTAATACTTTCTTTTGGCAAGTCGTTGGTTGGGAGGCCAATCCATTGATTCTATTATTCATACTTCAACCAATGCTTCTATGAAGGTTAATTATTTTTTCACTAATAATGGTTGGGATTTTGAGAAGCTTTCTACTGTGTTACCTAATTTTATTACTAAGAAAATTTTGCATATCCCTTTAAACATGAATTCTCTTGACGTTTAGCTATATGCCTTAACTAAAGTTGGTAACTTTAGTTTAAAGGATACTTGGCATTCCTTTAGAGCTAACAAAAATGTTTCCAAGACATTCTTGGCATAAAAGTACTCTTACAATTTCTATTTTCATATGGACAATATGCATCTTGTCTTAGTCTCTGGTCCTTGTGTTGTTAAGGCCTGGACTTATTTTGATGATATTTTACACTTAAACTACTTTAATGCTAATGTTTCTATTAAATCTTTACTTAACTATTGGTTTGTTAATTCGTAAGGGCATATCAGGAATGTTATTCCGCCTCTTATCCTTTTGTTTTATGGTTGTATAGGAATAATTCTCATTTTAATGGTGTGGTTAAGAATCAACATAGGATTATTCAAAATGTTAAAGATAAGAATATGGACTTTTTCTACTAAGTTACTTTCTACTAAGAATTTCAAAAATCATCTCATAGTTGCAGTTGACTTTAGGATTAAGCTGGACATATATATTTGTCATAATGCCCCTGAAGTAACTCTTGGTTGAAACCTCCTGATAATCTCTTTAAATTAAATATGGATGTTGTTAAAACTATGACTATGGTGGGTTATGGTGGAGTCATAAGAGACTACAATGGTAATTGCATTTTGAGTTTTACTGGTCCTTGTTATAATTGTCATGTTAATACTCCTACCACTTTTGTTATCCTCAATGGTTTAAGGTTATGTTTCTCTCTAGATTGCATTAATATTTTGGTGGAGATTTTTTCTTCTTATTATTATCAGTAGTTTATTTTGAGGAATTATAAGAATTGTTCTTTTGATCTATTTTACATGAGGGAAAATAAGAATTTGTTGAGCATGTTTAACTTCTCCTTTTTACTATTGATGTGGAGGGAAATGCTTATGCTAATGCTATAGCCAGGTGGGGTTATGGGTTGGATTCTATGGCAGATTTCATTAGTTCTAATTTACCTTTTCATGTTAGGGGACTTCTAAATTTATATAAGATCAGTGTTCCTTATGTTATTCCTTAAGGTGGTTGGGATTGTCAGTTTTTTGTTGATTTCCTGCAATGTTTATGTGATCTTTCTCAGTTGGCTGGGCCTTTTGCTTATCAACTGGGTTGTTCTTTTGCCTTCTCTTATTTTGTTGGAGAATTTTGTTGCTGGGTATATTTCCTTTTGCTGTTTTGTTATGTCTTTGTGGTTGTGGCTGTTTCAAAATGGCTAGTTGTTGCCTTACAGTTTTTATGATTTCTCTCATATGTATTTTTGGGAGTGTGCTGCTATGAATCGTGAGGTTGCTGAGGCTATGTGCAGGTTTTCTTTTTCTTTTTTTTTTTTTGTCTAGCTGGAATGGAAGCCTTTCACGTGTGTTTGGGATATCTACATTTCCTTTGGCTTGATCTGCTTGCTGCTTCAATTTTGTTGGTGCTCATTGAGTGATGGTGTCATTTCTTCTATTGCTATGTCCTAGACTTATGTATTTGGTTTCTTGAAGCCTATTACAGGTAAGATTATGGGCTCTATGATTTCCTTAATTAGGGGCTCTCCCTTTGCTCCTGGAGGTTTGCTAATGTGGTTGGGGTTGTCTTTTATTATCAAGGATCATTTGATTTTAGATTATTGGTTATGGGTAGATTTGTTTAGAGGAATTTTTCTTGCTGCTTGTCATGGGGTTACTGTATTATCCATTTCTCAATCGGTGGCTTATGAGACATTTTCTTCTTGGGTTGGGTTGTCTTAATTTTAGTGGTATTTGGGAATTTCATTAGTGCTATAACCTTATTCAATTCTATCTCTACTATTTTTTTTGCTTTTATGTTTATTACCATCTTTTACAAATTGCTTTCACTGCAGGTGTTCTTGATGTTGAGCTATTCATGAGGACTATGGAGCTGAGTATTATTTTTTTTACCTCTATGGTTTTTTGGGTGCTCGCTCGTGCACCATAGAATGTACCTAGGATGTTTTGTACTTTTGCTTAGTAGGAAACTTGAGCTCATTGGTTTATTTGCATTTATTTTTGTTGCTCTTCAGAGAAATAGTGAGCTTGAGATCCCTTTAAGATCCATGTAATCATTTTTTATATAAACGCGTAGGCCCCTCCGTGGGTTTCCCTTTTAAAAAAAATAAAAATTAGCAACCTCAGCAAATCTAAAATCTGTTTGATATTAGGAGGAACTCCCAATGAGTGCTCTGGAATGCTTGTCTCCAACCATTACTAAGAATTTGAGCTCAAGTAAGAGGGGAGCAGAGTTTGAAGGATTATAATCAAGAATAAACATGATATTTTAGCTATTTATAAAGAATCAGTAATATCATATGATGATCTGTTGCAATCAGTTTGTCCAATCTGATTCAGTCAAAAATTTGGTCTCATCATTCAGTATGATCATGATTATGTTGGATGATTAGAGACAACATGTTTGTCCCGAGGAGTAGGTACGGATGATTGTTGACTATGATGATCGTATAGTATGAATTGGTATTCGTATAATACGATCAGTTATTTAACATCATACCAGCAGAATTTAAATGGTCTAATAGATATTTCCATGTGGATCATATAGTACAAAGGTGATATAGTACGATCACTAATAATTAATGAATATGGATCATTAGATGCTCAATAATCTAATCTGTGATGCATTTATGAAGATCATCCAATACGATGTGTATTATATAGTACAATCAAAGCAAAACTTAAAGATGGTCATGAATAATCAGAAAAGCTCTAGGAAGGAAAATAAATCAAAATCATAATGAAAAGATAAACAAAACATAACTTAAATCAAGCAACCAAGAGAAAATAAACATCAGACATATTTTTTTAAGAAACTATAAAATGCATTAAATTTAAATTTTACCTTATGATTATAAAAAGTACTCAAAAAAATGTATTAATGGCATTAAGATCCAGAAAGGTTAGAAATTTAAATTTTTTTAACTCTTGCTCAGGCTCCTTACAGGTTAAAGTCCTTTTAAAATAAAAATTTAATTCATAAAATAAATTAGAAATAAAATGTGATCTTTTAAAACTTATTTTCAAAATTCATCTAAGAGAAGAATATTGCAAAGATATGAACCAGAAATCATTATTTTTAAATTCTTGTGTTGACAATATCAATTGGTACATGAATTTTTTAAGGCTATATATTTAGCTTCTATAGTGGATAGGGATACTGTGTTATATTTTCTACTAAACAAAGAGACTAAAGGTTGTCATATGAATTGGTAGATTCTAAAAGTGCTTTTCCTATCAACCATACATCCAAGAAAGTTTGAATTAGAATATCTTATAGATTCAAAGATAGTCTAGGATATATGATTCCCAAGTTTTGACTTCTTAAGAGATATCAAAGGATTCTCTTGATAGCAGTCAAGTGAGATTATTTTTGATCAGCCTAAAATCTAGCACATAGATAAATACTAAACATAATATCTTGTTTACTAGTAGTTAAGTAAGGTAGTGATCCAATTATTCACCAGTATTTCTTTTAATCAATTGATTTTTCACTAGAGTCTCTTATTCAACTAAACTATAGAGATCATTGGATTGTTAATTGCCTTGGCTTTATTTATTTCATATTTCTTAAGGATTTCCTCAATGTATTTTCATTGACTAAGTAAAATTCCATCATCCTTTTTCCTTATACTAAATCTAATGAAGTAGATCAGTTCTCACATCATACTCATCCTAAACTCCTTACTTATTATCTTAAAAAATTCATCACATAGCTTTTATTAGAGGATCTAAAAAATATATCATCAATATAGATAAGGACCATGTGTAGTTCTTTTCCTATTTTTTGATAAATAGGATGGTGTGTACACTCCAATTAACAAAGATTCTATCTAATAGGAGCTTAGTCTTTTATACCATGCTCTAAGTGCTTATTTTTTTAGTCTATATAATGTCTTTTTTTAATTTGAACACCTGATTAGAATATTATGAATTTTGAAAGGTGAGGTATGTTTAACATAAACATCTTCTTATATTACCCCATTAAGAAAGGAACTTTTAACATCCATTTAGTATAATTTAAATCCCTTAAAGCAGGCAAAAGCTAATAGCACCCTTATTTCTTTTAGTCATGCTATAGGGGTAAAAGTCTCTTCAAAGTCAATCCCTTCTATCTGGTTATACCCCTTAGCCACTACTTTTGCATTTTTTTAACCATAACACCAAAATCATTCATTTTATTTTCTAAAATCTATTTTGTTCCAATAATACTCTGGTCCTTAGGTCATTCAACTAATTACCAAAATTATTTCTAACAAATTGATTCAGTTCTTGTTACATGGTTAGGATTCATAATTCATCAGATAGTACTTGACTTATGTTTGTGGGTTTAATCATTGAGATAATGGCATAGTGATTAACTTCTTTCTTAAGTTCATGCCTAGTTCTAACACCTTCAGATGGGTCTCCTAACATCAATTCTTTAGAATGACTTCAACAATATCTACATTCTCTAAGAAATAAATTTTTAGATTCTAATCTTTCTTCCAAATTTGTAGATTCTACTCCTTGGGTGACTTTGACCACTTCTTCTTCTTCTACCCTAGACCCTCAAGAATTATCAGATTCATCAAATATTACATGAGTTGTTTCCTCTTCCACGTTGTCTTTTTATTGAAACTCTAAATTATTTTCCAACATTTAGTATCCTAGAAAAACTCCTTCAACAAATTTAGGTTCAAACTTTCCTAGCAAAGATTACTTATTATTTAGAATGAACACTTTACATCAAAAGACATGAAGGTGAGAGAGGTTGGGTGTCCCACCATTAGGATTTTATATGGCATCTTATTTAGGTTGGATCTAACATTAATTCTATTCAAAATATAACATGCTGCATTTATAGCTTTTTCACATAAGTATTTTGGAAGTGAGTATTCAGCTAAAATGGATATACCATATTTTATAAATGTCATGTTCTTTCTTTCAGCTACCCCATTCTGTTGAGGTGTTCTAGGAGTTGAAAAGTTATGATTTATTCGTTGCTCCTTACAGTAAGTTTCAAAATTTTCAGTTTCAAACTCTCCACCATGATCAGTATGAATGGTCAAAATTTTATAGCTTAACTTTCCCTGAAAATAAGTGGAGAATGTCCTAAACTTCTTGAATAATTCACTTTTGTGAGATAGAATCTAACCCAAGTAAACATCAAGTTATCATCAACAACCACATACCCAAATACTTTCCTTCCTAGGCTTATAATGCTAAAGGTTCTAAAGAGATCCAAGTGAAGGACTTCTAAAGGTTTACTACTATTAATGTCCTTAAATGAGTGGAAGGAGGATTTGACCTACTATCCTAAATTACAGGCATCACATAAGTGGTTCTTATTATTTTTTAAAATTGAATATTAATTTAAAGTATTTTCCTTTAAATTTTTTTATGTAATATTAATTTCTTAATACTTAGTTAACTTTAATTAAATATTAGTTTAAATATTTCAAAAAATTGAAAGTTTATTTTAAAATGTTTTGACAAATATATATATATATATATATATATATATATATATATATATATATATATATATATATATATATATATATATATATATATATATATATATATATATATATTACATTTAATTTTAAATTTAGAATAATTTAAAATATATTATATAGTTTAAATGATTTTAAAATATTTAACTATTTAAGTATTTAGTTAATGCTTAAATAAAGTCAAAATTCAAATAATTATAAGAATCTTAAAGAAATTTTTTTATATAATTTTAAAATATTAAGGAAAATACTTTAAATTAATACTCAATTTTAAAACTAATGTCTTTTTTGGTAATTTTTTTAAGATTTTTCATACTTGCACGACACAATCTCCTATGTCATAAACAAGATTCATTAGCAATAGTTTTAAGGTAAAGGGAAGTGTTATAATCGATGTAATTCTGATCAAGCATGCAAATATTAATAATTATTTTTTATTGTAAAATAGTATTTCCATTTTAGCTAATCATGCAGCTGGTAGATAAATATTTTATGCTGAAACCTTTTTCACGGAGTTGGCTAAAGCAGAGCAAATTATTTTTTAAGCCATTTACCAGTAAAATATTTTCAATCAAGAAATTTTATGAGTTTCCAATTACACTTGATCCAACCCCTGCCCTTGCCTCCAGCATGATAAATTGCTTTATATCTCTAGTCATGTGCCTTGAACATCCATTGTCTAGGTACCACATACTCTTTTAGGGCCTTTTATGAGAGCAGCCCTGAAAATTCATCAAGCGTTAGATTTTGGAACCTAAACAAGCAACCTAAACAAGTTTGGGTTCCACTATATGGATTGAAAGATGATATATTTGCATGCTATGGTGTGGTCCATGAAATTTTGTCCTTCACACTAAATATATTCTACGATGGATAGTGCAAGTTTGGAGAAATGTCCTAGAAAGCCACAAAAAATATCTAACTCCTTGGATTAGATTTACAAGTCTATTTAGGTTATGATGCCTCTTCATAGGTTTAAATGATGCATATTGTGTTGATGTTTTGTTATCTCTAAGATCAGATAATTTTTTTTTTTGTAGAACATTTTGTAAACTTTCAAAGATTGAATTATCAACTTTTAATGCATGCTCCTTATTATCAGCTTCAACTAAAAATGCTTTTAATTCTTTAAATAAATTTTCTAATTCAATATGATATGCTTTCAAGAAATCATCCACAGTAGTTAAGTCAAGATGCTTTTTATTTAATGCATCAAACTCATCAAGCAATACCATATGAATGCTGTCCAAAGTAGAATGGGCTTTCTAAGGTATTCATGTTATTTTTATAGAGTTAAAAATCAGAGTTAAGGCAAGCACATAGTTTATTTAGCTTCCTATATGCGTTACAAACTTTTTAGAAACATCAAAGAGTACATCATAGGAAAGCTCACATACCTTCGCTTGATTGAAATGATCAAGATGGTTATCTGCTATTAAGCACAGGTTGGTTGCCTCCTCTTCAGCCTCAGTCTTAGATGAGTCTGAAGCAAAGTCTGCCCAAAAAGCCTTTTGAGTCTATTGCTTTTACTTTCTTTAATTTCCTTTTCTCTTCACTATTTTCATTGTTTTGGTGTGCTTTAAGGTTTGGGCAATCATTCTTCTTGTGCTCTTGCATCCTACATTCAAAGTAGATGACATGAGAAGAAGTTTTGTAATTTTTAATAGAATTTCCTTTATTCCATTACTAACGACGTCATTGCTTTTTCTTTAAAAAGCTTTTAAATTATCTTTTCATCAGAACAATGTCATCATCGCCTTCAGTTAAAGAATTATTACTTTAATCTTCTTCATCCTTCAAAGTAACTATTTTCTATTTTCTTTTTTTGCTTGCATTAATATGCTTTTGACTCGCTCCTCGGTATAAAACAACGAGTTATCTAAGTAAGTTATCAATAGAATAAACATTCAGATTCTTTGATTAAGTAATATCAATTATTTTGGCATCATATGAACTAGGTAGACAACGCAAAATTTTATTAAGCTTTTCAGAATTGGCAAGTTCTCTACCTAATACATGCAGGAAGAGAAAATTTGGGTGAACCTAGTATACAATTTAGAAATAGACTCACTAGGTTTCATGTAGAATGGTTCATAATCATAAAGTAGAATGTTTAACATAAATTATTTTACTACAATTTTTCCTTTAATAGTTATGCGGAGTTTACCCCAAATTTCTTTTCCAGTTGTGCATCTAGATACACACATATAATTTTCATATTTTAACACACAAAAAAAAATTATAAACATTTTGCATTCAATTAAGCAAAATCTCTCTATCATCTATGCTCCATTTAGAAAAAGTTATTTCAATTTTAATGCCATTTAGAAAATTTGATGGTGTAGAATATCTTTCATGAATTAATAACCACATGCGATAATAAATAGATTACAAGAAAGTAGACATGTCAATTTTTCTAATATCAAAAAGAATATTATCAATTAAAGGTGATTGTGTGATCGAATACTCTTTCATGGTTTTACGATTACCAAAAGTAGTCATAGATCATTTTTCAAAAGTATTATAAAACTTAGTTTTTGAATCTCTCTCTGATAACACTTAAAATTTATTTTATTTTATTAAATTTAAAGAAATAAGCCCAAGGCTAACTAACATGAGGGTGAATTGATTATTAAAAAATAAAAAAAATAAAAAGAAATCACCTTAATCCCTATAATGCGGATGCAAATTAAAATTATAATAGCATAAATTCAAAGTTTGTAAACCACAAACTAAACCACAAAAAAATTAAAGTCTGGAATAATAAAAATAAAACACATAAAAATTTAAAGTGGTCCGTTCCAACCTAACTTACGTCCACTCCTGAAAACTTCATTTCGAGGTTTTGCACTGAAAGTAGTGTCTCTCCTTTTGCCCCCACAATATGGTAGAGAAGTTTTTACAAAATCTTTTTAACCAACATGGTGAAGATAGAGAACCTAGAATCCTTTGTCACCCTCCTCGTAAAGACAGAAAACCCATAATCATTTTTCACCCTCTTGGTGAAGGAAGAAAACCTAGAATCATTTTTCACCTTCCTGATGAAGGCAAAGAACCTGCAATACTATTTCTCTCTCCTAGAGAAGGTAGAGAACTTGTGATTGTTGTTATAATATATCATATTAGAGCCTTCAAAGGATCAAGGCAAAAGCTTGAAGAAGATTAGGAAGACCCTTGCCAAGAGTCCCTTGTGAATTCCTCACAAATCTCCCTTATAAAAATATCTCCCTCCCTTCTCTCTCCCAAAGCTCTCATATGCACCTCTTTGCTCCCTTATAAAAACATTTAGCTGCCAAAAGTCTCTCCTTGAAATAAGACTATATGAGAGTTTTTATAGAGAGCCTAAAAAAATGCATAAAATTTCAATATGGCTCTTCTGATCGTCTAGAACGATCCATGTTCATATTGTATGATTAGTTCAAAATAGCACTTTCGGATAGTTCGAATTGCAATCCACTGTATGATCAGTTCAATAATTTATATTGATCATCATGTATGATATGGAACATCAACTAGTACGATTAGTGTAAATATATAGCTAATCATTCAGTATGAGGAGCGACGTTTAATAATTGTTCCATACAGGAATTGGGTCATCAATACGATTAAAACATAATTTGAATTTTAAAATAATACCCAAATTATGATTGGTGGTTATTTTAATGATTATAACTGATCACCTTGTATGATATGGATCATATAGTATAACTAGTTTAATCACACTTTTTTTCTTTTTTCTTTTTTAGGGGAAACCCACAAAGGGGCCTACGTGTTGACTTAAGAAAAGGATTACAAAGTCATTAAAAGAATCTCAAGCTCTCTATTGCTCAAAAATCTCAAGCTCTCTATTGCTCAAAAAAGCTACAAGTAAAAAAAGGAAAATAAAACCTAAGAGCTTGAGATCCCCACTACATATCAGTATAAAACCACACAAGTATATTCTACGGTGCTCCAGGGAAAGCACCCAAAAAGAGGAGCAGTCCAAAATGTATCAAAAGGCTCCATACCACCATCCTCAGCTCCAATCCTACGAGCACCATCACCAGAGAGGACCTGCAAAAAATTCTGATAGGCAATAAGAATGTAACGAGAAGAACCACCAGAAATAATATAAAGATAAGCCAAGCAATGACTCTCAAAAGCATAGTAATCCCACCAATGATAACAAAATAACTCATAAAGAGCACAGTATAATAATTCTAGTGAATATCTAACAATTCAGAGCCAATAAAGACACAATGAGAACAGTCCAGAAATGGACCTACCTAGCAGCAAGGCAACAAGGCCAAAAACTCAAAGCAACCATCCAAAGAAATAGGCAACACAGAACCATAAGGTAAAATAACCAAACTCAAGAACGAATCCAAAATAGATGGATGTACACCAAAATAACTCCCACAAACCAAGCAAATCAAAAGGAGGACAAAACCCCAAAAATAATTGGGAAAAGCCAAACCCAACCATCAGCCAAATAACAGCCTAGCTAATAGGGATCCAACAAGTCAAGGCCAATATAGAAAAAAAAAAGCCAGTCCAACGCTTGCCCCAACAACAACCCAACAAAAACCAAACAAGAACAGCAACTAAACATAATGCACAACCCACAAACAAAATGATTTATATGGATCCAAAAAAACACTAGCAAAATAAAAAATAACACAGTAATGACAAAATGGGTTCGGGTAGAAAGTGTTAAGGAGGAATTGGATCTAACAAACATCACCAGGATAATCCCAATGCCACTCCATCCAACCAACAAGCCACAGCCACCTCCCCCAAGCAATAATCTCCAAAGAACACCATGAAGTAACTAAGTAAAGAGCATCCACCTACACCCAAGAAGAAGCTAACCAGAACATAAGACCAAAAAAACACCACATAAAGATCAACAACATACCCAGGAAAGCCCACCTGACCTCTAGGAAATAAACAGCATGAAAAAAAAATGCCCCAACAACACTAGTAAAGCAGGACAGAAACAACACCCCTTGCAACCCAGCAAGCCAACAGACCACCACCAAGGTGCCCAAAAAATAACATAACCAGAGAAATCGAGCCCCTGCCAAAAATCCCAAATAAACCTACACCCTAATGGATCCGGCAAATCCAAAGCTAGAAGATGGAGAGCTACAACTGGGATTCCTATCAAGGAAAAAATAGTGCAGTCATCGCTCAGCCCCAAGAACCCGTAAAAATTATAGACAAAAAACATTACAATTGAAAAATATAAAATAGGGTACCCACTAATAAAGACCTAAAGAAAAAACCCAAAACAGGGAGAAGGCCAACCAAGCCAAACCTCCAAAGAAGAAACAACATGAGAAGGAACCTCATAGAAATTAGATAAGCATAAGAAAGCCAAATTAACCCCTAAAATAAGGTACAGATTTTATCCAATCTTAAAAGGCCTTTTAAGGGGACAGAAACATTAGCTTCAAAAAAATCAATGAAGCAGTCAATCTCGGACCCAAAATGGGCCAGCCAGTTGGCACAAGCATTACCTTCCTTAAACAGTCACGAGAAGGACACATTGGTAAAAATCATCAATTATTTTACATCCCTAAAAATATAAAACACCTCAAAATTACAAACTAAGTCAGCACCATAAAAAATACATTGAATACTGTGAACAGACTCAACCTCAATACCAATATTAGTAATGTTAAGAGACAAACAAATTCTCAACCCATAAAGAATGGCACTTAGAAGAGCCAGATGAAAATTACCATTATGCAAAGGACCCACAAAAGCAAGAGTAACATTACCGTGGCAATCTTTAATGATCCCACCACACCCCACATTGCTATTATTATCACAAACACCAACATTTAGCTTGGAGCAACCAAAAGAGGGTTTAACCCAAGAGACAAAATGAGGCTGAGAGAATGGGCATAATAATTTTTGAAACTTTTAAGAGAAAGCAAATTAATAGAAAACAAGCTCAGCAATTTTTCTTTCACATTATTGATAACCCTCTAAGAGTCCATTCTAATGCCATTAAAAAGAAAATTATTCCTCTCCATCCAAAGAAACCACAAAACAAGAGAAGGGATAACATTTCTAATATGGTCTTTCAAATTAACAAACCAAGAATTAAGCAAGGCATTAATAGACAAATTCTTATTAAAATAGTTAAATTCAAAGATATCATCAAAATGACACCATGTTTTAACAGTTAAAGACCTGAGATAAAAACATGATGCATATTCTCCGCATGATAACTGCATTGACACTTAGATGGAAGGATAAAACCTCTTTGATCAAATTATTATCTGTAAGAATGAATCTATGTAAAATTCTCCAAATAAAAGTAACAGCAGTAGGAGGAATGCTTTTATGCCAAATCATAGAAAAAATACTGGTAATAATATTTTTAGATCTGAACACATGCCAAGCATCTTTTAATCTAAAAACCCCATCATTAGCCAATTTACATAATAAAATATCTTTTGACTCCAAGTTCAAAGGGAGATTGAGAATGTTTTGAATAATAAAGTTAGAAATCACATTAGCAAGTTTATCATAATTCCAATAATTATCATTAATAAAAAAAATTACCTTAACCACAAAAGTAGAAGAGGAATTATTAATGAAGTCAATGGATTGATTACCTAAGCATTGATCCTGCAAGAAAACGATGTTTCCACCCCCAAGAATAAATAGTAGGATGCTTCCCCACACAATATTTGGAGTTTATAAATTTAGCCCAAAAACTCATCTTAGCATGAAAAGTACACCATAATTTGAAGGAAAAAGCATGAGCCAAATCAGCAATAGTCTTACACCCCAGGCCACCCTTATTCAAAACCCCACAACACTTATCCCTAGAAGCCCAAGCAATTTTAGTGTTACAAATAGAACCTTTCGAAAAAAAATTATTAAGAATTTTATCAATTTTATTACACACCATTTAAATGGGAAGCAGAGTTTGGAAAGAGTTGATAGAGACAGAACAAAGAACACATCTAATGAGAGTAAGCATACCACAAAAACTCAAGAAATTAGAATCTCAAGACAAGAGTTTATTTTGCACAGAAGTAATTAATTCATCAAACAAAAAATATTTCTTTCTACCTTTTAAAAGAGGAATACCAAGAAACTTAATAGGTTACTAGCCTTATACAAAATTGGTAAGGTCTTCAATAGCCAAAATATGAGCATTAGACACCTTCTTAGAAATTATGAAACAACATTTCTAATTGTTTAAAGAGAGGCCACTAACAATTTCAAAATTATGAAAGAAATCCAAAAGCTTATTAATCCTATTACAAGAGGCATTCGTAAAAATGATAAAATCATCAGCAAAACATAAGTGAGATATGGGGAAGCCCCCTAGAGCCCTAAAATAAAAGCTTGGGTGATTTTTAAAATGGTTAGCAAGACTTCTAGAAAGATAATCAGCCGCAATAATGAAAAGTGTTGGAGACATCGGATCTCCCTTCCTTAAGACATTAGAGGAGTTAAAAAAACTAGAACTCTTTGCATTGTTAATAATAGAGAATTAAGAGCCTTTAATACAATTTCTTAAAAGGTTAATAAAATCAAAGTTAAAACCAAATAACTATAGGATGCTGTAAAGAAACTATCAACTAATAGTATCATAAGCTTTAGAGATATCAAGCATCAGGATGATATTATCATCCCTCAACTTAACATCCAAATCATGGTTGAATTCCTGAGCCAACAAAATATTATCAAAGATAGCACGACCTTTTACAAAGCCCATTTCAAAAGGAGAAATAATCTTAGGAAGAAAAATAATAAAACGATTCAAAAAAATTTTGGAAACCAGCTTACTAAAGAAGGTGAAAAGACTAATAGATCTAAAATTATTCTAATTGATAATATCATTGTTCTTAGGGATAAGAATAATAGAAGTAGAAGAAAAATATTTAGGCATAGCATGACCAGCCAAAACTTCCATAATCGCAGCATAGAGATCATCATTAAAAATACACCAAGCTTTTTGAAAAAATTTGGTAGTAAATCTATCCAGACCAGCAACAGAGTCACCATTCATATCAAAAATAATATCTTTTAATTCATCTAAAGAAGGAGATTTAGAAAGAAAATCATTATCCTCATATGAGATGAGATTGGGAATAATAGCAGGGTTGTCAATATTACCAGGGATAAAATCCTTGTTATGTAGGTTTTGAAAGTGTTGAACAGCCAACAAAGCAATTTACTCAGCATTCTCAATAATAAAACCATCCTCATGTTTGATTTTGTTAATGGAATTCTTAGCACGTTTCCTTTTAACTAAAGCATGAAAATACTTCATGTTATTATCACCATCCACCAAATGCTTAGCAGCAGCTTTTTGTTCCCAAAAAGTTTCCTCTTGTGCTTATAATTTAAAGACACAATCCTTAGCCTCTCTAAGTAAAGAAAAGTTAGCATTATAAGGAGAGACTTGACAATTAAGCTTAGCATTATTAACAGCATCTTCCGCACTTAAGATATTAGCAAAAATATTTTTAAAAACATTATGATTCCACCAATTCAAAAGTTGTTTCAGTATTTTTAATTTAAACAAATTCTATTAATGCCAATGATAGAGTTATCAGGATACAAAGGGGCACCCTAAATATCCTAAACAACACTCAGAAAAGAATTATGTTGTAACCACATGTTTTGAAATATAAATTGAGGAAAAGATTTCACATGTCTAGTATTAAGAGCAAGTAACAAAGGAGAATGATCATAAAGAATACGGCTAAGATGCTTAACATAAATAGAACTTAAAGAGTTAAGCCAGTACTCATTGAATAAAACATGATCTAGTCATCGCCACAATTGCCACTGATTCTAAGTAAATTTGTTATCAGAAAAGCCAATATCAATGAGATTATAATCCATAATCATATTATTAAAATCATACATGGCATGAAAAATAGGAGTGGACCCCCCAATACGCTCCGAATGATTAGAAATGGTGTTAAAATCACCACCCACCAATTAAGGAAAATGATAAATATTGTGAAAAGGGGATAACTGATCCCCAAAATTTTTTTCTAGTCCCATGAGAAGAAGCAGCATAAAAAAATGAGGCATAATAATTTAAATTCAAAACTTCAATGTTACAACGCAAAATTTGAGTAAAGTTTCCAAGAATATCAATCCAAACCTGATCTTTCAAAATTAACAAAAATTTTTAAGCAGAATTCGCAGTGGCATGCTTAAAACCTAAAATTTAGCAGTACTAAGTAAGAGAAACATTAACAAGAGGTTCAAGTAAAACTAGAATACAAATATCATGGATACGACATAAATTCTTCACACTCAGTTGAGAAGAAGAACACCAAATACCCCTAGCATTCCAAATAATAGACTTAAACATAAAAATAACTCTAACGACTTATCTGTTAATGGGTATTTCTAGCCAATTGTAAAACAAGATTCTTACTCTTTCTACCACGCTTATTTTGAAATTTACTAAAACTAGTATCATTGTCATCTTTAGAAAAGAATTTGACAAAAAATTCTAATTTATCAGTGTTAGTAAAAGCATCACTATGATAATGAGAGATAGAGCGATACTTACAATCAGTATTCAAATCCTTTTCCTTACCCTTTTGAGGAAGCTCATATTCCTGTTGCGGATTTGTTTTCATGGATTATGATTTTGATGATAGCAAACACTCTAATTTCTCTATGACTGTCTTATCTACTGACCTTTTAGGTCCACATGATCATACTGCAATTTGGAACCAGCTCAATGTTGAGTCTAGTAATTAGGTTGTTAAGCCTAAGTGAATGTCCCACGGCTACCAAGAGGGGGGTGAATTGGTAGTTTTAAAAAACAAAGTTAAAATTTAATACCCCCTTTTTAAATATTATTGAACCGAAATAAAATCTCTTTTAAATTTTGTAGAAAAAGATTTTTTAACCACAGAGTTTTTAAAACTGAAATAGAAAGTGCGGAAACGTAAAAACAGTAAAGTAAATGACACCAGATTTATAGTGGTTCGGTCTATAACCAGACCTACATCCACTCCCCAGAGGCACCCTCTGAGTATTGCACTACAACCAATAGTGACTCTCTTTTTGCACCCACAGCAAGGCAGAGAAGCCTTTACAATACACTCTTTTCACCACTCCCCAGTGCGGTGGAGAACCGTCCGTCCTTTTACACAATACCCAGTGTTGGCAGAGAACCGTCCGTCCTTTCACACTATCCCCAGTGTGGGCAGAGAACCCTTCGTCCTTTCACACTCTCCTAGTGTGGGCAGAGAACCCTTCGTCCTTTCACACTCTCCTAGTGTGGGCAGAGAACCCTTCGGCTGTTCACACTCTCCAAGTGTCGGCAGAGAACCGGATCTCCTTGACAGATCTTCTCACAAGAATCTAGAAGGAAGAAAGAAAAGAGTGAAGTAATCTCAATTCACAAGTAGAGACTCTTACCTTTGAAATCCAAGTGAAGCCTTCTCGCTTCAGTGGTAGGAATCCTCCCTTGAATGCTCTCTTCAACTCTCTCCTTGGCTATTCTCTCAATAGGCACGAAGATCAAATGACAAAAAGATTGGGTGGCAGTCTAATTTGAACTATTTATACAAAAGACAAGAAAAACCGCCCAAAAACTGCAAGTATTCAATTCTGTACGCAGTGGATCGTCCTGTACGATCGTGGATCGTCCTGGACGATTTTACTTAAACGATCTGAAACGACCCTATTTGAATATGTGTACGAAATGTCTTCGTACAGCTGATCGTCCTGTACGAACTAGGTTCGTCCAGTACGAACAGTTATTACAAGGTCGATTCTGGAAACTGCTGAAAACTGTCCTAAGTCGGTTAATCGTTTGGACGAAAATAGATTCGTCTGGACAAAATTTTTACAGAGGACTGATTGTCCTGTACGATAAATTATTTCGTCTGGACGAAAAATTTCCCGAGGACTGATCGTCCTGGACGATAATTTATTTCCGTCTGGACGAAAATTTTCCCGTGGACTGATCGTCCTGGACGATAATTTATTTCCATCTGGACGAAAATTTTCTAGAGACCCAATCATCCTGGACGATAATTAATTTCGTCTAGACGAAAATTTTCCAGAGAGCCAATCGTACTGGACGATAATTTATTTCGTCCTGGACGAATAGGACTTAGAAAAAATTTCAAGCAAGTTCCTATTCGTTCCATATGCTCTATAGGAGATAACTGTCTGATCGTCCAGTACGAACTGAAGATCGTCCTGTACGATCAGTATAAATTCTACATGATCTCCTTACGTGTGAATGTTTTTATTTTCTCAACATACAATCACTCCCTTTCAATTTGATTTCTAAGAAAAGTGCAAGCTTCAAATTTTACAAAGTATCTCATGCTGAATTTAATTTGAAGTCTTCGTATTCTGGAGTTCGCTTTTCCTGAAATGTCAGTACACACAAGAGCAAATACAATTCTTCCAAAATTGTTAGGAGATAACTACACATTTGAACAATAATGTTTGAAATCATCAAAACTTTATAAGTTGCAAAAATGAAAAGCATGCAAATAGCAACTATCTTAACAATCTCCCCCTTTTTGATGATGGCAAAACAATTATTATTTGTATGATTTCAATTTAAACAAATCTTTCTATCTCCTAAACTCCCCCTGAATTGATGAATACATGAAAATAAGGAGGAAATTTGAAGCATAAAAAAAATTTTATTTTTCAAAAAAAATAAACTAGAAACCCAAACATACAAACAAACAAAACATAAAACATATGAACAAACAAAACATACAAACACAATGATTTCTCCCCCTTTTTGACAACAACAAAAAGTGAAGAAGAAATAGACAAGAAATGTAAGTAATTGTATGAAATTTATTTGAACATTTAATCTAAATGGTGATTGATACAAGGTATGCAATTTTAAACTAAAAACATTAGGTCAATCATAGAAATTCAAAAAGTGATATAACATTGTAAGTAAAAAGAATTTAGCAAAGACATGATTCAATTTAGACATTCCAATATAGAAAATCATTACTAGAGAGATGAAGAAAAATTCGATATTTCAAAGTTCAAAAGAATATAAATGAACATAAGATCAATTTGAATTAAGAGATTGAAATAATTTGGAAATAAGAGAATTACCACAAGTGGCGCTTTGCGCATCTTTTTCATATAGGTGGCACATTTTTTTTTATTAGGCTTATTTTGTGCCTCTTTTTTACATTTGCAACTTTGTTGCGCATTTCTTTTGATTTTGTACATTTGTACAATTTTCAAGAGTAATTAAATTCTTTCCAAAGACAATAATCTAGAATCTCAAATTTTTCTAAGTTTATAAATATTAATTGAGCTAGGAAATACAAAATAAGACAACATCTAAATTGCAATAATAATATTAACTTTTATGTAGTCTAAATGAATAAACATGAATTTAAAAGTTCTAATTACAACAAGTTATAAACAACTTTTAAATTTAGAAAGACTATATTTTCTAATGTAGATAATCTCAAATTACAATCTAATTTAAGCACTATAAAGATTAAAAAATACTAATGAAATTCAAAAAAATTAACAACATTTCAATAACAAATCAACATTGAAACAAGTACGAAATGCATTGATATTTATGAAAGGATTACACATTTCACAATATCTAAACACAACTTAAAAGAAAAGACAAACAAACACTTAACATAAACGCTAACACAACAAGACATAAAAAACTACAACACGAGTACAACAAAGACACAGAAATTCATCTCTACTGTTCTGGAGGAGGAGGAGGAGGAATGCCACCAAAAAGGTTAAAGTAGGAGGCCATCAACATTACATTGGTATTGATATCATGTACTTCATTTCTAATTATACCAATGTCATGTTGTTGCTGCACAAGTTGAGCATCAAATTGATCAAACCTTTGATCAATATGAGTCTCTAATCTACCAAATCTCTCAATTAGATTCTAATAATCTGACTGAGGTGCAGAGGTTTGCGCTTCTTCTTCTTCTTCTTCTTCTGAAGCACTAGCATGCGCTTTTTCTTTTTCTTTTTCCTCCCTGAAGAGCAATCTGAAGGATGCATCATTATAGTAAACTGGCTCTTCATATTCTTCATCAGGATGCACCAAATTATATTTCTTCTCCAAAATGTAGGTAATTAAATGTCCCAAAGAAATATTCTTTTTCCTCTTCTGTTCAGCATGTCCTATTTCTGAAAGCCTATAGAGATGATCTATGATAAGTTGGGCTTCATCGATAGGGCGACGATCCATAATCAAAAAGGTTAGAACAGAAAGGAGAGGAGTAATGTTTATCCTATCACCAGCTTTAGGAATGATTGAAGATCTAAGGATATGCTGGATGATACGGGCATTTTGGGTCATCCTAGATACTCTAACAATATGATAGGTTACGCCACTTTTTCTAATTACCATATTGACATCTTCCCATCTGATTGTGTTTTCGGTCATAAGGGTGTGAGCTCTATATCCTTCAGTCCTTAGGTTTAGAAATGCACCAATGTCATGCTTGGTGATTTCTACTTTTTGCTTGAATACATAGGAACTAATGGAAGAGTGGCCAGAGTTAAAACTCATGTTGGCTAGAAAGTAGAGAAATGTTTGCTTGTTGTAGAAATGGACGAGAGAAAGTATGAAATGGACTTGGGTTGAGGCAAAAAGGTGTATTACCTTAAAATTTATCTCGCTTTGGATTAAGATGCGAGATGGAGTTATTTTTGCGGAAGCAAAACGAGGAAATGATTCCTCATTTGCCTTAGAAAGGAAGTTTTCCGAGGCATTCCTATTCGGCTTCTTCGCTAACACCTTTTGTCTTTTGCTTGAGGAGGCCATTGACAATTTGAAGTAGAAAGGGATTGAAAGAGAAGTTTGAAATTGTGATTGTTGAGTTAGAAAGCCTTCATATTTAAAGAAAACGATACGTTCGTCCTGGACGAAAAAGGTTCATCCTGGACGAAAATCATCGTTCGTCTGGACGAAAATTATTTCGTACAGACGATCAAATTCGTCCAAAATGTAACGGCTTTTCGTAATCAACACAACTTACGATGCGTCCCTTCGTACAGACCTTTGACTTGACCGATCGTACATACGAACCAAAGTTCGTACAAACGATCTAGAATTAACTCATTTAAATGTCTTTTATAAACCGTCCCCTACACTGAAACGACATATGCTCATCTGGACGAACCAAAATTTCGTACAGACGAAATCCATATTAAAAACTGTCTTATCCACTCAACCGCTGCATTCAATCGTCCCGACATTTGAGAAAAGGAAAAAGTTCGTCCTGGACGATATTCAGATCGTACAGACGATTTAATTAAAAACTACTCTCAAAACGGGTAAAATGCACGCAAACCAATTTTTCTCACATCGTCCAGTACGAACCAAAAGTCGTCCCGGACGATTTCCTCCAATTTTTGAATTTTTGAATTTTAATTTAAGAAAATCAAACCAAACTTTAAAAAAACACAGAAAACATACAATAAAAAAACTTACACTCAAAAACAAATTCATTCAAAACACACAAAAATTCACATAATCAAAAACAAAACAAAAACATAAACATCAATGTTGCAAAGACATTTTGTTTAGGCATTTAAATCAATAACACCTATCCTTGTTCTTAAAGTACTGAAGGTATCAAGGGCTAAAGGTTTTGTAAAAATGTCTGCAAGTTGATTTTCAGTTGAAACATGTGTGAGTTCAATTTCTCCTTTGGATACATGATCCCTTATGAAATGATGTCTTATATCTATGTGTTTCGTTCTAGAATGTTGAATAGGATTTTTGGAAATGCAAATAGCACTAGTATTGTCACAATAAATTGGAATAGTGCCTACAGATAATCCTAAATCAATCAACTGTTGTTTTAACCAAAGTACTTGTGCCACACAACTTCCTAATGCAATGTATTCTGCTTCTGCAGTAGATAGGGCTACTGAATTTTGTTTTCTACTGGACCAAGAAACTAATGAATTTCCAATGAATTGACATGTTCTGGAAGTGCTTTTTCTATCCACTCTACAGCCTGCAAAGTTAGAATCTGAATAACCAATAATTTCAAATGAAGAGCTAAACTTAGGATACCAAATTCCTAAGTTTTGAGTTCCTAGTAAGTATCTTAAAATCCTTTTCACTGCTGTCAAATGTGATTCTTTTGGATCTGATTGAAATCTAGCACATAAGCAAACACTGAACATAATATCTGGTCGGCTAGCAGTCAAGTAAAGCAAAGATCCAATGATCCCTCTATATTTCTTTTGATCAACAGATTTTCCCTTAAGGTCCTTATCTAACTGAACTGAGGAACTCATTGGTTTACTAACAGGTTTAGCATTGCCCATTTCATATTTCTTGAGGATGTCCTTAATATATTTGGTTTGACTAAGAAATGTCCCTTCCTCAAGTTGCTTGATGCTAAAACCTAAAAAGTAATTTAAATCTCTCATTAGACTCATTTCAAATTCACTACTCATTGTATTAGAAAAATCATCACAAAGATTTTTATTTGAAGATTCAAAGATGATATCATCCACATAAATTTGAACAATGAGTATTTCCTTTCCAAATTTCTTTAAGAAGAGAGTTGTATCCACACTTCCTTTTTCAAAAGATCTTTCAAGTAGGAAAGTGCTCAATCTCTCATACCAAGCCCTAGGTGCCTGTTTCAATCCATATAATGCCTTTTTTAACTTAAAAACATGATTTGGGTATTTTGAATTTTCAAATCCTGGAGGTTGTTCTACATAAACATCTTCTTCAATAACACCATTCAAAAAGGCACTTTTGACATCCATTTGAAACAATTTAAAACTTTTAAAACAGGCAAAGGCAAGTAAAACCCTAATTGCTTCAAGTCTTGCTACAGGGACAAAGGTCTCCTCAAAATCAATTCCATCAATTTGATTATACCCCTTATAATCCACGCCTAGTTCTAACACCCTCACTAGGTTCTCCTATAATCAATTCTCTTGGGTGGGTTTTAGAAAATCTCAAATCTCTAGGCAAAGGGTTTTCTCTTTCAAAGTTTTCTTCCACATTTTCTTCCAAATTTAATCTATCAATCTTTTGGGAGTTTTCCTCAATTTCTTCTTCAACAATATTTGGCTCTTCTAAATTTCCAGATTCATCAAATACAACATGTGTGATTTCTTCAATAACTAAAGTTCTTTTGTTGAATACCCTATAAGATTTTCCAACACTTGAATATCCAACAAAAATTCCTTCATCTGATTTTGGATTAAATTTTCCTAAGGCAGATTTTCCATTGTTATGAATGAACACCTTGCAACCAAAAACATGCAAATGAGACAAATTTGGTGTTCTACCTTTTAGTAACTCATAGGGTGTTTTATTTAAATTTGATCTCACATTTATCCTATTCAGAACATAACATGCAGTGCTAACCGCCTCAGCCCAAAAATATTTAGGAAGAGAGTATTCTGCCAACATTGCTCTGGCGGCTTCTATTAATGTTCTGCTTTTCCTTTCAACTACCTCATTTTGTTGAGGGGTTTTAGGAGCAGAAAAGTTGTGATCAATCCCTTTTTCTTTACAAAAAATTTCAAATCTATCATTTTCAAATTCTCCTCCATAATCACTTTGTATAGACATTATTTCACATCCTAATTTTCTCTGAATCCAAGTTGAAAAATTTCTGAATTCCTCAAATGATTCACTTTTATGAAAAAGAAATCTAACCCAAGTGAACCTGGAGAAATCATCCACAATAACAAATCCGTATACCTTCCCTCCTAGACTTACAGTTCCTACTGGTCCAAAAAGATCCATGTGAAGAATTTCTAATGGTTTATTAGTTCTAAGATCATTATTGGACTTAAAAGAGGACTTCACTTGTTTTCCTAATTGACATGCATCACAAAGATGGTCCTTAGTAAAGTCTAGTTTTGGTATACCTCTTACTAAATTCTTTTGGATAATTCTCCTAAGATTTTTCATACTAGAATGACAAAGTCTCCTATGCCAAAGCCAAGATTCATCAGAAACAGTTTTCAAACAGAAAGCAATAGGAGTATGAAATGAATTCAAATCTAGCATGTAAACATTGTTTACCCTTTTTCCATTTAAAACTTCTTTCCCATTTAGGCTTAATATGCAGCTAGTAGGTAAAAATTTCACATTATAACCCTTGTCACATAGCTGACTTATACTTAACAAATTATGCTTTAAGCCTTCAACCAATAGCACATTGTCTATAAAAAAGTTTTTGAAATTACCAATCATACCTGATCCAACCACTTTCTTTGTGGTATTATCTCCAAGTGTAACCTTGCCTCCATTCCTAGCTTCTAGCGATATGAATTATGTAGTGTCTCCAGTCATATGCTTTGAACATCTGCTATCCAGGTACCATATGCTCCCACGAGGTCTTGTGTGAGAGAAATCTTGCAAAAATATCAAATGTTAGACCTGGGAACCCAAACAAGTTTGGGTTCACCTTTTAGCAATTTATAATCAGATGCATGTATGATATGTCTAGGTTTATGCATCTTAGGTCTCCACACCAAATTAGATTTCATCATCAAGGTACAGGTGTGAGCTATATGTCCCAAAAATCCACAATTATTACATTTAACATTAGGAAAAATATTCCTAAGTTTTCTTCCATGTGATTTTCTTCTAAGGGATTTCATGAATTTAGGATAATATTTAGGATTTGTAAAATCTTCAAGTCTGGGGGGTTTCCTACTATCCTCGAGAGCTCTTATTATTAGTTTGTAAAATGAATTCATATCTTCCAAGATTCGATTGGTATAATTGATTCTATATGCTTTGCTCTCAGATTCATCCTTAAAATTTTTAAATTCCTTTTCAAGATCAGTATAGGATGACTTTAGATTTTCAAAATTCTTATTCAAGTTATCATATTCATCAAGTAGTTTCATGTGGTTGTCATCTATTAAAGCATGGTCTTTTCTAAGGATTTCATTTTCCTTCTTGAGCTCTTCAAATTCTAAACTTAAACTAGCATGCATCTTTTTCATTTTCCTATATGCATCATGCATGTGTTCAGAAACTTCAAATAATTCATCATAGGATAAGTCACATACCACTTCTTGATCTGAGTGATCCACATTGTCTGCCATCAAGCAAAGATTACTGACTTCTTCTTCTTTTTCTATCTCAGATGAGTCTGAAGCTGAGTCCGCCCAGAAAGCTCTTTGAAACTTCTTCTTGCCCTTCTTTACCATAGGTTTCTCCTCCACCTTCTCCTTAGCAGGAGTGGCTTTGAGTTTTGGGCAATCAGTCTTGATATGACCTGGTTTCCTGCATTCATAACAAATCACTTCATTAGAAACCTTGCCATTTATGTTAGACTTACCTCTATTCCATAGCTGGCATTTCTTCTGCTTCCTCTTTAAAAAGCTTCTGAATTGTCTAGTCATTAGTGCAACATCATCTTCATCCTCAGGTTGTGAGTGTTCACTCTCTGACTCTTCCACTTTTAGTGCTATATTCTTCTCCTTTCGTGGTTCACCTGCATCAATCTTCCTTTGACTTACTCCTTGCTCATAAGCAATGAGTGAACCAAGAAGATTGTCAATAGAATAAATATTTAAATCTTTAGACTCTGTAATTGTAGTAATTTTTGCATCATAAGCAGTAGGTAAACAACGAAGAATCTTATTAACCATTTCAGCATTAGTTAATTCCCTACCAAGTGCATGCAAAGAAGTGACAATTTGTGTAAATCTTGTGTACATGTGAGAAATAGATTCATTAGGTTTCATGCGAAACAATTCATAGTCATGTAACAAGATATTGAGCCTTGATTGTTTAACCTCATTTGTCCCTTCATAAGTTATACAAAGTCTATCCCATATGTCCTTTCCGCTTTTGCAAGTGGAAACCCGCATGTAGTCTTCAGATTTTAAAGCATAAAAGAAACTGTTTAAACATTTGGCATTTAATTGTGCTAAGTCACGTTCTTCTACAGTCCAATCAATAAAAGGTATTTCTACCATTACTCCATCAACTAATCTAGTTGGTTTTGTGTAGCCATCCTGGACTAATATCCACATGCGATAATCAAGTGACTGTAAGAAAGTAGACATGCGTGTTTTCCAAAAATCAAAAGGAATATTGTCAAACAGTGGAGGTCTAGTAATAGAGTAACCCTCAGGTGTGTTCCGAATTCCGAAAGTAGCCATCTACGTTAATCAAAAAGTAGTTCAAACTTATGATATTGAAACGATGCTCTGATACCACTTGTTGAGTCTAGTAATTAGGTTGTTAAGCCTAAGTGAATGTCCCACGGCTACCAAGAGGGGGGTGAATTGGTAGTTTTAAAAAACAAAGTTAAAATTTAAGACCCCCTTTTTAAATATTATTGAACCGAAATAAAATCTCTTTTAAATTTTATAGAAAAAGATTTTTCAACCACGGAGTTTTTAAAACTGAAATAGAAAGTGCAGAAACGTAAAAACAGTAAAGTAAATGACACCAGATTTATAGTGGTTCGGTCTATAACCAGACCTACATCCACTCCCCAGAGGCACCCTCTGAGTATTGCACTAATACCAATAGTGACTCTCCTTTTGCACCCACAGCAAGGCGGAGAAGCCTTTACAACACACTCTTTTCACCACTCCCCGGTGCGGCAGAGAACCGTCCATCCTTTTACACAATACCTAGTGTTGGCAGAGAACCGTCCGTCCTTTCACACTATCCCCAGTGTGGGCAGAGAACCCTTCGTCCTTTCACACTCTCCTAGTGTGGGCAGAGAACCCTTCGTCCTTTCACACTCTCCTAGTGTGGGCAGAGAACCCTTCGTCCTTTCACACTCTCCTAGTGTGGGCAGAGAACCCTTCGGCTGTTCACACTCTCCAAGTGTCGGCAGAGAACCGGATCTCCTTGACAGATCTTCTCACAAGAATCTAGAAGGAAGAAAGAAAAGAGTGAAGTAATCTTAATTCACAAGTAGAGACTCTTACCTTTGAAATCCAAGTGAAGCCTTCTCGCTTCAGTGGTAGGAATCCTCCCTTGAATGTTCTCTTCAACTCTCTCCTTGGATATTCTCTCAATAGGCACAAAGATCAAATGACAAAAAGATTGGGTGGTAGTCTAATTTGAACTATTTATACAAAAGACAAGAAAAACCGCCCAAAAACTGCAAGTATTCAATTCTGTACGCAGTGGATCGTCCTGTACGATCGTGGATCGTCCTGGACGATTTTACTTAAACGATCTGAAACGACCCTATTTGAATATGTGTACGAAATGTCTTCGTACAGCAGATCGTCCTGTATGAACTAGGTTCGTCCAGTACGAACGGTTATTACAAGGTCGATTCTAGAAACTGCTGAAACTGTCCTAAGTCGGTTAATCGTTTGGACGAAAATAGATTCGTCTGGACGAAATTTTTACAGAGGATTGATCGTCCTGTACGATAAATTATTTCGTCTGGTCGAAACATTTCCCGAGGACTGATCGTCCTGGACGATAATTTATTTCCGTCTGGACGAAAATTTTCCCGAGGACTGATCGTCCTGGACGATAATTTATTTCCGTCTGGACGAAAATTTTCCAGAGACCCAATCATCCTGGACGATAATTAATTTCGTCTGGACGAAAATTTTCCAGAGAGCCAATCGTACTGGACGATAATTTATTTCGTCCTGGACGAATAGGACTTAGAAAAAATTTCAAGCAAGTTCCTATTCGTTCCATATGCTCTATAGGAGATAACTGTCTGATCGTCCAGTACGAACTGAAGATCGTCCTGTACGATCAGTATAAATTCTACATGATCTCCTTATGTGTGAATGTTTTTATTTTCTCAACATACAATCACTCCCTTTCAATTTGATTTCTAAAAAAAGTGCAAGCTTCAAATTTTATAAAGTATCGCATGCTGAATTTAATTTGAAGTCTTCGTAGTCTGGAGTTCGTTTTTCCTGAAATGTCAGTACACACAAGAGCAAATACAATTCTTCCAAAATTGTTAGGAGATAACTACACATTTGAACAATAATGTTTGAAATCATCAAAACTTTATAAGTTGCAAAAATGAAAAGCATGCAAATAGCAACTATCTTAACACTCAAGTTTGGATAGACTAGGTCTGAGTCAATTTGTACCACTTTTTCCTTTCTTTGGCTTATTATATTTGGTGTAGCTCCTGATACTATGTAACTTTGCACCCACACACCTTGGGAGAGTTTTTGTCTATTCCCTAGAGTTTACTATTTTTGGTAACATCGTCCGGGATGATATTTATATCAGCCTGAATGATCGGTTCAAAAATAGAAACCCTGATTAGGGCATCATCCTCATTAAGGCAGCCGTCATTAAGCTGATCGTCCTGGACGATACTTGTATCAGCCAGGATGATAGGCTAAAATCAGAAAGAATTAGCCGCCATAATCAATTTAGGTATTCTTTATTTCAGGACATCAGCTAGGATGTTATATACATCGGCCTGGATGATGCAGCACAATTATGCCTAAATTAATCTAATAATTAAGGAATGTAATTAAGGCTGATTGATACGATCACATTAATTGGGCCGATTGCAGGATTATCCAGGATGATGGCCTGAATGATTAACATCATCCAGACTCTATTCTGGGCCATGTTTAGGACAATTATTCTCGGATTTGAACTAATCAGCTAGGACGATATTGTATCAGCCTGGACGATGTATCCAATTTTCTTTAGATCATCCCAAATCATCCCAACAGATTGAGCTTATTTTGTACTGATAAGCCAGGATGTTATTCATATCGAACTGGACGATAAAGTCGGCAAGTTGCATTAACGAGCTCATTTTGAGATCTTCTATTTAAGCTTTTGACAAGGCACTTTTGTAAGTGTCTTTGGCATTGTAGCTTCATTATTTTGGGGGAAACTTGAAGAGAGAGCTTGAAAGGGAGTGAGGAACGGGTGAAGTCTGAGAGAGGGAGAAGATCTTGTGAGGGGGGACTCAAGGGAGTGTGGAGGGGGATTCGACAGGGTTGCTCTAGCAGGCTTGCACTTTACTACCATCGGATTTAAGGCTTATCTTGAGGGAAGTTCACAGAAGAAGAAGATCTCTTTGGTGTCAAAGGACCCCATGACTCCGCCACACCGGGGAAGAAGGAAGTAATTTTATAATGGCTTCTCCGCCTAGATGTGGGGGCTAAAGGAGAGACACTTAGTTTAGTACAATACTTGGAGGATGCCTCCAAGGAGTGGACGTATGTCAAGGTTTGACCAAACCATTATAAATTTGGTGTGTTCTTTCCTTTATTATTTATGCATTTAATTTTTGCATTGTACTTTATTTGTGGTGAATCTTGGTTTTGGTTTAAAGTTTGAGTTTTGTTTTAAAAATATTTAAAATACCAATTCACTTCTCTCTTAATTAGCCTTGGGCCAGTTCATAAGGAGCCTAACATCCCTAACAAACTTTCAAGTGGTATTAGAGCAGGATTCATAAAAATAAGTATTTGAAAGCTTTTGAATTTTTTTATCCATGGAAAATTTTCCTAATCATAATATTACGAAAGGTTATTCAATCACCAGACCACCTTTATTTGAAAATATTACATTTAATTTTTGAAAAATTTGCAAGTCTACTTTCTTGCAATCTATTGATTATCGAATGTGGCATATGATTTTAACTGATTATTCTTTACCGTCATGTGTTATAGATGAAATTAAAACTAATAGTCCTTTTAATCAATGTAATAGGGAAGAACAAATCAATGCTCAATTAAATGCAAAATCTTTAAACTGTTTTTTCTGTGCTTTAAATTCCGAAGACTTTATGTTAATTTTTACGTGCACTACTGGTAAGGAAATTTGAGATAAATTACACACCATATACAAAGGCACTAGTGAAATCAAGTAATCTAAGTTGAATTTTTTAATGCATGATTATGAATATTTTTGCATGAAACCTTATGGGACGATCTTAGACATGTATTCTAAATTTTTTCAAATTGTTGCATCATTGTATGCTTTAGGTAAAGAGTTTTCAAACCTTGAAAAAGTTAATAAAATTTTTCGTTGTCTACTTGATAAGTTTGATGCTAAAGTCGTTGCTATTTGTGAATCAAAGAATTTGAATGAGTATTCTATTGATAATTTGATTGGCTTACTCATTGCCTACGAGCAAAGTTTGGATCAATGACTTTTGGATGCAGGTGAGATGATAGTATTAAACACTGAAGGCTCGGAGAAAAGTAGCTTAGTTGGTGATGAAAATAATGAATTAGCAAGCAAATTAAAAAGTCCACTTAAGCATAAGCATCAACAAAAGTGGAATAAAGGTAAAAAATATAAGAATGTTAAGATTTCTTCTAACATTATTTGCTTTGGATGTAAGAAGTCTAAACACATGAAAAATCAGTGCCCTAATTTGAGAACTCTTCCTGCAAAAGAAAATGGCAAAGCTAAACAAATTGTAGAAAGAAAAAATAATGAGAAGCAAAAAACCTCTTTAGTAGGCCCGGTTTATGAAGCATCATACCAGGAGCTAGATAGTGTTTAAAAGCCTTACTTATTTATTTTGTGCTGTGTTTTAGTTTTAGTGTTTCCTTTTTTTTCCTTTTTCGTCTTGAGTGTTATTTATTTTTTTTTTGCTGTTGTTTTTTTATAAAGTTTTCACTAATCAACACACACATAAAACTTTTTTAAAGATCTATTTTTTTTAAAATGAAAAGTCTATCTCTTATTTTTCTTAAATTCTTACGCAAGTTATGGTTGACTTCTCTAAAAACTATCAAAGAAAGGAAACTCATGATTTTGACTCTCAATCTCTGTTTCCTAAAAGATGTTATTAGACTTTTGATTTAAAATCTTCATCATGTTTTAAATTGGATTTTGAAACTAAACTTTTTCATCTCCCTACATAACATCTATCACATAGGAATCTTTTGCAAGTTGTTGAATCTATCTCATAATTTTCTTAATTAAGTAGTCCGTTTTGTCAATAGAATGAGTTTACTTATGCTTTTAAAATTTCAGAAAAGTAGCATACTCTAAAATAATTAAAAAAAATTGGTCAATGATGCCAATTCAAAAAAATGGCCAAAGACGCCAAATTAAGAAAGATACACAAAGTGTATCAAAAAGTAAAAGATGCGCAAAGTGTGCCAAAAAACTGACAAGAGGCATAAAATGAGCCACAAAGAATATGCTTACTTTTTTCATGTTTACTTAAAGCTTAAGAAAACCCTTGATATTTTCGGAACTTGATCTTGAAAATAATGTTTGGATTCACCAATTTTTGCATCAATCTTCTATTAGATATATTTTATAAAAGGATTTTTGAAAAATTAGTATTTCTTTTTCTAATTTATTTCTTGATTTAGATATTGAATTAAAAAGTTTTTTAGCCTTTAAAAGAAACTGAGTTTGGAGTAACAATTTTTGAATTTCTTACCTTTACTGGATTATACATTATGAATCCATTCCTTACTAAGTTTTTAATTAAAATTAAGAGGCAACTTTCTCATTTTTTTAAGATTTTTTTTCATTCCCCTTCTCTTTTTGATAATTTTAAAGGGGTGAACATATTGTTGTATTTGTATCTTTTTCTCTTTCAAAAATAAAAAAAATAAAAAAAAATTTTGATTTCCCCTATTTTTTAAAGTTTTATTCTAGTGAGGGGGAGATTAGGAGAACATAATTTCTTTTTGCAAATTCAACCTGTAATGTTTACCATTATCAAAAAGGGGGAGATTGTTGCGGATCTATTTTCATAAATTATGATTTTGATGATAGCAAACACTCTTATTTTTCTACGACTAGCTTATCTACTGACTTTTCAGATCCACAAGATCTGACTGCAATTTGGAACCAACTCAAGTTTGGGTAGACTGAGTCTGAGTCAGTTTGTACCACTTTTTTCTTTCTTGAGTCTATTCTATTTGGTGTGGCTCCTGATACTATATAACTTTGCACACACACACCTTGGAAGATTTTTTGTTTTGTTCCCTAGAGTTTACTATTTTTGATAATATCGTTCAGGATGATATTTATATCGGCTTGGACGATCGATTCAAAAACAAAAACACTGATTAAGGCATCATCCTCATTAAGGCAGCCGTCATTAAGCCAATTGGCTTGGACGATACTTTTATCTGCTAGGATGATAGGCTCAAAGCAAAAAGAATCAGCCGCCATAATCAATTTAGGTATTCTTTATTTTAGGACATCGACCAGTATGATATATACATCGGCCTGGACGATGCAGCATAATTATGCCTAAATTAATCAGGTAATTATGGAAAGCAATTATAGTTGATTGATATGATCACAGCAGTTGGGTCGATCGCAGGATCGGCCAGAATGATGGCCTAGATGATTAACATCGACCAAACTCTATTCCGGACGATGTTAAGGATGATTGTTTTTAGATTTGAACTAATCGGCCAATATGATGTTGTATTAGCCTGGATGATGTATCCAATTTTCTTCATATCATCCTAAATTATCCCAGCTAATTGAGCTTATTTTGTACTGATCAGCCGGGTTGATATTCATATCAGCCTGGACGATAAAGTCGGCAAGTTGTGTTAATGAGCTTGTTTTGAGATCTTTTATTTAAGTTTTTGACAAGACACTTTTGTAAGTGTCTTTGACAGCCATTGTAGCTTCATTCTTTTGGGGGAAACATGAAGAGAGCTTGAAAGAGAGTGAGGAACGGGTGAAGTCTGTGAGAGGGAGAAGATCCTGTGAGGGGGGCTCAAGGGAGTGTGGAGGGGGATTCCACACGGTTGCTCTGGCAGGCTTGCACCTTAATACCGTTGGATTCAAGGCTTATCTTGAGGGAAGTTCACACAAGAAGAAGATCTCTTTAGTGTTAAAGGACCCGGCGACTCCGCCGTACCGGGGAAGGAGGAAGTGATTTTATAAGGGCTTCTTTGCCTAGCTGTGTGGGCTAAAGGAGAGACACTTAGTTTAGTGAAATACTTGGAGGGTGCCTCCAAGGAGTGGACGTAGGTCAAGGTTTGACCGAACTACTATAAATTTAGTGTGTTCTTTCCTTTATTATTTCCGTATTTAATTTTCGCATGATATTTTCTCTATGGTGAATCTTGGTTTTGGTTTTAGTTTGAGTTTTATTTTAAAGATATTTAAAATATCAATTCACCTCTCTCTTAATTAGCCTTGGGCCAGTTCATAAGGGGCCTAACATCCCTAACGAACTTTCAATTCCTCCAACAAATCTTCATCAACACTAACATTACTACTCAAACTAAGTTCCACATTATCTTTCACAACCAAAGCCTTCTCATTAGCCCTCAAATTATTGTCTAGTTCCACAAGCTCTCTGCTATTCCTATCATTTCTAGAAGCATTTCTCTGATCATGAACAATACATTGAGAGGCATCAATATTAAAAGATTTATCAGTATCAACATACAGTCCATAACCAAAAATTTAGAGATAACATTATTTTGAAGAGAAGAAATAGTTAGCCTTTGGTCCTCCGAATTATCACATTCATTGACAAAACTAGCAATGTTATTGATAGTATTATCCTAAACACAGTGAGGAACATCCTCAATGGCAAGAGATGAAGAGACATGCACAGGGAAAGAGTCAATATGCACTACTATAGGGTCATCACCCAATTTGGAACTATTCCCTTCAATCTCAACACAAGACAAATTTTCATTCTCAAGAACAAGCTCATCGTCGCGTTAAGTTTGTTTGGAAATGGCTTTTTCTTTATGAAGTTGAGGGTGTAACCTGAAATATTCATTAATACCATGACCATGCATTTTACCGTAAGAACAAAAAAATAGGAAGATTTTCAAATTCCACTTTTTTGGAAATAACCATTGAACTCAAAACCTATCCACACTTCATTTGGGTGTTTCTTAGAAATATCAGGTTCCACAAGAACACGAGCCATAGAGGGGTGAGAGATAGAGGTAGTGGCTCAATCTGATTTAAATGCTCTACCAAAAATATAAGAAAGCCCAAATAAAATTTGGAGCTAACGAAGTGAAGTCTCAAATTAGGGAAAGAAATCCATACGGGTGCAACAGGAGATTCTTCCCTCACATCAATGTTCGGCATCTATTTGAGGAGACGCATTTGACAAGCATAAATATAATAAGACCTTTTTGATAAAATACGGCTATAGTCAAGATCTTTCATCAATTGGATTGCATTGTGATGCGGATCCAGCAATCCCAAATGAAAGGAACCCGAAAGTTTCAAGCTAACTAAAATTTTTTGGATAACACCTACATTCAGCCTACACAAAAGAAATTTACAAAACGTGAGTAAGCGCAAAACGGGCGACCAATTGAGAGACCACCCCCTCATCAAATATTAAAGTCGAGCATCCCTTGAAGGAGGTATGCACAAAATTGAGCTTAGGCGCGGAAGAAGAAGAACCAAAGAGAACATCCTTGAAGGACCGAGAACAGCCATTAGGGATCGAAGAAATCGGGGGTTTAGGTGACGACAGAGTCGTCTTCACCCGAAGCCAAAAAATTAGGAAAAAAAACATTAAATGAAAGCCACGAAAAAAATGAAGATGAGCCAAGGAGAAAATTTGAGAAAATAATCTCTAAACAAAAATGCCATGAGATCGAAACCAACGCTCCCGAAAGCAAGCCCTAAATCGCCTAGGAATCGCCAAGGACGACTAGAGCGCGACTTGTTTAATCACTCTTATTTAATAGATGTGCACTTATTAGGGTTTTCTATTTAATTAATCATTCAGTATGATATAAATCGTATTTTACGATAAGTTCAAAAATAAAAAATTTTCAAACTAACTGAATCACTCCCTTAAGTGTGTTTTTTTATAAGGTTACTTTGTTGTAGGATCAACAACAATGCTTCTTTGACTAATAAAAGGTAAAAAGTACAAAAAGACTGAAAAATACCAACTTTATTCCTTCTCTACCTAGTCTTGAGCAGATCGAGGTTGCATGTGAGTTGTGATCCTAAAATGTTAGTGAGCATGAAAAAAGAGATATGAAATAGATTGAAATAACATAGTAAAAATTCCAATAATGTTATTATCATCAAAATCATAGGACTTGTGTCTAGATTAGCATATCTAATATTCAATGCTTTTTTTAAAAGATTATTTTTATTGCAACTAAAGTTGATATAATTTATTTTACGATACATTAGTAATTTTTTTATTAAGTATCATTGATATGTCATAAAATTTACATAATTAGGCATGACTATCAATTGAGGCATCATTCAATTAAGAAGGTTTTTAAATTTTAGTTGGGATAATCCAAACTCTAATTTAAAAGAACTTAGAATCGAATTGAACGCTTCGATAATACAAATCTATCAACATCAAACACGAGTGGATTCAAGAGGGGGCCAGCGGGGGCACGTGCCCAAAAAATAGTGTTTAATTCAGGATCTCAAATGAAGGAAAAAAAAAGTTTAGACATATAGGGTAGGCATGCAAAAGTATGTAGGGATTTAATGGCAAGCATAAAAAAATTGTACCGTTATGGTCACGGGTCAGTAAAGCACGCTATGTTGAAGCCTACCTACTAATTCAATAGTCCAATCAACAGAATGATAGTTAACCAAGTAATTTCCACGGCATCACATACCAATCTATTAAAAAATATAAAGAAGTGTAGCAAATCGTAGTAGATGTTAACTATAAGCATCTTTCACTATGCCTATGTTAATTTGAAAATCAAGTAGTTGAGTTATAAATATCATAGATTCTATAAAAATGTTATAGAAGTTGAAAGTAATAACATAATATGAAAAAAGCCAGAATAATAACTTCATTTTTTAATTTTAATGTAACATAATCGATATTATATGATTTAAAAATGATTTGTAAATTTAGATAAATTAATTATGGTTAGTATATTTCTTCTTTTTTCTTTAAAACTATCTATACTGGTCCTAGCTAGCCCGAATGAAAAAATTGAGGGAAAGTTTGTTAAAATAAATTATGGCCCCACCAAAAAAAATTTCTGGCTTTGCTATATATTGACATCAATTGGCTTTCAATCCGACACCAAAACAACTCGAATCAAGCACTTTAAACATAATTAAAAACTTCATAAAATTTATTAGAAGATTAAATGATTTTCAAATATCATGTGAAACTCTCTTTTATCTTTATCCGTAAGTATTATATGTTCGTGTAAAACTAAGAAATTAAATATTTTTTTTCTACCAATGTGAAATAATAGCTCGCAACAATCATGTATTTTATATGATCTTAGATAAGAAGGTCGTTACTTAATGTTAAGA
The DNA here is from genome assembly GCA_022539455.1 of Dendrobium nobile. Classification (NCBI taxonomy): domain Eukaryota; kingdom Viridiplantae; phylum Streptophyta; class Magnoliopsida; order Asparagales; family Orchidaceae; genus Dendrobium; species Dendrobium nobile. The sequence continues at coordinate 56,481,510 of CM039735.1, forward strand.
ATTTTTTAAATAATAAGCAATAAATCACGAACTATGTTAAACTCGTGGCTTAAAAATTATTTTTTAAGAAAATAGCCAATCAAGAATCCTTTTATGTGATAAAAACAGAGTCATCATAGCCTCTATAATTCCCCCTTATCCACATAAATTTAACAAAGTATGACCCGATTATAAAGATCTAGGCGCATCAACGTTCTAGAAGCGGAATCAAAGTCCACTGTATTTAAAATGAAAACGAAATATCATTGAAAACCCTTCGAACTACTTAACTCATATCAACAAAGCTGGAAGCATAAAATGAAAGCCGATTCCTTTCCGGCAAACCTCCTCGTTAGTTCTCAGAATGTCAAAGTGGCAAAGCAAAAAGCAACAGTGGATTTACGGTCGCCGCCTACTTTAGGCCCTACGGTCGGCACGAAGCGGCCGAACTGGCCCGTTGGTCATTAAGAAGGCAGCCGACTCCGCCTTGGCCCTATCGGTCCGTGGTCAGTCACGTTGGAGCAGAGCGATTCTGTTCGGCCCCTGCCGCGGCGGCCAGCCAAAGCTTAAGCTTAAAGCTTGCAGCAAGATTCCACGGCACCGCCCATTTCTGTCGCCTGGGAAGTTGGTGGCGGCGCAGACGAAAGGCAGGAAGGTGAGGGACCGCCTTCGCGTGTTGTCGCGGCTGGTGCCTGGTTGCAAGAAGCTGCCGGCGGCGAGCGTTTTGTCAGAGACTGCGGATTACGTGGCGACGCTACAGATGCAGGTTGGGCTGGTACTGAGTTGTTTGAGGAATGTTTAGCTTGAATTTAAATTCAAAGATTTTTTTATATGATTAGAGTTAGAATCGTTGGAGGAATTCTAGGTTGGCAGATCCTTATTTAAATCTGATTTTATTTTCGTAAATTTATTTTTAGATTAATTCAATTTAACATCTGATTAATTAGTGTAAATTAAAGCAAATTTAATCGTTATAAAATTTATTCTCAAGATACCCTGGCAAAATATTTTTTTAATGATAATATTTGTGTCCTAGTGTCTCATAAACTCTTAATCAAGTCTGAGCTTTAAAAATATAAACAATTTACCTGTTAAATATATTTATTGAATTCATTTCCCTAAACTTTTGAATATTTCTGTAACAATATTCGATTCTTCAGTTGAGTAGGATTCTAGTTTTTGAAAAGATTCTTTTTAACTTTTAAATTTATTTATTTTAATCGTATTTTGAATAAATTAAATTATATTGAAGAAGTAAAATTAAATCAGAAACTTTTGAAATTTATTTTAAGTTCTAAGCAGCTAGCTGCTGTGAATGAAGTTAAGATTTATTTTTCATTTTGATTACGAGTTAGAACTAAGTTTTTCTTACTAGTTTGGATTATTTTTAATGAGCTAAGATGCAGGTCAACTCTATGCTCGTGCTTGCGGAAGTTCTCTCGACGTCGGCGGTGGTGGCGAGTCTGGCGACGAGAGGCGACGGTGAGCTTGGTGTTGAAGAATTAAGATAAGTGGAGAGATTAGAAGCTTGTTAAAATTTTTTTTTTTTGTTCGTTATGTGGTTGAAGCTTGTGTATTTACTTTTCACGCTCATTAGCATTAGAAATCTATATTTGAGAAAAAATTTTGTGGTCCGTACATATGCTGTTCTTAATAAGCAAAAGGTAATAATAATTTGTGATCAAGGGAGTCTTGGTACTTTAATAACTGGTTGAAATGTTTGTTTAAGATATTATTTATTTTTCTAACTTTTTTTTTTGTCTTCCGATTTGCCTTTTATTTAAGGCTTTTCCAAATGCTATAGCAGTACGTACGGGCGATAAAAAATAGCCTTTAACTGAATTCCGGTCTAATAAACCCATCCAAATTATTTTATTTTTTTATATTTGAGCCTATTAAAACAAATTCACACGCATAAGACACTAATTTTGAACTCTCTCTCTCTCTAAATTATATCCTCCAAACTCCACGCAATGATGTATTATATTTTATTGAAGAATTAGAGCTGTCTGATCCACGTGTAATTATGTGAACCGCCTGATTAGGTTGGATCACGTGCCTGGATTAATTGTGTCAAACTGTAAGATGTATCAGGTATCAATCCGGTCGAATCTCAAACATCAATTATCAATTAAGGAACCCTAACTCAAATGGCATAATCGACCTAAGAGTTTTCATAAATCATAATAAACACAAAATAAATTAGAAAAATACAAAGTAAAACTCAGTCCAATCATAACTTTAATATACTTTAATTCAAAAATAAAGCCTCTTCCAAAAAGTTTAAATTTTAAAAAAATTAATAATTTGATGGAAATTTAACAAATAAATAAATAAACTTATTAAAAATACCAATTAAAAACTAAATTGATTCGAACTCTTTGAATTATCATTTAGGTCAGTCATAACCTCTTTTGATGATTTTAAGGTTGTCTTGAGTTAGATTTCATATAAAAATCAAAATAACCCTAAATACTTTATATAAATAAATCATTAAATTTGCATTTTTTTAATTATAAATAAATAAATGAAAATCCTAAAAATACAAACTAAGTTGTGTTCAACTATAAATTAAAACTAAAATTTATCAACTATCATAAAGATCTGAAATCTAATATAAAAATAAAAGGTCTAAGCTTGGTCAACTCAACTCATATGGAAATAAAATAAATAAAAATTAGTAAATAGACATGCATATTAATTTAACTTTAAATAAATATAAAAAAAATAAAATCAGTATTATGAAAACATAAAAAAATAAAAAGAAAAAATTAAACTAAATAAATCAAACAGGAATAATTAAAATAACATGAATATAAATTATTAAGACAATTTCATTGAAACATAAATAAAATTTTCAAAATTAAAAATTAAACATATAAAATCAAAGAATGAATAATAAAATTAAAATTGATTTAAATTTATAACTATTTTTTTCTTTTTTATTTTAACTTATAAATATAAATCACAACTTGATTCATGTTAGGATGTTATGATTTGTGGAATTACTTTTAAAAACACCAACACTTTACTTTTCATGTGAGCATGACATATATTTTAAAATTTTACAACATACATAAAATTCACACATATTTAATTAATCCTAATATTTTAAGTGCATTAGTCAGGCATATTAAAACCCCCACGCATATTTAATTAATCCTGATTTCAATCTGTTGACTATAGACCTTTCATAAGTAAATAATAGCGTACCTATCCTACTTGTCCTACATAAATTGATTCATCATTCTAATGCATTTTATGTGGTTTAGTTGGCCTTCCACTCCAGGTAGTTATAAGAGTAGTATTTTTTAGCTTCCTTCTGAATTCCTTTAGGGTTTAAAGTTATATGTCCCATGTCATGAATTCATATCTTTCTTCAAATTAGGTTTGTATCACTATTATGTAGTTCAATTTAGATTTAGGCTCTGATACAGTTTAAAAATAAAAAATTCTCACCATCTCATATTAGAATCCCACCATTTTAATAGCTTGATCAATTTAAATATAAAAGTTTATTATGTCCTAAAATATTAAAGCTCAATCATAGAATTGTTTGGAACATTTCCTAATTTGATTGAATATTAATGTTCCATACCTTTTTAGCCTATGATATCTAGAAAGAATTGATTATCTTGAATATAATTCCATTTTAAAAATCTCTGATCTTTTGAAAGGATAATTCTTTGGGATAATCATAATACAGTTACATCTATTATTATTGGTCCTTGATTCAATCTTTTAGTGATTTAAATTTGATTAAAAAGATTGATGAAAAGATTGGTGGGAAACCTCATCACCTATCTAGGATTAAGGATTTCATTGACTATATGTTTAACTTTTATTTGATTAAGCTTCCCCATTATGTTTAATCTTAAATTTGGTATAACAATCAAATTCCTAGCCCTATCAGATGACTTCTAGATCATGCTTTTGGTAATAATGCCTACATGAGTAGATTCCAATATCACACTATAAGGTTTTATACCTTTAATCATTTTATCACTCTCTTATACATATACATATTAATTTCTCAATCTCAGCAATCATGTGATTCATGTACAATAATTACTAGTCCCATAATTCTAACTTCATAAATATTATGCACAAGGTCTAAAATATGCAACTTCAAGATGATCCTATGTTTTCTTTATGAATCACATTAGAAAATGTGAAAAATATCAATAAAATTGTCCAATAGTACTCCCCCAATGATTTGTATACAAAAAATTGATCATTAAAATAATAACTAATTTTTTATATTCAACAACCTAGAGAAGATTAGTTTAAACAATAACATTCGGGCCAACGTCCTCACCAACAAAAAGAGCATATTTAAGATTATAATTGAGAAAATAGTTGGATCAGATAAAAAGCTAAATTATCTTGATTTTCTCATTGGGAGGATGTATTAAGTTCCTCTATCAAAAGTTTAAAATAAGTTCTGACAAAAATTAAAATATGCAAAAGCTAAAAAAAATTTAAATTAAAACTACAAACAATAACTCAAAGCAATTAATATTTTTTCTTCTTTTTTTATTTGAATAAAAAAATTTTTAATTTTGTATGTCATTTTATACTAATTTTCAAACCAAATATAAGCAAAGTTAATCACTAAAATTCTCTTTCGCGCATATAATTAAAATTAAACAAGAGCGCATTAATGGAATTTCCAAGTAAAGTAAACTAAAAAAAAGCAAGAAAATACAAATCAAGGTTTATAGTAGTTCGATCATTTTGAACTACATCCACTCCCCAAAGGTATATTTTTTTGGGAATTGCACCAAACATATTTCTCTTTCAATACACATGTAGGTAGAGGAGCCCTTCTTCCAATTTGATTGGAGAATGACCTTTGCAAACTCTTTATTCCATGAAGAAACTCCCTCCTCTCGCCTCTTTAGCTGAGCAGAGGTGTCATCCCTTCTTTAACATCCTCTTCCTAGCAAAGAGAAACCTTAAACCAATACGATCTAACCGTTGGATAGAAGATTAAAACTCAGATGATGGTCATTGAGAAATTTAAATGGAATGCCTCTACTCGATCTCCCTAATTTGGACAAAACGTCCTCATAATTAAGGATCCAAGTGGGAGGTTGAAGATAAAATTCTAGCTGGTTATTTTTAACAATGGCTCTGATTAGATTTATCTAAATATTGTAATTTGAATAGGAGTAAATATTGGATGGTCCCATGGAAAGTATGTAATACCGTTAGCATGATAATCATTGCCCCGCTAATCAAATGGTGTTGCGTGTAAATATTGTTAACTATGTTAACCCATTTAAGTAAAATAAGAGAAATTATGTTAGCTTCAAAAAATCATGAATCCTCAACCCCATTGCCAAATTAGGAGATCTTAGGATCTATGGATTTAGTTTGACCAGTACAATAAAAGCCCTATAATTGCATGATTTGATTCTCCCTATATTAAAAATAATTTTAGAAATACTCCCAAGGGTATTTCTAAAATTACTCTTCAAAGACATTTCACCATATGGTGAAAATGACATGGTTGATTCTTGGGCATGTTTTTTGCATACCTAAATATTTTTGTATTAATTAGAAACCTCTAAGGGATTTAATTGATTATCCCAAGTTCACAGGTAAATGTTTCACCAATGACTTTAGCAATTCTATACATATGAATCTTTAGGGACTTATCATAAAATCTTTGGTGTGTTAATTGTTCTCTATGTAAGGGTTAGAATATCATTGATTGCAACCCAATCTCATGAATAGATTTCCTAAATTAAATTACCAAAGGTATAAGTGTATTTACCTTATGGGATACATTTTGAAATCTATGAAGGCTTTGATGAATTTGAATTCAGTGGGTTTGAAGCACATATTCAAATTAACTTTTATTTCAAATTTCACTATATTTGTATTTCATTTGGTCAGTCAATTAGTGAACCCGAATTTCAATAACATAATTAATCTAGGATTTTAATTCATTTATAATTAAATCAAATATTATCTTAAAAATACATTCTAAAGTGTTAGAAGCTGAGAATTAAATGCTAAATAGAGAAAAATTAAAAACCCTTAAAATTTAAACAAAATAAAAAGTCATTTTAAAATTAAAAAAATTTATAAATTTATAAATTCAAAAATAATTTTAAACACTTGTAATCATCTCTGGGAGTGATCAGTGACATTTGGGAATGATTTCAAATAGATTGTAATTTATTTAGTGCAAAAATAAGAAATTCCTTAATTACTTGAATTATTTAATTCATTAAAAATTCTAAATTTATAAAAATCATAACTAATTACAAAAAAATCTAATTGGAACAAACTCAAATGCATTTAACTCATAATTGGGTCTCAAATTTATATAAAAGAGAAAACTTTAAAAATTATCAGGCTACTAACTTAGCTCGAAGGATGGTGAAATAAATCTCACATACTTGGCTTAACAAATATAGTTACTATTCAACCAAAATAGCCATTGAAATCAATAATAAAAAATTTATATGTTGAATTTTTCTTGCACTTTAATTGACTCCTAGGTAGGTAAAAGTGTATGGATTGGAAATCTTAAGGACTAAAACATCAAATTAAAAAGTAAAGATTTTATACAACCTATGTACCCCATTTTTGGTAGCAATACAAATATAATCCAAGGCCTTTCTAATCAATGAATTTTTGCACATGGAAGTCATTAAGAACTATGTTCTTTAAAACTTAAACTAAATAACTTCAATAATTAAAATACCCTTAAAATTAGTTTAAAAGTTATAAATCATTAACACTTGAATTCGAACAAACCTTCAATGACCATAAAAAAGTAAATTTAAATTTTAGATAAATTTAAATTAATAAATCCTAGGATATATCCAAGCCACATAGCCTTATATACACACTAGAACTTACTTCTTTGGACAACCAACTTTAGCCTAAGCTAGGTTGGTGGTTTCATTTGGCTACCTTCTGGAGTGCCTTATGTAGAGGGTACACATGTTTAGAGTGTATATTTTCTGTACTATGGATATCATATTTACATTTCTATTGGTTCACATTTGATGTAGGCTCATAGGCTATGATACTTTTTTTATATACACTTACACTACTTTATATATATATTTCTTTTATATAAAAATTGTTCTTTTATATTCCTACAAAGTGGAATGTATTTAGGTAATGATGTAAAGTTAAATGTAAAGGCAAATGTAAATGTAAATATTTTAGATTCTTTTATAGATAGGTTAAGTTGTAGTGTCAAGAGTTATAAAAGATTTAAAGATGATTGTTTATATTCATTGATTGGTTCTAAAGTGAAATGATTCTTCATCCTTTAAAGATCATTACCTTTTGAAATTCTATAAAAGATCTAGAAGCCATAAGATTCAAAGAATAAATAAATAGTTATATTTATATCAATATTTTTATAGGAGTAGAAATCCAAGCTTATTATTCATGGAGCCTACCCACCTTTACTTTATAGAAGACCCTTATTTGTATTCTAAAAATTAGAAAGGAAAAAATATATTTATTTATAAATTGTTATTCATGTATTATTTTATTTTACATTCATACACATTTTATAAATTCTTTTTTAATGTTTCCTTAATCATAATTCCATTATTTTTAGGATAGAGCAATCAAATCCTACATTCATACAATGATTAACTATGCTTAGAATTATTATCTAGAAGTTCATGATTCTAGGAAAGTGCAAGTCAAGATTGTATGTATCCCTCAGTCGTTGCATATTCCTCCTACTATATCATTCAAAAATAAAAAATCTAAACTCCAAAACAAAATAAAAAATTTATAATCTAAAGCTTGTATACATAAACATTGTTATCCCATGCCTTTCTTTAAGTGTATATGAATTTAAAAATTGTAACCCTTACTTTAATCGAAAGTATTCCCTTTTGAGATATTTTTAACTATAAGGGCTTTCCCTTATAGGAAGTCTAGAACCCAGAATTAAATTATACCCTACCATAGGTCCTTTCTAAGATGGGAAAAAAATCTATTAATGCAGGCGTAGCTTTAAATATTAGTTTAGTTTTAAGATTAAATTGATATGCAAGTATTCTTTTTTATCATTTAGGATGAATTGAATATTCCATATGATGTGTTTGATTATATATATATATATATATATATATATATATATATATATATATATATATATATATATATATATATATATATATATATATATATATATATATAGTTTCTTAATTAAAATGATAAGTGAATATTCATTTTATTTTTCAGTATGAATTTAATATTTCTTATGTTGTATTTGATTATGAAAATAAATTCAGTTTCTCTTTTCAAATTGATCATGAAACATTAGTCTGTATTTTGGTGTGGTATAATGTTAATTTATGCAGATTTGTCAAAATAAACATTTAAAATTCCATGTGGAAAACAAATGTAAAATTTGTCCACACTAATATTATCCTTGATAATCAAATATGTAGTTAAATTAAAAAATATGAGATAATAGTTGGATGATAACTTGCCCAGACATCTGACATTAACTTAATTCTCCTACTTTCTTTAATATACTCTCTTCTATGTTGTGTTGGTCCTATGTTCTTGATGTGTTTTCTAGTGATTCTGTTTTTGGAAGCTTTAATTGGTGGTTGTAGGAAACTTTCTAGATTTTTATAACATTTCCTACATTAGTTTGAGTTGGTATTATTCATGGGGGCTATTACATATTTTTTGGTGGCTAGTTGGTAATAAAAATGATTAAGATTTGCTTAGCTAGATGTAGTACTTCAATGTTTTAAAAATTTATTTCTCAATGTTCTTCATGTATTTCATATTCGATTTGCCTCAATTTTTCTTTGGAAAATGGTTTTTCCTATGTACTAAATCTAGGGTTGTGTTGTTCATTACTATTTATTCTCCCGTATCATGGCCTTTCCCCTTCAATTTTATAAATTTTGGCAATTTGTAAGAGGGTCTATTGCATTTTGGAAGATTTTGGCTAGCTTATTTCCTCTTCTATTATTTGATGATACCTCAGGTGGATTGAAATAGTTCTAACATATGAGATTGACATTTAACATCCACACTATACTCCTTTTTAAACTTTTAATATATTTTGTTATTTCTTTTGGAAAGGTGTGATCATAAATCCCAAAATTAGTGGTTGTATTACTATAATGATTTTTTACAAACTTGAAGGCAATATCATAGAAGTAACTCTTTTGTTCTTTCTCTATGAGTTATAAGCCCTTTTATTTTCATAGATTTACATTTCTATATAGTTTTCCTTAAGATTTCTTGTACATAGAGAATGAAATTTTAAGTACTTTGTCTTTTCTCTCTTATCTATAAGGAATACAAACATATATTATTCAGTGGTATTAAGAGAAAGTAAAAGAAAGCATATGTAATATAGAGAAATGATTTGGGTCTTTATTCCATCTCCATACACTACATCATCTTTATACAATACATATTACCAGCAAAGAGTAGACATATTTGTATTAATGGTTTAGATGTAAATAATGAATGGTTTAGATAGTTTTGTAACTAATTTATAGCTTTGCCCTGCTTCACCTTCTATGTATTCCATTCTACTTAAGCAGTGCCATGTGCAATGTATTAACATGTCACCTCAAACTATTATGTTGGAAGAGGTAATCAGCTTTGTTGGCATGATGATCAAATCTTGGAGAAGATATGGATTTTATGAAGAGATCATTACTTTTATTGATTATACAAATGTGGTGGATAAAGATATGTTTGAATTTGATGCAATCCCATATGAAGTACAAGTCAACTTCATTATATTGGTACATGCATGAAATATTGGGTTATTTATTTGGGCAATTACTGAAGTATTTTTATAAAATAGTAGAGTGGGTGAGGAGGACATACAGTCAAAGTCATGTAGAAGGTGGCACAACCATATGATTTTCGTAGTGACTGAAGCTAAAGCATGGTACTCAACTTCAATAGAGGACTACACAACTATATTTTATTTCTTAACACACCATGAGATAAGGGAGTTACCTAGGAACTTACAGTAACTAATGGTTGATTCATGATCTTGAGAATCAACCACCCAGTAGGAGTTGACAAAGGAAGATCAATATGGATTATGCCCTATCAGTATCTTATGAGACATTTCAAGGATTCAAACTGGATATATAGTGCATTTGCATGGGTTAACACACATTAACGTTGCATTTGAAATGTTAGGGTGGGTGAGCATGTGATATTCTAGGGATCTGATGAGATCGCAAAAGAGAATGGGATTGGGAAATGCTGGTGAAACAAAAATAGATTTTGTTTGCTTAATGTGGAGAGGTGTTGATACCTCTTTAGATGCACTTGAGGGAATTGTTTAAGCATACCTACTTTGATTTAAGTGTAGTCCATAGGTAGTGTGAACTACCTAAATTCTAAGAAATAGGGAAAGGGAACCTTTCTTATGCAAATTGAATTTGATGTATAAGTATTATATGAGCTAATTTATTACTTTAGTGTTATTTTCGATAAGTAGGATGTCATCCACATAGATGAGAAATCACATTAAAATGTAATTCTTATTGTAGATAAGAATGGAAGGATCTAAAGCACTGAACTAAAATCCCAATGTTTAAAGATAACTAGAGAGAGTGGTCAACCATTGATGAGGCACATGTTTGAGGTCATATATAACTTTCTTCAACTGGTTATCATAGGTTGGGTGAGTCGTATCTTGGAAACCAGGTGGTTGTATGTAGAAGGTATCAATTAATTGGCAATATAGGAAGACATTGGAAACATCCAATTGATGGAGGGGCCAAGTGGGATAAAGAGAATCAACGAGTAGTACCTCAACTGTGACCATTTTAGCCACCGAGCAAAATGTCTCAATGTAATCAAAGCTAAATTCTAGTTTGAATCCTAATTCTATAAGCTGTGGTTTATATTAAGCTACTAAACCATCTAAAAGAAAGTTTGTCAAAAATGACCACTTGAAACTAAGTGAATTTAGAATTGGGTAAACCAGGACAAGATCCCAAGTGCCTTGAGATTGTAGGGCTTAAAATTCTTGGGACATGGTTGTGTGCCAATGCTCTTTTTTCATGGCTTAAGTGTACATGATTAGATATGGAGAAAGTAACTAATGAGTGAGATTAAAGACCTACTTCAATTTTAAATTACCAATTTTAAATTGAGTTTGCATATGGTGAGTAGGAATTGATGAGTGAGGAGGTATGGTTATATCAGTAGAGGAGGGATCACTGGTATGTGATGATGGGGTTGTTTTTTGAGGAGATTGAGTAGTAGGTTTAAAAATAGGAGTTGAATTTATTATAGAGGGAGGGGTTTTATGAGAATAGTAGTCTTTAATTTAGAACTAGAAGCAGAGGTGGAGTAGTGAAGGAAATTGAGGATAGGGATCATTAAGATTTAGTATGTGTATAGGGTGAAGATAGTTTCGTTGAAGATAACATGCCATGAGGTATACACTTTACAAGTGGACAGATCTAGATTACATTATCATTTTTTGAAGAGTTCATAGCTTATGAAGATGTAGTGAGTTGAAAGAGGATATAGTTTGTTGGATGAGTTTAGATAAAACCATGGATAATTGAGACAACCATATAATTTAAGATTTGTTTAGGTGACATGCATATTATATAGAATGAAATGGGGAGTGGGATTTTATGGAGGAAGAAGGTAACCAATTAATGAGGTAAATGACAATATGAAGATCATCTACCCATTGTGAAGTAGGAAGGTTGGCTTCAATAATAAGGTTGCATATGATTTCAAGAATGTGATGATGTTTGCATTCTTCAACACCATTTTGAGAGGGAGTATAGGGATAGTTGTATTGATGTTTAATACCATATTATTGACATAATGTTCAAAAGTTATTATTGATGCATTCACCACTGCTGTCGGAGTGAAAAATATTTATATGTGCATTGAATTGACGTTTCACCAAGAGATTTATTTCAATAAATTTAGGAATAATATATGATTTATGTAGTAGTATATAAATCCAACAAAAATTTCAATAATCATCGAGAAAAGAGACAAAATAGAGAATACTTACATAGAGGTTATGGGAGAATGACCTTAGAAATCATAATGAACTAGTTCAAAATAAAAGTTGCTGAAATTGATAGATTGGACTAAGGGAAGTCTGTGACTCTTTGCAAGCCGACAAGCGTTACATGGGTTTTTATGTGAGGTTGTAAAAGTTACAAGGTGAGTGAGAGATGTAGGGAGTCCGTGATGATGCTGCTAGAGATCTGGAATATGTTTGTTGGAGATGAGCGTGAGGGATGTTTTGATGGTTGATGAGGATGGAGAGCAAAGTGAGAAGAGGCCATTAAGGTATGGGCCTAGAAGAAGAAGATGGTTGGTTTTTTGAATCTTTGATTTGATATCCATGAGAGGAAAAAAGGAATTGCAGTTTTTATCAATTGTGAGATAATTAACTGATATGGAGTTCAAGAATATATTAAACACATAATACAGTTGGGAAAGTTTGAGGTTGCATATGGTTGTAGGAAGTAAGTAATTACCAGTAATTTGAATTTGAAGGTGTTGACCATTATTAATACTAATGTGATTTGGGCCAGTGTATGGTTTGGTGGCACTAAGGTGAGAAGAATCAAATATTAGAAGTGTTGAAGCACCACTGTCATGATACCGATCCAAGGATAGGGGAGAGTTTGATGGAGAGAACAACACCGATTTCTATGTTTCAGCTATATATATGATGGATCATGTCGATAACAACATTGAATGGTAGAGTAACATAGCTTGGTACATATATGACATATGTGATTTTGAGGGAGTAGTTTTTCTCTCCGAGCAGATAGGGGAGTGTTTTTTGCATTTCAAGATCTATGCCAGGTGATCAACGAGAAGAGGTAAACCGACAATGATCTCAATTGTGAGAAGTCATGAGAGACTTAGTGTTCTCAGAGAAATGTAAGGTACAAATTTCTTAGGTAGCTTCTTGAGTTAACTTTTGTTCTTCACTACATACAGGAGTGTACAAATCATCCAAGCTTTGCAGCTGAAGATAGGTTCAAATTGTAATTTTGAATGCCTATTATTATGTAGGAAGGCATCAGAGTGCAGAGAATGATGTTCTCAGGATCGATAGGAGTGCAGGAGGCTATAATGTAATCCAATTTGAATTTGACGACAAGGAGATATTGGGTCATGGAATGATCTTTCATAGAAAGATGATGAAGTTCATTCTTGAGCTGGATTGTTCCTAAGCGAATGGAGGATTGCAGTAAGCAAGCAATGGTCTCAAAGATGTCAGGACAATGGTCTAAGTTAAGAATATAGGGAAGAAGGCTTGGTGAGATAACAAATTATAAGGATGTGGCAAGGTTTTGGTCTAGAAGTACCAAGGTATGATACTATAGAGTAGTGACAATAGTGAATGGGTTTTGTGGCGAACAGTTGAAAGTGTCATGCAAGAAGCATTCAAATCCATTAGATTAAAATAGCTTATGGACTTGCGAATGCATGATTGGGTAGTTGTTAGATGTTAAGATGTTGGCAATGAAGCTTTTGATGTTTCCCATTAGGAATTTTAGTAGGGGGTATTGGGTGGTGTTACAACGTTAAATCAAAACTAGCATTAGTGTCAGATATAGGCGCATAAGATGCTGATGAGACGTCCGTAGTTGGAGAAGATAGTAATGATAATTTTCAGTAACAAACACAGAATAGAGTCACAAGAGTTCTGTGCTCTGATACCATGAAAGCTTGTACTAGCTAAAGTTGAGAAGAAAAAGTAAAAAGCAAGCAAATGTAATGTAGGTAAAGTTCATATTGTTTTGTAACTGATTTGCAACTTTGCCTTGCTCCACCTTTTTGGTATCATGTTCCACTTGAGCTGCGCCATGTGCATTGTATTAACAAGAAAATCATAAATGTAACTGAGACCCTCCCCTGATTTGACAGTAAGATGATAAAATCTGAAAAATATAATTTGCTCAAAATAAAAGACTTCTCTTACCATTCAATTATATAAATCTAAAAATAAACAAGGCTTTCATTTTAATTTTGTAAGACATCAATCAGCATACAAACTAAAAGAATAATTATTAAAATATTTTAAAATGCATTGCAAATTATTTGCTCATGTCTTATTAAATATTTATTGTTGTTGATTTATTTGTTCTTTTTATAACGAATATTCGATATATTTTTTTCCAGAAAAGAATTATTTATTTCAAACCTCAATCTAATACAGTCATAACGGATAAGTTCGGAATCCGATACTTCTCCAAAAATTATTTATAAAACAAAAAGTTCAGACTCCGTGCATTACTCATTTAATGGACTACCGATACAGTACTGTTGAAGAATTTTAATGTCCGAAAGTCTTAGAGCTTGACACTGTACCCTACAAATCAATAATTGAAATAAGAATAGATATTCTTATCAAACGGCATGTGCCATGTGAGGAAGATGTAGCGCTGGAATCTGTAGTTAATTTGGCCTCATCAATAATTGAAATTCAGGGCAGGGTCATGGGGGCACATGCCCCCCCACTCACATGTGCTTTAATTAAATGTAATTATTTGATTTTTTTCAAATTTACATATTATGTTATATTACATTGCTTTAATCAGATAACCTTATTTTAGTTGTTATTAATTCAGAAACGACTCTTTATAAATGATATTAATAGAAAGTTTTTTTAACTCTAAATATATATTTTAATCCAATATATTTGATTACATTAAATTAGCATGTTTGAATGAGAAATGATTTTTTTTATTAAATTTTCAAAATAATATTTATTTTGTTTTATAAAAATGACAATGGAAATGAAATTTTCAAAATGACCAAGCCAAGGGCTATTTGGTTTGCTTAAAGAGGAATGCAAAGTATTGTAAATGAAAAGGATTTTAAAATTTTGGTGTTTGATTTGATAAAAAGGAATGTAGTGTAAAATTATACTCAATTATTTTTTAACTCCCTAGTTCATTTTGGTTGTTTTGTAAACACGTCAATAATCAAGGAGACGTGAAAAGCAAAAGAAAAATTTAGTTTGGTATGCATCAACCTCCAAAAGTAGTTGTGGAAGGAAGTCCATGGACTCGAACAATCTCTTTAAAAAATAACCTTGCTGCATTGAAGTACCATTATATTTTGAGCATAGTAAGGAATTGGTCATTTTAAAGAACCTATCAACTACTACAAAAATATTGTTATGATCTTGGGGAATCCTAGGTAAACTAAAGAAAAAATCCACATAATGCTCTTCCTAAGGTCTAATGGAACAAGGCACATTATCTTCCTACTTGTGCCTTCGTACTTGTAATCTTAGTTTTTCTACAAGTAAAGAATTGAGTTATAACTCTCCCAACATCTCTATTCGGAGAAGGCCAATAAAATAATCATTTGGGGAGATGTATAGTTTTCATCTAATTAAATTGTTTAGCAGCACCTCCTGAACGTAACTCTGTGATGAGAAAAGTCGCCAATGATGTTCTAGGGATGCATGATTTTCCTCCCTTACACAAATAACCATAAATTCTAAACTATTCTCTCGTTAAACTATTGACATGGATTCATTCTTATCATGTTCTAAATAAATCAAATGAAAGACATAAAAGACTTAATAAATATTTTTTATATTTCTTATTCATGAATTTGAGATTCTATATATGAGATAACAAAAGCAACCGGAGAAAGTGCTTATGTGGGTTTGTTTTCAATGCCATGTTTATGGTTTAGAAAAAAGGTAAAATGTTAAAGTATTCATCCCATTTGGCATGTTTACAACTTTACTTTCATTGGGTGTTAATAAACTTTAGAGCATGATTGTCAATGTTGAGAAAAGCTCCATAGTAGAAGGTAGAGTCTATAGTGTCTAAGGGTTTGAACAATTGCATAAATTTCTCTATCATAGGTTAAGTATTGTTGTTTAACAACTTTCAATTTTTACTATAAAGGTTATTGGGTGATTTTCTTTGCAAAGAATAGCACATATACCAACACAAAAGCATCACAAGTGAACTCAAATGTCTTAGTGAAATATGAAAGTTTCAAAAAAGGTGACACTTTCATATGAACTTTCATTTGCTTCATGTCTTTTTGAGCATATGTAGTCCAGTTGTCTTTCTTCAAGATGTTAGTGATAGTAGCTACCATAATATTAAAGTTTCTAATAAACAAATGATAAAAAGGTAGCTAATCCATGAAAGCTATGAACATCAATGAAACTCTTTGATTTAAGATAACTTGGGATAAGTTCATCTTGGCATGGTTAGCTATCAAGCAATCTGTTAACACTATAAACCCGTGAAAAGTGACTTTGGGAAAATATAAGGAATATTTTTTTAAATTGACATAGAGTTCAACTTTTGTTAACTTGAGTTGGACTAATTTCAAGTGGCATATGTTATCTTTCACATTAAAATAAAAATCAAAATTTCATTAAAGCTGACAAAAACAAATTTCCATATGAATGGTTTTACAATTGTGTTCATAAGTCTAACAAATTATGTGTCAAATACTCCAAAAGGAATAACTATGTTTTCAAACAAACCATTAGAGGTTTTTAAAGAAGTATTCCATTAATCTTCTTACCTAATTCAAATATAATGATGTCCGATTTTTAGATATATCTTTATGAAAAGGTGCCATTTCCAACAAGATCTAGCAAATTTTCTAATTTAGGAATGGGGAATTTATA
This sequence comes from Dendrobium nobile, assembly GCA_022539455.1. Taxonomy (NCBI): domain Eukaryota; kingdom Viridiplantae; phylum Streptophyta; class Magnoliopsida; order Asparagales; family Orchidaceae; genus Dendrobium; species Dendrobium nobile. The sequence goes on from CM039735.1 coordinate 56,498,149, forward strand.
CTTAATTATAATTTTATTGCTAGCTCTGCTATCAATGCAAATTTATCATGTTCCATCAATATAAGGTACTAGTAGGTTACTAATTTCACAAGGACTAAGGCTCACTTGGATAAAGATTTTTCCAAGTAGTTCATCTACTTATCTTTTAAGTTCAATATGCACTATGGACTTCATCCTAAAATGGGGAACATTAGGTAATTGTGAATGATGAATAAAGTATATAGCACATCGCATATCACTCTAAGATGGTAGACAACTAACAAGAGAAAAATTTTATAGTCCAAAATGTATATAATTTTGCAAAATATTATGTAATTCTATCTTTTTTATGTATGAAATAAGTTTATATTCTCAAATTGAAAGAATCTATAAGGCCATAGATAGATTACTATAGTTCAGCACTTTGATGACAAAGGGCTTGATTTCATCCATGAGCTTAATGTCGAGGTGCTACATAGGGAGCACTGCAGTGAAAATTTTTCATAGTGCCTTGATGAAAGATAGTTAAAGATGGTTGAAAAAATGAATTAATGTGATGAATGATTAACCAACTTGTCAATTTTGCAATGATACAATGCTACCTAGTTAGCACTATGATGCCAATACAATTATTTGTGAAAGCTATAAATAAGAAGCTTATTTCATAAGAAGTAGTAATTATTATGAAGAGTGTGAGTGTATCAGGTTCTAGAGGGGGGTTGGCCATTTGTTCATGTGTATTAGTCTAGTAATAGTCTAGAGAGAGAAGGGAGGAGTGCAAGCAATTTGCAATTCAGTTGTATAGGATTTTCTAGAGATTTCTATCCTTATCTCTTGTAGTTTTATTATCTATATTGCAATAAAGCATGTTTTGTTTAGTTTAAATTTCATGTCTGACTAAAAACTTCTCCTTAAGTTTATGGTACTTTAGGAACCATGTTCTAATTTATTTAGATTTATAATTACATAAATTATTCAATATTATTTTGAAACCTCAAAGTTTAATTTATTTTATTTAGAGAATTTTTATGAGCTTAAATTATAGTGTGATTTACTGCCTTCATAGAGGAGTAGAAGAATAATTACGAGATTTAACAAATAACTTTTTCATGCATACACATATGGTGGTTAGGATTTTGGGATCCCATGGAGATATTAAAATTATAGTTGGGATAAATCTTAGTAAAACATTCTAATGAACTCAATAAAGATGAAGAATTATTATGCTCTAATTCATAACAACTTTAGCAAAATCTACTATTGCAAACTTGAGTGCTTAAATATCATATGTATAAAGAATATTAAATATAAATTTAATTCTTGAATGTGAAGCTGTTAATTTTCAATTGTACACCCTTTTTTGTTTGATCGATAAGATAAAGTGAGTGGCTCATCTAGGCAGCACTAGAGTTACCTACAGGTAAATCAAATTGTCATGGGAATATCTAGAACTCACTAAATACTCTATCAACTATTTATGTTGTAGCAACGGATTATAGTTATTAATCCTATTTTGCATTTCATGCTGATGGATGGATTCTTGATTTAATTTTATCATTATGTTTACTTAACTTATTCTATGCTTCCATTATTGTTTATTTCTGCAAAAAATTCAGTATTGTTGTATTTTAATTATTTAACTATATAATGCTTTTAATTTTTTAAATTATGAGTATTATTATTACCTGCTTAATATGAACTTACTAGGCAATAAAAAACTTTGTTTGATTCTAAAATTGAACGAACCCTTAAAAAAGTAGAAACTTCAATAGATTCCAAAAGGAATTAAGAATGCCTAACCATATTCAGAAGAATGATAAACCTAGACCACTTAGAGAGTATACTAATCCTACAATTGAGGGTATTAACCAAAGCATTAATAGACCAAATATTTAGGCTTGTAACTTTGAGCCAAAACCTACTATAATCCAAATCATATAAAATTCTCAGTTTGGGGGAATCTCAATATAAGATTTTAACATATAGCAAGTTTGTTGGAGATATGTTTTTTATTCAAATATATCAGTCTCTTATGAAGCTATTAGACTTTGATTGGTTTCATTCTCATTAAGGAGCAAAGTTAAGATGTTGTTAAATTTGTTGCAAATCTATTTTCATGACTTATGTTTTGATGATTGACAAACACTATTGATTCTCTTGGACTGCTTGTTACTTCAAACTTTTCATGAATCGAAGATCGGACGAACGAACAAAGCTAGTTCAAGATTGCGTAGGTTTAGGGTTGAGTCAATCTGTACTTTATTTTTTCTCTTCTTGAGTCTATTTGTAATGTTCAAGAGACTGATGCTAAGTAACCCTACACACACACACACTTGAGAGACTTAGAATTTCTATTTTTACTCATATCGGCCAGGACGATATTTACATCGTCATGGACGATCGGGCTTAAAACAAAAAATCTAAACAAGGATTCTTAATTAAGGCAGCCGTCTTATCAGATCGTACTGGACGATACGTGTATCGGCCAGGATGATAAGCTCAAAATAGAAAGAAATTGTCGCCATAGACAATTAAGGTATTATGTATTTTTTAATAATCGGTCAGGATGATATTTTATCAACCTGGATGATATTCATAATTATGCCTTAATTAATCAGACAAATCAAGGAAGTAATTAAGGATGATTGATACAATCATATCATCCTGGACGATCGCAGGATCGGCCAGGATGATCTATTCAAAAACCTTAGTTACTTCTGGACGATAAATATTGGCCAGCATAACTTCAGGGCGATGCTCTGGACGATTTTCCTCTTATTTGAACTGATCGGCCTGGACGATCGAGAGATCAGCCTAGATGATCAAGCCAATTTTAAATCGTCTAGTTTGCATTCAGGGCGATGCTCTGGTCGATCTTCTGAGATTTGTACTAATCAGCCAGGACGATGTCCATATCGTCCTGGACAATATTGTCGGCAACTTGCAATTAATGAGCTCTTTTGAAGCTCTTCTATTTAAGAGCTCTTGTTCAACATTTTGAACAATCTTTTGCTACTGCCTTGACCTGATAAGACCTTGAGGAGAGAAAGAGAGAGAGAGAGAGAGAGAGAGAGAGAGAAGAGAGAGAGAGAGAGAGAGAGAGAGAGAGAGAGAGAGAGAGAGGATCTTGTGAGGGGGAGCTTATGAGGGGATTCACAAGGGTGCTTCAAGGATCGCTTTACTTCTTCTTCATCTAGAGTTTCTTGTCCGTGGAAGGTTTGGTAGAGGTAAGGTTTTCAGCAATGGATTGTGGTTCTCTGCCAGCTTCAGGAGGAAGCAAAAGGAGATAGGTTCTCTGCCTTGCCGGGGTGGCAAAAAGGACTTTTTGTGAGGGCTTCTCCGCCTAGCAGTGGGGGCAAAAGGAGAGACACATTTTGTAGTGCAATACTTGGAGGGTGCCTCTAAGGAGTGGACGTAGGTCAAGTTGACCGAACCACTATAAATTTCTCTGTTATTGTTTTCTTGCTTCCGCACTTTAATTTTTGCATTGTTTTTGTCTTGTGGTGTGATTTGGTTTTGGTTTGTGATCTTATTGCTTTTGTTGAAAAGAAATTTTAAAATACCATTTCACCCCCCCTCTTGGTTAGCTTGGGACTAAGTTTATAGGGCTTAACATCCCGAATGAACTTTCAAAATTCTTTACTCCCAAGCTCAATTATCACCTGTAATTACTTAACTCTTAAATTTCTATCTATGTATTTTCCCTCATCTAAAACTACAAAACTTAGGAATGATGTTTCCTCATCCACCCTATTAGCTGGAGAATTAATTTATGAAATATGGGAGAGATTCAAAGAATGAATTAGAAAGTGTCCCCACCATGCATTACCCTATTGGCTTGCCGTTTAGATGTTCTATAATTGCCTTGTAGGTTCTCTTAGATCTATTATAGATGTAGCTACTAGAGGTTTTTCTATTTTCAAACTTTTTGATGAAGAATATTATTTGATTTAATAAATGGTCATCAATAAGTTTTAATGGTCATTTGAGAGAGTGAATACTAGGAAAGTGGTTAATTTGTACAAATATGAAGATTTATGAATTTTAACTACACAAGTAGCTACTATATCTAAAATGTTGTGTAACTTTGGAGTTAGTAAATCCCAAAACACACATTTCCCAATAGAAGAAAGTTTTATGGATTATCTAAGGACCAAATTGCATTAGTAGTTGAATCATTAAGTGCTATCAACAATAGAAAAAATTACTCATCCTTTAATACTTATCACCCAGGTTGGAAAAATCACCCTTACAAAATCAACCCTTATTAGGGTTATGGGATCATAAGGAGCTATTAAAATTGTATATGAGATAAATCTTAGCTAAACATTCCTATGAATTTGATAGAGATGATGAATAATGATGCTCTAATTCACAACACTAGGAAAATCTATTTTTACAAACATGTGTTTTTAAATATCGTATATTCAAAGTACTTTACATAAAGAAACTGCCTCTTGAATCTATAATTATTAATTTTTAATTACATACCCTTTTTATTCGACCAATAAGATAAAATAAGTAGTTCCTATAGGAAGTACTAGAGTACAAATTTACATATGGACAACTTATATCCCCATGGGAATGATACTCGACTCATCACTTTATAACTTGACACGACACCTATACTTGCATCGAACATGATTCATATCATATTATAAGAAGCAATAGAAGTATAAAACTCAGTAGATATCTTATCAACCATCAGGTAGGTTCCCAAGACAAAAATCTTGAAATTTAGATAACAGGGGATCTAATACAGTAGGTTTATGAAACATTGAGGGTTCTTATACAAATTCCCTCACTTAAAGAAAATAATACGATGTAGATTTAGAAATAAATTTTAACCAAATCCTATCTTTGTCATTCTAATATTCATAGGTAAAAGTGTAGGAGTTGGACTCAATAATGCTAAGTCAAAGGTGTTCTACCTAATAGTAGGAAATGAAATTACTATAAGTTGAGGTTAAAGTTTAGAATTAAGCTTATATGGAAGTGTGGAGAAAATCTTATGTTCATTATTTGAAGGTATTTTATCTACTTAATCACTTAAAGGGGTAAGAAATATCCTACGGGGAATTATAATAGGTCTCTTTTAAGTGGGTCTTACTAAAAATAGTTTTAAGGTATTATCATTGAATTAAAAAAATATATTTTATCTCTATGATAATGAATGACCTTTAGATCATAAAGCTAATGCCTCCTTAATAATATATGAGTTATTTACATAAGGAGGACATCATACCAAATATGATCAACATAGCTTTCAATTTTGATAAGCATTAAACACTTTACAATGATAGGTAAAGATGTATGGTTTACTGAACTCACATGAAAAATTTCAAGGGGGCGTTTAATTTTATGGCTTGCTCTAGTAATGGAATGGGTTGATATGACATTCATTGCACCCCCCCCCCTCCATCTATAATAATTTTGCAGCTCTTCTCCGTGCCTATGATATACATGGCAAAAAAATTTATCCTTCTACAATCTTCTTTATATCTAGATATGGATAAACATCTCATCATAACTACAGGGTCTCAGACATAATGAACTTCCTCATCAGATAGAGGAGTATCATCCTGAATATCCTCAACCTCATCATCCACTCTCTCTTCCTCTAATTATTCTTTAGCCTCAACTAAGAACATGATCTTTGTCAGGTACTAATGCTTCATATGGCCTTTCTTATGACACTTGAATTATATCAATAGTCATAGAAGATGATTTTGCTTTACTCTTAATAGGTTGAGCAAAAGATGAATAGGCTATAGGTCCTAGAAGTAAACATTTGGGTAGAGTACGATCATGATAAAAGGATTGAATTTTGACATCAATTTCTAAATGAAGAAGCTACCTTATTTTGCTCCTCTAGATGTTTTTTTTGTTGCTCCTCTAGATATAAAACATAATTAAAAGTATCATTTATGGTTTGATTGTCTTATAACTCAACTTCATATCAGATACCAATCAAAATCAAAATAAAAAAAATTATTTGCTAAGAACCACTATTGATCTGTGCAAATGGTCTTAGTAATCAAATTCTCAAATATGTTTATATACTTGAGTTATACAAAGTTCCCTTTTTCTAGAGAGATAAGTTTCCATTTTCTAGAGAGAGAAAAACCTTGTTTTTCAAATTTTTAATTTTTCACTTTTCTTGTGGGAAGTCTGTTATGGCGGTTGAATGCCGGTGTTCATCATCGGCCACACGTTTGATGGTGCACCGCAAGGTAGTTCTCATTGCATTAATGGAATCTTGGATTATCGTTTAAATGGTGGTTGATCTAGTACAATAGATGGAGCTGTGAGGAAGATGGAAGGTCTGCTCATGATTAGAGATAATGTTCATCGTGGTTCAAACACTGTGAAGATTGTACAAGGGAAAAGAAAGAGGTGGTTCAGGAGGTATTCAACTTGCCTCTTTCTATAATTAAAGCAAATTTAAAATCTGGCATCCCTTTATCTCCCAAGGATTCGAAAGTGCCTTTTTCAGGCATGAAGATTTTTGTTAATAGATTTGATAATTCAAACTCCATTTATGGTATGGATTTGAATCATGATCTTAATCAATTTAACAATGTGTTAAATTTGAACACTGTGAATGCTGTGAATGAACCTAATGTGGAGAAATTAGTAGTGGAGGATGCAAATGGGTTTAGAGAACCTGCTTCTAATTAGATTATTAATGATGTTCCAGTTAATCCTTGGTCTAAGTGTCCTTTCATAAGAATTAATTTTGAGGCAAATAAATCTTTTTATACAGAAGAAGGAGCTGTGAGATTAAAAAATGATAATCAAATGGAAAATGTTGATAAATTATGGTTTGTTGTGTTTGTTAAGGTATTTGGTAAAGAATTACATTTTCATATTGTGGCCACTGAATTAAGGAGGAAATGGGTGAATTTGGGCTAGCTTCATCTTATTATTCTTGGAAAAGGATATGTGTTTTGGTCATTCTGAACCGCTGAAGCAATGGAGTCAGTGCTTTCAGATGGTCCCTGGTTTATAAATGGTCACATTATTGGGTTGGACAAGTGGTCTCCCAATGTTTCTCCTACCTCATTAAAAGCTTATCATCTCTTGTTTGGATATGAATGCCTCATCTTCCCTTGCATTGTTGAGATGAATAAAATGTAGCCAGAATAGCTTTAATATGGGAAAACCAATCATGTTAGATGGAAATATGTTTATGTGGGGAAGACGTGAATTTACTAGATTTTGTGTGATAGTCTTTTTGGAGGACAAACTCCCTTTAGGAGTGTGGGTTGAAGGAATGTATGGTTATTTCTTCCAAAAAATATAATATGAGAAGATCTCTACTTTTTATTGTGACTGTGGTAGAATTTATCATTTCAGTCGAGATTGTCTTGATAAACTGTCATGCTGGAGATCAAGAGGCTATGGTTAATAATCCAAAACATGAAAAGTCAGTTGGTGTTTTGAACAAGGATGATAATTACTATGGTCCATGAGTGCAAGTGAATTATGGTAAAAAGAAGATAGCTCCTAAGTCTTCTTTCCTTGGGCAAAAGGCAGTCAGAATGAAGGTGGTGAGGAAATGGTCTGAAAAGGTTGCGGTGAAGGAAGATATTATTAAGCCACGTGATCTTGTAGCTACTTCCTTTTTGAAAACTAATTTGAAGTAGAACATTGGTCTGTTAGAGGTTATAATTTAGGAGGGTGTTGTTACTGATCTTTAGGAAGGTGAGGTTGTTAATTGATATATATTTTCTATTGATTCTATAAAAGGTGTGAATTAAGATGCTATCTCTGAGGCCATTCCCATTACTTTAAATAAGTTTGATGCCTTGAATAAGTGTGATAATGAACTTTTTACTAGCGAAGATCGGGAAGAAAAGAGTTTGGAGTTAACCTGTCAGGCTAAGTTTTCCGGAAAGCTTGTGGAAAATGCTGTTGGTAATGAAATCTTAGTTTATAATAATTCAGTTGATTCTGAAGAAGTTATTAAAAGCAAAGTTATTGAAGGGACAAGAGAGGGGGTGAAGAAATTTGTTTTCTCTAAGTTCCTAAGAAATGAAGTTATTTATGAATAATAAAGATTATCATGAAGGAGGGTTGGTGGGACCTAAATTCACTTGGTGTAACATTAAGAGTGAGTGGTCATATTTTGGAGAGATTGGATAGGTGCTTACTGAATTCCTTGGCCTTAGACAAAATTCATGTTACAGTAGTAAGGCATCTGGCAAGGATTGCTTCAGACCATTGTCCTATTATCTTGAAGATCTTTAATTTCTTTAAGATAATGAATAACTTATTGAAATTCAAAGATATTTGGATTTCTGATCGTGCTTCTAATGCAATTGTGAAGAATGCATGGAATAAATAATTAAAACATTTTGCTAATGGAGAGATGGCCCAAATTCTAAATATTAAATGCAGAAGGGCTTCGAGAGCTTTATTTTTTTAGAGTAAAGCCACGAGATCTTAAGAAAGAGGTGCTGCAACTTCAAAACAAGGAGGAGGATAATGGCTGGCAATTAGATGAAAAACTGATGTTGCTGCATTTAAAATATTACGAAATTTGATTCAAGGATTATAATTTTGATGATAATAAATATTTCTAACACTTTTGTGAAAGTTTGTTAAGCCCTTATGAACTAGCCCAAGGCTAACCAAAGGGGGGGGGGGGGGGGGTGAATTGGTATTTTAAAAATTATTTAGATCAAAACACAATCACAAAAAATCAAACCAAAATCACGACAATGAAATTCAAAGTGCGGAAGAATAAATGCGGAAAGCAGTAGTAAAAGGACACAGAATTTTATAGTGGTTTGGTCAACTCGACCTATGTCCACTCCTGTGAGGAGCCCTCCAGCTATTGCACTAAACACAGTGACTCTCCTTTTGCTCCGACAGCAAGGCAGAGAAGCCCTCACAAAAACTCATTTTCGTCGACCCCAATGAGATAGAGAACCCAACTCCTTTTGCTTCCTCCTAAAGCAGGCAGAGAACATTACTCCTTTTGCTTCCTCCTAAAGTAGGCAGAGAACCTTGATCGGTTTCTCAAGAAGACCTCTCTCAACCCTTCAAGGATAAGAGACTCTAGTGGAAGAAGAAAAAGTGGAACAATGCTTGGAGCAACCCTTGTGAAACTCTCTCACAAGCTCCCCCTCACAAAATCTTCTCCCTCTCTCTCTCCCTTTCTCTCCCTCTCCTATAGGCTTTCTTAGGTTAAGACAGCAACAAAAGATCTACTTTAAGGTTGAACAACAGATCTTAAATAGAAGAGCTTAGGAATAGCTCTTATTTTATACAAACCGACTTTATCATCCAGGCCGATAAGGGTATCGGCCTGGCCGATCAGTATAGATTTTGCTGAATCAGCCTGGTCAATTTGGGAAAATTAGAGTAATTTTGGTCACATCATCCAGGGCGATAGAGCCCGATTAGTTCAAATCTGAGGAAAATCATCCTGAATATTGCCCTGAATAGAAATAGGCTGATATTAATCATCCACGCCATCGTCCTGGCCGATCCAGTGATCGGCCTGGCTAATGTGATCATGCAATCAGCATTAATTACTTTTCTTAATTACCAGATTAATTTAGGCATAATTGTGATGCATCATCCATGATGATAGGATATCGTCCTAGATGATGTCCTAAAATATAGAATACCTAAATTGATCATGACAGTTGATTCTTTATGATTTGAGCCTATCGTCCTGGCCGATACAATATCATCTAGGCTGATCTGCTTAATGACGGCTTCTTTAACTATGATTTCTTGATTAGGGTTTCTATTTTTGAACCGATCCATGCCGATATAAATATAGGCCCGATCGATGTTACCAAAAATAGTAAACTCTAAGAAACCGTCAGAAATTCTCTAAAGGTTTGTGTGTGCAAGGTTACTTAGAATTAAGAGCCATATCTTTTATAATAGACTCAAGAAAAGGAAAAGTGTACAAAGTGACTCGGACTTAGTCTACCCAATCTTGAGTTGGTTCCAATTGCAATCTGATCTTGTTGACCTGAAATGTTAGTAGGCAAGGCAGTCATAGAAAAACAAGAGTGTTTGGTATCATCAAAATCATAATCAATGAAAACATATTTACATTAATCTCCCCCTTTTTGATGATCGCAAACACACAACGAACAATTCTAAGTAGTTAAGAGAACAGTGTACTGGTAGGAGTGCAAATATAGAGAACATCAAATATCATAACAGAATAGTACAAGTACAGACATACTACTCCCCCTTTTGACATCTAAAAAAGGAGGAGACAAAAAATAATGCAAAAAATAAATAGCAGAAGAAAAAATAGAAACTAATCAATAGAAAATTAGAAACAAACTAAAAGAAAAACTGAAAAAATGATGGCCTCTGATCATCTGAAGGAGGAGGTGGTGGTGGAGGTGCTTGCTGAAAGTAGCTTGATAGTGTAGCAAACTGGGCACCAAATTAGGCTATATTCTGGTCGTGCTGGTGGTGGTGGTGAGTAACGTAGGTGTCAAAATGGGCTAAGTCCTCCACGCGGTGCTGCTCGGAGCGGGCTATGTCCATAGCATGTTGCTGCTCCTATACAACAATGTAAGTGTCAAATCGGCCTCCCACTGGTCAAAGTGCTCCACCAACTAGTCTAGCTGAGAATGCTGGCGGAGCGAAATAGGTGCAGGAATAGGTGCAGAAGTAGGTGCAGGAGCGTTCTCTTCCATTTCCTGAGCTTCCCTATCTCCTGGGTGGAGATAAGTATTATGAAGAGTTTGAAAGGAAATGTTAGAGTAGAAGGCAGGTTAAAGCTTTAATGGAGCAGGATATTAGAGGTTAGATTCTAAGTGAAATGAAATGATATGTCCTAGGGCTATATTAGGTTTCCTCCTATGACCTGGATCTTGAATGGTAATAAGATGGCCGATATAGTAGAAGATTAGGTCGGCAGCATTGAATTCACGATTTGCTAAAATGTGAAAGGTGGTTAGAGAAATAAGGGGAGTGATGTGAACACGATCTCTATCCTTAGGAATTATCGAAGTGCAAATGATGTATTGGACGATCCTAGCATCCTTGAGTATGGTGTTAGTCTCGCCCATGTGAAAATTAGCATTAGAATTATGAAAAAAATGACTAGCCGTAGCCCAGTCAAAATTAGGATCAGAGCACAGGGTGTTAAGTTTGTCCCTTAGGGTGAAAAGCTACAAAATCTTCACACAATCCTGATATGTACTCTGGACAGGGTGTCGATTCACATATAAGATAATAGAGGTAAAAGCAGAATTAATGCAAAGACTTGCAAAGAACTCATAGAGCAATTCAGAATTTAATGGTATAGCAAGAGTCAAAAGAAAGAACAAGGAGGTATGGGCAAATAAGTCTAGTATCGGATAAGAGAAAAAAATTGGATTGACTGTCTGGGAGATTGTGATTCCGGCCTCCTTGTAGCGCTGGTAGACAGCTTGATCATCCACCTCCAAGAAATAAGGGTCCAGAGTGGCCCTTGTGGAACTTCTAGAAGGGTGACCAGAGCGCTTTCCTCCATCCATAATAAGAAAATAGAAATAAGGAAGTAAGGAGAAGAAATTGGTGTGAAGAAAATGCCTGAAAGGGCTCGGTTTATAAAGAATTGGCCGGATCTGCCAGGCCAATTACAGGATCGTCCAGGCTGATATGGTTCAATAATTATGTACATGCCGATTGGTTAAAAAGATAGTCTGATCATCTGGGCCGATTAGATATCGGCCGGGATGATTAGACACAGGCAATCGTCCCGAGGAGTCAAGTCAGACTACTGTTGAAAAAGCAAATCGTCTGAGTCGATTCGGTGGATCATCCAGGACGATGTCCAATAATGGATCATACCAGCTGAATTTAAAATGATTAAATCATGTGCCACATGTATCAGCCAGGCCGAACAGGTGGATCATCCAGGTCGATTGTCCAAAATGGATAGTCCCAATAAATTTTAAAGATTTTAAATATATATCTACGTGTATCGCCAGGACGAACACGCGGATTGGTCTGGCTGATTTTCCATAAAGAGAATAACATCATCCGGGCAAAAAAATAGATCCGCCAGGCCAATAAAAATATTTGAAGCAGAAGACGTTCAAATCGTTCATGCCGATAATGGATCATCCAGGACGATTAAAAGAAGAAAAATTAAATCAGTCGACAGAGGGGGAGTTTTCAGAGTAAATTTATCAGGTCGTCCTACCGATAGGTGTATCGGCCGGGACAATGTAAAAATAAAATTGAGAATCAGAGGATGGAGATGATTAGAGAAGGCCTAAAAACATCAAAATCCAGTGAAAATGGAAAAAAATGATACGAAAAAGACCAACACAAGCAAAATATGGATTTTTTTTTTCAATGCAAGAATATGACATAGTCTCCATGTTATTGATTTTAAAATTTTGTAAGGATCATTGAGTTAACATTGACAAAATCAGAAAAATAGTTAGAATAATCGATCCTATTAACCCTAACTCATTCTTTTTTAGGGTAAACCATCTTTTAAAAAAAAAAAATCTAAATCAGAAAAGCCAATTGGTTAAAAAAAAGGAAATCCGTTCAAAAACTTGTTTCCAGAAAAATATTTTAGAGAATAATATATCAAAGTAATTAGTTACAATTTGAAATTCGAAATCAAGTCTTTGAAAAATATCAAGTGACACATGAAGTCTTCTAAAATTAAAAAAGTTTTAAAAGGTGAAAAGTCTGCTTTTAGTGGGCTCATTTTATGCCTCTTGTCAATTTGATTGGCACTTTGCAGATCTTTTGAATTTTGATATACTTTGTGTATATTTTTTTTTTCAATTTGGTGTCATTTCTCATCTTTTATTTTTGGCGTCATTGGCCTTTTTTTTCATTAACTTTGATGTAAGCTAGATCCATTTCAAAAATTCTTAAATATTCTTAGTTGTGATTATAACTTCTAGATATTATAGAAGAAAAAACTCACTCTCTAATATAGGGAAGAATGAATCACAAAGCAGAATAAAAAATCATATGATAATTTCAATGACAAGAATACAAAAATCTGAAAGTAGAAAAAAAGACTTTGATCATTATATTTATAAAATAGATTACTATGGCAAGATTGAAAAGATCTTAGTTTCAAAAACTATTTGTTAATTTGAAATAGAATTTGTTTAGAGAAGAAGATTACACCACTAAAAGAGGTTAGTGAAAGAGACACAATCAACGATGTTTTCACCCTTTAACAGATTAAGATATGTAAAAGCATTGACTCACAAAATTTCAAAATAAAAAAAGGCATAAAATATCAATTTCAACGATGATTTCTAAATCAATAAATAAGACAAAAGAAGTAAAAAGAAAGTTAAAACAACAAAACAAATCAGAAATTAATAGGAATCAAGTTCATCCATTTATGTCAATCACACCCAATCTGGTCCTTAAAGTACTGAAAGTGTTGAAGGCTGGTGGTTTAGTAAAGATGTCAGCTAGTTGATTTTCAGTTGCCACATGGTGAAACTCAATGTCTTCCTTGGTCACATGGACTCTAATTAAGTGATGTCTTATGTCTATGTGCTTGAACCTTGAATATTGGATAGAATTCTTAGAAATGTAAGTGGCACAAGTGTTATCACAAAGAATTGGAATTGTGCCTACAAGTAATCCTAAATCCAGAACATGCTATTTCAACCAAAGGACTTGGGCCACACAACTTCCTAAAGCATTGTACTCAGCTTCAGCAGTGAAAAGTGCAGCAGAGTTTTGCTTTTGACTAGACCAGGAGACTAAAGATTGCCCTATAAATTGGCAAGTCACTGAAGTGCTTTTTCTATCCACCTTACACTGCAAAATTAGAATTAGAATATCTAATAATCTCAAAAGAAGTGTTGTGCCTAGGGTACCATATTCATATGTTTTGGGTCCCTAAAAGGTATTTAAAACTTCTCTTAACTGCAGTCAGGTGGGATTCCTTAAGATCAGCTTGAAATCTAGCACAAAGATAAATGCTAAACATGATATCAGGTATGTTATCAGTCATGTAAAGTAAATATTTAATTATTCCTCTGTACTTCTTTTGATCAACTAATTTTCCATTAGGGTCCTTGTCCAACAGAGCACCTGAAGTCATGGGAGTATTAATTGGCTTGGCTTTGTCCATTTCATATTTCTTCAAAATGTCATTTATGTATTTTGATTGATTCAGAAAGGTTCCATCATCCAATTATCTTATGCTAAACTTCAAAAAATAAGACAACTCTCTCATCATACTCATCTCAAACTCCTTTCTCATTATTTTAGAAAAATCATCACATAGCCTTTTATCAGAAGAACCAAAAAGTATATCATCGACATAGATCTGAACAATGAGTAAATCATCTCCTACTTTCCTCAGGAAAAGGGTGGTGTCTACGCTCCCCTTAACAAACTCCCTTTCTAGTAAAAATGTGCTAAGCCTCTCATACTAAGCTCTGGGTGCCTGCTTCAATCCATATAAGGCCTTTTTTAATTTGAAAACATGATTTGGAAATTGGGAACTCTCAAAACCTATGGGTTGTTCTACAAACACATCCTCTTTTATTACCCCATTTAAAAATGTACTCTTAACGTCTATTTGAAAAAGCTTAAATCCCTTATAATAAACAAAGGCTAATAACACTCTAATGGCTTCCAATCTAGCTATAGGGGCAAAGGTCTCCTCAAAGTCTATTACTTCTATTTGGTTGTACCCCTTGGCCGCTAATCTTACCTTATTTCTAACTATCATACTAGAATCATTCATCTTATTCTTAAAGACCCATTTGGTTCCAACTACACTTTGTCCCTTTGGTCTTTCTACAAGCTCCCAAACATCATTCTTAATAAATTGGTTCAACTCCTCTTGCATTGCTAAGATCCAAAACTCATCAAAAATGGCTTGATTGATATTGGTGGGTTCAATCATTGAGATAAAGGCAGAGTGGTTCACTTCCTTCCTAAGTCTATGCCTAGTCCTAACTCCTTCAGAAGGGTCTCCTAAGATTAGTTATTTGGGGTGACTCGAAGAGTATCTCCAATCTCTAGGAAAAGTGTGTGTAGGTTCAACCCTTTCCTCCAGATCTTCATTTTCTACTACTTGGGTAATCTCTCCTACTCCTTCAGTGCTTTGGGGGTCTACCCTCTTCTACAAATTTTCTACTTTAGTGGTAATCTCTCCAACATCATCATCCTTAACTCTAGACTTCCTAGGATCAGATTTATCAAACAAAACATGAGTAGTCTCCTCCACCACCAAAGTCCACTTATTAAACACCCTAAAAGACTTCCCAACACTAGAATATCCTAAGAACACTCCATCAGATTTTCGGTCAATTTTTCCTAAGTGAGACTTCCCATTATTGTGAATGAAAACCTTAAAACCAAAGACATGAAGGTGGGAAAGATTTGGTGTTCTACCCTTAAGGATCAAATAGGGAGTCTTATCTAATTTGGCTCTAACTTTCATCCTATTCAACAATAATAAGTAATGTTAACCGCTTCAGCCCAAAAGTATTTTGGAAGTGAATACTCAGCAAGCATAGCTCTAGCAGCTTCCACTAAGGTCCTGTTCTTCCTTTCAGCTATCCCGTTCTGCTGAGGGGTCCTAGGAGCTGAGAAGTTGTGGCTAATCTCCTTATCCTCACAAAAGTCTCTAAATCTCTCATTTTCAAACTCTCCCCCAAGATCACTATGGATGGTCAAAATCTCACATCCTAGCTTTTTCTAGATCCAAATGAAGAAGGTTCTAAACTCATCAAAAGACTCATTCTTGTGTGACAAACTCTTCAAAAGACTCATTCTTGTGTGACAAAAATCTAGTCAAAGTGAACCTCGAGTAGTCATCGATAATCATAAAACTATAGACTTTTCCTCTTAAGCTGGCAGTGCTAATGGCTCTAAACAAATCCATGTGAAGGACTTCTAAAGGTCTAGATGTGCTAATGTCATTAATAGAGTGAAAAGTGGTGTGGACTTACTTTCCTAATTGATAGGCCTCACAAAGGTGGTTTTTTTTTTAACCCTTATGCTGAGCTTATGGCTTTGTATCAGGCTCTTAAAATTGCTCTACCGATGGAGATTTTAATGGTTTGGATTCAAGTGGATGCTTTATTAGTTTTACATATTCTTAATTCTAAAAATACTGGTAATGCTAAAAAATTTTATACTCTTAGGGAGATTAAAGGTATGCTATCTCAGATGGATTATATGGTTTCCCATATTTGGAGACAAGGTAATGCTTGTGCAGATTTCTTAGCTCGGTTGGGGGCTGGTTTAGCTTCTTTAACCTGCTTTGATAATTATAATATTCCTGTTTTACTTAGAGGTTTGATCAGATTGGATAAAGACGGTTTATCTTATTTAAGGAAATAAGTTTCTTGCTGTTGGTGGTTTGTCTGTAATTGTTTATGGAACCCCCTTTTATGCTCAGTCAGGACTGCTGCTTTGGTTTTTTGTATTGCTATAGTGGTGTCTTGACTGCTGGTATAGAGGAGTTTCTATATCCAATTATGTTATTAATCATTTTATGTTGATAGTAGTTATATTTTGAATGATTTAATTGTCTGCTGGTGCAGTTTTTTCCTTTGTTTTTTATGCAGGCTGTGATTGGAATAGAGAAGAAATGTTATTTTGCTTCTTTCGGATGCGGATTCAGGTTTGGAGATAGAAGTTTGGAAGAGTGAAGAGTGAAGAATGAAGTTTGGAGGCTTTGTCAAGTGAAGAATGAAGTTTGGAAGAGTCAAGTGATGGACTTCTTAGTCTCTGGCTGCACTACAGTTTGCTTATTCCTGTCTTTCGTTATTGTAATTAGATTGGGACTTATGGCTCTCTAGGGTTTTTCTTTTCTTTGGTTGTATTTTATTTTTTTCTAGTTGAGCTTATAGTCCCCTTAAGAACTTGTTGTAAACCTGTTTTCTATAAATGCGTAAACCCCTTAGTGGGTTTCAATTAAAAAAAAGAAGAAAAAGTGGTTTTTTGAAAACTTAAGTTTGGGGACACCTCTAACTAGGTCTTTCTAGGTCACTTTCCTATGGGTATTCATACTGGCATGACATAATCTCCTGTGTCACAACCATGAAACATCAACAGTAGTTTTTAAGCAAAATAAAGCGGCACATTCAATATTATTTAAATCAAGCATGTAAACATTGTTGATCCGCTTTCCCTACAAAATAGTATTATTATTTAACCTAATAATGCATGAATTTGCAAAAAATTTTATGATAAAGCCCTTATCGTAAAGCTTGACTGATGCTGAGCAAGTTGTGTTTCAGTCCATCTACAAGCAAAACATTTTCAATCAGAAGGTTCTTAGATAATTCAGCATGCCTTTTGTTTAATGCATCAAACTCATCAAGTAAAGACATGTGATTGCTACCAATTGTAAAATGATCTTTAAGAAGAATTTCAAGCCCTTTTTATAAATTAAAAAATTCTAATTTTAAGTTGGCATGTATTTTCTTAAGTTTCCTGTATGATGCATGAATTTGTTCTAAAACTTAAAGTAGTTGATTATAAGTTAGTTTACATACCTATTCTTGGTCACAATGACCAAGATGATCATCTTCCATTAAGTGCAAGTTTGTTCTCTCCTCTTCAGGTTCGGTCTCAGAGGAGTCTGATGCAGAATCCACCAAGAACACCTTTTGGAATCTCTTCTTATCCTTCTTGAACTTGGGCTTCTCCTCACCCTTTTCCTTGCTTGGGTGAGACTTAAGTGTAGGGCAATCAACTTTAACATGTCCTAGCTTTCTATATTCAAAATAATTATACAAAAGAAAAGAAAAACCGTACAGAAAACTGAATTTTTTAATTTTGACCGTCGACGATCTTATCGTATGATCGTGTATTCGTACGTACAAATAGCTTAAATATTATTGCATATGAACTCATTGTGAATCAGTATGAAATCATTTTATACACGATCATCGTCTAGTATGAACTGTGTTTTTTTGTACGAATAATTTTTTTTTTAAAGTTAGTATGTACAAACTATCAAGACAAAATGAACGAAAATAGACCAGAGCCCTTTAACTTGGTATGATTAAAAAATATCATCCATATGAACTTCGTTCAAGGATGAGCTAGAGCCCTTCCTCCTAGTACGATAAAAAAATATCATTCGTTCGAGGATGAAACAGAGCTCATCGTCCAGGTATGATAAAAAAATATTGTCCGTTGAACTTCATTCAAGGATGAACCAGAGGACATCATCTCAGTATGATCAAAATTATTGTTCATACGAACTTCTTACGTGAACAAAATAGAGCCGATCATCTTGGTATGATAAAAAATTATCGTTCGTATGATCTTCATATTAGGAAAAAATAGAGTCGTTCATCCCGGTACGATCCCAAAATATTTTCTGTATGATCTATACTTAGTAAAATTTTTTCCATTTCTGTTCGCTCCATCATCTAGTACGAACTAATTTTGTATTGTATGATCAGTTTAAAAAAATGAATTATAAAACTCTCTTCCGATGTGTGTGTGCTTAGTTACTCAATTACAATCACACTCTCTCAGACTTAATAAAATGAAAAATACAGATCTTCAATTTACAATACACTATAAAGTGATCTTGATTTGAAGTCTTCAATAAATCGGAGTATGATTTCTCTGAAATGTTAGTACACACAACAGTAAAACAATTATTCCAAAAATATGTTAGGAGAAGTAATAATCAAAGCAATAATATTTAGAATCATTAAAAACATACAAGTTGCAAGAATATCAAACATGCAAAACTAAATAGCGACTATCTCAATAGAGTTTAGTGCAATACACGGAGGGCTCCATCAGGGAGTGGACATAGGTTGAGTTGATTGAACCACTATAAATTTTTGTGTTCTTTACTTCTGCTTTTTCAGGACTTTTAATTTTTTTGTGGTGAATTTTTGTTTGCCTTGAGTTTGTGTTTTTGATTGAAAGATTTTTAAAATATTAATTCATCCCCCCTCTTGGTTAGCTTGGGCTAGTTAATAAGGGCTTAACATTCCTAACAAACTTTCATAGTTTTTGTAGTTTCCCATAAAATGGGGAGACTCCGGGAGGTTGACAAAATTTTTAGTAGAATTGGGGTCTTAGACTTGAACATAATTTAAAATGAATAGAGGACTTAAGCTAAAACTTGAATTTGATTTGGACATTAAATGAACTAAGCATGAATTCAAACTTTATTGAAATGAGCTTGAGTTTAAACCTCATTTGTCTCAGGAGGACCATAACCTAAGCATTTGAACTTGATCTGACCGAGGACATGACTTGAACATTTGATCTCAAGCAAAGACTTGAGTTATACCACAAGGGGCTTGAATAAAATTTAGATAATATGGAACTTGAATTGAACATTAAATAAATTAAATGGAAACTTAAATGACTAAAACTTTAAACTTGATTCAAACTTGAGTAAAATGACACTATAGGAAAATTAACGATAACTGGCGATAATTTTGATGGTCAAATAATCATCAGAATTATCAACAGTTTAAATAGCTTTCTGACTGCCAGTATTAATTGGCAGTTTATCTGATGGTGTTTTATAATAAATCATTGGAAACGTAGGCGATAAAATAACCCCCAAGTAGGCCTCCAGTTTTTTATTTTTGTGTCAAATTATCGATGGCCAAGCTGCTGGTGTTAAGTATTTTTTATTTATGGCAGTCAAAATCGCCAAATAACAGTAAAAAATTGACCTAAAATTGTCCAAACTGACCCTTCCTCCTCATTTGTTCGTATATCATTTTTCCTCCAGACGTCGCTTGTGCTAGCGCTCCCCTCCGACTTCGTCTGTAGGACTTTGATCGCCGACAACATAATTTCAACTGCCGATCACACCCGCACTATGCCCACCAAAATTTCTTGCTCTGCCCGTCGACACCGTCGATCACTCCGGCTAAGACAAACGCCCCAAAGGTTGTTGGATTTACTTTTTTTGTTTCTTTAATCATGGATTGTTATTTAGAGAGTATTTTCAGTTTTCATTTTGATTATATCGAGGTTATGCAGAGTAGGTTGCCGCATGATACTATTAATGTTTCTCAAAATCAATTTGGATTCATGCTGGGTAGGTCTATTATTGAACCCATATAATTTTTGAGAAGTTTGATGGAGAAATATAAAGAGAATAAAGAGGATATATATATGATATTTATTGATTTAGAGAAAGTATATGATAAAGTTTCAAGAGAAATGCTATGTAGAGTTCCAGAAACATAAGGGGTTAATAATGATTATTAAAAAGTTATTAAGGATTTGTATGCAGAAGTTGTTACTTGTGTTCAAATAAAAGGTGGTTTGACCAAGTATTTTCCTATTTCAGATGGATTACAATAAGGATCACCCTTAAAACCATATCTTGTTGCTTCAATCATGGATGTTCTTACTAGGCATTTGCTAGAGGTCAACCTTAGAGTATAAAGATTTTTGTGAGTGTAAATTTAATAGTAATAGATCCATTGGGCGGATTGTGAGTTTGTGCAATTAAGTCATTAATAAGAGTATATACTTTAGATAATGTGGGAATGTTGTTCAGAGTGATGGTGGTGAAATAGATATGGATATTATTAGTAAAATTCTAGTTGGATGATTGAACTAGAGGAATGCATCGGGCTTGTTGTGCTATAGAAAAGTCCTCCTCAAACTTAAGGTAAAATTCTATAAGATGGCAGTGAGACTTGCAATGCTTTTTGGTGCAAAATGATGTCCATTAAAAGTGATGCATAATATTGATTTAAAATAAACACATAAAATGATTGCCTTCTGATAAATCGATTAGGAGAGTAAATGGTATTTCTTTTTTAGAATTAAATAAGATTTAATGCTGTATATCTTCTAATGATTGATTTTACAACTATGTAGGAAACTTTTCTTTAACATCCAAATGACTATCCAAGAAGAGAAATATTGGATGCATAACAGATTGTTACCAGGTTGAAGAGGATTGATAGATGAATTTATACAAAGAGTTGAGACTTTTATTCAAGTTGCGTCTTAACTACTAAAATATTTAGATGTCCATATTCGAAGCACAAAAATCAATCATTTCTCAAGACTGATGATGTAAAGGTTGATTTATATCGTTGGGGATTTATTTGAAACTACTTGATTTAGACCTCACATGGCGAGTACGAGCCATACAGAGATACTCTTGTTGAACTATTCATAACTTTTGAAACATCTGATGAAGATCAAATAAATAGATCGTATGAAGAACTTATTTTTTATATAAGAAGTTCTAATCTAAGGTCTAGTGTGGAAGAGCCACCAAACACTGAAATCAAAAAAATTCTTTGAGTTACTAAATGTAGCTCAAAAACTAATTAGGGATAGTTGTAAAACTCTTTTAGAACTATCAATTGCTGTGAGGATGCTAAGCATCAAAATTATATATAATATTTAAAAATTTTCTTAGGTACATAACCCTAGTAACATGTGTTTTGATAAAAATTTGCAAGCACTAGCATGGGACCCAACATAAAATGTAAACACTTTATCAATATATATAGTGAATGGGTTTAGATTTCATTCAAAGTCATGTAGTGAATGAAGAAAAAATTGAAAATTATGTGGTATGTGTTAGAGGGAATACTCATAAAGAAGATGAGTATGATTATTATGGTTTTCTGAATGAGGTTATTGAGCTAGAGTATCCAGATGAAGATGAGAAATGTTTATGTTTATTAAACTATCAATGGTATGATTCAGTACATAACATAGGCATAAGGGTTCATCCTACGTATGGTTAAGTAGTTGTAAGACATAGTAAAGGTACGAGAAGTTTGATCCATTTGTGTTAGCAAGTCAAGTTGTTCAAATTTATTTAGCAAATAATACAGTAGTCATAGAGATAAATAAGATTGGCTAGTTGTCATAAAAATAAAAGCATAAGGGATAATTAATTAATAATATGTCATAGCAATTGCATATCAAGAGGATGAGATGTCAAATTATTGGTTTATTGAAATTGATGAGATGCTAACTATAACACATAATATTGAAATGTAGTTAGAAGATGTGAATAGTTCAACTAGATCATCAAGAGAGGAAGAGGAAGAAAGAGAAGATACTATGGAGAGTAATGAAAATATTTCTGATTTTGAATAATTCTTAAAATTTAAGTGACTAAATTTACTGTAATGTACTTATTGAATCATATATTTTAGAAATCAAGTCAGTAAACATATCTTGCTTAATGTCTCTTATCAAATCCTGTTTGAATGTTAATCATTGTATATTCTATAATTCTTCATATTTGTTATAGATAATTTATCTATATTCTATTTTTTATTTTTACTTATGCAAATCTTCATAATTATTATAATTAAAATTTTTTATGTTACAAAGATTTACTAATTACTTCATTTAATGCAAACGACTTCAAATGATGATCCTCCTCTTAGATACTTCACTTTATATTTTCTTGTAAGAAATATTTAAGCATTGTACCAAATAGACCTAGATAGGGTGATAAAAGTGAGAGGAAGAGATTAGTTCCACTAGTGATACCATCACCACCACCTAGGAGTCAGCATCAGTCCCCCATTGAGAAAGGTCAGGGATAGTCAGATCCACGTGTGGTTGGAGTACCTCCACCCTTTCCTGGGTACTTCCCTCTTACGTTGATGAGTCCTCAATTCCCCTCTGTAGTTCAGACATATGCAGCCCCATTCTATCTATATTATCCCCCACCAACATTATAAACTAATCCATCTTCCATCTCTTACCATCCATACCCCCACCCTTATTATTACCCAAATCCCTTGCAGCCAGAATACGGGGGACCATCTACACAAGCAGAGGTTGATGCTAGGGATCCTATAGCTATAGTAGATAAGCGTGTATATATGAGCCTGTGGGCGATACATAAGTTCAATTTATTTTGTAATGTTATTATAATTTGATATATTATATATTATTGACAAAAAAATTAACCTACAACTTCAATCCCTTAAGTCCACCTACCCACAAGATTCGGGACATCAAATGGAGCAAATATGATGCTCCTTGCTTGTCATGGAAGAAGATCCCAAAGGGAATTAGGAATATGTGGTTTAGAGAACTTCAAGTATATTTTTTGGCATGCATTAAAATTTTTTATTTCATTTGTATTAATATTATTTATTATGCCTATATTTTTTACAGAAAGATTTTAGGTGTGACATGAGCATGACACAATGATAAAAAAGAATTTTGAGAGGAGAGGATCGACTCATCTTAGGGATATGTTCATGGACATTAGAATTTCAGGACAACATCCATTATGGATTGGAGAGGGTGCATGATCAGATTTAAGTAAAGCTTGGGTGAGCCTTGAGTTCACCAAATTAAGAGAGCAAAAATAAGCATAACAGAGCATCTAATTATGGGGGTTTAGGAAGCTCTCTTCATACTGATGTATCTATGCCTCATACTGAACATAAATGATAACTAGTAAAAGCTTTCAATTAGTTTTATAAAAATATGTATATTATTTTCACTATATCCTCTATTTCCAAGAAAGGTTTCTTGGCTTATAGCCGATACCATTGGAGTTGCATACGAGGACTCACCAACATCAAGTTGATTATTAGTGGATTGATGGGAAGGTGAAAAAAGCTTATGTGAGTATAATTTTTGGAGTAATAATATAGAATATAATAAATTTTATAATATAAATTTATTTTATGGATTTATTCTTGAAGGATGATTTTATACGAGTTTAGCAGTCTATTGGTGAGGGATCATCTTTAGGATAGACAAAGTATTCTGAGTATCAAATGTTGTCAGATATTGTTAGAGGAAGGTAGAGAGGGAGAGTTTATTTCTTAGGTTTATAAGGCTATGCTTATGACGACAGTTCATCTACTTCAGCATTTTATGATATTAGTATAGGTGAAAAAAGTGTTAGCCACATGGTTGCTACCCTAATAAGAGAGATAGAGGAGATGAGAAAGATTCAAAATGAGATGCAGGTAGAGCTATGATACTATAGAGATGAAAATCAGAAGAAGAAAGAGTAAGAGCTGACACATGAATCACAAGAAAGAGAGGACACATAGGATGATTAGTGTTATTTTTTGTTAGATAAACTTTTTGGTGTATTATGAACATCTTACTATGGATTTCATATGTTATATTTATTGAAGAACATATGCATTTTTCTTTGTTTAAACATTTATTTATTCTTATTATGAATTTTGGATTATACAAATATGATTTGTTGATTGTGTTTTATTATTGAATGTTATATTGATTTTGGACTCCATTTATGTGGGTTGATTATAGTGGTGTGTTGCCTTTAAATTTTATGTGTTATATATATTTTAAGATCTATAAAGGTATTATGGAAATTGGTATAAATAGAGTGGGGGCTACAATTTTTTTTTTTTTTTAAATGCTATAGGTTTCCAATTGCTAACTGGCAGTTCGGCTGCCAAAAACATCGAGATCGGATGTCTTATTTTAACCGCCATAATTTAATATAGTTGACAATAAATATTAGAGGTATACTGGCGGTCAACCGGTGGCTCAGCCATAGGCAAATCTGACGTTTGAGATGGCCAGTATGTCGCAGATAATTAATCGGCGATCCTCGGTGCTATGTCCGCCAAAATTTATCAGCTGTGATGGACGCCAGAAGATTTAGCTGTAAAAAACTTACCGCCATAATTTGTTTCCTTCGTGGTTTATACCGGCAATTAATAAATCACTAGAAATCACCATCTATTTTTAGAACTACCAAAAAATTTGTACTAACCACTAGAAAAAGTCGCTGATAGTTTATAAATTTCATGTAGTGTGAATTTTAGTTGAGCAAGACTATAGAGGGCATGAACTTGAATAGGACTCAGATTTGAACCTGACTTGGACCGTAGGGAACTTGAATTCAACATTAAATTGGAATATAAGTAAAAGAACTTGCAACTTGACTACAAAAGGCTTGTACTAGAATCAGGATGTGATTTACAATAAACATGAACTCAATTTGAGCATAATTAAGATGGATAAATTACAAGAAATTTGAATTCAAGAGAGCTTGATTTGAGCTCAAATAAATAATAACAAAGGGCTCAAATTGGAACTAAGTAACATTGGATTTGAATTTAATAAATGATGAAGGTTGGAACTTAAGCAAGTCTGTAAGGTCTCATGATGAATGAAACCTCAATACAACTTTCTTGCATGTATCAATTGACAAAGTTGAAGGAAGGTAAAACAATATATTTATAATCAATAATATAAGATCTCAATGAAGTAGCAAGAAGTTATCACATTGATTGAAATGCAAACTTCAATAGGTGAGTTCATAATACAAGTCATATGCCATCTTCAAAAGATTGCAAAAGACTTGTAACATGTCACATGACCAATCTATAATTAATAATCAACAAGGATTATAGAAAATATGATGATCTGGTAACTGTTTGCAAGAAATAATGATTGGCAAAATGGTGGTTGTGAGAATCATGATGCATTCATGTAGAAGACCTAAAAGTTAATGCATAATCTAAACTACTCGATTGTGAAATAAATGCACTGAATCTCTGTAATCAAAGCACAATATGAAATGCTCACAAGTGGAATGTGAAGAGCACATAATAAATGTAGTAATATCTAGATCGTCAACAACAATTTGATCTCAAGTAGATGTAGTGATCTCCTCATAAGCAGATGGGGTCAATGTGAAATGAACAAGATGATCTAACACATACAGGATGCATTTGATGTACTACTTACAAGCAGTAGTGGATAACTTATAATATGCATAACAATCCACATACAAATTTAAACAGCAAATCCATGATGAATTTTAAAAATTTTTGAAGAAGAGAAGGTAGCTAGAGAGAGAACGTCCGGTTTTTTAGAGAGAGATTAGGAAATTTGAAAGTCTGTTTTGCGGTAACGGTTGGCGAACTGATGGGAGAGGACGATCGCCGGCGATTCTCCCAAGGATATTCGTGGTTCTAATGCTGTGAATATGAAGACCACGAAGGTGGCGGATAAACTCCGGCAAGCACAGAATGCAGGAGTGGATAGCTCTTTTCAATCTCGGGTTTTGAATCCCCAGTTGGCTAAGGAGAATGAAGGAGATATGGAGATCTTGAATTCAATTCAGGTAGGCAAAATTTCGTTGTTGAAACTTCAAGGAGCGTTGGTCATTAAAGAAGGTGTAGTTCCATTGCCTATGGAGGTAAAGCATGTGGAAGGAAAGGGTAAGGCTATAATTGATTTGGGAGATTCAGTTACTCCAAAAATTATAAAAGCATCTGGTTTTCCATCCAATAATGCGGCGTCATCTTCTGGATTGAAGATTTTGGTGAACCGATTTGTGAATTCGAATGCAATCCCTGTACTATGTCGCAGCGAGATAAATGAAGATTCATGAAATAAGGTTAACAAAAATATTCATTCTATTTTGGAAAATGCTAATATATCGAATGGAGACAAGGTGACTGTAGAATTGCCTAAGTTGGTTGAATCTAGTTCATTGAATCTGTGGAGTAAAAAGACTTATATCAAATTGGAATTCAATGAAGAAGATGTGAACATTTCAAATGATGGAAAGGCAGTAAAGCTCAATTGGGAATTCGAGGATTTAAATGATAAAAAGCTGTCAAAATCTTTGGTTATCAAAATTTTTGGGAAGGAGTTACCTTCTCATATGGTGGCAAGGGAGAAAAGAAAGCAATGGAAGCAATTTGGACAATTCCACTTTACTACATTAGGAAGTGGTTGGTTTTTATGCTCTTTCTCTTCTGAAGAAATGGTGGAAGTGGAGCCCTCGGGAGGACCATGGTTTGTAAATGAACACATAGTAGGTATGGAGAGATGGTCTCCAGAATTCAATTCTTCTTCAATAAAGGGGCTTTCTTCTCCTATATGGATTAGGTTGCCTCATTTACCACTACAATGTTAGGATGAGAAAAATGTTGCTTGCATTGCATCAAGAGTTGGTAAACTTGTGAAGTTACATGGAAATATGTTCAATTGGGCGAGAAGAGAATTTGTTAGAGTATTTGTGAGAATCCAACTTGATCAACCTCTTCCTTTAGGAGTTTGGGTTGATAGTCTATGTGGGAGATTCTTTCAAAAAATGGAGTATGAAAAGGTGTCAAATTTTTGTTTTGTTTGTGGTAAGATAGGCCATGTGGAGAAGGATTGTAAACCTTTGAAAGAAGTTCAAAAGGAGTTGGAGGTTACAAATGAAGATGCTGAAGGCTTAAAAGAAGGTAAGAAGCAAATTTATCCAAAGAACCTGTTTATGGCCCATGGATCTTGGTGAATCATAAGAAGAAAAGGTTTTCTAAACAAAGCAATAAGTGGGTTAATCCTAACCATTCCAGTTTTTTAAGAAGGCCGGCTGCTCCAGTGGTTGAGGTGGACAAAAATATATCTTTTAAGGATGTAAATGCAGCTAAAGAAGTGATACAAGATAATCCAGATAAAAGGAACTCAACTGCTCTTCAACTTGAAGAAGGGGAAATTTTCAATTCAGAATTTAATCAGGATGTTATCAGTTTGGGAAAGGGTTGCTTGCAAACTCAGGAAAGTCCTAAGGGATTACCTGCGAACTCAAGTATTCCCTGTCAAGGTTCAGATGTCAAGACTCAGGAGATTGCAATGAAGGATATGATTCTTCTAAAGTCTAACGGAAAAGGACACGATAAGGAGACTGTTGATGAATCAATTCTAGTTCTGGAAAAAAGGTATTCATCGGAATTCATAGCTGGGAGTAAGTCTTCAGGCCAGGGTGTAGTTGATATCAATAGTTAAAATATGGTTTCTATTCTACAATCTGTTACTGAAGGAGGCAAGGAAGATTCAGTAAAAGAAATTACTTTGGTTGAGAGAAGAGTAGAAGAGTTGGACGAGAAGGATAAATCTGTTAAAGTTACTAGTGATAGTAATGAATTGGTGGAGAATTCAGTTCCTGGAGAAGGAAAATTTAAGTTGAAAAAAGAATTAAGATCATTGGGGAATAATTCTTTAAAGTCTAAGACAAGGAAAGGTGATCCTAAGAGTATTTGTAGTGGGTCTAATCCCACTTCAATGAAAAAATGTGTTCCCTAATTTTTTGGAATTGTAGGGGGGCTAGGAAGGTGGTGGCCTCCAGGTATTTGAAAGAAATTGCGAAGGATAATGATGCTTTGTTTGTGGGCCTTATGGAAACTAAAATTTCTTCTTTTTTTTTTTTTGAAAAATGCATAAAGCAAATAGCATTAAAAGGAAGGAAATAAGCTAATACAAGCTAATAGCATCACATTCCTCCTTTAATAAAGTAAAAAAGGAGTGAGGAATGTGATCCAAATGAAGGTTGTCCCAATCAAAGTCTCCATTAAGAGCAAGGTTAGCACACATATCCGCTAACTTATTGCTTTCCATACTAACATATTTGAAAATAACGAAGTTTAAATAAGTAAGAATAGAAGAAGTTCTTACATCCCTCTCCGTGTTTTGCCAAGATTTATTGTTGTTGTAGCTTTGAAAGCATTTCATCACATTTTCGTTGTCTCCTTCAATAATAATGCCCTTGTATTGATTGATACACTCCAAAATAGTATCATGAATAGAAAGAATAGATTCCAATTCTAGTTGAGCAATATCCCGATGAATACCTTTCCTTCCAATAGCTAATAAGAATCTTCCCTTGTGGTCACATCCAACAGCTCCCATACCAGCCATATAAGAAGTAAGTAAAGAGACATCAACATTTATTTTGATCCAATCGGGTGAAGGAGAATGCCAAGATTTATTAAACATCCGAGATGGTTGATTAACAACCCAAAGGCCCGATTTATTTCTATTAAAAATAAAAATTGAAGTTATACTAAGAGCATTGGAAGCAATATATACATTGCTACCTTCCTTTCCTTCATAAATGAATTTATTTCTTGACTTCCAACAAAGAAATACCAGTGTACAATAAACAATGGTGATAAAAGTTTTTTTTGGTAGCATTTAACTTCAACCAAGAAATAAGCTCAGCATAATAGTTAAACACCGGGATTTGAAATCCCCATTTATTCAGAGATTTTATAACTTGGATTACTTTAACACAGTTTACCGCCACATGCTTAATGTCTTCAATATCCAAGCAACCTCTTCGACATAAGCATCCCTCCTTGATTCTTCGATATTCCAAAAAATGGAATGTTGGAATGGCATTATGATAAATCCTCCACCAGAAAATTTCAATTTTTGGATTAAGATACATTTTCTTAATCCAATTCAAGTAATTCTCCCCATTGGAGATCTTGCTCCGAGCTTCAAATGAGAGTGCAGCCAATGTTCTCCAAGAATTCTGTAAGATTAGCTCCATCTGGTCTTTAACACCATCCTTCTCAATATTGACATTACAAATCAACTAAACCAAATCATTTCCGAAGAAATTATGCAGTTTTTTCGTGTCCCAATCTCCTTCTTTGATGAAAAAATCAACACAGGAATCATTCAATTGAAGGCTATCAATAAAAGTAGGCCACTTACAAAAAGATTTGTCTAATACCCAAACATCCTTCATAACATTAACATTCACTCCATTGCAAATTTTCCACCTGATAAGCCGTTGAAGAGCCCTTGGACCACTTCTAATAATCTTCCATGTGTTTGAACAATTTTTTTTGCAATTAGTATTCCAGAAGGAATCACCATATCTCGGCTTCAAAATTTTATGCAACAGAGAGTTATCATCCGTTATATATTTCCAAGCAAATTTTGCTCTTAGAGTATCCACTCTTTGAACAATAGAAAGAAGTCCACGTCCTCTTAAGTGTAAAGGTTTACAAAGATTTTCCCAGCTCACAAAATGCAAACCTGCTTCATTCTTCTCCTTGTGCCATAAAAAATCCCTTCAAGCTTTGTCAATTTCAGCTAGAATTCCAGCCGGAACTAAAGCATGTGTGCAAGTAAAAATAGGAATTGAAAAAATTGTTGATTTAATAAGAGTTAATCTCCCAGCTAGAGATATAAATTTGCTTCCCCAAGTCTCCATCTTGCCGAGCACTTTTTCCACTAAGAAGTTGAAATCTGCAGCCTTCAATCTTCTTAAGGATATTTTCACTCCTAAGTAATAGAATTCTTTCACAATCATGAATCCCATTACACGAGCAATCCTCTTCATCCTTCTAGAGCTGATAGTTTTTCCACCAAAAATGGAAGATTTATTGTAGTTGATTTTTTGTCCCGACCAACTACAATACTTCAATAAAATTCTCTTAATCTTCTTGACCATCTTCATATTAGCTTCAGAAAATATCAAGATATCATCTACATAAAACAAATGAGATATCCTAGGGGAATTTTAATGAATCTTGATTCCTATATCCCTTTCTTCTTGAATAAGAGCATTAGATAAAAGTTGAGAGCATAATACAAAGAGAAACGGTGATAATGGACAACCTTGTCGAAAGCCAGTTTGAGCATCGATTCATTGAGAAGATCTGCCGTTAATCAAAATAGAGAACCGAGGATATCTTACACATTCTAAAATAAGTTTTGAAAAGTGTGAAGGAAAACCAAAATAACTCAAGATTTGCTCTAATGTGTCCCAAGACATGCTATCATAAGCTTGCTCCATATCAATTTTGAAGGAAATTAATCCTTTATAGGATTTAGAAAATCTTAATTTGTTGAAGACTTCTTGGGCAATTAAAACATTATCATATTAGGACTGGCCTTTAATAAAAGCAGCTTGATTTTAAGAAATAAGTTTTGGAAGAAGATTCACAAATCTATTCAGAAGAATTTTAGCTACAAGTTTATACATAGTTTTACATAAACTTATAGGTCTAAAATTAGAAGGCAATATAGGCAAATCTACTTTGGGAATAAGAATAATCAAAGTATCCTTCCAACTAGTTTCCATTTTGGCAATGGAGAAAAATCTTTTCAAAGCATTCCAAACATCTTCATAAATGATGTGCCAGTAAAACTTAAGAAATGTGTGAGTAATACCGTCTACTCCCGGAGATACACCTCCTTCCAATTGGTTAACAGCAATTTGCACTTCTTCCAGCATCAAATCAGAATTCAAAATTCCTCTGTCAGAATCCGACAGATTAGCTTTCAGTTGTGGCCAGCCTTCCTGAGAGCATTCTCTGAAGTTCCATTTATTTTGAAAATATTTGTAAAAGATACTCTCAATAAGAGTTTGATCTTCCACCAAATCACCATCTTCATTCTTAATTTTGAAAATGTAATTTACATTCCTTGTAGCATTTGCAAAGAAATGAAAAAACTTTGAATTAAAGTCTCCATCCTTTAACCATTTAGCCTTCACTCTTTGTCTCCACCACGAATTTAGCCAGGCTAAAGTGCAATTCAACTCATTAATTTTGGATCTTAGAAGTAATACCTTTGTTTCGAAAAGGCTTCCATTCCTAGACTCCTCCATTTGAAGATCATAAATTTACTTGATTAGTTTCTCCTTCATAAGGTTGAGATCATTTAGTTTAGCTTTGCTCCAAAAAGAAAGTGCTTTTAAGGCTCTTTTGAACTTGATCTCTAGCACATCTGAATGTTGACTAGCAATTCTCCTATTCCATGCCTTTTTCACAATAGCAGCCGAAGCATAGTGAGAAGCCCATGTGTCTTCAAATTTGATATAGGTATTAGATTTGGGATGATCTTCCCATAATTTCATCAAAATGGAGCAATGATCCGAAGCAATGCGAGGAAGATGATGAACCACTAATAATGGATTGGAATCAAGGGCAAAAGAGTTGACAAAAATATTGTCAAGTCTTTCTAAAATTCTAGCTCCACTTGTTTTGTTATTACACCAAGTATAACTTGGACCTATAAAATTTGATTCATGATAATCAAGGTTAGTAAAAAAGGTTTTCATTTCCTTAGGCGGTTGAGAAAAGTCAAATTTTCTTCCTCCCTTTTTATCTCCTTTAGAAAGAAGGCAATTAAAATCACCACCCACTATATTAGGATTATTGACAAGCAAATAATTCTCCAATTGAATCCATAGTTCCCTTCTCTTGTAGGCGTTCTTATTAGCATAAACAGTAGAAATCCTCCAACAACCTTTATTAATGATTTCTAAATCACCAATGATACATTGATTAAAAGATAAAAAGGTATTAAAAGAAGCAAACCTTTTATTCCAAAGAAGCAAGATGCCTCTAGACAAGCCTTCTGATGGATAGTGGAAGAAGTTCCAATCCATACCAACAAGAGCATTGATATCCTTTCAATTTATAAAAGAAACTTTTGTTTCTAACAAGCCAACAAAAACCACATTATTCTTTTTAACCAATTCCTTGAAATATAGAGAAGCATGAGCCTTCCTTGCTCCTCTACAATTCCAAAACACTATGGAATTCATTGGTTTGGAGGGGGGCTCGCCCCAATCCTTTTGGCTTTATTACCCGTTCCCAATTTCCTGCTTCTAGTCATGAGTTTAATTTGTCCAAGAGTTTTTAGCTCTTTTTCCCATTTTCTCTTTACAAAAGAGTTCTCTATATTAGCCTTTATCGCTCCCATGTTCTTTTCCTTTGAAAGTTCGTTCAGGATGTTAAGCCCTATGAACTTAGTCCCAAGCTAACCATGAGGGGGGGTGAATTGGTATTTTAAAAACTCTTTTCACAAAGAAAGAAAATTGCATAAACCAAATCACACCACAGAAATAAAATGCGGAATTTAAAAAGTGCGGAAGCAAGAAAAAGAACACAGAGATTTATAGTGGTTCGGTCGACTCGACCTACGTCCACTCCTTGGAGGCACCCTTCAAGTATTGCACTACAAAACGTGACTCTCCTTTAGCCCCCACGGCTAGGCGGAGAAGCCCTCACATGAACCTCCTTTTTGCCACCTCGACAAGGCAGAGAACCTACCTGCTTTTGCTTCCTCCTGAAGCTGGCAGAGAACCACAACCAGAAGCAAACTCCTTACCTCTACCGACCCTTCCACGGACGAGAAACTCTAGACGAAAGACAAGGAGAGCGATCCTTGAAGCAACCCTTGTGAATCCCCTCACAAGCTCCCTCTCACAAGATCCTCTCTCTCTCCCTCTCTCTCTTTCTCTCCTCAAGGTCTTCTTAGGTCAAGGCAGCAGCCAAAGGTCTTCAAAAACGTTGAACAAGAGCTCTTTAAATAGAAGAGCTTCAAAGGAGCTCATTAATTGCAAGTTGCCGACAATATCGTCCAGGCCGATATGGACATCGGCCTGGCCGATCAGTACAAATTGCAGAAGATCGGCCTGGGCCTCGCCCTATTTTGGGTGCTGGACGATTGAAATTTGGCTTGATCGTCCTAGCCGATCTCACGATCATCCAGGTCGATCAGTTCAAATCAGAGGCAAATCGTCCTGAGCATCGCCCTGTTTTTTAGCTGGCCGATATTTATCGTCCTGAAGTAACTTAAGGATTTTGAATTGATCATCCTGGCCGATCCTGGGATCGTCCAGGACGATATGATCGTATCAATCATCCTTAATTACTCCCTTGATTTCCTGATCAATTAAGGCATAATTTGATAATTTCGTCCAAGCCGATACGGGGATCGTCCTGGCCGATAATTTAAAAATACAGTATACATTAATTGTCTATGGCGGCTACTTCTTTCTATTTTGAGCTTATCGTCCTGGCCGATACACGTATCGTCTAGGCCGATATGTTAATGTCATCTGCCTTAATTAAGAATCCTGATTAGTGTCTCTGGTTTTAACTTGATCGTCCAGGATGATCCAATGGATCGTCCTGGCTGATGTGAGCAAAAACAGAGATTCTAAATCTCTCAAGTGTGTGTGTGTAGGGTTACTTAGTATCAGTCTTTTGTACATTACAAACTGACTCAAGAAGAGAAAAAATAGATTACAGACTAACTCAACCCTATACCTACGCAATCCTGAACTGGCTTCCTCTTGATCGTCCGATCTTTGATTCCTGAAAAGTTAGAAGCAACAAGTAGTCCAAGAGAAGTAGTGTTTGTCAATCATCAAAACATAAGTCAAAAAACTAGGTATGCAACAATCTCCCCCTTTTTTATGATGGCAAAACACTACGAAAACAGTTAATAGCAAAAAATTCTGGATTGATGAAAAAAGGAACCTCATAAACTTCTCCCCCTTTTGACATATCAAAAAGGAGGGTACAAGAAAGCAAAGCAAAGAGATCCCCCCTTTTTTTTTTTTAACCAAGGCATGAACATGATATAGTATTCCATGTGATTGATTTAAAAATTTGTGAGTTAAAGTGTTAATAAGCTCATCAATCTAAAGAATAGTAGAATATCCGATCATGGTTACCCTTAGCTCAGGCATTTTCTTAGGGTAGAATCGTCTTTTGAAATCAATGACCTAACTCAAGAAATTAATTGGATATGAGAAAAGGAATCCACCCTTCACTTAGCTTAAGAAAAAACATCTTTATAAAATAATGAAGTAAAGTAAATTTGTCACAATCGCAAAATAATCAAAATCAAGCCTTTGATAACCAACACTTCTAAGTTCTAAAAGATTTAAAAAGGGAGAATAGCATGCTTTTGAGTGGGCTCATTTTATGACTCTTGTCAATTTCGTGGCGCTTTGCGCATCTTTTTATAGATTTTTCAATTTTTGGCGTCTTTGCGCATCTTTTGTTGGCATCATTGGCCAAATTTTGTTCTTTTTGTAAGCTATATTCTCTTTTATAATCTTTTAAAAAAAACCAAGTTGTGAATATATCTTCTCAGATATTAGAGAATAGGAGCACTCTCTCTAACATAAGGAAGAGTTACCACGAGCAGAATTAATAATCAAAGATAAGAGTAACGAGAAATCTTGATGTGACAAAAAGACTTTAAACATTATAAGTATAAGATAGATTTGCTTAAGCAAACTTAAGAAAGGATTTCAATTCCATAAACAATCTTTAACTTGAGATAGACTTTTGATTATAAAAGAAAACTATGCCACTAAAATAGGTTAGAGAAAGAGACACAATCACAAAATATTCCTACTTATCTAAGAGATTGAGTAGATAAAAACATATTGACTACAAATTTCCAAAAGCAAGGACAAGGAATATAATACCATATTAGCGATGATTTTGAAAACTAAGTAAAGAGAGACAAAAGGAAAAATAAAACACACAAAAAAGTTAAAACTAACAAAATAGGAAACAAAAGTAATAAAAAACAAAAGAAAAGCAAAAGTTTCATGCATTTATGTCAATCACACCCAATCTGGTCCTTAAAGAACTGAAAGTGTCAAAGGCCAGTGGTTTAGTAAAGATGTCCGCCAGTTAGTTTTCAGTTGTAACATGGTGTAACTCAATGTCTCCCTTAGTCACATGATCTCTAATAAAGTGATGCCTAATGTCAATGTGTTTAGTCCTTGAATGTTGGATAGGATTCTTAGAGATGCATATGGCACTGGTGTTGTCACAAAAGATTGAGATGGTGCTTACATGTAATCCTAAATCTAATACCTGTTGTTTCAACCAAAGGACTTGGGCCACACAACTTCTAAGAGCAATGTATTCAGCTTTAGCAGTGGAAAGTGCAACAGAGTTTTACTTCCTACTAGACCAAGAGACCAAAGATTGTCCAATGAATTGACAAGTTCCAGAAGTACTCTTTCTATCCACCTTGCATCCTATAAAATCAGAATCAGAAAAACCAATAATCTCAATAGAAGTGCTATGTCTAGGGTACCAAATCCCTAATCCTTGTGTCCCCAAAAGGTATCTAAAAATCCTCTTAACAACAATAATGTGGAATTCCTTAGGGTCATCTTGAAACCTAGCACAAAGGCAAACACTAAACATGATGTCAGGTCGGCTCGCAGTCAAGTAAAGTAAAGATCCAATCATGCCTCTATACTTCTTCTGATCAACAGACTTACCACTTGGGTCCTTATCCAATGGAGCACTAGAAGTAATGGGAGTGTTAATTGGCTTTGCTTTGTCCATCTCATATTTCTTCAAAATGTCCTTTATGTATTTTGTTTGATTTAGAAAAGTTCCATCCTCCAATTGTTTTATGCTAAACCCCAAAAAATAGGACAATTCTCCCATCAAACTCATCTCAAACTCTCTACTCATTGTTTTAGAAAAATCATCACACAAATTTTTATTAGAAGATCCAAAAAGTATATCATCCACATAGATCTAAACAATGAGTAAATCATCTTCAACTCTTCTAAGAAAAAAGGTAGTGTCTACGCTTCCCTTGACAAACTCCCTCTCTAGTAAGAATGTGCTAAGCCTCTCATACCAAGCTCTTCGTGCCTGCTTTAAACCATACAATGCCTTTTTCAATTTAAACACATGATTTGGAAATTGGGAGCTCTCAAAACCTGGAGGTTGTTCTACAAACACATCTTCTTTTATCTCCCCATTTAAAAAGGCACTCTTGACATCCATTTGAAAAAGCTTAAATCCTTTATAACAGGCAAAGGCTAATAGCACTCTAATGGCTTTCAATCTAGCTACAGGGGCAAAAGTCTCCTCAAAGTCTATCCCTTCTATTTGATTGTTCCCCTTAGCCACCAATCTTGCTTTATTCCTCACACCACTCCTGAATCATTCACTTTGTTCTTAAAGACCCACTTTGTTCCAACTACACTTTGTCCTTTAGGTCTTTCCATAAGTTCCCAAACATCATTCCTAACAAATTGATTCAACTCTTCTTGCATTGCTAAAATCCAAAACTCATCAGAAAGGGCTTGGTTAATGGTGGTGGGTTTAGTCATAGAAATAAAGGCAGAGTGGTTCACCTCCTTCCTAAGTCCATGTCTAGTCTTAACTCCACTAGAAGGGTCTCCTAAGATCAAATCCTTGGGGTGACTTGTAGAGTATCTCCAATCTCTAGGCAAAGTGTGTGAAGTTTCTCCCCTTTCAACAAAGTTCTCTACTCCTTGGGTGACTCCTTCCACTCCTCCATTACTTAGGTGCTCACTCCTCTTCCCCAAATTTTCTACTCCACTTGTAATCTCTCCAACATCATCATCTCCTACTCCATGTTTCTTACGATCAGACTCATCAAAAACTACATGGGTTGTCTCTTCCACCATCAAAGTTCTCTTGTTAAACACCCTAAAAGACTTCCCAATACTAGAATATCCCAAGAATACTCCTTCATCAGATTTAGGATCAAATTTTCCCAAGTGAGACTTCCCATTGTTATGAATGAAAACCTTACAACCAAAGACATGAAGGTGGGAAAGATTTGGTGTCCTACCCTTAAGGATCTCATAGGGTGTCTTCTCTAATTTGGCTCTAACATTCACCCTATTCAACACATAACAAGCTGTGTTAATCGCTTCAGCCCAAAAGTATTTTGGAAGTGAATACTCAGCAAGCATGGCTCTAGCGGCTTCTACCAAGGTTCAGTTCTTCCTTTCAGCTACCCCATTCTGCTGAGGGGTCCTAAGGGCTAAAAAATTGTGGCTAATCCCCTTGTCCTCACAAAAATCTCCAAATCTTTCATTTTCAAACTCTCCCCCGTGATCACTATGGATGGTCAAAATCTCACAACCTAGCTTCTTCTGAATCCAAGTAGAAAATGGTTTAAACTCCTCAAAAGACTCATTTTTATGTGAAAGAAATCTAGTCCAAGTGAACCTCGAGTAGTCATCAACAATCACAAACCCATAGACTTTCCCTCCCAAACTAGCCGTGCTAATGGGTCCAAATAAATCCATGTGAAGGACTTCTAAAGGTCTAGAGGTGCTAATGTCCTTGATGGGGTGAAACGTGGAGTGGACTTGCTTTCCTAGTTGACAGGCATCACAAAGGTGGTCTTTTGTAAACTGAAGTTTGGGGACACCTCTAACTAGGTCTTTTTGGGTCACTTTCCTAAGGGTTTTCATACTTGCATGACAAAGCCTCCTGTGCCACAACCAAGAATCATCAATCACAGTTTTTAAGCAAAAAGAAGGAGCACATTCAATGTTATTTAAATCAAGCATGTAGACGTTGTTGATCCTCTTTCCCTGCAAAATAGTGTTGTTACTTAAACTTACAATGCATGAATCTGCAAAGAATTGCACGATGAAGCCTTTGTCACAGAATTGACTGATGCTGAGCAAGTTACGCTTCAGTCCATCTACAAGCAAAACATTTTCAATCATAAGATTCTTAGAATTACCAATTATCCCTGCTCCTACTACCTTCCTGGTGGTGTTGTCTCCAAGAGTAACCTTGCCTCCAGTCCTGGACTCTAGTACAACAAACTGGCTAGCATCACCAGTCATATATCGAGAGCATCCACTGTCTAGGTACCACATACTCTCATGAGGTCTTTTGTGAGAGTCCTCCTGCAAAATTATCAAATGTTAGATTTAGGACCCCAAGCAGGTTTGGGTTCTTTCTTATGAAGAGAAGAATGCAATGCATGTGTGGTATGCTGTGGATCATGCACCTTAGGTCTCCATACCCAATGTGTACTTTGGTGAATCGTGTAAGTGTGTGAGATGTGTCCTAGCATGCCACATGAATAACATCTAAATCCAGGAAAGGGATTTCTTAAGTGATTTGAGTTATAATGCATCTTCCTAGGTTTTGGCAATTGATCAAAAGTAGATGTCATCCTAGTTTTCTAACATGTTTCTAAATCATTTTGAATCTTCAAATTAGTGCTTTTTAAAACTTCATTTTCAATCCTCAATTTTTTCTCAATCTCCTTAGACTTCTCAAAATCAGATTCAAGTGATGTGTGTGTGACTTTTAATGCATCAAAATTTTCAACTAGCTCACAATAATTTTTATTTAACTCATCAAATTCATCAAATAAAGTCATGTGATTTGAATCAATTGTTTGATGGTCTTTAATCAAAATTTCATGCTCTTTTTGTAGATTTAAAAATTCTAATTTCAAGCTAGCATGTGTTTTCTTTAATTTTCTATATGATGCATGGATTTTTTCTAAAACTTCAAGAAGTTGATCGTAGGAAAGTTCACATACCTCTTCTTGATCACTTTGATCTTTTCTCATGAAACACAAGTTTGTAGTTTCTTCCTCTGGTTCAGTTTCAGAGGAGTTAGTACCAGATTCTGCCCAAAAACTCCTTTGGTTTTTCTTCTTGTCCTCCCTAGACTTAGCTTTCTCCACACCTTTTCCTTTGTTTGATTGATCTCTAAGCGTAGGACAATCAGTTCTCACATGTCCAGGCTTCCTGCATTCAATGAAAACAACATCAGAAGATCCTTTAACATGTTTATGATCCTTACCTTTTCTCCAACTTTGATGATGCTTTTGTTTCTTTCTTAGAAAGCTTTTGAATTGCCTTGTGATGAAGGAAATTTCATCACTTTCAGACCCGGAAGATTCAGAATCCGATTTGTGCGCCTTCAGTGCGATTGTTTTCTCCTTTTTCTTCTCACCTGCATCAAGATTTCTTTGATTCACCCCTTGCTCGTAAGCAATGAGTGAGCCAAGTAAGTTATCAATGGAATAGGTGTTCAAATCTTTAGATTCAGTGTTTACAGTGATTTTTGCATCATAAGACGAAGGCAAGCATCTCAAAATCTTGTTAACTTTTTCATAATTCAAAAGTTCCTTTCCTAGTGCATGCAATGAAGTAACTATCTGAGTAAACCTAGTGTACATGTCAGAAATCGATTCATGAGGTTTCATACGAAAAAGTTCGTAGTCATGCAAGAGAAAGTTCAAACGGGATTGCTTAACTTCATTAGTACCTTCATGGGTGATGCATAATTTATCCCAAATCTCTTCACCAGTTTTGCAAGTTGAAACACGCATGTAATCCTCAGATTTCAAAGCACAGAAAAAACAGTTCAAACACTTCGCATTTAATTGAGCTAAATCTCGTTCATCAAAAGTTTATTCAATAAAAGCAACTTCAGTTTTAACACCATTAATTTCACGAGAAGGTGGAGAATAACCTTCTTGAATAAGCATCCACATGCGATAATCAGTAGATTGTAAAAACGTTGACATGCGAGATTTCCAAAAATCAAATGGTAGGTTATCGAACAGGGGAGGTCGGGTAATGGAATACCCTTCCGTAGTGTTACGATTCCCAATGTTAGCCATGGATCAAATTCAAAAAGTTTTCAAACTTTAATTTTTGAATCCCGCTCTGATACCACTTGAAAGTTCGTTCGGGATGTTAAGCCCTATGAACTTAGTCCCAAGCTAACCAGGAGGGGGGGTGAATTGATATTTTAAAAACTCTTTTCACAAAGAAAGAAAATTGCATAAACCAAATCACACCATAGAAATAAAAATGCGGAATTTAAAAAGCGCGGAAGCAAGAAAAAGAACACAGAGATTTATAGTAATTCGGTCGACTCGACCTACGTCCACTCCTTAGAGGCACCCTCCAAGTATTGCACTACAAAACGTGACTCTCCTTTAGCCCCCACGGCTAGGCGGAGAAGCCCTCACAAGAACCTCCTTTTTGCCACCCCGGCAAGGCAGAGAACCTACCTCCTTTTGCTTCCTCCTGAAGCAGGCAGAGAACCACAACTAGAAGATACCTCCTTACCTCTACCGACCCTTCCACGGACGAGAAACTCCAGATGAAAGACAAGCAGAGTGATCCTTGAAGCAACCCTTGTGAATCCCCTCACAAGCTCCCCCTCACAAGATCCTCTCTCTCCCTCTCTCTCTTTCTCTCCTCAAGGTCTTCTCAGGTCAAGGCAGCAGCCAAAGGTCTTCAAAAATGTTGAACAAGAGCTCTTTAAATAGAAGAGCTTCAAAGGAGCTCATTAATTGCAAGTTACCGACAATATCGTCCAGGCCGATATGGACATCGGCCTGGCCGATCAGTACAAATCACAGAAGATTGGCCTCGGCATCGCACTGTTTTGGGTGCTGGACGATTGAAATTTGGCTTGATCGTCCTGGCCGATCTCACGATCGTCCAGGCCGATCAGTTCAAATCATAGGCAAATCATCCTGAGCATCGCCCTGTTTTTGAGCTGGCCGATATTTATCATCCTGAAGTAACTTAAGGATTTTGAATAAATCATCCTGGCCGATCCTGCGATCGTCCAGGACGATATGATCGTATCAATCATCCTTAATTACTCCCTTGATTTCCTGATCAATTAAGGCATAATTTGATAATTTTGTCCAGGCCAATACGTGGATCGTCCTGGCTGATAATTTAAAAATACAGTATACCTTAATTGTCTATGGCGGCTACTTCTTTCTATTTTGAGCTTATCGTCCTGGCCGATACACGTATCGTCCAGGCCGATATGTTAATGTCGGCTGCCTTAATTAAGAATCCTGATTAGTGTCTCTGGTTTTAACTCGATCGTCCAGGACGATCCAATGGATCGTCCTGGCCGATGTGAGCAAAAATAGAGATTCTAAATCTCTCAAGTGTGTGTGTGTGTAGGGTTACTTAGTATCAGTCTTTTGTACATTACAAACTGACTCAAGAAGAGAAAAAATAGATTACAGACTGACTCAATCATATACCTACGCAATCCTGAACTGGCTTCCTCTTGATCGTCTGATCTTCGATTCCTGAAAAGTTAGAAGCAACAAGTTGTCCAAGAGAAGTAGTGTTTGTCAATCATCAAAACATAAGTCAAAAAACTAGGTCTGCAACATCCTTCAATTCTGAGAAGGCTCAACCTCCTTATTTTTGCTCTTTCTCGAAACATTTTCAATAATCTCCACTTTTTCATCAACATTATTAAGAATGTCAAACATATTATTGTTAATAATGACAGATGTAGAGCCATAAGACATCTTACTTGATGGAATCTTCTTATCAATCCCGGAGTAAATATCCCGTATTTCACCTTCTTCCAGTTCTGTATTGCCAGGAACATCAATATTATTACCTTCAGCAGCATCATCAGCTTCAGAATTTATAGAATCA
Source organism: Dendrobium nobile (assembly GCA_022539455.1). Taxonomy (NCBI): domain Eukaryota; kingdom Viridiplantae; phylum Streptophyta; class Magnoliopsida; order Asparagales; family Orchidaceae; genus Dendrobium; species Dendrobium nobile. Next base: position 56,539,859 of record CM039735.1, read on the forward strand.
ACAGCAACAAGATCCTCTTTCTGTACAGAATTTCTTGTTCTATGATTATCAACAGAGACTCTGTCTAGCTTCTTATTGATAGCCTTTCCCAAATTTAAATTTTGGTCATTAGCAATTGTAGGAGCAGTAGTATAAACGGCCCTCCATACTTCTTTCACCGGTTTCTGATAAACATTATTAACAATATATGGAAAGTAATTACTCCTCTTTTTCTTTCGATATTTGACGTGCACCCAGGGTCCATACCCTGCCTCTTCTGGACTTTCCATATCTTCAATCACTTTCCTGGCCAAAATAGTTTGGCCATCAGCCCTTTTGAAAGCAACTTCAGCTTGAACCACTTCTTCAACAACATTTATGGAACATTCTTTGATGTTTGCATTCTCAGACAAAGGACATTTCCCTAGTAAGTGTCCAATCTTACCATACTTTTAACAAAGTTTTAGAAACTTTCTCATATTGAATTTTTTGATAGAACTTGCAAGCTTCACCTTCCACCCATACTCCTAGTGGAAGTTGATCATCAAGATTGATACAAACACAAATCCTGCAAATTCTCTTCTATTCCATTAGAACATATTTCCATCAAGTAGAATGGGATTTTCAACAAGATAAGCAATTCTACACATGTTGATATCATCCCAACAATATAATGGTATATTAGGAAGCCTTATCCACACTGGAGCCGTAAGTCCCTTCAAAGATTTTGTGGACAAATTTTGTGACCATCTATCAATGCCTACAATGTGACCTCTTACAAACCAAGGTCCTTCACATAAAATGGCTTCCATGGTTTCAACATTATCACATAAACATAGGACCCAATCATGTCCTAACAAGGTTAACCAGAAGCTCCCAAAGCCGCTCCATTGTCTTCTTAATTCATTGTTAATCACATAAAAAAGGAAGGTTATCACCAAAAACCTTGATAACAAGTGCATTCACCAACTTTTTAGAATTTTCCAATACATTCTCATTGTGCAACTTCCTGTTTTCCTGGCTTATGTTTTGATGATTGACAAACACTATCTGTTGCAAACTATTTTCATGGCTTATGTTTTGATGATTGACAAACACTATCTCTCTTGGACTACTTGTTGCTTCTAACTTTTTAGGAATCGAAGATCGGACGATCAAGAGGAAGCCAAGTCCAGGATCGCGTAGGTTTAGGGTTGAGTCAGTCTATAATTTTATTTTTCACCTTTTGAGTCTACTTGTAATAATCAAAAAGACTGATGCTATGTAACCCTTCACACACACACTTGAGAGGCTTAAAAATTCTGTTTTTGCCCACATCGGCCCGGCCGATATTTATATCGTCCGGGACGATCAGCTTAAAATAGAAAGTCTAATTAAGGATTCTTAATTAAGGCAGCCGACATTAACATATCGGCCTGGACGATACGTGTATCGGCCAGGACGATAAGCTCAAAATAGAAAGAGATAGCCGCCTTAGACAGTTTAGGCATACTGAATTTTAAATTATCGTCCAGGACGATTCCAGGATCGGCCTGGACGAAATTACCAAATTATGCCTTAATTGATCAGGAAATCAAGGGAGTAATTAAGGATGATTGATACGATCATATCGGCCAGGACGATCGTGAGATCGGCCTGGACGATCAAGCCAAATTTCAATCGGCCAGGACTGTTCCCAGGGCTGTGCTCAGGACGATTTACCTCTGATTTGAACTAATCGGCCAGGACGATCGTGAGATCGGCCTGGACGATCAAGCCAAATTTCAATCGTCCAGGACTGTTCCCAGGGCTGTGCTCTGGCCGATCTTTCTTGATTTGTACTAATCGGCCAGGCCGATGTCCATATCGGCCAGGATGATAAAGTCGGCTACTTGCAATTAATGAGCTCCTCTTGAGCTCTTCTATTTAAAGAGCTCTTCTTCAACGTTTTTAAGAGACCTTTGGCTGCTGCTTTGACCTGAGAAGACCTTGAGGAGAGAAAGAGAGAGAGGGAGAGAGAGAGGATCTTGTGAGGGGGAGCTTGTGAGGGGATTCACAAGGGTTGCTCAAGGATCGCTCTGCTTGTCTTTCGTCTGGAGTTTCTCGTTCGTGGAAGGGTCGGTAGAGGTAAGGAGTTTTGCTTTTGGTTGTGGTTCTCTGCCAGCTTCAGGAGGAAGCAAAAGGAGGTAGGTTCTCTGCCTTGCCGGGGTGGCAAAAAGGAGTTTCTTGTGAGGGCTTCTCCGCCTAGCTGTGGGGGCTAAAGGAGGGTCACGTTTTGTACTGCAATACTTGGAGGGTGCTTCCAAGGAGTGGACGTAGGTCGAGTCGACCGAACCACTATAAATCTTGTGTTCTTATTTTTGCTTCCGCACTTTTAAATTCTGCATTTGGTTTGGTGGTGTGATTTGGTTTGTGAATTTATTTCTTTGTCTTAAGAATTTTTAAAATACCAATTCACCCCCCCCCCCCCTCTTGGTTAGCTTGGGACTATGTTCATAGGGCTTAACATCCCGAACGAACTTTCAAGTGGTATCAGAGAGGGATTCGAAAAATTAAGTTTGAAAACTTTTTGAATTTGATCCATGGCTAACGTAGGAAATAGAAACACTACTGAAGGTTATTCAATTACACGACCTCCTCTATTTGACAACTTACCTTTTGATTTTTGGAAAACCCGCATGTCAACGTTTTTACAATCTACTGATTATCGCATGTGGATGCTTATTCAAGAAGGTTATTCTCCACCTTCTCGTGAAATTAATGGTATTAAAACTGAAGTTGCTTTTACTGAATGGACTTTCGATGAACGTGATTTGGCTCAGTTAAATGCAAAATGTTTGAACTGTTTTTTCTGTGCTTTAAAATCTGAAGATTACATGCGTGTTTCAACTTGCAAAACTGGTAAAGAGATTTGGGATAAATTATGCATCACCTATGAAGGTACTAATGAAGTTAAGCAAACCCGTTTGAACTTTCTCTTGCATGACTACGAACTTTTTCGTATGAAACCTCATGAATCAATTTCTGACATTTACACTAGGTTTACTCAGATTGTTACTTCATTGCATGCACTAGGAAAAGAGCTTTCGAATTATGAAAAAGTTAACAAGATTTTGAGATGCTTGCCTTCGTCTTATGATGCAAAAATAACTGCAATCACTGAATCAAAAGATTTGAATACTTATTCCATTGATAACTTACTTGGCTCACTCATTGCTTACGAGCAAGGTGTGAATCAAAGAAATCTTGATGCAGGTGAGAAGAAAAAGGAGAAAACAATCGCACTAAAGGCGCACAAATCGGATTCTGAATCTTCCGGGTCTGAGAGCGATGAAATTGCCTTCATCACAAAGCAATTCAAAAGCTTTCTAAGGAAGAAACAAAAGCATCATCAAAGTTGGAGAAAAGGTAAGGATCATAAACATATTAAAGAATCTTCTGATGTTGTTTGTTTTGAATGCAGGAAGCCTGGACATGTGAGAACTGACTGCCCTACACTTAGAGATCAATCAAGCAAAGGAAGAAGAGAGAAGAAAGATAAGTCTAGGGAGGACAAGAAGAAAAACCAAAGGAGCTTTTTGGCAGAATCTGGTACTGACTCCTCTGAGACTGAATCAGAGGAAGAAACTACAAACTTGTGTTTCATGGGAAAAGACCAAAGTGATCAAGAAGAGGTATGTGAACTTTCCTACGATCAACTTCTTAAAGTTTCAGAAAAAATTCATGCATCATATAGAAAACTAAAGAAAACTCATGCTAGCTTGAAACTAGAATTTTTAAATCTACAAAAAGAGCATGAAATTTTGATTAAAGATCATCAAACAATTGATTCAAATCACATGACTTTACTTGATGAATTTGATAAATTAAATAAAAATCATGATGAGTTAGTTGAAGAACTTGATGCATTAAAAATATCACACACATCACTTGAATCAGATTTTAAGAAGTCTAAGGAGAAAGAGAAAAATTTGAGGATTGAAAATGAAGTTTTAAAAAGCACAAATTTGAAAAATCAAAATGATTTAGAAGCATATAAGAAAAATCGGATGACTTCTACTTTTGATCGATTGCCAAAACCTAAGAAGAGGCATTATAACTCAAATCATTTAAGAAATCCCTTTCCTGGAGTTAGATGTTTTCATGTGGCATGCTAGGACATATTTCACACACTTGCACAATTCACCATAGTACACATTGGGTGTGGAGACCTAAGGTGCATAATCCACAGTATACCACACATGCATTGCATTCTTCTCTTCATAAGAAGGAACCCAAACCTGCTTGGGTTCCTAAAACTAACATTTAATAATTTTTGCAGGAAGGCTCTCACAAAAGACCTCGTGAGAGTATGTGGTACCTGGACAGTGGATGCTCTCGACATATGACTGGTGACGCTAGCCAGTTTGTTGTACTCGAGTCCAGGACTGGAGGCAAGGTTACCCTTGGAGACAACACCACCAGGAAGGTGGTAGGAGCAGGTATAATTGGTAATTCCAAGAACCTTATGATTAAAAATGTTTTGCTTGTAGATGGATTAAAGCACAACTTGCTCAGCATCAGTCAATTCTGTGACAAAGGCTTCATCGTATAATTCTTTGCGGATTCATGCATTGTAAGTTTAAGTAACAACACTATTTTGCAGGGAAAGAGGATCAACAACGTCTACATGCTTGATTTAAATAACATTGAATGTGCTGCTTCTTTTTACTTAAAAACTGTGATTGATGATTCTTGGTTGTGGCACAAGAGTCTTTGTCATGCAAGTATGAAAACCCTTAGGAAAGTGACCCAAAAAGACCTAGTTAGAGGTGTCCCCAAACTTCAGTTTACAAAAGACCACCTTTGTGATGCCTGTCAACTAGGAAAGCAAGTCCACTCCACGTTTCACCCCATCAAGGACATTAGCACCTCTAGACCTTTAGAAGTCCTTCACATGGATTTATTTGGACCCATTAGCACGGCTAGTTTGGGAGGGAAAGTCTATGGGTTTGTGATTGTTGACGACTACTCGAGGTTCACTTGGACTAGATTTCTTTCACATAAAAATGAGTCTTTTGAGGAGTTTAGAACATTTTCTACTTGGATTCAAAAGAAGCTAGGTTGTGAGATTTTGACCATCCATAGTGATCATGGGGGAGAATTTGAAAATGAAAGATTTGGAGATTTTTGTGAGGAAAAGGGGATTAGTCACAATTTCTCAGCTCCTAGGACCCCTCAGCAGAATGGGGTAGCTGAAAGGAAGAACCGAACCTTGGTAGAAGACGCTAGAGCCATGCTTGCTGAGTATTCACTTCCAAAATACTTTTGGGCTGAAGCAGTTAACACAGCTTGTTATGTGTTGAATAGGGTGAATGTTAGAGCCAAATTAGAAAAGTCACCCTATGAGATCCTTAAGGGTAGGACACCCAATCTTTCCCACCTTCATGTCTTTGGTTGTAAGATTTTCATTCACAACAATGGGAAATCTCACTTGGGAAAATTTGATCCTAAATCTGATGAGGGAGTATTCTTGGGATATTCTAGTGTTGGGAAGTCTTTTAGGGTGTTTAACAAGAGAACTTTAATGGTGGAAGAGACAACTCATGTAGTTTTTGATGAGTCTGAGCCTAAGAAACATGGAGTAGAAGATGATGATATTAGAGAGATTACTAGTGGAGTAGAGAATTTGGGGAAGGGGTGTGAGCACCCAAGTAATGAAGGAGTAGAAGGTGTTACCCAAGAAATAGAGAACTTTGTTGAAAGGGGGGAAACTTCACACACTTTGCCTAGAGATTGGAGATACTCTACAAGTCACCCCAAGGATTTGATCTTAGGAGACCCTTCTAGTGGAGTTAAGACTAGACATGGACTTAGGAAGGAGGTGAACCACTCTGCTTTTATTTCTATGACTGAACCTTCCACCATTAACCAAGCCCTTTCTGATGAGTTTTGGATTTTAGCAATGCAAGAAGAATTGAATCAATTTGTTAGGAATGATGTTTGAGAACTTGTGGAAAGACCTAAAGGACAAAGTATAGTTGGAACAAAGTGGGTCTTTAAGAACAAAGTGAATGATTCAGGAGTGGTGTTGAGGAATAAAGCAAGGTTGGTGGCTAAGGGGTACAATCAAATAGAAGGGATAGACTTTGAGGAGACTTTTGCCCCTGTAGCTAGATTGGAAGCCATTAGGGTGCTATTAGCCTTTGCCTGTTATAAAGGATTTAAGCTTTTTCAAATGGATGTCAAGTGTGCCTTTTTAAATGGGGAGATAAAAGAAGATGTGTTTGTAGAACAACCTCCAGGTTTTGAGAGCTCCCAATTTCTAAATCATGTGTTTAAATTAAAAAAGGCATTGTATGGTTTAAAGCAGGCACCAAGAGCTTGGTATGAGAGGCTTAGCACATTCTTACTAGAGAGGGAGTTTGTCAAGGGAAGTGTAGACACCACCCTTTTTCTTAGGAGAGTTGGAGATGATTTACACATTTTTCAGATTTATGTGGATGATATACTCTTTGGATCTTCTAATAAAAATTTGTGTGATGATTTTTCTAAAACAATGAGTAGAGAGTTTGAGATGAGTTTGATGGGAGAGTTGTCCTACTTTTTGGGGTTTAGCATAAAACAAGTGGAGGATGGAACTTTTCTAAATCAAACAAAATACATAAAGGACATTTTGAAGAAATATGAGATGGACAAAGCCAAGCCAATTAACACTCCCATGACTTCTAGTGCTCCCTTGGATAAGGACCCAAGTGGTAAGTCTGTTGATCAGAAGAAGTATAGAGGCATGATTGGATCTATACTTTACTTGACTGCGAGCCGACCTGACATCATGTTTAGTGTTTGCCTTTGTGCTAGGTTTCAGGCTGACCCTAAGGAGTCCCACTTGACTGCTGTTAAGAGAATTTTTAGATATCTTTTGGGGACACAAGGATTAGGGATTTGGTACCCTAGACATAGCACTTCTTTTGAGATTATTGGTTTTTCTGACTCTGATTTTGCAGGATGCAAGGTGGATAGAAAGAGCACTTCTGGAACTTGTCAATTCATTGGACAATCTTTGGTCTCTTGGTCTAGTAGGAAGCAAAACTCTATTGCTCTTTCCACTGCTGAAGCTGAATACATTGCTCTTGGAAGTTGTGTGGCCCAAGTCCTTTGGTTGAAACAACAGGTATTGGATTTAGGATTACATGTAAGTACCATCTCAATCTTTTGTGACAATACTAGTGCCATATGCATCTCGAAGAATCCTATCCAACATTCAAGGACTAAACACATTGACATTAGGCATCACTTCATTAGAGATCATGTGACTAAGGGAGACATTGAGTTACACCATGTGACAACTGAAAATCAACTAGCAGACATCTTTACTAAACCACTGGCCTTCGATACTTTCAGCTCTTTAAGGACCAGGTTGGGTGTGATTGACATAAATGCATGAAACTTTTCAATTTCTTTTGTTTTTCTTTCTTTTACTTTTGTTTCCTGTTTTGTTATTTTAGTTCTTTTTGTGTGTTTTATTTTTTTTCTTTTGTCTTTTTTTTACTTAGTTTTCAAAATCATGGCTAATATGGTATTATATTCCTTGTCCTTACTTTTGGGAATTTGTAGTCAATATGCTTTTATCTACTCAATCTCTTAGATGGTAGAAATATTTTGTGATTGTGTCTTTTTCTCTAACCTATTTTAGTGGCATAGTTATCTTCTTTAATCAAAAATCTCTCTCAAGTTAAAGATTGTTTATGGAATTGAGATCTTTTCTTAAACATGCTTCAAAAACTCTATCTTATACTTATAATGTTTAAAGTTTTTTTTCACATCAAAATTGCTCGTTACTCTTGTCCTTGATTATTGATTCTGCTTGTGATAACTCTTCCTTTGGTTAGAGAGAGTGCTCCTATTCTCTAATATATGAGAAGATCTATTCACAACTTTGTCTTTAAAAGATCATAAAAGAGACTATAGCTTGCAAAAAAAAAAAAAAAATGGCCAATGATGTCAATAAAAGATGCGCAAAGCGTCAAATTGAAAAATATAGAATACACAAAGTGTATCAAAAGATGCGCAGTGCGTCAACCAATTGTCAAGAGGCATAAAATGAGCCCACTCCAAAACAAGCTACTCTCTCTTTTTAAATCTTTTAGAACTTAGAAGTGTTGGTTATCAGAGACTTGACTTCGATTAAATTGTGATTGTGATAAATTTACTCTACCTCATTATTGTATGAAGATAGTTTTTCTTAAGCCAAGTGATAAGTAAATTCCTTTTTTTCTCATAACCAATTAATTTCTTGAGTTAGGTCATTGATTTCAAAAGACAATTCTACCCTAAAAAATGTCTGAGCTAAGGGTAGCCATAATCGGATATTCTAACTCTATAGATTGATGAGCTTATTAACACATTAACTCACAAATTTTTGAATCAATCACATGGAATGCTATATCATGTTCATGCCTTGATTAAAAAAAAAAAAAAAAAAAGGGGTCTCTTCGCTTTGCTTTCTTGAGTCCTCCTTTTTGATATGTCAAAAGGGGGAGAAGTTTATGAGGTTCTTTTTTACATCAATCCTGAATTTTTTTTCCATCTATTTTTGTAGTGGTTTGCCATCATCAAAAAAGGGGAGATTGTTGCAAACTATTTTCATGGCTTATGTTTTGATGATTGACAAACACTATCTCTCTTGGACTACTTGTTGCTTCTAACTTTTCAGGAATCGAAGATCGGACGATCAAGAGGAAGCTAAGTCCAGGATCGCGTAGGTTTAGGGTTGAGTAAGTCTGTAATTTTATTTTTCACCTTTTGAGTCTACTTGTAATAATCAAAAAGACTGATGCTAAGTAACCCTTCACACACACACTTGAGAGGCTTATAAATTCTATTTTTGCCCACATCGGCCTGGCCGATATTTATATCGTCCGGGACGATCAGCTTAAAACAGAAAGTCTAATTAAGGATTCTTAATTAAGGCAGCCGACATTAACATATCGGCCTGGACGATACGTGTATCGGCCAGGACGATAAACTCAAAATAGAAAGAGATAGCCGCCTTAGACAGTTTAGGCATACTGAATTTTAAATTATCGTCCAGGATGATTCCAAGATCGGCCTGGACGAAATTACCAAATTATGCCTTAATTGATCAGGAAATCAAGGGAGTAATTAAGGATGATTGATACGATCATATCGGCCAGGACGATCGTGAGATCGGCCAGGACGATCGTGAGATCGGCCAGGACGATCGTGAGATCGGCCTGGACGATCGTGAGATCGGCCTGGACGATCGTGACATCGGCCTGGACGATCAAGCCAAATTTCAATCGGCCAGGACTGTTCCCAGGGCTGTGCTCAGGACGATTTACCTCTAATTTGAACTAATCGGCCAGGACGATCGTGAGATCGGCCTGGACGATCAAGCCAAATTTCAATCGTCCAGGACTGTTCCCAGGGCTGTGCTCTGGCCGATCTTTCTTGATTTGTACTAATCGGCCAGGCCGATGTCCATATCGGCCAGGACGATAAAGTCAGCTACTTGCAATTAATGAGCTCCTCTTGAGCTCTTCTATTTAAAGAGCTCTTCTTCAACATTTTTAAGAGACCTTTGGCTGCTGCCTTGACCTGAGAAGACCTTGAGGAGAGAAAGAGAGAGAGGGAGAGAGAGAGGATCTTCTGAGGGGGAGCTTGTGAGGGGATTCACAAGGGTTGCTCAAGGATCGCTCTGCTTGTCTTTCGTCTGGAGTTTCTCGTCCGTGGAAGGGTCGGTAGAGGTAAGGAGTTTTGCTTTTGGTTGTGGTTCTCTGCCAGCTTCAGGAGGAAGCAAAAGGAGGTAGGTTCTCTGCCTTGCCGGGGTGGCAAAAAGGAGTTTCTTGTGAGGGCTTCTCCGCCTAGCTGTGGGGGCTAAAGGAGAGTCACGTTTTGTAGTGCAATACTTGGAGGGTGCCTTCAAGGAGTGGACGTAGGTCGAGTCGACCGAACCACTATAAATCTTGTGTTCTTATTTTTGCTTCCGCACTTTTAAATTCCGCATTTGGTTTGGTGGTGTGATTTGGTTTGTGAATTTATTTCTTTGTCTTAAGAATTTTTAAAATACCAATTCCCCCCCCCTCTTGGTTAGCTTGGGACTAAGTTCATAGGGCTTAACATCCCGAACGAACTTTCACCATCATCAGACAAAAATGAACCTAAATTCAAATTGTCCACTTTAACATTTGCACTTTTCACCCAGGCATTTGTCTTCACATTGCTCATCTTCACGGATGTCTCAGGAGGAAGTGTGTTATTGACTGTATGAATATCAAAATTCAATTCTCTTGAAATACAGAGTCTTACTTGCTCCAGCTCATTTTGTTCATTCAATGAAATATTCTTCCCTGGTTGGGATCCAACACCACTCATCTTATGTGCATCTCATTTATTCTCCTCAGTCATAGCATTGGCGACCAATGCATCAGCACGATTTGTAATCTAATCACATGGAATAGAATGAGTAGAATTACAGAATCTACTTACATGTAATTTAAAATCCGAAGAAGACGCGGCATTCGGGCTTTCACAATTTTGCTCCAGATTCTTCAAAATTTTTGGACTTTTCATTTCTTCCTAAATAAGAACATTCTTCCCTTTACCAGCAACAGGATTTATCTTCTTGTCATGCAAAAGAGCACCTTCATTTATGATCAACGGTTTATTTTTGGAAATCAAATTTTGATTTTTATCATGAAACAAATCGGATGCAAAAATTCACTCAGAAGAATTTGAAATTAGAGGAGTGGTCCTCCAAGCCATATCAGTAGAAACACGATCGTCACCCATCTTTCATTATCCGATGATCGGAGATCAATCACCGGTGACAATGACCGGCGAGCACACTCTGGAATGAAGGAATTTTTAAAATCACTTCCTCTCTGTAGCAAACAGCACTTTCTCTCTGAGGCAAAACTCTGCCCTCAAAATAACATCCTAAAATTTCATCTATGGAATCTAAAGAAGTCAGAAAATTTATTGGTGAACTGTGGGATTCATTCATGTATTCGGTAGTGGGACTATCAGGTGGTATCTTGGTATGTTGGAGACAAGATTTGGCAACCTTTGAAGTTGTAGAAGCTAATGAGCAGGTGGTGATGGGTAAACTTAAAATTAAAAATCATCAAACATGGATGATAGCTTCAGTCTACGGCAGCAGGGAAAACAGTAAAAGAAGAGCTCTTTGGGAAAATCTGGAAAAGTATTTTGATGATGATATTCCATGGATTTTTTTTTTGAGAAAATGTAATGTTGCATTGATTAAAATAGAAAGTACAACCTAATACAAACTAGGTAGAAGAAGCTAATGGTTCCTTTTTTAATAACAAAAGGAACCTTATTTGATAATAAATTTGTTAATCTAAACTTAATATAACAGATTTGAAACCCATTATTTCCTATTTTGAAACTGTTGAGATGCAGGGGATACCAAAGAATTAAACAACCCGAGGGTTGATTAGTATCCCAGAGTTCCCATCCAGTTGGAGAATAAGACTTAGTAAAGATCTCAAAATCAATTATAAGAAGTCTAAGAAAACAAATTTGAAGAAAAAAGAAGTAACAAAACCTAAAAAGGAAGTTACATTTTATCAAAGATATCCAAAAATCACTTAAGAATATCATAGAAAGATATTCTATAAGCTTTTCCCAAAATCCAGAGTTAGGAATCAATGAAAGCATAACTCCAAACCTTTTGATAATTTGCTCCATCTTCAAGTATCTCTCCACTTTGATGTTGTCAACAGGATAATTATCAATCATATTTCCTTAGATAAAAGAGAAGAAGAACCCCTTATACCATTCTTCACTTTGAGTTCAGCTGTCTTCCTTCTAGGTAACTCTTTCACCGGTCCTAAAGCTTGTAGTTCTTTGAACAAAATGTGCTTAGATCCCGGGGACTTACTCTCCTAGACAACTTTTTTAAGAGAAGATTTCTTAACATTCAAATTAATTGCCGATAATGGAGAAGAATATCTTAATAAGTCTATACCGTTTTTTATTTCAGGTATAGAAGCTGAAATAATTTCAGTATTAGTGCTGGAAGTATCCGCCATTATTTCCTTCTGAGAATCTGAAATGTTGAAAACAATTTCTGGTTTGTTAGAATCATGAAATCCAGCAATTTGATTAGAAATAAATGCAGCCTTAGAAGGACTCAAAACTGAAGTTTGCTCCTTCTCAACCTTCTCCATAACTGCCTCCATCGTTTGAGGATTTTGAATGATAAACTCTTCAGCTATCTTAGCCGTATATGAAGGACCAACAACCGTTAGTTCAGCTGAATTTTGATCTTCCTTATTTGTAGCTGCTTTAGAATGAGTCTCCTCTCTCTCAATCTTTTCCATAACCGCCTCCTCCATTTGTTGTTTTTGAATGCTAATCTCTTCAGCTACCTTAGGCAATTCCATTGGACTATCATCACTTAATCCAATAGCATTTGTTGTAGAAAAAACTGGATTTAATTCCTCAACATCCTTATCTACCTCCATGATATGAGGGATTTCAAAATATGAATTTTGAAATTTTGAAATGGAGTAGTTTTCAATACCGGTTACAGCCATAGTATCCTGAATTTCAGCATCATCTACAGCTCTTTCTTCAACTATTTCCTCCACAATTCCCGGAATTTTGAATTCATAATCTGAATTCAGTTTACCTTTGGGCTTTTGGATACCGTCTTCTACCATATTTTCAGCAATTTGAATTTCAGCAATTTGAATTTCAGAAACTTTAGAGACATCTTCCCCGTCTTCAACAACTTTTTCCATGGCAATAACTCTATCAACTTTTGAGTTATCCTTGGTTGAATCCTTTTTCAAAACTGGAATAGATCTTCTCTTCTTTCTAAACTTCACGTGCATCCAAGGTCCCAAAGCATTATCATTTTGAACTGAATTATGAATTGTCTGTTTGACAATAGGAATGATTTTGTGTTGTATAGGGACACACATAATTAATATGCCCGATTTTCCCACATTTAAAGCAAAATGAAGAAAGATTTTCATATTCAAATTTTTGGAAGAATCTACCATGAGACCCATCTACCCAAATTCCAGCAGGGAGATTAGAGTTCAAATTAATTCTAATACAAGCTCTAGCAAATTCTCTCCTCCCCCACCTAAACATATTACCATCCAATAAAAGAGGAGTTCCAATTCTAGAAACAATTCTAGTGATATTGGATTCATCCCAACAATGTAAAGGCAAATGTGGAAGGCGAACCCAAATTGGAGAGGAAATTCCATTCAAAGAATAAGGAGAGAAGGTTGGAGACCAAATGTCTAATCCAACCACAAAACCCCCTACAAGCCATGGTCCCCCATTAAGGACCCCCTCCATGGCTTCATGAGTATGAAATGAACAAAGGAGCCAATCAAGACCAAGTAATGTAATATGGAAATTTCCAAATTTAGACCATTGCTTTCTTAATTCAATAGAACACTTAGAAAAAGGATAATTTTTTCTAAGAATTTTGACAACCAAGGAATTTTTCAAGATTTGAACATTAGAAAATTCCTTTTCTTTGTCCAAAAAGACCACATTTTCATCTCCCAATAAATCAAGATTTTCACTTAATGAAATTTTTATGTGAGGTTTTTTAACCCACACATTAGGGATATCCAATTTTGGAGAAGTAATTGGAATAACCTTATCCTTCTTCAAAATTTCAGCAAAATTCCTTTTTGAAGAAGATGCATCCTTATCATTTGTACCAACAAAGGAAGCCTTCAAAGATTTAGGCTTATCAAAGATCGAAATAATTTCCTTCCCTTTGCCTAGAATCGGCAAAGGTTTTTCCTTAGACTTTAATCCTCCCTTTTTAATGACAAGAGGGGATTCCAAAATCCGAAAAGAAGAGATTCGATTGAAGGAGAATCTACCTTTTGAATCCAACATGAATGAACTCGCGGTAGATAGCGAATTTTTGGTGATCCGGTCATCCTTGGATGACCGGCCACCATCTTCCATCTCCAACAATTCCACACGAATTCTTCAAGATCTTCTTCCAAATCCTTCCTCAATTTGTGGAGCTTCTCTCTCTACTAAACAGTTTGAGCTGTTTAGTGTGATATTCCATGGATTATAGGGGGAGATTTTAATTTCATAATCTCTCAAAGTGATAAAAGAGGGGGAAAGAAATTTGTGCTCTCTCAAGGATCTAAAGATATAATATCAATATGAATAAAGGAGATTTACATGAAGTCAACTACATGGGTCCTAAATTCACTTGGTGCAATAATAAAAATGGAGGAAGAATTTTGAAGGGGTTGGACAGATGCCTTATTAGTTGTGTTGCTCTTAATATCCTCCAAACGACGGTGGTTAAGCATCTAGCCAGGATTGCATCGGACCATTGTCCAATATCTATTAAAATTTTGCCATCCAGGTTAACAAAAGGAAGGAGATTTTTGTTTGAAGATACTTGGTTATCTTATAAAGCCTCTCATTCAATAGTTCTTGCTTCTTGGAACAAAAAGACAAAGGGTTCAGCTTCAGATATACTTAATTTTAAGTTCAAGAGAACATTGAGATCATTATTTTTTTGGAATAAGGAGAAGCATAAAAATTTGACAGAATTAAAAGAAAAATAGAAATGTGAAATTCTGGAATTACAAAAGGAAGAGATTGAATTGGGAGGATTATCGGATCTGAAACTTTGCTGTTTAAGATCCAAAATTGCTGAATTCAATAATACTTTGGGGAGGCTTAGCATGTGGTGGAAACAAAGGGCCAAGATTCAATGGTTAAATGAAGAAGACTCTAATTCCAAATTCTTCCATGCATATGCCTCGGCAAGGAGAAATGCTAATAGAATCAATGGTGTGAAAAATAAGGATGGAGTAATTTGCGAAGACAAGCAAAGTATTGAAGAAGTTTTCACCAAATTCTTCAACTGCAAATGGAAAGCTAGGAGCTGCAACTTAAATGGGTGACCGGAACCTGGTAACACACTGAACGTGGAAGATTGTAAAATTCTTAGTGAAGAATTTACAGTAAAGGACTTGGAGAATACCATTTCAAACTTGGGATCCAATATTTCACCAGGTATTGATGGCATAACATATTCTTTCATAAAATCCTACTGGTTTATAATTAAGAATGATGTTTCGGCTGCCATAAAAGAATTTTTTACTTCGGGAGTGCTTTGTCCTGGATGGAAAGAAATAAATGTGATCTTGATTCCCAAAGTTGTTTCTCCAATAATCGCTGAGAATTATCGTCCCATTAGCCTGTGCAATGCAATTTATAAAATAGTGGCTAAAATGATCTTATACAAGATGAGTTTTGTTCTTCCTAAGATCATTTCTGTTGAACAATATGCTTTTATCAAGGGTCGGTCTAAGGCTGATCAATTAATCCTAGCTCAAGAAGTGTTTAATAAATTTAGACACTCTAAAGCTAAGAAATGTATGGTTGCTATTAAAGTAGATATGGAGCAGGCCTACGATAGCATGTGTTGGTCTACTTTGGAAAAAGTGTTGGACTGGTTTGGATTTCCTAAAACGTTTTCTAACTTAATTTTGGAATGTGTAGTTAATCCAAAATTTTCCATTTTAATTAATGGCGAAAGTACTAAGTGGATAGAGGTAGATTGTGGTTTTAGACAAGGGTGCCCCTTGTCACCATTCCTTTTTATCATGTGCTCTGAATTATTGTCAGAAGGATTTGGAAATATTGGAAAAAGATTGGTATTAAAGTCAGTCCAAGAGGCCCTTTAATCTCACATTTAATGTATGCAGATGATATTATAATATTCTCAAGAGCTAATTAAAATTGTTTGAAGAAAGTGGTCAAAATCTTGAAGAATTATTGAACTTGGACTGGACAAAAAGTGAACTTGCTTAAATCTGTAGTATTATTCAGCAAATTTATAAAAATAAGGGATTATAGATCCCTTCTCAAGGTTATTAAAATGAATATGATAAATGAAATGGATTATATAGGAGTTAAAATAGCTCTAAGGAGATTGGTAAAGGCAAATTTCAGCAATATTACTGTTAAAGCAGTAGCCAAGATGAATATTTGGGGTACAAAATTCATTTCTCTTGCAGGTAAAGTAACTTTGATTAATTCTTCTGTATTGCCTTTAATTACCTTTCAAGCCAGTCATTCTTTAATTCCTTTGAGGGGTCTTTATGAAGTGGAGAAATTGTGTAGAGATTTTCTTTGGAATCAAAGAGATGGTAGTTATGGTATCCACTACATTTCTTGGAGCTCATTGTGTAAACCAAAAAATAAAGGTGGCTATGGTTTACAATCTTTAGTAGATAAGTTGGGACCTTTGAGGTCTAAACTTGCCTTGAATTTCATTATGAAGTCCAATACTCTTTTAAATAGAGTTTTAAGAGCTAAATATGGGGAGGTACTATGGAATGGTGATAACAGCTGTTGCTCTCCATAATGGAAAATTATTAAGAATGGTGCAGAATTCCTTCTTCCGGCGATGAGATGGACAGTTTCTAATGGAGAGTATATTGATACTTTTAAAGATAGGTGGATAATGGATAAGACATTAGACAAATGGCCTACTTTTGTAACCATTATTGAACAAGAGTTCAGCCAAGTTTCAGATTTCATCACAGGAGGAAGATGGGATGCTGGAAAATTAAAGCTCTATTTTGGTGACATGCTTATTGAATTGATTCTTTCAATTCCAATCCATTCAGATCAAATTGAAGACAAGATGTAGTGAATTAAAAAGTTATCTGGAAAATCTATTGCAGCCATCATTTATGAGAAAAAATTTGAAGAAATTAGTGAAGAAGATACCTTTAAATGGAGGAAAAGTTAAAATTAAAGCCTAAAATTGACATGTTCTGGTGGAGGATAAGTAAGAATGGTATTCCAACGTTTTCTTATCTTTTATATAGAAGGCTTGCTGATTGTGGAGGTTGTCCAAGAGGATGTGTAGAGATGGAAGACACAGAGCATGTGGTTTCTAAATGTTTTTTTTATCAAGAGAGTATTAAGTGCTTGATGATTGGAATTTTGAAATTCTTGAATTTGATTCTTTACTTGGCTGTTATCAAGTTTTGAGCAGTTTGGCTAATTCAAATCCATTCCTGGGAAATCTTCTATGCTCGATAATTTTCTACTACTGGAATAGTAGAAATAAAGTAGTACATGGAGGCGTTGATGAAAGCAGATTTTCTATTGCTTCAAGAGCTATTATTCAGACAGTTTCTTCCTTTAATTCTTGTTCAATCCGTGAAAACTAGGATGCTAATAAGCTTTTTAAGCTGTCTCAACTCTCTTGGAATCCTCCTCCTCCGGGTTGGATCATGGTAAACATTAATGCTTCTATTTTTTTCAACAATAGCGTTGGCATCAGTGGTATTTTTAGAGACTGTAAAGGTAGAGGTTTAGCTGCTTTCGGATTTCATAGTCTACATTGGGATGTTGCACAAATGGAGCTATTAGCAATTTTGTCTTTGAGAGATTGTATCAAAGATTGGATGCTTGAAGCTAAAGGTATTGTGATTGAGGGTGATAATCTTAATGTCATAAAGATCTTTCAAAGTGCTTTTAAAAATCGTTGGATTGATGAAGAATTTCTAAAGCCTAAGGATTTAGATTTTCTTTTCATTTTTAAGCAATTCATTTTTTCTTTTGTTAATAGGAATTGTAATAAGTTAGCTCATTGTTGTGCTAACTATGCTCACTTCTCTTCCTTCTATTGAGACAACTTTTCTAGAGATAATGTTCCTCCTTCAATTTCAGAATTGTTGAAGGAGGAATTGTCTTGTAAGTAATTTGGTGGTAAATAAAATTCTATTGCTGATTGTACTTTTCAAAAAAAAAAATCCATGATGAATTTAAACTCCTACTAATCACTGTAGCCAGGTCTTCTATGAAGTATAATGCTTACGAGTAATGGCTGAAGATCTGAAATACATTTAGCAGTCTAAATATAAATGATAACAAGCCATTACAAGGATCCTCTGTGAATAATATGAAGCAAGACAGTTTGCAAGTAAATGCACTAAAATTTGCAAAGTGTACAAACTCCTAAGCCACTTTAAGAGATGATTTATTCATGCGATAATCCTATCTATAAGTAATGTCAGTGAAGGTATTACAAATGAGACATATCCTCTAGGGCACAAATATGTGACATATCCTCTATGATCAATGATAGAAGAGCATAGCGAATGCAAATACACATAAATAATAATGGAAGGTTTGTTATATGCATAATGACACACCTACAAGTCTTAGTTAGTAGTAGGTCATAGATGTTACACAACTCATACGATCAATCTCTATTCAACTATTGATAAATGCACAGATCATTTGTAAGCCAAGGGTGGATGATATATAAGAAATATAAATATTTACAAACTCTTTTAGAAGACTTGCTATATACACAAAATACATCTACAAAGAAAATGCCTAATGTCTATAGTGAATGTGAATTCCTATGACCACCTGAAGGAAACCCATTATACATTCAACATGCTATATGGAGGTGAATGTGAAAGAAACCATAATAGATGCAGGCATATACAATCAAAAGTAAGAGACTTTTTAGTGCACAACCATCTACTTGTAGAAAATGACAAGGAGTATATGAAAGTCTACCTGTATGTAATGAAAAAACACTATAATATGATGCCACGCCATTAGATCCGCAATATCCATGCAAGAAAATAGAAGGTATTTACAACTATTCTAAAAATGATCCCGTATATGCACTATAATTTGTATACACATAGGTACACATAAGGGGATGTATAATACATCTACATGTGCACTGGTGAGCATGTTGTGGGTTCAAACATGATGTCTAGGGATGCTACAAGAGTCAATAAAGGACCCCTATTTGATCCTGATCCTTCTATATTAATAGATACGAGTCAACACGGCCTGAATTATTAAAAAGATATATGGTCAAGGCATTGACTGGAATATCTATTTTATACATACATATAAGGCCTTCAAGGTCTATGATAAAATAAATTCATTAAATAAAATCATACAATTGACAAACCTGATCCACTATTAGCTAGTTGATAGGGTCGACAAGGTTTAGTCAATGAAAATGACCTCACACCCTGATAATGGCTATGTTGAATAAAGATCTCAATCAGAGGGGTTATCTCCAACCATTTTAAAATGCCCCCAAACACCAGCATGGGCCCCATCAAGCGTATTATGGGTGCATACATTATATTTAGGGATGCTACACGAGTTAATAAATAACACCTATTCGAGCTTGATCCTTCGGTATAGATATATAGGAGTCGACATGGCCCAAATTATCAAACAAATATACGATCAAGTCATCGATAAGAATATATATTTAATATGTTCATATAAGGCCTCAAGGTCTATAACAAAAGAAATTCATTAAATAAAATCATACAACTAACAAACTTGATCCCCTATTTACAAGTTAATAGGGTCGACAAGATTTAGTTAATAAAAAGGACCCAACCCCTCAATGATGGACGTATCAAACATATATCTTAACCGGAGGGATTAATTTTATTGTTTCAAAATACATCCCAAATACCCATAAAACTAAAAAAAAAACTAAAAATTTCAAAAATTAAAATATCTAAAATTGAAATTCAATCATCAAGCACTTGAAACATAAAATTCATCCACCCTCTATAATAGTTTATCAGGGTGAATAAATTTAAATTTACTATACCTAGCATAGAGCTAATGCCTAGTCAAAAATATCACAAGGATCCAATCTCAAATAATCTCATACTTAAAAGGGCAGGGTACATATCCTCTATTTGACAATTTTTTTGGCAAATGGGGCCACTGGATATACTTTTATGACCTGAGGCCTCTCAACTGAGTGGTTCTGCCGCCAAATAGCACTAGAGATAACAATTATAGCTAGAGCCAATACACTCCTTAGTGGCATTAGATCCTTAAGATATGAATTAATAGGACATAATCAATATGGCATTAAGCCCTCTATTAACTAAGGCAGATTCAAAATTTTCACCTTAGATAAATATTCACCCCAAGTCTACAAGGTCCCCTTGGACGAAGTAACCCATTGCAACCGCAACGATCCCATTGTTGCCGATATGGATCCTTCTATAAGGTTGGTTGACTACCTCCTCTAACTAAGTAGACCAAGGACCATAATAGCTTGGGATGATGGAACCATGGGATCTTAATCGGGTCAACCATCCATTCCTCCACTATCCATTTTAAGTGCAAGTTGGTGAAATCTTTTATTTTAAATATTAAAAATGTCAACAACATTTAACCCATATTTTTACTATATGCTACTTATTATGTATATATAATTAAGCCTTAATCAAAAGTTCTCTCTCATGATCGGGTGGAGTAATTAATTATAGGGGCATATGCCTATAGAAAATTAGAACTCATATTATAAAGTCCTCACAAAATGAGGGTGAAATCTCTGGGTAGTTTCTTATCTACAAACTCATCTGCTTTCCTAAAATTTACCCCAAAACTTATTCCATTAAAACTCTCCCAAAGAGTGAGGGAGGTCGGGGCTGAATTTTTGGAGCCCATAGTGGCATTTCCTTTACATCACATTATTTCTTGGAAGAATACCTAAACCTAAAGCATGGTAAGCAAGGTATTCCTTCTATTAATGATCTTTTTTTTTTTTTGGTTATAATTGTTGTTAATTAGGAGTTACATTTCCAACAAGAAACTTATTCAGAGTATTGTAAGTAGAAATACTATTTTTGGAAAGTGCCAGTCGAAGTTGCTCTTCTTAGTTGAAATTGATTCAAGACAATGCCACTAAAATTGCTCCCTTATTGAGTTTCACTATTAGACCTGAGTGCATTTTTTTTCTTTCTACTACGATCCATGGCTTAATGTCTATTCATTTCTAACTTTGTTGGTATGATGCTTTAATGCTTCTATATTTATTTTGGAGCTTCAATTTCTAATTTTATTGTGAATGGTGGCTGCAATTTGCTTGCATAGCTGCCTTAGAATATTAAAGATGTTATTTTTTACTTTCCTATCAGTTCATGTAATGTTCAGATATTACATTGGGATGGTGTGTTTAATCCCAAAGTTTAATTAATTATATATATTTTATACATTGCTATTGACTCTCTTACTTTGGATAAAACACCTGTGGCATTAAAAACATTCTTTTCATTACCTTGTTTAATGACGTTGCATATTATTTGCAGGGGCAGGCACGTGACATATAGCTAGGGTTTTTTTTTCGCTCCTACCAACCCTATTTGTTGCCTTTTTTCTAACTTTATTGGCTTGAGTAGAGGATTCCTCCCAGGGTTCCCTCCCTTTTTTCTTTGGCTTTTCCTCCATTCTCTTCATCCTTAGCTTTCCGCCCTCCTAATTGTCTTGCTCCCAGTCCCCTGAGCTAGTATCACATTCTTTTGACTAGCCCTGAACCATCAATCTTCCCCATCTCTTCTATTTTGACTCCAAAAGAAATCATCCCCTTTCTACACGATGACATTATAGAGGCTTCCGAAGAGTGGAGCTTGGCTCTTGTTGGCTACTCGCTGGGAAGGAGGCCTTTCTACAAAACTTTTCTTGTTGTTATTTCTATGATTTGGAGCTTAAAGATACTCTTAAAATGATTTTCATAAGTGATGGATTCTTCTTGTTTAAGTTTTTGTGTCAAAAAAATTTTGATTTGGTTTGGTCTAAGGGGGCGTGGTTTGTGCTTGACAAACCCTTCATTGTCCAAAAATGGTCTCCACACTTCGCTCCCAAACGTGAAGAATTTTCTTTAGTTCCTATTTGGCTGAAAATTCATGAACTCCCTCTATACTACTAGTCACCCAATGGTATCTCTTAAGTCATAACTAAAATAGGTGTTCCCCTTATGGTTGACTCACTTACTACCTCCAAATCCCGTCTGACATACGCCCATGTTTGTGTGCTGGTTGACTCCTCTACTATATATCGAGATTATTCTTATTTTGGTGGAAGGAAAAATCTTTGACCTTCATAGTCAATATGAGTGGAAGCCTATACCATACCCCAACTACTCCCCCCTAAACCACTCAGCTTCATCCTATCCCTCAAATCTCTCACCGGAAACCCAGCCTTCTTCCCATTAACAGAGGGGTAGACGTTCTAGTCGTAAGCCCAGACCACCACCGCATAATCAACCTGGGATTCTTCCTATTCCCACTCCCACTTGCACTCCCACTCCTATTTCCAACCATAATGCTCTTCAACTCTTATCTATGCCTTCTTTGCAACAAGATTCCTCTTCATTGCCTAGCCATCCTTCATTGCCTAAACATTCTTCATATCCTAACCAAATTTTCCCTCCTATTGTAGCTCAAACACTGAATGATGTCCAAAATTCTAGAGTGGAATCTTTACCTAACTTATACACTCCAATTGATAAGATCTCATCATTAGACATAACCTCTACCCCTACAAATTACTCCCCTAACAAAATTCATTCTCCCAAAAAATTCTCTATCCTACAGTGCCCTAATGACTTAGATGTCTGATTAGTTCAGATGCCTACCTCTTTCAAAAACAAGCTTTCCTCCTCTTCTTCTCTCCCCTCTTCGTTTTCCATAAAACCACCCCCAGACTTAACTACAAACCCACATTCAACCTATAATGGTGGCCAATCAATGTAAAAGAGCACTAGAAGCAAGGGATCTTGAAAGCGATCCCACTCCTCTCATAAATTTTAATGTTTTTTCCTCTAATAAGAGTGTGGAACTTCAATGGTTTTAATTGCCCTGATAAGGTGTTCAGTTGCAAGCATTTGGTGAGAGATCATCACATGGATATTATTTGTCTCTTGGAAAATAGAATTCTAATTCACAACTTTAATGACTCTTGGTTTCAAACTGCTCATGAGATTTTTGATAATGAAGAAAGATGCAACAACTTTCATTTGGCTAGTCCTGGCTAGATCTAACTTAATTGGATTTCTCATAAGATTGAAAGTTTTTTAGGAATGTTAAGCCCTTACGAACTAGCTTGAGGCTAACCAAGAGGGGTTAGGGTGAATTGGTGTTTTAAAAATTTTTTCAAACAAATTTTATGATCTTAAACCAAACTAATAATCAACAGAAAAAAAATTAAAATACAAAAATTAAATGGAGAAAAGCAATAAGAAAGAACACATTAAATTTTATAGTGGTTCAGTCAACTTGACCTACATCCACTCCTCGGACCTCTGCTCTGATTATTACACTAAACTCAATGACTCTCCTTTTGTTTCCATAATAAGACTGAGAAGCATATAAAAACCTCCTTTCCATCCACTTCAGTGAGGCAGAGAACCCAACTCCTTTCGTTTCCTCCTGGAGAAGGTAGAGAACCCTACTCGTTTCACTTTCTCCTAAAGCAAGCAGAGAACCTAGATCAATTACTAAGTAGACCTCTCTACAACCTCTAAGGAACCAGGGATGATGACCAAAGAAGATGACTTGGATCCTCGCTTGGAGTAACCTTTATGAAACCCCTCATAAACACCCCCTTACAAGATCCTCTCTCTCTCTCCCTTGCTCTCCCTCTCCTCATGGCTTTCTTAGGTCAGAATTGCAGTAAAATATCTCCTCTTGAGTAAATAAGAGATCTTAAATAGAAGGAATTCAAATTTACCCTAATTTGTAATTAATCGTCAAAGATCTTTTTGAATGATCGACCGATCATCCTGTACGATTAGTTCAAATTCAGCCCAATCAGCCAGGACAATCTGGGAGAGTGGATGATTAAAGGACTTGTTTGTTCTAATTGTCCAGGATGATAGTACATCGTCTAGCACTATTAGTTCAAAATTATTGAGTATCATCTAGACAATTGCTCTAGTCAGCAAGACTTTACCTGTCTGGATGATGAAAAAACAGATCATCCAGGACAATTTTTTCCAAGACAATTTTGTCCTAGATGATTAGTTCAATATGTCAGATATCGTCCAGAACATCACTCTGGTTACATGTTTGGATGATGGAAAAAAATAATTGATCGTCTAGGATGATTTGGGATCATCCTGAATGATTAGTACAAATTGATACATATCGTCCATAACAACGTTCTAGACATCTAGGAAGAAATTAAGGTTTATTTAACTAATTATCCCATACAATCTTACGATCATCTAGAATGATATGACCGAGCAATCAAACCTTATTTTTTTCCTTAATTACCTTACTAATTTAGGCATAGTTATAATGTATCATCCATGATGATGTCCTAGTTGATGTACAAAAATAAAACATGCATAAAAGATTTGGCGGTTGATTCTTCCTGATTTGAACCTTTCGTCTAAGACGATGCTAAAATTATCCATAATAATTTAGTTAATTGCGACTGCCTTAACTAAGATGCTCTAATTAGGTTTTTTATTTTTAACTAATTCTCCAGGATGATTAGGGATCATCCCAGACGATATGATCAAAAATAGAAATCTCTAAAAATAGACAGAATTTTTCCCTGGGTGTGTGTGTGCATGGTTACTTAGTATTAGGACCCCCTTTGCTATTATTGACTCAAGAAAAGGTAAAAACCCTTAACGTGCACTTACAAACTGACTCACTCCTAGCCTACCAAATCTTGAAATAGCTTAATTTGCACTTTAATCTTTTGGACCTAAAACTTTAGTAGGCAAGGCAGTCATATAAAAATATAAGTGTCAGAAATATTTGCTCTCATAAAAATTATAATTCTTGAATCGAGATTTGCAACAATCTCCCTCTTTTTGATGATGACAAATATTTGGTGGAAAAATTAATTTAAGCAATTTAATTGAAACACCAAAAGGAAAAATAATGTGAATCAAGAAGTTTAAATTTTACTAAAATGAAATAGATGTACAAACAATAAACAAAAATAGTACAATAAAATAACATAAAATACCCTTTGACACCACAAAAAGGAGGGAACTATAAAAGAAAAAATAGAACTAAAACTACCAAAAGGAAATAAACTACATCATAGAAAAATGACATAAGGTAAAAATAAACTATAAGTATGATGGACCCTGATCATCAGAGGAGGTGGTGGTGGCGATTGAAAGAAGCTAAAAAGTGTAGCAAATTGCTTCCCAAACCAAGTCATATCCTTATCATGCTGCTGTTGGTGAGCCACATATGAATCAAATCGAGCAACATCCTCCGCATGTTGTTGCTTCTATGCAATAATGTAGGAGTCGAATCGAGCCTCCCACTGGTCAAATTGCTATACTAGCTGATTCAGCTATGAGTGCTGGAGAGCGGAGTAGGTGCAGGAATAGGTGTAGGAGCCGCTTCCTCCTCAGCTCCCTTTTCTTCCTTATGCTCTAAGTGGAGACGAGTACTATGAAGAAATTAGAAAGAGTTGTTGGTGTAGAAGGCAGGTTGAAATTTAGCTGGGGCAAGGTATTAAAGGTTATACTTGGATTCCAGGACATAGGCTATGATGTATCCTAAGGTAAGGTCAGCTTCCTTTTGTGCCCTGAATCCCTAACGCTAGTGAGGTGCTCAATGTATTAGAAAAGAAGATAGGTAACATTAAATTCTCTATGGGTCATGATATAGAATATGGTGAACAAAAGTAGAGGAGTGATGTGGACATGATCACCAGTCTTGGGAATAATAGAGGTATGTAGGACATGTTTGATTTTCCTAGCATCCTTGATTAAGGAGCTGGACGACCCATCATGATAGAAGATAAAAGTTTTTCGCAAAATGTGATTTGCTAGAGCCCAGCCAAAATCAGGATCTCGAGACATGATGTGAAGCTTATCTCTAGTGGTGGAAAATTGAAGGAGCTCGTGGCAGTCTTGATAAGT
Source organism: Dendrobium nobile (assembly GCA_022539455.1). Classification (NCBI taxonomy): domain Eukaryota; kingdom Viridiplantae; phylum Streptophyta; class Magnoliopsida; order Asparagales; family Orchidaceae; genus Dendrobium; species Dendrobium nobile. Next base: position 56,565,561 of record CM039735.1, read on the forward strand.
AATTTTAATAGGATATTTATTGATGTAAGATGTAGTGCAGTCTAAGAAGAGTTGATCTAGAGGCTTGCAAAAAATTTAAATAACAGTTCATAATTGAAAGGAAAGGTGAGGGTAAGGATTAATGTGAGAGAGGTGTAAGTAAAAAAGATCAAGGACAGGGTAAGTAAGCATACGTGGATTGGCAGTCTGGGATAAGGTGATACTGGCTATCTTGTAGCGCATGTAGGAGGCTTGTTCTGTCGCCTGAATGAAATGAGGGTCAACGTTGCCCCTAGAAGAGCTTGTAGTTGGCATTCAGGATTGCTTTCCACACACCATAAATAAGATTGTGAAAGCTTGAGGGTGGGGAATGAAGAAATGGAAGATTTGAGGTGAGAAAATCCATTAAAAGCTTGTGTTTATAAAGAAATGGACCGATCAACCAAGACGATCGCAAATTCAACCAGGACCATCAGGTGAAATTATTGTGTCCGAGATGATTGGAAAAAAAAGGCGGTTATGTCATCCTGGATGAGTATATATTATCTGAGACAATTAGACAAAGGCGATCATCCCAAGGAGTCATGTTGGATGAACATTAAAAAAGCATATCATCCTAGATGATTAGGTGGATAATCCAGGATGTTCGGTAATAATGGATCATATTGTCCGAATTAAAAATGTGTAACAACTTTTCCACGTGGATCATCCAAGATGAACAGGTGGATCGTCCAGGATGATCACCAATAGTTGAGCAGATATTTAGAAGATTATCCAAGCTGAAGAGGATCGTCCAGACCGATCAGAAATAATTAAAGTAGAATACGGTTAGATTGTTTGGGATGATAATGGATCATCTAAGATGATATTAATCAAAAAAATCATATTAATTATCAGATGAAAGATGAAGGGTGGTGTGAAGATATCATCAAGGATGATAAAAATATCATCCAGGATGTGATAAAAAATTAAAGATTTTAGGATGGAAATAGATGATCAAAGAAAGCCCAAAAATAGGAAACACCAATAAAAACAAATGACAAAAAAGTCGATAAAAATGATAAAAAGAATGAAAATAAAGGTTTTTTTTATCAAAGCACAAATATGATAAATTTTTATGTGATTGAATTAAAAATTTATAAGAATCATTGAATTAACATCTGCAAAATCCAAAAAATGATAAAACAATAGATCCTGTTAGCCTTAGCTCAAACTTTTCACAAGGCAAACCATCTTTTGAAAACAAAGATCTAACTTAGAAAAATCAATTGGATAAGAAAAAGAGATTGATTCAAAACTTGTTTCTATCTTATATAATAATATACCAAAGTGATTAGTCATAATCATGAAATTCAAAATCAAGCCTTTGATCATATCAAGTGACACATGAATTATTCTAAGATTTAAAGGTTTGAAAGAGAAGGATGCTTGCTTTCTTATGGGCTCATTTTATGCCTCTTGTCAATTAGTTGGCGCACTTTGTGCATCTTTTAATTTTTGATACACTTTGTATATCTTTTAATTTTCTAGTGGTCATTGCATATCATTTCAGTTTTTCTTCTTTTTGGGCTCATTTTATGCCCTTATTATTTTTTCAAGCTAGATGACTTTTAAAACTTTTAAATAGTTTCAGTTGTGAGAATATCTTCCAAATATTAGAGAAAAAAATCTCACTCTATAAAATAAGGATAGTAAACCTCAAAGCAAAATCAAATTTATAAGATAAATGCAATGACAAGATTATGAAAGTTTGAAAGTGATATAATGACTTTAAACATTATTTATATAAGATAGATTACTGTAGCAAGATAGAAAAGATTTTAAGCATAAAGTCTAGTTGTTAATTTGAGATAGACTTTTATTTAGAAAAAAAAAACATCACTAAAAGAAGTTAGAGGAAGGGAAACCATCAATAATACTTCTCCCTTTAACTGATTTAGGGATGTCAAACATTGACTACAAATTTTCAAAATAAAAATAAGGTACAAAATATCATTTCAACAGTAATAAAAAAAAGAAAAACAAAAATAAGAAGAAAATTAAAATGATAGAAATGAAAATATGAAAATAATAATAAAAATAAACAAATAAAAACTTAAATCAACATAAAGAAAAGAAAGCAACAAACAACATATCAAAAAATAAAATTCAGAATTCAGCAAACATTAAGTTCATGTATTTATGTCAATCACACCCAGTTTGATCCTTAAGATGTTGAATGTGTCGAAGGCCAGTGCTTTAGTAAAGATGTCAGCCAGTTGATTCAGAGTTGCCATATCGTATCACTCAATATCTCCTTTGGTCACATGGTCTCTAATAAAGTGGTATCTTATATCAATATGTTTGGTACTTGAATATTGGACAGGATTTTTAAAGATGCAGATGGCATTAATGTTATCACAAAGGATTAAAATTGTGCCTATAGGTAATCCTAAATCAAGAATTTTTTTCTTCAACCAAATAACTTAGGACACCTAACTCCCTAAGGTAATGTACGCAGCTTCAGTTGTGGAAAGTGTAATAGAGTTTTGATTTCATTAGACTAGGAGACTAGAGACTGTCCTACAAATTGGCAAGTCCTAGAAGTGATCTTTCTATCCACCCTACATCCTATAAAATCAGAATCAGAATATCCAATAATCACAAAAGAAGTGCTGTGCCTAGGATACCAGATTCCTAAGTTTTGGGTCCCTAAGAGATATCTAAGAATTCTCTTAACTACAGTCAGGTAAGATTATTTAGAATCAGCTTAAATTCTAGGACAGAGATAAATAATAAACACTATATTAAGTTGTCTAGCAGTCAGGTAAAGTAAATATCCAATCATTACTCTATACTTCTTTTGATCAATAGATTTTCCATTTGGGTCCTTATCCAACTGAACACTAGAAGTCATGAGAGTATTTATTGGCTTGACTTTATCCATTTAATATTTCTTCAAGATATCCTTTATATACTTTGGTTGATTTAGAAATATTTCATAATCTAATTATCTTAAGCTAAACCCTAAAATGTAGGATAACTCTCTCATCATACTCATCTCAAATTTCTTACATATTATTTTAGAAAATTATCACATAGCCTTTTATCAAAAGATCCAAAAAGTATCATCAACATAAATTTAAATAATGAGTAACTCATCTCCTACTTTCCTTAAAAAAAGGCTGGTGTCTACGCTCCCCTTAACAAACTCCCTCTGTAGTAGGATTGTGCTAAGCATCTCTTACCAACCTTTGGGTGCCTATTTTAATTCATATAAGGCCTTTTTTAATTTGTAAAGATGATTTAGAAATTGGAAACTCTCAAAACCTGGGGGTTGCTCCACAAACAAATTCTTTTTATTTATCCCATTTAAATAGGCACACTTGATGTCCATTTGGAAAAGCTTAAATCCTATATAACAAGCAAAGGCTAGTAGCACTCTAATGACTTCAAATCTTGCTACAGGGGCAAAGGACTCCTCAAAATCAATCCCTTCTATTTGGTTGTATCCCTTAGCCACCAATCTCGCCTAATTTCTAACCACCACACCAGAATCATTCATCTAACTCTTAAAGATTCATTTGGTTCCAACTACATTTTATCCCTTTGGTCATTCTACAAGCTTCCAAACATCATTCCAAACAAATTAATTTAATTCTTCTTGCATGACTAAGATCCAAAACTCATTAGATAGAGCTTGATTGATATTGTTGGGTTCTGTCATTAATATAAAGGCAGAGTAGTTCACTTTCTTCCTAAGTCCATGCCTAGTTCTAACACCTTCAGAAGGGTCTCCTAAGATCAGTTCTTTAGGATAACTCAAAGAATATTTCCAATCTCTAAGCAAGGTATATATAGGTTCTACCATTTCCTCCAAATTTATATTTTATACTTCTTAGGTAATCTCACCTACTCCTTCAGTGTTTTAGGGCTCTACCCTCTTCTTGAAATTATCAACTTCTTGGGTAATATCTTTAACTTCATCTTCATCATCAATTATAGGCATTTTAGGATAATATTCATCAAACACTATATGAGTAGTCTGCTCTACTGCCTTTATTCTCATATTAAACACCTTAATGGATTTTCCCACACTTGAATATCCTAAGAACCCTCCATCAAATTTTGGGACAAATTTTTGTAAGGGTGACTTCCCATTGTTAGGAATGAAAAATTTAAAATCAAAGACAAGGAGGTGGAAAAGGTTGGGTGTCCTACCCTTAATGATCTTGTAGGGTGCCTTATCTAGTTTGGTTCTAACAGTCATCTTATTCAACACATAATAAGTTATATCTACCACTTCAGCCTAAAAGCATTTTGGAAGTAAATACTTAGCAAGCATGGCTCTAGTAGTCTCAATTAAAGTCCTATTCTTCCTTTCGACTAATCTATTCTACTGAGGGGTCCTTGGAGCTGAGAAGTTGTGACTAATCCATTTATCCTCACAAAAGTCTTCAAATCTCTCATTTCAAACTCTCCACCATGGTCACTATGGATGGTCAAGATCTCACAATCTAGCTTTTTCTGAGTCCAAGTGAAGAAGGATCTAAATTCATCAAAAGACGCACTATTATGTGACAAAAATTTAATCCAAGTGAACCCTGAGTAGTCATCGACAATCACAAATTCATAGACTTCCCCCCTAAGATGGTAGTGCTAATGGGTCCAAACAAATCCATGTGAAGAACTTCTAAAGGTCTAGAGGAGCTAATATCCTTAATGGAATAAAAAAGGAATTGAACTTGCTTCCTTAGTTGGCAGGCATCACACATGTGATCTTTGGTGAACATAAGCTTGGGCACACCTCTAACTTGATATTTTTGGGTCACTCTCCTAAGGGTTTTCATACTATTATGACATAACCTCTTGTGCCACAACCATGACTTATTAGCGATAGTTTTTAAGCAAAATGAAGCAATACATTCAAAATTATTTAAATCAAGTATGTAAATATTATTAATCCAATTTCCCTATAAAATAGTGTTATTATTCAAGCTAATAATGCATGTATTTGCCAAAATATTTATGACGAAGCCCTTATCACGTAGCTGACTGATGATTAGTAAGTTGTGTTACAGTCCATCTATAAGCAAAACATTTTCAATCAAAAGGTTCTAGAGTTTTCGATTATACTTGCACCCACCACTTTCTTGGTGGGGTTGTCTCCAAGTGTGACATTGTCTCCAGCCTGGCCTCTAGTAAAATGAATTGGTTGGCATTATAAGATCATCAAGGAAGTTAAGACCTTATAAACTAGTCCTAAGGCTAACCAACAGGGGGGGGGGGGGGGTGAATTGGTATTTTAAAAATCTTTCAATCAAAACACAAAATCAAACCAAACCAAAATTCACCATAAAAAAATCAAAGTACGAAAATTAAATGCAGAAATAATAAAGGAAAAAAAATACTAGATTTATAGTGATTCGATCAAACCTTGACCTATGTCCACTCCTCATAGGCACCCTCTGAGTGTTGCACTAAGCTCAATGTCTCTTCCTTAGCCCGCACAACTAGGCGGAGAAGCCCTTACAAAATCACTTCCACCTTCCCCGGGGTGGCGGAGTAGCCAGGTCCTTTGAAACCAAAGAGATATTCTTCTTCCCAAAACTTTCCTCAAGATGAGCCTTAAATATGGTGGTACTAAGGTGCAAGCTTGCCGGAACAACTGTGTGAAACACCCTCCGCACTCCCTTGAAACCCCCTCTAAGGATCTTCTCCCTCTCTCAAACTCCACCCTTTCCTCTCTCCCTTTCAAGCTCTCTCTTCAAGTTTTCTCCAGAAGAAATGAAGCCTCAATGGCTGCCAAAGATGCTTTCAAAGTCTTTGACAAAGCTTAAATAGAAGAGCTCCAAAAAGGATCTTAAATGCACCAAGCTGACATTATCATCAAGGACGATCACAGGATTGTCTCGTATGATGTGCTTAAAAAACCCTAAAAACTCAATTTTGGTGCCAAATATCATCCAGGATGATTGTAGGATTGTCCTGTATGATGCGCTTAAAAAGAGGGCTTTAAAAAACCCTAAAAACTTAATTTCGGTGCCAAAAATCATCCTTGATGATCGTAGGATCGTCTAGTACGATGTGCAAAATTTTACCTGGTAGTCCCGGACGATATTAGGATAGTCCAGAACGATCAGTACAAAATTATACAGATTATCCAGGATGACATTATGGATTATCCATGATGATGAAAAGAAAAATTATGGTCTTTCGGCTTGGATGATTTAGGAAAATAAAGTATGTCGACAAACATCGTCCTATATGATATATAGATCATCCAGGTCGATCGGATTGAAAAGTTAACCATAATTAATCCCCTAATCACAGGATCAATTTAGGCATGATTTGTATTGATCTTCCGGGACAATCAAGATCATTCGGGATGATTTGAACAAAAAATAAATCTTAAAATCTTGCCAAAATTAGCATTAGTGGCTATTTTCTAAGATAAAAAAGGATCATCCTAGACGATTCAAAATTGTCTAGTACGATTAGTTCAAAACATAATCTTCTAGATTTGACTAGATCTCACTCCCTTGAGTGTGTGTGTGCATGGTCACCAAGCAATCATACTCCCTTATAGAATTTGACTCAAGAAAACAAAAATTACATCAATGAATATTACAAACCCTTTACAACATAACATTATTCAACCAAATCTTGAGCTCTGATTCTTTGTTTGATGTTGCATGGTATTCCTGAAATGTTAGTATACACACAAACAAATATAGAATAAAAAATACTATAAGATATAAAGATGTTTGCTATCATCAAAAACATAAAATTTATGAGCTCGAGTCGTAACAGGCATCTCCAAACATGTGTCATAAGCATCTGCTATTTAGGTACCGCATGCTCTCATGAGGTCTTTTGTGAGAGAAAGAATACAAAATTATAAAATGTTTGATTTAGGTACCCAAATAAGTTTGGGTCACTTCCTATTTAAAGAAGAATGTAATGCATATGTGTTATACTATGAATCTTGCAATTTGGGTCTCCACACCCAATACGTACTATGGTGAATAGTGCAAGTGTGTGAAATGTGTCATAGCATGCCATATGAAAAAAATCTAACACCAGGAAAAGGGTTTACTAATCTATTCAGGTTATTGTGCCTCTTCCAAGGTTTCAAAACTTTTGGCTTTGGATCAGGTGTGGATTTAGTCGTATTTTCCTCAAGTGCTTTTAATTCCTCTTTAAACATCGAGTTAGCACTTTCTAAGACAAAATTATCAATCTTCAAATAATGCTCCATACTTTCATTTCATCAATATATGTTTTAAAATCAATTTCAAGTGCAGTTTGGGATGCTTTCAATGAATCATGCTCAATGACCAACTTAGAATACTTTTTATATAACCCATCAAACTCATTAAGTAATGACTTGTGATTGCTATCAAGTCTAGAGTAATCCTTAAGTAAAATTTGATGATCTTTTTGTAAATTGAAAATTCAAATTTTTTGCTTGCATGCAATTTTTTAAGTTTTCTATATGATGCATAAATTTTCTCAGAAACTTTAAGTAGTTGATTGTAGATTAATACACATATATCCTTTTGGCTAGACTGACCAAGATGATCATCGGCATTCAAACACAGGTTTCTAGCCTCCTCCTCAGCTTTAGTCTCAGAAGAGTTAGATGTAAAATCCGCCCAGAATGCTTTTTGAAACTACTTCTTGTCCTTATCAATTTTGAACTTAGGTTTCTCCTTACCCTCCTCCTTGCTTAGGTGAGCCTTAAGTGTAGGACAATCAGCTTTAACATATCCTGGCTTCATGTATTAAAAACAAATCATATCAGTTAAATTTTTAAAATTTTTGCTACCCTTACCTTTATTCTACTTATGATGGTGCTTTTGCTTCTTCCTTAAAAAGTTTTTGAATTGCCAAGTGATTAAGATAACATCATCACTTTCAAACCTAGAATAATCAGTATCTATATCATTAGCCTTCAGCACCACAGTCTTCTCCTTCTTTTCTCACTTGCATCAAGTTACCTTTGGTTCACTCCTTGCTTATAAGCAATGAGTGATACAAGTAAATTATCAATAGAATATGTATCCAAATCCTTAGATTCAATTGTTACAGTAATCTTAGCATCAAAGGAAGAAGGAAAGCATCTTAGAATTTTATTAATTTTTTCATAGTTAGTGAGTTCTCTTCCTAAGGCTTGTAGTGAGGTGACGATTTGAGTAAATCTAGTATACATGTCAGATATCAATTCAGTAGGTTTATTATGAAAAAGTTCGTAGTCAAGTAGTAAGATATTCAACCTAGATTTCTTAACTTCATTTGTTCTTTCATAAGTGATACATAATTTATCCCAGATTTCTTTATTAATACGTCAAACATGCATGTAATCTTCATATTTCTAAGCACAAATATCCATTTAATAAAATGAAGTTTAATTTTTATGCCATTAATGTTATGTGAAGGAGGTGAATAACCTTCTTTAATAAGCGTCCACATACGATTAACAATTGATTATAAAAATGTGGACATATGAGTTTTCCAGAAATCAAAAGGTGTATTATTAAACAAAGGTGGTCAGGTAATGGAATACCCTTATAAAGTATTATGATTACCGAAGTTAGCCATTGATATAAATTTAACAGTTTTCAAAAACTAGATTTTTGGAATCCCGTTTTGATACCACTTGAAAGTTTGTTAGGGATGTTAAACTGTTATGAACTAGCTTGATGCTAATCGAGAGGGGGGGTGAATTGGTGTTTTAAAAAATTTCTGAAACAAATTTTATGATCATAAACCAAACTAACATTCACCACATAAAAAAATTAAAATGAGGAAATTAAATGTAGAAAAGAAATAAGAAAGAACACATAGAATTTTATAGTGGTTCAGTCAACTTGACCTACGTCCACTTTTTGGAGCCTCTCCTTCGGGTATTGCAGTAAACTTAGTGACTCTCTTTTTACTCCCATGGCGAGGTGGATAAGCCTGTAGAAACCTCCTTTCCACTGACACCAGTGAGACAGAGAACCCACCTTCTTTCTCTTCCTCCTAAAGCAGGCAGAGAACCTGACTCCTTTCACTTCCTCTTGAAGCAGGCAGAGAACCTCAATCAAATACTGAAGTAAACCTCTCTTGAACCTCCAAGGAACTAGGGATGACCACCTGAAAAGAAGACTAGGATTCTTTCTTGGAGAAACCTTTATGAAACCCCTCACAAACTCCCCCTCATAAGATCCTCTCTCTCTCTCCCTTGTTGTCCCTCTCCTCTTGGCTCTCTAATGTCAGGAAAATAACAAAAGATCTCCTCTTGAGTAAATAAGAGATCTTAAATAGAAGCACTTCAAAATTTCCCTAATTTCTAATTAATAATCAAGGATCATCCAGGACGATCGACCGATCGTCCTGTATAATTAGTTCAAATTTAGTTCAATTAGCCATGATGATATGGGAGAGTCTGGATAATTAAAGGACTTGTTTTTTCTGATTATCTAAGATGATAATACATTTTCCTATATGATTAATTCAGAATCGTTCAGTATCATCCAGACCATCGCTCTGGTCAGCGAGACTACCTGTCTGGATGATGAAAAAATTACTGATCATCTAGGACTATTTTATGGTCATCCTGGATGGTTAATTCAAAATGTCAGATATTATCTAGAACATCGCTGTGATTACATGTTTAGATGATGGAAAAAATAATTGATCGTCCATGATAATTTGGGATCATCCCAAATAATTAGTAAAAATTGTCACATATCATACAGAACATCATTCTGGTCATCCAGAAAGAAGCTAAGTTTATTTAAGTGATTGTCCTAGACAATCTTGCAATCTTCTAGGATGATATGATCGAGCAATCAAACCTTGATTACTTTGCTTAATTACCAAACTAATTTAGGTATAATTATAATGCATCATCCCAGACGATGTCCTGGATGATGCCTAAAAATAAAACAAACCTAAAAGATTTGGCGACCTATTCTTTCTAATTTGAGCCTATCATCTAGGATGATGCTAATATCGTCAATAACAATTTGCTTAATTGCGGCTGCCTTAACCAGGATGCCCAAATTATGGCTTTTGTTTTTAATTGATTATCTAGAATGATACACTCATGTATAAATGGTACAGGTGCTTTAGGTACTTAGCCCCAAAATAAAAAAAAGTGTGTGACCAGGTATGGTTGATGAGTTCAGTTTAAATGTGAATATATAACTTCTTAGGAGTGATTTTATTATAAATGCTTAGGATAACCCTACAGGTGTCTTTCTTTCTTAGATATAAATGAAATATAAATGTATTTTATTAAAATCTAGTATTATGAAAGTGATTTAGAAGTGGGATATCACATCCAACCTAGAATCCAAAGAGAAGAGAATAACCCTTAGGGGAGTGTTCCCTTTTATTTGGAAAGCTAGGTTGGGATGATTCTGATATACAAAGGGAAAAGAAAATACCCCCTTCAGGGATGAGTTTCTTTTTCATTTGGATATCGAGGACCGGTTGATCCAAGGAGCTCATAGAAAAGAAAAAGATTAAATGGGGAGATGAAAGAAAGAAGATGAAGAAATAAAGATACAAGGAAAGAGTATATTCCAGTTCAAAATCAATTGAGTCAGTCTTAGGATTAGAATATGGATTTATTGTCTGTGGTGTCCGACCACTTTACTCTTTCAATAAATCTATTTGTAAATAAGATAGCACTTGTCATATGGACATTAGACATTATATTTTGGATAATTTATTTTGATTATTTACATTATTTGAGCACTAGAATTACCCTTTTTTAGGTTTTCTTACACGCCGTCTTTGTTTTAGCTTGGATATGATCAGAGTTTTGGTAAGGGTACGATAAATTTTTTATAGTTGAAATCCTAATAAACATTTTAGGCTCACATAGTAACATTAACGATATAAGAAGTAAGCTCGGGACCTCCGAGAGTCAGCATAAGCATATTATTACCTTTTATTCCTTGTTAGGCACCTTCCTGCTTGCGGGTTTTGACAGACCACTTAGCCTATAAGGTTGCACTTTTGTCAAGGGGATGTTGTACAATCTCTAGGGAAAAATCTATTTTCTAAGCCTAATTTTAAAACTCCTTCATATTCACTTTATGCATTCGAGTCAATCAGCATGCATTGTATTAGATACAAGTTAAAAGAGTCTAAAATATTAATTGCATTTTATTTCTAGGCATCATTTACCCTACATAAGTTAAGGGGCCAATTAGGATCTGCCAAACATCTTAGGTAACAAGTGGAATCAGTTTTGTTTTCAAATTTCTAGTTCACGAGTTTTTTTGGCTACGTTATTTATGATGTAGGGTCGCCGGCCATCTCTGGCCAGTGGTCTATTAGATGTTCGTAGAGCAACTGTGCGGAATTCTCTTATTCTAGTTTGGACATTCTCGTCGTCCCCTCCGGCATTTAGTGATGGAGTTCCTAGTTTTCTCAAGGATCAAAACCTAAGGTGAGAATTGGTATACTTCTGGGTATCAATGAAGGAGGATTGCCTTCATCTAAAAAAATTCCATAAGTAATTGGAAAGGGGAAGATTATTGTAGCTGAAGAAACAATGAAGATTCAATTTAAATATGGAAAATTAACTGGAAGGTCAAAGGATTCAAATTCAAATGATGATGCTTCTCCATCATCAAAAAAATTTATAAAGGACTTGGTGATAAGTTGAGGGTGGAGGAAGGTTCAGTTTTTCAAAAAACTGATGCTAGTACGAATGATTTGATCACTGAATGTAATTTTGAAGTTTTAAAAGACCCGGTAGGTTTGATGAGGAAAGCTGCTGTTGATAGTGAAAATATTGATAAAAATAAAACAACTGATCTGGTAAAGGTTTGGGAATGCAATCCAAGAGATTTGGGAATGTGTTTTGAAGTCTTAAATGCTATCCCAGGAAGATCAATAACTTCAAATCAGCAAAATGCTTGGAGTAAGAAGGAGAATATTATGTTGGTAAATCTGGATCTGGGAGATTTGTTATCAAAAGATGGCACTTCAGTTAAATTATATGTTGAGGAGTTCGAGAATACTAGAAAACTCCAAAACACTCTATTAGTTAAAGTTTTTTGTGATAATAGGCCTTTTCTTATAGTAAGTACTAAGCTAAGGAGACAATGGTCTGCTTTTGAAAAATTTCATCTTACTATGCTTGGCTTGGACTGGATTCTATGTTCATTATACGAAATAGAAACATTGGAAGCTGCTTTCTCTATTGGGCCTTGGTTTGTCAATGGGAAAATTTTTGGTATGGACAAATGGTTGCAAAATTTCTCTCCCACTTCTTTAAAAGTCTTAACAGCTCCAACATGGGTTAGGATGCCTAACCTTCCCATATAATGTTGGGATGAAATCAATATTTGCAGAATTGCATCGATGATTGGGAAGCCTTACATGATTGATGGGAACATGTTTCAATGGGGAAAGAGGGAGTTTGGAAGGATTTGTGTTCGTATCCAATTGGATGCTTAATTGCCTCTTGGAGTATGGATTGAAGGAAGCTTTAGAAAATTCTTTCAAAAGTTGGAATATGAAAGGATTCCAAACTTTTGTTTTGGTTGTGGTAAAATCGGAAACATACAGAAAAATTGCTTAGAAAATAATATGGAATGAAATATTGTTTCAAAATAAGTTGGCAATTCACAGAAGATAAGGGAAGAAGCCATTCAAACCAAAAATAATAACTGGAAAACTAAGACTACGAGGGTTGATAATGAAGGATATGGCCCATGGATGGAAGTGAATTATGGTAAAATAAGAAATAAAAACTTTTTCTAGAAGAATACCCCACATAACAAGGATGAAACGGAGGTTAAAAATGGTGAGGCCGTTCCAGAAAACCAAAAGCATGTTGATGCTGAGAAGAACAAATGGAAAGAGGTTATCTCTGTCCAAACATGGAGATCAAGCCATCATAAAGTCTCTGGGAAGGATGTAATGCAGGGAATAGTGGATATCGTAGCTCCAGATGTCAATAAAGTTAATGGTATCTCTTTCAAAACATCTACTATTGCATTTTGGAATAAATTTAATATTCTAGATGGATTGGTGGAGCAAGGAAGATAGTAAGTATAGAGGAAGTTGTTGATGCAGATAAACATGAAGATATGAGTAAGGTTTGTAAAAAAGTAGATGTCAACCTCAAAGTTAATTTGGAGGAAATGAGTTTGGGTGAGATGAAGGAAGGTGATTCCTCTAATGTTAAAAGAAAAGGTACGAATCAACTAAAAGGTTTGGGACCTATTAATTTGGCTCCTAGTGTTGAGATAGTTGCTGCTTAGATTTGCATGTTTGACATTCTTGCAACCTGTATGTTTTTGATAAATCTAAATATTACTGTTTTGATTATTATTTTCTTCGAACACATTTAGGAAGAATTGTTTTGCTCTTGTGTATACTAATATTTTAGAGAAATCATACTCTGGATTGTTGAAGACTTAAAATCGAAATTAGTTTAGAGTTATTGTAATTTGAATTCTATATTTTTCATTTTATTCAGACTGAGAGGGTGTGATTATAATTGAGTAAATGAGCACACAAACACCAGGGGAGAGTTCTAAAATTCAAAATTTTAAATAGATCGTAGTACGAAATTAATTCATATGGGATGATCTAGTCAGTTATTTTCTCCAACGAGCAACGGAGCGAACAAAAAATGTCAAATTTTTTTCTAAGTATTGATCATACGGACGATATTTTTCATTTGTACCGGGACGATCTCCTCTGGTTTGACCTCGAACGCTATTCATAAGGACAATATTTTTTTGTTCGTACTAGGATGATCTCCTCTGGTTCAATCTCTAACACTATTTGTACGAATGATATTTTTCATCCTACCAGGACAATCTCCTTTGGTTCGACCTCTAACACTATTTATACGGACGATATTTTTCATTCGTACTGGGATGATCTCCTTTGGTTAGACCTTGAACACTATTCACACGAACAATAATTTTTTATCATACTAGGACGATGGGCTCTGGAGCATACACGAATGAAGTTCATATAGACAATATTTTTCAATCGTACCGAGATGATGGGCTCTGTAGCATGCACGACTAAAGTTCGTACGGATGATATTTTTTAATAGTACTTGGACAAAAGGCTCTTGTGTGCATTTTGACATTTCTTCTGTTTGTACCGGAAGAACATAGTTCATACCGGATGAACACAATTCGTACCAGATGATGATCGGTACAAAATGATTTTGTCTAAATTCATAATGGATTCATACTCAATAGTATTTATACTATTTGTATGTATAAAAATATGATCATACGGGACGATCGTGAATGTCAAACTTGAAAATTTCAATTTTTCTGAATGGTTTTTTGTGTCTTTTTGATAAAAGGTCCACTAAAAATTGACATTTTATCTTTTTGTCATTTGGTCTTTGTATTTGGTAAAGGGTAATTGAAGGAGAGAGTATGAGAGAGTGTTTGAAAAATATTTCTTCCTATTGGAATGTGAATGATTCACTTGGTTTCTCAAAGGTAAGGATCTCTCTGTATGATTTGTGTTTTACTTCACTCTTTTTTCTTGTCCTTCTAGATTACTCGAGTGAAGATCTTTCAAGAAGATCTGATTCTCTTCCAACACTTGGATAGTGTGAACAGCCAAAGGTTCTCTGCCTACACTTAGAGAGTGTGAAAAACTTAAGGTTCTTTGCCTATACTTAGAGTGTGTGAACAACCGAAGGTTCTCTGCCTATACTTGGAGGGTGTGAAAGGATGAAGGTTCTCTTCCTACACTTGGAGGATGTAAAAGGATGATAGTTCTCTGCCTCACAGTGGATTGGTGGAAGAGAGTTTTGTGAAGGCTTCTCTGCCTTGCTGTGGGGGCAAATGAAGAGTCACTTTGGTATAGTGCAATACATGAAGTTAGAGGCTTCAGGGAGTGGATGTAGGTCGTGTTTGACAGAACCACTATAAACCTTTATGTCTTTTTGTTTTGTAGCTTATTTACTTTATTGTAAGATAATTTTTCTATCGCTGAAAAATCTTTTTTGAAAAACTTTAAAATCAACTAGCTCAAGTTCATTAATCAGTTTCTATCTTTTTAAAATCCAAGAATGGGTTAAATTTTTAAATTAGCAATTCCCCCCCCCCCCCTCCTCTTGGTTAGCCTTGGGACATTAGTTTAGGTCTAACAACCTATTCTAGAATCAACAAAATTCAACAAGTGGTATCAGAGCCTTATTTCAAAACCATAAGTTTAAACTACCTTTTGATTAACGAGCATGGCTACTTTTGGAAACCGAAACACACCTGAAGGCTATTCGATTACTAGATCTCCTTTGTTTGATAATATCCCTTTTGATTTTTGGAAACATGCATGTCTATATTTTTATAGTCTTTAGATTATCGTTTGTGGATCTTGGTATATGAAGGGTATACAAACCAACTAGACTACTTAATGTCAATAGAGTAGAAACACCCTTTACATATTGGACTATAGAAGAACATGACTTAGTACAACTTAATGCTAAATATTTAAATAGTTTCTTTTGTGCACTTAAGTCAGAGGACTACATGCGGATTTTCACTTACAAGAGTGGAAAGAACATATGGGATAGACTCTGTATAACTTATGAAGGGACTAATGAAGTTAAGCAGTCTAGATTAAACATCTTATTACATGACTATGAATTATTTTACATGAAATCCAATGAATCTATTTCTAACATGTACACAAGATTCACTAAGATAGTCACTTCTTTGCAAGCATTAGGTAGGGAATTAACTAATGCTGAATTGGTTAAAAAGATACTCCGTTGTTTGCCTACTGCTTATGATGTAAAAATAATTATTATATCAGAGTCTAAAGACTTAAATATTTACCCTATTGACAATCTTCTTGGATCACTAATTGCTTACGAGCGAGGAATGAGTCAAAGAAAGATTGATGCAAGAGAACCACGAAGGGAGAAAAACATTGCACTGAAAGTGGAGGAGTCGGATAGTGATGTATCACAACCTGAGGATAAGGAGGACATCGCTTTAATGACTAGACTATCTAGAAGCTTTTTGAAGAGGAAGCAAAATAGACGCCAACAATAGAATAGAGGTAAATTTCATAAGAATGTTAAGGTTTCAAATGATGTGATTTGCTATGAATACAAGAAACCCAAATATGTTAAATCTAACTTCCCAAAACTTAAAGCCACTCCTAACAAGGAGATGGTAGAGGAGAAACTAAAAGGTAGAAGGACAAGAAGAAATTCCAAAGAGCTTTTTGGGCAAACTCAACTTTAGACTCATTAGAAACTGAAAAGGAGGAGAAAGTCACCAACTTGTGCTTAATGGCTGATAATCTTGATCAGTCAGATCAACAAGAGGTATGTGACTTAACCTATGCTGAACTTTTAGATGTTTCTGAAAGAATACATGATGCATATAAGAAGTTAATGAAAATGCATGCTAGTTTAAATTTAGAATTGCAAGAACTTCAAAGAGAGCATGAAATCCATAGGAAAGATCAGGCATTAATAGATAACAACCACATGAGCTTACGTGATGAGTTTGATGATTTGAATAAGAAGAATAAGATTTTAAAAACATCCTATGCTCAATTGGAAATAGACTTTAAAAATTTTAAAGATGAATCAGCAAATAGAGAACATCATTTGAATTTGTCTAATCATGTGTTAGAAGATGTAAATGCATTTTTGAAGTTGAAAGTAAAAGCACTTGAGGAAAATAGAAAACCACCAACACTTGAAGTTTTTACTAATCCTATTTTGTATTCTTTTTTTTTTTATGAAAATTGCTAATAGCAAAACTATTATTAACCAAACTAATTATTACAAGAAGATTCCACCTTCAACAAATCAAGAATTGAAGGAGGAACTCTTCCACTAGAGAAATCGTCCCAAAATAAAGAAGAGAAATGAGCATAGTTAGCACAAAAAATGGCTAACTTATTACAATCCCTATTAACAAATGAAAAAATAAAATGTTGAAAATTATGAAGAAAATCTAAATCCTTAGGATTTAGGAATTCTTCATGATCCCACTTATTATTTTTTAAGGCCTTTTGACAGATATTGATGACATTAATATTATCACCTTCAATCACAATACCTCTGGCTTCAAGTATCCAATCTTTGATAAGATCCCTCAAAGATAAAATAGCTAAAAGTTCCATTTGTGCAATATCCCAATGAATAGTATGAAATCCAAAAGCAGCTAGACTTCTTCCTTTACACTCTCTGAAAATACCTCCAATGCCAGTACTATTGTTGAGAAAAATAGAAGCATCCACGTTAACTTTGATCCAACCCGGAGGAGGAGGAAGCCAAGAGGATTTAGACAGCTTAAAAAGCTGATTGGCATCCCAGTTCTCACGGATTAAGCCACTTTTAAATGAAGAAATATATTGAATAACAGCTCTGTAAGCTATGACATAGCAGCTATCATCACATCCACCATGAACCAATTGATTTCTGCTTTTCCAGCAGTAGAAAATAGCAGAGCAAATAAGATTTCCTAAAAAAGGATTGATGTTAGCCAACCTACTTAAAACCTGATAACAAGCATCCACCGAATTAAACTCTGGAGTACCGAAATTCCATTCCTCCAGTAATTTAAAAACCTTCTTTATAAAAGAACATTTTATAATAATATGGTCCGTATTCTCTGTATCCGAACATCCTCTAGGACATCCTTCGTGATTTATTAACCTCCTGTAAGAGAGCAAAGCAAACGTAGGAATGGCATTTTTACTAATTCTCTACCATAACATATCGATTTTTGGTTTTAACTTTAATTTTTTCCTCCATTTATAAGTTTCATCTTCACTGATAATATTAAACTTCTTCTCATAGATAATTGCTGCAACAGATTTTCCAGAGATCTTTTTGATACATTCCATTTTGTCTTCAGGTTGGCTTGAATAAATCGAAATAGACAGGATTAAATCAATCAATAATTTGCCAAAACAAATTTTTAATTTATCAATATCCCAACTGCCATTTGTGATGAAATCAGAAACTTGGCTGTATTCATTTTCTATAATAGAGACAAAGGTAGGCCATTTATCTAGAGTTTTATCAAGAATCCATATATCTTTGAAAGTATCAACATACTCTCCATTTGAAATACTCCATCTCAGCACCGGAAATAAAGACTCAGCACCATTTTGAATTATCTTCCAAGTCGAGGAGGGATTGTTGCAATATATACCATTCCACAGTACATCCCCATATCTAGCTCTTAAAACTCTATTTAAAAGAGTATCTGGCTTCATGATGAAATTGTGAGCATGTTTAGCTCTCAACGGTCCCAACTTCTCAACTAAAGATTGCACTCCATAACCTCCTTTATCTTTAGGCTTACACATATTACTCCATGAAACAAAATGCATTCCATAACTACCATCACTCTTATTCCATAGAAAATATCTACACATACATTCCACTTTGTATAAAATACTCAAAGGAATCAAAGAGTGACTGGCTTGATATATAGCTAACGAGAGAACAGAAGCTTTGATTAAAGTGACTTTGCACGCAAGAGAAATAAACTTTGTTTCCCAAATGTTTAATTTAGCTGCATATTTCTCAATAATCTTTTTAAAATCCGCTTTGACTAATCTCCTAAGAGCAATTTTAACTCCCAGATAATCCAGTTCTTTCACCGTCTTCATTTTGGTAATTCTGAGTAAAGCTCTACAATCCTTTCTTTTTACTGATTTGCTGAAAATGACCGCTGATTTTTTGAAATTTATCTTCTGTCCAGTCCAAGCAAAGTAATTATTTAATATTTTGTTAATATTTCTCAAACTAGACTTGTTTGCTTTTGAAAAAATCATAATGTCATCGACATACATTAAGTGAGAAATTAAAGGACACTTTGATCTGGCTTTAATACCGATTTTCTTCCCTGTGTTACCAAATTCTTCACTTAATAGTTGAGAGCACATAATAAAAAGAAAAGGTGACAAGGGACACCCTTGCCTAAATCCACAATTGGCTTCAATCCCCTTTGAGCTTTCTCCATTGATTAAAATAGAGAACTTAGGATTAACCACACATTCCAAAATGATTTTAGAAAAGGATTTAGGGAACCCAAACCAATTCATCACTTTTTCCAAAGTAGCCCAACACATGCTGTCATAGGCTTGCTCCATATCTATTTTGATAGCTACCAATCCTTTTTTAGCTTTAGAATGTCTAAATTTATTGAATAATTCTTGAGATAGAAAAACTTGATCAGCCATAGACCTTCCTTCGATAAAAGCACTTTGTACTTCCGAAATGATTTTAGGAAAAATAAAGCTCATTCTATTCAATATCATCTTTGCAATAATCTTGTATATAGAGTTACACAAGCAAATAGGACGGAAATTTTTAGGGGTTAATGGAGACACCACTTTGGGAATCAAAATAACACTGGTTTCCTTCCATTCAGGACATAGAATACCCGAATTAAAAAATTCTTTTATAGCAGACCAAACTTCATTTTTGATAATAGCCCAGTATGATTTAATAAAAGAATATGTTATTCCATCCATACCTGGAGATATGTTAGAACCCAGGTTTGAAATGACCTCCTCTAGCTCATTGAAAGTGAACTCTTTACTGAGAACATTGCGTTCTTCTATATTCAGTTGATATGCAGGAGCCGGCCAACCGTTCAAGCTACAATGCCTGAATTTCCATTTATTGTTGAAGTATTTGAGAAAAATGTCTTCAATAATATGCTTATCTTCACAGAAGATCCCTTCCTCATTTTTAATACCATTGATTTTGTTAGAATTTCTCCTGGAAGAAGCATAAGCATGAAAGAATTTTGAATTGATATCTCCTTCGTTCATCCAATGAATTTTAGCCCTTTGTCTCCACCACATGCTAAGCCTTCCCAAAGTATTGTTGAATTCAGCAATTTTTGTTCTTAAGATGCGAAGTTTGATGTCAGATAAACCACCCAAACTGATTTCTGCACTTTGCAATTCTATAATTTCCATTTTCAGTTTTTGTTTCAACTCAAATAAATTTTTATGTTTTTCTTTATTCCAAAAGAAAAGAGACCTCAATGCCCTATTGAATTTGGAGTTTAAAATGCTGGAAGCCGAGCCATTCGATTTTTTGTTCCAAGCTGCTGACACAATAGAGTAGGAAGCTTTATAGGATAACCAAATGTCTTCAAAAACAAATTTCTTGCTCTTTGTAATTTTGGATTCCAAAATTTTGATAGCAATAGGACAGTGATCCGAAGCTATCCTAGGTAGATGCTTAACCACCGTTGATTGAAGAAGATTTAGAGCAGCACTATTGATAAGACACCGATCAAGCCTCTCGAATATTCTTCCTCTTCCATCTTTATTGTTCCACCAAGTGTATTTAGGACCCAAATATCCAACTTCATGTAAGTCTCCTCTATTCATGAATGAAATCATATCAAGTGTTCCTTGAGAATGAATGAATTTCCTGCCTCCTCTTTTGTCATCTTGAGAGATTATACAATTAAAATCTCCCCCAATAATCCAAGGCAAATCATTATTAAAATAATTTCCCAAATCATGCCAAAGCTCTTTTCTTTTATTGCAATTCCTACTTCCATAGATGGAAGCAATCATCCAAGTATGATGATTTTTTATTTTCAGTTTCCCAATCACCATTTGCTCATTAGCATCAGTAACTTCAAAAACAGCCAAGTCTTGTCTCCAACAAACTAAGATTCCCTCTGATAAGCCTGAAGCCGGATATAGGAAGAAATCCCACCATTCTCCAATAAACTTTTTTATTTCCGTAGGTTCCATAGAGGAAATTTTAGTTTCCATGATACCCACAAACAAAGCATCATTCTCCTTCACTTCTTTTAAATACAGGGAGGCCACCACTTTCCTAGCCCCCCTACAATTCCAAAAAATTAGAGAACTCATTTTTTCTTTGAAGTGGGATTGGACCCACTACAAATAATCTTTGAATCACCTTTCCTTGTTTTTGATTTTAAAGAAACATTCCCCAATGATCGAAGTTCTTTCTGCAGGTTGAATTTAACTTCTTCAATAACAGGATTTTCCTTCAAACTGGTATTGATATCAGAACTTATATCATCTTTGTTCATTGTTTTCTCTTCATTCCTACTACTATCGACAATAGGATTTCATTTTGGGATAACATCCACATTTTCATCTTGATCTGCTATTAGCATAGCAAATTTGTTTTTGCAGCTGATATCATTCAAACAATATCCTGGATCAGAGTTCCCACTCACAGCTTTCATAATTTTTACATTATTCAGATCTGTTTGATCTTGGATTACATACCTCTCTAGACTATTAACTTCACGATGCTTTTGATGATCACTATACTCCATAACAACCTCCCGATCCTTGTCTTCAGAATTATGATAGGGAGTACTTTAGTTCGCAGGTAATCCCTTAGGATTTACCTGAGTTTGCAAGCAACCCTTTCCCACTGTGTTATTATCCTGATAAAAGCCAGAATTGCAGATATCACCTTCTTCTACTTGTAGATTAAAAGAGTTAAAAAACTCTGTTACCGCCTGAGATACTTCTTTAGTGATATCACTTAGTGATTTATCTTTAATAGCCACCTCTGTATCAGTTTTCTTCATAGGCTTGACATAGTTAGGATTGATCCATTTGTTGTTATGCTTAAAGAAGTTTTTCTTTCTGTTATTAACTAGGATCCAGGGACCGTAAGAAACTTCAGAAGTCGAATGCTCCAACTCTCTATTAGATTTTCCTGCAATTGCAAAGTCCCCCTCCACCTCAACCTCCTTAAGCAGATCTTTTGGTTTTACACAATTCTTGTCAACATGCCCAATCTTTCCACAAGCAAAGTAGAGATTAGAGACTTTTTCATACTATACTTTTTGAAAGAATCTTCCCCCTAAGCTATCCACCCAAACTCCTAAAGGAAGAGGTTGATCAAATTGGATTCTCACACAAATCCTAGCAAATTCCCTTCTTCCCCAATTAAACATATTCCCATCTAACATTAAGGGAATTCCAACTCTAGAGGCAATACAAGCAACATTCTTTTCATCCCAGCATTGGAGCGGTAGATTAGGCAATCTAACCCATATTGGAGAAGAAAGACCCTTAGTCGAAGAGGAGTTGAATTCTAGAGTCCACTTCTCCATTCCAATAATATGATCATTCACAAACCACGGACCTCCCGAAAGCACAGCTTTAACCATTTCCTCTGAAGAAAAAGAACATAAGAACCAACCACCTCCTAGGATAGTAAAATGGAATTGACCAAATTGCTTCCATTGTTTCCTTAATTCCCATGCTACCATTTGAGGAGGGGTATCTTTACCAAATACTTTGAGAACCAAAGATTTGGATAATTTATTCGCATTTGCTTCTTCCAATTCCGAATTCATTTTAACAGCTTTTCCATCATCAGATAAAATCAAATCATCTACTTTGAAATCCAAATTAATATAAGGCTTCCTACTCCAAGGACCATTATAGATCGTTGATTTAGGCAAATCAACAGACGCGTTAACTGCATTAGATTTATCAGCATTGTTAATATTAGAAGGAACATTTTTGTTAACCAAAGGCTGCGAATTTTCATTTATCACGCTGTGAAAAAGTCCAGGGATTGCATTCGAATTCGCAAATCGATTAACAAAAATCTTCATTCCTGAAGAAGATGCCGAAATATCAGATGAATTTAATGCAGATTTTGCGTTTTCAGGAGTTACCTGTTCTTCCAGGTATGAAACAGCCTTACCTTTCCATTCCACATA
This sequence comes from Dendrobium nobile, assembly GCA_022539455.1. NCBI lineage: Eukaryota > Viridiplantae > Streptophyta > Magnoliopsida > Asparagales > Orchidaceae > Dendrobium > Dendrobium nobile. The sequence continues at coordinate 56,588,246 of CM039735.1, forward strand.
GATTTTTTTTGAGGCAATGGAACAGCTCCTTCTCTAATCACCAAAGCACCTTGCCGTTTCATCAAAGCAATGTTTCCTACTCCATCCACAGGATCTCTGCCAGCCTTTATCAGAGAATCGCCAGCATTGTACCGGCGATCGTCCTCCTCCATCCGACAGACGACCGTTACCGCCAAAGAAAAAATTCAAATTTGTGAATCTCCTACCTGTTTTTCCTGATGTTCTCTCTCCACCGAAAATCTCGTTTACAAAAAGCTTGTATTCAAAATTTATATTTTGTATTCAAAATTTATATAACACAGGAAGAATCATAACAGTTATAAAAGATTGAGAAATCCATTTTCTAGAGTTATATGCTATACTTATGGATTGTTTAAACATATCTCACACACTTGTACTTTAGATAAAAAAACTCATTTAGTGTTGAGGCCTATGATGCATAAACCTAGACATATCCTACATACATCTATTTTTAAATTACCAAAAGGTGAACCCAAACTAGTTTGGGTCCCCAGGTCTAACATTTGATGATTTGGCAGCACACTCTCATACAAGGCCTCATAAGAGCATTTGGTAACTGACAGTGGTTTCTTAAAGCATATGACTTGAGATACATAGCAATTTATATCATTGGAAGCCAGAAGTGGAGGTAAGGTTATACATGGAGATAACACCACAAGGAAGGTGGTTGGATCAGGTATTATTGGAAACTCGCAAAACTTTTTTATTGAAAATGTGCTACTAGTTGAAGGCTTAAAGCATAATCTTTTGAGTATTAGTTTTGTGATAAAGGATACAAGGTTAAATTTTTTTTCTACTAGCTGTATTTTAAGCTTAAATGGTAATAATATTTTGCATGGTTTAAGTGTAAATAATGTGTAGAAGCTAGATTTAAATTGTATCAAAACTCCTAATGCTTTATATTTAAAAACTATTTCTGTTGAATCATGGCTTTCGCATAACAGACTTTATCACTCTAGCATGAAAAATCATAGGAGAATTATCCAAAAGAACTTTGTGAGAGGTATACCAAAACTAAACTTTACCATGGATCACCTTTGTGATGCATGTCAATTAGGAAAATAGGTGAAGTCCTCTTTTAAGTCCAATAAGGATCTTAGAACTAGTAAACTATTCGAGATTTTTCATATGAATCTTTTTAGACCGGTTGGAACTGTGAGTCTAGGAGGAAATATATATGGATTTGTTATTGTGAATGAGATTTCAAGAATGACTTGGGTTAAATTTTTATATCATAAGAGTGAATCATTTGAGGAGTTTAGGGATTTTTCGACTTGGATTCAGAGGAAACTTAGATGTGAGATTTTAAAGATTCAAAGTGATCAAGGCGGTGAATTTAAAAATGAAAAAATTGAGGATTTTTATAAAGAAAATGGGATTAATCACAATTTTTTTAGCACATAGATCCCCTCAACAGAATGGGGTAGTCAAAAGGAAGAACAAAACATTGATAGAAGCCATTGGAGCCATGTAGGCAAAATATTCACTTCCTAAATATTTTTGGGCAGAAGCGATTAGTACGTCATGTTATATTCTGAATAGGGTGAATATAAGATCAAATTTGAATAAAACACCACTTCAGTTACTTAAGGGGAGAATACCTAATTTGTCATATTTGCATGTTTTTGGATATAAGGTGTTCATATACTAAAAAGAAAAATCTATCTTAGGAAAATTTGATATCTTAGGAAAATTTGACCCAAAATCAGGTGAAGGAATGTTTCTTGGATACTCTAGTGTTGGAAAATCTTATAGAGTATTTAACAAAAGAACTTTGATAATTGAGGAGACCACACATGTTGTGTTTGATGAATTTGAATTTTGGAAGATCCAATTATAGAAGAGGATGAAATAAAAAATAACTCCCAAAAGATTGAGAAAATTATTTTGGATGAAAAGCAGAAGATAGAAAACCCGTTGCCTAGTGATTTGAGATTTCATAAAAACCACCCAAAGGAATTGATTTTAGGTGAACCTTATGAGGGTGTCAGGACTTGGCATGGATTAAGCAAAGAAGTCAATCATTCATCCTTTTTTCTATGATTGAACCCACAAATATTGAACAAGCACTTTCGAAATAATTTTGAATTTTGGCAATACAAGAAGAATTGAATCAATTTGAAAGAAATGAAGTTTGGGAATTAATTGTAAGGCCAAAGGATCAAAGTGTAGTTAGAACCAAGTGGGTAGTTAAGAATAAAATGAATGACTCAGGAGTTGTTGTTAAAAATAAGGCTAAAATGATTGCTAAGGGGTATAATCAGATTGAAGGCATTGCTTTTGAGGAGACTTTTGGCCCTGTAGCGAGACTTGAAGTAATCAGGGTTTTGTTTGCCTTTGTTAGTTTTAGAGAATTTAAGTTATATCAAATGGATGTTAAAAGTACCTTTTTAAATATGGTAATTCAAGAGGATGTTTATGTTGAACAACCTCCAGGTTTTAAAAACTTAAAATACACAAATCATGTTTTTAAATTGAAAATGGTATTGTATGAATTGAAACATGCAGCTACGACTTGGTATGAGAGGTTGAGCACCTTCCTACTTGAGAGATCTTTCGAAAAAGGAAGTACGTACACAACTCTCTTTTTGAAGAAAATAGGAGAGGATATACTTATTATATAAATCTATACTGATAATATCATTTTTGTATCTATAAATAAAAATCTTTATAATGATTTTTCTAAAAGAATGAGCAGTGAATTTGAAATGAGTTTAATAGGAGATTTAAGCTACTTTCTAGGCTTTAGCATTAAGCAAATTGAGGAGGGTACAATTCTTAGTCAGTCAAAGTATGTTTAGGACATTCTCAAAAAGTTTGAAATGGACAATGCTAAACCTGTTAATACACCTATGAGTTTTTCTGTTTTATTAGATAAGGACCAAAAGGGAAAATCTTTTTATCAAAAGAAATTTAGAGAAATTTTTGGATCTTCGTTTTACTTGACTACTAGCAGACCCAATATTATATTTAATATTTGTTAGTGTGCTATATTTCAATCAGATCCAAAAGAATAACAATTAACAGCAGTAAAAAAGGATTTTGAGATATCTCTTGGGAACTCAAAACATAGGAATTTGGTATCCTAAGTTCAGCTCTTCATTTAAAATAATTTGATATTCATATTCGGACTTTGCAGGTTGTAGGGTTGATAGAAAGAGTACTTAAGGAACTTGTCAATTTTTTAGAAATTCTTTAGTTTCCTGGTCAAGTAGAAATATAATTCCATAGCCATATCTACTACTGAAGCTGAATACATTGCCTTAGGAAGTTATGTGCCACAAGATCTTTGGTTGAAATAATAGTTGATTTATTTAGGATTAACAATAGGTAGTATTCTAATTTATTGTGATAACACTAGTACCATTTGCATTTCAAAGAATCCTTTTCAACATTCTATAATTAAATATATTGATATAAGGCATCATTTCATAAGGGGTCATGTATCCAATGGAGAAATTGAACTAAACCATGTTTCAACTGAAAACCAACTTACAGGTATTTTTACAAAACCACTAGCCTTTGATAACTTTAGCACATTAAGAATAAGGCTTGGTGTATTTTCTATTTTTTTAGTTTTATGTGCATCTTTGTGTTTGTTTCATTATTTTTGTGTTTTTGTGTTTTTGTGTGACTTCAAATTATTTTCACATCGAATTTCATATTTTTGATCTATCGTGCAAAATTTTCTAAGTGTTCTATTTGCATTGTATGAAATTTATTTCATACTAGATTAATTCTATAGCATATAGATTGTTGGGTAGAACAGATTGGGTATCATTTTTATTTCTAATACAGTTCATCTGTACAATCCCCATTTCATTTGGATGATGTGTATTCATTTGTATGTACACATTTAGATAGTTATACGGGTAGAAGCAATTTTTATTTTAGATCGTATGTACAAAAGAGAAGCATAATACTAAGTTAAGTGTGGCAGAGATGAGGATGCTCAGGTGGATGAGTGGCTTTACCCTTAGAGATAGGATACGAAATGAGCATATACGTGAAAAGGTTGGAGTAGCTCCAGTAGAAGATAAGATTAGAGAGACTCGCCTTAGATGGTTTGGTCACATAAAACGGCGGCCTTCCGATGACCCGGTTAGGAGAGTAGAGGTATTAGATTTGCTTATGTTAAGAAAGGTAGGGGTAGACCTAAAAAGACTTGGTTAGAAAATATTAGGAATGACCTTTCTTTATTAGATTTAAACGAGAATTTGATTTTTAATAGGACACAATGGAGGAAAAGGATTCATGTAGCCGACCCCACGTAGTGGGATAAAGGCTTGATGTTGTTGTTGTTGTTGTATCGTATGTACAAACCTTGACTTCGTACATACGAACACGTGGCATATCGATGTGGGGGATGATTGAAATCGTCATTAAAAAGATCTTAAATAATCGATCATCCGGGACAAACACCAATTCTTCTATACGACTGTATGGTCAAAAAGTCTGTACGAAAGGATGCCTCGTAACTTATGTGATTATGAAAAATTATTTCATTTTAAACGCATTCATTCGTACATATGAAAATTTATTTCGTACGTACGAACTCAAGCATCGTACGGTACAAACCTATTTTCATACGTATGAAAGGTCATTTTTCTTTAAGTAGAAGTGCTTTAGAACTCAAATTTTATACACTTCAAAATCCTTTCCAAACCCTCTCATCTTTCCAAATCTTTTAATGGCTAGCTCTAGCAAATAGGGTAGATTGGCTAAGGGTCCATCCTCTAGGAATGATGAAGCTAACTTTTTGTCCAAAACCAATGAGGAATCATTTCCTAGGTTTGTTTCTGCAAAAATCACTCCTTCTAGAGTTCTTCTACAAGAGAATGTTATCTTTCAAGTAATGCCACTTTTCGCCTCTACCCAATTTGCTTTTATCCTCACTCTAATTCACTCCTACAACAAGGAAACTTTTCACTATTTTCTTGCCAATATGACTTTTAGTATTGATCAATCTCGAATTAAATCTTATGTTTTAAAGAAGCAGGTAAAAATTACAAAAAGATTTGGGGGTATTTTTTAATTTAAGGACCGAAGGAATTAGAGCCCATGCTTTGACCACTGCTTCTAGTTATGGCTGGACTGAAATAAACTAAGTGATTAGAGGGATTAGAGAAATGTGTCATTTGCCTAAGATATCCACTTTAAACTAAGATGCTAGAATCATCGAGCATGTTCTTAGAACCTCCATAATTCCTAAAGCTGGTAATCATATCAACATCATTACTCTTCTTTCTACTATAACTTACCTGATCATGATTGGTCAACCTATATACAAAGCCTAGCTCATTATTGATTATATTTATAGGCTTTCTAAAATTGGCCATGTCTCTCATAAGAGAAAGAAGAACATAGCCTTAGGACACCTTATGACATACATTCTTGAGAAGAAGTACGATCTAGTTCATTCTGATCCTCACCAAGAAACTCATATCTATTATACTGATGCTTCATTCCGAGCAATTTTTGGGAGAGGTGATGGAAGTGAGGATTTTGAGGGAGAAGGGGAGCACCTGCACCTATACTTGTACCCGCACCTGTGCCTGCACCTGCTCGTGGACCAGCCTTTCAGGATATGGTCCAGCGCTTTGACCATCTTTAGAGTCATTTTGATCAACGCTTTGATCAAATTGAGACTCACATACAGCAGCAGGATGGTTAATAGTTGTAGAACATGGGATGGGTTCAAGATTAGTTTGACCAGGTGAATGTAAATGTGGCTATGATGAGTAGCTATTTTACATTTTTCAACCAGCCACCTTCTCCAGACTAGGGCCCCTCAGAGTGATAGATATACTTCTCTGTGTTTGTCTTTGCCAGTACTTCTAATATGTTGTGATGACCTTTGTAGTTTTTGTGATTGTCTTTTGTTTTTGTTTTTATAGTTGATGATATGTGTAGTTGAATTGATATGATGTGAGCTTCCATGTATTATCTTATTTTCATATCATTAAAATATGTCCTGTTTTTTTATTTAGTTATTTGTTTCTTTGTTTTGGAAATGTTCTTTATCCTATATGCTTATCCTAACTTAATCGATATGAAAAGTGATATAATATGATTAGCAATACAAAAATTGAATTCATTAGAAAATCTAACTTTTCAGAAATTTTAAGTTAGCATATATTTAGATCAAATTTAAGGCTATTAATCACATGTTCTTTTTAGGCATACAAAAACTTTTACATTATTATTGCAATTTTGATGTCTTATTTTTCTTTTATTTCTCTTTTCAATATAATTATCTTTGTACTTAAAAAACATAGAGCTTTTAGATTATTGATTTCGGAAAGATCAATTAAAAAATGGAGATGTATAAATATACAAAAATCAAAAGAATGCGCAATGGTTTGAAAATTGAAAAGAGGCACAAAATTACCCAAATATAAAAATATGCATAAAGTGTCCCACAAATATTGAAAAGATGTGCAAAGCGCCACAATTATATGTTGTTTCCTCTATCTTTTAATCTTCGATTTCAAATTAATCTAATGTTCAATTATATTTTATTTTGAAATTTGACTTATATTAATTTTTATTTCATCACTTTTGCAATAATTCTCTTTATCTGATTTTCTAGAATGATTCATGACCTTGATATACTTTTCCTTCTCAAATTATATTTTAATTTAATTGATAAGAATCTTTATTTTTCTCGAATGAAAATAAATCTTGTTATTGCAAGTATAACTCAATCTCTTTTAGGATCAATTAACAAAGGATTCTCATATAACTTCTTACATTTCTGTAGTTCGTTTCTTCTCGTCTTTTTGTTGTTGTCAAAAAGGGGGAGAAATATTGTTTGACATTTGAATATTTTGTTCTTGTCTTGAGTTTTTTTTTTCATATTTTATGTGTCTTGAGTATTTTGTTCGTGGTTTATGAGTCATGAGTATTTGTTCGTATTTTATGTTTTATTTCTCAGTTTTATGTGTGAAAAACTTTAAAATTAAAATTTTGATTTATTCATAATAAAAAACCCCATATATTCACTTGCTTATTCATTTAGGGGGAGTTTAGAAGAAATTTAGGATTTTTAATATTACTCAAACAATAATTGTTTTGACATCATAAAAAAGAGAGAGATTGTTGAGATAGTTGTTATTTAGCTTTGCATGTTTGACATTCTTACAACTTATATGTTTTTGATGATTTCAAATATTATTATTTTGATTATTATTTTCTTCTAACACATTTTAGAAGAATTATTTAACTCTAGTGTGTGCTAACATTTCAGGAAAATCATACTCGGATTGTTGAAAACTTCAAATCAAAATTAATTTAGAGATTTTATAATTTGAAGTATATATTTTTTATTTTATTGAGTCTGAGAGAGTGTGATTATAATTGAGTAATTGAGCATACACACCGGCGTAGAGTTTTAAAATTCACATTTTTAAACTGATCGTACAGTACGAATTTAATTTGTATGGGACTATCTGGTCAATTTTTCCCAAACGAGCAATGGAGCAAACGAAAAATGTTAAAAAACTTCTTAAGTATAGATTATATGGATGATATTTTTTATTCGTACCAGGACGATCTCCTCTGGTTTAACCTCAAACACTATTCATAAGGATGAGATTTTTTGCTCGTACTGGGATGATCTCTTTTGGTTCGACCTCTAACAATATTCATATGGAAAATATTTTTCATTCGCACCGGAATGATCTCCTCTGGTTCGACCTCTAACACCATTCATACGGACGATATTTTTTATTTGTACCGAAACAATCTCCTCTGGTTAGACCTCAAACACTATTCTACGGACAATATTTTTCATTCATATTAGGACGATCTCCTCTGATTCAACCTCAAACAATATTCATATGGACCGTAATTTTTTATCATACCGAGATGATGGGCTCTAGAGCGTGCACGAATGAAGTTTATATGGATGATATTTTTCAATTGTACCAGGACGATGGGCTCTGGAGCGTGCACGAAGGAAGTTCACACGGATGATATTTTTCAATCATACTAAGATGAAGGGCTTGGTGTGCTATCGTTCATTTCATCCTGCTTGTTTGTACATACACATTTTGACATTTCTTCTATTCATACTGGATGAATACAGTTCATACTAGATGATGATCGAGAATGAAATGATTTTATACTGATTCACAATGGATTCGTACGCAATAGTATTTTTACTATTCGTACGTATGAAAATACGATCGTATTGGATGATCGTGGATGTCAAAATTGAAAACTTTAGTTTTTTTGGATGATTTTTTGTGTCTTTTCTATGAAAGGTCCACTAAAAATTGACCATTAATCTTCTTGTCACTTGGTCTTCATATTTGGTATAGGGTAATGGAAGGAGAGAGTGTGAGAGAGTGTTTGAAAGAGATTTCTTCCTATTGGAGCGTGAAGGATTCACTAGATTTCTTAAGGGTAAGGATCTCTGTGTGTGATTTGTGTTTTACTTCACTCTTTTCTCTTATTCTTCTAGATTGCTCGAGTGAAGATCTTTCAAGAAGATCCGGTTCTCTGCCAACACTTGGATAGTGTGAACAACCGAAGGTTCTCTGCCTTCACTTAGAGAGTGTGAACTGCCAAAGGTTCTCTGCCTACTCTTGGAGAGTGTGAACGGCCGAAGGTTCTCTGCCTACATTTAGAGGGTGTGAAAGGATGAAGGTTCTCTGCTTACTTGGAGGGTGTAAAAGGAAGACGGTTCTCTCCCTCACCGGGGATTGGTGGAAGTTATTTTTGTAAAGGCTTTTTTGCATTATTATGGGGGAAAAAGGAGAGTCACTTTGGTATAGTGCAATACCTAGAGTTGGAGGATTCGGGGAGTGGATGTAGGTCATGTTTGATTGAACCACTATAAACCTTTGATTTTTTATGTCTTTTATTTCTGCTGCTTATTTACTTTATTGCAAGTTAATTTTTCTATGGTTGAAATTTTATTTTTGAAAAACTTAAAAATCAACTTGCTCTAGTTAATTAATCAATTTCTATCTTTTTTAAATCCAAGAAAGTGTTAAGTTTTTAAAATACCAATTAACCCCCACCCCTCTTGGCTAGCCTTGGGACATTAGTTTAGGTCTAACAACTTATTCTATAATCAATAAGATTCAACATCTAGGAGTAGGAGAGCTGAAGGGGAAGGTAAAGATAAGTTGGGGAATTCATTCCCTCTTTTTCAATGTTGTCATCCATAGCTTTTTGGAAATGTAGAGGAGCTAGGAAGAAAAAAAGTTTCTCTATACTTGAAGAAGGTTGTTAAAGAGCATGGGGTGTATTTTATTGGTTTACTTGACACCAAAATCTCTAATTTTGATAGAAGGGATACAGATCTGTTGATTGGTACAGAATGGAAACATTTTCAAGTTTCTTCAGAAGGATTATCAGGTGGTATTCTTTTGTTGTGGAAAGCTAGCTTTGCAAAATGTCAAATTTTAGAATCTTCTCCCCAATTTATAATTCATGATTTAGAGGTTTATAGTAGAGGTAAAAATTGCTTCAATATATGGTAACAAGGATGTTTACAAAAGAAGAAGGCTTTGGGAAAGGATGGAATTCTAATCCTCAAAGGAGTTGCCTATGGTTTTGGGAGGAGATTTTAACTGTATTCTTTCTAAAGAAGATAAGAGGGGAGGGAAAAGATTCATGTATTCCCTATGACCAAAGGAGATGAAATATTTTTTAGCTTGCAATGATTTCCACGAAGATGGATTTGTGGGTCCAAAGTTTACTTTGTGTAACAAAAAATCAGGTGTGTAACAGATACTTGAAAGACTAGACAGATGCTTCTTAAACTCAGCTGCATTGAATTTTGCTCATAGGTTGGTGGTGAGGCACATGGCTTCAGATTACTTCTTAGTTATATTTAATCTTTTTTAGCTAGCAATGATTTCCATGAAGTTGGATTTGTAGGTTCAAAGTTTACTTTATGTAATAATAAATCAGGTGTGTATCAGATACTTGAAAGACTAGACAGATGCTTCTTAAACTCAGTTGCATTGAATTTTGCTCATAGCTATATTAAATCGCTTGGCTTAGCCGTCAGCTAGGAAGGTGTTTAGGTTTGAAGATTTTTGGGCTTCCAATAAGGTATCAGCTGCAGTAGAAAGAGGGATATTGATGAAGAAATCAGTTGGTAGCTTCTCCCATATCTTGAATGGTGAAATGGAGAAATCTCGAAAGGCTCTTTTCTTATTGGAGAAAAGCTAAGAAAAAAAGTCTATTTTCATTAAAAGAGAAACTATTGAAAAAAATTGAAGATCTACAAACAAAAGAAGCAAATGAAGGTGGTCTTTCATGTTGAAACTCGATCACTATGAATTAGGTTGTTGAACCTAAGCTTATGTCCCAGCGGCTAACCAAGAGCGGGGGTGAATTGGTAATTAAAAATTAATCCCTCTTTTTAATTTTTTTAACCAAAAAAATAAACTTTAATGAGTTTTGTAGAAATAGATTTTTCAACCACAAATTATAAACAAAAATCAACAAAATAAAAAGCAATGAAAAATAAAAGACACAAGATTTATAGTGGCTCGGTCAAACTTGACCTACATCCACTCCCTGAAGGCACCATCCGAGTATTGCACTAATACCACTAGTGACTCTCCTTTAGCACCCACAGCAAGGCGGAAAAGCCTTTGCAAAAACTCTTTCCACCACTTTCGGTGAGGTAGAGAACTGTCATCCTTTTACACTATCCCCATTATTGGCAGAGAACCGTCATCCTTTTACACTATCCCAGTGTTGGCAGAGAACCATCATCCTTTTACACTATCCCCATTGTTGGCAGAGAACCGTTCGGCTGTCCACACTCTCCAAGTGTTGGCAGAGAACCCTTCGGCTGTTCACACTCTCCAAGTGTGGGCAGAGAACCCTTCGGTTGTTCACACTCTCCAAGTGTCGTTAGAGAACCTGTTCTCCATGACAGATCTTCTCATAACAAATCTAGAAGGAAGAAAGAAAAGAGTGAAGTAAACACAAATCAAAAGTGAAGATTCTTACCTTTGAACACCAAGTGAAGCCTTCACGCTTCGGTAGTAAGAATCCTTCTTCGAACACTCTCTTACACTCTCTACTTGACTCTTCTTTCAATAGGAAAGAAGATCAGTGGACAAAAAAATTAAGTGGCAATTGAGATTGGATTATTTATTGAAAAGACACAAAAAAACATCTATAAATTGTAAATATTCAAGTCAATACAAATTGGATCATCACGTACGATCGTGGATCATCCTGGACGATTTTACTTAAATGCGTTGGAAACGAACCTAATGTATGTGGGTACGAAATGACTTCGTACACACACATTATCCTGTACGAACTAGGTTCATCTGGTATGAATGATAATTCCATAGATCGGTTTCCAAAAACTACAGAACGTCATTAATTTTCAGAGTCGGTTCACTTCGTCCTGGGACGAATATGGGTTCGTCCATACAAATTTTTTCCAAAGAGCAATTCGTCCCGGGACGAATGCACTTCATCCTGGATGATAATACTCTAGAGATTAACTCGTCCTGGAATGAATACACTTCATTCTAAATGAAAATTTTCCTAGATTTTTTCTTTTACACTGTTCATACCTTGGAGTCAATCTAGCATTGAAGAGGTTAATAAGAGAAGATTTTCATTTTATCAATGAGAAAGCATAAGAATGACAAATATTTGGGGAGGGAAATTGATTACCTTACCTGGCAAGATTTTGCTAGCTGGAACTATTTTCCATTGTACTAACTCTTTGGTTCTAAAGAGTATTCTTGAAGAGGTGGACAAGATTTATAGAAGCTTCATTTGGAATAAAGCAAATGGGAAACATGGAATTCATTATGTCAACTGGGAAACAATGTGTTTGCCGATGAAATGGGGAGGTAGAGCACTTCACTCTTGCTAGAGTAAAGTGGGACCATTGAGAGCTAAAATAGCTTGGAAGTATGTGAATGACAAAGATTCTTTACTACAAAAAGTGTTATATCTGAAATATGGAAATTTGTGAAAGAATAATACAAGGAGGATAGGTTCATCAGCTTGGAAGATCATCATGGATGGAGGTTGTTGCAAATCTGAGTTTATGGATTAGACTTTTGATGATAGCAAACATTCATGATTTCCTACGACTGTCTTGCCTACTAACTTTTCAGGTCCACAAGATCGAATGCAACTCAAGCCAGCTCAAGATCAGGTAGATTTAGGTTGAGTCAAGTCTGTATTTTTTTTCTTTCTTGAGTCAATTAAAAAAGTGGTTCCTAATGCTAAGAAACCTTGCACACACACATTTGAGGGGTTTTCTGAATTTTTCTGTTTTGTGTACATCATCTTGGATGATATTCATATCGGCCAGGATTATTCAATTAAAAATAGAAACCTTAATTAGGGCATCCTGGTTAAGTGGTCATCATTAAGCAAATTGTCCTAGACGATAGGCTCAAATAAAAAAAATCTGCCGCCATGATCAATTTAGGTATTCTTTATTTTAAAATATTGGCAAGGATGATCTCCATATCAGCTTGGATGCTACATCACAATTATGCCTAAATTAAACTGGCAATTATGGAAAGCAATTAAGGCTGATTGATACGATCACATCGGCTGGGCCGATCGCAGAATCGACCGGGATGCTATCCTGGATGATTGACATCGGTCAGCATCAAATATGGGTGATGTTCAGGATGATTTTACTTGAATTTGAACTAATCATCCAGAATGATATTATATCAGCCTGGATGATATAACCAATTTTCTTCTGATCGTCCCAAATAATCCCAACAGATTGAGCTTATTTTATACTGATCAGCTAGGATGATATTCCTATCATCTTGGATAATAATGTTGGTTCTTAAAATTTTATTTAAAGGATCCAAATTTTCTTATGCAAAAAGACCTTGAGTGCTGTGGTCTTGACCTGAGAGAGCCTTGGGAGAGGGAGGGAGAGAGAGAGAGAGAGAGAGAGAGGAACTTGTGAGGGGGAGTTTATGAGAGGGTTCATAAAGGTTGCTCCAAACAAGGTTCCAAGTCATCCTCTCTATTCTTCGTTCTTCATCCTTGGGAGATTCTTGGGAGGTCTACTTCAGCAAAAGGTCTAGGTTCTCTACCCGCTTCAAGAGGAAGCAAAAGGAGTCGGTTCTCTGTCGCACGGGGGTTGGTGAAAAGGAGTCTGTTGTAAAAGCTTCTCCACCTAGTTTTGAGAGCTAAAGGAGAGACGCTTAGTTAGTGCAATACTCAGAGGGTACCTCCAAGGAGTGGACATTGGTCAAGGATTGACCGAACCACTATAAATTTGGTGTGAACTTTCTTTGTTTTACTTCCGCATTTATTTAATTTTCGCACTCTGATTTCTGTGTTGATTTTGATTTTAATTTTATGATTTATCTAAAGAAAAAATTTTAAAATACCAATTCACCCCCACTCTTGGTTAGCCTTGGGCTAATTCTTAACTGCTTAACATCTCTAACGAACTTTCAAGTGGTATCAGAGCGGGATTCATAAAAACTAAGTCTAAAAACTTTTTGAATTTTGATCCATGGCTAACAACGAAAATTGTAATACTATGAAAGGGTATTCTATTACCCGACCACCTTTGTTTGATAATATCCCTTTTGATTTTTGGAAAACTTGCATGTCTATGTTTTTACAATTAATTGATTATCGCATGTGGATGCTTGTTAAGGATGGTTATGCACCTCCAACTGGAAAATTAAATGGCATTACTGTTCCACTTCCTTTTACTGAATGGATTCTAAATGACATGGATTTAGCTCAATTAAATGCAAAATGTTTGAACTATTTTTTTCTGGGCTTTGAAATCGGAAGATTACATGCATGTTTCCATATGCACTACTGGTAAAGAATTTAGGATAAATTGTGTATCACCTATGAAGGTACTAATGAAGTCTAGCAATCCCGTTTGAATATTCTCTTACATGATTACAAACTTTTTTGTATGAAACCTTTTGAATCAATTTTTGAAATGTATATAAGGTTTATTCAGATTGTTACTTCATTACATGCATTAGGAAGAGAACTTTCTAACTATGAAAAAGTAAACAAAATTTTAAGATGTTTGCCTTCCTCTTTTGATGCAAAAATTACTGCAATATTTGAATCTAAAGATTTAAATACATACTTAGTTCACTCATTGGTTATGAGCAAGGGGTGAACCAAAGAAATCTTGAAGCAGCTGAAAGGAAGAAGGAGAAAATGGTGGCACATAAGGTGAACAATTTGGACACTGACTCTTCCGGGTCTAAAAGCAATGATGTTGCTTTAATTACAAGATAATTTAAGAGCTTTCTGAGGAAGAAACACAAGAATCATCAAAAGTGAAATAAAGGTAAGAGAAGCAAAAAATTTAAAAATTCTAATGATACAATTTACTTTGAATGCAGGAAGCCTGGGCACGTTAAAGCTGATTTTCCTACGCTTAAGGCACACCCAAGTAAGGAGAAGCGTGAGGAGAAACTAAACCTCAAAAAGGACAAGAGCAAGAAGTGATTCCAAAAAGCATTCTGGGTAAATTCTGCATCAGATTCCGCTGAAATTAAACCATAGGAGGAGACAACAAACTTGTGCTTAATAGCAGACAATAATCTTAGTCAAATTGACCAAGAGGATGTATATGAACTAACCTATGAGCAATTCCTTGAAGTTTTCTGAAAAAATACATACATCATATAAGAAACTTAAGAAAACCCATGCTAGCTTGAAATTGGAATTTTTTAATTTACAAAAAGAGCATGAAATTCTTCTCAAAGATCATTCAACAATTGATTCAAATCGCATGGCTTTACTTGATGAGTTTGATGCATTAAACAAAAGCATGCTGAGTTATCTGATTCTCATGATTCTTTAAAATTGTCCCATTCTGAATTAGAAAAAGAATATAACAAATTAAAAAATTTAAAAACCTTTGAAAATAAAAAATTTTCATTTCATACATCACATAAAAAGCAGTACCATAGGAGTAGATTAGTGCATCCTTTTCCTAGAGTTAGATGTTTTCCATGTGGCATGTTAGGACACGTAGCACACAATTACACAATTCACCATAGCTCACATTGGGTATGGTGACCCAAGTTACGTGATCCACAACATACATTGCATTCTACTTTCCATAAGAAGGAACCTAAACATGTTTGGGTTCCTAAATCTGACATTTGATAATTTTGTAGGCAAGCTCTCACAAAAGGCCTCATGAGAGCATGTGGTACCTGGACAGTGGATGCTCTTGACATATGACTGGTGATGCTAATCAATTCGTAGTGCTGAAGACTAGGGCAAGAGGCAAGGTGACTCTTGGAGAAAACACCACTAGGAAGGTGGTAGGAGAAGGTATAATTGGTAATTCCAAGAATCTTCTGATTGAAAATGTTTTGCTTGTAGATGGACTGAAACACAACTTGCTCAACATCAGTTAGCTTTGCGACAAGGGCTTCATCATAAATTTTTTGGCAAATTCATGCATTATGAGCTTAAATAATAACACTATTTTGCAGGGAAAGCGGATCAACAACGTTAACATGCTTGATTTAAATAACATTGAATGTGCTACTTCATTTTGCTTAAAAACTGCTATTGATGATTCATGGTTTTGGAACAAGAGATTATGTCATGCTAGTATAAAAACCCTTAGGAAAGTGACCCAAAAAGATCTAGTTTGAGATGTCACCAAGCTTAAGTTTTTAAAAGACCACCTTTGTGATGCCTGCCAGTTAGGAAAGCAAATCCACTCCACTTTTCACTCCATTAAGGACATTAGCACCTCTAGACCTTTAGAAGTCCTTCACATGAATTTATTTGGACCCGTTAACACTACCAGCTTAGGAGGAAAAGTTAATGGTTTTGTGATTGTCGATGACTATTGGAGGTTTACTTGGATTATATTTTTGTCACCTAAAAATAAGTTCTTTATGAGTTTAGAGCCTTCTTCACTTGGATTCAGAAAAAGCTAGGTTGTGAGATCTGGACCATCTATAATGACTATGGAGGAGAGTTTGAAAATGAGAGATTTGGAGATTTTTGTGAGGACAAGGGAATTAGCTACAACTTCTCAACTCTTAGGACCCCTCAGCACTATAGGGTAGCTGAAAGGAAGAACCGGACTTTAGTGGAAGCCGCTAGAGCCATGCTTGCTGAGTATTCACTTCAAAAATACTTTTGGGCGGAAGCTGTTAACACAGCTTATTATGTGTTTAATAGGGTGAATGTTAGAGCAAAATTAGATAAGACACCCTATGAGATCCTTAAGGGTAAGACACCCAATCTTTCCCACCTTCATGTCTTTGGTTATAAGATTTTCATTCACAATAATGGAAAGTCTCACTTAGGAAAACCCAAAATCTGATGAAGGAGTGTTCTTAGGCTATTCTAGTATTGAGAAGTCTTTTAGGGTGTTTAATAAGAGGACTTTTGTGGTGGAAGAGACTACACATGTAGAGTTTGATGAGTCTGATCCTTAAAAGCCTAGAGTTGAGGATGATGATGATGTTGGAGAGATTACTACTCGAGTAGAAAATTTAGAGAAGAGGGTAGAGAACTAGAACACTAAAGGAGTAGGAGAGGATACCCAAGAAGTAGAAAATGTAGATCTAGAGAAAAGGGTTGAACCTTCACATTCTTTGCCTAGAGATTGGAGATACTCTTCGAGTCACCCTAAAGATCTGATCTTAGGAGACCCTATTGATGGAGTTAGGACTAGACATGGACTTAGGAAGGAAGTGAACCACTCTACCTTTATCTCAATGACTGAACCCACCAACATAAATCAAGCCCTTTATGATGAGTTTTAGATCTTAGCCATGTAAGAGGAGTTGAACCAACTTATTAGGAATAATGTTTGGGAACTTTTAGAATGACCTAAGGGACAAAGTATAGTTGTAACCAAGTGGGTCTTTAAGAATAAGGTGAATTATTCTGGAGTGGGTGTTAGGAATAAGGCAAAATTAGTGGCTAAAGGGTATAACCAAATAGAAGGGATAGATTTTGAGGGGACTTTTTCCCCTGTAGTGAGATTGGAAGCAATTAGAGTGCTATTAGCCTTTGTCTATTATAAGGGATTTAAGCTTTTCCAAATCGACGTTAAGAGTGCCGTTTTTAAATGGGAAAATAAAAGAGGATGTGTTTGTAGAATAACTCCCAGGTTTTGAGAGTTCTCAATTTCCAAATCATGTTTTCAAATTAAGAAAGGTCTTATATAGATTAAATCAAGCACCCAAAGATTGGTATGAGAGGCTTAGCTTATTCTTACTAGGAAGGGAATATGTTAAGGGGAGTGTTGACACCACCCTTTTTCCTAAGGAAAGTAGGAGATGATTTACTCATTATTCAGATCTATGTCGATGATATTATTTTTGGATCTTCTGATAAAAGGCTATGTGATAATTTTTCTAAAACAATGAGTAAAGACTTTGAGATGAGTATGATAGGAGAATTGTCCTACTTTTTGGGATTTAGCATTAGATAATTAGATGATCAAACTTTTTTGAGCCAAACAAAGTACAAAAAGGACAACTTAAAGAAATATGAAATGGACAAAGCTAAGCCAATTAATACTACCATGACCTCAGGAATTCAATTAGACAAGGACCCAAATGGAAAATCAGTTAATCAGAAGTAGTCCAGAGGGATGATTGGAATGCTTAGCGTTTGTCTCTATGCTAGATTTCGAGCTGACCCTAAGGAATCCCACCTGACTGTACTTAAGAGAATTCTTAGATACCTTTTAGGGACCTAAAACCTAGGAATCTAGTACCCTAGGCACAACACTTCTTTTGGTATTATTGGATTTTCTGATTCTGATTTTGCAAGATGTAAGGTGGATAGAAAAAGTACTTCTGGAACTTGCCAATTCATAGGGCAGTCTTTAGTCTCCTGATTTAGTAGAAAGCAAAATCTGTTGCTCTTTCCACTACTGAAGCTGAGTACATTACTTTAAGATAATGTGTGGCCCATGTCCTTTGGCTAAAACAGCAAGTACTAGATTTAGGATTACCTATAGGCACCATCTCAATTCTTTGTGAAAACACTAGTTCCATCTGTATTTCTAAGAATGCTATCAAACATTCAAGGACTAAGCACATTGACATTAAGCATCACTTTATTAGAGACCATGTGACTAAGGGAGACAATGAGTTGCATTATGTGGCGACTGAGAATCAACTGGCTGGTATTTTTATTAAACCACTGGCCTTCGACACTTTCAGCAATTTAAGGATAAGATTGGGTGTGATTGACACTAATGCATGAACTTGATTTCTACTGATATTTTATATGCTGATTACTTTGCTGTATTTTTTTTATTTCTTTTTTATTTGATTAGTTATTTTTGCTTTGTTTTGGTATTTTATTTTTCCATATGCCTTGCCTTGTTTTTCCTTTTCAAATCATCACTGAATTGATATCTTATGCCTTATTTTTTATTTTGAAAAATTGGAGTTAATGTTTTACTTCTCTTAATCTGCTAAATGGTAAAAACACCGTTGATTGTGTCTCTTTCTCTAACCTATTTTTGTGGTATAAATTTCTTTTCTAACCAAAAGTCTATTTCAAATTAACAATTGAATTTTTCATTTGAGATCTTTTCTACCTTGCTACAACAACCTAGTTTATACCAAAATAATCAATTTTTTATGTTACTTCAAGATTTTTAGTTATCCTGTCATTGCATCTCTCACATGATTTTTGATTCTGTTTTGTGGATTGTTCTTCCCTATAATAGAGAGTGAGTTTTTCTTTTCTAATATCTAAAAGATATACTCACATTTATGAATATTTAAGAGTTTTTGGAAAAGAATCTAGCTTGTAAAAATAATGAAAAAAAAAGTTGCCAATGATGTCAAAAATAAAAGAAACGCAATGACGCCAAATTAAAAAAAAATATATACAAAAAGTGTATCAAAAATTAAAAGATGCGTAAAGTGCACCATTCAATAGACAACAGGCATAAAATGAGCCCATCAAAAAGTAAGCTATTTTCCTTTCTTCCAACTCTTAAAACTTAGAAGATTTCATATATCACTTGAGATTTTCAAGGACTTAATTCCGAGTTTTGCGATTTAACAAACTACTTTGATATATTATTTTATAAAATATTTTTCTCAAACCAAGTCTTGATAGGATCTCTTTTTCTTATCCAAATGTTTTTTCTGAGTTAGGCCCTTTGATTTCAAAAGAAAATTTTGCCCTAAAAGAAGTCCGAGCTAACATGATCAGATATTTTACCAATTTTGGATTTTTGAAGTTGTTAACTCATTAAGTTATAAGTTTTTAAAATCAATCACATGAAGATTATATCATATTCATGCCTTGATTAAAAAAACTTTTTTTTGTTTTTATTTTATCATTATTATTTTTTGATCTTGTTTTTTTTTTGCCCTCTTTGATCACCTCCATCCCTCCTTTGATTTGAAATTCCTTGTCACATCGTCCTGGCTGATGTTTATATCATCCCGAACGATCAGTTTCTCGTGCTTCAAGAACCCCAACTGCTGAATATTCTGACTTTTCTTCTCTCATCGTCCTGGATGATATGATCGACCTCTGCTACAATCATCTTGATCATCCTAGTCGATAGCTTTTTTCATCCATGATGATGCATTTTTTGGTTATCATCTCGTCCGATATAACTATTCATTCTGGATGATACACATGTCTGTACATTTAAAATCTTTAAAATTGCCTGGGACGATCCATTTTTGGATAATCATCTTGGACGATCCACTGTTTGCCCTGGATGAGACACGTGGCACATGATTTAAAAAATTTTAAATTCTATCGGTATGATCCATTATTGAGCATCATCTTGGACAATCCATCTAATCAGCCTGGACGATCTGCTTTTTCAATGGTCGTTCGACCTGACTCCTCAGGATGATCGCCTGTGTCAAATCATCCTCGAAGATATCTGATCATCCCGGATGATCGGACCTCCTTTTCAACCAATCAGCTTGTTCACAATAATTGCACCAAATCATCCTGGATGATCCTACGATCGACCAGGATGATCTTGCGATCAGCTTGCATGATCTGGCCGATCCTTTAAATTCAGAGCCTTCCAGCCAATATTTCTCACTTCAAACTTCTTCTCCTCTCTTGTTTACTTCTTGTTTGCTTATGGCTGGAAAAAAGTGTGCTCGTCAGACGTCTGGCAACTCCTCGAGGGGCACGTTGGACCCTCATTTTCTGGAGGCAGATGATCAGGCTGCCTATAATCGTTACAAAGAGTGCGGCATTACTCTCTCCTGAATAATCAATCTAGTCTATCTCTCTCTTATCTGGTACTGGATCTTTTAACTCAAACCTCTCTTTACTTTATTCTCACCCTCGCAGTCCCCTTTAGTTCTGAACTTTATTTTCAATTTTTTGCAAACCTCCGCATAAATCCTCCTCACTGCTCTCACCTCTTAGTGAATCGACGTCCTGTCGAGATCACATATCAAGATTGTGCTTAATTATTGCAGCTATCCACCACTGGAGATAAGCTACATACCTTTATCTCTGATCCTGACTTTGACTTGTCCACTGCAAATCATTTTCTTTGCCACACCAACGCACACTTTCATGTTGGAGAGAATAGTTCTTTACTTAAAGATGCTAGGACAATCCAGCATGTCCTTCGCACATCTGTTATTCCAAAAGTTCAGGATCGATTCCACATCATTCCACTTCTTTCAATTACTACCTTTTACATTCTGGCTCATAGAGAATTCAATGCCATAGCCCTGATCTTTCGCTACATTAAGCATTTGACTACCATTAGAGATCCAGGTCATAGAAGGAAACCCAATCTGGTTGTAGGACACCTCATTGCCTATGTTCTAGAATCTAAATACCAGCTTCAATATCCTGCTCCTCCCGACCTTCAGCCACCCGTCTACTCAAACAATTCCTTCAACATCCTTCACAGTACTCGTCTCCACCCAGGGGATGGGGATGCTCGGGGGGCCGAAGAGGAGGAGGCTCTCGCTCCTATTCCTGCACCTTTTCCTCTACGTCATTACTCTCAGCTAGAGAAGTCGGTGAAGAGATTTAATCAGTTTGAGACCTGTTTCGATGCCTATATTACACACCAGTAGCAATAGCACGATTAGGACATGGCCTGGTTTGGGGCACAGTTTGCTACGCTCTCCAGTTACTTTCAGCAGCCACCACCACCACCACCTCCGTCTGATGATTATGATCCCTCATTTTTTTAGTTTCTGTTTTCTGTAGTTTGTTTTGCTTATGTTTTGTTTTAGTTATGTTTTTTATTTCTATTTGTTGTGTTTCCCTCCTTTTTGTGATGTCAAAAGGGGGAGTAGTCTGATGTATCTTGTACTTTGAATTCTGAAACTTAGTGAATTGCTTTTTTCATCACAACAACCATAACTGCTTGCAATTCTCTCCTTGTGTTTTCCATCATCAAAAAGAGGGAGATTGTTGCAAATCTAAGTTTATGGATTATACTTTTGATGATAGCAAACATTCGTGATTTCCTACGACTGCCTTGACTACTAACTTTTCAGGTCCACAAGATTGAATGCAACTCAAGCCAGCTCAAGATTGGGTAGATTTAGGATGAGTCAAGTCTATATTTTTTTCTTTCTTGAGTCAATTGTAAAAGTGGTTCATAAAGCTAAGTAACCTTGCACACACACACTTGAGGTGTTTTCTGAATTTTTCTATTTTGAGTACATCAGACTGGACAATGTTCATATTGGCTAGGACGATTCAACTAAAAATAGAAACCCTAATTAGGGCATCTGGTTAAGAAGCCATCATTAAGCAAATCGTCCTAGATGATACTTGTATTGGCTAGGACGATAGGCTCAAATCAGAAAGAATCAGCCACCATGATCAATTTAGGTATTCTTTATTTTAAATATCAGCCAGGATGATCTCCATATCGGCTTGGATGCTATAGCACAATTATGCCTAAATTAATCTAGAATTTATGGAATGCAATTAAGGCTGATTGATACGATCACATCGGCCGGGTCGATCGCAGAATCGGCCAGGATGTTGTCCTCGATGATTAACAATGGTCAGCATCTATTTTAGACAATATTTAGGATGATTATACTCAAATTTGAAGTAGTTAGCCGGAACGATATTTTATCGGCCTGGATGATGTAACCAATTTTCTTCTGATTATCCCAAATCGTCCCGATTGATTGAGCTTATTTTGTATTAATAGGCCAAAATGATATTCCTATCCTCCTGGACGATAAAGTTGGTTCTTCAAATTCTATTTAAAGGACCCAAATTTTATTATGCAAAAAGACCTTGAGTGCTGCTGTCTTGACCTGAGAGAGCCTTCGGAGAGGGAGAGAGAGAGGGAGAGAGAGAGAGAGAAACTTATGAGGGGGAGTTTTTGAGAGGGTTCACAAAGGTTGCTCCAATCAAGGTTCCAAGTCATCATCTCCATTCTTCATCCTTCATCCTTGGGAGGTTCTTGGGAGGTCTACTTCAGCAAAAGGTCTAGGTTCTCTGCCCGCTTCAGGAGGAAGCAAAAGGAATTGGTTCTCTGCTGCACCTGGGTTGGTGAAAAGGAGTCTGTTGTAAAGGCTTCTTCACCTAGCTGTGGGAGCTAAATGAAAGAAACTTAGTTAGTGCAATACTTGAAGGGTGCCTCCGAGGAGTAGACGTATGTTAAGGATTGTCCGAACCACTATAAATCTGGTGTGATATTTCTTTGTTTTGCTTCCACGTTTATTTATTTTTTGCACTCTAATTTTTGTCGTAATTTTGGTTTTAATTTTGTGCTTTACCTAAAGAAAAATTTTTAAAATACCAATTCATCCCCCCTCTTGGTTAGCCTCGGGCTTGTTCTTAAAGGCTTAACATCCCTAAAAAACTTTCAGAGGTAAATCTCTGAGGCCTTTAATTAGATGGAATATTGCTAATGGAGAGGATATTAATGCATTCAATGACACATAGATATTGGATAAAAGTATTTGCAAATGGCCAACTTTTGTCATCTTTTACGACAGCAACAGTTTTGCCGTCCTAAATTTCATTTCTAATGGTAAATGGAATGAGGAGGAGATAAGAAAGTATATGGGAAGTGATCTGGTAAGTCTAATATCTCAAGTAAAAAATTTTCTATTTTGGAGGAAGATAAGATGGAGTTGCTGTATCAAATAACAGGGAAATCCAATTCATCTATGGTGTTTGAGGTGTCAGTTATGCATACAAATCAGAAGTTGTTTTGGAGTTTGATCAAAAAAAGAAATTTGAATCAAAAAGTGGAGGCAATATGGTGGAGGATTTTTAACAAAGATTCTTCCTACTTGTCAATTTCTTGAATATAGAAGATTGAAAAGGGAGAGAACTTGCCCAAGGGGCTGTAATGAAGCAGAGGATGAAGATCATGTGGCTGCTAGATATGCGAAGCTGAAGGAGGTTTTAACTCATTTCGACAAATGGGGGTTTGCTTTTCCGATATCAGATTCTTTAACAGAATGATGCATTTGGCTATTTAGGAAAACTCCTTTCATGGTTAATGTGTATTGTAGTGTCGTATTCTTTACATGTAGGTCAAGGAATAAGTTGATTAATAGTGGAGGAGGAGAAAGCTCATTGATTATTGCTTCTAATGCATTAAGCTTTGCTTCTACATCAGCTAATAGAAATGGTGAATTCTCGGGTATATGGGATGCTAATCAGGGCTATCCAATTTGCATTGGTATCATCCACCACTTGATGGGTTAGAGGTAAATGTGGATGCAACTCTTCTATCTTCTTATTAAGCCGATATAGGAGGAGTATTTCGGGATCACAAGGAAGACTATGACTAGCTTTTGGAAAATCATTAATTCATTAGGATATTTCTTTGGAGCTTTTGTATACTCAATCAGTCAAGGAGATGATTAAGGATTGGATGTTTAAGTACAAAGGGATTATAATTGAAGGTGATAATGTCAACATTATGAAGTTTTTTCAAAAAGCTAAGACAAGTGGTGAATCAAGGTCAGATGATGTTTATTTAATCAATGAGTTCAACAATATAATTTTTAATTGCATAGATAAAAGATGCAATAAGTTAGAAGATTTATGTGCTAACAATGACATTTTGGGTTCTTTTGTTTGGGATGAGTTTAGCATAAATAAGGTTCCTCCTTCATTTTGGTCTTTATTAAAGGAAGAATCTAGGGTTTTCAATTTGTAGGTTGTATTCCTTTCTTTATTTTTAATGCAATTTATTACATTTTCTTTAAAAAAAATTAGGATATGTCTTAGATGTTGTGTTACGAATATGAGATTATGGATTAAACTTTTGACCATAGCAAACATTCATGTTTTTCTACGACTGCCTTGCCTACTAACTTTTCAAGTCCACAAGATCGAACACAACTCAAGACCAGCTCAAGATTGGGTAGATTTAGTTCGAGTCAGTCTATAATGTTTTTCTTTTTTTGAGTCATTTGTAAAAGTGCTTCCTTATGCAAAGTAACCTTGCACACACAGACTTGACAGGGTTTTTTGAGTTTTTCTGTTTCAAGTACATCGGCCTAGACGATATTCATATCGGCCAGGACGATCCAACTAAAAACTAAAATCATAATTAGGGCATTCTAGTTAAGCAACCATCATTAAGCATATTATCCTTGACGATCCTTGTATCAGCCAGGACGATAGGCTCAAATCAGAAAGAATCAGCCGCCATGATCAATTTAGGTATTCTTTATTTCAGGACATCGGCTAGGACGATCTCTACATCGGTCTGGACGATGCAGTACAATTATACCTAAAATAATCAGATAATTATGGAAAGTAATTAAGGCTGATTGATACGATCACATTGGCCGGGCCGATCGTAAGATCGGTCGGGACGATGTCCAGGACGATTGACATCGGCCATACTCTATTCCAGGCGATAATCAGGACAATTATACTCGGATTTGAACAAATCGGCCAGGACGATATTGTATTGGCCTGGACGATATAACCAATTTTCTTCTGATCGTCCCAAGTCTCGACTGATTGAGCTTATTGTGTACTGATCGGCAAGGTTGATATTCCTATTGTCCTGGATGATAATGTCGGTTCTTGAAATTCCATGTAAAGAACCCAAATTTTCTCATGCAAAGAGACCTTTAGGTGTTGTCTTGACCTGAGAGAGCCAGGAGGAGAGGGAGAGAGATGGAGAGAGAGGGAAGAATTTATGAGGGGGAGTTTGTGAGAGGGATTCACAAAGGTTGCTCCAAGCAAGGTTCCAAGGCGTCTTCTCCAGTCTTTGTCCTTCATCCTTGGGGGTTTAAGGTAGGTAAGCTTTAGCAATTGGTCAAGGTTCTCTGCCTACTTTAGGAGGAAGCAAAAGGAGTCGAGGTTCTCTACCTACTTCAGGAGGAAGTAAAAGGAGTCGAGGTTCTCTACCTGCTTCAGGAGGGAGCAAAAGGAGTTGGGTTCTCTGCCTGCTTCAGGAGGAAGCAAAAGTAGCAGGGTTCTCTGCCTCACCGGGGTTGGCATAAAGGAGTTTTTATGAGGGCTTCTCCACCTTGCTGTTGGACCAAAAGGAGAGTCACTTTTGTTGTGCAATACTCGGAGGGCACCTCCGAGGAGTGGATGTAGGTCGAGCTGACCTAACCACACTAAATCTGGTGTGATCTTTCTTTGTTTTGATTTCTATGGTAATTTTGGTTTGAAGTTTTATGCTTTGATAGTGTAAGAAGATTTTTAAAAATTATCAATTCACCGCCCCTCTTGGTTAGCCTTGGGCCAATTCTTAAGGGCTTAACATCCCTAACGAACTTTCAAGTGATATCAGAGCGGGATTCATAAAAATTAAATTTGAAAACTTTTGAATTTTGATCCATAGCTAACAACGGTAATCGTAATGCAATGAAAGGATATTCTATAACTCGACCACCTTTGTTTGATAATCTTGTTGAGTCTAGTGAATAGGTTGTAAAACATAAGTTAATGTCCCAAAGCTACCAAGAGGGGGGTGAATTGGTATTTAAAAATTTTCCCTCTTTTGATAAATTTAACCGAAATTAAACTTTAATGAATTTTTATAAAAAGTTTTTCAACCACAATTTTTTAAAACATAATATTAAATGCAGAAAATAAAAAGCAGTAAAAATAAAAAGACACGTGATTTATAGTGGTACGGTCTAAACTAGACCTACATCCACTCCCTAGAGGCACCCTCTGAGTATTGCACTAATACCAATAGTGTCTCTCCTTTTGCACCCACAGCAAGGCGGAGAAGCCTTTACAAACACACTTTTTACCACTACCCAATGCGGCAGAGAACCGTCATCCTTTCACACTCTCCTAGTGTGGGCAAAGAACCCTTCGTTCTTTCACACTCTCCTAGTGTGGGCAGAAAACCCTTTGTCCTTTCACACTCTCCTAGTGTGGGCAGAGAACCCTTTGTCTTTTCACACTCTCCTAGTGTGGGCAGAGAACCCTTCGTCCTTTCACACTCTCCTAGTGTCGGCAGAGGACCGGATCTCCTTGACAGATCTCTTCGCAAGAAATCTCAAAGGAAGAAAGAAAAAGAGTGAAGTAATCTCAAATCACAAGTAAAAAATCTTACCTTTGAAGACCATGCAAAGTCTTCACGCTCCAGTGGTAGAAATCCTTCTTTGACTGCTCTCTCTCACTCTCTCCTTTACTCTTCTTCCAATAGGCACGAAGGTCAATGAGCTTAAAGATTGGGTGGCAGTCTAATTTGGGCTATATATACAAAAGACATAAAAAACTACCCAAAAACTGCAACTTTTCAATTCTGTATGCAGTGGATCTTCCCGTACGATCGTGGATCGTCCTGGACGATTTTACTAAAAGTGTCAGAAATGATCCTAATGTATATTGGTACAAACTATGTTCGTACACGCTCATCGTCCCATACTAACTATATTTGTCCGGTACGAAACGGTTATTACATAGGTCAGTTCCCAAAATTCTACAGGACGTAACCAATTGACGTAAGTCGGTTCAGTTTGTTCTGGGACGAACAGGTTTCGTCCTGGGATGATGTTATACAGAGAGTTTCATCCAGGGAGGAAAATTTATTTCGTCCTGTACGATTTCATACAGAGAGCTTCGACCAGGGACAAAAATTTATTTCGTCCTGTACAATTTCATACAGAGAGGTTCGTCTTGTTGCGAACCATATTTTTCATCTAGACGAACAGTGCAAGGTGAGAATCCCGAGACGTTCATCCCAGGATGAATATTAAATTTGTCCTGGACGATTAGGCCTTAAAAAATTTTCTATCCGCCTGTTCGATCCATTGCTCTTCTGAGGGGTTAATTGACATGATCGTCCCTTACAATCAGTTCACAAAAAATTGTTCCCCAAGAGTGTGTGTTATGATTTTTCACTCAATTACAATCACTTCCTCTCATTTCAAAACTTATAATTTACAAATGAATAATTTGTAGTCTTCATCGTTTCGAGTTAATTTTCCTGAAATGTTAGTACACACTAAAGCAAAAATAAATCTTCCAAAAAGTGTTAGGAGATATATAAAGTAATAATATTTGAAATCATCAAAACAATACAAGTTGCAAGAATGTAAAACATGTAAATAGCAACTCTCTCTACAAATCTTCCTTTTGATTTTTAGAAAACTCACATGTCTACTTTTTTACAATCGATTGACTATCGTATGTGGATGCTTATTAAAGAAGGATATTCTCCACCTTCTCGTGAACTTAATGAAATTAAAACTGAAGTACCTTTTACTAAATGAACTTTTGATGAATGGGATTTAGAACAACTTAACGCAAAGTGTTTTATCTATTTTTTCTGTGCTTTAAAATTGGAAGATTACATACGTGTTTTAACTTGCACTACTGGTAAAGAAATTTGGGATAAATTGTGTATCACCTATGAAGGCACCAATGAAGTTAAGCAATCTCGTTTGAATATTTTATTGCATGATTACAAACTTTTTTGTTTAAAATCTAATGAAATGATTTCTGAAATGTATACAAGGTTTACTCAGATTGTTACTTCATTGCATACGTTAGGAAGAGAACTTACTAACTATGACAAAGTGAACAAAATTTTAAGATGCTTTCCTTCCTCTTTTGATGCTAAAATGACTTCAAATTTTGAGTCTAAAGATTTAAATACCTATTTGATCGATGGCTTACTTGGTTCACTCATTGCTTATGAGGATGGGGCGAACCAAAGAAATCTTGATGCATGTGAGAGGAAGAATGAGAAAATGGTGGCACTTAAGGCGAAAGTCTCAGACACTGACTCATCCGGGTCTGAAAACGATGATATTTCCTTAATCACGAGGAAATTTAAGAGCTTTCTAAGGAAGAAGCACTAGAATCATCAAAAGTGGAATAAATATGAGGGTAACAAAAATTTTAAGAATTTTAATGATACAATTTATTTTGAATGCAGGAAGCCAAGATATGTTAAAACTTATTGCCCTACTCTCAAGTCTAACCCAAGCAAGAAAATGGGTGAGGAGAAACCCAAGTTTAAGAAGGACAATAAGAGATTACAAAAGGCATTCTAGGCAGATTCAGCTTTAGACTCCTCTGAGACTAAACTTGAAGAGGAGAAAACAAACTTGTGCTTAATGGTCGACAATAATCTTGGTCAAAGTGACCAAGAAGGGGTTTGTGAACCAACTTATGATCAATTATTTAAAATTTGTGATCACATGCATGCATCATATAAAAAACTCAAGAAGACTCATGCCAATTTGAAATTAAAATTTTTAAATTTACAAAAATAGCATGAAATTCTTCTTAAAGATCATTCTACAATTGATTCTAATCATATGGCTTTACTTGATGAGTCTGATGCGTTAAATAAAAAACATGATGATTTATCTGATGCTCATAATTCTTTAAAATCATCCCATGCCAATTTAGAAAAAGAATATAAAAAATCAGAAAGTCTAAAAGCTTTTAAAAATAAAAAACCTTCATTTTATGCATCACATAAGAAGCATCACCATAGATTAGGGCATCCTCTTCCTGGAATTAGATGTTTTCATGTGGCATTGCTAGGACATATAGCACACACTTGCACCATTCACCATAGTCCACATTGGGTTTGGAGACCCAATTTACATGATTCACAGTATGCATTGCATTCTACATTTCATAAGAAGGAACCCAAACATACTTGTGTTCTTAAAACTGACACTTGATAATTTTTTAGGCAAGCTCTCACAAAAAGCCTCATGAGAGCATGTGGTACCAGCACAACGGATGCTCTTGACATATGACTGGCAATGCCAATCAATTCATTTTGCAGGAGACCAAGACAAGAGGCAAGGTGACTCTGAGAGACAACACCACCAGGAAGGTGGTAGGAGCAGTTATAATTGGTAATTTTAAGAATCTTTTGATTGAAAAAGTTTTGCTTATAGATGGAATGAAACACAACTTACTCAGCATCAGTCAGCTTTGCGACAAGGGCTTCATCATAAAAATTTTGGCAAATTCATACATTATCAGCTTAAATAATAATAATATTTTGTAGCGAAAGCAGATCAATAATCTTTACATGCTTGATCTAAATAATAATGAAAGTGCTACTTCATTTTTCTTAAAAACTACTGTTGGGGATTCATGGTTGTGGCACAAAAGATTAAGTCATGCCATTATGAAAACTCATAGGAAAGTGACCCAAAAAGACCTAATTAGAGTTGTTCCCAAGCTTAAGTTTTCAAAAGACCACCTTTGAAATGCCTCCAAATAAGAAAGCAAGTCCTCTCCACTTTTCACTCCATTAAGGACATAAGCACCTCTAGACCTTTAGAAATCCTTCACATGGATTTGTTTGGACCCATTAGCTCTGCCAGCTTAAGAGAGAAAGTCTATGTTTTTGTGATTGTCGATGACTACTCGAGGTTTACTTGGATTACATTTCTGTCTCACAAAAATGAGTCTTTTGATGAGTTTAGAGCCTTCTTCACTTAGATTCAGAAAAAGCTAGGTTGTGAGATCTTGACCATCTATAGTGACCATGGGGGAGAGTTTGAAAATGAGAGATTTAGATATTTTTGTGAGGACAAGGGGACTAGCCATAACTTCTCAGCTCCTAGGACCCCTCAGTAGAACAGGATAGCTAAAAGGAAGACTCGAACCTTAGTGGAAGCCGCTAGAGCCATGCTTGCTGAGTATTCACTTCCAAAATACTTTTGGGCTGCAACGGTTATCACAGCTTGTTATGTGTTGAATAGGGTGAATGTTAGAGCAAAATTAGATAAGACACCTTATGAGATCCTTAAGGGTAGGACACCAAATCTTTCCCTCCTTCATGTCTTTAGTTATAAGGTTTTCATTCACAACAATGGAAAGTATCACTTAGGAAAATTTGACCCAAAGTCTGATTGAGTGTTCTTAGGATATTCTAGTGTTGGAAAGTTATTTAGGGTATTTAATAAGAGAACTTTGGTGGTGGAGGAAACTACTCATGTAGTGTTTGATGAGTTTGATCCTAGAAAGCCTAGAGTTGAGGATGATGATGTTGGAGAGATTACCACTGGAGTAGAAAATTTAGAAAAGTTGGTAGAGCACCAGAACACTAAAAGAGTCGGAGAGGTTAACCAAGGAGTAGAAAAAAAATAGATACGAAGGAAAGGGTTGAACATTCACACACTTTGCCTAGAGATTGGAGAAACTCTTTGTGTCACCCTAAAGATCTAATCTTAGGAGACCTTCTAATGGAGTTATGACTAGACATGGACTTAGGAAGGAAGTGAACCACTCTACCTTTATCTCAATGACTGAACCCACCAACATAAACTAAACCCTTTCTGATGAGTTTTAGATCTTATCCATGTTGGAGGAGTTGAACCAATTTATTAGGAATGATTATTTGGGAGCTTTTAGAAAGACCTAAGGAAAAAAGTGTAGTTGGAACCAAGTTGGTCTTTAAGAATAAAGTGAATGATTCTGGAGTGGTGGTTAGGAATAATACAAAATTAGTGGCTAAGGGTTATAACCAAATAGAAGTGATAGATTTTAAAGAAACTTTTGCTCTTGTAGCTAGATTGGAAGCCAATAGAGTGCTATTAGCTTTTTCATGTTATAAGGGATTTAAGCTTTTCCAAATGGATGTTAAGAGTGCCTTTTTAAATGGGAAAATAAAAGAGGATGTGTTTGTAAAACAACCCACAGGTTTTGAGAGTTCCTAATTTCCAAATCATATTTTCAAATTAAAAAAGGCCTTATATGGATTAAAGCAGGCACCTAGTGTTTGGTATGAGAGGCTTAGCACATTCTTACTAGAAAGGGAGTTTGTTAAGGGGAGCTAGACACCACCCTATTCCTGAGGAAAGTAGGAGATAATTTTCTCATTATTCAGATCTATGTCGATGATATACTTTTTGGGTCTTCTAATAAAAGGATATGTGATGATTTTTTAAAAATAATGAGTAAGGAGTTTGAGATGAGTTTGATGGGAGAGTTGTCCTACTTTTTGGGATTCAGTATAAAATAAATGAATGATTGAACCTTTCTGAATCAATAAAAATATATAAATGACATCTTGAAAAAGTATGAAATGAAAAAGCCAAGCTAATTAATACTCCCATGTCCTCAGGAATTCAGTTGGACAAAGACCCAAATGGAAATTCAATTGATCAAAAGAAGAACAGAGTGATGATTTGATCTCTACTTTACCTGACTGCGAGCTGATCTGATATAATGTTCAGCATTTGTCTTTGTGCTAGATTTCAAGCTAATGCTAAGGAATCCCACTTGGCTATAGTTAAGAAAATTCTTAGATACCTTTTAGGGACCCAAAACTTAGGAATATGGTACCCCACGCACAGCACTTCTTTTAAGATTATTGGATATTCTGATTCTGATTTTACAGGATGCAAGGTGAATAAAAAAAGAACTTATGGATCTTGTCAATTCATAGGACAGTCTTTAGTCTCCTGGTTTAATAGAAAGCAGTACTCTATTTCTCTTTCCACTACTGAAGACGAGTACATTACTTTAAGAAGTTTTGTGGCCCAAGTCCATTGGTTAAAACAGTAAGTACTGGATTTTGGATTACCTGTAGGCACCATCTTAGTTCTTTGTGATAACAATATTGCCATCTAGATTTCTTAGAATCCTATGTAACATTCAAGGACTAAGCACATTGACATAACGTATCACTTTATTAGAGACCAATTGACTAAGGAAGACATTGAGTTACACCATGTGGCGACTAAGAATTAAATGGATGACATATTTACTAAACCACTGGCCTTCGACACTTTCAGCACTTTAAGGACCAGATTAGGTGTGATTGACATTAGAACTTGATCTCTATTGATTTTTGATCTATTGTTTGCTGATTACTTTGCTTTATCTTTATTTAGATTTTTTTGTTATTTAGTTGTTTATGTTCTCTTTATTTTTTTGGTACTTTACTTTTTTGTATGCCTTAATTTATTTTTTCTAAATCATCTCTGAATTGATATCGTATTCCTTCTTTTTGTCATTTTGAAAATTTATAGTCAATGTTTTATATCTCTTAATCTGAAAAAGGGAAAAAATACCGTTGATTGTGTCTCTTTCTCTTACATATTTTTTTGTGGTAAAATTTTCTTTTCTAAACAAAAAGTCTATCTCAAATTAACAATTGAATTTTGAAATCAAGAACTTTTCTACCTTACTACAGAATCTATCTTATATTATAATAGTCAAAGTCTTTATGTTGCTTTAAGTTTTCTTGTTATCTTGTCATTGCATATCTCATATGATTTTTTATTCTATTTTGTGGTTTGTTCTTTCCAATATTAGAGAGTGAGTTTTTCTTCTCTAATATCTAGAACATATACTCACAATTAAGAATATTTAAGAGTTTTTGTAAAAGAATCTAACTTGCAAAAAATAATGAAAAAAAGTGGTCAATGATGCCAAAAGTAAAAGATGCGCAATGATGTCATAATATATATATATATATATATATATATATATATATATATATATATATATATATATATATATATATATATATATATATATATATATATGCACACACACACACAAAGTGTATCAAAAATCAAAAGATGCGCAAAGTGCACCATTTAATAGACAAGAGGCATAAAATGAGCCATCAAAAAGCAAACTGTCTTCCGTTCTTCAAACTCTTAAAACTTAGAAGATTTCATGTATCACTTGAGATTTTCAAGGACTTGATTTCAAATTTCACGATTGTAACAAACTACTTTGATATATTATTCTATAAGATATTTATCTGAAACCAAGTCTTGATCGGATCTCTTTTTCTTATCCAATTGATTTTTTTCTAAGTTAGACCTTTTGATTTCAAAAGATGATTTTATCCTAAAAGAAGTTCGAGCTTAGGGTTAACATGATCGGATATTTTACCATTTTTTTAGATTTTTGATGTTGTTAACTTATTAAATTATAAATTTTTAAAATTAATCACATGGAAGACTATGTCATGTTCGTGCCTTGATTTAAAAAAAATAATAAAAATAAAAACTTTGCTAGTTTTTCTGTAGATAGTTTTTGTTTTTGTTCTATTTTTTTTTTTGTTTTTTTTTTGTTTCTATTTTCCTCCCCCTTTTTATGATATCAAAAGGGGAGTAGTTTGTTATACCATGTACTTTGATTCTGGAATTTAGTAAACTACTTTTTCATTACATTGCTTCCATTAAACTGCCATAACTGCTTGAACTTTTCTGATTGTATTTTCCATCATAAAAAAGGGGGAGATATGAAACCATAGTCTACTGTACCATGTACTTTGATTTTGGAATTTAGTAACTACTTTTTTGTTACACTGCTTCCATTAAACTGCTTTAACTTTTCTGATTGTGTTTGCCATCATCAAAAAATGGGAGATATTGCGAATCTGAGATTATGGATTAGACTTTTGATGATAACAAACATTCATGTTTTTCTACTACTGCCTTGCCTACAAACTTTTTAGGTCTATAAGATTGAACACAACTCAAGACCAGCTCAAGAATGGGTAGATTTAGTTTGAGTAAGTCTGTAATGTTTTTCTTTTCTTAAGTCATTTATAAAAGTGGTTCTTGATGCTAAGTAACCTTGGACACACACACACTTGAGAGATTTTTTGAGTTTTTCTATTTTGAGTACATTGGCCTGGACGATGTTCATATCGGCCAAGATGATTTGAATAAAAATAGAAACCCTATTTAGACCATCCTGATTAAGCAGCCACCATTAAGCACATCATCCTGGACGATCCTTATATTGGCCAGGATGATACGCTCAAATCAGAAAGAATCAGCTTCCATGATCAATTTAAGTATTCTTTATTTCAGGGCATCGGCCAGGACGATCTCTACAATGGCATGGACGATGCAGCACAATTATGGCTAAATTAATCTGGTAATTATGGAAAGTAATTAAGGATGATTGATACGATCATATCGACCGGGCCAATCGTAGGATCGGTCGGGATGATGTCCTGGATGATTGACATCGACCCGACTAGACTCTATTTTGGGCGATATTGAGGACGATTGTACTCGGATTTGAACTAATCGGCCAGGATGATATTGTATCGGCCCTGATGATGTAACAATTTTTTTTTTTAATCCCAAATCATCCTGGCTGATTGAGCTTATTTTGTACTAATCAGCAAGGATGATATTCCTATCATCCTGGATGAAAATGTCGGTTCTTGAAATTCTATTTAGAGGACCTGAATTTTCTCATGCAAAGAGACCTTTAGCTGCTGTCTTGACCTGAGAGAGCCAATAGGAGAGGGAGAGAGAGAGAGAGAGAGAGGGTGGAACTTGTGAGGGGGAGTTTGTGAGAGAGATTCACAAAGGTTCCTCCAAGCAAGGTTCCAAGGCATCTTATCCAGTCTTCGTTCTTCGTACTTGGGGGTTCAAGGTAGGTAAGATTTAGCAATTAGTCGAGGTTCTCTACCTACTTCAAGAGGAAGTAAAAGGAGTCAAGGTTCTCTTCCTGCTTCAGGAGGAAGCAAAAGGAGTCGAGGTTCTCTGCCTGCTTTAGGAGGAAGCAAAAGGAGTCAGGTTCTCTAGCAGCTTCAAAAGGAAATAAAATGGGTTGGGTTCTCTGCCTCGTCGGGGTTGGCGGAATGGAATTTTTGTGAGGGATTCTCCACCTTGCTATGAGAGCAAAAGCAGAGTAACTTTTGTAGTGCAATACTCGGAGGGTGCCTTCGGGGAGTGGACGTAGGTCGAGTTGACCGAACCACTATAAATCTGGTGTGATCTTTCGTTGTTTTGATTTTTGCATTTATTTTTTTGTACTTTGATTTTTGTGGTGATTTTGGTTTAAAGTTTTACGCTTTGATTGTGTAAGAAGATTTTTTGAAAATTATTAATTCACCCCCCCCCCCTCTTAGTTAGCCTTAGGCAAGTTCTTAAGGGCTTAACATCCCTAACGAACTTTTATGCTGGCCCTTAATTCCTTAAATCTTAAGCAACGTCCCTATCCATCTGTCATAAGAAACTATAAAAACACATTTGTAGGTTTTCTACCTCTCTTACTATGAACCTTAGAGAAGCTCAAATCATGATCTTCTCTAGCATAACATTTTGATAAAATATCAACTTCCATGTTAGTAAAAGCATTGCAATGATAATGATCAATTAAGAGCAGCTTACTATCATTTAAATTACCTGAAGGGCCTATAGTAGGCCTTTCACCTTTCATATAAAAAACACCATTTTCCAAAGTAGAAATGTTCCTCTCAATTCCTTCACAGCATTCCTTAGCACCTTCAGATTGGACATTAGGAGGGTTCCCTTGAAGGGACAAATCATCCTCCGATAAAGGAGGATTGGTTCTACCATTAGTAAGATCATTAACCAGCTCATTCACAGACATAGAATTAATAGAATTAGTGTATGTAGTATTAAAGTTAGAAACAACTATTTGGGGCAAAGTTTGTTATGAAGCGGAATGAGTAATAGAAGAAGACGGATTAGTTATATTCTTGGCATTATTAGGTAATATTTGTTCCTCTCCATCAGACAGAACAGGTATAAAAACCATTGAGGGATCCATAGTTTGAGCACTAAGGAGTTCCCTACCACA
Source organism: Dendrobium nobile (assembly GCA_022539455.1). Lineage (NCBI taxonomy): Eukaryota > Viridiplantae > Streptophyta > Magnoliopsida > Asparagales > Orchidaceae > Dendrobium > Dendrobium nobile. Next base: position 56,624,222 of record CM039735.1, read on the forward strand.
AGAAGATGGGTCAACCTGGGCAACCTGAATAGGATCAGGTTGATAATTACTAACAACAAAACCCACAGTAGTAACTCCATTACCTTCCACCACAATGTTATTCGAAGAATCATTAACATGAACATTCAAGTTTCCAGCTTGCACTTTAGTAGGCCTAACCACTTCTTTTTCCTTCTTAGGATGAGGATGTAACTTAAAGCATTCAGTTCAACCATGGCCATGTATTTTACAATGAGGACAGAAAATTGAGTAATTTTCAAATTCAACCTTTTGGAAATAACCATTCAATTCAAAACCTAACCATATTTTTTAAGGATATTTTTTAGAAATATCTAACTCAACCAAAACATGAGCCACTGTCAGACTTGAAACTGATGTCGTAGCCTGATCTGTTTGTAGTGGTCTACAAAGAATAAAAGCAAGCCCAAACAACACTTCATAATTAAAAAAATGGAGCCTCAAGTTAAGGAAAGAGACCCAAACAAGAGCAATAGGTGATTCTTCATGGACATTAAAGTCATGTGTCCATTTAAGGGGCCTCATTTGGCAAGCCTGAATGTAATACGATCTCCTTGAAAAAATCTGACTATAATCCAAGTCGTTGCTCAACTGAATCGTGACATGTCCTGGATCAAGTAATCCGATGTGAAAAGTGCCAGATAGCTTTAAGTTCACAAAAAATTCACGAATAATGTTAAGATTAAGAATGCATAAGAACAAACTTATCCGAAAGAGTAAGAGTGAATGAGGAGGCTAACTAAGCCACAAAAAAATCATAAAATATTATGGCTGGGTAGCCCTTGAATGACGACTAAGTAAAATGTATGGGGGGGAGAACATGCAGAAGTTCTAGCAAGCGCATCCTTGAAAGATTGATATTTATCATTTAGAGCAGAAACCATTGGAGGGTAAGATGATGATGGGGTTGTCATCCCTTAAAACCATGAAAAGTGATGGATCAATCAAAATAAATAACCCAAAAACAACACCAAAAGGCCAAAACCACACAAGGAAACCCAAGCAAGAGAAGAAGCCATAGATGTGAACAGATAACCCAAAGCAAAAACATAAGGAGAGCCCAGGAAGAAAAGTGGGAAACAAAACAAAAGACACAAAAAATGTATAACACTAAAAATAGAAAGAAAAACTTGAGAAAATCTGAGGAGGAAGCACCCAAATGATCACACGAAGAGAAGCCCTAGAATCACCCTAAAAGCTAGAGCAAAGAGTCTTTTCGTATATGATTTATACTAATTGTCCATGATGATTCCAAATCATCCTAGATGATCAAATATTTTCCATCATCCAAGCATATAATCAGGGTGACGTTCTGGATGATATTTGACATTTTGAACTAATCATCATAGACGCTCGTGAAATTGTCCTAGATGATATGTTATTTTTTCCATCGTCCAGACAGGTAATGTCTGGCCAACTAGAGCGATTGTCTAGATGGTACTTAACAATTTTGAACTAAACATACATGATGATGTCCTATCTTCCTTGATGATCAGAACAAATAAGTCCTTTAATCATCCAGTCTCTCCCAGATTATCTTGACTGATTGAGCTGTATTTGAACTAGTCAAACAATCATCTTCGAAGATCTTTGACAATTAATTGCAATTTTTGTTTAAGATCTCTTGTTTACTAAAGAGGCAGTCTTTTGATAGTGTTCTGAACTGAGAGAGACAAGACGAGAGAGAGAGCAAGGGAGAGAGAGGATCTTATAATGGGGAGTTTATGAGTGGTTTCACAAAAGTTGCTCCAAGCAAGATCTAAGTCATCTTCTCTGAACATCGTCCCTTGTTCCTTGGAGATTCAACAGAGGTCTACTTTAAAAATCGATCGAGGTTCTTTGGCATCTTCAGGAGGAAGAAAAAGGAGTTAGGTTCTCTTCCTGCTTCAGGAGGAACCGAAAGGAGTTGGGTTCTTTGCCTCATCAGATTCGATGGAAAGGAGGTTTATACAGGCTTCTCTGCCTTATTATGGGAGAAAAAGAAGAGTCACTGAGTTTAGTGCAATATTTTGAGAAGAAGCTCCGGGGAGTAGACGTAGGTCAAGTTGACTTAACCACTATAAAATTTTGTGTGTTCTTTTGTATTATTTTTTTGTATTTAATTCCCGTATTTTAATTTTTTCTATAATGAATGTTAATTTAGTTTAAGATCATAAAAAAATTTTAAGAAAATTTTTAAAACAGCAATTCACCCCCCCCCTCTTGATTAGCCTCAGGCTCGTTCATAAGGGCTTAACATCTCTAACGAACTTTCAAGTGGTATCAGAGTGAGATTTATAAAATCTTGTTATTGAAAACTTTTTAAATTTTGATCCATGGCTAACTTCGGTAATCATAAAGCTGTGGAAAAGTATTCTATTACCCCACTAGTTTTATTTGATAACATACCATTTGATTTTTAGAAAACTTTCATGTCCACATTTTTACAATCAATTGACTATCGCATGTGGATGCTTATTAAGGATGAATATTAACCACCAACACGTGAAATCAATAGTATAAAAATTGAACTTCCTTTTACTGAATGGACATTATTTAATGATAGGAATTTACTATAACTTAATGCAAAATGCTTAAACTATTTTTTCTGTGTTTTAAAATTTGAAGATTGCATGCATGTCTCAACATATACAACTGGTAAAGAAATATGGGATAGATTGTGTATTACTTATGAAGGAACAAATGAAGTTAAGTAATCTAGTTTGAATATTTTATTGTATGACCACAAACTTTTTTGTATGAAATCTTCTAAATCAATATCTGACATGTATACTATGTTTACTAAAATTGTCACTTCACTGCATGTCTTAAGAAGAGAGCTCACTAACTAGTATACATGTCAGATATTCTTGTCTTTTTCCTTTAATCCTAAGAGTACTATATTAGCTGAATCTATGGATTTGAATACTAATTCTATTGATAACTTATTTGGATCTCTCATTGCTTATGAGCAACGAGTGAATCAAAGACAACTTGATGCATGTGAGAAAAAGAAGGGGAAAACTGTGGCGCTAAAGTCCAATGATACGGAGACTGATTCTTCAGAGTCTGAAAGTGATGATGTCACCTTAATCACTAAAAAATTCAAAAGCTTTCTAAGGAAGAAGCAAAAGCACCATTAGAAGTGGAATAAAGGTAAGGGTAGCAAGAATTTTGAAAGTTTTACTAATACGATTTATTTTAAATGCAGGAAGTCAGGACATGTTAAAGATGATTGTCTTGCACTTAAGACTCACTCAAGCAGGAGAAGGGTTAGGAGAAACCCAAGTTCAGGAATGACAATGAGAAGAAGTAGTTTCAAAAGGTATTCGGGATAGATTCTATATCTGACTCCTCTGAGATTGAAGCTGAAGAGGAGACAACGAACTTGTGTTTTATGGTGGACGATCATCTTGGTCAGTCTGACCAAGAAGATGTATGTAAACTAACTTACAAGCAATTAGTTGAAGTTTTTGAAAAAATTTATGTATCACATAGGAAACTTAAGAAATTGCATGCTAGCTTGAATTTGAAATTTTTAAAGTTGTAAAAAAAGTATGAAATTTTACTTAAAGATCACTCTACAATTGATAGAAATCACATATCATTATTTGATAAGTTTGATGAGTTAAATAAAAAGCATTATGAGTTAGTCATTGAGAATAATTCATTGAAAGCATCCCACACGGCACTTGAAAATGATTTTAAAACATATATTTATGAGTTCAAATGTAGGGGGAACTATTTAAAAGTTGATAACACTATTTTAAAAAATGCTAACTCGATGTTTAAAGCTGAATTGATAGCACTTGAGGAAAATAGGACTCTACCCACACCTGTATAGTTTTTCAATCTTGATCCAAAGAAAAAAGTTTTGAAACCTAATAAGAGGTACTATAACCCAATTAGATTAGTAAATCCCTTTCCTGGTGTTAGATATTTTTCATATGGCATGCTATGACACATCTCACACACTTGCACTATTCGTCATAGTACATATTGGGTGTGGAGACCCAAATTGCATGATTCAGAGCATAACACACATGCATGGCATTCTTCTTTCCATAAGAAGGGACTCAAATATGTTTGGATTCCTAAATTTGATGTTTGATGATTTTATAGGAATGCTCTCACAAATGACCTAGTGAGATCATGTGGCACCTAAATAATGGATGCTCACGTTCCATGACTAGAGATGCTAACCAATTCATATTTCTGGAGGCCAGAGCTGAAGGCAAGGTCACTCTTTGATATAATACAACCAAAAAAGTGGTGGGAGTAGGTATAATCGAAAACTCTAAAAACCTTTTGATTGAAAATATTTTACTTGTAGATAAACTGAAATATAATTTACTCAGCATCAGTTAGCTTTGTGAAAACGGCTTCATCATAAATTTTTTGGCAAATACATGCATTATTAACTTAAATAACAACACTATTTTACAGAGAAAGCATGTCAACAATGTTTACATGCTTGATTTAAATAACATTGAATGTACTACTTCATTTTGCTTAAAAACTATCGCTGAAGAGTTATAGTTATGGCATAGGAGGTTATGTCATGCCAGTATGAAAACTCTTAGGAGAGTGACCTTGAAAGACCTAGTTAGAAGTGTCCACATGCTCAAGTTCACTAAAGACCACATGTGTGATGTCTATCAACTAGGGAAGTAAGTTAAATCCTCTTTTCGTTCCATTAAGGACATTAGAACTTCTAAACCTTTAGAAGTCCTTCACATGGATTTGATTTAACCCATTAGCACTAGTAGCTTAGGGGGAAAATTTATAGATTTATGATTATTGATGACTACTCAAGATTCACTTAGATTAAATTTCTATCTCATAAGGGTGAGTCTTTTGATGCGTTTAGATCCTTTTTCACTTGGATTCAGAAAAATCTAGGTTGTGAGGTATTCACCATCCATAGTGACCATATGGAGAGTTTGAAAGAGAGATTTAGAGACTTTTGCAAGGATAAAGAGATTGGTCACAACTTCTCAGCTCTTAGGACCCTCAATAGAAATAGGTAGCTGAAAGGAAGAACAAGACCTTAGTTTAGGCCATTAGGGCCATATTTATTGAGTATTCACTTCCAAAATACTTTTGGGCTGAAGAGATAAATATAGCTTGTTATGTGTTGAATAGGGTGAATGTTAGAGCCAAGCTAGATTAGTCACCCTCTAAGATCATTATGGGTAGGACACCAACCTTTCTTACCTCCATATCTTTGGCTGTAAGGTTTTTATTCTTAATAATGGGAAGTCACCCTTAGGAAAATTTGACCCAAAATCTAATAAAAGGGTGTTCTTAGTATATTTAAGTGTGGGGAAATTTTTTAGGGAGTTTAACAAGAGGACATTAGTGGTGGAGGAGACTACTCATATAGTGTTTAATGAATCTGATCCTAAAAAAGCCTAGAGTTGAGGATGAAGATGAGGTTGGAGAGATTATCCAAGGAGTTGATAATTTGGAGAAGAGGATAGAGCCCCAAAATATTGAAGGAGTAGGTTAGCTTATCCAAGGAGTAGAAAATACAAATATGGAGGAAAGGGTAGAACCTACACACACTTTTTCTAGAGATTGGAGATATTCTTCTAGTCATCCTAAAGAATTGATCTTAAGAGACCTTTTTGAAGGTGTTAGAACTAAGCATGGACTTAAGAAGGAAGTGAACCACTCTGCCTTTATCTCAATGACTGAACCCGCCAACATCAATCAAGCCTTGTATGATGAGTTTTGGATCTTAGCCATGTAAGAGGAATTAAATCGATTAGTTAGGAATAATGATTTTGAGCTTGTAGAAAGACTAAAGGGATAAAGTGTAGTTGGAACCAAATAGATCTTTAAAAATAAGATGAATGATTCTGGTGTGGTGGTTAGGAATAAGGTGAAATTTGCTGCTAAGGGGGGTACAACCAAATAGAATTGATTGATTTTTTGGAGACCTTTGGCCCTATAGCTAGATTAGAAGACATCAGAGTGCTACTAGCCTTTGCCTGTTAAGAGTACCTCTTTAAATGGGGTAATAAAAGAGGATGTATTTATAAAGTAACCCCCAAGTTTTGAGAGTTCCCAATTTCCAAATAATATTTACATATTAAAAAAGGCCTAATATGGATTAAAATAGGCCCCTAGAGTTTGGTATGATAGGCTTAGCATATTCATACTAGAGAGGGAGTTTGTTAAGGGGAGCATAGATTCCACCCATTTTTTATGAAAGTAGGAAATGAGTTACTCACTGTTCAGATATATGTTGATAATATACTTTTTTGATCTTTTGATAAAAGACTATGTAATGATTTTTTTAAAATAATAAGTAAGGAGTTTGAGATGAGTATGATGGGAGAGTTATCCTACTTTTTTAGTTTTAGCATAAAATAATTGAATGATGGAACATTTCTAAATCAATCAATGTATATAAAGGATATTTGAAGAAATATGAAATGAATAAAGCCTAGCCAATAAATACACCCATGACATCTAGTGTTCAGTTGGATAAGGACCAAAATAGAAAATCTTTTAATCAAAAGAAGTACAGATAGATGATTACATCTTTACTTTACCTGACTACTAGCTGACCTGATATAGTGTTTAGTGTTTGTCTTTGTGCTAGAATTCAAGATAATCCTAAAGAATCCCACCTAACTACAGTTAAGAGAATTCTTAGATATCTCTTAGGGACCCAAAACTTAGGAATCTGGTATCCTAGGCACAACACTTCTTTTGAGATTATTGTATATTCTGATTTTGATTTTATAGGATGTACGGTGGATAAAAAGAGTACTTCTAGGACTTGCCAATTCATAGGATAATATTTAATCTCCTAGTCAAGTAGAAAACAAAACTCTATTGCATTGTCCACTTCTGAAGCTGAGAACATTGCCTTAAAGAGTTGTGTGGCCCAAGTCCTTTGGTTGAAGCAACAAATTCTGGATTTAGTATTTCCAATAGGCACAATTTCTATCCTTTGTGACAACACTAGTGTCATCTGTGTTTAGTCTAGTGAATAGGTTGTTAGACCTAAGTTAATGTCCCAAGGCTACCAAGAGGGGGGGTGAATTGGTATTTTTAAAACTTAACCCTCTTTGAAGATTTGTTGAACCGAAATAAATTTTTTTTAATGAAATTTTTATAGAAAAGTTTTTCAACCACAGAATTTTTTAAACAAAAGTAAAATTTAAAAAATAAAAACAGTAAAGTAAAAGACACAAGATTTATAGTGGTTTGGTCTAAACCAGACCTAAATCCACTCCTCAGAGGCACCCTCTGAGTATTTCACTAATACCAATAGTGTCTCTCCTTTTGCACCCACAGCAAGGCGGAGAAGCCTTTACAAACACTCTTTTCACCACTACCCAGTGCGGCAGAGTACCGTCGTCCTTTTACATAATCCCTAGTGTTGGCAGAGAATCGTCTGTCCTTTCACACTCTCCTAGTATGGGCAGAGAACCCTTCGTCTTTTCACACTCTCTTAGTGTGGGCAGAGAACCTTTCATCCTTTCACACTCTCCTAGTGTGGGCAGAGAACCATTCGTCCTTTCACACTCTCCTAGTGTGGGCAGAGAACCCTTCGTCCTTTCACACTCACCTAGTGTGGGCAGAGAACCCTTTGGCTGTTCACACTCTCCAAGTGTCGGCAGTGAATCGGATCTCCTTGACAGATCTTCTCACAAGAAATCTAGAAGGAAGAAAGAAAAGAGTGAAATAATCCTAATTCACAAGTAGAGATTCTTACCTTTGAACATCAAGTGAAGCCTTCACGCTCCAGTGGTAGGAATCCTCCTTTGAATGCTCTCTCACACTCTCTCCTTGACTTTTCTCTAAATAGGAACAAAGATCAAATGACAAAAAGATATTAGGTGACAGTCTAATTTGGACTATATATACAAAAGACAAGAAAAACTGCCCAAAAACTGTAAGTTTTCAATTCTGTACGAACGGTTAAGTGGATCGTCCCGTACGATCGTGGATCGTCCTGGACGATATTACTTAAAAGCCTTGAAATGAACTTGTTTGAATATGTGTACGAAATGTTTTCGTAGAAGCTGATCATCCCGTACGAACCAAGTTCGTCCAGTACGAACGGTTATAACAAGGTCGGTTCCAAAAACTACAGAATGAATATAGAAAAACTGTCCTAAGTAGGTTATATCGTCTGGACGAAAATATGTTCGTCAGGACGAAAATCATACAAAGATTAAATCGTCCCTGACAATAATTAATTTCGCTTGGACGAAATTCTTACAAAGACCAAATCATCCCTGACGATAATTATTTTTGTCTGAACGAAATTCTTATAGAGAGAAAATCATACCGGACGATATTTAATTTCGTCCCAGACGAATAGGACTTAGAAAATTTTTCTAGCCAGTTCCTATTCATTCCATGTGATCTTAATAGGAGATAACTGTCTGATCGTCCCGTACGAACTGATATCGTCCCGTACGATCAGTATAAATTATATATGATCTCCTTATGTGTGTTTGTGTATGTTTTTATTCACTCAATTACAATCACTTCCTCTCAATTCAAATGATAATTTTAAGCTTCAAAAACTGAAAGTATTTCTTGCTGAATTTGATTTGAAGACATCATGTTTGAGAGTTTGATTCACCTGAAATGTTAGTACATACAAGAGCAAATACAAATCTTCTAAAATTGTTAGGAGATAACTACACATTTGAACAAGAATATTTGGAATCATCAAAACTATATAAGTTGTAAAAATGTAAAACATGCAAATAACAACTATCTTAATAATCTCCCCCTTTTTGATGATGGCAAAACAACTATTGTTTGCATGATTTCAATTAAAAAAATCTCCTAAACTCCCCCTGAAATGATGAATACATGAAAATAAGGAGGCATTTTGAACTAAAGAACATAATTTTTATTTTTCAAAATTTTTAACAAAAAATTGCAAAAAAAAAAAACAAAAATACAAGACAATACTAATAACACAAGCCAAATGACACAAAACCAAAATACAAACATACAAACACAATAATTTCTCCCCCTTTTTGACAACAATAAAAAGTGAAGAAGAAATAGACAAGAAATATAAGTTATTATATGAAATCCATTTGAAAATTTAATCTAAAAAGTGATTGACATAAGGTATGCAAATTAAAACTAATAACATTAGGGAAATCATAGAAATACATAGAATTTAAGAAGTGATATAACATTATAAGTAAGAAGAATTTATCAAAGACATGATTCAATTTAGACATTTGAGATAAAGAAAATCATTACAAGAGAGATGAATAAATATTGTATATTTCAAAGTTCAATAGAAATATAAATGAACATAAGATCAATTTGAATTAAGAGATTGAAAGAATTTGGAAAGAAGATAATTACCACATGTGACGCTTTGCGCATCTTTTTCAAGTATTTGGCACATTTTTGTGCATCTTTATCAAATTTTTGGCACATTTTTGTGCATCTTTTTACATTGGGCTTATTTTGTGCCTCTTTTTTACATTTGCAAACCTTTGCACATTCCTTTTGATTTTTGTACTTTTTGTACAATTTTCAAGAGTAATTGATACCAATTCTTTCCAAGATCAATAATCTAAAATTTCAAATTTTTCTAAGTGCATAAATATCACTTGAACAAAGAAATATAAAATAAGAAAATATCTAAATTGCAATAATAATATTAAATTTAATGTAGTCTAAATGAATAGATATGAAATTAAAAATTCTAATTATAACAAGTTATAAACAAATTTTAAATTTAGAAAGACTAGATTTTCTAATGAAATTAATCTCAAATTACAATCTAATTTAAGCAAAATTAAGATTAAAAATACTAATGAAATTCATAAAGACTAAATACATTTAAAAAACAAATAATACTAAAGCAAAACACAACAACATATATTGATATTAATAAAAGGATCACATGATCAATTTATAATATCAATACAACTAGAAAGGAAAATACATAGAACTCTAAAAACAAACATATAACTAAAGATAAGATACATGAAACCATCTAGTACTCAAAATCCAAATTTCTATTCTTTTGGAGGAGGAGGAGGAACCCACCAAATAAGTTGAAGTAGAAATTTATCAACATAACATTGGTATTAATTTCATGAACTTCATTTCTTATATTACCAATGTCCTGTTGCTGCTGCTGAAGTTGAGCATCAATTTGATCAAATCGTTGATCAAAATGAGTCTCAAGTCTATCAAATTTTTCAATCAAATTCTGATAATTTTGTTGAGGTGCAGACGTTTGTGCTCCTTCTTCCTCTTCTTCAGAATCACTGGTATGTGATTTCTCTTTGTCCTCCTTGAAGATCGCTCTAAAAGAAGCATCGTTGTAGTAGACCGGCTCTTCATACTCTTCATCAGGATGCACTAGATTATATTTATTTTCCAAAATAAAGGTAACTAAGTGACCTAATGAAATATTTCTTTTTCTTTTCTGATCAGCATGCCCAATTTCAAAAAGCCCATAAAGATAGTCTAAGATAAGTTGGGCTACATCAATAGGACTCTTTTTCATAATAAAAAATGTCACAATAGAAAGGAGTGGAGTAATGTTGATTCTATCACCAGCTTTTGGAATAATAAAAGATCTAAGAATGTGCTGGATGATTCGAGCATTTTTTGTCATTCCAGAAACTCTAGCAATATGATAATTTAGGCTATTTCCTCTAATCACCCTATTGATTTCAAACCACTTGAAGGTGTTATCATTCATAAGGGTGTGGGCTCTAAAACCTTCAGTTCTTAAGTTGAGAAAAGCACCTAAGTCATGCTTTGTGATTTCAACCTTTTGTTTAAAAGCAAAAGAACTGACAGAAGAGTGTTCGGAGTTAAAACTCATATTTGCTAGGAGGTAAAGAAAGGTCTGTTTGTTGTAGAGGTGGATAAGAGTTAGGATAAATTCAAACTGAGTGGAAGCGAAAAGATGCATTACCTTGAAGTTTATCTCACTCTGGATCAGAATGCGAGATGGAGTGATTTTTGTAGAGGCAAATCGAGGAAAGGATTCCTCATTTGCTTTTGAAAAAAAGTTCTCGGAAGAATTTCTATGGGGTTTCTTTGATAAAACCTTTTGTCGCTTGCTAGAGGAGGCCATTGTTAATCTAGAAATCGAAAGGGATTGAAAGAGATGTTTGGAAATGTGATTGTTGAGTTAGAAAGTCATCTTATTTTAAAAAAATGATACGTTCGTCATGGACGAAAAATGTTCATCCTAGATGAAAATTATCGTTCATCTGGACGAAAAAGTTTCGTACAGACGATCAAATTCGTCCAAAATATAACGGCTTTTTGTAATCAAGACAACTTACGATATGTCCTTTCGTACAGACTTTTGACTTGACCGATCGCACAGACGATTAATGTTCGTCTCCTTTCGTACAGACTTTTGACTTGACCGATCGTACAGACGATTAATGTTCGTCCAGACGATCACATTTGTGATCGTTTTAATGGCAGTTTTAAAACCGTCCCCTACATTGAACTGCCATGTTTTCGTCCAGACGAAGTTCAGGTTCGTACAGATGAAGTTCATAATAAAAATTGTCTTATCCTTTCAACTGCTCCAATCAATTGTCCTGACGTTTGAGAGAAAAAAAAATATTTCGTCCCGGATGATCGTGCAGATCGTACAGACGAACTACATTAAAAACTGCTCTCAAGACGGTTTGAAATCATGCAGATTGACATTTTACACACATCGTCCCGTACGAAAATTTTTCATCCCGGACAATTAACACAAATTTTTGAATTTTTGTATTTTTATCAAAGAAACTAAATGAACATACAAAACACAATAAACAAAGACAAATGTGCAGCCTCTAAATATAAAATCACTCAAAAACAAACAAAAATCACAAAAACAAAATCATAAAAACATAAACTACGAAAACAAAAACATCAATGTTGCAAAAACATTTTTATTTAAGCATTTAAATCAATTACACCAAGCCTTGTTCTTAATGTACTGAAAGTATCAAAGGCTAAAGGTTTTGTAAAAATATCTGCAAGTTGATTTTCAGATGAAACATGGGTAAGTTCAATTTCCCCCTTCGATATATGATCCCTTATGAAATGATTCCATATGTCAATGTGTTTGGTTCTAGAATATTGAATAGAATTTTTGGAAATGCAAATAGCACTAGTATTATCACAATAAATTGGAATATTGCCTATAGTTAATCCTAAATCAATCAACTGTTGTTTTAACCAAAGTACTTATGCCACACAACTTCCTAATGCAATGTATTCTGCTTCTACAGTAGATAGGGCCACTGAATTTTGTTTTCTACTAGACCATGAAACTAATGAATTTCCAATGAATTGACATGTTCCAGAAGTGCTTTTCCTATCCACTCTACAACCTGCAAAGTCAAAATCTGAATAACCAATAATTTCAAATGAAGAGCTAAACTTAGGATACCAAATTCCTAAGTTCTGAGTTCCTAGTAAATATCTTAAAATCCTTTTTGCTGCTGTCAAATGTGATTCTTTTGGATCTGATTGAAATCTAGCACATAAGCAAACACTGAACATAATATCTGGTCGGCTAGTAGTTAAGTAAAGTAAAGATCCAATAATCCCTCTATATTTCTTTTGATCTACAGATTTTCCCTTAAGGTCCTTATCCAACTGAACTGAGGAACTCATTGGTGTACTAACAGGTTTAGCATTGTCCATTTTAATTTTTTTGAGGATGTCCTTAATATATTTAGATTGACTTAGAAATGTACCTTTCTCAAGTTACTTAATGCTAAATCCTAGAAAGTAATTTAAGTCTCCCATTAGACTCATCTAAAATTCACTATTCAATATTTTAGAAAAATCATCACAAAGATTTTTATTTGAAGATCCAAAAATGATATCATCCACATAAATTTGAACAATGAGTATATCCTTTCAAAATTTCTTTAAAAAGAGAGTTGTATCCACACTTCCTTTTTCAAAAGATCTTTCAAGTAGGAAGGTGCTCAATCTCTCATATCAAGCCCTAGGTGCCTGTTTCAATCCATATAATGCCTTTTTTAACTTAAAAACATGATTTGGGTATTTAGAATTTTCAAAACCTGGAGGTTGTTCTACAAAAACATCTTTTTCAATTACCCCATTTAAAAAGACACTTTTCACATCCATTTGAAATAATTTAAATCCTTTAAAATAGGCAAAGGCTAATAAAACCCTAATTACTTCAAGTCTAGCTTCAGGGGCATAAGTCTCCTCAAAATCAATTCCTTCAATTTGATTAAACCCCTTAGCAACTAATCTAGCCTTATTTCTAATGACTACTCCTGAGTCATTCATTTTATTTTTGAGCACCCACTTAGTTCCAACAACACTTTGATCTTTTGGCCTTGAAGTTAATTCCCAAACTTTATTTCTTACAAATTGATTCAATTCTTCTTGCATGGCCAAAATCCCAAATTCATCAGATAGTGCTTGATCAATATTAGTGGGTTCTATAGTTGAAATAAAGGCTGAATGATTGACTTCCTTATTTAATCCACTCCTAGTTCTAACACCCTCACTAAGTTCACCTATAATCAATTCCCTTGGGTGGTTTTTAGAAAATCTCAAATCTCTAGGCAAAGGGTTTGCTAATTCCAAATTTTCTTCCACATTTTCTTCCAAATTTATTCTATCAATTTTTGGGAGTCTTCCTCAATCTCATCTTCAACAACATTTGGCTCTTCCAAATTTCCAGATTCATCAAATACAACATGTGTGGTTTCTTCAATGACCAAAGTTCTTTTGTTGAATACTCTATAAGATTTTCCAACACTTGAATATCCAACAAAAATTCCTTCATCTGATTTCGGATCAAATTTTCTTATGGCAGATTTTCCATTATTATGAATGAACACCTTGCAACCAAAAATATGAAAATGAGACAAATTAGGTGTTCTACCTTTTAGCAACTCATAGGGTGTTTTATTTAAATTCGATCTCACATTCACCCTATTCAGAACATAACATGCAGTGCTAACTACCTCAGCCCAAAAATATCTAGGAAGTGAATATTCTGTCAACATTGCTCGGGCGGCTTCTATTAATGTTCTGGTTTTCCTTTCGACTATCCCATTTTGTTGAGGGGTTCTAGGTGCAGAAAAATTGTGATCAATTCCTTTTTCTTTACAAAAATTTTCAAATCTTTCATTTTCAAATTCTCCTCCATGATCACTTTGTATAGAAATTATTTTACACCCTAATTTCCTTTGAATCCAAGACGAAAAACTTCTAAATTCCTCAAATGATTCACTCTTATGAAATAGAAATCTAACTCAAGTAAATTTTGAATAATCATCTACTATAACAAATCTGTAAACCTTCCCTCCTAGACTTACAGTTCCTACTGGTTCAAAAAGATCCATATATAAAATTTTCAATGGTTTACTAGTCCTAAGATCCTTATTGGACTAAAAAGAGGACTTCACTTGTTTTCCTAATTGACATGCATCACAAAGGTGATCCTTAGTAAAGTCTAATTTTGGTATACCTCTCACTAAGTTCTTTTGGGTAATTCTCCTAAGGTTTTTCATACTAGAATGACAAAGTCTCCTATGCCAAAGCCATGATTCATCAGAAACAGTTTTCAAACAAAAGGCAGTAGGAGATTGAATATAATTTAAATCTAGCATATAAACATTGTTTACCCTTTTTCTATTTAAAACATCTTTCCCATTTAGGCTTAATATGCAGCTAGTAGGTAAAAATTTTACACTATAGCCCTTATCACATAGCTGACTTATGCTTAACAAATTATATTTTAAGCCTTCAACCAATAACACATTGTCTATAAAGAAGTTTTTCAAATTTCTAATCATACCTGATCCAACCACTTTCTTTGTGGTATTATCTCCAAGTATAACCTTGCCTCCACTCCTGGCTTCCAGTGTTATGAATTGAGCAGTATCTCCAATCATATGCTTTGAACATCTGTTGTCCATGTACCATATGCTCTCATGAGGTCTTGTGTGAGAGCGACCCTGCAAAAATATCAAATGTTTGACCTGGGAACCCAAACAAGTTTGGGTTCTCCTTTTAGCAATTTATAATCAGATACATGTATGATATGTCTAAGTTTATATATCTTAGGTCTCCACACAAAATTAGATTTTATCTTCAAAGTACAGGTGTGAGCTATATGTCCAAATAATCCACAATTATTACATTTGACATTAGGAAAAGTATTTTCCTAAGTTTTCTTCTATTTGTTTGTCTTCTAAGGGATTCCATATATTTAGGATTTGTAAAATCTTCAAGTTTGGGGGTTTCCTATTATCCTCAAGAGCTCTTATTTTCAATTTATAAAATGAATTCATATCTTCCAAGATTCGATTTGTATAATTGATTCGATATGTTTTGCTCTCTAATTCATCCTTAAATATTTTAAAATCTTTTTCAAGAACAGCAAAGGATGATTTTAAATTCTCATAATTCTTATTCAAGTGATCATATTCGTCAAATAGTTTCATGTGGTTGTCATCTATTAATGCATGATCTTTCCTAAGGATTTCTTGTTCCTTCTTAAGCTCTTCCAATTCTAAACTTACACTAGCATGCATCTTTTTTATTTTCCTATATGCATCATGCATGTGTTCAGAAACTTCAAATAATTCATCATAAGTTAAGTCACATACCTCTTCTTGATATGATTGATCAACATTATCTGCCATCAAGCAAAGATTGGTGACTTCTTCTTCTTTTTCAGTCTCAGATGAGTCTGAAGCTGAGTCCGCCCAAAAAGCTCTTTGAAACTTCTTCTTGCCCTTCTTTACAATTGGTTTCTCCTCTACCTTCTCCTTGCTAGGAGTGTCTTTGAGTTTTGGGCAATCAGTCTTGATATGACTTGGTTTCCTGCATTCATAACAAATCACTTCATTAGAAACCTTGTCATTTCTGTTAAACTTACCTCTATTCCATTGTTGGCGTCTCTTCTACTTTCTTTTCAGAAAGCTTCTGAATTGTCTAGTCATTAATGCAATATCATCTTCATCCTCAGGTTGTGAGTGTTCACTCTCTGACTCTTCCACTTTAGTGCTATATTCTTCTCCTTTCGTGGTTCACCTGCATCAATCTTTTTTTGGCTAACTCCTTGCTCGTAAGCAATGAGTGAACCAAGAAGATTGTCAATAGAATAAATGTTTAGATCTTTAGACTCTATAATTGCAGTAATTTTAGCATCATAAGCAGTAGGTAAATAACGAAGAATCTTATTAACCATTTCAGCATTAGTTAATTCCCTACCAAGTGCATGCAAAGAAGTGACAATTTGTGTGAATCTTGTGTACATGTCAGAAATTGATTCATTTGGTTTCATGAGAAACAACTCATAATCATGTAACATGATATTATGTCTTGATTGCTTAACCTCATTAGTCCCTTCATAAGTTATACAAAGTCTATCCCATATGTCCTTTCCACTTTTGCAAGTGGAAACCCGCATGTAGTCTTCAGATTTTAAAGTACAAAAGAAGCTATTTAAACATTTGGCATTTAGTTGAGCTAAGTCATGTTCTTCTATAGTCCAATCCGCAAAAAGTGTTTCTACCCTAACTCCATCAACTAATTTAGTTGGTTTTGTATAATCTTCTTGGACTAGGATCCACATACGATAATCAAGTGACTGTAAGAAAGTAGACATGCGTGTTTTCCAAAAATCAAAAGGTATATTGTCAAACAGTGGAGGTCTAGTAATAGAGTAACCCTCAGGTGTATTTCGGTTTTCGAATGTAGCCATCTACATTAATCAAAAAGTAGTTTAAACTTATGATTTTGAAACAAAGCTCTGATATCACATGTTGAGTCTAGAGAATAGGTTGTTAGACCTAAGCTAATGTCCCAAGGCTACCAAGAGGGGGGGTGAATTGGTATTTTTAAAACTTAACCCTCTTTGAAGTTTTGTTGAACCGAAATGAAAATTTTTTAATAAAATTTTTATAGAAAAGTTTTTCAACCACAAAATTTTATAAACAAAAGTAAAATTCAGAAAATAAAAATAGTAAAGTAAAAGACACAAGATTTATAGTGGTTCAGTCTATAACCAGACCTACATCCACTCCTCAGAGGCACCCTCAGCAAGGCGGAGAAGCCTTTACAAACACTCTTTTCACCACTACTCGGGGTGGTAGAGAACCGTCGTCCTTTTACACAATCCCCAGTGTTGGCAGAGAACCGTCAGTCCTTTCACACTCTCCTAGTGTGGGCAAAGAACCCTTCGTCTTTTCACACTCTCCTAGTGTGGGGAGAGAACCCTTCGTCCTTTCACACTCTCCTAGTGTGGGCATAGAACACTTCGTCCTTTCACACTCTCCTAGTATGGGGAGAGAACCCTTCATCCTTTCACACTCTCCTAGTGTGGGCAGAGAACCCTTCGGCTGTTCACACTCTTCAAGTGTCGGCAGAGAACCGGATCTCCTTGACAGATCTTCTCACAAGAAATCTAGAAGGAAGAAAGAAAAGAGTGAAGTAATCCAAATTCACAAGTAGAGATTCTTACCTTTAAACACCAAGTGAAGCCTTCACGCTCCAGTGGTAGGAATCCTCCTTTGAAGGCTCTCTCACACTCTCTCCTTGACTTTTCTCTCAATAGGCACGAAGATCAAATGACAAAAAGATATTAGGTGGCAGTCTAATTTGGACTATATATACAAAAGATAAGAAAAACCGCCCAAAAACAGCAAGTTTTCAATTTTGTACGCAGTGGATCGTCCCGTACGATCGTGGATCGTCCTGGACGATACTACTTAAAAGCCTTGAAACGAACCTGTTTATATATGCGTATGAAATGTTTTCGTACAAGATGATCATCCCGTACTAACCAAGTTCGTCCGGTACGAACGGTTATAACAAGGTTGGTTCCAAAAACTGCAGAATGAATATAGAAAAACTTTTCTAAGTCTGTTATATCGTTTAGACGAAAATATATTCGTCAAGATGAAAATCTTACAGAGAACAAATCGTCCCTAACGATAATTAATTTTGTCTGGATGAAATTCTTACAGAGACCAAATCATCCCTAACGATAATTATTTTCGTCTGGATGAAATTCTTACAGAGAGAAAATCATCCCGGACGATATTTAATTTCATCCCGGACGAATAGGACTTAGAAAATTTTTCTAGCCAGTTTCTATTCGTTCCATGTGATTGTAATAGGAGATAACTGTCTAATCGTCCCGTACGAACTGATATCGTGTCGTACGATCAGTATAAATTTTATATGATCTCCTTATGTGTGTGTGTGTGTATGTTTTTATTCACTCAATTACAATCACTCCCTCTCAATTCAAATAATAATTTTAAGCTTCAAAAACAAAAAGTATTTCTTGCTGAATTAGATTTGAAGACTTCATGTTTGAGAGTTTGATTCACCTTAAATGTTAGTACACACAAGAGAAAATATAAATCTTCTAAAATTGTTAGGAGATAACTACACATTTGAACAATAATATTTGAAATCATCAAAATTATACAAGTTGCAAAAATGTAAAACATGCAAATAGCAACTATCTTAGCAATCTGTATCTCTAAGAATCCTATCTAACATTCAAGTATCAAACACATTGACATAAGGAATTAGCTTATTAGAGACCATGTGACCAAAGGAGACATTGAGTTACATCATGTGGCAACTAAGAATCAACTGGCTGACATCTTTAATAAACCACTGGCCTTCGACACATTCAGCATCTTAAGGATAAGATTGGGTGTGATTGACATAAATGCATGACCTTGATGCTTACTAAATTCTGAATTTTAATTTTTCATCTGTAGTTTGTTAGTTTATTTTCTTTCTATTGACATTAATTTTTATTTGTTTATTTTAATTATTCTTTTCATGTTTTCATTTCTATTATTTTATTTTTTTTCTTCTTTTTTTCTTTTTTTTTTTCTTTGATCACTACTAAAATAATATTTTATACCTTTTTTTTATTTTTAAAAATTTTTAGTCAATGTTTGACATCCCAAATTTTATTAAAGGGAGAAACACCGTTGATTGTTTCCCTTCCTCTAACTTCTTTTAACGGTATAATTTTCTTTTATAAACAAAATTCTATATCAAAGTAATAGCTGAACTTTTAGATTGTGATCTTTTCTATATTGCTACAGTAATATATCTTATATAAAAATTATTCAAAGTCATTAAATCACTTTCAAGCTTTCTTAATCTTGTCATTGCATTTATCATAAAAATGTTATTCTGCTATATGGTTTACTCTTCCTTATATTAGAGAGTGAGTTTTTCTTTTCTAATATCTGGAAGATATTCTCACAACTAAGAGTATTTAAAAATTTCAAAAGGTATCTTGCTTGAGAAAAAATAACGTGGGCATAAAATGAGCCCAAAAAGATGATAAATTGAAAAGATGCAGAGTGACAACAAAAAAATTAAAAGATACACAAATGGTATAAAAATTTATAAGTTGTGCAAAGTGCGCCATTCAATTGACAAGAGGCTTAAAATGATCTCACAGAAGCAGCCTTCCTTCTCTTTCAAACCTTTAAATCTTAGAAGTATTCATGTATCGCTTGATATTTTCAAGGGCTTTTGTTCTAAATTCATGATTGTGACTAATTACTTTGGTATGTTATTCAATAAGATATTTTTTTTAGAACAAAGTTTTGGAATGGATCTTTTGTTCTTATCTAATTGATTTTTCTGAGTTAGATTTTTGTCTTTAAAAGATGGTTTACCCTGTGAGAAGTGTGAGCTAGGGCTAACATAATTGGTTGTTCTATCATTTTCAAAAATTTTATGATATCAACTCATTCAATGCTACAAATTTTTAATTCAATCTCATGGATAATTTATCATATTCATGCTTTGATAAAAAATATTTATTTTCATTCCTTTTGTTATTTTTATCATCTTTTTCATTGGTTTATTTTTATGTTTTACTATTATTTTTATGTAATGTTTACTTTTATTTTTTCTATTTAGTTTTCTTTTCTAGATTCCTCCACCTTTTTGTAATGTCAAAATGGGGAGTTGTGGTAGTGTTTATGTTGTTTTATTATTCTATTTTTTCCTTACTACTTTTATTCAGTGTTTATACCATCCTTTTGATGTTAGTAAAATTTAAATTGCTTGTTTCAATTAACTACTTAAAATTGAATTTTCTACCAAATGTTTACGATTATCAAAAAGGGGGAGACAGTTATGAATCTTGATTCATGAATTATAATTTTGATTATAGTAAATAGATCTGACTCTTCTATTTTTTTAACTGTCTTGCCTACTAATGTTTCTGGTCCACAAGATCAATTTCAAATCAAGCCAGCTCAAGATTGGGTAGACTAGGTGTGTTTCAGTCTGTAAGTTCACATTAAGAATTTTTATCTTTCTTGAGTTAATTATAAGAAAGTGGGTCCTGATACTAAGTAACCTTGCACACACACACACACTCAGAAAATTTTTTAAAATATTTTTAAAGTTTTTTTATTTTTGATCATATCATTTGGGATGAACTCAAATCATCCTGGATGATCTGTTAAAAATAAAAACCCTAATCAGGGAATCTTGGTGTAGGAAGCCATTATTAAGTAAATTGTCCTGGACAATATTGGCATCGTCCTGAATGATAGACTCAAATAAGAAAGAATTAGCCGTCAAATCTTTTTAGGCATGTTTTTTTTTTTTGACATCACCCAGTACATCATTCTGTACGATGTATTATAATTATTTCTAAATTAGTTTAGTAATTAAGGAAAATAATTAAGGTTTGATTGATCGATCATATCATCCTGGACAGTCACAGGATCATCTAGAATGATCAATTAAATAAACCTTAGTTTCTTCCTTGACAACCAGAATAATGTTTTAAATAATATGTATTGATTCATACTAATCATCCAGGATAATCCCAAATCATCATGGATGATTAGTTATTTTTCCATCATCCAGTCATGTAAAAAGGGCAATATTCTAGACGATATTTGATATTTTGAACTAATCATACTCGATGATCATGAATCATCCTAGACGATAAGTTATTTTTTTCATCATCCAAACACGTAAATTCCGGCCGACCAGAGAAATTATCTGGATGATACTTAATGATTTTGAATTAATCATACAAGATGATGTCCTATCATCTTGGACAATTACAACAAATAAGTCCTTTAATCATCCAGACTCTAACAGATTGTCCTGATTGATTGAGCTGAATTTGAACATATTATACAGGACAATCTTTGATGATTTATTACAAATTAGGGAAAATTTGAATCCCTTCTATATAAGATCTCTTATTTACTCAAGAGGTGATCTTTTATTGTTCTCCTAACCTGAGAGAGCCAAGAGGAGAGAGAGAGAGCAAGGGAGAGAGAGGATCTTGTGAGGGTGCATTTGAGGGGTTTTACAAAGCTTGCTCCAAGTAAGGATCCAAGTCATCTTCGCCAGTCATCATCCTTGGTTCCTTGGAGGTTTGAGAGAGGTCTACTTCAGTAATTAATCGAGGTTCTTTGCCTGCTTTAGAAGGAAGTAAAAGGAGTCGAGTTCTCTATCTGCTTCAGGAGGAAGTGAAAGGAGTTAGGTTCTCTAACTTACTAGAGTTAGTGAAAAAGAGGTTTGTACAGGCTTCTCCGCCTTACTATGGGAGTAAAAGGAGAGTCACTGAGTTTAGTGCAATACCTGAAGGGGAGGCTTCTAGGAGTGGACGTAGGTCAAGTTGATCGAACCATTAAAAAATTCTATGTGTTCTTTCAATTTTTTTTTCTATTTTTAATTTCCACATTTTAATTTTTTTTATGGTGAATGTTGGTTTGGTTTAAGATCGTAAAATTTGTTTGAGAAATATTTTAAAACATCAATTCACCACCCCCCCCCCCCCCCCCCCCCCCCCCCCCCTCTAGATAAGCCTCAGGCTAGTTCATAAGGGCTTAACATCCCTAATGAACTTTCATGACCAAGTGTGACTGGTTTAATTATTTTAATTTTCAAATATAATTTCTTGAGATTATTTAAAGTACAAGATGCACCATGAGGGGGAGGGGGGGGGGGGGTAAATTAATATTTTTTAAATAAAAAATCAAAGCCTAAGTAGGAGTTCTTTTTTTTGTGAATTTCAAAATATGACTTAACTAATTAGAAGAAGAAACTAGTGATTAATAGATGACTGTAATAGTGGTGATGAAATTTTAAATTGCACAATAAAATACTAAAATCAAAGTCTCACCAAGTAGTTATAGTAATGTTAATTATAAGAAAAATAAAATGTGGTAAATGGAAAAAGCACACCATAAGTTTTATAGTGGTTTGGTCACTTGACGTATGTCCACTCCCAGGAGTCCTCCACTCTTGGAATTACAATACTCAAAAGTAACTCTCCTTCTGCTCCCACAGTGAGGTGAAGAAGCCTTTACACAAACACAAATTCACCTTCCCTAGAATGGCAGAGTGTCAGTCACTATATCACCCTCTCGGTGATGGTAGCAAACCTTCTCCTTTTCTCTCTCCTAGAGACATTAGAGGACCTTTGAGGATGTTGACCTTAAATGCTCTCCCCCTAGAGAGCTCCCATAAGACTTACTTGAGCTACAGGAGGAGCAAGCATGTAGCAGGCTTGGAACAACTATGTGATCCCCTCAAACTCTTCTTTCTCACACAAACTCAACTTCTCCTTTCTCTTATAAGCCCTAAATCTTTTCAAGAAGCTCCCTCTCAGGAGTTCCCTTTCTTTATCACATTCCTCTCTCTCTATCTCTCATTCAAAAAGCAAAGGCAATGAATATATATCAGGCTATAAGAAAACTTAAGAATTCAATTTAACCATTTATGTTCGTATAGTATAATCACAAGTCATATGGTACAATCAATTCTAAATAACTTTCATCTTGGTACGAAGGAGTACGAACAAGCAACAATTGTTCAGTACATCATACAGTATGATATAAAAATCATCCAATATAATATATTATATTTCTTTAGGTTGTACAGGACAAATGGTGGGATGACTAAAATTCATCTCTATTCATCGTCCAATATGATCTAATTTGTACAGTACAATCAATTAAAATATTCAGGTCATCATGTACAATGTATACTTTGTACAATACGATTAGTTCAAAAATCAAGGTTTGGTTTGGTCAGATCTTTTGGACGACTAAAAATTGCCTCAGTTCATCATACAGTACAAACAAAGTCATGCCGTATGATCACCAATTATTAATTAATCCTTAATTTAATTAACTAAACATGGGGGTTAATTTTAGTAAGTATTCAAATATTTGTATAGTATGATTGAATCATACAGTACGATGAGTTCAATATTTAATTTTTAAAACTTGTTTAAATTAATCTGGCGGTTAGTGTTTCAAATTGAAAATGAATTATATAGTACGTTCACTATCATACAGTATGATTAGTTCTTATAATATAACTATTGATCCATAAAGTATCTTACAATATGATTTAAAATCATATAGTACAATCTATATAAATAATAATTATTTTTTTCTTAAACAAAAACTCCCCACCTATGTGTGTGCATGGTTACTTAGTTTGCATACACTTTTTTTGGCCAAACTCAAGGAGAAAAATATAAAAAATTTATAAAGCTATAGACACCTTCACATCCTATTCTACCCAGTCTCGAGTCTTCCATTGTCTTGAGCTGTGTGTGGTCTCCTAGAAATATTAGTACTCATAGATAAGAGTAACATTTAAAATATTTAATAAAGAATAAGATAATTCAATCAACATTATTTTTTAACATAAAGATCTCAGATTAGGGTTCATATAATGCAATAATCTCCCCCTTTTTGATGATGTAAAATAATTTTTGTTGGTAGGCATGATAGTATTTTTAGTTGTTTTTATATTAACATAAATAAAATGATATAAAAACATGAACAGAAATATGCATTTCATTTTAAGTCAGAAATTTAAATAGAAAACATGATATGCAATAAAAAAACATACTAATTAAGGACAGACAAACTTCTCTTCCTTTTGAAATCACTAAAAAGAGGAGTATCAAAGAAAGAGTACATAAAACACATCATATAGAGACTTGGTTAAATGATGGATCCTGATTAGGTGGTGGTGGTGGTGGCTAAAAGAAGTGATGGATGGAAGCAAAATGATGATCGATCGAAGCAAATCTTTCCCCAAACCATCGCATGTCCTCCTTATGCTACTGGTGTTATTCTTGGATATGAGAGTCAATCATGGTTTTAAGTCAATCGAGTCTTTAAATGATGTCGTCATGAGGGTAGGCAGGTGCAAGTCATCTTTGTGAAGCAGATCCCCTTGGTGGAGTAGGTTCTTTTACTAGAGCAGCCTCGCCTTGTTCATCAAAATCTTGTTCAACATGCTCTTAGCCTCGATGAAATAAGATATGGAAGGAGGTATCCGTATCAAAAATAGGGACATTATCATGTTCAACAGGATAGGACAACTAGAATTTATTATGAATAATGTATCCTATAAGATGTCCAAGGGATAAATTAAGTTTCGTACTGGTGATGTGATGGCAAATTTGGGTCATAATCCAGATATAGTCAAAAATAAAATTGGCTTCATCAAATCTAGTATTATACATGATTAGGTAAGTGACAATAAATAGGATTGGAGTCATGCGTATCCTATCTCCAGCTTTGGGTATTATAGATGTCCTAAGAACGTGTTGGATGATACACCATTTTGTGTTAAGGACTAGATAAGAGGTTGGTGTTGGTTAATAAAAACATTTCTAAGAACCAAATTGATAGAACTCTAGTCAAACGCATTTGTTATGAAGGAGTGGGCACAAGGTCCTTCAATAAAAATCCTGATATATTTAGTGAGGTCTGCTTTGATGATTTCAATATTTAGATGGCAAACAAATGAAGTGAGGGTTAAGTTGTCTAGATTTATCCTTAGGTTGGCAAGGAACTTATAGAGGAGCTCTGAGTTAAATAGAAAGGCTAGGGTGCAAAGAAATTGGAGGGTAAAGCAAGCAAAGAGACTCATCACCTCAAAGTTAAGGGCTGCTTGTTTAGCATGCGAGTATTGATCTTGCATTCTTTGAATTTTTGGTAGGCATCCTCAAGATAGAAAAAGATTGTTGCGGCGACAAGAGGATGATGAGCTTCCTGGGATGATTCAGCCTTCTTTGCTTGAGTTAGCCATTAAGTAAAAATGAGTTAAGACAAGTGTAGTAAGGAAAGGTTGAGTGAAATGAGCTTAGTTCCCTCTTATTTATAGAATTTTTGATTATTCATATAGTACAATTAAGAATCATATAGTATGATTAAGCAATTATTTCATCTGGATGATCAGTCAGGAAAAGGTGGTCAAATAGTACAGTATGACCAGGATCGTATTGGATGATATGAAGGAAATATGTTTGTCCTGAGGGGTTATCAGTACAACCTTGGATGAAAAGTATCGTATAGCATGAACGGGTGTTCATACAATATAAAGGATAGTACTATCATACCGATTGAATTAAATTCATCCCAATCCACTTGGACACGTGGATCGTATAGCATGAAAGGTAGATATTGTACAGTACGAAGAGCATTATATCGTACTAAATAATTTGAATGCATGGCCACATATATTATGCAATACGATATTTATCGTACAATATGATATGCATATCAGAAATAGAATATGGAATATTTACTAAATATAGGGATGTGATGTGTGTAATTTGTGATGATCGTACAATACAAAGTTGAATCATACAATATGGTAGGGATAAAAAGTTAGTTATTTTGGGAATTCAGTGAGATGTGTGTGTAAAGATCAGGAAACACCTTAGACCAGTGTTTTCTTTTTTGTTTTTTTTATTTATTTATTTATTTATTTATTTATTTTTTTGGATCAAGCTTTAATATCTACAACACCTAGTTTTGTCCTCAGAATGAAAAAGGTACCATAGTCTAGTGGTTTTATGAATATGTCTTTCAATTGATCTCTTATAGTTATATGGTGCAATTCTATGTCTCCTTTGACTACATGATCTCTTATGAAGTGATGTCTAATATCTATATGTTTTTTTCGAGAGTGTTGAATTAGATTTTTGGACATGTAAATTGCACTGGTATTATTGCACATAATTGGGATGGTTCCTACGAGAAATCCAAGTTATTGTTTCAACCATAAAATGTGTATAACACAACTCCCTTGTGCTATATATTCTGCCTCAGCCATGGAAAGGGCTACTAAGTTTACCTTTCTACTGGACCAGGAAAATAAAGATTGTCTCATGAATTGACAGGTTTCAGAGGTGCTTTTCCTATCAACTCTACATCCTATAAAATCAAAATCTGAATACCCTAAGATTTTAAAGGAGCTACTATGTGTAGGATACCAAGTTCTTAGGTTTGGAGTGCTTAGTAGATATCTTATGATTCTCTTGACCGTAGTCAAGTGAGACTCTTTCGGGTCAGCTTGGAATCTGACATAGAGTTACACACTAAATATTATATTCAGTCTACTAGCAGTTAGATAGAGGAGGGATCCAATTATTCTTTCTATATTTTTTCTGGTCAACTGATTTTCTATTCAGGTCTTTGCCTAGTTGAATCATAGAACACATGGGAGTGTTCATGGTATTAGCATTATCGATTTTATATTTTTTAGAATATCATTGAATAATTTAGTTTAGTTAAGGAATGTTCCATCTTCTATCTATTTTACACTAAAATCAATAAAATAATTTAGCTCTCCTATCATTCTCATTCCAATCATTACTCATTATTTTTTAGAATTCATCACACAAAGTTTTATCTGAAGATCCAAACAGGATGTCATCTACATAAATTTGAACAATGAGAATTTCATCTTTTATCCTTTGTAGGAAGAGGATGGTGTCTACACTACCCTTAAAAAATCCTGTAACTAGTAAGAATGAGCTAAGTTTTTCATACTATGCTCTAGGTGCTTGCTTCTACCCATAAAATGCCTTCTTGAATTTGAATACATGATTTGGGAATTATGAATTTTAAAATAAGGGGGGGGGGGGGGTGTTATTTTCTCAACATAAACATCCTCTTTGATTACCCCATTTAGAAAAGCACTCTAACATCCATTTGATATAATTTAAAACCCTTGAAGTAAGAAAAGGCTAATAGCACCCTTATGGCTTCTAGTCTAGCTACTAGGGCAAAGCTTTCTTCATAGTCTATGTCCTCAATTTTGTTATACCACTTAGCTACTAGTCTGGCCTTATTTCTTACTATGGTTCTTGAGTCATTCACCTTATTTTTAAAGACCCACTTTGTTCCCACTACACTTTACTCTTTAGGTCTCTTGATTAATTCCCATACATCATTCCCAATAAATTGGTTCAACTCTTCTTACATTGCTAGGATCTAAAATTCATCCACTAAAGCTTGATTCATACTTATGTTTTCTATCATAGAAATAAATGTTGAATGACTAACCTCTTTCTTAAGTCCATGCCTAGTTCTCACACCTATTAATGGGTCTCCTATTATTAATTCATTAGGATGACTAGAAGAATATTTCAAATCTCTAGGAAATTCTTCCTGAGGTTCTACTTTATCTCCTATGGTAATGGTTTTTACTCCCTAATTGGCCTCTACCTCTTCTTCTTCAAATTTAGGTCAAAAAGACTTATCTGATTCTTCAAATAATACATTGGTAGACTTTTCTACTACTAGGGTCCTCTTATTGAAGAGTCTATAGGCCTTATTTATAGCTGAATAACCTAAGAAGACACCCCCGTCAACCTTGGAATAAAATTTTCCTAAAGGAGATTTCCCATTTATTAGGATAAAACATTTTCACCCCAAGATATGCAAGTGAAAAACATTTGGTGTTTGACCCTTAAGGAGTTTATAGGGTGTTTTATCCAACTTCGACCTAATATTCACCCCGTTTAAAACATAACAAGCAGTGTTCACTACTTCTACCAAAAAATATTTAGGAAGAGTGTACTCAGCTAGCATTACCCTAACCACTTCTACAAAGGTTTTATTATTTCTCTCAGCTATCCCATTTCACTAAGGAATTTTAGGGGTAGAGACATTATACTCTATGCCTATCTCTTGACAAAAAAATTCAAATCTCTCAATTTGAAACTCTCCACCATGATCACTATGAATCATTTAGATTTTGCATCCTTTTTTTTTTTAAAATCTAAGTAGAGAAATTTCTAAATTCCTCAAACGAATCATTCTTATGTGCTAGGAATCTTACCCATGTAAATTTGGAGAAGTCATCTATAGTCATAAATCCATAATTTTTCTGACCTAGGCTAGCTGTGCTAATGGGTCCAAATAGGTCCACGAGAAGGATTTAAAATGGCCTAGATTATTCACATCTATGATTGAATGAAATGATAATTTTACATTATTTTTTCTAGTTGGCAAGCACCCATAGATGGTCTTTAGTGAAGTCTAACTTAGGTACACGTCTAACTAGGTTTTTCTGAGTGATATTCAAAGTGTTTTCATACTAGTATGGCATAGTCTCCTATGACATAGCCAAGTGTCATCCATTTTTATTTTTAACACAGTGAACTTGAATTTTCAATATAGTTAAGATCTAACATATAAACATTACTTATCCATTTTCCTTCTAATACAAGTTTAACATTTAAGCTAATCAAGCATTTCTTAGAAAGAAATTTTATATCAAATCCTTTATCACATAATTTACTAATACTCAATAGATTATGCTTTAAATTATGAACTAATAAAATATTTTCAATTAATAAAATTTCAGAATTTCTAACAATACCTGAGCTTATAACTATCCTTGTCGTATTATCTCCTAAAGTCACCTTGCCTCCTATCCTGGTTTTTAGTGTAATGAACTTTTTCATGTCTCCAGTCATATGTCTTGAGTAGCCACTGTCTAGGTACCACATGTTCTCACTAGGTCTTTTGTGAGAGCGGCCCTATGCAATCATTCAAAGGTTAAATTTGGGAACCCAATTGAGTTTGGGTTCCTCTTTATGCTTGAATGAATGAGATGCATGAATGCTATGTTATGATGAATATAATTTAGGTCTCCACATGAGGTGTGTTCTATGGTGGATTGTGCAAGTGCGGTCTATTGACCTAGCATGCCATAAGAGAAGCACCTAACACCAAAAAATGGGCTCACTTACTTATGTGGGTGGTGATGCCTCTTCTTAAAGTTGTGTGCTGCTTTCAATGATAAGGGGTTGTTCATTTGGGCTAATTGGGATGATGGTTTTTTAAACACATGGCCCAATTAAGATAATGACAAGAAGTAATAAGTTGGATATGGGGAATAAAGGCAACGATGTCGGGGTTTTCTCCCCTTTCAATCAATGAATTCAATTTCTTTTTGGAATTATAGAGGAGCTACAAAAGTTTATTATTCTCTATATCTTAAAAAATTTGTGAAGGAGAATGGTGTGGTTTTTGTTGGTTTGTTAGAGATAAAGGTTTCTTCCATTGAGAGAAAGGATATTAATTCACTCATAGGAGTAGATTGGAATTTTTTTCATCTTCATTGAAATGAATTGTCAGGAGGAATATTAGTGCTTTGGAATACTAAGGTTGTTTTTTTTACTACTTTGTATTCTTCATATCAATGTGTGATTGGACATTTAAACATTCACAATCAAGCCATGTGGAGGATTTTTACAGTATATGTGAATAAAGACATTTATAAAAGAAGGGAGCTATGGATAATTTGGAGGATTTTGCTTCCGAAGATAGGACATCTGTGGTGGGTGGTGATTTTAATTGCCTGTTGTTGAAAGATGATAAAAGGGGATGGAAATGTTTTCCTTTTCCCAAGGACCAAAGGAATTTAAATTATTTTTAACTAATAGTGATTATCATGAAGTGGATTTTATTGGACCAAAGTTCACTTGGTGCAATAACAAATCACAGAGAGCACGTAATTTAGAAAGAGTAAACAAATGCTTTGTCAATTTGGTGGCTGTTAATTCTTCTCCATTATTGGTTGTCCATCATCTTCCAAGAGTGGCGTCAGATCATTGACACATTGTGTTGAAACTTTGGAATGGTGCTTCGAAATCAAACTTGAACATCAAATTTAAAGATACTTGAGCTTCTCATTTTTTCTTTAGCTGCCATAGTATCAAAAAGCATGGAATAAGAGTATTATTAGAGATCATTCTGATATTCTAAAGATCAAATTTAAGAGGGCTTTAAAGGCTCTTTACTACTAGAGCAAATCAAAGTTCATTGATCTTAATCAATTGAAGGAAACACTTAAGAAGGAAATTTTAGATTTGCAAATGGAGGAAGCATTTGTTGGAGGTCTTTCTGAGGAGAATATTATGGTT
This sequence comes from Dendrobium nobile, assembly GCA_022539455.1. NCBI lineage: Eukaryota > Viridiplantae > Streptophyta > Magnoliopsida > Asparagales > Orchidaceae > Dendrobium > Dendrobium nobile. The sequence continues at coordinate 56,654,469 of CM039735.1, forward strand.
CTAAGATCAAAAGTATATGATCTCAAAAGAACTCTAGCTTGATTGAACACATGGTGGAGGCAACGGGCAAAGGAAAAATGGATTAAAGATGCTGATTCGAATTCTAAGTTTTTTCATTCTTTTGCAACTACTAGAAGGAATGGTAAACACATTTTGAAAATCAAGGATGAAAATGGGTTGTTGGTAGAGGATCAAAATTAGATTGAAAGTATTATTTTTACAAATTCTTTGAAACTAAGTGGGAGGCTAGAACTTGCTCTTTGAATGACTGGCCCTCTCTGAGATGTCTGTTGAATGATAATGATAGGGACATCCTGAAAACCGAGCTATCCATGTAGGAAGTTTTGAAAGTTGTCAAACAACATGGGGAAGGAGTTTTAGTAGCTGTAGATGTCATTACACACTCGTTTGTCAAAACCTATTGGCCAATTATTAAAACTGACATTTGGAATGATATTAATCATTTCTTTTCTATTGGGACAATGGATGCCAATTGGAAAGATACTTTGATTGTGCTCATTCCAAAGGTGAATAAGCCTAGAATTCATTCAAATTTTTGGCCAATAAGTTTATGTTAAACCATTTATATACTTGTTGCTTAGATTCTTCTCAATAGATTTGTTTCTATTCTTCATAAGCTCATTTAAGCAAATCAATCAGCTTTCATTAAGGGTTGTTCCTTATCAGAACATGTCTTAATTCCTCAAGAAATTTTTTCATAAATTCAGATATTCAAAATCATCCAAAGGGTTGGTTTTATTCAAGATAGATATGGAGCAAGCATATGACAGCATCTCTTAGAGAACTCTGGAGAAGAATTTGAAATATTTTGGCTTCCCTTTACATTACTCTAATTTTATTATGGAATGTATAGAAAATATAAGATTTTTTCTTTTAATCAATGGGATTTCTTCAAATTGGATTTGTTCTCAAAGTGGATTTTGTCAAGGTTGTACCTTATCTCCTTTTCTCTTTATTTTATGTTCACAACTTTTATTAAATGCTTTAATACAAGGAGAGAATGAGATAGGGATTAAATTTCACCCAAATGCTCCAAAGATCACTCATCTTCTTTATGCATATGATATTTTCATTTTTTTTAAGCTAATGTGAATTTGGTAAAGAAGATTAGAAGTATTCTTTTGGAGTGTTATAATTCGTTGGGTCAGAAAATTAATTTTCCAAAATTTTCTATTATTTTTGGTAAAGCGGTGAAGAAAAGAAAGAAAACTATTGCTCAGGTAATGGGATTTAAAATTGTTAAAGAATTCAATTACTTGGGTGTGAAGATTACTTTAAGGAGAATTGTGCCATTGAATTTCAAGTTTATGTTGGATAAAGTTATTATAAAGCTTAATACTTGGGGAAACAAATTTATCTCTTTATAAAGGATATTTATCCTTACTAAATCTATTATTCTTTCAATCCCAGTGTTTCATTGCATTCATTCTTTTATGCCTATTGTTATTTTTGGCTGAAATTAATAAAGCTTGTAGAGATTTTATTTGGCATAAAAATGATAGTATAAGTGGATTACATTATGTGTGCTGGGAATCTTTGTTCAAGTTGATCCATTTGGGGTGCCATGGTATTCATTCTAGCATTAAGAAGGTGGATGCTTCAAGGGAAAAGATTCCATGGAAGTTTATTAATGATGATGATTCACTAATGCATAAAGCTTTTTTTGGAACCTAAATATGATTAGTCATGCTGGAATTTAGATTTGAAGCAAAACATCTCAAATGCTTGGAAGATCAATTTGAATGGTGCAAAGGCTCTAAAACCAATTGTTAGATTGAAGATTTCTAATGGGGAAGCTATTAACGTGATGGAGGATGCTTGGGTATTGGATAAAGCTTTAAGTAAATGGCCTAATTTTCTTTCTAATTTACAAAGTGATGTTTTAACTGTGGATCACTTTATTAATAATGGAGTTTGGGACATGGAGAAGCTAGATCTGGTCTTTGGAGAGGAATTGATCAAGATTATATGTAATATTCAGATTGATCCGATTTGTAACAAGGATCAAATCGAGCTTTTATATCAGATTACAGGAAAATCTTTATTGGCTTTAGTATTTGACCCTGTTGTGAGTAATTCAGATGTGCAAATGTAATGTACATGGATTAAGAAAATCAAACTTAATCCATGGATTGAAGTATTCTTTTGGAGATTACATCACAAGGTTATTCCTACATTCCATTTTATGTAATATAGAAGATTAAAAGAGGGGAATTTATGTCCTAGAGGATGTATGAAAATAGAAGATCATAAACATTGGCAGTTACCTGTTCTAAGCTTATTCAAATTGTTAATATTTTGAATAGGTGGGGTTTTCAAATCCAAGTTTTTTAAAAATTTGCTAAATGTTGTAGATGGTTGGAACAAAATGCTTTTAACAAGAGTTTTCTTGCTAATATTTATTGTTCATCAATTTTTTTATGTTGGAAATCTAGAAATAAGCTTACTCATGGAGATAAGGAAGATAGTAACATGAGTACTCTAGCTAATGCACTTGGAGTAGCTTCCATTTATATGTAACATAGAAATAATTCATGCTTATGGGATGCTAATGAACCGGCGCGGTTGTTCAAAAAATTTTGGCATCCTTCACTACCTGATTGGATCAAAATCAATGTTAATGTTGCTTTGTAAATGTCATATAAAGTTGGAAATGCAGCTATCTTTTAGGGCCACAAAGGAAGGTTTCTTTCTGCATTTGGTTTCAATGGTGTTGATTGGGACATCTCTCGGTTAGAAATGGAAGCTATTTTTTCTTTAAAATGTGTGTCCAAAGAAAGGATGATACAATACAAAGACATTATAATTGAAGGGGACAATGCAAATGTGATTAAAGTATTCAGAATAATATCAAGAGGATGGAAATTTCTAAGCCGAACTTTGGATTAGAAATTATTTCTTTTATTAAAGAGTTTAATCATGTTATTTTCAATTATGTGAATAAGGATATAATTAAGTTAGCGGATGTTTGTACTAACTATGCTCTTAATGGTAATTTTGTTTGAGAAGATATTAGTTTGGAGCATATTCCTCCTTATTTTATTCATTTGTTAAAGGAGGAATGTGATGCTATTAGCTTGTATTAGATAACTTTTATTTTAATGTTATTGCTTTATGCATCTTTAAAAAAAAAAAGATATATGAACCTAATGGAACCAAGAAGCCTATAGAAGGATAAAGAAATAAAAATTAAGAAGAATCCCATTCTCAGATTCACTTGATTCTTAGAAGTAGAATCTGAGCTATTGTTAGATGTACCTAGCCACTTTACTTTTCCTGTAGATCCTAGGTTGTAATATTAAGCGGCACTTGCCACATTTACTTTCAATTTGAATATTAATTTAATTATTTTAATTGATGATTGATGTGTTAAATGCTATATAGAATTAGCTTTTTTTAGTAATTTTTTTGGCAATTTTTGCATGTCGATTTTTAATTTTGCTAGGAACCTAATCGGAGGCGCATGATGACACACTTAAAACTATTTCTACTTAATTAAATTAAAATTTGTGAAGATAACATAAAAACTCTAACAATTTTAAGAAGTAATGCTAGGAACGTTGGGAGTTTATATAACATCTTGTTACATTTCTTACCTTTGCTAGGTACCTCCCCGTCTACAAGTTTTGGCAGATCACCTAGCCTATGAGGATGCAAATCTTTCAAGGACAATCTATGTAATCTCTAGGACAAAAACCTATTTTTTAGCCTTTTCAAATTACTTCCCTCAAATTTCAGCATATATCGAGTCAACTAGCATGCATTACATTAGATACAAACTAAAGAGTATATAAAAATTTAATTGTATTTACTTTTAGCATCAATTTACTTAACATAAGTCGAGGAGCCAATTAGGATCTGCTCTAGATGTCATCACCAATTCTTCAAATTTAATTAAATAATAGTTTTATCACTCTTACATAAAAGACCGAAATCATGGTTTTAAAGCGCCTAGGTGGTTAGTTGGCTCTCAAATCCAAGCTAGGGTAAGTCCTCATCCTGTATTGCATTCTTTATGTTTGAATTACTGAGTTTTAGTGCACAGTTTAGACTTAGGTTATGTGTAAGCTCAGGATATAAGACCTTCACCTCTGGTAATTGAATACCAACTTCTTAATAAAATCGATCAATAAAACTGAATTCTCTTTCAATCAAATTTAAGATCAATACTTATAATAGGCTAGGATGTTTCCGAAAAGTTTCAAAATCCTAAGGCATCTCCTACAATTCCTCCTCTAACCTCTAGAAATAAGTGTTAAACCATGATCAATTCAAATTGAATTTCCAATCCTCACCTCCATAAATATCAATCTATGAAATTCCAAATAAAATTTCTACCATTATTTCAATTGAGAGTATTTGTAAGGAATTCAACATCCCTACGATGTAATTAACTAAGAGGGCTTGCGCTCATATAAGATTTAGAAACTAAGATGAATTTAAAAACAAAAATCATTTCTAAAATCTCAATTAATTATCTTTTGGAATTTTAAGTTCAAATCAATAATTATTATCACCATTTTCAATGGATCAATAAAGATTAATTTTATGTTTCCTTAGAAAGATGTATCAATTGTTATCATAACTTTGATTATAAAGCTATTGATATTTCATCCAAATTATCATATTTAAATGCTAGATTGAATGATTATTTTGACCTTTCAGAGTCATATATAGTTCTTTCCCAAATTTGATTATGATAATTAGGATAAACTTTCAACTATATAAATTGAACCCATAGGAAATGATATTTTCACTTCTCAGGGTAATATATTATTCATAATTGCATGCTTGATTTCAAGATTGAAAATAAAGGAATTAAATAGCCCAAAGATAATTAATCTTTTCAAAAACTCCAAAGACACTTTTTTATCAAACAAAAAATAGCTGGCTCCCCAATCTAGGTCTGTGTAAATATTGATCCTACATTGCATTAGACAGGTAAGAGTTATTGAGTTTCAGTGCCCAATTTAGATATAGGTTCTGGGGAAAGATAAGGCTATAAGACCTTAACCTCCTTGAATTGAATCCCAACTTCTAATAAAATCGATCAATCAAACTTAAATCTCTTTCAATGAAAATTAAGCCCAACACATAGGATATGCAACAATGTTTCTAAAATGTTTCAGAATCCTAAGGCATTTCTTACTATTCATCCTTTAACCTTTAGAAATAATTGTTCAACCTTAATCTAATTCAAATTGAATTTCCAATCCTCACCTCCCTTGTAATCAATCTTTAAAATTACAAATAAAATTTTGACCGCTATTTTAATCTAGAGTATTCATAGAGAATTCAATTTTTGTATGATGTAATTAACTATGAGGGCTTACGCTAGTAAGAGATTTAGAAACTCAAGTGAAATTTAAAAAAAAAATCATTTTTAAAATATTAAGTAATTATCTTTGAGAAATTTAAGTTAAAATTAATGATTAATAATGATTGATATTATTTTTCCTTAGAAAAATGAATTAATTATTATCGTAACTAATTATGAAGTTAATGATATTTCATCCAAATAATCGTAATAATATACCTGATGAAATGCTTATTCTAACCCTTTGGCGTCATATATAGTTCTTTCTCGAATTTGATTATGATAATTAGGATAAAATTTCAATTCTGTAAATTGAACCTATAAGGGCAGGATTTTTTCACTTCTCGGGGTATTATATTGTTGATAATGACGTGTTTGAATTCAAGATTGAAATTTATGAAATTAAATCACCCAAAGATAATTAATCTTTTCAAAAACTCTAAAACTCTTTTTTATGCATAGTTTGTCCTAGATCTCTTTATTAGTTGAACAAGTAGAAAAAAAAAACAAGTAGAAACACGTATATAATCCTCATATTTTAAATCATAAAAAAAATGTTCAAACATTTGGCATTCAGTTGGTCTAAATCTCTATTATCAATAGTCCATTTAGAAAATGGTATCTCAATTTTAATGCCATTTACTAAACTAAAAGGTATAGAATAACCATCCTTTACACATCCACATGCAATTATAAATTGATTGTAAAAAGGTGGAAATCCATGTTTTCAAAAAATCAAAAGGAATGTTATCAAATAGAGGTGGTCTAGTGATTGAGTATTCTTCTGTAAAGTTATAATTACCAAAGTTAGCCATCGATATTTTTCAAAAGTTTTATGAAACTTAATTCATAAATCCTGCTTTAATACAACTTAAAGTTCATGAGGGTTTTTAAACCCTAAAAAATTAATCCTAATGCTAACCAAGAGGGGAGATGAATTGGTTATTTAAAATATTCTTTTACATAAAAGAAAAACTTTTTGAATATTTTAAAACAAATAATTCATATAAAAGCAATAGTAATTTCATAATAACAAAAATTAGATATTCTAACCATAGAATAAATCACAAAATAATACATAAATTAAATATATAAAAGTAAATAGAAAGAATACATTATGTTTATTGTGATTTGATCAACTTAACCTATGTCCACTCCCCAAAAACCTCCTTTCCAAGTATTGCACTAAATGTAGTGTCTCTCCTTTTACAACCATAGAAAGGCAGAAAAACCTTAAAAAATCTTTCCACTGACCTGATAAGGAAGAGTACCTTGAATCCCTTTACTCCCTCCTAGAGTAAAAAGAGAACCTCAGAATCCTTTTACTTCCTCTTGGAGTAGGCAGAGAAACTTATAATCTTTTTATTCCCTCCTCAAGTAGGCAGAGAACCTTAGGATCCTTTCTTACCTTCCAAGTGAAGACAGAGAACCTATATTTAATGCTGATGAATATATTCCCCAAAGCCACCAAGGAACTAGAAAAGCAACCTGAAGAAGTTTGTGGATACATTACCTGGAGCAACCTTTGTGAATCCCTCATAACTCCCCCTCATAAGGATTTCTCTCTCTCCCAAGCCCTCTCTCTTAATTCTCTAAGCTCTCTCTTAGATTAACTCTAAAGCAAAAGATTATCTATAGTGATAATAAGAAAGCTTAAAAAGAGATCCTCAAAAAATGCTCTAAAATTTAACTTACAGTCAAAGTTCTTCCAGTATGATCGATAGGTCATCCTGTTTGATTAGCTAAAAATAACCCTTTCAACCAGCACGATCAGTTTTTCCTGTAAAATCAATTTAATATTTTTACAGATCATCTAGTATGATTATGTGATCGTCCGGGATGGTTAGTTCAAGATAATTTATTATTCTTCTAGTATGGCATAGGATGATGGGTGCCGACCTACATATTGTCCTGCAACCCTCTCAGGATGTCCAGTATGATCTCTTGGATGATTAGAAGAAAATTATAGTTTTTATCTTGGATGATAGATGATCATCCATGAAATATAATAGTTCATATAGTATAAATTAAGTAGATCGTCTTGTATGATGTGATTGAGAAATCTAATCATAATTAGTATCCTAATCATATAATCTATTTAAGCATAATTGTCATAAATTATCTAGAACTATGTATATCCTCCTCTATGAATAGAATAAAATTTGAAATTAAAATATGACCTAAAATGTGATTTGTGGCAATTTTTTATAGTATGAATTGATCATCCTTTACGATATAGATCATCCAGTATGATTAGTTTTATAATTATTAATTAATAAGTATGTTGTAATTTGGGTCTATTTATTTAACTAATCGTTGAATATAATTGAAATCTTCCTGCATGATAAGGTAAAAAAAATAGAAATTTCTCTAACTCACCAAATCACTCCCCCTAAGTGATTTGGAAATTTAAGCCCAACACTTAGGATATGCCACGATGTTTCTAAAATGTTTCAGAATCCTAAGGCATCTCTTATTATTCATCCTTTGACCTTTAGAAATAATTGTTCAACCTTAATCTAATTCAAATTAAATTCCAATCCTCACATCCCTTGATATCAATCTTTAAAATTACAAATAAATTTTTTATCGCTATTTTAATCGAGTGTATTCATAGAAAATTCAACTTTCTTATGATGAAATTAACTATGAGGGCTTGTGCTAGTAGAAGATTTAGAAACTCAAATGAATTTTTAAAAAATCATTTTTAAAATATCAATTAATTATATTTGAAAATTTTAAGTTAAAATTAATGATTATTATAGTCATTTTTAAAGAATCAATATTGATTGATATTATTTTTTCCTTAGAAAGATGTATCAATTATTATCGTAACTTTAATTATAAAGTTAATGATATTTCATCCAAATATTTAAATACCTGATTAAATGATTATTTTAACCCTTTGGCATCATATATAGTTCTTTCCCAAATCTGATTATGATAATTGGGATAAACTTTCAATTATGTAAATTGAACCTATTAGGGAAGGATATTTTCACTTCTTGGGGTATTATATTGTTTATAATGACGTGTTTGATTTTAAGATTGAAATTAAAAAAATAAATCACCCAAAGATAATTAATCTTTTCAAAACCTCTAAAAACTCTCCTTTTTTTTAAGAAGGATGCATAGTTTGTCCCAAATCTCTTTATCAGTTGAACAAGTAGAAACACACATATAATCCTCATATTTTAAAGCATAGAAAAAATAGTTCAAACATTTGACATTCTGTTTGGCTAAATCTCTATCATCAATAGTCCATTTAGAAAAAGGTATTTCAATGTTAATGCCATTTTCTAAATAAAAAGGTGTAGAATAACCAACTTTTATACATCCATATGCAATAATAAATTGATTCTAAAAAGGTGGAAATGCATATTTTTAAAAAATCAAAAGGAATGTTATCAAATAGAGGTGGTCTAGTGATTGAGTATCCTTCTACAGTGTTATAAATACCAAAGTTAGCCATAGATATTTTGTCAATAGTTTTCTAAAACTTAATTTATAAATCCCACTTTGATACAACTTAAAAGTTCGTAAAGCTTGTTAAAAACTAAAAAACTAGTCCTAAGGCTAACCAAGAGGAGAGGTGAATTGGTTATTTTAAATTTTCTTTAACGTAAAAGAAAATCTTTTCAAATATTTTAAATAAATAATTTATACAAAAGCAATACACTACAGGAAAACAAGCTTATATCGATGGACTCAATTCGTCGGTATCAACAAAAATGCGTAGGAAATTGTTGCTTTCCAACGAATTTCCGTCGAAAAACCCTTCGCCAGAATATCGTGAGTCAGAAATTTTTGCTGGCAATATTACTGAAGGAAAATAGGTAAATCTTGCCTGCCCACAACTTTTGTTTTCTATCATTTATTTTGCCGAACATTCCAGCTGATCCTCCGTCGTTGATAAGATGATTCGTAACCGTCGAATGATATTCTAGAGAGAGAAACTCCCGAATTCTAGAGAGAGAAATCTATCTTCTTGTTTTTGAATTTGGTCTTTTCGCGGGTTTCCCACGATCGGTGGTGGCGGCAGTGGATGATCGCCTGCGTTCGTCTTCATGAACGCTCTGCGACCTATGGGACCTGTACGTCCAAGTGGTGGAGGTACTAAAGAAATTGTGATCAGAGAAGGTGAGGTAAATCATTGCTGAATAGCCCCTGTTGAAGGTAAGGGAAAGAGCGTGTTAATTGAGAATACGGATGGGAAGGAAATTCTTGGTGGAAAAGTGAATCCAGGAGTAGCAATTCATGAATCATCGGCATCAGATGATTTGATTGAAGATACAAAGAGAGAGAAAGTAGAGAGAGAGACTCTGAGATTTCAAAATTCTGTTATTTGGAAAATCTTTTTTCGCGGCGTCGTCGTCGGCTTATGACGACAAATGGTCGTCGGCCATCACCGGCCGTCGGCGGGATGGAGGAACGTCGTTCAACAGGACGTTCGATCTTTGGAGGAGCTCGAGATGTATCGTCGTCACCACCTGCATTTGGAGATGATAGATCGCTGATTTTTTCTGGGTTAAAAACTGCTTCAATAGGAAACAAACCATTAACCATTAATGAAGGAGGGCAAACAATGAAGAAACAAGTTTTGGAAGTACCTGGAAAAGGGAAAGGTAAAATCATGGAGGACAATATGGAGGAGACGGAATGGCCATTCAAACTGTTTAATGAGAAGAATAACTCTATGGTGACCAGAACCATATCAGAGAACATCCGCAAGGAAGAAGGTTTGTTGAATGAAGACAAAGGTAAATTAAATGAAATGATAAGGGATCCTGTGGAAGTTATTGTATCTGAACAATACGAAAAGAATGAAGGTAAAACAAATGAGGTGATTAAAAAGAAAACAGATCTGGATGAAGTCCGAGATTGTCCTGCTGGAGAACTTGCAACATGCCAAGAGGTTATTGAAAAAATGTCCAAGAGATCAAATTCTATATCTGTTCAAAATGTATGGTCTAAAAGCAAAAACATTAATGTATCAGAATTGGATTATGGTTGCTGCATAGCTAATGATGGTAGAACACTGAAACTGCAAGTGGATAAAGCTGCTGAAAATTCTAAAAAGCTGAATAAATATCTGGTAGTTAAATTCTTTGGAGGAGAAGCCTCACTTTCTTCAATTAGCTATGAATTGAGGAAGCAATGGGAACAATATGGCAAATTTCATATTACTGTTCTGGGAAAAGGATGGATATTATGCTCTGTTTTTGAAGAAGAACACATGGAAGCAGTTCTAACCAATGGGCCTTGGTTTATCAATGGCAATATAGTTGGAATGGATAGATGGTCTCAAAGGTTTGATCCTAATTCTCTAAAGGTCTATCAGCTCCTATATGGATTAGATTACCAAATTTACCACTCTTTTGTTGGGATGAACTAAATATATGTCGTATAGCATCCATGGTGGGGAAACCTTATCTTATAGATGGTAACATGTTCCAATGGTCAAGAAGGGAATTTGGACGTGTGTGTGTCCGTATTGACCTTGATGCCAAGCTTCCTACAGGAGTTTGGGTAGAAGGAGAAGAAAACAAATTTTTTCAGAAAATAGAGTATGAAAGACTTCCCAATCTTTGCTTTGATTGTGGGAAGATTGGCCATCTAAAAAATTTCTGTCCTAATAACAGATTGATGAATGTAGAGCCAGCAATTCAACAAGAAAAAGAGCATCCTAAAAACAATGTGGAGAAGAATAAAGAGGATGGAGCAACACCTGTTGAGAATGATGAATATGGTCCTTGGATGATAGTGAACTATGGAGGAAATTTGTCTATAAAACCTGGAATAATAAAGCAGCAACTGCAAATGACAAGAGGAGGAAAGCAGTAATACCAAAACAGTATGTGGCCACTAGAAATAAAGCACAGGAAGAAAAAGCTGAAGACAATCAGAGAATGGAGAATCAAAATTGTTCTGAAAAAACTACTATAGAAGGAGTTACAAAAGAAATTACTGGAACTGTTGTTGAATACAACAGTTTTCAAGCACTAGCTGATATAGAAGAAGGAGAAATACATCAAATAACTACAGAAAAAGTCTTGAACGGAGGTAAAGCTGAAGCTGAAGTTATCAAAGAGCTAGAGAAAGATACCAACAACTCAGAATTGGAAGGAGCTGCTTCTGCGTCAACAGAAAAAGGAGAAGCTGAGAACAATGTGAATGTGAATGTGGATTTTGCTGTCCAAATCAAGAAAAAAAAGATCAAAACAACTAAAGGAATTGGGACCAATCAACTCTTCTACTAGAAGCCGTAGATTGGAGCTAGAAGGGAAAGGTACTTTGGGGAGTAATCCTCACAATCTTTTTTAATGATTACAATTGCTTTTTGGAATTGTAGGGGAGCAAGGAAAAGGAATGCTTCCTTATATCTTAAAGATACTGTAAAGAGTAATGGAATTTAATTTATTGGTTTAGTTGAAACTAAACTAACTGAAATTGATAGAAGTATGGTTGATGACATGATTGGGAGTAATTTGGATTATTTTTATGTCCCATCCAATGGGCTTTCCGGTGGTATTATACTTTTATGGAATTCTGATACAACTTTGTTCACGGTGGAAGATTCATCCTCTCAAATGGTGATTGGAGATTTGATAGTTAATAATAATGAAAAGTGGAAGGTAGCTACTATCTATGGGAGTACGGAAGTACAAAAGAGAAGGGAATTATGGAATATGTTAGATAAGCATTCCAAGAGTGATTTTCCAATGGCAATTGGTGGAGATTTCAATTGTTTAATGAGTAAAGAAGACAAATTGGGTGGTAGAAAATTCATCTTTTCTCAAGGATCTAGGGAGATGGAGGAATGTTTGCTCAATAATGATCTACATGAAATTGGGTACATTGGTCCTAAAGTTACTTGGTGTAATAATAAAGTTGGAAGTGCTAGGATCCTAGAAAGATTGGATAGATGTTTTGTAAATTCTATGGCTTTGAATTCTCCATTTGATTTGATAGAAAGGCATTTGGCTAGAATTGCCTCGGATCATTGTCCAATCCTTTTACAATTCAAAAATTTCAATTCTAATCCTAGAAAGATGATCAAATTTGAAAATTGTTGGGCTTCTTATCATGCTTCGTATGGGATAGTAAGGAAGGAATGGAGCAAGAACTATCAAGGAAGCTTATCTCAAGTTCTCAACAAAAAATTTAAAAGGTCTCTTAAATCATTATTCTATTGGAGCAAGGCAAAACATAAAGAGCTGAATAATTTGAAAGAAGTCCTTATCCAAAAAATCACGGAGATGCAAAGCAAAGAAACTTCTTTAGGGAGTCTTTCGGAGCAAGAACAATGGAATCTCAAAGCAAAGGTGATGGAACTTAATGCTACTATGGCAAGGCTTAACATGTGGTGGAACAAAGGGCCAAAGTTAAATGGTTAAGTGAAGGAGATGGAAATTCTAATTTCTTCCATTCTTATGCTAGTGGAAGAAGGAATGCTAACAAAATAATCAAAGTCAAAGATGAAGATGGAATGATTATAGAAGATCAATTGCAAATGGAGGAAGTCTTTTATCGTTTCTTTCAAAAAAAGTGGGAAGCTAGAGGAAGCAACTTGGAAGGTTGGCCAACAAACAACAATTCCTTAAATTCTACGGATAGAAATCATCTGGAAACTGAATTATCCATGGAAGAAATAGAAGAAGTTGCAACAGCTAGAAGGGAACACTTCTCCGGGCAAAGATGGAATATCTCATACTTATGTTAAAGCATATTGGGATATTATAAAAGAAGACTTTTGTAAAGCTATAAAATTCTTTTTTAGATATGGAGAGCTTGATAAGGCTTGGAAAGAAACGTTGATTGTTCTTATTCCAAAGGTTTCTAATCCCATTAATCCATCCAATTATAGACCTATAAGTATATGCAACACGGTTTACAAAGTGGTAGCAAGGATACTGTTGAATAGAGTGAATTGTGTCATTCCTAAACTCATTTCTATGGAGCAAGCGGCATTCATCAAGGGGAGATCTCTATCTGATCATATCATTGTGGCTCATGAAGCTATTCATAAGCTTCGGGTATCTAAATCATCAAAAGGCCTAGTCTCTTTCAAAGTTGATATGGAACAAGCTTATGACTCCATGGCTTGGTCTTCTCTAAATAAGGTATTGGAGTACTTTAACTTTCCTCTCAGATTTTCTAAATTAATCTTGGAATGTGTAGTAGATCCCAAGTTCTCTATTATCATCAATGGCAATTGCTCAAATTGGATTCATGCTAGAAGCGGGTTTCGGCAAGAATGTCCATTATCCCCCATCCTTTTTATTCTTTGTTCTCAACTTCTATCCAATGCTTTTCATCAAAGCTCTTGTGGAATAAAGGTAAATTCGGAAGGTCCTAGAATTTGTCATTTGTTATATGCTGATGATGTGGTCATATTTTTTAAAGCTATTAGAAAAGAAGTGTTGGAAGTGAAGCAAATCCTTCACAATTTCTGTGAATGGACAGGACAGAAAATAAACTATGAGAAATCTATGTGTTTATTTGGGAAATATGTGAAGAGCAGATATAAAAGAATCATTTCTACAATCATGGGTTTCAAACAGGTGAAGGAGTTCAAATATCTTGGTTTGAAGATGACTTTGAGAAGACTTAGAAGAGATGATTTCCAATTTATCATTGATAATGCCATGAAGAAACTCAATCAATGGGGTAGCAAAAACTTATCTCTTCCAAGGAAGATTACTTTGGCAAAATCTATTTTACTAGCTCTTCCAATGTACCATGCAACTCACTCTTTAATACCCAAAATGCTGCTAGAAGAACTGGATAAAATCTGTAAAAATTTTATATGGAACAAAACAAATGGAAACGGGGGAATGCATTATGTGAGCTGGCCAGATTGATGCAAACCAACTGATCTTGGAGGACGTGGTTTACATTCTAACACATCCAAAACTCCTGCTTTAAGAGCTAAATTAGCTTGGAGATTCATAAATGATAAACATTCCTTGTTACACAAAGTCATGGCTTCAAAATACGGTGAAAATTTGGATAAAGGATATTCCGGTGGCTGTTAATCTACAGCTTTTAAATTGTTGAGAGAAGGATTAAAAAAGCTAAAACCAATTGTAAGATGGAGAATAGCTAATGGAGATTCAGTAGATGCTTTTGAAGATACTTGGATAATGGACAATTGCATTAACAAATGGCCAACATTTGTTGTTCCGTATGATAGCAATTCTGTTCGGGTAAACAAATTCATTCAGGATTTTCATTGGAATGATCAAGAACTAAGCAAATATTTTGGCACAGAACTTATCAACTTGATCAATCAAATTGAAATAAAGAAGGATAGTAATGAAGATTATATGGAATTGTCAAAACAAAATTCTGGAATGACTATATCAGGATTAATAAGCAAATATGAAGCTTTACAAATGGAAGAGGATTTCAATTGGAAATGGATTAGAAAAGCTAAATTGAACTCTCGGGTGGAGGTTTTCTGGTGGAGAATGAATAGAGAAGCATTACCATCTTTCCAATTTCTGTGTTATAGAAGATTAATAAAAAATCCTAATTGTCCAAGAGGATGTGATGCTATAGAAGATGTAGAACATATTATTTGCAAATGCAGGAAATTAAGGGAAATATTCCAGATTTTACACAATTGGGGATTCTATATTCCTATGTTTGATACAAAGGAGCGTATTATTAATTGGATTGAATCCAACATTAAGAAGAAAGGGATGTTGATAAACTTATATTGCAACACAAAGTTTCTAGCTTGGAAAAGTAGAAACAAGTTAATTCATGATGGTGTTGAAAGCAATTCAAGTTATATAGCTTCTAATGCTATTTGCCAATCTGTAATTTCCCTTAATTTTAGTCAATTTAATTTGGGCTTTTGGGATGTTAATCAGTCGTTAAGACTGTCAAAATCTTGGAATCATCCTCCACCCAATTGGCTAAAGGTTAATGTTGATGCTTCACTTCTTTCTTCACACAAAGCTGGAATAGCTGCAGTTTTCCGAGATAGCAAACGAAGGTTCTTGTTTTCTTATGGAAAGTCACTTCAACATTGGGATATAGCTCAATTGGAGATGCTTGCTATACAATCTCTAAAAGAGGTGATAAAGGATTGGATGTTCAAATACAAGGGTATTATCATAGAAGGAGACAATTCAAATATCATTTCCTATTTCAAAAATGCTTGGAAAACAGGGAGGTTCAAGGATGATGGTATGGAATTTCTTACTAGTTTCAACTCTGTCTTATTTAATTGTATTAATAGAGAATACAATAAGTTAGCAAACCTATGTGCTAACTATGCTCTTTTTAGTAGCTTTGAGTGGGTGGATTGTTTAGAGAATAAGATTCCTCCTTCATTCTTTAAAATTTTGAAAGAGGAATCTAGTTTGTAATTGCTTTCTTTTTTTTTTATTAATTCATAAGCTATTGCTTTCTTTCAAAAAAAAAAAAGAACAATTTTTCAGGGGTTCTTGATACACTTAAGGGGCGTAATATTGGTGATGATTATTTTGTTGCTTGTTCAAATCCAAATCGAGGATGTGGAGGAGGATAATATGGAGTTGCTGAAATGGTGTTCAGGGAAAATAGTTTTTGCACTAGTTTATGAACAAATGCTGATTAACAGATACAATTTTGATGATGTAGAGTACTTCAAATGGTTGCAAAAGCTCAAACTCAGTAAGAAGGTTGAAATTTTTTGGTGGAGGCTAGGTAAAGCTGCAATTCCAACTAATCTTTTTCTTAAGAATCATAGAATCTCATTGCTGGATAGTTGTGAGAGAGGATTCCAAGTGTTTGAATCTTATGAACATATTATGGTTCATTTTAAGTATATGGTGGAGATCATCATGAAGGTATGCGAATGGGGTATTATGATCCCTATTTTTAACTCTTGGAGGAATGTCTACATGAACTTAAAAGGCTTTAAACGTCTAATTCTGGAATTGCAAAGCTGTATTGCTTGGTGATTTATCTTTCTTGGAAGAATAGAAACTATGTGAAGCATGGTAAAGATGCATTGCCTGCGTCTTTGGTTGCTTCCAATGCATTGTTCTTAGCAATTTCCAAGTCTAGTCCTTATCTTTCTAGCTGGGGTACTAACCTCCTTAGGGAGTCTTCAAATACTTGGTACCCTCCACAGAAAGAGTGGATTAAAATCAACCTAGATGCTTCTTTACTTAGCTCTAATCTTGGGGGTATTGGTGGGGTCTTTCGAGATCATAAAGGACGTCTGATTGCTGCATTTGGCAAGAAGAAGATTCATTGGGATGTGGCACAACTGGAAATGGAAGCATTCCTTACGGTGAAGGATTTTCTTAAAAGCTGGATGATGGAATGCAAGGGGGTGATCATTGAGAGTGATAATGTCAACATTATCCATTTCATTCAAGATTCTTTGAAGAAGAATAAAAGGCCTTTAAATAGTTGGTCTACAAAGGAGGTATTGTTTCTAAATGATTTTAATAAAGTAGTTTTCCATCATGCCTATAGATCTTGTAATAAAGTAGCTAATTGTTGTGCTACTTTGGCATTGGAAAATAGTTTTTCCTTTGATAGTTTTTCCTTTGATAGTATCCCTTCCATCTTCATGACTTTAATCAAGAAGGAATGTGATATTTTGAATACTTGTATGTAGTTCTTTTGTTGTTATTTTAATGCAAATGATGCATTCCTTCAAAATAAAAAAATAAAAACCGTCGAATGATATTCGCCGGATACGTAATATCATTGTACCGACGGAGTGTCCAGTGGAAGTTCCACCAGAAACCTAGAGAACAAGGAAAAAAAACCTTTCTTCCTTTAAAAACTGATTTCCACAAAAAATACCTGCATAAAAGAACACATATAACATAATTTACATTAACACAATTTGCATTTATACATCAAATTCTGATCAGGAACATCACCAAATACATAATCAAATATGTACAAACAACAATGAACTAAACATATACAAAATAAACAGAAACAAAGATGTTCAAACAACACATATATAAACATGACATAAAATATATAGAAATTGATGTACACATCAGTAAAATAGATAAATAATATCTACTCTAATTCAGTTTCTTCCTCAGCTGATGTTGTACTCCTCCCACT